>JAUCBN010000018.1:10010000-12410000 GCA_035048815.1 Abelmoschus esculentus
TAAAATTTTGGTTATTTTTTACTTATATGTTTACCTATTATTTCTTATTATATTTTTTATATTTATCATTTTAGAATCAAATGAGTTAAGCTTTGTTTAGACGGTGAAATCGAGCAAGATGAGAAGAAGGTAATTGAGAAAAAGGCAATGTTGACGAGCTTGTGGCAAACAAGACAGGTTTGAATTCCATTGCTGCTAATCCTCGTTTAATTTAAAAGCGGATTATCTGAAAGTTCTTTGGTAGTTTTTATCATTCTGATGTCCAGCAGAATGTTGAAGTACTACCATCAATGGTAAAGCAAAAACGACTCGAGAAGATACTACACTCCCAAGAACCAGGATCCAAGATAATTATTTTTTGGTCGACGAAGATCTGTGATCTACTGGCTCGCAATCTCAGTTGAGTTGGAGCTGCTGCTATCCATGGTGACAAATTTCAGGCTGATAGGGACTATGTGCTTAATCAGTTTCGCTCTGGGACTGGGAGGACACCAGTGCTTGTTGCAACTGATGTTCTGCTCTGGATTGAATGTAAAGGTCATCAGGTGGGGTTGGGATTTCTGATGCATGGTTTCATGGCTTTTTGCTTCTATAGCTCTAAGGTGCCAAAGATGATAAATGCAGGAAACTCTAGGGTTTTAAATTTTACCTGGGGACTTTATCACCATTGTTGCCTGTGTGTGTATATATCATGATAAAGATTGCTTTTTTGTTGTTATCTTTCACAGGGTTGTAATCAACTACGTCTTCCCTGCTGGACTCGAGGATTATGTTCATAGGATTGAGAGGACTGGAAGGGCAGGTCCAACCGGATTGGCATTTACATTCTTTGGTGAACATGATTCGAAGCAGTGGGGTTCTGGACATGCACAATAGGAACGACCGTAAAGGGCCCCTAAAAAGAGGGGCCCCAAAATTTTGCTAAAACATTCTTTAGATGATGTTAATTCCGAAATTCATTGAAAGATTTTGAGAATGCAATTAAGAAAGATGCATTATAATTGTTTAAACGTTATAATTATTTCTTAAATGCGATAATTGGTTATGGAATCTTATTGATTATTCTTATTATTATTGCTTCTATAGAACTAGTGAAGTTTTGGATAGGCACAATAGAAATAATAGCACAGGGGCCCCTAGAAAAGATATTTGCTTCTAAGGGTTTAATTTTATAACTAGCAAAAGTTATGGATAATTATTTTTAAGGGTCGTATTTTAATAAATTGCACAGAGCCCCCGAAACTTTTGAACCGCCCTGATTCGAAGTATATATGTTCAAATCTCATCAAAATTCTAGAGGGAGCAAACCAGAAGGTGCCAGTAGAACGTCGTGATATGGCTTCACGTGGTGGGATGAAAACGACTATTAGACGTTGGAAATAATAATTTATTGGACAATCTTACGGCTTCAATCTTTTTATTGGAAGCAATATGAAACAAAGGAAAGATGAGTTTATGTAATAAGATGCTTTAGAGAGAATTGAGGATTTAAAGATGAGAGAAAGATGCTAGGTCGAACATGAAGAAATAATAATTTATAAAAATTTATAAATTAAATTTATTATTTTAAAAATTTAAGATAATATTATTTTTTTAGAAAATTAGTGCCCATATCAACAAAATTGCACATATAAATTTGCTTTTCCAATTTTTTTATTATATAATTAATTAAGACGAAATTAAAAATTTCAATGTCTAAACCTACAGACTTTTTCCCTTCAGATTCTCGCCGTCTTTCATCAGTTTTTTCAGGTAGGCATCCTCCTGATAATCTTCAGGATGAATCTACGAGAGTCGATTTTGTTTTTCCTATAAACTGATAATCATCCAGGTCAGATATCTGATACACTTGCAAAAAATCTCAGCAACCAATTAAGAGTAAATAGCAGTAGAGAAATAAGAGAGTTGAGAGGAAGAATGGAGATTGTATTCCAGAGAGAAGCTCAATACAATACCAAAAGCATGTCTAACGGCTCCAAAACAACCCCTTCTTATCCTAAAAGAAACGACAGCTTTTCCAGCTAGCCACTCATAAAAAGATAAAATAGACTAACCATCCCAAAATGACAGTGTTTAATTAAAAACTAAAAGGATTGATAACAATACTCCCGCTTTTGAAGACACCCTTGTCCTCAAGGATGGAAATGAGGATACTCCTGTTGCAATTTGTAAAAACTCTCCCAAGTGGCATCTTCAAGAAAACTATTAGTCCACTTCACCAAGACCTCTATAACCGCTTGATTCCCTTTCTTAACCATCCTTCTGTCCAGAATTTTTAAGGGTTCTTTCAACAAGGTACCATCTTCACCCACCACAGGCAATTGGGATTGATGAGGGGTTGATCCAATATGCCTTTTTAGTTGAGACACATGGAAAATATGATGAACTTTGGATCCCGCTGGCAGTTGTAATTTGTATGCCACCTTCCCAATTTTCTCCAAGATTTGATAGGGACCAAACCATTTGGGAGCAAGCTTTTGGTTTCTCCTTGAATGAACTGTTTGTTGTCTATAGGGCTAAAGCTTTAAGTACACCCAGTCTAAGGCTGCAAACTCCCTATCCGATCTTTTTTTATCCGCCTGTTTCTTCATTCGTTCCATTGCTCTCTTGAGATAAAATTGGAGTACCTTCATTGCAGCTTCTCGCGCCTGCAGGCTTCTGTCCACAGTGGCCACAAGTGATTCTCCTGCTAAGTATGGTAGATGTACAGCTAGTGGTTACCCATATAATGCTTCATATGGAGTGGTCCTAATGACTGAGTGATACGACGTGTTGTACCACCACTCAGCAAGTGATAACTAACTACTCTACTCTTTTGGAGTCTCCCCTGTCATGCATCTTAAGTAAGTCTCTAAGCACATGTTCACAACTTCTGTTTGACCATCCGTTTCAGGATGATAGATTGTGGAAAGTGTGATTGTGACTCCCAACTTAGTAAACAATTCCTTCTAGAAATGACTCATGAAAATTTTATCCCTATCACACACAATAGAATCGGGCAACCCGTGAAGCTTGAAGATGTTGTCCATAAAAACTTAAGCTACACTCAAGGCTGTAAAGGGGTAGGAGAGAGCCATGAAATGGGCATATTTGGTGAGTCGATCAACTACTAAAAAAATGGTGTCCTTGATTCGAGAAACAGGTAATCCTTCGATAAAATCCATGCTGATGGATGACCAAACCTTGTTAGCTATGGGCAAGGGTTGCAACAGACCACCTTTAAGATGATTTCATATTTATTTTGTTGACAAACAGTATATTCCTTTACCTGCCTTCTCACTGTCTTTTTGAGTCCTTTCCAATATAAATAAGAAGCCAATCTTTTGCTAGTCACCTCAGCTCCAGAATTTCCTCCAAAGCCACTGTTATGAAACATCTTCACTAATTCCTTCTTAAGACCATCATCCTTGGCCACCACTTTTTCCTTCCTCTTCAAGATAGTTCCATCCCAACTATATTTTGAGTGTAAAGCAGGATTACTTCCTATTTCTTTAATGAGTTTCTGAATTTTCTCATCATTCATCCAACTTTGTTTAATTTTGTCAATCCAATCTGTGTTGAAACTACTAATGGCCAGTAACTATCCAAAATTAAATTGAGGATTTCTGGATAGTGTATCAGCTACAGTATTATGCACCCCTTTTCTATAAACTACCTCATAATCATAGCCAAGCATTTTAGGCACCCATCTTTGCTGAGTCGAAGTTGTTGCTTGGTTACTCGAGAGGAATCTTAAACTTTGGTGGTCTGTTTTAATGATGAAGTGTCTTCCAAACAAGTAGGAGGACCATTTCTTGACAGCCAAGAGAACAACAAGCATTTCTTTTTCGTAAATGGATAAGGCTTGATGTCTAGAGCCTAATCCTTTAGAAAAATATGCTAAGGGTCTTCCATTTTGCATGAGCACAGCTCCCACACCATAAGTTGAAGCATCTGTCTCAATAATAAAAGCTTGAGCAAAATCTGGTAAAGCTAAGACAAGTGTCGAGGACATTGCAGCCTTCAATCTTAGCATAGCTTCTTCTGCCTCCACACTCCATCCCCAACCATTTTTCTTGAGTAGATCAGTAAGGGGTCGAGATAGGACTCCATAGTTTTGAATAAATCTCCTGTAGTACCCTGAGAGTCCTAAAAAAATCTCGTAATTCTTTGATATTTGTGAGAGAGGGCCAATCCAGTACACATTTTACCTTTTTTGGATCCATGAAAATTTTTCCTTCAAAAATGATATAACCTAAATAATCCATTTTGGTAGCTCCAAATGTACACTTACTGTGTTTAGCATACAGTTCATTCATCTTGAGTAAGTGTAATACCTCTCTCAAATGTCTCAAGTGCTCTTCCTAATTTCTGGAATAAACCGAAATATCGTCAAAAAAACAGAACAGATTTTCTCAACAGCTCTTTAAATACTTGATTCATCAAGCCATGAAATGTTGCAGGGGAATTTGTAAGCCCAAAAGGCATGACAAGAAACTCATAGTTCCCCTCATGAGTCCTAAATGTTGTCTTGACAATGTCTGACTCTTTCATCCAAATCTGATGATTGCCAGACCTTAAGTCAAGCTTAGAAAAAATTTTAGCATCTCTCAATTCATCCAAGAGTTCCTCAATTACTGAAATAGGGAATTTATCCTTGAGTGTGATGGCATTTAATTGTCTGTAATCGACACAGAGCCTCCAAGTCCTATCTTTTTTTCTCACCATCACAATGGAAGAAGCAAATGGACTTACATTGTTCCTTATAACCCCTGCTGTCAACATGTCCCTAACAATCCTCTCAATTTCATCCTTTTGGACAGCAGGATACCTATATGGCCTGATCTTCACTACAACATTTTCATTTTGCAAAACAATGTTGTGTTCATGGCCTCGGATAGGTGGAAGGCCCTTAGGATCCTGGAACATTACCTTAAACTCCTCCAGTAACTATTAGAGCCCTTCTGGAGTGTGATGTTGTAGTAGATGAACTTTTGTCTGGGCAACAATAGCTAACAAAGACAACCCTGGAGTTACTGTTGAATTTTGCATCAAACTTGAAACATTACTTCCCTCTAAAATTTGAGTAGGTCCTGGAACAACACCATTCAATCTCACTTCATGTCCTGCACCCATGAATACCATGGAGAGATTGGAGAAATTTCACTGAATAGACCCAAGAGTAGCCAACCATTGAATTCCAAGAACTAAATCACAACATTTTAATGGTAAAATTAGAAAATTTGAGCAGAAAAGACTCTCCCTGAGAACTCCAGTTAACATCCTTGCATAAACCATGTGTATAATGACTCACCATCAGTAATTGTCACCTTTAATTGATGCTTATGGTCGACAGTGAACCCACTAGCCTTAACTGTTGAAACACTAATGAAATTGTGTGTACTACCTGTGTCAATTAATTCCACCCATATTTTCTTTCCCAAAAAAACTTCAATCCTCATGGTCTCGCACCTAGTAGAGCCAAACATTGCTTGGAGAGACAGAACATGAATCTCAGTGGTAGCACCCTCAATTGGTTCAGGGTCTAATTTCTCCTCACAATCAAGAAATTCTTCTTGCTCCACCTCTGTTTCATTTTCATCCATCGATAGTTGGTATAATTGTGAAAGTGTACACTTATGACCCGGTACAAACTTGGCAGGACACCAAAAAAAAGACCTTTACGACGTCTATCTTCTATTTCAGCAAGAGTTAATCGACCAGGACCATTCCCAGTAGCAGGGATGCCTCTTTCAAGAGGTGGACCAAGAATGCCACTAAAAGAATTTCCCCTAAGAGGTAAGGGAGGTGTATTCGACCCAGCAGAGCTTTTGTATGTAGTCGCAGACCTAACTTTACTAACAACCGAGGGAGAAGCAGGAAGGAATGAAAGATGTTGGAGCTGAGGTCTCATAGGGGAAGGGTTTCTACGATTCCCAACAGCAGTTATTTGCTCAAAATGTAGAGCTAATCGGAAAGCATCTAATAAGTCCTTAGGTTGGAAAACCCGTATATACTGACCTATATCCCATTTCAAATTTTTTATAAAAATACTGATAGCATAATCATCCGAGAGGTGTATTTGGTTGAGAAGAATTATGAATTCGGCATAGTATTGGTCCACAGAGGCTGATTGTTTGAAAGTCGCCAACTCCCCCATAGGATCTTCTAAACCTTCAGGAAGGAAACGATCCTTCAACAACTTGAAGTAAAGGTCCCATGATAGATTCTGCAAGCCCCAATGTTTCCGAACCAAAAAATAATTCCATTGAAGAGCTTTGTTTTCAAGATTCAACATCACCACTTTCACCTTGGCAGAATCCGGAACATGTTCAGCAGCAAAAAATTATTCCAGTTTCGCCCAACAATCTTGAAAATTATCACCATCAAATGTTGGGCATCGAAACTTGCAAGATTGAGGATTAGTTTTGCCCCAAAAGATGAATTCATCATTCTTCTCATTCGAATTCATAGCAGGATCCGGAGCCCCGGGATTCACCTCCAAACTTGTCGAAGGTAACTCCCCTTGAACACCCTTCGAAGGAAGAGAAATACCATCAATTTCTCCAATAAAGCCTTCAATTCTCGTACCTCAATGCGAACCCCATGAACTTCAGCACGAATTTCCCGAGTTTTCGAGGGTAGGGTTTGCTCGATTTTTTCCTTCAAACGTTTCTCCAGATCTTTAAACTCGGTCTGTATACGAGAAGATTCCTGTTGAGCCCGCGTCTGAACATCGTCCACCATTTCTAGAGATCGAGGATCTGATACCCTTGATACACTTACAAAAAATCTCAGCAACCAATTAAGAGTAAATAGCAGTAGAGAAATAAGAGAGTTGAGAGGAAGAATGAATGTTGTATTCCAGAGAGAAAGAAATCAGAGAGAATCTCAATAGAATACCAAAAGTATGCCTAACGGCTCCAAAACAACCCCTTGTTATCCTAAAAGAAACGACAACATTTCTAGTTAGCCACTCATAAAAAGACAAAATAGACTAACCATCCTAAAACGATAATGTTTAATTAAAAACTAAAAGGATTGATAACAATATCTCAAAACACAGAGACTTTTCATCGAACAGTTGGTGAGCCAATCATTGTAGATGTGGATAATAGCAAAGAAGAGTTAGATGGCCAACTCCCACAACATATTAATTTGGCGTATAAACTGATGTGCCCAATATTTGATGGATCGGATTTTAAGGGTTGGATTTTTAAATTGGAACAATTTTTTGAAGCTGAAGCAGTTCCTAAAGGTTCGAAAATTTGTCTAGTAATGTTGCATTTGGAAGGAAAAGCACTTCAATGGCATCAGTTTTATAGCTGAGGTAATAGTGAATTGGGATAATGGTCCTGGAATAATTACTTGGAGAAACTAAGAGACCGGTTTGCTCCAGAGTGCTTCGAAGATCCATTTCTAGAGTTATTGGCCCTAAGACAGACAAACAAATTCTCTGAAACAATACTATGAAGATTTTATTTTATTGTGAATCAGGTACAATTGCCTGATAAATATGTTTTTAGTGCTTTTAAGAACCACTTGAGATAGAGATAAGTCAGTATCTACAACTAATTGAACCAAGAACTATCATAGAAGCATATCATTTAGCTAGGAAGTTGAAAAATATATTTTTCCTACTGCTAAAAGGTCTGCTACTACTAGTTCAATGCCTCGACCAACTACTGTACCTGTGTTAGCTTTACCAAATAGGGTTACTGGTAGTCAAAATAGAAATATGTTTCCTTCTGTTGGTACTTCTATTGCAGGATCAAATATGGGTTCCAGAAATCTTTTTCCATTAGTATTAGTCCCAAAATTAATAAACTAATGGGAGCTAGTGGTCAACGAGGAGCTGGGAAGAGTTTGCCAGCTGGAGAAATTGAGGAAAAGAGAAGAAAAGGATTATACTTCTGGTGTGTTGTAAAATACACTTCAAGACACAAATATCCTCTCACCAAATTTTTCAGATTTTAGTAGGACTTGAAGAAGAAGCGAAGCAAAAGAAATTTGTGGATTGTGAGAAGGTCATCGAATCTGGGGAGTTGAAAGTAATAAGGGGAGCAAATATAATTTGTGTAACTTTATTGGATTTAGAAAGTACACATGATTTCATCAGCCTGTCCTTGGTTAAAAAGACCAGATTAAAAGTGAGTAAGATACAACAATTAAGGGTCATTGGGGCAGATAGAAATTCCATGAGAACTCTTAGTGAATGTAAAAGAGTACAATGGGAGTCACAAGGATACAAGTTCATCTCTGATTTTTTGGATTTGCCTTTAAAGCATTGTGATGTAATTTTAAGAATACAATGGTTATCCAAATCGGATGCCATTAAATGTAATTTTCTCATAATGAAAATGAGATTTATGCATGTTGAGCAAGAGGTGATTTTAAAGGGCTGCAGGACAATTTCAGTAACTTTAATTCAACCCAAATATTGTGACAAGGTGTTAAGGGGAAATGGAAGTTCATTCACAACCACTTTGTTATACATTAATGCCCCGCTAAAGATGGAGAGTAAGGGAAGAATAGATGAAAATATTAGAATTTTACTGAAGGAATTTGCATCAGTTTTTAAAGAACCTAGATCTTTACCTCTTGATAGGGGGCATACTCACAGAATTGTTATGAAAGATGAAAGTGCAGTAGTGAGAGTCAAGCTCTATAGGCACCCTACTTCTCAAAAAGATGAAATAAAAAATAATTAAGGAAATGTTGAGTTTCGAGATTATAAGAGACAACAACAGTGCTTTTATCTTTCCAATTGTGATGGTGAAGAAAAAACACAATTCATGAAGAATATATATGAATTATAGGAAGTTGAACCAAGCTACAATTCAAGATAATTTTCTATGCCTATCATAAAAGAACTACTTGATGAATCAGGTAAGGCAAGGTTCTTTTCTAAGATGGACCTTAGATCAAGGTATCACCAAATACGGATATGGAAGTCAGATATACAAAAAAGTGTTTTTAGGACTTATGAAGGGCATTATGAGTTTCTAGTCATGCCTTTTGGGTTGACAAATGCTCCTTCAACATTCCAAAGCTTGATGAATAAGTTGTTTAAATTTTTTTTAAGGAAGTCAATATTAATTTTTTGATGATATATCGATATACTCGGCTGATTAGGATACTCATCTACAACATTTAAGAGAAGTGATGGAACTTTTGAAACATCATCAATTTTTTGCAAAATATACTAAATGTTGTTTTGGTGCCTAGAAGATTGAATATTTAGGTCATGTTATATCTGTAAGGTGTATTTTCATGAATGAAGAGAAAGTGAAGAGAATTCTAGATTGGCCAACACCTACTTCTAATAAAGAGCTTAAGGGATTTCTGGGATTTTTGGGATATTATAGAAGCTTCATTCAAGGGTATGGATTAATGGCTAAATCCTTTGACTAATTTTCTAAAAAAGGGATGAAAATGGTCTATGCAAGAAGAGGATGCTTTTACGAAATTGAAAAAATTTGTATGTTCAGCTCCTATTTTGTAACTTTCACATTTTCAGAAAGAATTTATAATTGAAACAGATGCATCAGATTTGGAAGTTGTGGCAGTGTTGTTACAAAAGGACAAATCAATTGCTTTTTTTAGTAGAGGATTGGGGGTGAAGCATCAAGTGTTATTTGTGTATGAAAAAGAAATGACGGTTGTGCTCATGGTTCTTAAGAAGCGGTCTGTATATCTAATTGGGAAGCATTTCAAGATAAAGACTGACCATCAAAGCTTGAATTTTTTAATGGATAATTAGGCAATTACCCCCTCTCAACAGAAATGGGTAATTAAAATGTTGGGATATGATTTTGAAGTATGTTATAAGAAAGGTGCAACAAATGTGGTAGCTGATAGACTTTCAAGAAAACCAGTGATGAGGTCTTATCAGAACATGACAGTGACTGAAGTGTCTACTAGAAAATAGAACAAAGTTGCTGCAACTTGGAAAAAAGATCCTAGGCTTTAAAAGATTATTAAAGAGTTAGAGCAAGAAACTGAGAAATATCCAAAGTACTATGGAATGAAAAATAATTAAGCAAAAAAAGAATATTTATTGTGGGTGATGATGTGGATGTAAGAAATAAGTTGCTGGATTACTTTCATAACAGTGTCATTGGAGGTCACTCAGGTGCTCATGTGACAACTCAAAGAATCATAAATACCTTTTATTGGAAGGGACTAAAGAAGGATGTAAAAAGGAAGGTGAGGAAGTTTTAAGTTTGTCAATAGAATAAAGATGAATTGGTACATTCTAAGAGGCTACTTCAACCTCTATCAGTTCCAGATTGTGCATGGTCTTCAATTGGGATGGACTTCGTGGAAGGATTATCATCATCAGGTAGAAAAGATACTATATACGTGGTGGTGGATAGACTGACTAAATACGATCATTTTATGGCCATGAATCATCCCTACACTGCCAAGGATATGGCTCAAGTGTTTATGAAAAATGTTTTTAAGTCACATGGCCTACCTAGCACTATTATTTGTGATAGAGATAAGATCTTTATGAGTGTTTTTTGACAGAATCTATTTAGAAGTTTGAGGGTTTCCATCAATCTATCTATTGCTTATCATCCTCAAACGAATGGTCAAACAGACAGGTTGAACAAGTGCTTGAAAACTTACTTGAGGTATATGTTGAGAAAGGGACCAAAAGAATAGGAGAAATGATTGCTTTTAGCTAAGTGGTGGTATAATTTTTCTTTACATTTTTCTATAAAGATGTCTCCTTTTAAAGCTCTATATGTCTAGATACCTCCAACTCATTTACCTTATTTGAATGAGGAGTCTAAAATGGCTTCTGTTGATAAGGATTTGCAGTACAGAGAAGCAGCCCTTAAGATGCTGAAATTTCATTTAGAGAGGTCTCAACATAGAATGAAAAAACAGACTGATAGGAGAAGGACTGAGTGCACATTCAAGGTTGGAGATTGGGTATATCTTAAGTTGCAATATTATAGGAGTAGTCGGTAAGGCAAAGAAGCAATCAGAAAATATCACCTAAGTGGTTTGATCTTTTTATGATTCTGAGACAAGTTAGAAAAATAGCATATGAGTTGAAATTGCCCCGAGACTCTAAGGTAGATCCTATATTTTATGTGTCTCAATTGAAGCAACATATTGGGAGTAGTCCCAATCAATCTGAGTTATTAATCATAGGACCTGATGGTGGAATGAGTAAAGAACCTGCGAGGATATTGGACAGGAGATTAGGAAAAAGAGGAAACAGAGTTATAACTGAGGTGTTAATTGAGTGGGCCAATTCGTTCTCCGAAGATTCAACTTTGGAGGTTCTACATCATCTTTAAATGCAATTTTCTAGTTTTAATTCTTGTGGTCAAGGATTAAGTGAAGAGGAGGGCAATGTAACAAGCTAGAGAAGAAATAGTCGTTGATTGTTGAGTTGTCAAAGTTTATTTAATTTCTGTTATGTCCTTTTTTATTTGCTGTCAAATTGTTAAATCACGTGATCAGGTGAGTCCCTTGTAACACTGTGTTTAAATAAGTAGTATATATGGGAATGTAAACCTTGGGGGTGAGTTATCGAAAAAAATATGTGAATGATATCTCTGTGAGAAGAGAATCCTTCTGAGGTCTTCGTATATTTTATTTTCTTTTATCTTTTGGTTTGTGTTATTTACAGGCTCTTGATGGTGCTGCTGCAAATAAGAAGACTATAATTGATGGGATGTCCTTTTCACAAACAGTTCATCTATCAATTTTAAGTATGAGAGATCCTATCTCAAAACCTTCTTCTAGAGATACGATTGTAGGCAAAATTTCTGAAATCAATTATAATATGGTTCTTTATGAGTTGGATGTAGAAGTTGAAGACGAAGATGTGTTAATCAAGAGTAATGGAATTTTGCCTGAAATTAATTCTTCTGATAGATAACATGACGCTATTGATGTTAAATTAGTGAATTCAATTATAATTAAATTACTTGAGAAAACAATCTGATATAGAGAACTCTTAAACCGTATTCAGGTCTTATAAAATCTGTTAGGATAGATTCAATTGATTGATTTGGATAATGAATATTTTTAGTACGCTTTGCAAATGCAGAGGATTTTTATAAAGTTTTATCTAATGGACCCTGGATTTTCTACGGTAGTTGTTTGACAGTCCAACCTTGGAGCAGGAATTTTTTTACATCTTCAGACCATTCTACGAATATCATGGTGTGGGTGAAGCTTTCCAAATTGCCTTAAAGGTATTACACGAAGAACCTTTTTGGCTATATAGTAAGAACTATTAGTCAGTTAGTGAAGATTGACTATAATACTATGGAGAGGAGTAGGGGTCATTTTTGCACGTCTTGCTATCATTATAGATCTTGATAAACCCCTAATATCGGGTATTATTATTGATGGAACAAGACAAGATATCGAGTATGAAGGTTTGTCAACAATTTGCTACTTATCTCAGTATTCTCCCGCAAGCCTCTATATAATAAACTAACCAATCAAGTTCTAGAGACATCAATCAATACGAACAAAGAGTGAACGAGAAGAAAGAGGTGATCAGATAAGGTGCTAGGACAACGAGTAACAGACAATATGATCAATGAAGGGTGTTTCAACTTCGCAACTGAGAGCACAAGTTGATTGGAGATGCAAGCAACTATATTGAGAGACCTCTTTAACAATTCTCCTTGGCACAAATTGTTCATTTTAATATTTATTTTGATGATGAAGTTTAAAACTCTTTATAGTTTGGTGGTTAACCCTCGTACCATAAACTGATTTAATAGTTGATTAGGGATGTTTTGGATGTAAACATTAGTTTTTATCATTGTTGTTTAAATGCATTTCTGTCATTAGTCATGTGTATCTATTTGGCAAGCTTTTAAAACTTTAAATTGTATAAGAACACGTGAGAGCACGCATTACTATTTTCCTTAATATTCTATCAAGCAAGAATTGGTATAATTTGGTCATTGTTTTCTAATATCTTAACCGACCTGGGACTTAACAAATAAATTGTTGAATACTTGGGAGATAAACTTCGAGAGAAGTCGTTCAAGTATATGAACTTACTTCGAAAGTGAAATTTACCTATACGAAGTAAAGACTATTACTTAATCAAATTGGTTTTAAGAAAAGGCAAGCACTATAGAGATATAATAGGGTTTACTTAGATAAATTAGTGCATCGACGATCGAGAGAGGACTTGTTACGGTTGAATTTGCTCGACAAACAATGCCAAGATATATATGTCAATAAAACTGGCATAAACAACATAAAAATCAGACATCCCCTACTAACAGTCGTTACTCATTTTAAAACATCTTCCTTACCAACAACTATTTAAATCACTTTGTTTTATTTTACTTTAGATTATTTTATTCCTTCTTATTTTTCAAAGAGATTATTTTCATCAACATTATTTTCTTGCAAAACAAGTGACCGTCAAATCAATTAAATCCTCAATGCAATCTCTGTGGGATCGATAACTCAACTTATCAAAATTATATTACTTGCGGACCCTGTATACTTGAAAGCAAAAGAAACTCTTGACATATTTTATTATACATTTACACATTATTTTAAACTTTTTGTCAACATCAAATACATCTCTACCGATAATTTCAACAATGATCAAATAAAAGCAGCTATAATCACTTATTTTATCTAGGTCCTATGACATCGCTATTATATTATTATCATTATTATTTTTAAATTTATACAATCCACTTATTTACAATTCATTTATATTTTGAAGTTACTGAGTAACATCAACCCAAATATATCGTGCCAAATAAAAATCCAAATCCCAAATGAACCAAAACCCTCATACAATGACTTGTTTTTGTGCAATCATGCTCTAATCATTGGATCTGAATGAAATCAGATGATCCAAAGTAAACAAAAATAATCATCCAGCTTTCACATTTACTTGTGCAAGTCACACGCCCAACTCTTTAGCTACCACGTAAAATGCATCCGCCTTCAGCTTTTTTTTGGTCCCCTCCATCGTACGATCACCTCAAACAATAAAACAAAATGGAGAAAATTAGCTTAATTTTAAGAATAAATAAGAGACAATAGTAATTTTTATTTGATTTTTAATTTGTAATTTTTTAATTTTATGGGTATAAAAATGAATGTAAAAACAAATTTAGGCTACATTTGACATTCAATACATAGAGATTTATTTTTTATTTTTTCGAATGAAGAAAATAAATTAGGATGAGATTGTCATTTCTATTGATAGACAACTTCTTTTAAGGTTTAAAAAAAATCGATGAGATGATTTTTTTATGATTTTCATTTTTTAGAAAAAAAATATTTTTTAAAAAAATGGGTTTCACTTTTAAAAGATTTTGGATAATATTTTTTTTAATTTAAGTTTGGTTTCATATATAAAAATAAAAGGTTAGATTATAGTTTTTTTTAATTTATCAAGTTCAATTAACTTTAAAAAATAATTTAATTCTATTATTAAATTCCTTCTCCAACTAGATTTATTTTTGTAGTCCTAGATTTTTCTAAAATTATTTAATTTAGTCATTTCTTTTCACATTATTATTTTTTTTTTGGCCATGAGATTTTTTTATTTCAATTGTATATAAAGATCACAGGTTGACCCTAATTTGGAAGGATACCTATTTGGGTTAATTACTCTTTTAATTCCTTCCCTTTAGTTTATTTATTTAAGTATTTAATTTTTGTTATGCTTTTTTAATTTTTGCCCTTTTATTTTAGTTTATTTAATTTCAGTCCCTTATTTAATTTGTGTATTTATTATTATTTTTGTATGATTAATTATTTGTCACCTTCTTATGGCCATGCAGTGACCCATCCTAGGGTATGATTTGCCTTATACATGGCAAGAGTAATTAATTAATTAAATTATTTTTTCCCATGCTTCTTTATGCCATTATTTTGTCTTCGCTATGCTTTGATATATCTATGTTGTATACTGGTATATAAATTAATATTGCAACATTATTTTATTTAAGGGTAAATTTAGCTAATATCTTAAATGTGAGTGACCGTGAAATATTTAAAATAAACTCATACTTATGATTGAATTCTAATTTAAATATACTCGAATTTATAAATTTTAATATTAAGGCGTATGATAATCAACTAATCTATCAACCATGGATGTGGTCGGGTACAAAAAAAAATTCACTCGTAATCGACTAAGTTATCTTTTGGTGTATTATCTATCTTATCCAAGTAACTAGAAATAATTTTTATTTTTTAATATATCGTTATGACATGAAAAGATAACATTAAAAAATTAAATTTTAAAAGTCATGTAGGATTGAGAAATGCTTTGCACCCATTATGTCCAAAATTAATACCTTAATCGATTGTCATATACCTTAATATCGAAACTTGCTAATTTGAATGTATTTAAATTAAAATATTGACTCATTATTTTAATATAATTTTTTTTCGTAAAACTTAAATAAATATAAATAAATGGGTGGAATCATTTATTTTGAGACTTAAAAATAAAATAAAAATAATAAATGTTCAGTTACAAAGACCAAGTGGTTTTACTCTCTCTAGACAAAATAAAATACCTTTCTGGGCTTCGCCTACCCTTTTTATGAATAAAAAATCATGAATTTATTTACATTTATAATTTCATTATTAATAAATAACTAAATTTGGTATAATTAGATTGATAAAACATGTAAAAAAATAATAAATCTGATTTGATTAAGAAAATTCACTGAAAATGTATATAATTTTTTTTGAAAAAGAGTTTATAATCAAATAATTGGCGTGACAAATATTTTTTATTTTTCTATATATTTATATAATTAATTCTAATTTTTCTAGTTAAAAGTTTATACATATACTGATTGAAAAAGTTGAACTACTTAATTTATTCATGAAGTTAATTGAAGAGTATAGCTACAAATAATGCACAATTTTGGTTTGATGTCTGAAATATTAAAGCATTAATTTAGTCTTAGTGAGTTAAACGTGACTTATTTCACTCTATTATCTCTTCTAATTTTCTTTTTTTTTCACAGCTGGAAATCATAAATATAAAATTATAGGCTCCTCTCTATAATTATAAATTAGAGTTTCAACAAAGCATTGAAAGATGTAATTAAAGAGAAAATCAAAATAAATACATGAAAAATCAAAATCAACACCCTTAAAAGAGCCTAACTCTCTAAATTTCATATTGCCATTGACCCCACAAATTTAATTTAATAAAAAATTGTAACTAATGTTAGCAATCAGCACTTTATCGGATTCTTCGAATTAAGTCAGATTTAATCGAATCATATTTTATAAAATCAAAATTATTTAATTGATTCTAAAATTGGTAAAATTAATAAAAAATAATATTTAGAAGAAGATATATAAATCTTTTTAACTAACTAATGATTACTTTGGGTCCATTTCCTTGTTGCCCTTTGCAACACTTAACTTGGAAGTGTAACAGTCACTACCAGCTTTCAATCTTAACCGTTGCTTTCTCATTTCATCAAGAGCTTAAAATGTTGCCAAATAATCCGATTTTTTGACCCTTTGATTTTATTTTTTTAATATATATGGAATATATAAATAAGAAAAATAGCCTACATAGAAACTTAGCCTCACGCCTTTAAAAACCATAAGTATCACCCTTTTTTGCAAAACAAACGTTATACCACCCTTTTCTCTTTCTCTTTTCTGCTTCTCTCCTTCCTTGTTCAGTCTGCATGGAGTTTGATGCAAGCTTTAGAGAGGATTTTCCTTTCCTTTCTTGCCTTTTCCCGGAAAATAACTCTAATTCTCCCTTCAAACAACCTGAGGTTAACGGCTCTAACATTCGTTTGGCTGATGATGCTTCTGCGTCGTCATCCAAAGCCTTGGTTCACAACTTTATTCTGAACCAGGACCGTGGTGGTAACTCAACAACCGGTGCTACCAACCACGGCGGTCTCCGGAATAATCCTCACCGTTCTCGTCACTTCCCCATCGATGGGTCCTCGAAGAGTCCGTTCTTTCAGAATTCCTCCGCATGCACCGACCCTTTTGTCCAGCCTTACACCAGTGGTTTCTCCAATGATAACAATGCTTATATCCCTTCCCTGTCGTTTACAGTACCGGATCACGCAAGTTCTTCAAACAACAGACTGATTTTCCATGGATTTCAAACTCAAACCTGGCCTCAACCCCTAATCTACCCACCTGATACCGACGATAGTCGGAGTTACCAGCAGCAAGACCAAACACCGCCTAATACGCCTCCACCAGTGACCGCTAAAGTGGGTGATGAAGTCTCATGCATCACTGCAGATCAAAACGTGAATAATGATCGAGACAAAGCTGATGAGAACAACAACAACAACAACATGAGGTTCCTCAAATCCAAAAGACTTAACAGGTCTGTTAAGAAAACTAATGTAATCAAAGGTCAATGGTCTCCTCAAGAAGACAGGTAGAAAATTAAGTCTTTTTTCTCTCCATTTTGTTACGTTTTGTTCACTTGTTTTGTTTGATTTGTGTCGTGTTTTCCCCTTTAAAATCATAGTAGATTCATATGAAGATCTGACTATACGTATGTGCGTATGTATTTATTTTTTCAGAATTCTACTACAATTGATATCGAGGCATGGAACGAAGAGATGGTCTCTAATCGCTAAGCTGCTGGACGGAAGGGTGGGGAAACAGTGTAGAGAGAGATGGCATAACCACCTGAGGCCTGATATCAAGGTTCTTTTTACCTTATTTTCCCTTTTCCTCTTTCATCTCCCATTAACACATCAACCATACACACACATACATGATCATGTATTATGCATATCATATGGATGCCTGCATATACATATATATATATATATATATATATATCATATTATATGTGTACATGTATGCGTTGCATAAAAGATTGTATTCAACATTCATTCATACAAAAGATAACGTATGTATGTTGATATACATATGTATTCATTATACATCACGTGCATACATAGTATTAGTTGTAAAAATTAAAACTAATTTCTTCCGTTATCAAAATTTCATATTCAGATGACACGCGTCCATAAATAAATGGGAATATCTACGTTAAGGTTTTTGTTGTTATTATTTCTTTCTTTAACATATTTTATTAAGTACTACACAAAACATTACCATTTTAACCGTATACCGTTTTATGGTGATAACACATTATCATGTGATCAAACTAGTGGTAAGTTAGACCAAAATATTACTAACTTCAAGCTTATCATCATAATTAATTGTAATCATAAAATTTAATAAAAAAAATAAACTTGTTAGTTTTACTTTTTGAAATCAAATGTCATTGGACAAAACTTTTTACATGAAAAAAAAATGTTTTTGCTTTACCATATGTTTGTCGAAACTAGATGAACCCACCATAAGATCTTAAACCTTTTTAGAGTTTATAAAGAGTTAAAATTACATACATATATATATATATAAAGGATGTAAAATAAATAGTTTTTATATTTGATACATTATTGGTTTATTTTAAATTAATATAATTATATATTTTTAAGAATGGACATCACGTGGTTCACTCTAAGGACATAAATCGGTTGGAAATTATCTATCCTTTTCATGCCAGTATTTTAAATTAGAAGGTTTAGGGTTCAAGATCAAAGTTTATGATTGGGGTTTAAAAAATTAGGGGTAGAGTATATTTTTAGGGTGTAAGGTTTAGAATATAAAAAATAAGAGTTAAGATTAAAAATTCAATTTTTAAAGAATTTTTAAAGGAGACATAAAAAAATACACCAGAGGCAGATGATTTTTACCCATATAAATCTCCATACTCATCGTGCATCAAAAATAATAAAGCATATAGATAAACAGTAAAACAATTCCTTCTACGTATAAATAAGAATATTGATTATAATTTATGGATTGTATGTATCTTAAAATCTGAATTTTATTATGTTAATTATTTATTTTATTAATTATGTTCATCTTTAATATTTCTTAACCACATATAATATGTATACTGAACTACAAAAATATTTATGAATTCGTCACCATCTACCGTTATATTGCTTTATTTGATTTTGCAGAAGGATTCGTGGAGTGAAGAAGAAGATATGATACTGATTGCAGCACACAGAGAAGTAGGAAACAAATGGTCCGAGATAGCCAAAAAACTCCCAGGACGCACCGAAAACACTATAAAGAACCACTGGAACGCCACCAAGAGAAGGCAATATTCGAGGCGCAAACCCAAGGACGGCAGCGCTCCTAAAGGTTCTATTCTGCAAAACTACATCAACTCCTTAAGCTCGACCTCAGCCTCGGCCTCGCCGTCGACATCACCGGTACTGACGACCCAACATGACATTGCGAAGATGGTGTCCGAAACCACCAAACCAGAAACCAGCACTAACCCACACCAAGTGCAACAAGGAAACTCGGGTTTCAGCCCTACGGGTTGGAATTTGGAAGTTTTTAATCATATTCATCGTCAGCACCACCACCAACAGCAGCAGCAGCAGCAAATGGATTACAGTTTGGATGCGAATGTTTATAGCGAACAACGTAATCAAAGCTTTGTATCGATGATCGGAGAAGGTAGTAGCAGCAGTTCCGTGGAGCATTTCGAGCTTCCTTTGGGAATGGATTCGTTGAGGAAGGAGCTGGATTTGCTGGAGATGATCTCTCAAGGAAAACTCTAGCTTATATCATCATACCATAAAAAAAAAAACGAGTTTGGGTTTGGTTCAAGCATTTTCTTGAGAAACTGAGGGTGTAATCAACAGAAAAAGACAGGGTTTTAAGTCGTTTTCTCATCATCATATCTATAGGGTTAAGAACTGGACTTTGTTTGTTTCAGGTTAATTTGTGTGTGAGCATTTTATAGTTATGTTGTAATGTTTGGCACATATGTATCGGCTGTTTAATTTCTATAAAGTTTGGGTTTGTATTAAATGTTTTATTTCTCTTTTTTTTTTTTAAATTTACAAACTATATATTATGATTTTATAATAATTTTAATATTTTTCCCGAAGGATGAGTCATACATGCATATGTATATAGACATACAAAAGAGTATATACGTAAAGAAATTGAATTCGTCATATGTATATACATGTATATGTACCTGCATCCATTCATCTATTATATGTCTGTACAAATTTATCTATTATATGTATATATATATTATATATGTGTGTATGGCGCTAACTGGATAATTTATATCAAATTGTTCGTATAAGTGGAGAAATTATTACGTGAATTTGTTCCACCATTTAGGATAAGATCGCAATCAATTAAATTAGTACATATTATATATTTTTGGTATAAAGATAATTTTGACCCTTAACGTTTTTAATTTTTATCGTTTTGGCTATTGTTCTTTTTTGGATAAATCTAGCCTTTAACCTATATCTTTTTAACAAATAACTTATTTTTAACCACCATGATAACTGGACCGTTAAAAATCTAACAATAATGACATGTCATATGCATATGATAATATATTTTAAATAACATGACATCTAACCTATCAAATACATATATATATATAATATAATTTTATTCTAATATAAAATAATTAAAAATCAAATAAAATATTAAAAAATTAATTAATTCTAAAATAAAATGCTACTAAACATTCTCAATCCTAACTAAAATAGAATAAAAATCCTATCTTAAAAATATTAATTAATTTTAAACTGTGTTCATATTTTTTTTAAGATAAGACTTTGATTCTATCGTAATTATGGTTGGGGGTGTTTAGTAGTCTTTTATTTTAGAATTAATTAATTTTTAATATTTTATTTGAATTTTAATTGTTTTATATTTTATATTAAAATAAAATTATATTCCATGTATATATATATATATAATTAGATACCATATCATTTAAAATATATTATCATATGCATGTGAATGTCATCGTTAAATTTTTAACGGTCCAGTTATCATGATAGTTAAAAAATAAGCTATTTGTCAAAAAGATATATGTTTAGGGCTAAATTTATCCTAAAAAAAGAATAAGGGCCAAAACGATAAAAAATATAAACGTTAAGGGTTAAAATTATCTTTATGCCTATATTTTTTTATATCATATTCACGCATAAGTATTTTTCAAATATCCATTTTAATGTTATTGATTTAAAAAAGAAAAAAAAATATATTACTAAAGATTGCTGGTGCTATCTTTCTTTTTGTTCTTCAAAATTTTCCTTAATTAATTTCTTCTTCTTTATAGATTTGGGGTTTAGGTTCATGTTTTAGGGTTTAAGGTTAGGGTTTAGGGTTAGGGTTAGGGTTTAAGGTTTAATGTTTAGGTGTTAGTTAGGGTTAGGGGTTATGTTTAGTGTTTAAGGTTCAAGGTTAAGGTTACGATCATGGTTTAGGTTTAGGGTTTAGGGTTTAAGGTTAAGGTTAGGGGGTAGAAAAAATAATTAAGAAAGACGACACAAAAAATCTTTGATAATATTTTTTTCTTTTTAAATCAAAAGCATTAAAGAGATGATTTGGACAATGCATATGTGAATATAATATAAAAAAATATATAATGTGAATATGATTTGGACAATGCATATGTGAATATGATATAAAAAAAATATATAATGTACATTAACAAAGTGGTATTTGCAAGATCTAAACGGTTAAAAAGTCCACAACACTATAAAATTTAACATCTCTTGGTAGTAATTTAATTCACTAATGGATTCATGAGTTTGAGAAAAGTATGACCGTAACACGGATTTTAAATTTGTTTGACTCAATTCACATTTGAGATAAAATTTTGAAATTAATTTTAAAAAATAGTAAAAATACATATAATAAAAGAAAAAAAGTATATCAAACTTTTTGTTTAGTATAAAATAAAATTGATAAAAAAAATTCAAATCTTTAAGTCATGTTGAAAATAGTGATTATCAGAATAAATAAAATATAAATTAAATTTATTAGAATAAATACTAGATAGTACTATTATTTAAAATATAAAAAATGACACAACTCAATCTCAAGCTTTGAAATCTGACGCAAAATTTATTCACGCCAATTCTACGAAGTAAGCCAACATTTGATATTGTTTAATTCAAGGGTAAATTACCATATATTTATAGTGTGTTTTTTTCATATTTTTAACCAAATAATTTTTTATGTACTAGTGTTATTAATTCACCTTTAAAGCCTCGTAAACAACACAATTACTTTTAGGTATTATTTTGGATGTTATAAGGTATTATAACTTTCATCATATATAACAGACTCTCAAGCCCAATTATGACTCTAGTTTAAAAGCAGACCAGTTTCACAGATTTTCGGTTATACACGACCCAAAATAACCAATGATGACTCTAATATACGACAAACCTTTGAAGGCGCAACCAATTTCGGTCCAAATGAAAAACAACATCGATAAAAAAGGACTCGACTAATAATTATAAACAACCGTCTCCTAAGAACGCTCAAAATAATACTAAGACTCATACTAATTTGACTCCCTACTGATGATAAAACTAGCGTCCAAGATGCAGCAGCAACTTCTGCAGGATCCCAATACAATGATCCAAATGCTTATTCCCAAAGTTAAGGTCACCGGTCATGTTTCACGTAAATGGGTAGAATTTCTACTCGAAGAGGGGAAAAAGGACCCCATTCCATCAGTGATAATATTTTTTGTCTATGGGGTTCTTAGTTCAACATGCATGCAGCCCTTCGTCGGCTTCCTCGGACCTTCAACCTTGCTTTCTACAATTGAAACTTTATAAACAAGTTCTAACTACAACGTACAAGAAACAAACCTGAATCAATACCTCTGATCTTGTATTAACATCCGCAATCCCTTCTTTCTCTCTGGTGTGTATGCTGCAGCTGCAACCACTATGTATTATGCGCTCCTATATACAACCTTTTGACTGCCACTTTGGATACTGCCATTGCCAATGCCTGTTTTATTGATAAATTAAAATGTTGTACAGCAGATAACATCCATGAAATCCAGATCATTTCTTCAAACCAACTGCAGAACGTCACTCTTTAAGGAGCCATCATTTCAGATCTCAAGAGCTCCAAGATATCGTAAATCTCAGTTGATTTTGAGTGTGTTCCATCTTCTGAATAAAATGAATATACATGATTTCTCACCTCAACCCAACTGCATCCGCCACTCTTTTTCATTCCCTTCTCCCTCATTAATTTCCTAATATTTGAAACATCAATCCATCTCCCAGCTGAAGCATATATGTTTGACAACAAAACAAATCCAGCAGAGTTTTTCTCTGCTAGTTCACCGAGTTTTCTAGCGGTTCGCTCTGCAATCTCCTCATTTTTATACGTCTTGCAACCACTTAACAGAGCTGCCAGTGTGTTTGCTTCCGGTTGAAACGGCATGGATTTAATTAACTCTTCAGCTTCGTATAAGCGTCCAGATCGAGACAGCATATCCACAACACATGTGTAATGTCTTCCCTTTGGCTTTATACCATATACCGACTCCATTTCACAAAAAAAATCGAGTCCTTTATCGACCAACCCACAATGAGAACATGCAAATAAAACTGATAGAAGCACGAGCTCGTTAGGAGCAACAGAGTAACTTCGTTTCATTTCCTCAAACAAAGAAAGAGATTCTTTTGCAAAACCACTTTCTGCAAGACCTTGAATCATAACAGTCCATGAAAACTCATTTCTCTCTGGCATTCTATCAAAAACCTGCTTAGAGCTTTCAATATCTCCAGATTTTGCGTACATATCAGTTAAGGCAGTACCCAAGTAAACATCATAATGGAACCCTAGTTTTAAGATCTTTCCATGGATATCCTTTCCTTTCTCCAATGAAGCCACACTTGCACAAGCAGAAAGCACACTCGAGAAGGTCAGCTTCGTTGGTGTTTCTCCAGACAAAAGCATATCATTAAATACTTCAAATACCTTATCAAACTGCTTATAATCTACATAGCCACCAATTATAGCACCCCAAGAAACATTATTTCGAGTAGGCATGTTATCAAACAAATACTTAGCTTTATCCATTTGTCCATTCAGACAATAGCCACCAAGCATAGAATTCCATGAAACCACATTCTTGTTTTCAATGGAATTAAAAACCAACCGTCCATCTTCGGTATCTCCACATTTACAGTACATGTCAACAAGAGAACTGCAAATAAAAACATCTCCCTCAATCCCAATTTTCTTAACATGAGCATGGATGTTCCTCCCTGTTCGTAAATTCTTAAGGCTAGCCAATGTACTTAGAATGCAAGTAAAACAAGAGATAGTTGGCTTAAACCCTTCTTGAACCATCTGTCGAAAGAGTTTCAAGGCTTCTACATGATTACCACTCTGACTATACCTAGCAATAATTGCGCTCCAAGAAACTTCATTTCTCTCTGGCATCTCATCAAAAACCCTCCTTGCCTCTCTCAAGTCCCCCATCTCCACATACATATCCAGGATCGCTGTCCAAGAAATGACATCTCTTGTATCCATTCGGTCGAACAGCCTCCTGGCCAAATCAAATTCACGCATCCTTAAACAAAATGTTATCAAAGAGTTGCAAATTGATAGATTACCCTCAAACCCGGTTTTCACTATCAGTCCTAGAACACTCATTCCCAACTTGAACTCCCCAGTTTCTATACACGCACAAATCACAGATGTAAAAGTAACTTGGTTAGGCTTAACCCCAGATTCAAGCAACCTAATAAAAAGCTTCAAACCATGGAAACTATGCCCGTTTTTCAGCAACCCACTAATCCCCGCGGTCCATGAAACCACATTCTTGAATGGGTTCATTTCAAAATACCACATTGATTCTTGCAATCTTCCGTATTTCATTAAACCTGAAGTCAACGTTGTCCATGTAACCTCGTTTCTTTCAGGCATTTCATCGAATAGCTTCCGAGCTTCAGACAAATTTCCCCATTGAATATTAGCATTAATCAAACAATTTTGGACAACTAAATCGAACCCATTAAACTCCTTTATGATCTGATTAGCTTCAGGCAATTTTCTACAATCAAGGTACATTATTAACAGCTTGATAGCTACAATTTTCTCAGAAAAAATACCCTTCTTCAGTAAATGGCAATGGACGACAGTTCCTTCAGTGACCAAGCCTTTATCTGATAAATTCTTTAATAAAGAAGCACATCTTTTAATATAAGTGTTGAGGTTTAGGGTTGGCTTGGTCGAGAAAAGGGCTTTCAATGCTGTTTTCATGCTATGAAAATGGAAGGGGAAAGAGATGGAGCGGAGAAGTGTTGGATGAAATTTGTTTTTTTTTTTTATTTATAGAGGAGATTTGTTAAATCCGGCGGGAACTGATTAGACGAAACGAGTCCTCGTTTTAAGGTATTGTTTTGGAAAAAAATTCGCCAAATATCGCACATATAAATAATAAAAAATAATGTTAAATATTAATTTAAATAAAATATTAAATTAAATTTTAAATATCAATATGATAATATAATATATTATAAATGAAAATATAAAAATAAATAAAAATATAATTATAAAATATAATATATTATAAATAAAATATAATAATTAGAATTAATTGAATCAATATATTATAAAATATAATATATATAATATATAATATATATAATAGTAATAGAATTAATTAGAACTAAAATTAATTGAATCAATATTTTAATATCTAATATAAATTAAAAAATTATATAATATAAACTCAATAATTATTATTTATAAAATAAATTTTTAATTTTTATTAATTAATTTAATGATATTAAACGATATTCAACGTTAATATATTAAATGATCTTTGATACACATGATAAATTTATTTAAAATAAGATATAGCTTTAAAAAAATAGATACGAATAAAAAAAACTATAATATCTCGCTTTTTAAATTATAGTTTTTCTTTCGCTAATAAAACCTTACGATTTCAAATTTTTTAAATGTCTTTCTTAATAATTAATTGGCGATTAAGTAAGGTTTAATCGTCAAATAATTATTTAAACTATACTCTTTATTTTAGTTAGGTACTCGATTTTTTTAGGTCAATTAGGTATTTAATATTTTATTCCGCAATTTATTTAAAATTCTTTATTAATTTTTATTGTTATTTTGAATGAATGTTGATCTTCATTATTCCACCTGATTTTGAAACTAAACAGACGATTCATTATAACTAATTCTTCCATCTCTTAAAATAGGAAGTGTTCAAAAATATTTGATCTGATTATCTATAATTTATTTTAAAAAATTAAACATTTTATTTTATTTTTATTTTTGAATTAGATATTTACCATATTGATTTTGAGCATTTAATGATATACGTTAAGTGTGACATTTGAAATATGCAATATATTACCATCGATAATATATAATTATGAATATGTTTATACATACCCGTGATTTATGCTTAATGTTAATATGGTGTTATAATGAGAGTCATAGTTTAATTATAAAATTAAAATATTTAAAAATTTAAAATTAATTTAGAATGAAGATGATTATGTTAACTAATAATTACATTTAATAAATTTAAAAATTATAAATTTTATTTTTTATTGAATACAACGTTAATCATATTAGTTAATAATATCTGAGAGAGGTTAGTCCCAAGTGGTAAGTAACTTAATTTCGCTTAAACAAATGTTTAAGATATTGCATATGTAAAAAATCTTTATTTAAAAATACACACACTAAAATTAAATATACGATACGGGTCGGTCCAGAAAAATAAATAAAATATTAATAAATAAGTAAATTATTATTTTTATTTATTCCTTTTAGGTTTCCCGTCAACATTCTCTCCTTTTTAAATGTAAGAGTTAAGTTTGAAAGTGCTCTACATATATTGGGAAGTGGTTTTAATAAAAGGGCGTAGCTATGGACCACGACTTGTCAACTGGCAGAGAGACATTTGTGGCATGGGAGGGGCAATAATGATTTAGGTAAACGTTGAAGGAATTATTTATTTATTTATTTATCACACATAAATAAATAAAGTGATAAAATGATAATAATGCTTCAACCCAAATTAACAAATTAGCAAACACATGAGCAATTTATTTTATTTATTAGCTTCTTTTTCCCCATAGTCTAATATATGGTTTGTCATTTATTGACATTATCTTTAATTTTTTTTCAATTTAATAGTTATACATGCAAACCCAAGATGCTGTTTCAGTGAACAAATAATGATATTTATAGTAGGATATTCAAATTTAAATCGATTTATCTATATGGTATAGGGATTGTAATCAGTTTAACAATATTCAAAAAATATTTATAAACAGATATTATTAAACAATCATCTTAAGACTATTCAAAAAAATATTTATGGGTTTGGGTCCCTAAATTAAAAATACACATTCACTACCAATAAACAACTGAATATTCAATGTAGGGGTGAGCAAAACTTGACTCGAAAAAATTAAAAAAACTCGATTCGAGAAAAAAATACTCGATTCGTTTTAATTCGACTCGAAAAAATTTCAAATAAAGTTTGAGTTGTAAAATGAAAATTCGAATAACTTGAATAACTCGAAATTTTTAATAATTAAAGGATTAATTTTTAAGTTTGAGACAAATCTTTAATTTTTTTACGATATATATATGCATTGATACATAAAAATATAAAGAAATATTGTTACATATGAAAAAAATATATATGCATCTTATATGAATAGAGAAAGTCTTTTAAATTGGAATCAAATCATACTATAACATGATAAATAATTACAATTAAATATTTATAGAAACTTGAAAACTTCACTCGACCCGAATTTCTTAAACTCAACTCGAACCAAAAAAAATTTCAAATAAAGTTTGAGTTGTATAATATGACTCGTCAATTCAAATAACTCGAAATTTTTTGACTCGACTCGATCAAATACTTACCTTAATTCAATGCTAGTTTATTCAACAAAAAGTAGTTAAAATATTTGGCAAAGACAAAAAGGTTTGTTGTTTTCCATGTTTGTTCCAAGCAAGTATGTCAATGGAGGTTGCTCCATCACTATTTTGGTATTGATCTCATTCCTTAGCCAATACCCCACTTTTAGTAGTTGCATTTCTTTAGGAGTAATTAAACCATTATTTATAGGGAAGGGGACTCAACAAATAAGTCAGTATATTTCCATAACAACTAGTTAGTTAGCTAGCTAGACCTCCTAGTTCTATTACCCATCCTCTTTTGGATGTTATGATTAGGAAGAGCAGTTCCATGGTTTCAATGAAGTTTGTTTCTCCAGCTACACTTTGAATGACATTCAATTCATTTCTTTTTAAACGATGTATCTTAACCTTTGAACCAAGGGAGTTTATTTCCTGTAAGCAGAGAAAATAACATGCTAACTGAGGTTAACTCATGTTTAACAAACACACATATTTAGAATGTGATTCACAATAAATTTAAGTTTAGTTGTATCCTAAAATCATTGGATCCTTATATATACATATTTGACAAATTCTAATTCTGATTCTAATCGTAATTAGAGAGAAAAGAAAGGGAAGACTCTAGGAGGAAAAAAAAGGACGTTTTTAGTGAGTTTAAAACTCATGACTTAAGAGAATACGAGAAACAAAAATAAACACAGCTTGATCAATCGGTCAAATGTAATTACTCTGATTCTAATAAATTTATCACATAAACAATGAAATTAGAAAACAGTCATGAGTAGCACGAGCTGTCTAACTTTATTGGTTAAAGGAATGATTTTTGTTTTTAGAGGTCATGGGTTCGAGCACCAATAATACCAGCATAATAATTGAAGGATCAATGTCCATAATATTATTAAGAGTTTTTTTAATAAGAGAAAAGAATATTATTAAATCTAATGATAGCAAGAGAAAATATTTCAAGTTTACAATATAAAAAATGAATGATGAGCGAATTAAATTATAATATAGATTGTTTCGACAATTCTAATTAAAGTGAAAAATAAACACTAAAAGGGGATTAAACCTTTTATAACCATCGATAAATCTAAAATAAAAAAAATAATATTATAATTTCTGTATAAATATCAAATGACCGTAACAATATGTAAAAATTATACTAAATGATAAAAAAATCTTATTTCAAAAAATATATCACAAATACATAAAAAAGTACCACAAATTTAAAAATTATATATATATAATTAAAAAATAAATGATCAATATGTTGATGAAATATGTCTCTTCATTAAAATAAAATTTTTAATTTAAGATTAAAATTTAATGTTTATATTATACGATTTAAATAAATATGTTTATTATTTATTTACTCCGACAATATGTAAAATATTAATAAATAAGTAATTTTTTTCCGGAAAGGAAAATGAATTGAAAGCTACTGGATCTGCATTGAAAAGGGATCTGATCTCCTACATCTCACGCAAACTTTAGTGAAAAACTGCCTTCCCTTTACGATTCCCAGGCTCCCACATCAGAGGTAGAAGACAACACATTTTCTTCATAAACCCACCCTCACGTTCATCATCACTTCCCTCTTTCTTTCCTTTTCTTTCTGCTTTCTCTCCAAACAAACAAAATACTATTTCATTTTCCTTACCTTTCAAATTCTCATCAAAATTCAGCTGATTTTGAAGCTAACGCTTGAAGACAGGAGGGAAGTAAGTAAAAAATGGTGGTATTGTTGTTGTTGAAGTGAAAGAAACTAGGAATAGATAATTAAAGAAAGAAATGAGTGCGATGAAGCGGAAACCGGTGCAGCAGAAATCACAGATTAGATGGAAGAGGAAGGTTTTGGCGGTGATTTTAGTGTCGTTTTGTCTTGCGAGTTTAGTGTTAGCGGAGACGCAGTACTCTCGGATCGTCTCGCTGGCTTCTTTACGACAACGTTTCACTGTCAAGCAGAAGATCGCCTTCCTTTTCATCGCGAGGAATCGGCTTCCTCTGGATATGATTTGGGATGCCTTTTTCAAGGTAGATCAATTTAATGCTTAATTACTCATGAATTTAGTAAAATCATGCTTAATATGAATGCTTTGTAGTGTGCTAGTATGTTTCCAATTTTAGCATATGTGGATAAAGTTTGTTGTATTTTCTTTTTAGTTGCATTTTTCTTAAATCACTTGCTAATTATTTTATAGATTTGAAAATTAGAGAAGTTATTATGCCTCTTTTAGGATTATGATCTTGATCTTCATCATCATCAAGTGTTTCTGTTTATTTTTTTCAGGGAGAAGAGAACAGATTTTCAATTTATGTTCATTCTAGGCCTGGCTTTTTGTTAAACAAAGGAACAACGAGATCCGCTTATTTTTTGAATAGACAAGTTAACGATAGTATACAGGTTAATTTCTCTACCGTTTATTGAGACTATAGTTTTTTAATTATCATGATAAGAAATTGCAACTTTTTTTTTTGTCCGATGCAATTGATGCTTTGTTTCGGTGTCTATTTCCAAAATAAATGTGTTTATGTTATCACTTGTCTTCGTTCCGGTGCTTATGCTGATATTGCAACTGTAACTGACATGCTGAATTTTGATTTGCTGAGGTTTTACTGACAGTTAGGGAAGATTCTATATGCTGCCTTAAGGTCAATTTGTATGAAGCATTTTTCCCCTGAATGGAAGATGTACCATTTTTGAAATTATCAACTTGTTTGCCATCCTTGATCTGTGGAGTTTGTCAATTGCCAAAGAATTTGACCTTTTATACTTGAGACCCAAGATAGCTTAGACACAGGATCTGAGGGTAGTATATTTCATAGTGGATAATGGGGGGGGGGGGGGGGGAGAGATACAATCACATTAGGATAGAGTTGTTATAGTGACATGTTTATCGGGGTCTATTATGGATGTATCTGAAAAATTCACTTATGCAATCAGTCTAACTTGTACTCTATTGTATTACGAAGACCGGAGATAGAATATCACCTGTCAAATTTCCGTTTTAATTGACGTGATACGATTTTAGTTCATGTGTTCAATTTCAGGTAGATTGGGGAGGAGCGACTATGATTGAGGCTGAGCGTATATTGCTTAGACATGCATTAACAGATCCTTATAATGAACGATTTGTTTTTGTCTCAGATAGGTGAGGTTTGATTTCTATGATGATTGTGTTGTAAAGGCTTTATTTGTATTGTTTTCAGAATTCTAATATTTTGAAAATTTGATAACTAACGATGCCTCAGTTACTTGGCTTCCTTGCAGCTGTATACCTATTTATAACTTCAGTTACACGTATGACTATATCATGTCTGCACCAACTAGTTTTGTTGACAGGTTAGTGGAACTTGGAATTTTAAATTTTGTTACAATTCTTATACATCACATGCTATCCACTATTAATTTCTATTTGTAATTCAAATTTTCAACTAAAATTTGGAGTGTTCTAATGGTTTCATGACAGAGCTTAGTTTTACTTCAACTATAGAGTGAAAACGGTGATTAGCTAATAACTTTTCCATTAATTGTATTTCTTATGTATTTTTTCCCTTCATATTTGAAAGGTGTTGTATGTTACATTGTGATTCTCTGCAAGTAAGAAAGCTAAAGACCTAATTCTTGACCAAGAAACTGAGAAAGTATACCCTATACGTACTTATGTCATCCACCTTTACCTTTAATATTTATTTTGCTAACATATATGGTTTTCTTCTGGGGAATAGATCTAAACCAAAAACGAGTTTGTATACTCAATTCTGAACTAACTTTAAGATGTACCAATATTGTCATCCAACAATTCTGTTTTCTTTTAAAATAAACTGGAATCAACTGGTTAATAATGAACTTAAACTTCTACGAGTCCATGAAGATTTTCTCTCTGAAGGTTCCCATGATATGTGACCAGCTTTGCTGATACAAAAGAGGGTCGATACAACCCAAAAATGGATCCTGTTATTCCTGTTTACAATTGGAGGAAAGGATCTCAGGTAAGTTAAGATTTTTTTAGTTGACATTTTTCGATGTTTTAATTGATATAAGAGAATGTAAAACAGTATGTATACTTGTTGCAAGAATTTTGCAGTGACTATAATCATCATTATTTTCTTATCTTGCAGTGGGTTGTGCTAACTAGAAAGCATGCAGAGGTTGTTGTAAATGATACTACTGTCTTTCCAATGTTCCAACAGCATTGCAAGGCAAGTTGTCTTGTATTTATGACTGCTGGCCTTTTTATTACTTTAAGAATATCATGTTCTTTTTACTCACAGAATGGCGTTACTCTTAAGCATTTCAAGCTGACATTAATGCCTCGTTCACATGTTTTGAGAATGAATTTTGCTGGAGTCGTATTTTGGCTCCATTTCATGTTTAGCATGACAAATTATACCTCCTTATCTCAACAACTATTTTTAAATATAATAAATAAAGCAAATTATCGGAGAAGTTTTTGTGGTTCTAATTATATGTTATTTTCTCATATTTTACCTAATGAATAATCTGCAGAGGAAATCATTGCCGGAGTTTTGGCGGGATCATCCCTTTGTAAGTGTGAAATATCATTTTTTTTATATATTATCCATATGATTCCACATTCAATTCAAAGGAATCTTCGTTGTACTTTTGATCATTCTGATAGATGGAATGATCTTATCTATATATAATGTGCAGCCAGCTGATCCAGCTAAGGAGCACAATTGTATACCTGATGAACATTACGTTCAGACATTACTTGCTGTAAGAATTTGTCTGAAGTCTAAACTACCCCTTCTTGTTTTCTTTCTTTAGTTCTTGAGTTGATATAGAAGTCTCCTTTTATTGGAAAATAATATTCTGGATTGCTACTGAGTCACTACAGCAACCAAATATCAGAAGAATGATAAATTTTGCCGTTGTCTTCTTACTCTTTTTGATTAGTGAGCATTTCAAATTTTCACTCGAAACTTCTTGAAATGCATTCAAGTGCTAATAGTCATACTGCTTCTGTCATTCTTCTGTTTTTTCAAACTATTGTATCTCTTTGTAATGCTGTCTCCTTGAAACCATTCAGCAAGAAGGCTTCGAAGGAGAAATTACACGCAGATCGTTAACCTATTCTGCTTGGGATCTTTCCGCCTCTAAAGATCATGAACGCCGTGGATGGCATCCTGTGACTTATAAGTTTTCTGATGCCACTCCTGAGCTTATTAAATCCATAAAGGTATATTTTCCCTTACTTTGAACTCCTAGATGGTACTGAATTATGAATATCCTGTTCTCCATGTTTACCTAATGCAAAGCTAAAAGAATTAGATAATATTTGGTAGCCTTTGGCATAGGAAAATAATCAATTTAATTAAAATCATTTCGATGCATACTCGAACTTGGTATGAGGATATGATGCTCCTCCAAAAGGTGGGAATCTTCAACAAAAATAGAACATATCCATATCGAATACTAACACCCGAATTTGATTAACATAGCCTATATTTCATCAAGTGATGAGGAAAATTAAATGACTTATGCAGGGTATCGACAATATCCGTTACGATACTGAAAACCGAATAGAATGGTGCAGTAGCAAGGGGAAGCCAGCCCCATGCTTCCTTTTCGCAAGAAAATTCACGAGGCCTGCGGCTCTCCACCTTCTTAATTCGGTAAGTTTCACTTTTACACAAGTTTCTTTAACATAGAAAGATGCTGAAAGAAGCCAGCGTTATACAGGCAGCTATAGTCGAATGTCTTTGCTATGCATGTCCGTTTTACGTTCATCAAACTTATCTTTTCTGAAGTACCCGAATCCAATACACACACTAACATATTTATGTCAGACATCTACCATCCATGTCCCAAGCCATTACCCGATTTGTTTCCAACTCCCTTACCCAAATGGCCCAAGCTGGTCCGGTGGTCGGGTCGGATTGTAATCTTGCATTTTAACATGTCTACATATTCCCACCCAACACTCATCTCGTAAAATTGTCTCTTGAAAATATCATATTCTTATGCGGTTGTTGTTTTTCCTGTTGAACAGTCACTTGTCGGAGCTGGCCGTGGAGCAAAAACTGAAACTTAATTGCATAAAGGGTAATATTTTCTATCCTTTGTCTGATGCTAGCTAGGATTTGTTAGGCTTAACATGTATTCTTGCAGTAAAAAGAATGGAGGGAGGTGTAAATTAGAAGAGGGAGAATGAAATCTAATGTGTTGTAAAATAAAAATGTCATTTTTTATGAAAATTACATATATGAAAATTGTAATTTTTTTTTTCTCGTTGCATTATTTTATTTATTTATCTATGAATCAGTTTTAATATATTTTAATCGACTCATAAAAAACGTTTTTTATAATTTACAACTAATTAACTGAATATATGAGATATTAGATTTTTTAAATAATGTTAGAGCTTAAAATTAATATCATGAATAGATAAAATTGAATTAAGAGAATTATCTCATAATAAATCTATAAAATTCAATTCAAGTTAATGAGTCGATAAGTTGATTACTAATAATTGTAAAAATATAAATATATTTATACTAACTTACGTACAAATCATCAACGTTAAAATGAAATATTTGTATTTAATTTTTAAATTAAGTTTAAATAAAAAAATGTTATTAATAAATAATTTGCTTAAAGTTCTGCTCTTAACGAAGAATCAAAATTTTACTGAAAATGTATTATCAAATTTAGCCTATAAAGTTAAAATGTATATGAAAAATAAAAAATCAATTAAACATTTGTATAAATATTTTATCAAATTTAACCTTAAAATTTAAATTATATCTGATTTGAATGATTAATTTAGGTAAATAATGAGAAAAGAAATATACAAAGAATGAATGTGTTTAGAAAATATTTAAGAGAATAAACTAAAAGGAATAACATTTCTTAAACTTAGTCTACATAGATTTCTCCAATGACAAAGTTTAAAGGATATTATTCATTTTTATCTATTCTCGCAAATTTTTTTAAATATACTTATTCTTCAAATATTTTACCCCAAACTTATTATTGGGTGTAAATTGTATGTATTTTTTCACTCCTCGTTCTATGCCTCTGTTTTAAATTAGAAAGTTAAGGTTATGGATTGCAGTTAAAGTTTAGAGAATTAGGGGTAGAGTATATTTTTTAGGATTTAGGATTTAGTATATAGAAAATAAGAGTTAAGGTTTAAAATTCAATTTTAAAAAATTTCAACAAGAGACATGAAAGGAGGTATGATAAAGAGACAGAAAATTTTTACCCCTCATTATTCTCCTTCAATTGTATTAACCAATGCACTCTATCAGTACAACTAGGGATGTAAAAAGTTGACCCGACCTGAAAATTTGACTGAAACTTGTTCGAGTCAGAACCTGGTTTGACCCGAGGATGTAATGACCCAAACCTGATTTGTATCTGATTGTTGTTGACCCGAACCCGATTTGGACCTGTTACTTTTGTAATCAAACCTGAATTGCATCCAATCGAGAATTACCCGAATCTAATTTGAACTTGTTATTGTTGTAATCAAACCTGAACTGTATTCGACGCAGAATTACCTGAATCCGATTTAAACATGTTACTTTGGATCCGAAACTCGACCTACATCCGACTGAAACGAACCCGGACCCGAGTCTGACCTGGCAGATAACCGATATTACCCGACTGAATCGACCTGAGATCTTATTTTACCCGATCTGTCTTGAACCCAACCTAATAATTGACCTAACTTGTTTTGAACCCGACTTGTTATTCATATAAACTAATATTTACAAGACTTGATATTTCATTAAAATTGATAAATTAAAATATTGATAAATATAATTAGGCTTAAAAAATAAAAATTGAGCATGAACTTAGAGAATTAATTTAATGATTAATATTTAAATTTAGTATTACATATTTAATTTAATTTATTTATTTATTATTTTATTTAGTTTTAGTATACTTAATTTTAATTATAATTTTAAATTAATATCTCATTAAAATTAAAATTTTTAAATTTAAATTAATATTTAATTTAATATTTAAATTATTATAATTATAATTAAATAATATTTAATTATAACATATTTAATTAAAAATATTAATATCGTAATGTGTAAAATTACGTATTTACATTCATATCAAATTTTTGTGTATAATTATATTTTTCAAATTTTATTATATATTATAATAATTATATATTCAAATAGAATTAATTTATTAAACTTAGGATTTAATTAAGCTAAATTAACATCTAAAAAACATAAACTACGAATATAATTAAAAGAATTTTAAAATTAAATTTAGATTTTTATTAAATTAACATCTAAAAAGCATAAACTACGAACATCTAAAAAGCATTATATACATTATTATGTATACATTTAAGTATACATTAAAGTTCACATATTAAAGTATATATTCATATATATAGTATATATATCTATATGCATCTATAAGTATACATATATTAAATTATACATAATAAAGTATTAAGTATACATTCTATATATAATATTTATTCTATATATAGTATATATGTATATTAAAGTACATTATATATATATATATTAAATTATATTATATAAAAATATATTATATATGTATAATATACATATTAAAACTTAACTATATTTTTATTCATATTAGTCCTTAAAAGTTTAGATTTTCACTGAAATTTATCATTATTAAATTCTAATTTTTGCAATTTAGTTCAATATTTTAGATATAACCTATTAGATGATCTTTTTGTTCATTTTAGTCCTTAAAACTTTATTTTAATTCCAAATAGACTATTAGTTTTTTTAGTCTACTATTTTTAATAAGATGATATTTTATTTTATTCATGTTTTTCAATTTTAAAATTAAATTTATTCATTATTAATCCTATTTTTTATAATTTAGTACAATGTTTATTCTTTCTAGTCCCTTAAACTTTATTTTTAATTTAAATTAAACTTTTGGGTAATTAAGTCCAATATCTTTTATTTTAATTTTATATTTTGTTAATTATAGTCCCTAAAATCATATTCTTATTCCAAATTGACTCCTATTCATTTTTTTTTAATTTAGTTTAGTGTTTTTAATATCATGATATTTTTTTATCTCTGAATTTTGAATTTATTAATTTTTAATTTTTATAATTTAGTTCAATTTTTAAGATATGAACCATTTAATGATATTTTTGTTTAGTCTAGTGCGTTATATTTATTTTTAATTCTATTCATGCTAGTGAAAGACGTTAAATGTTAAATAATTAATTCGAAGTGAATAATCAACCTAAAGTCTATTGTCTATTTGTACTAAAGTCAAATTTAATATGAATTAAAAACCCGAATTAACCCGACCTAAAATAAATCTGACTTGAAATGAATCTGACCTGAAATGCAACTGAACTGAAATGATATACGCGATCTAAAATGAACCTATCAATTATCTGATTTTGACTTGAACCGATTGAACCCGACTTAAAATAAACCTAACCTGAAGTGAACCCGACCTGCAATGGACTCGAACTGAAATAGACCCAACCTAAAACTGACCCGCACCCAACCCGAATCAAATCAAAACATCAAATCAACCTGAAATGAGTTGTATCTGATTTTTCTGACCTAACAATACTCGACCTAAAGCCCATTCGATTAACTATTTTTACATTCCTAAGTAAAAGCACACAGGACACATATAAAAGTCCCCAAAAATTTGCATTTTTTCTTCGTATTCTACTAAAAACCAGTTTAACATTGCTTTTAAAAGGTGCGGTGAGAAAGTACTTTTAAAAGTGCTTTACAGAAATAATTTTAGATTTTAAATTTGATATTTTAAGTGTTTAGTATTATTGTCCAAAAGTACTTTTAGTAAGATAAATGACCATTTTAAATATGGTATTGTAAGTTATATTCGTAAACGTTACCTAATTTTTTTAATGTTATAATATATAAAATATTATAAAAATATAAAAATTTATTAATAAAAATATATTTTTAATAATTTTATGTATTCTATAAAAATATAAAAATTTAAGATATTTTAATTAATATATATAATTTTTAAATTAAAAATATTTTATTAATTATATCTTTATAAAAATTATAAATTTACAAATTATAAATAAAAAATAGTAAATAAAGGTTAAATTTATAATTTGACTATTAAACGTACTTTTTCAACTGTAAAATTTAAAAATTTTAGCTTTTGAATTTGGGTTAAAAACACTTTTCAAACGTAGTTTTTTTGCAAAAAGCTACTCGTTTAGTATTGTTTTTGACCTCAAACTAACTTTTGGAACCAAAAACTAATTTTAAAAGTATTGCTAAACAAATTTTAAAAGTATCGCTAAACGGGGCCTAAGTCCCAAGAAATTTTCCTTTGCTCCGTATTTTACTATAATCATTGCTCTATTTTATTTTTAATATGATATAAAAGACAGGTGGTGAAAATTATCTATATTTTATGTCTTTCTTGCTTTCGTTTTAAATTAAAGGGTTTTGGATTCAAGATTAGAAATTATAGTTAGGAAACTTAGAATAAGTTGTATTTTTTAACATATAAAGTTTAGATTTTAGGTTATAGAATGTAACACCCTCAACTAGGTGTCACATTGGGTCTCCGACCCAAAATCTGTATTTCAAAATTTATTTTCAAAACTCAATAATAAAATCAAACTCAAATCCAAATATTAATCCATAAAACCAATTTTGAGTTAAAACATAAATCCGAAAATAATATAAGGTACTTGGAGCTCCAAATATTATAAACCCATTTAAAATATTCGACACAAATTAAATAAACAGAGTTATAATTACATATAGGGTTCAATATAGTACTACACTACTACATATATAACTGTACTCTGATAGAAAGTCGATGCTAAAATTCAAACCTCAATGGTGATCCATAGAAACTGGCTTCACCTAACCTACTCACGAAAATACAGTTCGAACGCTGAGCTACAAAAGCTCAGTGGGTACGCCGAACTCGTCCAATATCATGCATACCATAAGAAGTAAAGTAAAGTGTAAAACTAAAATTGATTTTGATATAACAATTATGTTCAAGGACTATTTTGTAATAAATTTTTAAGTCCCTAAAGTCAAATTTTATGTTTCAAGTCAAACCAAGAACAATGAAATAATTTTTCTAAGTGTTTTTATACGACAGTATCGATACCCCTAGAACAGGTATCGATACCACCTGCATTTTTAAAAGAATGTTCTTGAGATCAAGAATAAATATCGAAACAAGGTTCGATGCCAATACCTCACTACCAACACCTGTATCGAACCAGGTATCGAACCACTTGTTATGTTTTTAATTATTTTAAAATTATTCAAAATTAAAACCCTTGTTTCGATACCAGCACCGGTACCCCTCTAAAAACCCAACGGCTCTTTTGACATTTAATGAATCGACCGTTAGTGGCGGTTAAAGCTTTAAATGATGGTTAGCTTGTTCCGAAACATGGTTCGATACCAGCTTTTATAGTTTCATAATGATATCGAAGCATAGTTCAACACTCCTTTTATTAAATGCACAACGACTCTTTCTACTTTGGTCTGTTTCGAAACAGGTACCCCGTGTTTCGATACCATAAGGTGCAGAGGTGCATTTATAGTGGGAAAATGAAGCTCCAACGTCTTAATTTGCATTTCTAACAACCACAAGCAGCATTAAGGACTATTGAACTTTAAGAAACATTCAAGCAATCAAATCCAACTCCCAAGCACTCCTATTGAAAATCTTAACTCACAACTCTTGTATTTCAATTTGTATCCTTGTAATTGAGTTTGGGGAGAGTTTATTTGTAATTGGGGCATTATCTATCTTGCGAGAGATTTTAATTTGCCTTTCTTTTCATCTTTTTATCTTGTGAGGTTGAATCAATTCTTGGGTAGAAGAATTGATTCGTATTGTAACGGTTATCCCTTAAAACAAGAAAAAGGTTGAATTCTTAGTGAATCGGTTCAAAATCCTTAGTGAGAGATAAGGTAGTCGATGTAGAGCTTGTTCCGAAACTTGAACCACTATAAATCATTTTTTCTTCATTTTTCAATTTTTACCGATTTTCTTTCAACCAAAATTTTAATTTCCAATTCACCCCCTCTTGGCCAACTTCTTAGATCTATCAACTCAACACAAAGCATATAAATATCGTGTAAGGTATGATGGTCTAGCATGCTTGCCTATCACATGGCATAAATGGAATGTATATTAACGCACACAACATATACAAGTCACATCAAGTCAACACACAAAAGTGAAACATGCGTCCAAACAGCATCGAGATCCTACACTCAGGATTAAGGTCGCCCTCAAATCCTATGCTCAGAATGTTACATCAAACATCTTTGAACGAGGTCGCCCAACATTCGAAATAAAATAATAGGGATAGAGGTCGCCCAACCAATCCCATGTTCGAAATGTTACCTCGAATATTTTCGAATAAGATCGCCCAACATTTGGACTAAAGGTCTTCAATACATCACTCAGAATATTACATCGGATGGTCTTCGTCGTGTTGTAATACTTTGGGATATTCGGATTCCATCACACAAGGACTCAAACCACACAAATGATCCACCTAGGATTTTCACAACAAAATGTATTACGACTCATCATAACTTAGTCTTTCAGGGTTAAAACTCATCAACCTTGGTTTAACAATTCTTTTCATAGTTTTAAATATAAATGAGAACCATTAATTATAATTACCGACCTCAAGTTCTATGTCAACTTAAGCAAGATAACACATGGGTATCGATACTTTTATATGAGGTATCGAAACATCATGTATCGATACCCTTACAAAGAGAGTATCAAAACACCAGGTATCGATACCTTTACAAAGAGGGTATCAATACGCGTTGACCATCGACCAGGTCAACTAAGGGGAAATTACCTGTATCGATACACCCTATATGGGGTACCAAAACGACAATGTCACTGGAAGACTCCGTATCGAAACACGGGCGAGGCGTTTCGAAACGTCTGCCCTGTCTAGCATATTTTTATCTTAGGGGTATCGATACACCCACCAAGGGTATTGATACCCTCGACACGAAGTACAGAACTGGACCTAGAAATTCTTAAGAACCCTCTCAAAGTTTAACTATTCAATCTAAAATCCTTCCTACAAGTTCATGGAAGCAATTTAGGTGTGTTTTAATAAATTTCAACACTAAACTCGACATATTACAAGATTCATAATTAATGACTCTAAAGCTTAAAAACCAAGCATCCATACACAAAATCTACATCTATGCAAACTACAATGACATGAATGATGATAGGAGGGTTGGGAGTATCAAACTTTTGCAAAACAACAACCAAAACCTAAACACATTCTTCCAAGTTTTTTTCTTTGCCTAAACTTTGTGATGAAACTCCCATTTCCTTCTCTATAAGAAAGAAGTTAAACCATCCACTAAACCCAGCTTAAGAAAGGTTTCTTAAACTGAAACTTGATTAAAAATTGAAAAAGAATTCCCCAAAACTTAAAACTCAGATTACCCACTCACCACTTTTTCCTCGCCAAACTAAACATTCCTTACCTTAATTTGTAGATCAAAAACACACCTACAACTTACCCTTCAAGCATAAAACGAGATTCACACATAAAACTTCAAAGATTCAACCTTTTCAGTCTCTTTTTTCTTGATAAAAATATGAAAGAGTGATGATATCGCTTTTGCAGACCAAATTCTCCTCTAAACCTCTTTAATTCATCCATTTGTGTATTTACAAAAATGCCCCTAACTCAACCTCTTAAAGCCCAACACCAAACCAAAGCTCAGAGCTTAAAGCTTAAACCATCTAAACCCGGGGTCCAAAACCAAAGCCCAATATCTCGAGTTAAACCAAAACTCAGATCCAAATTTGGGTTGTTACATAAAAAATAAGTGTTAGGTTATTATTTTTTTATTTTTTTAAAAAATCTAAAATTATACACCATAAAAAGATGGAGGATAGACCATAAAGTCTGATGGAATATGTAATGACCCAGATTCGGATCGGAGTGTTGGGTTATCTCGAGGGGTTTAAGCTTCGGTTTTGGGCCTCGGGTTTGTGTTGTTGGGCCTTCTTGTAATGGGCTTTGAGTAGTAAGCTAAGGACATTTTTGTAAATGCTTAATGAGTTGTAAGAGAGAGGTTTTGAAGTGGTTTTTTTCTGTAAAAACCAGAGAGTGAAGTCACTCTTGCTTTTCCCTTTTTTCCCCACTCATCTTCCATCCAAATCCTAAGAGAAAGGAGCTAACTTGTTGGTTTTGTTTAAGAATCACATTTTGGAGGTGAAAGGTAAGTTGTAGAGGTGTTTTTGATCTAGAAAAAAAGGTAAGAATGTATTGATTTGGTGAGAATGAGGGTTTATGAGTATGGGTTGGAGGAAAAATAGGAATGAGATCTTGGGGGCTTAGATCTTGTTCTTTCAATGTTTCGGACTTAAGAAATCCTCCATCTCCATGTCTAATTTTGGTTTAACATCTCTTTGTAGAGAGGGGAGTTGAAGAGCCTTCCACAAGCCTTGGAAAGGAGAAAGCTTGAAGGGAGAAAGAGTGGACGTTTTTGGTTGTTGCTTGTACTAAGGTTGGTACTCCTAACTCTTCCTTTCATCATACATTTTATGGTAGAATGCATAGCATGTAGATTTCATGTATGCATGCTTGGTTTTCTTGTAAGGAGTCATTAATGGTGAAATTCGTATTAATGTGTTTGATGGCATGAAATTGATGTTAAAACATCCTAAACATTTATATTAATAGGTAGGAATGCTTAGAGATCGAATGGTTTAATGTTGGGAAGAATCTTTAGAAATTTTTAAGTAAAACCTGCAGTTTCGTGCAGGGAGTATCGATACCGGTGGCCCGTGTATTGATACCCCTGAGAGAAAAATAGGCATGTTAAACAGGCGTAGTTTGATACCAAACCCTCCAATAACATCGGATAATACTCGTGGTTTGATACTAGTATCGAATTGGATAATCCCCCTTGCATTGACCTTGAAGTTTGTCAAAGGGTATCGGTACCAGTTTTGATATCAGTGTTTCGATACACACTTTGGGTGGGTATCGATACAGGGTATTTCGATACCCCATCTAAAGGTATCGATACCCCTGTTTAATCTTATCGAGTTTAGGTAGAGATTTAAGGTTCGATGATGGTAATAAATAGTCTCATTAATCTTAAAAGCAATGAAATTGATTGTTAAACCAAAATCAATAATTATAATCCTAAAAGACTAAATTGAGATAATTTTATTACGTCTTTTTGTGCTAAGATCCTAGGTGGATTGTTTGTGTGGTTTGAGTCCTTGTGTAATGGAAATTCAGAAATCCAAAAGTGTTGCAACATATCGAAGGCCATCCGATATAACATTTCGGGTGATGATTGACGACCATCCCGGATGTAAGATCCCGATGTTGTATGAACGCGGACCTTATTCGAAGATATTCAATGTGACATTTCGAGTATGAAATTTAGAGGATCTCTATGCTGTGTGGATGCGAGCCTCAAATCTCGGATGTAGGATCTCAATGTTGTGTGGACGCGAGTCTCATCCTTAAGTATGGAATCCTGATGTGTGGACACGAGCTCTACTCATAGTGTAGGATCCCGATACTGTGTGAACGCGGGCCTCACTACTTAGTGCGTCTGTTTTGATATGTATATGTTGTGTGCGTCAGTATACATTTATCTATGCCATGAGTAGGCAAGCATGTTAGATCATCATGTCATGCACGAGATTTATATGTTCTGCTTTAGTGTCATCATTTCATGCACGATATTTATATGTTCTGCTTTACTGTTTATAATATGTGTGATGTTGGTCGAGTTCGACGTATCTACGTAAGTTAGGTGAAGCAGGTTTAGAGGAATACTATCAAAATTTGGATTTCAGCATCGACTTTGTGTTAAAATACAATAATATATATAGTAGGTTAATACTATGTCGAACCTTATATATATTTATAAGTCTGTATATTTATCCGGTCAAATATTTTAAATGATTTATAATACTTTAGAGTTATGTTTTAAGCTATATGAATTTTACAAATTAAATTTGAATTTGGGTTTGTTTTATTATTGAACTTTAAAAAAAATTTAAAATATAAAATTTAGGTCGGAGGCCTGTGTTACAGAATGTTTCAGACTCTAGTGGAATGTTTCCAATGTTTCCGACTCTAGTTTATTTGTACCGATGAATTATTCAAGAGGTGAAAGGAATAACATAAAGCCTGTGATAATTGATTATGTCCTTTCAAACAAATTATAGCCCCAAAGTTTACAAATTCAAAATTTCCCTTTAGGAATAGGAAGAGAAGACAAATTATACGGATGTTCTTATATTTTTTCTTTGTTATGAATGAGACTGAGACTACTAAAATCTGTATGTTTGCTTGACGTTTTGAAGCAACACTTTAGGAAGAGAAAACACCGAACTTGAAGAACAGAAATTGGATTCAGAAATCTAAACACAAAAACAGACAACAGAATAAGATAACACATCCAAAACCCAACACATAACATCAACATAAACAAAATCCTACATTTTTACTTTTATTGTGAAAAACAGCCCTTTCCTCCACCTCCACAACCTTCTTCATGTCCTGGCAGTCGTAACCTGTCCCTCGTGTGCCTTGTTCTCGATCTTCTGACCCACTTCCTTCGTTTTTGCACCAACGTACACTGCCATATCCTGCATCCTCCTCCTCGCCTCCTCCAAGTCCATCTGCTCTGTCCCCGTCGCGTACCTCAACCGGTTCAACACGTAATTTAACGAAGACAACCCCGTCAAACCAAATGCCCCGGACGACAAGAACCCCGTCACCGACATGGTAATGACTATTGCAGCCGGGACGAGAATTGGGCTGAAGATGAGAAAGAGTGGTGTCGCCACTAGTAACCCGATGACGGTGCCGGCCAGTGTTAACCCCGCTAATGCAAGCAGTGTTCCACCGACGGGGAGAAGTGTGAGGACCGCTAAAACTTGGGATGTGGAGGGTCCGCTACTGTAATATTTCTTCCCACCACCATAACCGACCCCGGCAGGGTTTTCGTAACGGTACTGTGGGTGAACTTGAACCTGCTGAGGCTGGTTGCGCTCACGAATTTCTGCCATTGCTAAAGTCAAAGAAGATAACAAAGCTCTGAAGAACTTGTTCAAAATGTATATATAAAGAGAGAAACGTTGATGAAAGAGGAGATACAGAGAACGGGGGAAATGTTTTGTGATTTTTATTGAGTACTTGGGAGGTTTCATGAGAAGACACGTAGTGGATGACATGGTTAGGTGAGGCTTTGCATGAGGAACAGGTTGCACTGTGATTCCTCTCCTATGCCTTCATGAAAAGAATAACAAAAGGGAATCATACTATTTTTTCTGTCCAATTTAAATTGCCAAGATGACTGAAGGCGGTTCTGCAAAATTGTTGTGTTGTGTTGTGCTTTGTGAGTGGGGACACGTGGGTTCAGACTCTATGTCTTATGAAATTATATTTTTATGACGATAATGTCTGTTTTTAATAACGTTTTCTTATGTTATGGTTTAAAATAATAAATTTAAAATTTATATTTTAAGATTTAAGATAAAATAAAGAATTAAATATCAGTAAATTTTTAGAGTATATTATTTAGGGTTTAAAATATAAAAATTAATGTTAAAATTTAAAATTTAAAATTTAATATTTAAATATGACTAATATGAGGCACAAAAGAGTACATAATTAACTATATTGAATTTATTTATTTATTTTTTAATATATTACTCTAAAGTATATGAGACTAAATTATGCTAAATATTATTGAATTTTACGTTTAATATCGATTATAGGTTGAATTAAAATTAATACTATTTTAATATTAAATTTTAATTTATATTTTATTTATATTCGTACACGTATCGGTATGAACTTATAGTTACCGGTACGAGTTTTTTTTATATATAAATTTTCTGTCTAAAAACATTTTAAATCATACCAAAACCCTTTGGAATCGGATATTTCAAATTGTTTGGAATTTAAATTATTTTTGCAATTTTTTTGTTTAGTCTAAAATTATTTTCAACTATTATATAAATATAAAAAACATTTAGATACTATTTGGGAAAATATGTCTAACTTTAAGTATTAATTTGAGAGAAAAAAAAAACTTTTTAAATACCAATTTGGGAGAAATACATAATTTAAGTACTGATTTGGGAGCAACATTTTTTAGGTGCCTATTTGAAAGAAGTATAGTTTGAGAACCAAATGCATATTTACGTAACGTCTCCGGATTTAGGCCAAAGAGTAGTGATAAAGTGAGTAGTTATTATTGGATGAGAGCACGACTGACGTGATAGATCAAACCTACGATATAATTTTTTCAAAGAGTAAGAGAGGTTGTTTAGATATTCAGACCGTCTGGTTTTTGGTTTTTTATTGCAGGTTATCAAACCCAATTGAAGGGTAAATGCCCTGAACCCTCCAAGGTTCAAGAACATGAATTTCTTAAGGGTTTTTCTTTATATAGGTGGGTTGAATTTGCTAGGAATGGAATTGCATAAAGAGGGTTGTTAATATGTTAAATAGTGAACAAGTTTGTACGCAGGGCTGGATGCAATTTGGTGCAAGGTAGGTCACAGGATCTACCACTAAAAATAGGGTAAATTATATTAATAGTAATTGAAGTTTTAGGATGTTTTTATTTTAGCCACTGAAATCGAATTATTTTATTATAGTTATTAAATTTGTGATATTCTTTATTATGTTAACTTCTCTTAACCGGTTAAGAAATATTGTCATGACACGTAAAGTTTTTTTCTCAAAAAATGATCCTAACTTTTCAAATTTACAATTATTATCAAGGTTAAAATTTTAATAGATGAAACGGTACCGATCAAATATCTCAACATTGGAAAACATTCACTTTGTTAGAAATCTAACATAATTTAGTTTCAAATTGATCTATTTGTTAGAAATTTAATATAGCTTAATTTTAAATTGATCTAATGGTTAACAGTGGTGAACCAGATTGAGAATCTCAAAACCTTAAAATCTAACATCAAAGTATTAGCTCTAAAAAATTATGCACATGACCCTAAAATAACCACACTTCATGTGATGAGGTTGTATCCTTAACTTAAAGAGTAATCACTTTATCGATGATTCTTTGATCATCATATTTTTTGATAATGGATATAATCCCAGAAGTATACTATAAGAAAGACTTTAATTCTAATGATAATAATCTTATTTATACTTTTAATATAAAATAATATTAATAATTAATTTTAAATATTATCAAACATATATTTATAATTTATTATTGATCGGTGAACTACCAAGTTAAGATTTCTAGATCCGCTCATATTTGTACAGAAATTAAGGGTTATATTTTGATATATAAATTGTGTAAAAAATTATACAATTCTTTTATAAAATTTAAATTCTAAACCCTAATACCCTAAAATCTAAATTTTAAACTTTAAAATTTAACACTAAATATTAAATTATACACCATACATATTAAACCCCTTGAAGCCCTATTTTTTTTTAAAAAAATAAACCTCATTAAAAAAAACACTACTAAAGCCTCATTAAAGTGTTGGTGCCTAAGAAAGGAAAAATTATATTATTACTCAAATTAGAGAGGGACATTTAAGCTTAAATTTGAGAGAGTTCCATTACTCAAATTAATTGAGACTAAGTATATTATTACTCTACAACAAGAGTAGATTAACTTTGTATATTTACATGCTCAAAATGTTCAATGGGTGAATAAGAAATTGTTGCTCAATGTTACACCCATGATGTTGAAAAAATAAGATAAAAAGTAGAATATCCCAAACTTGTTGGGAACATAGATTTGGAAAGCTTTATATGTAAAAGCTCTTCATGTTATTATTGAAAATAAATCAAAGGTTTGGGCTAGACATCTTTGAGCTAGTATTGGTTGACTTTTATGGAGTTTTTCAGCAGATATTACAGAATTAAACCACCTTTTATGGAGTTGTAACCTCCAATTTATTTGGATTAATTTTCTGTTAAATATCATTTTGAATTCTGAAAGTGTTGCTCTCTTTGCTGCAGTCTACCGTTGTATCCTGGGAGACAGACGTTCCATAGAAACTCCAGCTCCGGGAGGGAACGAATCTGTTTTAAGGACATTGTGATAGCACAGGCCTCGGTCTAAGTTTTTTTTCCAGAAACGTTTATTGGTTTTTCTTTGCTTCTGTGATCTTTTTATTTTCATTTTATATGATTTATTTCTATTACAGAATTATATGTTTAACATCTTATTAATTTGTTTTGTTTGTTTCGGATTACAATATTATGGGTAAGTTTCATCACGTCATCCATGGACCAACCACTAAAAACAATTTATCTCATCATTTTTTTATGTCATATTTTTCTAAGTGAATCTTCACTCATATTTATTGTTAATTTATTTTAAAAATAATTTTTTTAAGTGAAGATTTACTTGAAAAAATATATGACATAAAAAATTAATAAGATGAATAAATTTTAATAATTAGTCTCATAGACATATGGTAAAACTTACCCATAATATAATTTCTCTTAAGGAAGCGTTGATTCCCAGATGTATTACTATGAAAAAATGAATAGTCATCATGTACAACGGTGATTACAAAAAAGACAAAGATGAAGAGAACTGAAGGGAAAAAAAAAGCTAAACTTTGAGTAACAATATTCGGAAAGTGTGATACATAAGAAACACTATTGCTACCGTTATGTAATTTTAGAAAAATTATTACATGAATCCGTTTTATTACTTAAGATATAATCTTTAATCAATTAAATTAATATATATTTTTTCTATATCACCTTCATGAGAAATTATTTTATAGATCGGTTTTATCACGTTGTTCATGATTCTTAATCACTAAAAAATTGTCAACTAATTTTTATATTTTTAATGTCATTTTTTCAAGAGTGAATCTTTATTTTTTTATTACCATATAAATAGGTAGTGGGTGGTTAAATAAATATTAATTAGGAAAAAAATATGATATGAAAAACAAAAATTAAATAACAATTTTTTAGTGGTTAAAAACCATGGATGACGTGGTGAAACCGGTCTATAGAATAATCTCTCCATATTCACACGTAAGTATTGTTCAAATCATCCACTTTAAAACTTTTGATTTAAAAAAAATATTACCAAAGATTTCTTGTGCTATCTTTCTCTTTGTTCTTCAAAATTTTCCTTAATTAATTTCTTCTTCTTTATAGATTTGAGGCTTAGGGTTAGGGTTTAGGGTTAGGGTTTAGGGTTAGAGTTTAAGGTTAGATTTAGAGGTTAGGTTTAGGGTTAGGAGTTATTATCTAGAGTTTAGGATTTAGAGTTTAGGATTAAGGGTTAGAGTTTAGGGTTTAGAGTTTAGAGTTAGGGATTATGGTTTAGGTTTAGGGTTCATAGGTTATAGTTTAGGGTTTAGAGGTTATGGTTTAGGTTTAGGGTTCATAGGTTATGGTTTAGGGTTTAGAGGTTATGGTTTAAGGTTAGAGTTAGGGGTTAGGATTTAGAAAAAATTAAGAAAATTTTTGAAGAATAAAGAGGAAGACAACATAAAAAAAAATTTGGTAATATATATTTTTTTAAAATCAAAGACATTAAATTTGATGATTTGGACGATACTTATATATGAATATGATATAAAAAAAATATAAATGATATGCATTAGTTTAATTGGTTGAGACCATATCCTCGAAACGAGTTGATATAATAATTTCTCGCACTTCATAGATGTCACGAGCCATGCTAGGTGATTGCCTAAAATAGATATCCTTCGTAGTGCGGTTAACTTTATTTACAATCATCGTGTCTGGTTCAAAAGAAACATGAGTTTAACCTCTATTGTGAGCCAACTGCAGAGGCCAACCATGAGAGTGTAAGCTTTCGCAAGAGAGTCGTGGATGAAACCGCATCATGGTAATCACAATGAAGGTAGTAATGGACATTTGAAACCAAAACCCATATAGACTACATATATTTCCCATGGACCTAGTCATTCTGTCTCCTACAAAGGTATCATTGGACAATGAGGAGAAGCACAAAGAAATCCAAAGAGAGAACGAGAGAAACCTGTAAGAAGGAGGGCTTCAGCGAGGCAAGACAATCTCGAAAAGTGTGGAGACTGGAGAGTTGATTCTGATGCATGTGAACATAAAGGACAAGCTCCCGGGGAAAGGCCTGCAGCGTGGACTTTACTCTTGGTAGGGAGGGCATTACGCCCGATGTGATGGCCTGCTAGAAGAGGTCAGCCGTTGCCGGTATAAGTAGCCTGACTGCACAGTATAAAGTCCCGAGTCATGGTCCCTTAAGAGAATGGTATTTGGATGGGTAGATTCCATGTATGCTTCGTTTCCCTATTGAACCTTTATCTCCTATTAGCAACTTTTTTATCCATTAACAATACCCTAAAGTTGTATGGGTCCTTCTCCACGACAAGCTCCCAAATAGGATTTATTGTAGTTATGTCCTCAACCTTCCTCGTAACCCTTTCATCGAACACCTAGACTGTGCCTATCTATTTGCTTAGCCACACCATAAGTGAATAATCTTCCAACACTACGACCCGAAATGGTGACCATCTCAATAGCCCCTTAGCCAAGTCCCCACAAGGTCACACCCTAAGAAATTGTTGCATTGTATTACGTTTTTTCTAACAAACCCTTAGTTGAATCATCTTCTAAAAGGGTTCCTTAGCCAATTCGTCGAACACATGGTCTTTGGCAGTGACTGTTAACAACAGATTTTATTTCGGCTCAACGTCTGGACTATCTTGGGGTTGAGACTCTTGATTTCTAAACTCCGACATTAAATTTTGCTTTATTCTTATCCGAATCCTAACACTTCATTAAATGCTTTATTTACTATAAAAGTGATTCCCTCGGTAATTCCTTCACAAATTCATTGATAAATTCTCTCACTTTGATAAATGTAGCCGAGATCATGGGCTATGATACTTTTGTAAGATCACGAATCGAATAAGAAAAAATGAAAACAAAATTTTAAAGACAACAAAGAGTGAACTCATAATTTTCTCTGTAACTCAAAGAGACAAAGCAGATATCTCATTTTCGGTGAGTGTTTCAACAACGTTTCATACTTTTAACACAAGACCGGTACATGACATCATTTTTCCTAAATGATCCGTTTCATTTAAGACTAAATATAACGACACTCTTCCCTTTCACTTTGGTCCGTTACACTCAGACGCTACTATCTTGTGATGATATGGTGTGTTCTTATGTTTATGATCTCTTTTCACCATGATCAGGTGGAAGGAAGAGGTCGTATTTTTATTACGTTTTTTTCTCGCACATGTCACTCTAGTTCATGTTCCACTCTTAGGTGACATAACTTCTGTGGCTGAATTTCATTTGCATAGTTTAATCTGTAATTGCCTTGAACAAAACCAAATACGTAATTCTGCATGCATGTTGAACGTGTTTCTTACTTTCTACGGAAGAAAACGGTACAAGAGGAGACTGGAACAAATTCCGAGCTGCCTGTTATCAAGAAGCCGATTTGTAAATTCCGGCAGAAGAAGCCAGTTACAGTTGATTCATCTCAAGGCAAACCACGACTCTCCAAAGATATTCTTTCTGGGGTAACTGTTACTTGATGAGCAAGTAAGCAACAACTGTATTTGTTTTCTTTTGCTGTTTGTTCTCATAAGCTTTCTTCCTATATTCATTGCAGATATTAGCTGGTTCTTAGTAATGGTACTTCTCTGTTTATTGTTCAGTTACTCTAATGTTGTTTTCCTCAGGAGGTATTAGAAAGAGAAGTTCCATGGAACATTTGTAGAGGTTCAAGTTTTAATCTGGATCCACATCAATGGAGAATAGCAGTTTCCTTATATTGTTGGATCCGAATATGAAACAGTTTTAGATGAGGACTCGTATTGCCGGATTTCTGTTCCGTTTCTAGCATCAATTAGTTCCTAAAGGGGTGGTAAGTGTGCAAAAAACTGGAAAATAAATCTCTATGATAGTTGTTAATATATATTACTATGCAAATGACTCGAATTAAATTAAAACGAGATGGAACATGTGATTTCTGAGTTCAGTACAAAGAGAGAACACTAGTTCTATACGTTCCACGTTCTTGCTAAGTTGAACAGCTACTTTAAGAATATATGAATTGAAGCAATGTGATGGGAAATGAATTGGATTGAAGGGTCAAATGTTTTGCCTACTGACTGCAACAGATACCTTTCTGACCGAGGTTTCCATCTTTTGCACCCGTCATACCTTGTCCACGTCCGTAGCCGATCTTGATGCCGGATGACTGCATTCAGTTCCATGAGATATACTTTGGAGTTATGATATGAAAATAATGAAATTGAAACCATCTACGAATTAATGAAATGATTCTAAGTTGCTTTTGGAGGGTCCGACATGGAGATGTTAACTTTAAAAAAAAAAAAAAGTTTTTCAAATATGGAAGATTATATTTTTATGCCTGTAATCCATGTCCGGATATGAATTCTCGGAAAAAAACATAATTCTTGGCATACTTAAAAAAAGCGGTTTCGAAAATTACCTCATCGGAAATGTTAAAGATCCCTTCATTAATGTTCTGAAGTATCTTTGCAGCAGTCATGATGAAGGCCTGCAGGAGAATTCAACATTTTCATTTGAGGGAAATATAAAGCAATATTAATTGGGTTTGAGTGCAGAGCATGTAGGAGTAGGGAAGACTACTTTAAAGGAAAATAGAAATGTTGAAACACCAACGATATGATGTGCCATTTACCTCCTCGGCATTTTGAGATGTCCTTGCAGATGTTTCCAAGAATAAAAGCCCATTTTCCTTTGCAAACTGCTCACCCTCTTCTTTGCTTACTGCTCTCCGGTGAGAGAGATCACACTTGTTTCCAATCACCATGACCGCCATGTCTGGATTCCCATGCTGTCGAGCATCCTCCAACCAGCTCATCAGATGATTAAACGTCTCTCTCCTGATCCAACAGTATAACTTTACACTTCGGTTTCAAATGTTAACAGCTATATTTGACCAGTAAAGAAAATAAGACAACAGTAGCTGTTGGAACTTCTTTTTTTTCTTACAATTGTGTTGTTCAATCCTTCATTTTGCTTGAAGTACCCATGTCCGACTTATGTTCAAACATGGCTGAGCCGATATGAACAAAATTGAACATACTGATATCAGACACATAGGTTTCTAATTCTTACAACCGAGTCCCAGCAATATAGCTTCAAAACCATTACTTAAGCAGAATAAGACAAATTGGTATCTCACCTGGTTATGTCATAGACCAGAAGGCCTCCTGCCGCTCCTCTGTAGTAAGATCTGGTGATGGATCTGAAGGATTCTTGGCCAGCCTGAAATATATAAATATATATATGTTATATATTTATAAGCAAGAAGAAAAACATTTCCTAAAACATTCATCTAATCATTGAATAATGGAAGTAAAAATGATCAAACACAACCAACACAAACCTTATAGTGATAAAAGAAGCCATTAAATTCAGTAATAATAAGCTACATTTCATTTGGTTCCACATTTCTTGAGTAGGAAGCAACTACCAAGTGAACAAACTAGTCTCCCAAATGACCAAATAACTATGTCTCATGTATCTGATTCTGGATATAGGAATGAGATATCTTCAAAATAGAACTTAGAAAAAAGTTGAACAAATCGACGGGTATCTAACATTCACAACCGAATTCAACTAAAATAACTCAAACTATAAACTAATTCAATCCAAAGAAAATAAATGTAAATTACTAGGAAATTCTACTCCAAAATAAACCCATATTTCTCTTCATCTTCTTTGGATCCTAAGCTAAGTTCATCTATGCCTAATATCCAAGAACTAATTAATTTCAAACACCATTTTCCCTAAACAACCAAAGAAAACACATGAAGGGAATATGCCAACATATATTCATAAAGATTAATATTCTTTTCAACAAAAAGAACAAAAAGGGCATCGTACGGTATCCCAGATTTGAAGCTTGATGGGTCTACCATCAATGGTGACCATCCGAGCCCCGAATTCAACACCGATGGTTAGATCATGAACCGGCTGGAATCTCTTGTCCGTAAACTGCAATAGCAAGCATGATTTTCCCACGCCTGCACCCCAAACCAATCAAACCCCATAAGAAATTTAACAAAGAAACCCAAATGGGGAGATTGATGCAGAGAGCGAGAGATATGGTCTATAGACGAACCTGTGTCGCCGATGATAATATACTTGAAAAGATAGTCGTAAGACATGGTTCGATACGACGACGTCTCAACCTTCTTTGCTTGTAAAGAAGATTGCTTGGTTCAAGATTTGGATTTTGTTTTCATGGAGATTTCTTTTTCTTTCCCCCCTTTAATTTGATGCTCTAAAATAATCAATCATTATAACAATCAGTTTGCATTTCAATTACCTGCATAAATTAAAATTTATATGTCTACACGATTAATAATGATGAGTTAATGGAGAAAAATTATGAATTAAAATATATTTAATTTTAAGTAAATTATATAAATGATTCTTTGATTATATTTTAATTATTATTTTTATTTCTTAAGTATAAATAAATCTTTTGATTATTTTTACATACAAATTTATTTTATTTCGTTAAAAAAATTAAAGAATGCCTTAACTGGATGTTAATTGTTGACTGGGTTTAAATTATTAGCTTCAGTTCAGTATGATCTTGTTCCTCCATAAATTTGTAGGATTTGCGTAACATTAGCATTATAATTATTAATATAGATGTAGTGTTAATATTTTGGTAATCTACTCGTAGTTAGTATGAGTTATGTTTTCTTTTAGTACTTGTATCATATGGAAATATGAACTCTAAAAAGGAAAATTATATTATGGGTCAGTCTCACCACGTCATTCATGGACCAACCATTAAAAACTAATCACCTCATCATTTTTTAATTTTTTTAAGTGAAGATTCGTTTGGGAAAAATATATGACATTAAAAAGTTGATGAGGTAGGTAGTTTTTAGTGGTTGGTCCCATAAACACGTAGTAGGACTGACCCACAATATAATTTTTATAAATATATTTGTGAATATTATAAAGTTTCCTATAACTGTCTTTATTTATTGATCATCAAATGTTACATGTCGGAAGATTTTTGCAGTTTCCTGTATGGACCACTGTGATCTTTAGCATTACCCCGAGTATATCAGCCATCTCAAGAAGTTCGTATCAACTGTTGAGAAATCTCCTCAAAGGTACAGTATAAGGAGAAGCATGGACTAACTCGAGCAGCCCTGGAAAAGTATGGACATGTTCGAGGTTGCGAGGAAGAGTACTGACAGGTCCGAGAGGTTGAAGAATCTTACAAATAACATGGATAAACTAGAGAAACTAAGAATATCTTTTGACCAATTGGAAAGGTCTTGGAGGAGCATGGATTACTACAAGAAGTCCCGGAAAAGCATCGATCACCAGTTCAAAAAAGCTTGAAAAAACGTTGATCGGTTGTGCACTTTTCATTTGTTCTAGTTGTGAAAAGTCCTGAGTTGCATTACATTCCTACCAAGAGTAAGAATAGACAAAATCTGGAATGAATATTCAAATGATCCGTATATTCGTGTCATGTTCGTAACTCAGATGATTCGAATTGCTTTGTTTTTCATAGAAAATTACATATTTAATTGAAGTATTTCAACACGTTGCTCATTATTACATAGGCTGAATAGCAGTAACCATATTTATCTAACCACCATAAGATAACAATTACTGGAGAAAGAAAGGAAAAAACATTTTGCTAGTCTTCTCTCTGATACTTCGGCAAACTGAAATGGATAAGTCAATGTTTAACGGGTGGAGTAAAACAGGGGCAACTTAGGTTTCTGCTCGCTGTGTTCAACTATGACGGATGGTGGGAGACGACCGACACAGATCTCGTGTACTGTTGCAAATAGCGGAAACAGTTCCAGCCATCCGCGGTGGCTTAAAACTTCATAGACTTCTCTTGCTGTGGATACACCCTGATCATAAGAGAGATTTAGTCATAATCAACATACTACATATTTAAAAGCATCGTAGAGGACTCAACATTTTTAATCTGTTTAGAATCCCAGGTCGGATATCCATTATTGACTCATTATTCATCAGCATGAAACCCAGGGATGGTATGGTAGAAATATCTGCATTTTCTGGCTAAATCCGGACCTGAATTTCAGACAACTGCTTTAAAATATAAATTTGTTTATTATTTGCATCATATTCAACTATTACTATATAAATCTATTATCGGATCTGAACAAGTTTGTGTTTGAGATTAGCTCAATTTTTTTGCATTATTTTCAGGATCATACTTCCCTTGTTTAAGATCTACCTGTAACTTCTGGCCCTGCAACATCTCAGCTTCAAGCTCATCAAAAGATCTGCAGATGAGAACCAGTATGATAAAAACTTGAAATATCTCTTACACTCACTCGAGTCCGAGCAACATAATATAATTGCATGCATCCAACACAAGTATGATAATTGCTTTTCTCTAAATTTTCATATATTTGAAAGATCATATCCTGATGTGCGTTAGAATATGCATCGAGCATGAATGTCATTTACAGGTACTGCAAGAAAACAAATGAAGAGCCAGAGAAAACATTAATTAAGGCTCACCTTTTTCCTCCGTTCTTAGCAAATGCGTCTGCAACTTTTCTGTTTCTTCCTCCCACTGCCCACAAATGGCATACTTTTAGTATCAAAGTAGGTTAATTTTTTAAATCAAAAGGTACGGCGATATCGGATCAAGCTTCCTTCAAATATTTTCCTATCATAACGGAAATGATCTTAACTATAGATGATATTGGTTTCTTACAGCATGTTGTGATGACATCAGCAACTCCACAGCTTTCAAAGAAGGTACTATCCCTAACAGATGAAAATAACAACTTGGAGAAAGCTATCATCTCTCTTAGACCAATTCTCATTATTGCAGCCTGATAATTTGCAATAGCAGTGAGAAAAAAGATGTCAGGAATATGTTAGACCAATGCTAAAAACTATATTGTACTAACCTTTGTGTTATTTCCCATGTCGAGCCCGTCCACGAAACCTGTTTACAAGGTATAACTATTAGTTCACAATTAGAAGAATGAAAACCGAACTTAGACATTACTGCAATCATACCAGCTGCTATGGCCACGACATTCTTCAACGTACCACATAGTTCAACCCCTTCCACATCCTGGACCTGTTTTTTCATGGAACATGAAATGCAGAAGTTATATTAGTTCTTTACTTCTTTTAGGCTCTCTTCCTATTCAATGATTTCTCGTAGCACTTGACCCAACCATTCTATAAGTTCCATGTTTAATTGAGACCCCAAAGAAAAAACACATTAATGGTACTCACAGGAGTGACAACAAAATATGAGGTACTGAATAACCGAACCCATTGTTCCGCAATATCTCGTTTGTCTCGGTACCCAACCGTTGCTTCACTGAACTTCTCCACAGCAATCTACAGACTCAACCAATTACTTCTGAGAAAACCAATGGCAAAATGACAAGTATGTGTAACTTCACAAAATAAAATCATCTGATAACCTCATTTGCGATGTTTGCCCCCATCAGAACGGAACAGTTGATGCCGAGCTGCTCGGAAATAAGAGTGGAGATCATGCAAGGGCCTTCCATCTTAACCTCCATCCCTTTAATAAGTGAAATCGCTTCAGCATCTCCCCTCACTTTACCAACAAGCCTCTTGCATATTCCCTCCATAAATTGATGGGGTGTCACAAAAACCAACATGTTTGCATCTTTAACTGCAGAATTTCCAATATCACCATAAACAAAAACATCTAACACTTAATACAAGCTATCTTACTCGGATTCGAATCAGAGCAACATAGAATACAAGCTCTGAAAAGTCTACAAATCAACAAAAATATTCACAAGAAATCTAAAGAAAAGAGCAAAATAAGCACCTGCATTTTCGAGGTCTGGATCTGCAATGACATTTTTACCGAGTTTAATACCAGGGAGATATTTAACATTCTCCTGTTGGAAAAAAACCCGGACCAGTCATTATTGAGACATTTACACAAACAAATAAATTGCAAATAAAATGTCTTTTAAATGCTTACATTAGTTCTATTAATGACATCTGTAAGCTTCTCACCACATTGCAATGTCTCCTCAAATACCCACATCCTAACCTCCTCTGAATTTTCATTACAGGATATCCAAATTCAACCCCAAATCCATAAACCATTTACCCATATGAACAACCAAAACGAAAAATTAAAAACAAAATGGGCGAATCGTATACCATGAAAAGAGTTGAGCTTGAGGGTATTTGAAGCAATGAGCTTAGCAGCAACACTGCCCCAGTTTCCACTACCAACAACAGTGACCCTTGATTTGTAATCTACTGTGGCATCATTGTTTACAGTGTTGGACGGGTAATGGGGTGTTTCAGTTTGGGTTTCAGTGTCTTTTGGGACCGGTACTGGTTCGAAGGCAGGGGCCATTGAAGGAGAAACGAGAGGGGGACAAGATAAGTGGCAATGAAGATATGATGAGGAAGAAGAAGAAATAATGATGGAAAGGGAACAGAAAGAGCATGAGGGCGGAGATGACAGAGACACGTTGTCGTCAGAAACTATGAAATAAGTGTGCTCATCTGAATCTGGCGATGTACCCTATGTTCCTTTTACTTTCTCTTTGTGTTTGATTTCTCTCGAGAAAACACCGGTTTCTAAAACTGTCATTAATTCCTTGAATAATTGGTTAATAAACACAAATAGTCATTATATTATGTGTAAATGATTTTTTAGCAACCTAAATTTTACAAATTATAAAATTATCATTAAATTTCTACTCAATTATAAGATTATCATTATTCTTAAAATATTATAAAATTATTATTAAAATTTATCAATTTATTCTAAAATATTTACCTAAATAATTGTAATCAGCAATTTTTAACCGGAGAAATTAAAATCTTTTAATTTTCGTAATTTAAATAAGGGTCTTTAATTTTACGTTATTTTATGTGTTTTTATGTATTTTGTCATATCCTATGTACTCATTGTTGTTAATGTTGTTGTCATATATTATTGCTAATATGGTTATCATGTACTATTGTTTATATTATTATACGTGTCTCGTATTATGTAATATAATAGTGTTGCATACTTTATGTGTTTGTTATATTATTATTTTCTTATTATTATTATTATCAAGTTTTAATATTAATTATCTATATTATAAGTATTATTATATATTATCTATAATATACATTAATTTGGCCCATGTTAAAAATATAAAAACTCAAGAATAAATAAAATTAGACCCAAATATCAGTCCAAATAAATTTACAAGGCCAGTTTTAATTACATGGCCCATTTTCGGACCCAATACAAGAAAACCCTAATGAAATCCTAACATTTTCTTTGTAATCTGATGCAGCCGTCCTCAATGCTGACCGCTAGATTGAAAGAACAATGGATGACCATGATCAAATCTGAAAGAGGGTTCCAGAAGTTGAACGGCTTATGACAGAGACCCTTCGCCTGTCATCACCACGCCTTCGCCTGGCACCACACTGTCGCTCCCATACCCGAAAAATCTGCAAGCACAGTGACAACAATCAGACCCTATTTTCGTGTAAACAAAGGAAAAAGAATAGGGGATAGGCAAAAAGTGAGGTCTGAATTTTATAGAATATGATAAGAGGGAATTGTAAAATCAAAAAGGAAAAACCAGAGAACCATTGAAAAGGGGGAGGAGAGCAGATTGTAAAAAAAGAGAGCCAAAAACCATTCGGAAAATAGAGAGCACTTTGTAACAAGAAACCATCTTTGTAACCCATCACCATTGAATCAAAGAAAATATCAGAAGCATTTCTGGTAACCAAATTCTACTTTCTTTCTCCTTTCATTATCATCTCGTACAGCAAAATATTAGGAACCGAAACGAAAAATAAATAGAAAAGTAAAGAAAAGAAGACTCCCTTTTTGTATTCTCCTTCGCCGTGAATAACGCCGATGATGGAAGAGAGACCAGATGGTCGAGCACTCTCCTAGGCGATGACATAAATGGTGGTCGAGTTTCTTAATGTTGTTTTTTTGTTTCATCTGATTTGTGGGGTTTTAGTTTTGGTCGAATGAGGTGGAAAAAATGTTTCATCTGAAGAAAACGTTTGATTTCCTATAATTATGAGAATCAGATATGAATCTCCTCTTTCCTTTTTTTCCTTCCTTTCCCGGTGAACAGTAAATGCTTTTTCAATCTTAGTGGCTGTGCTACTTTTGCACATTCCCATGTTTCCTTTTTTTAATTTTTAAATATGTAATGTATATTTTATATAACAAATATATAAAAGTTAAGTTTTTTAATTCTTTATAACCGTGTAACATACTTATGGTAATGTATAATTAGACTATTATGGTATCTTTGTCTTGATTTTATTCATGTTTTGTTGTTGTATTTTAATATTTTAATGTTTTTGTCTCTTGTTTATCACCGATCTTACTATAATATTTTATGATATCAAATGTATATTGCATGCTCAGGTTTTCATGAAGTCAGGCTTATGTATTTGCCATTATATTTTATGTTTTTATACACAGATTCGGTGTTATTTTAGGATTGCATAATGACACATTAAGTTTTTATTAACGTGGGCCCTTAAATCCGGTCATAAGTGAGGCTAGTACCAATAAGGTGGTAGTGGTTCGGACGCTTACCTTCGGGTTTAGGTGCTTTAAGATAAATGTGCGCGTTTAATTAAAAATCGATTCGATCGTCAAATTAGCTCGGAAAATTTAATATTAGTAAAGCGGTAATTAAACAAAGTACTAATTTTTGGGCGGTGTGGGGGTGCTAATCCTTCCCCATCCGTAACCGACTCCCGAACCCCAACTTTTAAAATCTCTGGTTTTATGGTGTCCGGTCTACCAAAACGGCCGGTGGCGACTCCAATTTTCCAAAAATCAATTTTTAAACAAAACCCCCACGTGGAAGACATTAATTTTCAAAACAACACATCAAAAATGTTTTCCAACTCGAAAAGAACATTTTAGCGAAACTCGTTTTTTAAGATCGCTACAATAATATCAGAAAGAAAATTATCTTTGAAGAGTTGCATATTTAAGTTTATTAAAATCTTATGCCATTTACCGACAAGTGTTAGTGTAATAACAAGGCACATTACTCTCTCAAGAATAGAATTGGGTTTTCAAACCTTGAAAAAAACACTATTGAAAAAAAAATCACGAATTTCAAACATAAACCTTCATATAAAGAACATGTAATTTATAAAAAAAATCTTATACCATTTCCTTTAAATTGAAAGAAATTTTAAACCATTCTTTTCGTTGATGGTACAAAGATAAAATATTTTAAAAATAAATAAATTTTAGTTATTTTTTATCTTTACTTTTAATAATTTTTTGTTGATTAGAAATAGATTTAGCAAAATTCTTTTTTATAATATAGATTTTTTTACTCTTTGATTAATTTGATGTTTTTATGAACCAATACAATATTTATAGTTTGATATAGAATGAGATATAGAAAGAGTTGATCATCATTTTCTATCAACAGAAGAACTAGATCAATAATCAATTTTATTAAATTTTTTTATAAAAAATCGATAGTTTTGTGATATCAAGGACATGATTATTCATATTATTTTCTTAAATTTTTTAAAACACATAATTTATAGATAAAGTTATTCAAACCTGAATCTTTTAGTATGAATATTATCATCTTTACAAATGAAACCCCTAATCATTTATCGTTTTCACCCATATGATATTTTCATATCAATTTAACCTTAAATTAATCAAATTGTATCATCGTGTCACCGTTGATTGACGAAAATCAACATTAACTATTATATTACTGAGGTGATGGTCAATAATATTGACGAGGTGATTAACAATATTGAAATGACAATCCATATGTAAAGATAATGTGATAGAGAGGTAAACATGATCTTATTAAATAATTTATATAATTTCTTTTACTTACTTTCATATATTTTTAATATTTTTATTTTATTTTTTAGTCCTATATATTGAGATAATATTTTTATGTAAACTACTTTTAGACTTCAATTATAACTGTAAAAATAACTTTAACTTCAAATAACTCAAATATATATATATATATTAAAATATTTAAGTATTTTTGACTTAAATAAATATTCAAAATAGTTAAAGCGTTAAGTTCTCGATACTGATACGATACTCTATGTACCGATACTCAATAGATCATACCAGTACAACTAAGCTCATATCTATACAAGCAGATTTTCTAAAATTTCATTGAAAAAATTTGGTACCAATACGAATCCCATATTGGTACCCTAAATATCACATCGATATGGACGTATCCTATACCGGCACTCTAGGTTTAAATATTACAATATATTTTTTTAATTTGGTAAGTATTAACATCTAAAGTCTCATACTAATTATTAAACCTATATTTGATTTTGATATAAAAATTAAAGATCAATTTATAAAAATAAATAAATTTTTGAAGTACTTAATTTGCTCATAAAATTATCAAACATTCGAATTTAGATATTTTTTAAGTTAAAATTCAAATCTAAAAATTTTTCTAAAGATTTTGATAGTAAAAATAGCTGGTATGACAAAGATAGTGTGAAAGTCAAACACTCCTAGCCAACACTCATCATTTGTTTAGACATTTCTCTAACCTACTTTAAAAGTTTATTTTCTTATAATTAAAAATCGCTTTCATCAAATTCTTGTTATTTTTAAAGATAAATAATTACCCAACAATTAAACCCTTAAGGCAATTTTTATGGGATTAATACTCATTTTAGTTGTTGTATTACTTACAAATCATGTATACTTGTATACAATAATTTTTTTACTGTTTTAATAATTTTCCCAACATTTTTTACACCACATTATCATTAATTATTTATTTACGTCAAGAGTTTACAACTACTAAACCTTAACAAGCTTGAGAATATAGAGATGATATAAGATCTGCTATAGAAGATGTTGCAAAAAAATTTAGAGAAATTTTTGCCCCATTCAGTTTGATTAGACCATGCAACAATTTAACATATTACAACCCAACATCTAATTTTATAATAATGGATATGGAAGGATTCAACGCTGTAAAATTTTTAGAATTTTTAGAATTTTCACTGTTGAAGTTATTCGACAAACGAAATGGTGGTGAACTCAAAATTAGAATGGTATTTAGGATAAAAAAACTGACAAGTTACAATTAAACATTACAACATACACAATTCAGTTACGTTCATAGTTAAGATAGATATAAATAATGGGTTTGTATATTATGTTTGAAGAGAATGAATAACTTGTGATAAATAACAAGATACGATAAACCTCATACATGCTTTCTGGTCATCTTGAGTCAAGATCATCTTAATTTGAAAATATATGTACTTGTTGATCATATTCTCTCATCGGTCAAAACAAATTCACACATAACTCTACTAATATGTATAACTATGATTAAAGCTTAATTCTCATATACGTTAAGTATGATAGAGGATGATATACAATATATTATTTCACCCAACAACTATATGAACAATGAAAGGAATCATATAACAAGCTGTAAACATGGTTGTAGGTGGTACAAAAATACAACCTAAGAACGATTGTAGAACTCGGAAAAAAGCTAAGATACTCCAACGATCGGGTTATAGTTAATGAGTTATAATCTTTTTAATCTTTTTTGAATATTGTGTTTTTACACTACAAGTCGATGTTGTAAACCCATGACACATTCTTATATGGCAAATACACCTAATCTTTCTAGTGACAATTGCACAAGACGATAACTGAAATTATATTCTTATAGCGTTCACAGTTGTTGAGAAAAAAAATATCCTTTCATGGATATTCTTTCTTACCAACCTACACAAGTATATCTTATGTCGAGTTTTGCGATCAATACAAGATGAAATATGTATTATTTTAGATAAAGGTACATGGTTATGAGGATCATTCTAACGTTTGGTCTAATCTTAAGAGCTTCTATATTCATTATCGGTATTCTTTATGAGACATTCCTACAATTATTATCAGAGATACAATGATGATGAGCATATAATGGTTCTTCGTATGAGCATGTCTTTCACTCTTAAAATTATTAATTAATGTGACTTTTACTATTATTTTTAGTTAGCTATCTCTTCTTTTATTGATTGGGCAACGCTTATAGAATAAACTAGGTTTAAGAGCTACTTAAAAAATTACGAGAAAAAAATTTAACTGGATAAAATTATCTTACTGATATCTCGAGGAAGAAATAATTATGATGCTATGATAGGGTCATCAATATGACACATGACAACAAACTTGACTGAGGTGATCAATTTGTCTCTAAAAATGTATCATTTACCTGTCACATTTATTTTTATAGTGACATTCTCGACTCATTATATATTTTTTTGTAAACCTCAGAAAACAAGATACAAATTGAATAGCAAGTAACCACATATTTCATCCAAATCTCTAGTTAATATTTCAAATATATTGTACGCACGCAAACATAATAGGTGTGACATACTTCTCTCATCATAAACTTCGAATAATTATTAAATTTTTACGATCGTTTAAAAGAATATCGAAGAACAATTATAATGTTAATCTACAAGAGAAAACATACGATTATAATGTATTTCAGATATTTAATTACTCGTGTATACACCTCTTAACTGTATATACATCCGTTTATTTTGGTGTAATGATACTTGTTGATTCTGTATATGAACTTGAAAATATATTCAAAGTATATTGATTTAAGTTTTCTCCGATTAAAAATGAATGAGATCATGATGTGGTTGATAGTGAACCTAAGATATGTCAGATAAATCCATGTGATATAACAAAATAAATCGCATAAAATCATAATTGATTCACTATGCCGAGGATATGGTTCCTCGAAAATGGATTAAACAACCTAAGTGTGCAATAATTGTTAGAATTCTGGATATGACATCAGAAAATATCCTTATAGGATCCGTTCTCAATTAAACTAATTGTACTTCTAAGCATACTAGTCTATTCATAATTATCAATAAAAATCTTTTAAACTATGATTTTTTGTTTTCATAACATTTTTAACAAGATTTATACAACCTTTACAATTTGATTTCTAAACAACTGTAAATATGTGTTCCTGTACAATGACGTCAAAGTTCAGTAACAAGGAAAAAATTCACCAACACTACAAAATCGAATCAAACTAGACTACAAGCCACATTCTTATTTTTTTAAGGCTTAAACATGGTTAGATAACATTTTAAGTGAGATTTTTAAAGCCTTTAAGGTACCTTATATGCTCTGATTTCCTAATCATTATAAGTATATTTTCATGTAGTATGATGTAAAAGTTAACTGAAAAAAAAAATAATCAATAACATAACACAATATCGCATAAAATATGAATATCGATCTATGTTCCTATGAACTTCATGCAAATAAATATGACAATATAGCATTTTTAACACGATTTTTACATCCCTTACAAAGTATTATACACATCGATTTTCATTCTAATTTCAAGAGATATATCAGTAGTATATTGTAAAAATATAAACCTACGAAAATTTATTATCCAATATCATGTAAATTCACTTTAAACACCCATATCGAGTTATATTTAAAAAATTTTAAGACCCAAAACTATATTTTAAGATGTGAGTTCAACTTAAAATTTAATTACTTTATTTAAAAATAATATCGATTTATTTAAAAATTACGTAAAACTCGCATCGTGTGATTCATAAAATTATTATATTTCTTAAATTATTTAATTAATGCATGAACTCGCTTTTTATAGAAAATAAATTTAAAAAACACAATTGACTTCGTACATATAAAAAAAATATCTTCAAGAAAATTTTTTAGGGTTATTTTTCTTAATAAAATCCCCCCAAAAATATTCTACCAAATTCAACAAAAAAATTAGGACGAAATTTTCAAAATTTGAAAATCAAACCCATGAACCAACAAGCAAAATTTTGCATCCACAAGTGGGGAGATTACCTGAAAAAGAATCCTAACCCAAAATTCACGTGAGCAACTCTCGATTTGCCTACCAAATGTATGGTCGTCCCACTTCCTCCCAGAAATTTCCGCCATTTCTGCCTCTTCCCCTCGTATATAACTAAGTCTAATTCATTTCCTCGCTGCAATCATCACTCTCTTTTCATATTTATTTACTTCTTCGTCGCTTTTGTTTTCTTTTTGTTTTTCCGAAATGGGAAAGATTAAGATCGGAATCAACGGTAAATATATGGAGTATATTTTAATCTTTGATTGTATTTTTTATATGGATCTGATTTTTTTATTATATTTTTGTGTTTGGTGAAGGATTTGGAAGGATTGGTCGTCTGGTTGCGAGAGTTGCTCTCCAAAGCGAAGATGTTGAACTCGTTGCTGTTAACGATCCTTTCATCACAACTGATTACATGGTTCGTAATCGTGTTTTATTTTCCTTTGTAATTTTCGTTTTTTATTATCTTTTGCATTTGATTTTCCGGATCAAGGCAAACAAAGATCTTCTGCAAGGAGATATTATGTGAATTTATTTTCCGAATCTGGTTTTTATACTTTATTTCATGCCTAATGGATATTTAGGATTGATCTAACAGATATTTAGGATAAAATAGATTGGATTCCGGTGAGATAATCTTGTTTTTATTGTTAGCAGTAGAGAATCTATTTGTTTATTTCGTTTAAATTATTTAATGATTTATTTATTGATGTGATTTTCACAATTCTATTGGTATAGACCTACATGTTTAAGTACGACAGTGTTCATGGTCAATGGAAACACAATGAACTTAAGGTGAAGGACTCAAAGACCCTTCTCTTTGGCGAAAAACCTGTCACCGTTTTCGGCATCAGGTGTGATTTTGTTTCCATTGATCCAGTATAGTCAGTTTTAGATTGTTGGAAATGTTTTTGACATGCTTTTGTGATTGTTGGTAGAAACCCCGAGGAAATTCCATGGGCTGAGGCTGGAGCTGAATATGTGGTTGAGTCTACCGGTGTTTTCACTGACAAGGATAAAGCTGCTGCTCACTTGAAGGTATGTCACAGTAGTTTTTTCCAAAGTTTAACATGCCTCTATCAAGACTGAAGAGGGGATATTGTACTGCATGTTTGGAACTTTAATGTGTTTGATATCTGTGCTTGATACATATTTGGACATGTTTATAGGGTATAATCTTCAAAATATATGAAAAAACGTCAAACGCATCCCATGTTCAATACTCGGTCCTGTAGAGTGTAGACTTCACTCAACATATCTTTTCATTTCTGTTTTTCTTATCCTTTTTGTGTTCTTCCTATCTCTTAGGGTGGTGCAAAGAAGGTGATCATTTCTGCTCCCAGTAAGGATGCGCCTATGTTTGTTATGGGTGTAAATGAGAAGGAGTACAAGCCTGATCTCAACATTGTCTCCAATGCTAGCTGCACTACCAACTGCCTTGCTCCCTTGGCTAAGGTAATAATTATTCCTCTAGTATTTTTTTTAAAGCATTGACTAATATTTCTATCTTTCAAGTAATAACGAACGTATAAACATGATGGCAGGTCATTCATGACAAATTTGGTATTGTTGAGGGTCTCATGACCACTGTCCACTCGATCACTGGTAAGTACTTGATGTTTTATTATTATTTTTTTTTGCATCAAGATTTGTATTGTTGACTGATGTTTTTTATTCAGCTACCCAGAAGACTGTTGATGGTCCGTCAATGAAGGACTGGAGAGGTGGTAGAGCTGCTTCCTTCAATATCATTCCCAGCAGCACTGGAGCTGCTAAGGTACTTATCAATTTTTGGACTTTCAAGTTTCAACCTACTAAACTACCTGCACTATGAGATGGGATCTAGAATTATTAAGATGTAGATTATATTTTAAAAAATATTGATTTTTTATGATAGCATATATACATTTTAATCATTTCTAAATATGTTTTTTAGAAAACGCGTAGAAATCAGATATCACAAGAGGTATTCTATTACTCAGTCCCAAAAAAATTGTATTCTACCATCAGTTAAGTAGTTTTTTAATTAAAATATTTAAAATAATTTTGTTCACAGTTCAAATTTGACTTAAAAAAACTAATTGTGACATTTTAATTGTTCCAGTGGGATTATGTATTTTTCAGAGTTACTATACTATTACCTTGCTATTTTTTTAATTTGACATAACTAAAATTAGTTGAGATTTTACTTCTAATTTTAGTAGAATATTATATTTTTTAAAATACATATTCCTTTCTAAGAAAATCAAACATCACAGCTCAGCTAATTTACGATTAGCTTTAGATGTTGGAATTTGAAGTTTTATAGTTGATTATCATCTTGTTATTGCATAGGCTGTTGGCAAAGTGTTGCCTGCATTGAATGGTAAGCTGACTGGAATGGCTTTCCGTGTCCCCACTGTTGATGTCTCTGTGGTTGACCTCACTGTGAGACTCGAAAAGAAGGCTTCCTACGAAGATATCAAGGCCGCTATCAAGTAAGGATTAAGAATATTTGATCTTATAGTGTGCTGTAAAGCCTGTATTTAATTAAAAGATGCATTCCTTCTGTGTTAATGACACCATGTTTCTTTTCGCGTAGGGAGGCATCCGAGACCACCATGAAGGGAATTCTTGGTTATGTCGAAGAAGATTTGGTCTCAACCGATTTTGTTGGAGACAAGAGGTGCAAGTTATTTAATGTTGAGTTTGCTGGGGGTATTTATACATGGAACTTGATCTTTTGTGATGTTATTTATTTACCAGGTCGAGCATTTTTGATGCCAAAGCTGGAATTGCTTTGAATGACAACTTTACTAAGCTTGTTGCCTGGTATGACAATGAATGGGGCTACAGGTAAACGATACATTCCCTTATATCTGATAATAGCTTGTTATAGTAAACACAAGTGTTGTATTTTTTGTGTAATGGTGTTTTATTTTTGTTGTTTCAGTTCTCGAGTGGTCGACTTGATCCGACACATGGCTTCCTGCTAAAGTGAGTGAAGCTTTTAGCCTTTTTCCTTGAGATTTTGCAAGCAATTTAGAGTTTAGAATCGAGCATGCGAATAATAGGAGTGTTTCTGTTGAACTCCCATGTTAGGACAGATCATTTAAAAAACTAATAAATAAAAATTTCATGTTACAAGTTGATTTTGATAATGAAGAAAGGAAAACATATTTTTAAAATTATACAGGAGCAACTCCACATTGCAGTGTAACTCCACTAGTCTTTAAGCTACAGCCGAAATCGTGGGGCACAGCGAATGCACCAAGTAGACCTCGATTTTTTTTGTAGGAAAAATAAAAGTGGTCTTATTAAATAAAGCGTTGGGATTACGAGAAAGATAAATACACACCATTGTCCAGGGGTAGGGGCCGTCCCGATGATGTGTAGGAATTCACCTATGCCTAGACCCGTGGAGCAGTCCACTCAACTGTCCACCCCCTATATATATACGAATAAAAAAAAATATCTAATATAGCAAATTAATTTTCGTTAGATAGAGACAATACAATTTTATAATGGTTGGGTTTTTATGGTCTCAAAGAAAAGTTTTGATGTTATTTGTTTTTTATGTTTCATATTTTTGGAGAGTTATCTTTTTGATATATAAATTGTGTAAAAAACATTACATGTATTTTATATTTAAACATTACATGTATTTTATATTTAAACAATATTTAAACCTTAATTTTAATCTCTAAATTTTAATCATAAACTTTAAATTAAAAGCTTTATATAAACTAAATTCACATAAGGTTTAGATGAGCTTGTATATTAAAATATTTTTTAATAAGTCTTTAGGGGATACAATGTGTAATTTTTTTGATCCACGGTTTTTTGGTTATATTTAAAGGTGTTTTGATTCACGAAATGTAAGTATTGGGAATAAGATTCATAGAATATAGCATTATTTGACATATTATAAAAATATTATCTTACATTGTTGATCTATTTGGTAGGAATGTAAGATGACAATGTTTGGTTGAATAAATATAAGATTATTTGAAAGTAAATTTTACCCAAATATGCTGATTAATATTTTGTTTTTAATCTTTTAAAATTTTAATGTTAAATTAAAAATATTTATATTAAAAATTATATAACTATTTTTGTTACAATAATTAATTTTTTTAAAAAACATTATATCTAATATATTATAAATATAATTAATATCTTAAACAATATTTAACTAGTTATTACATAAATATATATTATATTTATTTTTATTATAGTACATAATAGAAAATTAACTTGATTTTTAATGACTAAAACAATTACAGAAGTTATTAGAAAATAGTGTAGAGTTAGAAGTTCACCTTAAGATTATAGTTTTTTTATTAAGAAAATGTTATTTTATTAGTAATGATCAATTTTTTTAGTAAGTATTTGTAATCATTATTTTTTAATTCAGAAATAAATTAATTATATATTTTTTTGAGTTTTAAATATTTCACAGTCAAATAAAATTTAAATAAATTATATTTTTTATAAATTTAAAATTTAAAATATCGTATAAAAATATAAAACATAAACTTGAATTATTCTTTTTTATCAATAAAAAATGTCTTCAATGAGTATAAAATCAATATAACAATGTCAATCAATACTTTTACATAGGTATTTTATCAAATATTTTTATAGTCAATTTTTTATGTACCATCAAAATGTTTTTAAATGCGCGTAAAACTATTTAAATATTAAACTAATAAGAAATAAAATTATTTAATAAATTTATACCATTTATATCTGCTAAAAGGGATTTAAATTAAGAAACTCATTATTTTAAAGATAATTTTGTCTAACATTGACAAATACTTGGGTAGGAATAACATTCCTGAAATATTTAAAAAAATAATAATGTTGAAAATAATCTTTTCCGGATTAATAAAAATAAAGACAAACTAAATATAAGAATAAGAATTCTATATCTTATAATAAAAATTATTAAAAATATAACAAGAATCCTAATTCTCTCTCAAACCCCCTGGCCGCCGTACTCCTTTCTTATATTTCATCTTTTTTAGTTTTTCGTTTTGATCGTTTCTGTTGAGATATTGATTTTTATATAATAATTAAAAAATGTTTTGGACTAATTTGAAAAGAATTCAAAAATGATTCTTATGTTCAAACAACTTAAAAATAAGTTTGAAAAGTTTTTGAGAGATTTTAAAAGTGTTTGAAACGTTTTTTAAAATAGTTAAAATTGTGTTTTAAATGAAAGTTTCGAAACCTCCCTTAAAGGTTTCGAAACCTCTCAGGGCAGTCTCAAACATTTCGCTACTGAAATGAAAGTCTCGGAACTTTTTCCAAAAAGTTTATAAACTTTAGTAGAAAAGTTTCGAAACCTTGATAAAGGTTTCAAAACATTAGACCTGTAACGACTATAATTTTTGAATTGCTTAAAGGTTTCCAAACCTCTAGTAAAGGTTTGAAAACAATTTTGCAAAAGTTTCGAAACCTCTGGTAAAGGTTTCAAAACCTCTATGCAGGTGAAAATTTAATGCTCAACTTTTTAACTTCTCAACGGCTCCAAAACATCTCCAACGGCTATAAACAGCTAGAATATGATTCCACACTATAAAAGCAAGCTTGGGACACTTGAAGATGGTTAAAGACAACATCCAAGAAACATGGTCAAGAGAAATTGATTTTAAATCTACATTTTCCTTTTCTCTTGTACATAGTCTTAAGAGAGTGATTTTATTGTAAATCTTGTATTCTCTTGTGAGCTTAATTGTGTAAACACCCACCTTCGTGATGTACTTAGTTTACCAAACAAATCCCTTTGTAAAAGGAGAGGTTCTAGTTTAGCCTTAGACAAAAACTAGAGTTGGTTCTATCTTAGCCAAGTCCAAAAGATAGGATTGTAACAGTTATCCCTTAAACCGGTAAAAAGGTCGAACTCTTTAGTGAATTGGTTGAAATCCTTAGTGGTGTGCTAAGGTAGTGGGTGTAAGCGTGGCCGAACCACTCTAAAATCCTTGTGTCATTTGTCTCATTCTTTCGATTTTAGTAAATTCAACCAAGAACCATAAACAACCCTCTTGACGGTAATCGGTAATCAATTCGAGCTTGCGCACCAAGTCTTTTCAATTGGTACCAGAGCCTCGTCTCCATCGATTCGGCCTAACATCCGAGAGCAAAGATCCATCGCTCGAATTCTACCGTTCAAGAAAATGACTAGCTTTGAAGATGGCCGCTCTATCACGTGTCCTCCGCTCTTCGAAGAAGAAAGCTACTTCCAATGAAAAAACATCATGAAGCTATTCATCAATGCCCATGATTTTGAAGTTTGGGACATTATTGAAGATGGCTACACCGAAGCTCCTAAAAAGAAGAAGAAGCAACGGAGTATAAATGACGCGAAGGTAAAGCTAAACGCCAAGGCGATGCACATCCTTCTTTGTGGCCTTAATGAAGATATCTCAAAGAAAGTCTCCACATACAATAGTGCCAAAGAAATGTGGGAGGAACTTGAGAGACTTTATGGCAAAGAAGAGAAGAAAGGTGGAATCCCATCAATTACAAACCTTCTCTAAACAACCAAGGTGAAAGGTGCTTTGGCTCTTGATGAGCCCGAGGTATCTTCTAACTCTAATGAATCTAATTCATATTCTTTTTATGAGTTACAAGATGCATTTGATGAATTATTTTTGGAATTTGAGACCATGAGTTCCAAATTTAAGAAAATAATTTCTAAACTTGAACTTAAAAATGATTTTCTTTTGAAATCAAGATTAGAATTTGAAAACCAAATTACTACTTTGAAAAATGAATTAGTGTTTTTAAATTTGAATAATAAAGCTTTAGAAAAAGAAAATTTTGATTTAAAAACTAAGCTTGAAAGCTTAATAAAAGAAAAAGAAATTATTTTAAATAATTCATCTTGTCCCATAATGGTAAAATGTTCACATTGCCATTATCATGATCATTTTTTGCATGCTTGTCCTATAAAGAAGAAGAAATCTTATAGGATTAGACAAGTATGAGTTCTTAAGGGAACTAGAGATATTGAAATTAATGTAAATTGATCTAAAACAATTTGGATACCAAAATCCAAATAAATGTCTCTTGTAGGTGTGTTGGAGCAACAGAAAAAAATACAAAGACATAAAAATGCTCTAGTCACACAAGTGAAGAAGATAGGTAACCTCTAAAAGATAGGTAATCTCTAGTTCCCTTAGGAACTCATACTTAAAGCATTTCGAACAACAACCGATCGCTAGGGTATGCTGCAACATGCCACAAAGACAGACGAATCAAACCCCAACACAAAAATAAAAACATGTCACAGGGACAGAGAAAATCATGTCACAAAGATAGAAAAAAGAAATCCTTATTAAAATAAATCAAGAAAAAGAAATAGATCCGGTAGTCGACAACCAACACTAAAATTGACTATTGACCACCGATCAAAGGAAACTGAAAAGACTTGATGCGCAAGCTCGAATTGATTATCGATTACCGTCAAGAGGGTTGTTTATGGTTCTTGGTTGAATTTACTAAAATTGAAAGAATGAGGCAAATGACATAAGGATTTTAGAGTGGTTCGACCACGCCTACATCCACTATCTTATCACACGACTAAGGATTTCAACCAATTCACTAAAGAATTCGATCTTTTTACCGGTTCAAGGGATAACCGTTATAACCCTATCTTTTGGACTTGGCTAAGATAGAACCAACTCTAGTTTTTGTCTAAGGCTAAACTAGAACCTCTCCTTTTACAAAGGGATTTGTTTAGTAAACTAAGTACCTCATAAAGGTGGGTGTTTATACAATTAAGCTCACAAGAGAATACAAGATTTACAATAAATCTCTCTCTTAAAACTATGTACAAGAGAAAAGGAAAATGTAGATTTAAAATCAATTTCTCTTGACCATGTTTCTTGGATGTTGTCTCTAACCATCTTCAAGTGTCTCAAGCTTTCTTTTATAGTGTGGAATCATATTCTAGCCGTTTATAGCCGTTGAGGATGTTTTGGAGCCGTTGAGAAGTCAAAAAGTTGAACATTAAATTTTTACTTGCACAGAGGTTTCGAAACCTTTACCAGAGGTTTCGAAACTTTTGCAAAACTATTTTCAAACCTTTACCAGGGTCAAAATGATAAAAAAAAATACAAACGTTAAGGGTTAAAATTATCTTATGCCTATTTATAATAACACTCAATTACTCACGTTAAAAGTAAAATTTTAATATATAAATTTACATATTTACACTTTTTTTAATCCTAAATTTTAAAAATTTGAACTATATACTCTAACTTTAAACATTAGTCTTAAATTTTAAATCTTAAACAAACCTCCAAACTTTAAACATTAACCTAAAATTAAAAAAATTGTATAATTATTTCTAATTGTTAAACCTGACGACCAATTTCATTATTCATAAACAAAGTAATAAAACTATAATTCAAATTAATATTTTTATAATTAATTTTAAATCTAAAAGATTTTTTATTGTTTCAATAGAATTCAAAAAGCCAAACTACCAAAGTGGATATCTATAGTTATAAAAAAAAACTTTGTAAAATTGAATTATGGATCAATTATTTAATAAGATGTTCAGATAATATGGTTATATAATAAATAAGTACCTATAGTATATAATTTTTTATTTAGGTATTTAAAATATTTTTTTATCAAAATAAATACCTCAGTATTTTTTTAATCAATACCATATGTCAATTTTTAGGGATAAGATGAAAAAATACTTTAAGTATCTATTTTGATAAAAAAAATACTTTAAGTATATGCTTTGACCTAAAGATAAATTTAAATAATTACTTTGAATTAAATATTTTAAATATTTTGATAAAAATTTGATATATTTTAAATACTTGTTTGTGCTATAAATCATTTAGTTATTATACTGCTGCGTGGATGATATAATTTGGTGTTTGTTCGTATTTTAAAAAAATATAATGATGTTTGTACTACAATGAAGTTCCTTCGCTTCATGGTTTTTATCTACAATTACTCCAAGATTACTTCCACCGTTTGTAGGATCCCAGACTACGACGTCTATCTGGAATGGAGTGGTAAGTCGCTATTCGAAGCTGTCTATCATGAAAGTCACACACATCGTCATTGGATACTTCGTGCGATGAAGAAGGGATCACACTCCATGAGTGAGTGGGTAGTTCTAGAAAAAAAATACCTAAAAAAAAATCTAAAAAGAGTCTTAACTAGTTTACTCAGTCATTTTATGTACATAATGGTTACGAACTATATACACAATTTCTTACAAAAGTTGTAAGAAAAACGGTATATACATAAATCGTTACAAATGTAAGAATTTGTATACATACATAAGTCCTTACAAAAACTATAAGAAAAACAGTACATACATAAATTTTACAAATGTAAGGAATTGTGTACATACATAAATCATTACGAGAATACATAAATTGACAAAAAAAAATAGTAAGGATTTGTGTATGTACACAATTCCTTACAAAGTATACACAATGGCTTACGAAAAACATAAGAAAAAAGGTATGTACACAAATCCTTACGACTTCGAAACCATGAGTTGAAGGAGACATCCAAGGGTAAGGATTTGTGTACATACACAATTGGTTACGAGTATACATAATATGGCACAAAAATTATAAAGTTTTGTGTATGTACACAATTCCTTACAAAGTATACATAATGGCTTACGAAAAACGTAAGAAAAAAGGTATGTATACAAATCCTTCCGACTTCAAAACTATGAGCTAAAGAAGGCCATATAAGGGTAAGGATTTGTGTATATACACAAATGGCTACGAGTATACATAATATGACACAAAAATGGTAAGGATTTGTGTATGTACATAATTCCTTACAAAATATACACAATGGCTTACGAAAAACGTAAGAAAAAAATATGTACACAAATCCTTACGACTTCAAAACCATGAACTAAATGAGGCCATCTAAGGGTAAGGATTTGTGTACATACACAAATGGCTACGAGTATACATAATATGACACAAAAATGATAATAATTTTTGTATGTACATAATTTCTTACAAAGTATACACAATGGCTTACGAAAAACGTAAGAAAAAAGGTATGTACACAACTCCTTACGACTTCAAAACCATGAGCTAAAGGAGGTCATCTGTAACCCCCTAGACCGGCCTATGCGAAAAGCCCGACCTAAAGTAGTCACATTTTTTTTAAACGAATATATAAAGCAAATACAAGATTCAACCCAAAATCAAGATATCCTATAAAGATGACAATTCTATCAAAATCATAGTTTCGACCATAAATCCAAGTGATCACATAAGATCATCAATCTCAAAGTAAGGTGTGCTTAAAACGTTGTTCATGAAACATCCCATGTCACAATAATAAAACAGGATAAGTTAAAACCAATCAGTAACAAAATATAGGCATATCAGTTGCAAAATAAAGGCACATATCACCCTACTAAAAACCTGGAAAATATAAGTATTACATCAATAGATAATCTGGAAGGTGTAGATCCTCCGAGTGCCAAATCCGGGATGCCTATCTACGGTTATCTGAAAGGGGGAAGAAAACAGGTATGAGCTATGGAGCCTAGTGTGTTCCAGCAGTGCATAAAAATCACAGGTAAAAACAAATATATAATGATATCAGAAAACAATGCATGAAATGCATGGCATGATATACTACCCCCCAACCGATCTCCAGGATACGGTTCCCCAGAACTGTATCTAGTACAGACATTAACCTAAACCCGATGGGGTAAAGGTATCGGCCTAAGGAATCACCTTAGGTAACAGGCGAAATTACCCTGACTGTAGCACGGGAACCGATATCAGGACGGAATTACCCTAACCGTAGCTAGGAACCGTAAACAGGATAGAATTACCAGCTGGATCAAGGCTGAACCAAATAACAAGCACTACACATCATCCCCAAACCTAAAGTGACAGGCATGCAGTAATAACAGGTATAATGATGGCAGTAACAATAATTATCCAGATATCATGTAATGCTAAATCGGGACATGTCATGTAAAATATATCAGGCATACAGTAAAACAGAATATGATCAAGTTTAACATGTGTGTCTAGGTAAAATCCGGAAATAGTCATGTGTACATGCTTGGTTTGTAAAAACGGGAAAGCAATAACATACAACATATAACACGTAAGGGAACACACCTCAAAAGAGTAGAAGCACACAGGTGGTCTACTGGGCGGCTGAGCCTCGCTCTGCAGCAGTATTGGACCCTATAGGTACACGATAAGATTTTATATCAATACATGAATCTAAATACTGGATTTATTCACTAGAGATGAGAATACATACGGGTCACAATCGGATCACGAGTCAGGTCGAATCGGGAAAAACCGGGCTGGGTCGGTACTCGATCGGGAGGACTATGAGATCCTACAAGTAAACAGGTATCGATATTAGACCCAGATTAAAACTCTGAACTTAACTTAACTTAACTTAGAAGAAAAGTTTGACTCAAGACTTTAAAGTTCAATTTGGAGGCTTTCGGGATTGAATTTCGAAAAACGGACTTCACGGATGGACTCAGGACGTCGAAAAACATAAAATAAGGGTTTTTGAAAATTTTGACTTTTTGGTCAAAGTCAACGCTGACGTCAGCAAAGTCAACACTGACGTCAGCTGCCACGTCAGTAGCCACGTCAGCAGTCAACATTGACGTCAGCTGCCACGTTAGTAGACACGTCAACTGCCACGTCAACAGTTAACGCTGACGTCAGCAGTCAACGCTGATGTCACTGGTCAACGCTGATGTCACTGGTCAACGGGTCGGGTCGGTCAACGGGTCGGATCTGGTCAACGGGTCGGTCAACGGGTCGAGTCTGGTCAACGGGTCGGTCAACAGGTCGGTCAACGGGTCGGGTCAACGGGTCGATCAACGGGTCGGGTCTGGTTTAGTCGATTCGGTTAAGGTTGGGCCGGTTCGGTTCGACCGGTTCAAGGCTGGTTTGACTTGGGTTGACTGGTTCAGACCGGCTGGCTCCTGGCAGCCGTTCACGGTGGCCGGAAATCGCCAACGACGGCGCGTGAAGGCCACGCGCGGCCTAAAACGATCGGAAAACACCCTTTCAGGCCGGAAAACTAAAAAAAACAGTTTAAAACCACCATATGATCATTCAAAACCCAGAAAAATCCTTAAAACGGCCCCCAACTTACCTAAACCCGAACCGGTTAAAGTTCTCCGGTAAAGGCCTGAACGGCGACCAACGGCTGCGGGAACGGAGGCGTTCTACTCGCCTCAGCACGGTAGACACGGAGAAGCCGTCGATGCGCCAAAAGGGGAACGGTGGTGGCCGGATTTATCAGATTTAAGGAGGGATCAAACCCTAGGGTCGACGAGGCTTTAAGCCTTGATTGGCGACGATTGCGGCGACGTTAGGGCGCGTAGGGAGAGGGGTTACGATTGAAAAGCGACGGCAGACACAGTGGCGGTGGCGGTGCACGGCACGGCGCGGCGGCTGGTGAGATCGGTGGTGGTTCAAAAGTTATCTGAGAGAGGAGAAATATTCGGTTCAAAAGGGATCTAACTTGGATCTAAAAAGGATCCAACAAGAGATGACCTGTTTTATTCGAACTAATATTATTATTATTATCCGACACAAGAGTAGATTAAAAGCAAGACATGGGATAATATCACTCAAGAGTTATCTAGCTCAGTTGGTTGGGTCACTGGTTTAGCCTGCAGGTGGTTGTGTACATTCATAAATGGCTACAGATATACATAATATGACACAAAAATAATAAGGATTTGTGTATGTACACAATTCCTTACAAAGTATACACAATGGTTTACGAAAAACGTAAGAAAAAAAGTATGTACACAAATCCTGACGATTTCTAACCTTGAGCTAAAGGAGACCATCTAAGGGTAAGAGTTTGTGTATATTCATAAATGGCTACGAGTATACGTAATATGACACAAAAATAATAAGGATTTGTGTATGTACACAATTCCTTACAAAGTAAACACAATGGCTTACGAAAAACGTAAGAAAAAAGGTATGTACACAAAAATCCTTACGACTTCTAACCATGAACTAAAGAAGACCATCTAAGGATAAGGGTTTGTGTATATACATAAATGGCTACGAGTATACATAAATTGCCATAAAAATGGTAAGTATTTGTGTATGTACACAATTCCTTACAAAGTATACATAATGGCTTACAAATACCGTAAGGAAAAAAGTATATACACAAATCCTTATGACTTCTAACCATGAACTAAAGGAGACAATCTAAGGGTAAGGGTAAGGGTTTGTGTATATACACAAATGCCTACGAGTATACATAAATTGCCACAAAAATGTTAAGTATTTGTGTATGTACACAATTCCTTACAAAGTATACACAATGGCTTACGAACACCGTAAGGAAAAAGGTATGTACACAAATCCTTACGACTTCATAATCATGAGCTAAATGAGGCCATCCAAGGGTAAGGATTTGTGTACATACCTTTTTTTTACAGTTTTCGTAAGCATTTGTGTATATTTCGTAGAGATTTGTGTACATAAATCCTTACATTTCTTGTACAAATTTTATGTATTTTCGTAGTAAATTGTATATGTACACAAATCCTTACCTTTGGATGACTCCTTTAGCTCATGGTGAGAAGTTGTAAGGAATTGTGTACATACCTTTTTCCTTACAGTTTTTGTAAGCCATTGTGTATACTTTGTAAGGAATTGTGTACAATATTTATTCGTATATTTTTTATTCAAATACTTTTATTGAATATTTATCATACAAATATTTTTATTCGAATATTTTTATTTGAATATTTTTATTTAAATATTTTTATTCGAATATTTATCATACAAATATTTTTATTCGTATATTTTTTATTTAAATATTTTTATTCGAATATTTATATACGAATATTTTTATTCATATATTTTTTATTTGAATATTTATTATATAAATATTTTTATTCGAATATTTATTATAGAAATAATTTTATTCGTATATTTTTATTCAAGTATTTTTATTTGTATATTTTTTATTCAAATATTTTCATTTGAATATTTATTATATGAATATTTTTATTTGAATATTTTTTATTAGAATATTTTTTATTTCAATATTTTTATTCCAATAATTTTTATTTGAATATTTTTATTCTAATATTTTTTATTCGAATATTTATTACATAAATATTTTTATTCAAATATTTATTATAGAAATATTTTTATTCTTATATTTTTATTCCAATATTTTTATTTGTACATTTTTATTCCAATATTTTTATTCGAATATTTATTATATGAATATTTTTATTCTAATATTTATTATACGGATATTGAATAATTTTATTAGAATATTTATTATATAAATATTTTTATTCGTATATTTTTATTCGAGTATTTTTATTCTAATATTTATTGTATGAATATTTTTATTTGTATATATTTTATTCGAATATTTATTATACCAATATTTATTATTTGAATATTTTTATTCCAATATTTATTATATAAATTTTTTTATTCGAATATTTATTATACAAATATTTTTATTCGTATATTTCTATTTGAATATATAGGAATAAATTGGATAACCATTACTTAAAAAAATACAGCTGTCATAGAACCGGTTACCAACTGATTCCCAACCCCCCTATTAGAGGGGCTTTTTTTAAGCTCTTTTTAGGGAGGTTTTTTTAGAACTCCCCATGAGTGAGTATACTACACAAATCAAAGAGATCCATGATGTTTTAATTCTTGAGATGATGGTAGAGTGAACAGAAGTTCAGCTACGAGGTTTCTGAAGATAGAAGTGTGCTTTGAAAGCACGACGGGCTACAATATAAAGATTAGATCAAAGAGTTTTCAATTCAATAACGATATAGGATTCAATGATCAATGGTAATGCTTACTATGTTGAGATTTGTAGCTGAGTGCATCCGGATGATAATTAATGATTAGATCATAGTCTTTAAAGGGTCTCATTCATCTTCGTTGTCGAAGATTCAACTTTTTCTATGTCAAAAGATGTTTAAGATTCTTATGATTGCTGAGAAGATAATATTTTTCGTCATAGAGATAATGTCTCCATATTTTTAGAACAAAGACAATTGTAACCAACTCTAAATCATGTGAGTAGGATAGTGTAACTTGAATATTATGGTGGAGGAAGATATTATACCTCTCTAGTAGGTAATACTCACTAATGTATTTCTTTTGGAACTCCCTAAAAAAGAACTCTAAGGTCACTCATGTCTCTTCTATGGTTATTAGTCAGGATCTTCAATGTTTTGTCCAACCAATTTTCAATATCTGGATCTTCATCATCCCTCTGGTAAAGGTATAATCTTGGTATTAAGACAACTTATCGATAAGAGCACGAGCTGATTAAACATGAACAATGGAGGGATGATACATATGATATGTCTTCATCGTGGCTATGAACAACTCGAACATGTCCGCCATGTTCTTATAACACTTTGCTTGCTAATTCTACATCTCTGGTTACACGTTGGGTACAAGTGAATCTGGAACATTTAGACAGTCTTCCCTTAATCTTCTCGTCATGGGTCGAGGATCCGGTGACTTTCTCCTCGATATAAGTTTTGTTAGAGTCAAACATCTATAGAAGAAGAGATTAAATCATTGAAAAGTCACAATATATAGTATATACTCTTAGGTGGCTAAACATATAAAAATGCAATAACAATGACACATTAACCAATAGTTTAGTCTTGCAATCGACTAAGCTCTAGCTTTGATACTACAAATATAACAACTCCTTCTAGACCTAGTAGGAAATCGAGTCGAAAAATACTACTGGTAGATTTTTTGGTAAAATGATACAACGTTCTCTATATTTCGGTAGTGATGCCGTATTAGTGTGGTTTGTTATTCTTATGGTGGGTCTAGAGGTTGTCCAACTAGAGGATTTACTGAAAATAAGAGTAACTTTAAATTTTTTATACCTTTAGGACTAAACTATCAATCCAGTAAGTTTCAAGTCCTTATTTGAATTTTTCTTCAATGATCTGAAATTAAAACTTAACACAAGCCCCTGTAAAATTTCAGCTCATTTTAGTGTTATTTACCTTTCTAATTTTAATATGAAATTATATAGACTAAATCGTAAAATTATTAAACTTCATTTTATTCTGGATCCTAACTTATTTAACTGACACCGTATCGAATATGTCTGGAGGCCGAATCGATACGACTAAATTAGGTTTGGTAATACAGTTAATTTCAAAAAGCTTATATCGGTATGTTTAATGATCATATCGATATGCTCACTATGATCATTGATCTTATTTATACCAATCCCCTTTTCAGTACGCAAAGATCGATCAAAAATTTCTCTTTTAATTTTGACCGAACCGTACCAAAATACCCTCTAAGGCACGAACAAACTTAGGTAGCCTGTGTGCACTAACCGTCGATATTAATCAAGAAAATAATATTTTTCCAAACAATGGCTTAAAAATTAATATTTGCTCAAAAAAATAATATTTTACTCTTGAGCAATGTCAAGCACTTTTAAGTTGGAGAAAAAAATCACTTAAAAACTGAATTTTTCACCCAACCTTAAAAGCAAAGATTTCCAGCTTTAGGTTGAAAATCAATTTTGGGTGTAAAGTTATTTTTTATTCTGAATTTTTAACACTAATATTAATATTAATGTATTCAAATAATATTAAACATAATAATAATTATATTAAACTAATATTTTAATATGAAATATAATTATTATATATATTAAATATAATAATTCTTAAAATAATATAAAAATTTAATATATTCACTAAAAATAAATGATAAAAACCTTAATTTTATAAAATAATATTAATTTTAATAATTATTAATATATTAAGTTATATTAATTTTTACAATAATGTAAAAAACACATAATTTAGAGGTTAAAATTTTATGATTAATTTCAAAATTTTATATTAATTATTTAGAAATATTAAAATTTATTTTTATACTAAAAATACTATTGTATCATTATAATTTTAGATTTTTATTATTTATATTGATTTATTTCATATACAATGGTGTTAATAAGTTAATGTTAACAAATTTATATTTATTTACTTTTACTTTACAATATCATATCTAAAATAAATATTTTATCTTTTCAAAAATATTTTTTAATAATAATATCAAACACTAAAATTCTTATGATTAACTATTTAAAAACACTTTTTAATAAAATTATTTTTTAAAAATAATATTAAACGATTAATTACGACCTTCAAGGATGCCCTGCAGTAGGAGAGCATTATTCTTCCCTAAAAACTGTATTTGAGAAATGATTCAGTTTTTCAACCTTTTATATGAAAGCATAATGTGAAAAAAATTATTCAATAAAAATTTGAATCTATTGAGATCTAGGCATAAAGATAATTTTAACCCTTAACGTTTATGATTTTTATTATTTTGACTCTTATCTTTTTAGGATAAATCTAATCCTTAACTTATATCTTTTTTATAAATATCTCATTTTTTAACTAATATAACGAAGATAGTTAAAAACTTAACGATAATAATGTGTCATATATATGTAGAATAATATTTAAGATTTGAGAATACTTAGTAGCCTTTTATTTTAGATTTAATTAATTTTTAATATTTTTTTTGAATTTTAATTATTTTATATTTTATGTTAGAATAAAATTATATTTTACATGTATATATTTGTCATTATCGTAAAAAATTTAACTATAATAACATGTTATATATATATGTAGAATGAGGCCAGATGTCATGTTATTTAAAATATATTATCACGTATATATGACGTGTCAATATCGTTAAATTTTTAACGGTCTAATCATTATGCTAGTTAAAAAATAAGTTATTTGTCAAAAAGATATAAGTTAAGATTAAATTTATATAAAAAAAAGAATGAGAACCAAAATGATAAAAATTATAAACGTTAAGAATTAAAATTATTTTTATGTCTAATATCTATACCTTTCGCATGAAAAACAATCAAATAAAATATTTATTGAATCAAAGAAGGAAACTGCAAGATTCAAACATGATTACGTATGGACCAACTTTTAATTATCAGTTTATATTATTATAATCAATGCAATGGTCTATTCGGCAATAATATTGAATACCCTTCCAATCGATTTAAAAAATACTCTTTAAATCGAAAAATTATATTATAAGTCGTTCTCGTCACGTTATCTATGAGATTAATCAATTAAATGTATTTATTTTATTTTTATATTTTTTTTCAAATAAATCTTTACTAATATTTATTTTACTAATATTTATTATAAATTAAATTTAAAAACAATTTTTACTAATTGAAATTCATTTAGTAAAATAGATGAAATAAAAAAATAATAAAATTAATGTATTTGATAGGTTAGTTCATAAATGACGTGATAAGAATGATCACAATATAATTTTTCGTTCGAATCATTCAATAGTAACCGGAGAAAACTGTCAGTAATGCGCATACTAATTTGTAAAGTTTAATATTCATAGTAACTGACATAACGATAAGGAAATTATGAAGATGTTTCCTGATTTGTTAATTTTTCGTTTGTTTTTTTCCAATTTATTTTGAATATACGTTGGAAATACATGGTATAAACATATGGAAAGTCTTTAAAAATGTGAAGATGTTATTTAATATTACATTGAAATTTTGTATGTCGTAGAACCATGACGTAATTTGGAAATCGACCTTTGATTTTTCTTGTGTCACGGGCCGCACTACAAGGTTTAAGACTAGCACAGATTAAGTTGTTACAGAAGCACTTTAAAGCTTTCCGGATATTTTAGCATCAACCCAATCATCTATTGGAGTTCAAGTCAGAATTAGCCCAATACTTGGTGATAAGACTTATCCAAATCAGATTTGAAAAATTATCCTTAGGATTCTTATCCCTATCTCTTATCCTTGTAATTTAGGCAACTAGCTTAAAATAAAAAATGTAAAGATAGGATCGATCGAATCTGAACTCTTGATGTATTTTATTTTTAACCGTTGGATTAAAGAGTTTCAAATATAAATAGAGAGTTTTATTATCTCATTTGTCACTCACTTTTCATTGAGAAATACAAGAGCATTCACTCAAAATCTCTCTAGTTTGTTTTTTTGTTTTCGCAAGGCTTACTTAAACGGTTTATTAAGAAAGACGCGTGAAGCTGAGTTTTACGGACGTGACACTTGCATGAAAACAATCGAATGAGAACAAAACCATCAGAATCAAAACTTGTCTTTTGTAATATTTTTTCTGCATTTGTCTGGGTGGAGTTAGCTTTACATTGGTTGTCATTTTCAAGATTTCCTTGTCTCTTTCATGATTGCTTCATAATCTTCTCTTCTTTTCTTCCTACATAGTTTCTGACACTGTAAGCTTCTGTTACAACAATGGGGACTCAATCTCTTTCTCATCAAAAGCTTGAAAATGATGCTCCAGGCCCCGTAAGTTCCATTACGAACATCAAACATCGATGAACGAAATCATGTTTGCAGAATTCGATTTGAGAGGAAAAGGATCAATGACATTTTGTTATCAAAATTTCAGGTAGATGAAGATAAACTTAAGAAGCAGAAGGAGATTGATGACTGGCTTCCAATCACTTCGTCAAGAAATGCAAAATGGTGGTATGCTGCATTCCACAATGTCACTGCTATGGTTGGGGCAGGAGTGCTCAGTCTTCCTTATGCCATGGCACATCTCGGATGGTATGCTTGATTAACTTATTATCGGTTATGATTCGCAGAAAAAGATAAATCAAAGCTAAATAAAAGCTGATATAACTGTTATGGTATCTATACGCTCAAGGGATCAATATTGATACATGTATGTGTGTGTGAAGGGGTCCTGGTGTTGTTATTCTGATCCTATCATGGGTTATCACTCTATACACTCTATGGCAAATGGTTGAAATGCATGAGATGGTTCCTGGGAAAAGGTTTGATCGATACCATGAACTCGGCCAGCACGCCTTTGGTGAAAAGCTTGGCCTTTACATTGTGGTGCCTCAACAACTGATCTGCGAAGTCGGAGTCGACATAGTTTACATGGTTACTGGAGGAAAATCTCTGGAGAAAATCTATCATTTGGTCTGCAACAAGCCCTGCAAGCACATCAAAACAACATATTTTATCATGATTTTTGCCTCGGTCCATTTTGTACTCGCCCACTTACCGAATTTCAACTCCATTTCTGGGGTCTCTTTGGCTGCTGCTGTCATGTCTCTCACGTATGTCCTTCCTTTGTGTATGAACATTGAACAAAATCTCCGGATTTTATCGATGTTCTAATTTTTCTTTTATGCAGTTACTCTACAATAGCCTGGACTGCTTCTGTCCACAAGGGTGTCCAACCAGATGTGCAATACGGCAACAAGGCCACCACCCCGACCGGAACTGCCTTTAACTTCTTTACCGCATTAGGTGATGTGGCATTTGCATATGCTGGACACAATGTGGTGTTGGAGATTCAAGCAACCATCCCTTCTACACCAGAAAAGCCTTCAAAGGGTCCAATGTGGAGAGGGGTGGTCGTTGCATACATTGTTGTGGCATTGTGTTATTTCCCGGTAGCACTCATTGGATACTACATGTTCGGCAACAAAGTCGAAGACAACATTCTGATTACATTGGAGAAACCTACATGGCTTATCGTTGCAGCTAACATGTTTGTTGTAATCCATGTCATCGGAAGCTATCAGGTTTTGCAACGTACTTGGTCTGTTTCAGCATAATGTTCTCTTGGTTCAACAAGAACACAGTTTTCACACTGGTGTCATCTGTTTGGTAAATGCAGCTATATGCCATGCCTGTTTTTGACATGATCGAAACTGTGATGGTAAAAAAATGGCACTTTAGACCGACTCAAATGCTTCGATTCTTCGTCCGAAACTTTTATGTCGGTAAGTATATACAACCCAAGGTTAAAGTCCCAATATCTGTAATCCTGGTACTGAAATAAATGAAATGTTAATGTTGTTTGTTTCAGCTGCAACAATGTTTGTTGCCATTACATTTCCCTTCTTCGGAGGTCTTCTCGGATTCTTCGGAGGATTTGCATTTGCACCAACAACCTATTTTGTAAGTCTGCAAAACATTCTTCCAATCTTCATTCACTTTGGCTAAATTTGACACTCTGATATACACATGTTTGCTGTCATTGCAGCTTCCCTGCATCATGTGGCTTGCTATCTATAAACCAAAGAGGTTCAGCTTATCTTGGTGTACAAACTGGGTATATCATCTTCAAGTTCTATGTGACTCGGAATTAACATATATAAGTGATTGTCAACTATTTTCTTGAGAAAAAAATCTGATATTTGTTCTTAATTTTCTCTTCAGATCTGTATCATACTGGGACTTTTGCTAATGATTCTGTCACCCATTGGAGGCTTGAGGAACATCATTCTCAGTGCCAAAGATTATCATTTCTACAACTAAGATTGTATGATTGGCCAAAGATTATCATGTCCACATTAATGTATTTATAAGCATGGCCTGCTCAACTGTAGTTTCAGCTTATCAAAATTCAGTTTCCTTTTTAAGCTTGTATGGCATCTGTAAAACTGAAACTACTTTCAACCCACCAATCTTTTGTGAATTCTACCAAGACCAGTCTATGATTTCCCAAGTATTTACACATTAGCTAGTAATTGCATAATAATTATTTAAGCTTAACTTTTATAGAAATTGATTTCAAGTTAATTATTTAAAATCAAATGTAATCCGGACTTGAAGCTTTAGCAGCAGCAGCAGTAGCTTCAGTGTCAGCAGAGTCTAATCTGCAATAATAACAAAAAGGGAAATGATATCTGGTCTGGTCACATAATAAAAGTTAGCACTAAACATAGTTTCTGAAAATTTTAGTAAAAAAAGTCAACCTGAATAATAGGGTAAACTTCTTCGGTGCCTACGAAACTATATGAATGTCCCTATTTTGACTATCAAACTTATTAAATTGATTTATTTTACTTATCATCATTAAAATCTTAAATAAAAGGTGATAAATTGAATTTATATAGTTAAAAGACAATCAAACATAAATAGTTAAAACATTTTAATACATTTTAAATATTAAAATATTTTAATATTTAAATTAAATTGATTTATTTTTGTAATACCTGAATTTTATCCGGGTTCAAATATAAAATAAGGCCACAAGTAAATATTAAATAGAAATAAATATAATATCATGTACATAAATAAAAAATGAAAAAAGAATAAATAAATAAAATTCAAAATATATATATAAATAAATATAATAATATAAAAAAAAACACAATAATAATAATAATGATATAAAGAGTTAAAAACGGTTAGCAAGGATAAAAAACAATGAAGGTTAAATTCGGTTTCCAGGGGATAAAGCTTTAAAAAAGGATTCACGGTTTCGGGGAAAAAAAGTTGAAGGAGACCGATCGTGGTTCTCGAAGGCATTGGAGGCTCTGGGCATTGAGGGAGATTAATGCCTTTGGTGTGGCATGGGAGGAGGCGATGGAGAGGAAATTTGGAGAAGCAATTTAGAGAAGTAATTTGGAGAAGCAGTGGGGAAGCAATTCAGTTGCTTGCTTTGCTTGAATTTGAACAGGGGGAGGTGGTTTCGGAAATTCTGGATTCATGGGGGAGTTCTCGGCAGAAGGAGAGAAAGGAAGAAATTTACCGGCCTTGAAATTCAACAGCCAAGCAAACTAGGGACGTAAAAAACTGACCTGACCTGAAAACCCGCCTGAAATCTGTTCGAGTCAGAACTTAGTTTGATCTGGAAATGTAATGATCCGAACCTGATCTTTATCCGATTGTTGTTGACCCGAACCTGAGTTGAATCTGTTACTGTAGTAATCGAACTCGAACTGTATCTGACCGAGAATGACCCGAACCCGATTTCAACCTGTTACCGTAGACCTGAAACCCGACCTGTATCCGACTGAAACGAACCCGAACCCGAGTCTGACCTGGCAGATAACAGATATCATCCGACTAAATTGACCTGAGACCTGATTTTACCCGACCTGTTTTGAACCCGACTTGTTTTAAACTCGACCTGATAAATGACCCGACTTGTTATTAACTTGAACTAATATCAACATAATATTTATATGAATAATTTATATAATATACTTATATTAAATTTTTAATACAAATATTTATATTATACATATTCATATTTATATAAATAATTTATATAACATACTTATATTATATTTTTAATATCAACATAACATTTATATAATCTATGCTTATTAATTTTTAATTACTAATATATATATATTATTATATATTAATATATATCTAATATATATACATATATTAATAAGTATACATAAGTATATATATATATATATAATATATATATAAGTATATATATTAATATATATAGATATAAATATAATAATAAGTATATATATCTAAAATAGTACTTAATGGAAACTTTTTTGGTTTTAGCGTGTGGGGTGGGGGAAATCAAAATTCAGCTGGGGATGATGAAAATTGAGTAAATTTAAAAATAGAAATTTGAGGTTGATTTTAGCGGGGGAGGGAGAATCAATTTGGGAGATTTTTTATATTTTAGCGGGGAGGAGAGATCAAAATTGGAGATAAAAAAATATTTGTTAGTGAATCTAATAATTTTAAAGTAAAATATAAAAATTATGCGTATTAAAAATATTAGTAAACAAATAAAAAATTAAAAAATCAAATATTAAAATCTTTTTTTCCTCTGTCCCATATAAGAAGTTCAGTATTGACTTTTTAAAGTCAAAATTTTAAAGCTTTGATCATAATTATTTTAAATATTTTAATTTATTAAATTTTATAAAATATATATTTTTAAACAAATCGATTAGATCTAAAATATATTTTTTTATATTTTATCAATAATAGATTTAAAGTTATAATAAATCAAAGTTAAAAAAATTGACCCAAAAAAATTAGAACAAATAAAATAGGACGAAAATAATAATACATATATTAAAGTATATACATATACATACATATATATGTATTAAAGTATAATATATACTTTATATTATATGTTTTATATTAAAACATAAATATTATATACTATAACATGTATACATTAAAACATATAATATATACTTTATATTATAACACATATACTTATATTATAATCATACATATAATACATATATGATATACATATAATATAAACATACACATGTATATATTATAATATATACAATACATCTAATATATCATATAATATATATAAGATGTATATACGTATATTAATGTATACATTTAATATATTATATAGATTATAGTATATTTTAATGTATACATATACATACATAAATACTTATATAGTTACATATAAGTATACATACAATATATATTATGCATATATTAATGTATACTAGATAGTATATAAGTATACATATATATATATATTATAAACATATATATACATATATCATATTATATAGTATTATACATTCTATATTTCAATATATAATATATATTTTAGTATCATTCTATATATAGTATAAATTTTATATTTTCATTTTTAAAATATAATAAACTATATTGTATAGGTATAAATTATAATATATTAAAATATATTAAAAATAGATTTTCATCGAATTTAACTATTATTAATTTATAATTTATACAATTTAGTTCTTACAACTTTATTTTTATTCTAAAATGACTATTATTTTTTTAATTTAGTCTAATATTTTTAATAAGATGACATTTTATTTAATTAATATTTATCCTTTTTAATTTAAGACTTTATTCTTTATAGTCCAATGTTTATTTCTTATTATTTTTTAATTTTTTTAATTTAGCTTAATTTTTAAGATATGAATCATTTGATAATATTTTTTTAATATAGTGTATAATATTTATTTTTAATGAGATTCATGTTTGGTGTATTAAAGTGTATTATATATGTATTAAATTTATATACATATATTAATATATACATCTAATATATATACATATATAAAAGATAAATATACATTACATCTAATAAATCTTATATACATATATATAAGTATATATGTATATATTAATATATATTATATATAAATATCATAATAAATATATCTATATTAATTATTTCAAGTCAAATTGATTTGACTTTTAAAGTAAATTTAAAATTAAAATTTTAAGGGAAATTTTTTATTTTAATATATGGTGGGAGGGAAATTTTTTTATTTCAATCGGTTTGGGCCTAGGGGTGGAGTGAATTTTTTGATTTTAACTTTTAAGGGGGATTGATTTTAGGCGGGGCTGAGTGGGAGGGATTTATATATATATATATATATATAATATGATATATTTATTATATGTATGTATAAAACATATATATATATATTTAATATGATACATATATATATTAAAATAAATATATACGTATGATATATATAATGTATATATAATACATATAACATACATATATATTAATATATATAATATATATAACATTACATATTCATATTATTAACATGCATATATATATAATGTACTAATACATACTAACACATGTGATATATTAAGTTATTAACATATATATATATATATATTACATATACTAAACTAATAATACCATATATTAATACATATATTAAAAATTAATTATATGTTAATATGTATGATATATGTATAATATATTATATATACATATAACATACATATATATAATACATATGCATATAGATTATAACATACATGATACATATATATATATAGATAGATATTAATATATCCATGTACTATATACTAATGTATATATACATATATAAAATTTATAATTATATATTAATATAACATACATATATTATATATATACATATATGCATGTACTATATATGAATTACTATATACGATTATACATATACATATGTTATATATATATAGTATATAATATACATTTACTAATTATTATATATACACATATATATACATATAATATACATATATGATATATTGAATGATTGATATATATATATTAATATATTAATGTACTATGTATAATACTATTACTACTATTAAATACTAATCTACTATCATTATGTATACATATAACATACATTGATACATATATTATATATATAAATGTTAGAATGTACTTATGTAGTTATGTATTATGTATAATTAATAATTGTATATATTATAAATATATTATACATACATTATACATATAACATATCTGAATAAAAAAATATATCTAATTACTAGACATCTAATTATCAATATATATTATATAAATATTTATATTAGTTATTAAATTATTAATTTATTATATATATAGTGTAATGTATACCATATTTTAATATATATTATAATTTTATTTTCTATATATATAGTATTAATTCATTTATAGTATTATTCCATAAATGGTATTATGTCATAAATAGTATTATTCCTTATTCTAATATTATTTTACTTTCCAAAAATAGTATTATTTCATATATTATTAATCCATATATAGTATTATTCTATTTCCAAAAATAATATTATTTCATTTATAGTATTATTCCATATAGTATATTTTTACATATAGTATAAATTCCTTATATAGTATTAATTTTATATATAGTATTATTTCTTTTATAGTATAAATTTTATATATTGTCAAAAATTTATTTTTAATTTTTGAAATATATTAAACTATAGTATAATTATAAATTTATAATGTATTAAAGATAAAATTTTAATACTTTTAATTATTATTAAGTTAAATTGTTGATTTTTTAAATTTCAAAAATTAATCTTTAATTTTATGGTCTAATATTTATTCCTTTTTTTTACGTATTTATAAAAAATCAAAATTAATAATTTAAATTACTATGAATATAAAATCAAAATTAATTCGACCTGAAACAAAACCGACTTGAAATGAACCCGAACTGAAATGGTCACGATCTGAAATCTACCCGACCTGAAATAAAACTGTCAATTATCCGATTTGGACTCGAACCGTTTAAACCCGACCCGAAACGGATTCGACCTAAAATAGACCCGACCTGAAACGAACCCGACCTGAAATAGACTCACACGCGACCTGAATCGAGTCAAAACATCAAATCAACCTGAAATAACCTGTATCCAATTTTACCCGACCTGAAATGGACCCGCACTCGACCTGAATCGGGTTAAAACATCAAATTAACCTGAAATAACCTGTATCCAATTTTACCTGACCTAATAGTACCTGACCTGAAATCTATCCGAGTAACTGGTTTTACATCCCTAAAGGAAAGTCCCCGAACTTGACCCGAGAAGTTGGAAGGGTCACCAAAATTCAAGTACGGTTCCATTAAAATACAAATTTAAACTGTTCTTTGCCTTGTGTCTGAATCTTGTTTGTTTATTGAGATTTTCAATTTTTTCCCTGGGGTGTTTCTTTGGAAATTATTTTAGTTTTGCTTTTCTGTCTCAGTACTTTGACTTGGTTAGTGATAAAGCATGTATGCATGACATTTTGACAGAATACTACTGTTTCTTTCATATCTAATTGAAGGAACATGTAATTTGCATATATGTTATAGACTTATACCTTGCAACTGAAATAAAACACACTTCAACCGAGTTTAATATTTTCCATGAGTCATTTTTAACTCTAAAGAAGAAAATCAATACCAATATTGTTTTATGAACATGCTGTTAATTGGAAATGTGGTAAGCATATGAACCCATGTATTGAGCTTTTAACCTCTAATGTTCTTTAATTTGATCCCTAGTATTGTGGAATTAGACTTCTAGATTCTTAATCGATTCTTTCAATTTAATTTTTAACATGTTGTACTAGAGCTTTTATGTCTCTAATAAAAGTAACAATTTTTATTTATTGTTTTCTATATTTATTTATTCGTTTGTTTATTTATCTGCATGTTTTAAAAGTATATAGTATATTTGTCTAGGATAACATTTAATTTTTACTTAGGTAATTAACTTAGAGTCTTTTTAGGATTAATCACTTTAATTAAATAATTAATAGGAAGATAATTATAGTAACGATAGCATGTTAATCATATACCTCAAATACATTAAGCGGTTGGTGTTTTGATGTATCATGATATTGACCAAAAGAGTGTACTTTGGTATCGTATTCGACGTATCATCGAAATCTAGAAAATGATAAATTTATTTAGGTTTAGAATTAAATAAAATTAAGTAAATAACTAGAAACACCAATAGTATTATTAATTATTCGGTGTCAAGATGGTAGTGTCAGATCGTTCGGGTGTTATCATAATACATTTGATAAATTAATAATTAAATATGATTTTAAATATTTAATGAATGAAGCCTTATAGGTTAGAACTTAAAATGAACAAGATAATAACCGGTTATGCATTTAAAACCTTTTGGGGCATAATTTATATTTCTTTAAATACGAGTTAAGGTTTCCTATCTAGAGGACGTCTTATTTAAATTCGTATTTAAAATAAATATATTTTCTTATCCAAAAGGATATTCTTATTTGAACGATATTCATTTGACGAATGACAGATTAAGTTAATATTATTATTCGAAATGCTACAATGTCACGTGTAATTAAGAAGGTACCGATTTCGGGCGCTTGTAAGAGTTGTCCTTAGGCGTAATCGATTTCCTAACCTAAATGTTTTAAAAAATAATCTCTGGTTTTTTTATGATGTTTGGCCTACCAAAGTGGCCGGTGACGACTCCAAATTATTTTTAAAAATAAATGTTTTATCACGACTTTGATTTTCAATATTTTCTAATCCGTTTTCTAAAATTTAATTAATATGTTTTTTAAAAATAAATATGGTTTTCATAATTATTAATTAAAAGCTATAAAAATTCATTTTTTGAAATTTACTCGTCAGGTTAATTTTCACACTTTCGGTTTTAAAATGGTCGCGACAATCTTAGTTATTATCGTTAAAACCTTGTTTTGTAAATCCCCTCAAGTTCTACATATTTCCAACACTTAAAATGTGATTTGCCACAGAACTTTCAAAGATTAAATATTTAGCTATGATTCTTCCCTCGAGTGAAAAAGAGAAAGAAGAGAGAAAAATTAACCCAATGACCTCACCTTTATTTATTTTTCTGCAGAAATTCTCTTCTCTTCTCCTCTCTTCTTTTTGTCCTCAATTATGAATTTATCAAAAAGCCCTCTCATAAAACTATTTTGGGTCAAAGACAATCCCATACACTTAAGCTCAAGGCTTGAACGTAGTCCAATACTCAAGTCTGAGGCCCAATAAAAAAATCTAATATTTCGAATTAACTCATATTTAAATTTAAAATTTAAATCGTTATAAAATTTAAAAAGTAAAAAAATATTTACGAGACAGATAGAAGTAATTGAAATCTAACATACAAATTCGTCCATCTATACGTGGTTTTGTTAAGGAATGCCCATTTTTGTAATTTCGTTTCAGTTGAAAAGAATTTCAGTCGGTAAGTCACATGACATGTTCACCTCCGTTGTTTATTGTCAGAAACCGGAATTCTCGGGAAAATGAGAAGGGTACATTTGGAATTGAATTTAGTACAAAACAACAACCCCGCTCTTCTGATTTCATGTCGTTAAGCAGAGCGGCTCGCTTCTATTCTTTCTCTGAACTTAAACTGTCTCCATTTCAGGAGCAATTCTTGAGGTAAACGGATCCAGATTATTCCATTCTAATCCTTTTTCTCGTCTTTCATTTGGGTTTTCACTTCAGTGATTTGGGTTTCCTTCATGTTCTGGACCGAGTTTTGTATTGCTTGAAAAATATGAGCTTTTTAAACATATTTGTTCTTGATCTGCTTCTCCATTTGACAAGATTCAGAATTTCTGTACTTTTTTCACCTTGATTTATCATGTATTAAAATGGGTAGTTGTTCACTTGCTTGAAACGTTTAGTTTCTATATTTCTAGAATGAGCTCGCTTTGATTGGTTTACCAAATCAGATCTGCTTGCCGACTTCGACTTGTCTCTTTCGGTTTATCTGTAAATCGTGTTTATGAATCTTGAACTACAACTTTGAATCAAGCTAATTGTCTATGGATCTGAATTCTGAATAGAATTGATTTGATTTCCATTTTCCTGTGTTCGAAATTTTGGATCTGCCATTTTATTATTTGTCGGTTAATATGCAAGTTTGTAAGTCAAATCGTAGTCGGTGCTGCGATGCCTTGGTCAGATCCGAGAATATATTTTCCTGTAATTACTGTTTTCTAGTCCATGCTGAGAATTCGTGAATGCATGTCTGTTCAAAGATTTCCCACATACGTATATGGATCTTGGCGTATTCACAATGACATTCTTATTAAGTTTCTTCTGGATTTCCTGTTTGATTTGTGATTTCGGGGTGATTCGAGTAATGTTTTTCATTATTGTGTTTGTCTTCGATTTGGATACTTCTCTTTGTTTAGGTAATTGTACAGAAACAAAATGGTGAAGATCTGTTGCATTGGAGCCGGCTATGTTGGTGGGCCAACAATGGCTGTCATTGCACTTAAATGTCCATCTATTGAAGTGGCTGTTGTTGATATCTCCATTCCTCGGATTAACGCATGGAACAGCGATCAGCTTCCAATCTATGAGCCTGGTCTTGATGATGTTGTGAAGCAGTGTCGTGGAAAGAACCTTTTCTTCAGCACCGATGTAGAGAAACACGTGCGCGAGGCTGATATAGTCTTTGTTTCTGTCAACACTCCGACCAAGACCCGAGGGCTTGGAGCTGGCAAGGCTGCAGACCTTACATATTGGGAAAGTGCTGCTCGCATGATTGCTGATGTATCAAAATCTGACAAGATTGTGGTTGAGAAATCAACAGTGCCTGTCAAAACTGCTGAAGCAATTGAAAAGATTCTCACCCACAACAGCAAGGGAATCAAATTCCAAATTCTTTCGAACCCGGAGTTTCTTGCAGAGGGAACTGCGATTCAAGATCTTTTTAACCCTGACCGTGTTCTCATTGGAGGCCGGGAGACCCCAGAAGGCAACAAGGCTGTACAAGCATTGAAGGATGTTTATGCTCACTGGGTCCCAGAAGACCGAATTCTCACCACCAATCTTTGGTCTGCAGAGCTTTCCAAGCTTGCTGCCAATGCTTTCTTGGCTCAGAGGATCTCTTCTGTAAACGCCATGTCTGCTCTTTGTGAGGCAACCGGGGCCGATGTTACAGAAGTATCATATGCTGTTGGTAAGGATACAAGGATTGGACCCAAGTTTTTGAATGCTAGTGTTGGTTTTGGGGGATCCTGCTTCCAGAAGGACATTCTGAATCTGGTTTACATCTGTGAGTGCAATGGGCTTCCGGAGGTGGCTGAGTATTGGAGACAGGTCATTAAAATTAATGACTATCAGAAGAACCGTTTTGTTAACCGTCTTGTTTCCTCTATGTTTAACACGGTTTCAAGCAAGAAGATTGCTATTTTAGGGTTTGCTTTCAAGAAGGATACCGGTGATACTAGGGAGACCCCAGCCATTGATGTATGCAAGGGTCTTTTGGGAGACAAAGCTCGGTTGAGCATATACGACCCCCAGGTCACTGAGGACCAGATCCAGAGGGACCTTACCATGAACAAGTTTGACTGGGACCATCCCCTTCACTTGCAGCCAATGAGTCCCACAACCGTCAAGCAAGTCACTTGTGTTTGGGATGCTTACGAGGCAACAAAAGATGCTCATGGAATTTGCATTCTGACCGAGTGGGATGAATTCAAGACTCTTGACTTCAAGAAGATATATGACAACATGCAAAAGCCAGCTTTCGTCTTCGATGGCCGGAACATCGTGAACGCGGAGCAGCTGAGGGATATCGGATTCATAGTCTACTCGATTGGTAAGCCACTAGATGCATGGCTGAATGACATGCCTGCAGTGGCATAAAATATGATGCATGAAAGGGTCATAGATGTTTATGTTCCGTATCGACGGATTAAAGTTTGAGGCTGTCAATTCGATTCTTTGTTGCACCATACATATATATTGAATAATATTTACCATCTTTTTGTTGTTTGCTAGAAAACATAATTTCTGTGGAATGGTGAAATTTCATAAACAATGTTTCTTTAGTGAAATGATTTTGCTCTGACACAAATGAGTTGCCAATGTATGGGCTATTGACAGAAGCTTCAAAGTTTCTCCTTTCCATGTCTTTCCTCTTCTTTGCAAATAATATGCTGAGAATCTTTTGTTTCATAGTGGAAGAAAGGCTACCACACTCAAAATTTCAATCTTTTAAAAATATAAACACGTATATATTATATTGTTCGAACCTGAACCACCACAATCTTAGTTAAGGTAAATATCGGATCTAATAATATTTTATATTAGTGCACTCTATGTATGTTACAAATTTTCATATACCCAATGCCCATTTACAATATAGCTCAGTTACGTAGAATATAGACCTGAACATTTCATTTTTATAATTTAATTAATAATTTAAAATGTTCGTCTTTAGTTATTTCTTCAAATGCGATTGCTTCGCAGGTTGTCGGCTGTTAATCTGATAGTCAAAAGTTATTGTTATGGAAAAAATGCTATTGGCACTTAATATTTGAGTGTTTGTTGTTTTCTGTTAACTACGGATGTTTTCCTCTTTCATGCTTTAATATTTATTCAATCCTAGCTGAAAATGAGGTACAGTAAGAACAGCTGTACATGATTTTAAAAAAAAGAATAATAAAAAATTTTGATAAACTAATTATGTTAATTTTAAAATACTTGTAAGAAGGATGATATAATTGTTTTCTAAATATGACAATTAATAAGAACTGTTGTACAGAAAACCTAAAAATGATAATTGCTTTTAAAAACCACATTTTAAGAATTAGGTGGGTTATGGACAATTATTGTATTGACCTGGATTTTATCGACATTTAGGGGTTGGGTCTAAATCGGGTCATAAGCCTCGTATTTGGGCGTTATAAACCTATTTGGGCTTGAGTTGTGGGTGCGCTTGGACTAATGTTTGTAGTGTATTCTCCAGAGTCTGGACGTCTGTTGTCTGTTGTGGCAACGGTGCTTGCTGCGGTATCTGCTGCTAAGCAAATCTATTGTTTTGTTAGAATCCCGTAGATTGTACTAGTTGATGTTGCGTGTTAAGCGCATTATTGGGATTGCTCCATGAGAAATTTGTGTGCTTCCTTTATGATGGGTTGTAATTGTTGGATATATTATTTCTATTAAAGTTTTCAACATAGAAGGAAGATTCCGGATTGTGTGGTATATGTTCGAGTCATAGTTATCACCATATATTTCGCAAAGAACGATGACTGCTTTTACTTCCCAAACGTGACTTGGTTTATGCAGATCTTTGACCATGTTGGTTAAGGCCGATAGTTATGCTAGGATAGAATCTGCAGAATCAGAAGTTGTCATACCTCGCCTATTTATGCCTCTTCGGGTGGTTGGATGTTGATAGTCATTCTTTGTCAACCTATCCAAAATTTTTAAACTCTCATGGGGTGGGTGGTCTAAGAAGGTGTCATTGGCGGAAGCATCAAGCACCATCCTCGTAGGGGTGTTAACTGCATTGTAGAAGATGGATACTTGGGTCCACTCAAGCAGACCATGCATAAGGCATTTTCTATATAGTTCTCTGTATCTTTCCCAAACTTCATACATTGATTCGTCTTCGTCTTGCCTAAAGGATGTTATATCGTTTCTGAGTTTATCAATCATATTGGTGTAATGAATCTGGCAAGGAAGCTTCGGTATAGTTTTGTCCATGAGTTCAATGATCCCAACTGGAGGTTGTTTAACCAAGATTTTGCCCTATCCCTTAGTGAATATGAGAATAATTTTAGTTTAAGAATGTCGACTGAGACTCCCGGCAACTTGAACGAGTTATAAATTTCTAAAAAGGATTTAAGATGCTGCCGAACATCTTCATTGGCCGAACCCCCAAACTGGTATAGGGTGTTGATCATGTTGAACATGATCGGTTTTAGTTTGAAGTGCTTTACCTCTATGTTAGGCATCACAACGACAGTAGTTAACCCATCTAAATCTTCCTCTAAATAATCTCGAACAGTTTGAGCGCGTTCCTGTCTTGAAATATTTACTGGATCAACAACTGCAAAAGCACCACGGTTGTTTGTTGCGACGACATTCATACCTACGTTGTTTTGTTGGTTAGGTTCTACGTTCATTCTTTGTACGTGCCCTACATTTCAGATCTTGTGCAGTTTTTTCGATTTCTGGATCGTAAGGGTATTGATCGATAGTAGGATTGGTCCTGGTCATACACAAAACAAGCCTTGGAAGTTAAACTAAAAGTAAACTAAATAAGATAAACTAAAATAATTAAAAAGATGCAGAAATAATTAGTAGTAAAATTGAGCGTCAGTCCCCGACAACGATGCCAAATCTGATGGAGGCTATGAAATCCTATTAATTCCACATTTGTCAGATTGTAGTATTTAAAATGTCAGTCCCACGAGGACTGAGTCAACCTCGCTACTTCTTATGACTTCACCAAGGAAACTAAAAAAAACACAAGTAAATAAATTAGCTGAATTATGACTAAGATAACTATAAAAGCATAAAATTAAATAACGAAATAATAAGATAAAGGCAAGGCTAGATTGAGTGATTTGTAGAGAAAAATCCAGTTATGTTAAGTATCTACTTATTAATGCAATGGGTTGAACTGCCGCCTCAGCAGATCGCATAAAGGGTCGTCGCAGGTGCCTAGGCGGGGTTATGTCTTGTCGACAATTCAACATTCCATAGTTCGACAGAGCATCCTTGTATGTCTACTTCCTCATCCTTAAGTGAAGAGAACTGTTGAAACCCACGTCTTGATGATACCTCCCAGCGTGAATCAAGGGCAAACAACAACCAAACACATGCATCTTGTTAGTCGCTAAAATCCTTGACGGATTAATCAATGTCCATGAGCAAACACCGTATTCTCTCGTTTCGTGAACCTACATCTCCCAATGCTAAGAAAATGAGTTTTTCTCACATACTTATCTTTCGAGCTCATATGCAAGAAGAGTAACTACCAAGAGAGAATAAACTATGAAATAGGTTTTGCATTAATAAATATCAAACATAACATAACATTCATCTCTGACTACTCTACAAACAATCTAAACCTCCGAAAGACTTAGAACATGATGGAGGAGGAGGCTAAAGGTATAATAATGTGAGAATACGTCTCGACTCTACACTAAACCTAAATCTAATAAGTGTCTTATATAGACCAAGCCCTAAGTTGATCTTTCCATGCAAGGAAAGAGTTCTAAACAGGACAAAAATCTAATTCCTAATTAAACTATATTAATTTAATCTTATTTTCTAAAATATCTCTTTTTTCCCGCCGTTGGTTTTGACATGGGCTTGACCTTCTAACTGAGTCTTCTTCTTTCTTTTGCTTTTTGTCCGTTGTGTTCGGTATCTTTTCCTCTTTCTATTGGGTACCAATTGTCGTCCTTTACACTGTTGTTGCGGCCTTCAGAATGTTGTCGTGGCGGGTGTTTCATCTGCAATTCAGCATCTATTTTCTTCTTTGGCCCTTTATGTGATCTAGTTTCCTGTCTAAGAAAGAAAACTATCAAACGTATATGTTTTATGCCAATTAATATATAAATTCATAAAGTTAGTGTTCGAATGCTGAAATATGGAAAATAACCAGAAATATCCTATTATCGCCTTTAATTTTGTCTTTATTGACAATAAATGAGTGGGGAAGTGATATGAAAAATGAGGACTTTTGAGTTCTCATCATGCTTTAATACATTATTTTTATAGAATTAAAACTATTGATTGCAAGTTATTTTTTCCGGTAGTATCACTTCAACGAAAAATTATATTATGGGTAAGCCTCACTACGTGTCAATAGGACAAACCACTAAAAAACACACACCTCATTAATTTTTCCATGTCATATTTTTTCAAGTGAATCTTCACTTGAAAAATTATTTTTAAAATGAATTAACAGTAAATATGAGTGAAGATTCACTTAAAAAAATATGACATAAAAAAATGATGAAATGGATGTTTTATAGTGGTTGATCCTATGGATGACGTGGTAATACTTACCCATGATATAATTTCTCCACTTTAACCCATGTCTGTTAATTGATGATAGAACTAACTACAATACCAAAACACAATAAGCGTAAACTACATAATGATACCTAGAATATGAACACGTTTCTTTTTTAACCACTTAGGTTTTAGAAATAATGAAACGATCACTAACTTTATTGAAAAGGAACGAAACGTCACTCAGCCTTACTTGCCCCATCCCTTACACTCCTAAATTGCATGTCCTTGTCGATACGTCGTGATGGATGCGATTGAAAGAACCTATGGGAACAACACCAAGGTTCGGATACGGTGCATAACCCAAATCAGACTTAATTGAAATACAACTTTCGTATTCTTCTGCAGGCAATGTTCTGACTACTAATCTTCTTGTTCCAATCCCTCCCAAAAGTTTACCAGAACATTTACTTAAATGAGAAGGATGCAAAAGGCCACCGGTTACATCTTTGGCACCATTTGGTGGGGTTTTGGCCTTAATCTCATTGCCTACTTCATAGACTCTCGTGTAAGTTCACTCTTGCTATATTTCAACTTGAATTTTCAGAAACTCTATGTAATAATGGGATTAATTCCTCTTCCATTTTTGATTTTTTGCATCAAGGTTGCCGGAGGGTGATGGTATGTACTAGCGATACAATGTTGTGTGCCTCTGGAAACAGTGTGGGAGAAACGAGCAGTGCAAGCTATCATTGTCTTGCTCGGTTAAGGTGTGTTACCAGGGCTAGCTGTTGGCAGTGCATGAGGTGGGAACTCAACAATACTTGTAGGCAAACAAACCACTGTGTTTAGATGTTGGTGGACCTTTCAATTATGGGATTTATCAGTCTGCTCTTCCTGGTGTTCAAAGTTCGTGGTCACAACAAGTACAATTGAACCATGAGGGTTTTTCGGTGATGAGCTACTGTCATGGTGTTTTTGTTGCCCATTTGTGGACCATCTTCAACATTTATTTGCATAGAGCTGATCGATCTCGATTCAAGCCATCTCAGATACCTCACAGATCACTTCAGGTACAAATTATCCAATGAGAGGTTCAAAAAAACAATAAGGTACTATTCATCCTATCGACGATCATGGGCAGTAGTGAATATACAATTCTTCTGGAGGCGTTACAGAACAAAGACTAAAGGTCCAATAATTTCTTCCGTGCAAAACAGCAACATCCATGACCACCGGTTGCTGCAATAAGCTGCCTTGTTTATGTCAATCAGACCACATGGCCATCTAGAGTGAAAGCAGCCGATGCTGCAATTCTTTGGTCATTTTGTATCGTCATCTAATAAAGTCTTAATATGTATTTTGGCAAGATATTCACGATGGAGGGACATCTATGCAAAGAGCATCTCTAGCAAAACAGAAATATTTTCAGACATCACCATTTATTGACCTTAAAATCTTTATTTACAGCGCATAGATTATAAAGCCAAATTCACTTTTCTTTATATTTATGATAATATACTCCATTGATTTTATTCACTTGCTTTTACTTTCTTATACATCGGTCTCCATCATCCCCTGTTCATCATCTGTTAAACTTGATGAAGGTTATGCAGGTCCAGAGGTAGCTCCTTCACCAACCAAAATCTAACACACACACCAAAAAACACCAGGATTAGAATCACAGATGGCAATTTTTTATTGATATATCTTCTGAAAGAACAAGGAATTCAGATCCACGCAGATTAACTCAAGACTAACCAACTGTATAAACCAAAGATTAAGCCCCGTAGTAGCCTCTAGAACATGTTAAAAAGGGAAGAAAGGGCCTAGGATATTCCAAGTGTTGGGTGTTAAATGCTTAATTCTCTGAATAAGCAAGAAAAATACAACAAAAGAAGACTAGGTAATTTAGATAATACACGACAGGTATAAAAAATTAGTGATGGAAAATTTAGACACGACAGGTATAAAAAATTTAGACTCAGTTTTATATGCAACCATCACCTAAATGATTATTTCATGATGGAAATGCCACAATACAATTAGTAAGTTCTTGACATAGATGCATGTTATTGATGGGCTTTCCAGAAGGGTAAATGAACCTACATACAATAGAAGTAGAGGGGCACCGGAGGTGGTACCCCAAGAACATCAGCTTTGGTTTCTTTCCAACTTTATTCAACCTTTTGCAGTTTCATTTAAATAACCCGGAACACACACTGAGTTTTTTTTTTCCCCTTAAAGTAAAATTAACTAAAATCTAAATAGTTTAGTACAGCATAGACAACTTTTCAATAAGAAAAGCGTATAACCTGTTTCAAACGTTAGCCTTCCGCATTGCTCAGGAGTCTTCACAATCTCCTTTGTAATTTCCCTCCAAGACCTACAAACAACAACACAAAAAACAACTAACAGCTCGAGCAGGACAAGCTGTTTCACTCTCTTCCACCCTATGGATGATATCTAAGAGCAACTCCGTCGGTAGATTTGCCCAAGGGAATTCCTCAGAGCATTCAGATTCTTCCGATGGCTGATCCGAAACTACATGGGATCGAGTCCGACTACGCCAAAGCTTCCTCTCCCCACCTCTCTTAGATATATTCCCAATACCATCTTTCATTTCCTTTAACTCTCGTATCATACTCTTTAGTGACATCTTTTATAAGCATACCAAATACAATCCCTCAATATTCAACTACAAAAATATAACATGAAAAACACCAAAAACAATAAATTTCTATGAAATCAAACTCCATGGATCAAAATCTTCAATCTTTGATGACAATTAATACCCAAAAAATAAAAGAGGGAAAACCCAAAGATCAAACAACCAATAATGACATAAAAACATAAAAAATGAATACCCTTTTACCTAAATTATCAGCCCAGAAAGACATGCTTGAGACTAAAGAAATTTAGGAACGAGTTTTAAGCCCACCGGTTCAAATCAACCCTAAACAAAACCATCTCAGATACATCCCTACACGATCCAATGTTCAATCAATACCACAAACTAATATAAAGAAACAGTTAAACTGTGACAGAAATTATTGAAAATGCCTTTTTGGTGAAAAAAGCCAACTTTTCCTTTTATGAGTGGGATTCTTAAGATGGTCAAGTCAATGATTGTTAACCCCCACCGCCACCGACATTCTAACAGCTGCACCACCAACCACCATCATTACCAACAGTTTTCTCCAAGTTCAGTCGCACAAAGTGTTCTCTCTTTTCAGTTAACCTATGTCTTTTTCACAAATAACTTATTTTTTAACTACTGTGATAACCGTCTTACAAATCTAACGATTTTAAATGACATGACATCTAACCTATCAAATATATATCTAAATAAAATATAATTTTATTTTAATATAAAATACAAAATAATTAAAATTCAAATAAATATTAAAAATTAATTAATTCTAAAATAAAATGCTACTAAACATTCTCAACCTTAACTACGATAGAATCAAAATCATATCATAAAAAATAAAAAATTAATTAATTTTAAAATATGTTCATATTTTTTAAGATATGACTTTGATTCTATCGTAGTTAGGGTTGGAAATATTTAGTAGCATTTTATTTTAGAATTAATTAATTTTTAATATTTTATTTGAATTTTAATTATTTTATATTGAAATAAAATTATATTTCATATATATATTTTTTATAGGTTAGATGTCATGTCATTTAAAATATATTATCATATGCATATGATATGTCATCATTGTTAAATTTTTAACGGTCCAGTTATCATAGTAGTTAAAAAATAAGTTATTTGTCAAAAAGATATAGGTTAAATGTTAAATTTATCGCAAAAAAGAATAAGGTCAAAATGATAAAATTTATAAACGTTAAGGATTAAAATTATCTTTATACTATTTATTTTTTATATTTTAAAATATAAAGTATAATAAAATATATAATATTATTTTATAAAATTAAAAACACATAACTATATTCAATTATTTGTGTAAGTATTTATAAAAAATATATCAATTAAAAATAATAGAAAAATATATTTTAAAATCTTCAAATAAATATATATTTTTTAATATAATAAAAGTTTAATTAGTTAAAAAGAAAATATATTACAAGGATAATTTTGTAAGACATGCATTCTGATAATCTTATAATCTATCAATCAAATACTGTAATTTTATATTCCTGTCAAATAAACCTAACAAAGTAATGTAACATAGTAATAATATAAGTAATGAATAATTTCGGGAATCAGAGGTGATATTACTTTCCATGAACCAAACACACATCTAGTAAATTGTACTATTTTTTATTTTATTAAAAAGGGTATTTAAATTTTTTTAAATAAACATTTAAAATATATTTTTATTAAAATAAATACTTAATATACTTTTAAATAGATATTTAAAATATATTTTTATTAAAATTTTATTTTACAAATAAAAATTTATTTAAAATATTTTAAATTAAATTGAGTTTATGATTTTACGAAATCTATCGAGTCAAAAAATAATTTATTTTAATTAAATTTTATTTTATTTATAATATCATAATTTAAACTATAAACGTTATTTATATAATCTAGAATCTCATTTTATTGGATCAACTAATAGTTTACGTTGAAGACATGAACCTTTAAAAATTAAGTGTTTAATTTTTGTTTCGTTGACGTTTGTGTTATTTTTAATTTTTTTTTTCATTTATAGTTTAATATTAGTATCATCAACGATTTTATCAATATCAAAAATAATAAAAAAAAAATTAATAAAATATTTTTAAATTTTTTAAAAATTATTTATTAACTTTTTTAACCAAATATAATTTTAATGTTTTCTAAATTCCAAAAGAAATCAAATGGAAGCTGTCACAGAACAAAGGGGTTAGGGGTACCCGGTTCCTTCAATTGTTTCTTTTATTTATTAAATAAATTTTTTTTAAAATATATATTTTTTAAAGTAATCGTTTTTATTCTTATCAATCAAAATCTTTTAAAAATATATAATTTAATTCTTTCTATAATAAATTTCTGATTTTGCCCTGAATAAAAGCTAAATCATATTATTCTAAAGACTTACACTACGAGTTATTCGTATTTTTATTTCTATTTAAATAGATTCTTTAACTCATCTCCAATATAAAATATTTTTTTATTATAATAAATATCGTAAATTCATAAATAAAATCTAATTTTTTAAAATAGATAATTTTAATATTACCGACAAAATTGATTTATTTCCACCTCAACCTATGGAAAAATAATCTTAAATAATAGAAAAAGTGTGTCTAGTTTGTTGAACCAAGAAGGCAATTCCAATCCTTGCCCCGTAGATAGCAGACAATTGAATCAACATAATTTATTATGAATTTAAAAAACAAAAACTGGTACATATATATATATATAGGTTGAAATAATTTTATAAATATATTAATTTTAAATATATTTGTGTATATTTATAAATATATACAAATATATTTAAAATTAATGACATTTGAATTTAAATAATTTCTAATAAAAATCGGGTACCCGGTTGCTTTGGGTAGTGATTTTTCGATCTGTATTTCAGCTCGTTTATATTGGGTACTCGTTATCGAGTACTTACAAAAATCGGATACCTGGCTAATAGGGTAACGGGTACCTGGTTCGTATATATATTTTTAATTTATTATTTTAAAATTAAAAAAATAACATATTAAACATAAATTTTAAAATTTTATAATATATGAACAAACATAAATATTTTTGATTTAAAATTAGTTTTAAAATATTTTAATGTATATGATTTAGCATGCATGTGGATCTGCAAACAGAGACCTAAACAAAATAGTTGGCAATAAGCTCATACCAAGAGAACAAATCCCAAGAAATCTTGTCTTCTTTGCTGTAATTCCATATCCATCTTTGTTTTTAATATCAATTTGATGCGCCGTCGGCTGACCAATAGAGTACACGTTCCCCATGCTCCGATCTTTCATTCAATGAAACCAAGCTCTCCATATTAGCAATAATGTACATTGTTTCCTTATAAGCATGGATACCAAGATTTTTAAGCTCTCGCGTGGTGGGGTCAAACGACAACACCAATTCATCATCTGAGCTCTCAAGAAATAATTCGCTATTTTTCCAAAACCCCAAAGGTCTCTCAACTCTAGGAACAGAATCAATACAGAATAGTTTAGTCTAGGATCCACTCATAGTCTATAAATCAAAAGATTTCAGAGTTCCTTCCGTAGGGTAAACAAGAGCACAAAGCAATCCATTGTAGTTTAAAAGTTCCAAATGGTATTGTCTTAAATACTCATGAGATACAGGCAATGAAAAAGTTGAAAACCTTTCATTAACTATATCAAATGAAAGAATAAGGGAACCAGAATTCTCAAGTGCATACCAATAATGAAACTCATTTATATATAAATATCAAACAGATAAGCATAGCTAGCATACACCCTAGGATCTGAAATCTCCTTCCATGAATTACCTTTAAGAGAATATAAGTCAACTTGATCGATCACATGAGATATATGGCACATGACATCATCAAAGTAAAAATAATTAATAACAAAACTTAGAACTTTGTAGTCATCAGTTCGAGAATCATAGCCAAAACCAATACTACCAAAAATAGTAGAATCTACTGAAGGAGGGCGCTTGATTTTAGATTGAGGAAGAATTTTAAACTCTCTGATAGATGGAATGGTCTTTTTTTTTTTGTTATTATTATTATTATTAACTCAATCTTACTTTTTAAAAATTGACCCAAAAATTATATATCATGACTTAAACCTGACCTGATTCGGTCAATAAAAAATTTAAATATAAAGATCTAGTTATAAAAAAATATATATTTTAGGGATCTAACCGTAAAAACTTAATTAGTTTTAAGTATCTTATTATAAAAATCAACTTTAAGGATCTAATTATAAAAATCTTACAAAAAGAGAGCGTTATTGCAAAATATCCCTAAAATTATACGAAAAAAAAATTATATTATTAATCAGGGATCAGTAATTTTTAAAACTTTAATCACTCACTTTAAGAATATATATCTATATTCCAAGCTACTTACTGTAAACCCTATTGCCAATTTGAAAAACAAGGCTCCCTCGTCGATCACATGCCACCATCTGTTTTTACCAACTTTATGGCTTATGCTATGATATTTTTTAATGTTTTTCTTGTTTCTGTAACGATGGCTGCTTGTGTATTAGCCTCAAAGAACTATCTCCCAACCCCCTACAACCAAATATTTACCATCCACGATATATGACCTCAAAATGTCAATGATAAACCGATTGACCCTTATGATCTAAAAAGACATCCTTGTATGTTGAAGTCCGTTTATAAGTTACAATTGAAAATAAACACATCGCTTGCTCTGATACCATGTGAGAATAGTAGCATGTTGGTGACTGAAAATGATGATGAACGTAGACAGAAAAGGAGTATGGTGGTTAAAAATATAAACTTTATATTTATTAACAATGAATCAAATAAAATATCTTTTTAAATACATAATTAATTTTATATAGCCTACACTAGTAACCAACGATTAATAATCTAAAAGATTATCTAACTGCATCAGTTATAAAATTATAACTACTTAACTAAGAATTAAACTAATTACACTTAACTTCTAATACTTCTTTTTTTTTCTCGTTTTGAAAGAACGAGCTACAATCGATTGAGTCTGATTTAAATAAATATTGACCCGACTTAAAGGACCCTACAAACCTGAATGCAAATAAATTGTTTTGGGTACAGGAATGGGAGAAGCATTGCATGTGTTCGAATTGTACAACTGCCCCCTTATGTATTTCACGTCCGCCTTAAACATTTATCGTACTTTACCAGCAGGTATGTTATACTTATGTTTAATTATTCATCTCATCGGATTGTTTATCAATTGAAAATTAATATTCAATATGTAATAAATCAGGTTTTAGATTTAATTTCGGAGAACAACTTTCGGTGAAAGAAGTTATCAATCGAGTTGAAGGTTTGGTTCATGCTAAATCAGAGATTATTTGTAACTCGAATCGTCTCACTAAATAATTTAGCTTTGGGAAAAACGTTTATACTATGACAGACTTGCATCCCCTCAAATAGTCATTCAAAAAATTAAAAATTATAATTCTCAATATCCACAATCTAAATATCCTAATAAAAAAGTTATTATAAATATCTCTAGTCATTTAGCTCTGATACCATGAAAAACTATAAAAAAGCAGAACTATATTTATAAAAATAAGAGGGAAGCTTATATTTCATGGTGTGTGGAATACAATTACTACCTCTCTTTATATAAGAAAAGAGAGCCCTTTAATAAACTAATCGAAATAACGACCTTCCTATTTATACTTCTAATAATATTAACAGAGAGATAAATAATTGTCTTTTTATTTATATGTGAAAAATATTACTAAATTAAATAAAATATTATTAAATAATTGTCTTTTTATTATATACAATTTCATTCTTGTGTTTTCGCTCAAAAAAATTTTAAAACTACTAAGAAGAAACTCGTCTTGTGTTCTAATGATGCACCAATTAAACTATGATCTTTTGTCATAGTTTCTTTACTTGTATTCCTGTGTCACATGCATGTAAATCATAGTTACCCTTTGCTAGTATAAATTCATCCAGGTTGTTTAAAGGAAAATGAACCGTAACTCTTCTGTGATCTGCCAGCAGATTGTGACCTTTGATTCTTTCACTTACTATTATTCACCGAGTTGCTCAAATTATTGCTCAGAATGTGAGGCTTAGCCGAACATAATATCTTGGCAAATGGTTGGTTAAAAAATTTTATTCGTTTTTTGTATCTTTTCATACCCGTAGGCGATTTATCTTAACTTGGTTCACACTTCAACGATAGTACTAAGTCTTATCTGCAATTTTTCACCAGATAACTATGGATGCTTCATCTATATGTCCTTCTATGGTGGCCAACGTAGTTACAGTAAAGCTAGTTTGCTACACAAAAGTGTAGAATAAAAGAAGCTTACTTTTGCGGCTTAATCATTGCTTGATTCATGATAATATGTAACGAATATTAGAGGTGTTCAAAATTATCCGACTCGATTGATCCGACCCGAAACAATAATAACGGGTAATTCTCGAAAAAAATTATCCGACCAGAGAATAATTGGGTCGGGCTTGGGCCGATTTTTTTCCAATTACCGGGTACTCGACCCGACCCGATTAATTTAAAATTATATATTTTTTAGTTTTAAATTATATTTTTATGGTAAGTTCCTTAATATCTGTATATAAAATTAAATTTAAATCTTTAAATTAATTTTATGTTTGTATTATATACTTTTAATTTTTAAATATATTTTATTAATTTGTTAATGTCGAAAGAAAAAAACGATATTAATATTTTTAATATTACTTTAACGATAAACTCTAATAAATATATGTGTGTATATATACATTAAAATATTTTAAAATTAATTTTAAATCCACGACAGGTATAAAAAATCTAATTCCTATGGCCCAACAAGGCTCAAACTACACAAACCTGAACCCAAAACCAAGGTCCAACACCCTGGGTTACCCCGATACTCGAACACGGGAAATCCGGATCGTTATATAACCTTCATCTCTAACTACTCTACAAACAATCTAAACCTCCGAAAGACTTAGAACACGATGGAGGCGGTAGCTAAAGGTATAATGATGTAAGAATCTGTCTCGACTTCACACTGAACCTAAATCTAATAAGTGTCTTATATAGGCCAAGCCCTAAGTTGATCTTTCCATGCAAGGAAAGAGTTCTAAATGGGAAAGAAATCTAATTCCTAATTAAACTATATTAATTTAATCTTATTTCTTAAAATATCTTTTCTTTTCCCGCGGTTGGTTTTGACATGGGCTTGACCTCCTAACCGAGTCTTCTTCTTTCTTTTGCTCTTTGTCCGTTGAGTTCGGTATCTTTTCTTCTTTTTGTTGAGCACCAATTGTCGTCTTTTACGCTGCTGCTGCGGCCTTCAGAATGCTGTCGTGGCGGGTGTTTCATCTACAATTCAGCATCTATTTTCTTCTTTTGCCCTTTATGTGATCTAGTTTCCTGTCTAAGAAAGAAAACTATCAAACGTATATGTTTTATGCCAATTAATAGATAAATTCATAAAGTTAGTGTTCGAATGTTGAAATATGGAAAATAACCAGAAATATCCTATTATCGCCTTTAATTTTGTCTTTATTGACAATAAATGAGTGGGGAAGTGATATGAAAAATGAGGAGAGTGATAATCATGCTTTAATACATTATTTTTATAGAATTAAAACTATTGATTGCAAGTTATTTTTTCCGGTAGTATCACTTTAACGAAAAATTATATTATGGGTAAGTCTCACTACGTGTCAATGGGACAAACCACTAAAAAACACACACCTCATTAATTTTTCCATGTCATATTTTTTTCAAGTGAATCTTCACTTGAAAAATTATTTTTAAAATGAATTAACAGTAAATATGAGTGAAGATTCACTTAAGAAAATATGACATAAAAAAATGATGAAATGGATGTTTTATAGTGGTTGATCCTATGGATGACGTGGTAATACTTACCTATGATATAGTTTCTCCACTTTAACCCATGTCTGTTAATTGATGATAGAATTAACTACAATACCAAAACACAATAAGCGTAAACTACATAAATGGTACCTAGAATATGAACAAGTTTTTTTTACCACTTAGGTTTTAGAAATAATGAAACGGTTACTAACTTTATTGAAAAGGAACGAAACGTCACTCAGCCTTACTTGCCCCATCCCTTACACTCCTAAATTACATGTCCGTGTCGATGCATCGTGATGGATGCGATTGAAAGAACCTATGGGAACAACACCAAGGTTCGGATACGGTGCATAACCCAAATCAGACTTAACTGAAATACAACTTTCGTATTCTTCTGCAGGTAGTGTTCTGGCTACTAATCTTCTTGTTCCAATCCCTCCCAAAAGTTTACCAGAACATTTACTTAAATGAGAAGGATGCAAAAGGCCACCGGTTACATCTTTGGCACCATTTGATGGGGTTTTGGCCTTAATCTCATTGCCTACTTCATAGACTCTCGTGTAAGTTCACTCTTGCTATATTTCAACTTGAATTTTCAGAAACTCTATATAATAATGGGATTAATTCCTCTTCCATTTTTGATTTTTTGCATCAAGGTTGCCGGAGGGTGATGGTATGTACTAGCGATACAACGCTGTGTGCCTCTGGAAACAGTGTGGGAGAAACGAGCAGTTCAAGCTATCGTTGTCTTGCTCGGATAAGGTGTGTTACCAGGGCTAGCTGTTGGTAGTGCATGAGGTGGGAACTCAACAATACTTGTAGGCAAACAAACCACTGTGTTTAGATGTTGATGGACCTTTCAATTATGGGATTTATCAGTCTGCTCTTCCTGGTGTTCAAAGTTCGTGGTCACAACAAGTACAATCGAACCAGGAGGGTTTTTCGGTGATGAGCTGCTGTCATGGTGTCTTTGTTGCCCATTTGTGGACCATCTTCAACATTTGTTTGCATAGAGATGATCGATTTCGATTCAAACCATCTCAGATACCTCACAGATCACTTCAGATGCAAATTATCCAATAAGAGATTCAAAAGAACAGTAAGATACTATTCATCCTATCTGCGCTCATGGGCGGCAGTGAACATACAATTCTTCTGGCGACGTTACAGAACAAAGACTAAAGGTCCAATAATTTTTTTCGTGCAAAACGGAAACATCCGTGACCACCGCCTTGTTTATGTCAATCAGACCACATGACCATCTAGAGTGAAAGCAGCCGATGCTGCAATTCTTTAGTCATTTTGTATCGTCATCTAATAAAGTCTTAATATGTATTTTGGCAAGATATTCACGATGGAGGAACATCTATGCAAAGAGCATCTCTAGAAAAACAAAAATATTTTCAGACATCACCATTTATTGACCTTAAAATCTTTATTTACAGCGCATAGATTATAAAGCCAAATTCACTTTTCTTTACATTTATGATAATATACTCCATTGGTTTTATTCATTTGCTTTTACTTTCTTATACATCGCTCTCCATCGTCCCCTGTTCATCATCTGTTAAACTTGATGAAGGTTATGCAGGTTCAGAGGCAGCTCCTTCACCAACCAAAGTCTAACACACACACCAAAAAACACCAGGATTAGAATCACAGATGACAATTTTTTATTGATATATTTCTGAAAGAACAAGAAATTCAGATCTCACGCAGATTAACTCAAGACTAACTGACTGTATAAACCAAAGATTAAGTCCCGTAGTAGCCTCTAGAACATGTTAAAAGGGAAGAAAAGGGTCTGGGATATTCAAGTGTTGGGTGTTAAATGCTTAATTCTCTGAATAAGCAAGAAAAATACAGCAAAAGAAGACTAGGTAATTTGTTTTGATTATCTGCAGAAGGAAAAGAAAAGAAAATGGGACCAGAGTTGAAACATTTTCACCTGTATTATCTCCTTCATCAAGCATTTGATTCCCTGCTTTGACTGAAACAAGGCTGTTCACATATACAAGAGTAGCGAACGACTTCGGAACCCCATAAATCGGAAGATCCTTGAGTTCTTGGGTCTTAAGGTTGTAAGAAACAACTAATCCGTCAGAGCCTTCCATGAGGATCTCATCATTTTTCCAAAAAGCCAAAGGCATTTCCACTTTTGTAAGAGGTCCAATTGTCAATATCTTTGTCCAAGACTCCCTCACTCCATATTCCTTCATCATGTATATCTCAAATGATTTTTCAGTCCCCTTTCTCGGATAAATTATTAGAGCAATGCAACCATTCCACACCAAAAGACTCCTGCATGTTGAATAATCATACAAGGAGAGGGCACTTGGCATCGGTATTGCTTGGAACTTTTCATTTCCCATGTGGAAAGAAAGGATGACCTCGGTTCGGTTATTGTCAATAGCATACCAATGAAACGCTCCATTAAAGTATGTCTCGAAACATGGAGAATACCACACATAGGCGGGGACCTTAACATCGATTTCTTTCCAAGAACCAGTTGCCAAAGAATAGACTTCGACCCTGGAATGGTGGGGTAAGTCACTCCCACTTAGCTCCTCCCGGTATGAAACAATCCTAACAACTTTGCAGTGATGGGTTTTAGCATCATAACCAAATCCTAAGGCACTGGTTTGTGGGATCAAGTTTGAACCTGGCGAGTAACAAGGGAGAGAGGATTCCGGGAGTACCATGGACTCCCTAGTTGCAGGGTTACATAGAACTATATCGTCTCTGTAATTTGAAAGGCAAATAATGCCATCACAATGGCCTAAAAGCTGTAAGCATGGTTCCTTCTTATATAAAGACAAATCAACATCTAAATTTACGAAAGAGAAACCGTTGCTGCAGACCAATGACAACATATTTTCTCTCTCTCCTAAGCACGTTAGAAGGCAGCGCTTGAGAAGGACACATACATTGTTGTTGCAGTTGTACTTAAGGTGCAATTCGATGAACTTAGGATTGCTAATGAGAGCATACCAGTATTTGCAAACACATTTGCATCGCATCAAGGATTCCACCGACAACCGTAAGAGGATTTCGAGGAATAACTCTCTTGGCAGATCACCAATGACCTTCATACTCGGCTCTTCTTAGGCTTCTCCTTTCCTACAGTCAAGCCAAAACCCTGCATGAGGACATAAATTATCCAAAACCCATGCATATATTGTTGCTGGAACCCTGGTTTTCTGAAACAATATAGTTGCACCAATAAACCATCTGCCATAACAAACCATAGAGAACTTTAATATACAGTTTAAGATTAGTGGTAATACTTTTTGCTAGGAATCTTACCAAGTTCAAGTTATTAGCATCAATTTTGCATCAATCATGAAACTAGTAACCTTGTTAGATTCTATGCTCTCATCTATGAATTATTAGTATTCTAACCCTGTTGGCACTTGGCCGTCTACTTCCAAATGCCTTCACTAGGGGTTGGGGCATATACTTTGGCATAGATTCCTGAGAAATCATGTCTCGTCATATTCTTTTCTTTTCTTTCCTAAGGCATTTTGGTTAGCATTTTAAACAATCCAGTTGCTGGAATTTTGATACTCGTATAGGCAATTCAGGGTTGTATTCCAAGTTTCCAATGGATGCCTAGAACAGTTCGGGCAAAATCACTTTATGCTTATACTGCCGCATCTTTATTTTTCCTTTTCTTTCATGTTAACTGTGTAAATATAGGAACAGCATAAAATTAATGTCTTAAAATCCTAAACATAAATCAATACAACATTAAACACGCATTGAACTGGTTTTATATCTATTAAATGTTCTGTGCTCTCATAGTTGAAAGTTAACAGTTCATAATCAAATCTAATCTTAAATTCAGGTCAGAAGAGCAATAATGTCTATAGGGACTTCGGTCGATAATGGCTGCTGAAAGTCAGTTAAGCTTATGCAAAAATGATATTGTCTCTTTATCTAACCAGTGAGAACGATTTCAATACCGAATCTGTTCAATACACTACCAAACTAAGGAACAGAAGAAATCAGAGGCTCTTAAGCATATTTACCTGTAATTCTCCATGCATTTGATTTGATTCCCTCTGACTGAAACAAGGATACCCATATAACATAAACTGTGCACAATTTTCCGAACTCATGAACTTGAATGTTATATTTTTGTGTGCTAAGACTGTAAGACACACACCTCCACCATCATCGTCCCCGAGATGTTACCAAAGGAAATTCAAGAGACTCCAAAAATCCTTAATCTTCTCAAACATATAAATTATATATCCAAATGTTTGATGTTCATTCATCCTTAACACATGTTTAAAGAAATAAAATTTCTTTCTTTCCTCTTCTTCCATTGGATTAATAGATAAGGAACCATTGGTTAAATAGATAAATAGGCAGATTGGACTATTTTAGCAACAGGGCTCATCTGTTAATGTTTTCTGTTTTTCTTTTTTCTGATTTCTTTGAAGGCTGGTGTTCTAGATGACTATCAATCAAGCTAATGCTTCAATCAAAGCATGCCGACCATAATGCCCCGATTCCGGTGTTTATAAAGGTTCAGTGGTGGTGAAATTTTGTTCTGAAAATCAGCATGAAGAACTATGAAAAGTGGTCCTCAGTGCAGGATGTGATTATAAGGCACTGATTCGGTTGTTTCTAAAAGTAGGGTGGTGGTGTACTAGTGGTTGATTCTGCTACTAAAATCGGTTGTTTCAGAAAGCATATATAAATTACGTGTAAATTAAAGTTTATATGTATTTTAGTTTTAGGAGGTAGTGTTTAAGATTTAAAATTTAAGGTAGAGGGTAAAGTTTATTTAGTTTTTTAGGATTAAAGTTTAAAATTTAAAATTTGAGTTTTACGGTGTAAATATGCATGTTAGTGTGAAATTATTTTTTTGTGTGTATCAAAATTTTACTCTCTCTCTATATATATGGGGTACAAATCGTTTATCCCTTTTTGCGTCTCTTTTAGTATCCTACTTTTAAATAATGTGTTTAAACTTTAGGGTTTAAGGTTAGGATTTAAAAATTTAAATATAAGGTGTTTTTTAGGATTTAAAATATAAAAATTAAAGTTAAAGTTTATAATTTAATTTCAAAGTATTTTTTAAAATGTAACACCAAGAGACTAGGGATAAAAAAAATTCGAATATATTCTAAATTTCTTTTTCAGCTGCACTTAAGTCAAAGACATTGCCAACTATATCATACAACTATATATGCCTTTCATAGACAGATCATCTATGAACCTTTACAACAGGGTAAAAATCATCTGTCTCTTTATAGTGCATCCTCATATACCTCTTTTGATTTTTTTTAAATTGAATTTTTAACCATATTCTTAAACTCTTTAATTTAAAACGAAGACATAAAAGAATACATGAAAAAAAGATAAATAATTTTTAACCTTACAAGATTCATGATTAGGCTATTAACCCTTTTCACTAATCATTTATTGTATTTTTAAAATATTTAATATTGAATGTTAACAATTTTTAAATACACACCTAATGATGTATACTCACATATTTATAGAACAAAGTATTTGATTAAGGAACTTAAAATATATAATTATTTTAAATTTATAATAAACTCAAAACAATACACCTAAACATTGGTGGTGTATATATTACTATTAGTAACCAATTTACACTTGGTTTAGAGTTAATTAATTTTTTTAATTCTTATACTATGTAATTAGATTCCTGTATAGATAACAAAAAAATTGCACTGTCATATAAAATAACAAAATTGAAGGAATTTAAGTAGAAATTCCGAAATTTTAATCTTAATTAAGGAACTCTTTAAAGTGAAGCAGACCAATAAAATGAAACCACGAGAGATAATTTCCACTTAATTATTTATAGTAACTTGTCTTATTATTGCTACGTAAAGCCTCCAGATCAGGACACGTGTTACTGCTATCATCATATTTTCCCAACATAGTTAATAAATAAACAGGAAAATCCCACTTTTTTTGTCCTAATACTCTCTATTTACGGAACTGCCACCAATCATGTAAATTCACCAAAACACCCTTGGCAGCATCTCAAATTTTCAAAATCATCCATTTCCAATTTCTTATCAAATTTATTGCTAATTTTCCCATCAAGTTCCCTTTTTTTCGTAATAAAAAATTTAAAAAACTTTTTTTATACAAATATTGTTCGAATAATATCCTTTCAAGTATATGAATCTTGAATTCATGCATTCAATATCAGTAAACAATATAGTTTTATAAAGAAATAAAAACTTAATGAAATGATACCTCAACAGTTCCTGTCCCAGAGCATAAGGAAAATACTTGATGGGTTTACTTTTGTTGAAGGATTTCTAAGCTTAAAGGAACAGAAGGCAAAGAATTTTGAAGAAGAAGAAGATGAACTGAGAAAGAAAATGGGAGTCTGATTCTATTTCTGCAGTCATAGTTTTTGGGATTTTTGAGTTGCAGGTTTGTCACCACATCATTGTCTAAATATATCCATTAGAAAAATAAAGGATAATGCTAATCATAATAATTGGGCATTGAAAAGGAAAAGGATATATGAAAAAGGAAAGGAGGGATGATGTAAAATTATATAAGAAATTTATTTAAAGGATATATTATTAAGAAATAATATAAAAAATATAGCTGTACGAAATTAGAAGAGATTAAGTGATGTAAAATTAAATTATTAATAAAAATATAAAAAAATATAAAATATAAAAAAATTTAAAAATTCTAAATTTATTCCCGAATATAAGATAACATTTAAAATGAAATATCTTAAATAATATTAATATTTTTAATTTTGATGCTTTAATTGAAATAAATATTAAATTTTATACATGTTTATATATTTATATTATAAAATTTAAATTTTATATTGTAAAAGATTAGATTTAAAATTGTAAATTTTAAATAATTATCTCTAGTTCTAAATTTTTAATTTTTAAAATTAAAAAAAAAATTGTATAAATTAAAGATTTGTATATATTTTTTATGAATAAATTAGATTTAGAGGATTATCCTTTTAATAAATTTTTTACGATACATGTTTCAAATCAGTCAATCAATAAATTAAATATCAATACTTATAATAAAAATATTAAATTATAAATGGGTTTGATTTTGAAAGAGTATAAATACTCTTCCCCCTAATCATGCTCTCTTTTATGTCTCGTATTAAAAAATTATTTAAAATTAAAATTCTAAACGTTAATCCTAATTTTCACGTTTAAAACCTAAAATTTATATCTTTAAAAATACATTCTACCTTTAATTTCTTAAATTATAACCGTAACTTTTAATCTTAAACTCTAAACCCATTATTTTAAAGTATAGGACCAATGAGGACACAATAAATGAGCAAGCGATTTGCACCCGTTTGCCTGCATATTCATACTATAAACTCAAATCTTAAATTATTACACCTAAATTTAAAAAAATTAAATCACAAACTCTAAATTTTAAAATTTAAATACTAGCCTTAAATTTTAAATACTGTAATTTAAATATCTAAAATATAAATTTTAAACTATTAAATCTTAAAATTAAAAACAAACGTAAACTAAAATTTATACGACCTAAATATTATTTTTCTCAGTATAAATATATAAAGGAAAAGTATTGTACCATCCTTCACTAGATTCATCTACCAACGGATACACTTTGAAAATACTATTTAAAACACGGTATTTAAATTTTAAAATAAATATTACTATAATCATAATAGTTGAATAGAAAAATTGACACCGAAGCGATAACGTAAAAGAAAAGCATTCATGAATTTTGTTTTTTTCAGACCGGTTACATTTAATGATTTAACTCATATTGGTTTATAATACAAGTATAATAATAAAATTTATAAATAATCATTAAAATTATTAATATTTTAATTTTTTAATATATTAAAAGTATTATAAGATAATATATATTTATAAATAATTTTAATTTTTTAATTTGTATATATTACAAAATAATTAAACTTAAACTTTTTAAAATTAATACCATCTATTATATTTAATTTTTATTATCAAAAATCACGACATTAAAATTATTTTAATTTATTTTATTTTTGTTCTGGTTGTTAATCAAGTAATAAAAAACCGACAGACTAACGTAACAGTTTATAAATGTACGAATAGTGTTACTGTTGACCTTAAAATTGTATATAAGAAAATTCAAGATGGTAACCTGACTAGGGGTGTTTATCGAGCGAGTTGATTACGAGTTGAGTATTGTTAGATTCGTGTTCGTTAATAAATTTTATTGTTTGATTCGACTCGTTTGTTAAACTCGTTAAGATTGTGTTCGATTCATTACTCGTTAAGCTCATTAAAAAACTTACCTTATTTTTAACTAAAAGTAAAATTTAATAATATTATATAAGATTTAATATTAAAATAAATTAATAAATTTAACCAAAAATATCAAAAGCGTGAATAAATATTTTTAAAGTCTAAATTCAAAAGTAACAATTCATAAATACACCAAACTAGCATATTAAAATTAAAGTATCAATTCACACATTAATAATTATTATTTAGATTTATTTTTTGAATAAAATTATTTTAAAGTAATTACTAAAAAATATTTTAAAAAATTAACGAGATGTATAGAGTCAAGTTAGACTTTGCTCGATTCAACTCATTAAGTTATCGAATGGAGTTTGAGTTCGAATCAAACTAATCCAAATTAAATATTTATCAAATTTTTACCGAGTTGAATTCGAACAACTCACAAACTGTTTAACTCGTTAATCATCCTTAAACCCGACCCGAAAAATCTTAATCAAATGGAAACGAAAGGCACAAATTTAGAGTTTAGAGTATTAAGAACCCCTACCAATTAAATTCTTCCAAAAACACTTTATTAGATGCTCCTCTCCGTAATTAATAACTTCCAAAATTACCTGGTTTAATACTCTTATATTATCAGGGGCTCAATGAAAATGTCTTTTAATCTAAAGCAACTGGATCAAATGCTCCTCCGGAGGGAAAAACATGTAACCATATAGGTTTTAGGTTGAGTTTTGTTAGATCGAGTTAAATTGAATACATATTATTTTATTTGATATTTTGATTTAAAAATCGGATCGAGTGTGAGTCAGTTTTAAGTTGAGTTTATTTTCGAGTTGGGTTTATTTTGGTCTGAGTTCACTTCAGGTCAGATTGAAACAGTTTAGGTCCGGATCAATTAATCAACGGGTTCATTCGGACTCAAGTAGACTTTAGGTCGGATTTATTTCACGTCAAGTATCTTCAAGTCGGTTTTATTTCAGGTCGGATTAATTCGAGTTTTAAATTCATATTTAGTTACAAATAGTTAAAATGTAATCATAATCCCTTAATCTCTAAACTATTCACATAAAACTCAAACACTCACTTGACACAATTATCCCTAAAACTCAATCTTCGTCCCTAAAGCTTATAGTCATTAATAATTAAAATACAAGTTGAATTCCTAATCTCTAACTAATCCTATAACCCCAAACACTAATAATTTTAATTAAATATATTATAATTATCGATATCGTTTTTAACTAAAAATTAAATTTATCTACTAAAATAAACAAAAATATTATTGGACTAATAATTTTAATTAAATACACTAATTAAGTTTAATTAAATTTAGACTAAAAAATAAATTTTATCTACTAAAATGAAAAAATATTATTGGACAATATTAACAAAAATATAAATAAATATTGAACAATTTTGACTAAAAATTAATTGTAAGGACTATAATAAATAAAAATATTATTTGACTAAATTACTCAAAATATATGAGTGTCATATCCAATTTTTGTTCGGATATATTCGTATATATTAAATATCAAATAAACAAATAAATAATAATAATAATAATAAATCCATAAATAAATAAATAAACAACCCGTGTTAAAAAAATGATGTCCAAATATCCCTGTCCAATTAAATTTTAAAATCCTCAAATCTCCTATTAAAAGCCTAAATCCCATTTACATCCAATGTTATCATTTTCCCTCCATTTTTGGATAACTAACCCAACAAATTTATTTGTGCTTTTATTTTCCGCTTATTTTGCTACGTGGCAACCCCAGATTGACTCATTCAAGCCTTACTCAAATCAGTGATGTAATTCTCCACCTGTTATAAATAGTATGAGAGTGAAAATTAAAGGTAATAACGAGGAGGCATTGATTCATCATCATCATCATAATAACAAAGAGAGATAAAGGGCTTGTTTTGGGTATGAGAATGGCCATTAGGAGCTAAAAGGTCGTCAAAGCTCGAGGGACATCGAAAATTCAATTGGCCGCCAAGGGTTTCAACAGAATCATAAGAGATGTATGTATTTTTTTTTCCTATTTTTGATTATATGTAAAATAACTCAAATGTTAGATTCAAAAATAACGAAAATAATAAAATAGTAGTGAAATGATCGAAGCTTATTTGATGACTGTCTGAATGAGTGAGAACGATAAAATCAGACAAGAGTAAGATGCTAAGTAGTTATTATTTTTTTTTGAAAGGTAGATTTCATTACTTAGATATAATGGCATCATCGATTACAACCTCACAAATACAATCTGGAACGTCACAAGAAAAAAACATAAGGTTCATTACAAGTTAAGCCTCACTTAGCAAGAAAATGTGTTGCTTTGTTTGCTTCTCGGTCAATATGGACAACTTTAAAATCCCTTTGATCGTTCAAGACTGAGAAGGCCTCACAAAGATGTGTTGCTGTCATAGATCTGTCCAGCACGTCTACATTAAGCTTCGTCACAAAGGCAATGGAGTCGCCCTCAACAATAGCTTTGTCCCAACCGTTCCGCACAGCTATCTGGATCCCCATAGAGAAAGCTCAAGCCTCGACGATCTCGACATTGTGGACTCCATGAAGTCGATGGGCTTGAGCATCCACAACTAATCTATGATCATTGCGAGCAACAACACCCACCGATGCCTCCCCCGTGTTCGACAAGAAAACAACATCCACATTGACTTTGATCACTTTGTCCGGGGGACATTTCCATCTTACATCTCGGTTGCATGTGATTAAGTTATACGTATGCTCTTGTGTCACCGAGTATTTAGAGGAAACAAGCTTCGGATAATCAACGACCGCACGGACTGGAAGAAGCTTATTTTCATGGATCTATTTATTTATCCGATTTCATAGATTCCAAAGTAGGACAATAAAAAAGGTGAATTGCTCTTTGTTAATTTTCTTGAGCGAGTCCTCCAAAGAGCAACCAAGTTAAGAGCTTCTTTAGTGGCTGGACAGTCCGGAAAAGCATGCAAGCAGGTTTTAGTCTCCTGATTACATAGTTTGCAAATACCATCATTCAATCTTGTGGTAGCAAGTTTGTGACCCGTAGGAAAGGCCTCTTGGCAAAGACGCCAACCAAAAATTCTAATCTTTGACAAGGTTGAAATTTTTTCCATACCCTTCCAAATAACCAAGGAATCCCTAGACTTATTATCTCTATTAAGCAACCAAAAGTAACTTGTTTTGTTGGTATAGTTCCCTGATGAATGGTACCCTCAGACAAACACATCTTCAAAAATAGGAGCAATCAAGTAATGGATAATATCATTCGCATTTGCCTATTCAAAGGCTTGACTAAATTTTACCATATTCCAAGAAGCAATATCTGGAATCATAAAATCACCACAAGTAATAGAGCAAAGTTCATTATCAAGGCGGTTACCTCTAACTTTGATTGGCTTTGAGGCACCCCATTTCTCTTTAAAGATTCTTGCCATGCAATCGATCCGATCCTCCAATGAAAACCATCTTTTATCGTCTCCTTTTCTTTAAAGATGTCACCCAAAATAAAGGAACATTTGTCACCATGCTTCGCTTCGAACACATTTCTATTTGGAAAGTACTTTGCCGAGAGTACTTTGTAGCAAAGTGACTCTTTGTTGCAATCAAGCCGCCACACTTGTTTGGCTAATAAGGCTATATTGAACGTTTTTTGATCTTTGAAGCCAAGGCCTTAAACATTCTTCAATTGACACAATTTGGTCCAATCAACATGTGGCCACCCTTTTTCTTTATGATTACCCATCCACCAAAACTTTCTAGTAATTAAGACCATAGGATCAATGATGTAATCTAGAAGAAGAAAACAAGACATAGCATATGGTAGGATAGCTTGAGCCACGAATTTAATGAGGACCTCTTTACCTTCATGTGACAGCAAGCTCTTTGTCCAGTTCAAAACATTTTTCTCAACATTGTTTCCCAAATATCCGAGTGATTCGATTTTGTTCTTGCCCACAATCAAAGGAAGCCCAAGGTAATGTCTAAGTTCATCTTCTTCTCTCATCCCAAGTGATCCTTAATGATGGATTTGCTTTGCTCCGTCATTCTATTGCTAAAGTATATGAACGATTTATCCATATTAACTTTTTGCCCGAAGGAACTTTCATAAGTCGATAGCACCAGCTTCAATTGGAGAGCTTCCTCCTTCGTGTTTTTAATGAATAATAGATAATCATCCGCATAGAGAAGATGATAGGATGATAGAGGATCGCCTTGTCGCAATCCTCTTGAAGGTCTAAATGCATCAAAAATCACATCATTAAGCTTAATACAAAAAGATAAAGAAGTAATACAAGCCATCACTCTATCAATCCATGTCGACGCAAAGTCCATTCTGGACATAACATCCGCAAGAAAGTGTCACTCCACCCTGTCATAAGCCTTCTCCATATCTAATTCAATGGCAGCTCCTTTGTTAGGACCATTTTTTGAGCCCTTGAGATAGTGAAGCAGCTCGTGAGACATAATAACATTATCCGGAATTAATCTTCCGGGTATAAATGCGTTCTGGTTTTTATCAATGCAACACGTTATGATTGGCGTTAACCGATTTACCAACACTTTAGAGCAAGTTTTATATACCATATTGCAAAGACTTATGGGCCGAAAGTGCTTCATAAGTTATGGTTCGATAATTTTTGGAATAAGGACAATCACAGTTCTGTTAACTTCACTCATACAAATTTTTCCATTCAACATATCAAGGCAAAGTTGAGTGAAACCATGATTGAGAACATTCCAAAATTTTCTAAAAAAAGGAAGCATGGAGACCATCAAAACCTGGGGTTTTGTTCGGGTGAATTTGGAAGAAAGCTTTGTGAACTTCTGCCACTGTAAATTTTGCACAAAGTTTATTGTTCATTTCCGGAGTGACACAGCTCTCGACAGCCTGAAGGATCAACTCAGATGATGAGCCATTATTCGATTGGAAGAGATCAAAAAAGAACTTTCTTGCCACCCTAAACACATTCTCCTCTCCTTCAACCAAGTTTCCTCTATCGTCAATAATGCCTTTGATTAGATTTTTTCCTTCTATTGTTTGCTCTTGCATGAAAGAAACTAGTATTGTGATCTTCTTCTTTAAGTCATCTATTACGAGAACGTTACCTTCAATAAATTTCTTCCTTGTCAAGCATTTCCCTTAGGTCTCTTTTTGCCCTTTTTAAAGCTTCCAGGTTTGCCTCAGTAATATCATCATCAAGTAAATTCTCAACTTGAAGATTTAATCTTTTATTGTCTTTTGATTTTTCCTTTCTTATTTTGTTTTGCCAAGCATTGAGATTGACTCGAACTCTTTTAAATTTTTCCAACACCGTCCCATCCGAGTCCATCCAAGTATCATGCACAATATTTGAACAATCATATTGATTTGTCCAGTACATATCAAACCGAAAGTAGTCCTCAAAACCACTCACCCTTGTTTGTTTGTTGTCCGTGTTTAGAAGAAGGAAAAAATGATCTGAGTTATTTGAATAATCAGTGATCACCGCACATTGTCCAAATGAGTGCAACTAAGGAATGTTCGCCACATAACGGTGAAGTCTTTGTTTAATGTGATTTTCAGTGGTGTCCCTAGAGTACCATGTAAACCAGCCCCTACTTGGCTTAATATCACATAAATCGTTCCTTTCGAGAGCATCTTTTAAATTTTCCATTTCCACCCTTAGTTTTCTCCTACAACCAACTCTCTCATTCGCACACAAAATATCATTAAGATCACCCCCAAAAGCCAAGGTAATTGAGATTCATCTTTAAGCCTATCAAGTAATTCCCAATCAACATGCTTCATGGGTCGATAAGTTGTTCCATACATGCTAGTAAATCGAAATCTTGTGGTCTCATAAGAAACTTCAACATCAATGTGAGAGTTTGAGAAAGACAATAAATCAACCATTACACCATCTTTCCATAATAACAACAAGCCAACACAACTACTAGAACGAGCAACATCAATGGCCCCATACATATTCAATCTTTTACGGACAAAATCAATCTTATTTCTCAACAGTCTAGTTTCTCTAATAAACACAAGGTCGGGATCATTCAAGGTAATGTATCTTGATAAGGCTTGAACTGTCGCGAGGTTTCCTAGGACTTGATAGTTCCAACATAGTGTTTTCATGGCTCCCACTGGGGCTGGGACTCAGCCTCCACCGATATAGGTGCCTTACGAGTGGACACCATCTCCTGTCCGGTTTTGCCAACATCTAAGGGAGGATAAGGCATCGATTTAGCCTTTTTTGAATTTTTCGAGGAATATCCCTCCAATTCATTCTTCAAAGATCGTTTAGCACAATTAGCTTTAGATGGTAACGAGGATTAAACATTTGATCAGGGCGGGTCCAGCAACAAACTGGGTGCATTGTGCTTGACTACCTCATCCAATTTCTCAAAGGCAGACTTCTCACTCGAGTTTGATCCTTGATTCTTCGCCACAAACACAATTCCAGGCTTTTGTTTCTTGCGAGAGTTTCTAGTACTCCCTGAATTTTCCACTCTTAGCCACTCACCAAATTGAAATTTGGGGTTGTTGCTTTCAGGTAAGTCTGGACACAATGGGTGTTCATGGCCAATGAGGCCACAACAGAAGCAAAATTTGGGCAATCTCTCATATTTGGCCAAGCAAATTCGTGGTTGGCCGATCTTAATGTTCTTTCCCAAATCAATAGACCTCTTTAGGGGCTTGCTACTATCCAGCTCAACACGAATTCTAAGGAACAGACTGGTACATCCATCTTCATCTCGCAAGTCTATGCAATGCTCTTCCCAAATTTATTTCCAACCGCTTCCCCAACTCGACTTGTCATGAATCCCAATGGAACATCATAGATTTGAATCCAAATAGGGAGGTTGTAAAAATCACAATCCTTTGGATTGAGCAGACGATTGAATGGTTTAATCGCAAGAAGTTCTCCATCAAAAGTCCAAGGACATCTCCCTAACACAAAATCTTTATCGTCCTCCCTCTTAAATTTTAATAACATATTCGGGCCAAGAGAAGTCGCTTCTTGTCAGGGGTATTCTTTCCACGCCGATAAGAACACTCTAATGATCTTAGGGCCGTCAACAATGCTTAGGGACACAAGTTTCCCAACTATCTAATTTTCCTCCCCTTCGACGGGTTCATTGCTCAATTCTTCAATTTCATCCGTGACCAGTAGCTCATCTTTTGTGAATTGGAGCCCTTCCATTTGCTTGATAAGCTCATTTTGTGTTTCCTCCATTTTTTCCCACTCAAAACAAAGGCAACCAGCAACCAAATAAAAATCAAAGAAGAAGAAGCAAAGTAATCAGCCACTCTTTAGACCAATTGATGAATGGAGGAATGAAATGTGACGGAGGCTCGGAAATCCTTTTGATTCCACCTTTGTCAGATTGTAATACTTTAGGTTGTCGAACCCACATGGACTGTGTCGAATTCACTACTTCTTAGAATTGCACTACAGAAAATAAAACACAAGTATTTTGTAAAATTGGGATACTGAGATTAACTACTGGATAAATTAAATAATGAAAGATAAATATAATAAAAATGAGGTTAGGTTGAATTCTTCATAGAGGATGATCCAGTTGTATTATTTATCCATTTATTAATGCAATAGGTTGAACTATCGCCTCGGCGGATCACACTAAGGATCGCCGTAGCTGCCTAGACAGGGTTATACCTTGTCGATAATTCAACTTTTCATAGTTCAATAAAGCATCCTTGTATGTGTTCTTCCTTATCCCTAAGTGAAGAGAACTGTTGAAACCCACGTCTTGATGATACCTCCTGACGTGAATCTAGGGTGAACGACAACCAAACATATACGTCTTGTTAGTCGTTGAAATCCTGGACGGTTAATTTCTCAATCGGATTAGTCACTGCTTAGAGCAAAGACTGTATTCTCTCGTTTTGTGAACCTACATCTCCTGATGCTAGGCAAATGTATTTTTCTTCACATACTATCATCCCGAGCTCATATGAAAAGAAGAGTAAATACCAAGAGAGAATAAACTATGAAATAAGTTTTTGCATTAATAAATATCAATAATAATACAAACTTCTTCTCGTACTACTTCACGAACAACCTAAACCTCCGAAAGGTTTAGAACATGATGTAGTCAGCGACTAAAGGTTTGTGAAAGAGAGAATCCGACTCAACTCCCTTAAACCTAAACCTAATACGTTCTTTATATAGGCCAAGCCTTAAGTTGATGTTCTACGCAAGGAAAAAGTTCTAAAGGGAAAGAAATATAAATCCTAATTAACTATAATATTTTATTCTTATTTTCTAAAATAACTCTTCTTTCCCGCATTTGACTTTCACCAGGGCTTAATATCTTAAATGAGCTTCATCTTCCTCTTGCTTTCTATCCGTTAAGATCAGCATATTTTTCTCTCTTTGTCGAGCACCAGTTGTTATCTTCATGCTGCTGCCGCACCTCCAAAGTACTGCCGTGGCGGGTGCTTCATTTGTAATTCAGCATCTATCTTCTCAATTGGCCTTCTCTACGATATAGTTTCCTGTCTAAGAAAGAAAACTATCAAACACATATGTTTTACTCCAAATAATAGATAAATTCATAAAATCAATGTCCGGATACTGAAGTATGAAAATAACTGGAAATATACCTTATTGCTTTTAAATATGTCTTTATTAGCAATAAACGAGTGGAAAAATGATATAAAAATGTGGACTTTTGAGTACTCATCAAAATGTTTCCTTTACTCCATTGTCCAGTCCCCAATCCAATAGGGACAAAAAATATTTCAATTATTGAACGAAAGTTTTTCCTTCTTTTTCGAGTAGCGCGCATTTCCCAAATTATCAAAATTGGGACCTTCCAACCGGGTTGACCAGACCCACAGTTACTATTCTGGGCAAAAAGTATATTGTACTCATGCTTTTGTCCGAGGCATTTAGCCGAATTCTTGTACATAGCGGGATACACTAGGGTCAACGTCTTGAATAAAGGAATCTGATAGTTTCTTTTTATTGATCGAACAAGATTTAATTGAGGACAAGAAACCCGAATTTTTATGCAACACCCATGCACGTGATCTTCTTCAACCTTAGCTCACCGGAAAAATTTTCGCCACCATAAAATAGTAAACTGGCCGCTGCAACCCGTGAATCATAGGCAACAAGATAATAGTCAAGAGGCTTAATAATCGATAACAAAGGGACAAGGCAATAAATCTCCTAGAAAATAATTGAAACCATCATTAACCCGACATAGACAAGGTGATCGAGACCACCATTCGAATTTCTCGAGAACACCATTACAATCCATCTAGAAAAATTTGATATTTAGGGTGACTATACGAACATCATCTTAATTTTTTTCACCTCAAAAACATGAGAAAAACATGCAAGATCATCAAGAATCCATCCTCCACAATTTTTCTTTAGCCGTCGTCGCTCTACTAGACAAACCCCCCACCATGCTCGGAGTAAGAGACAACACTGTTGGCCCTCGCTGGCCTTCCCCAGTCCTCATGGGCATTCAAGATTGAGCCCTCCGGTCGAGCGTCGGGGGGGTTCACGAATCACTACCCCTTAAAAAGCTAAAAACCTTTGCTGAAATGTCCCCAATAGACATTGATATGTCTAAACAGGGGACATTTTTGTTCTGCACCACCATGGTGCCCGATCAGTGGCCTGGACTAATCCCCCTATGTGTGATACGAGTTGACCTATAATCGGAAAGTTAAAGCAACAGTGTTGCACAAACAAGGACCCTTCTCCATGTTGAAAAATCACCTTGTCGGACTTACTAGCTCCACAGCCGGACCCCTCGTCCGTAAACTCAACCCCGATAGACACCCTCCTAACAAGAAAGAAACCACCATGGGTTCTCTTTTCGATATCTTATTGGCCATCCAAGGACCTTCCATGGACATGATACTTCGAAGAAGGGGGAAAAGAGAAACTTCCTTACACCGTAGATAACCTCCATGACCATGAATGACAACCCAAGCTCGACGGTGAAGGTGGCCAAGAAAGCACCGACCACCATAAGGTGTCCTGTTCTAGACCCCTTAAAGAGAGAAAAAGACACCCTACTAAGTAGTTAGGTTGGGGAAATTCGGGATCGATTCTTATGAACCGGGGACATGTTTCCTAGAGAGAAAGGAGAGGATTTTTTCTCACTAGAATCCACTTATTCCCTCCCTGCTAAGTAGTTAGGTTGGGGAAATTCGGGATCGATTCTTATGAACTGAGGGCTTTTACCTAGTTTTTGAAGGGGTAGAATTGAGATTTTCTATAAGTTCAAAAAAATTTTAGGTTCTTAACGACAAAGGATGATAGTCGAAAAGTTAAGGAAGATAACTTAAGATCATTAGTGAACTCATTGAAATTCAAATGATGAAAGAAAATCGAGGTGTTCTATTAGCATGGAAATGACTATCAGCACGAAAACAAAAATCCATCAATACACTTGTAGCGATCCTTTTTTTTGAAAATTTAAAAAAATCGATGAAATTTAAAAATTCGGTATTTGAAAATTCGGTATCAGAAGATGACACCTGAAAAACAAGATGTCACTTCTATTGAAATACTGTTAAAATTTAAAAATTTGCGGTAGTATTTAAAATTTCAGTATCCCATGAAGATGACACCTAAAGAACAAGATATCACTCCTATTTAAATATCGTTAAAATTTGAAAATTAGTTGGTTGGTTGAAGTTGTTATCGACCGTTCAAAAAGGTGGATCGAACACCAAAGAACAAAATCAGAGAAAATTGGGTTCGGGTGTTGATTACGTTTGGGGAAGGATTAACATCCCATAATGCCCAAAATTGGTTGCTAAAGGTTCATATCATAATTTTTTTAAAGAATATAAGATTCAAATTAATTTAATTTTTAAATTTAAAATACATATTTCAAACCTAATATCCACGATAATTTAAAGAAGATAACACCTAGAGACCGGGATGTTATTTCTAATAAAATATATCGGGACAATGAATTCTAATACCAACATATAAAAACATACAATAAATAATAATATAAAATAATGATAATAATAATAATAATAATATAGTAATAAAGTTAAAATAGAAAACATAATATCTATACTAATTTTATAATGCAAGGCAAATGCTAATTATAATTTTTAATTATAATGATAAAATGAACATAATAACAATAATAAAGATGACATATAAGTAATACAAAAACAAAAGAAATGACATAATAAACAAAGAAAAAAAACAAATAAAAATATTATGACGATAATATAAAAACAATAATATGCAAACACTGACATAATTTAAAAAACATAAGCAATAGGACCGATTGCAAAATAAACAGGGTCTGGAATATAAGGGAAAAAATGCAGTAACATAAAGGAAAATAAAAATTTAGGAATAAATATAACAAAAGTAGGGATTGAAATGTAACGAAATGAAATCAGAAAGCAATAATGCAAAGGATATGGGAAATGAATGGCCAACTGTGCGATTAGCCCATTTCCTTTTAAACACGTGGATCCAGATCGGGTATTCGTGTGGTCACCGGGTATCCAAGAACAAAACATCGTTTTGGATCTTAAGAGTAGACACCAAAACAACGTCGTTTGGTGGTCTCTATATATCTCCATTTTTAACTAAAAAAATTCATTATTTCACACATTCAAACAAAAAATTACAACAATCTCCTTCTTTTCTCAATTGAGCTCTCCCATGGCTGCCGGATGGAGTCTTTTGCGGTGGCCACAACTTGCCGACGATGGCCTCCACCGTTGAAGGTCACTGAAACACAAAAAATTTAGATTTTTCCGAAAGCTCTCGACGTGTAGATTATAGATCCAAGCTCGTATTTTTCAAAAAGAAGCGTGTATGGATGTAGATCTAATGAAAAAAAGATAAGTTTCGAATATTTTTTCCTTTTTCGTTCCAATTTTTGCCGATTCACTCTATTTTTTTCTTTTTCTTTTTCTTTTGATTTGTTTCGAATGTTGGATTGATTATGGTTCAAAAATGTTCTTTTATTTTTCTCTATTTCATTCAAAAATAGTCCATTACCGTGTTCATGCTTAAGGGTATTTATAACCCAGATTACAACAATATAAAACATTATCTTATGCCGATTATAGATCTAATAATTTTCTTTTCTTTTGCAGGTCTGAAACGTCTCAGGCGGTGGAGCAAAGGTGGGCGACAAAGCGGTCCAACGAGGAAGCGCATGATTACTATGCGATAGGCGAACCGCAGCGCGTTGCAGCCACGTACAGGGGCTACAACAATGGAAGATGTCTAGTTGTTGTGAGGGAGGCTGACAGCTAAAGTTAGTGTATTTTTTAGGGTTATGTCTTATTTTTAATTAGGACTGGGCTTGGTTTATTGGGTTGTTTGGTTTTGGGGTTATGATATTGGGTGTTTTTGTAATTGGGCTTCAAAATGGGTTTGGATAGGTTAAATGGGTTACTACAACCCTTAGTTATATGTTGAACATGCGATACCAATAAACTATCCGACAATTGTTTTTCATTTATCAGCTCAACCAAAGATGATTTCACCTACAACCCATCCACCGAACCACCATCCCTTGATAAACTCAAACGAAAAAACATTATCCGCAACTCAATTACATCATTTTAACTTAAAGCATATGTAACAACATTAGTCTTCCCCGGATGATACTCAATCGTCAAGTCAATACTTAAGCAACTCAAGCCATTTCTTTTGCCTAAGATTCAACTCTTTATGTGACAACAAATATTTTAAGCTATTATGGTTTGTTTACATCATACAATGCTCATCATAGAGATAATGCCTCAATATCTTCAAGGCGAACACCACAACAACCATTTCTATGTCATGCGTAGGATATTTACGTTCACACACCCTTAACTACCTAGATGAATAAGCCACAACTCTTCCATCCTACATCAACACACAATCAAGACCAACATATGATGCATCACTGCAGATAACAAACTCTTTCCCTGACTCAAGTTAAATCAAGATTGGAGTTTGTGTCAAAGCTTCCTTCAACTTATCAAAAGCTTTTTTCCCTATTTTCGTCCAATAAAACTTAACATCCTTTTGTAACAACTTTGTCCAAGGTTCAACGATACGAGAAAAGCCATCCACAAACCGACAGTAATAGACCAAAAAACCTAAAAAAACTATGAACCTTCGTCACTAATATCGGTGACTACCAACTCAGACACCTTTCGTTGAAACCACATAACCGAGAAAAACTATTTTCTTGATCAAAAAGTCAAACTTGCTCAACTTGGCATACAATTGATGATCAAAAAAAGTCTAAAGCCACTATCCGTAAATATCAATCATGATTCTTGATAGTACGAGAATACATAAAAATATCATCGATAAACATCATTTACAAACTAATCAAGCTACTCATGGAACACATGGTTTATAATGTCCATGGACGCGTCTAGCGCATTTTTCAACATGAACGACATCACCAAGAAATCATAATGCTCGTATCGAGTCCTAAAAGCTATCTTTGGAAAATCCACTTCCTTTACCATTAACTAATAATACCCGACCTTAGGTCAATCTTAGAAAATACAATCACATCATGAAACTGAGCTTCAGCTCATTTAACTCTTTAGGTGCCATACGATAGGGAGTAATAGACACTAGAATCAAGTTCGTAATCGTCCTATACTGAACTCTACTTTTCTATCTAGTGGCAAACTCGATAGCTCCTTCGAAAACACTTTTAGAAAGTAGCACACTATTCGGATTACTTGTAGTCGAACTTTCTTCATATTGAAATTTATCACATACGCCAATTATACATGACATTGAACTTCGTAATCTCTTGGGCCTCTAATTTCGATATCATATTGAACAAAACTTTACATTCTTAGCCATCACTACTACCTCATAGTCATTGACAAGAATCAAGGACACTCGTTTTAACTCAAAGTCCATCACTATTTTATGTTCCACCAATCATTCTATTCCCAAGATCATATTGAAGCCATAGAACGATAACTCCATCATATCATCAAAAGATGCATGAACTTGCAACGTTAGCGCACATCTTCTATACATTCTCTTAGCCATAACTGTCTCATAAAAAGAATTAGTAACATGCATACCAACACCTAATATTTCAATATGTATTTCTATCCTTTGAGTATGCTCACTGAGGATATAAGAATGCATGAAATCAAGGTCAATCAAGAAAATCAAAGACATGGATTTCAAAGAGAAGGTACCTACGATAACATTTGTTTCATTCATTCCCTCTTGATGTGCATACACTTTGGTCTATCCATCGTCCCATCGCTGGAAAAGCCCATGGCCATTCCCACGGCCTCTTTATTGCTCTTCTCTATGAACCTAAATCAGACGACCTCCTTTTAACTATGAACAATCCTTTTTTTGTGTCCAGTAGTACCACACTACCAACACACACCCATGTACCGCCAAAAAGCACCTCCGTGACATTTACCACACTAATTATACTCTAATAAACGTGCATGTACACCGTGAACCTAGAAACCTTATCCAAACCCCCAGCTCTACTCTTATAGTGATCACGCTGAAAACGCCCATGACCATATCTCTTAGAACGATCACGGCTAGAATTATCCTCTACAACTCTCTTCCCCGAGCTAAAACCATCCAAACAACCTCATAAACCTAGACTCTACTCTATATCCTTGGCTCAGTTCACCAAGACATCAAAGTCCACATACTTTACAACCAACTCTGTTGCATATTGGTTCAATCGGATAAACAACACCTTGATTCTCACTCTTCTTTAATCAACCTTTAACGGAACCTCTCGCACATTATGTTCTCATTTGGGATCAACTCTGGTGCATATTAGTTCAATCGGATAAAAAACATCTCGTACTCCAACATGATCAAGCTCCCCTACCCAAGCGACATGAACTCCCACTTCTTTTCATCTTGATAATAGAACCCTAGATACTTCCTTCAAAAAATAACTTGGAAGAAATCTTAAGTCATTTTTATCGGATTTATCCCCGCTATAGTGGTCATCCACCGTGTATAGGAATCTCCTTGAAACAAAGACATTGTACACCTTAGCTTATGTGAATCAAAGCACTCTATCTGGCTTAAGATCCGCTGCATACTCTTTAACCAAGCCTCTAAATCTTTTGACGATAACCCCTAGAACTTAGATGATCCCAAACACTTCAACCTCTTTAGCGTTAACCCTATATTAACCATAATTGGTAGTGGTATAACATCTTGCATCCTCGCAAAAACGGCATAGAAAGCCCTCATGATAGCTTGTATCAGCGGTGTCATGTCACTATTAACCAGTCTAGTGCAACTAGTGACGGCAGAGGAGGAGGCAACTCCTCTTCTGGTGTCAACACGAATAATAAATAAATAATAAATATAATAAATAATATATAAATAATAATTAATATAAATAATAATATAATATTAAAAAAAAGTATCAAAACCAAAAATCGTGAAATCTAGGGAAAAACGAAAACAGGGGATCATGGGGGGAGTTTTGATTTGATTAGATTGTTAGGTAGAGTGTTTTTAGGAATTAGAATTTGATTTTGATGAGGGTTCTAGGATTGAATCCCTTTAAAAAGGATTCAACCGATCGGTTTAAGGGGAGGATTTTGGAGTTCAACCAACAATAAAAGATCTGGAATTGAGAGGATGATCGAAAGCAAGAATCGGCTTGGAGGCTATCGAAAATTTGAGGTAAGGATTTCGTTTTGTTCTCCTCGATTCCATCTTTGTTTCGATTGTTTAGGTGCTAAGGATCTGGGTTTTGGTTAGTTTAGGGAGTGGCCGATTGTTTTTTAGGTGTTTAGGGTGGTCTTGATCGATTTTTAGGGATTAGATCTTAGGAAATAGGGGTTTTCCGGCGATTTTTTAGTGTTTTTAGGGCTTCCGGTGACCTCACCAGCATCGGAAACGGCCGCCGACGGCCGGCGTGATTCGCAGTGGTCGGCGAATACACCGGAGCGGTGTCGGACGGTGGCGGAGTGGATTGCACTGCGTTTCAGGCGGCGGAGCTTAACCGTGTTCTTCATGTTCGTCTAGAACATGAAGAACATTCAAGCTGTTCTTCGTTTTTTAGCCTGTTTGATCCAATTTTAGGCTTATTTTCTGGAAACTAGGTGTTAGATGGAGAGGATTCTAAACTCACCGAGTCCAGCCGAGTCAAGGTTCAGCACAAATGGTCGAGCTGACTCGGTCACAATGGGGGTGTATCAGAGGCAAAACAGTGCCATATCAGGTACTCGGGTCACGCGGGTCGGGTTCGGGTTTAACCCGGATCCGCGCGTTTCTGGTGGTCTTGGGCTAATATAGCCCATTTAGTCCTCCTAGGTTTGACTGTTAGTCAATTTAGCCCTTAAACCTTTAGAAATAATACAATTAGGTCCCTAAACTTGCAATTAAGTCCCTAGAACTCTAAAATTCACCCAATTATGTCCCTTTTAGTCCCTAATTAGACCTCTAGGGTTAAAATTAAATTAGTTTTAGACTTAATTAGGATAAAAAAATAATTTTAAAAACTTAAAATTATTAATTAAGTTCTAATTTAGGATTTAATTTATTTTTTAAGAAACTTTAAAATTAATTTAATCTAATTAAATCTAATTTAAAATTAATTTGACCTCTAAAACCTAAAAATTAGACTTAAATTAGGTTTAATTTAATCCTTAAAAATTTTGGAAATAATTTTAATTAATTATTTGAATTAATTTTAATTAATTTCTAGAAAATAAGTTGTAAAATTAATCCAACCTCATTCGGTCTAGTTTAGCCTTAAACCTTAAAACATTCACCAAATTAATCTTTAAATAGGGTTTTTAATTCTTAAAATTAGAAGATAATTTTAATTAATTATTTTAATTAATTTTAATTAATTTGTAAAAGATAAGATTTAAAACCAATTAGGTCTAATTAGCCCAAATTTCACCAATTAAATCTTGATTAGGTTAAATTAAATTCTTAAAAATTTAGAAATTATTTTTTAATTAAGACTCTTAATTAATTTAAATTTCTAAGATAAGATTTAAAAATAAACCTAATCGAATTTAATCCAACCCTTAGAACTTAAAATTCACCAAGTCAGATTTAAATTAGGATTTAATTAAAATTTGAAGTTAGGAAAATTTAATTAATTAATTTAATTAAAATCCTAAACTTTAAAACTAATTTCACACCTAATTAAATCTCATCCATCGTTCGAGGTTTGCTTCCTAGTCCCTTTTGATCTTTTTCAACGCAAGTCCCTTTTTCTTCATTCATGATGATAATTTCGATGTAATTTGTACTCCCGTAACTCAAATAAAAATATCAAGTTCCTTTATCTTGTTTTTTTTATTTTATGATGTTCTTGCATAGCATATTTTAGGAAGGTCATTTAATAAACATTTTAGTTAATTAATTTAGAGCCCTCTAGGACTAGTCATTTAAATTAATTAATTAATTTAATTAGGAAGATAATTTAGTAACATAACATTTGAATCTTATATCTCGGATACACTAAAGAGGTTGGTGTTTTAACGTACCATGATGCTGACCTAGAGAGTGTACCTTGGTATCGAATTCATGTGCTATTTAAAACCTAGAATTTTGACAAAATAACTTAGGTTTAGAATTAAATAAAATGGATAGGTAAGTAACTAGTAACATTAGTAACTTAGGTTTTAAACACTTAAGCAATGAAGCCTTTTTTAGGATTAAAACTTAAAATGAACAAGATAAAAATGGTCATGCGTTTTTCTTTAGCCTTTTGAGGCGGAAGTTACATTCCTTTGAATTTGGGTGAAGTTTCCTATCTAGAGGACGTCTCGTTCAACTTAAGTTTAAAGGTGATGTAACTTCTAAATCAAAAGGATATCCAAAATTTAAATAATGTTCAATTAACAATGGAAAATTAAATTAATATCTATCTTCAAAGTGTCAATGCCACGTAAATTTTTCTAAGGTACCAAATTTTTGGGGGGGGGGCGTTTGTAAGGGTCGTTCTTACACGTAATCGACTCCCGAACCCGATATTTTTTAAATGAATCTCTGGTTTATTTTATGGTGTCTGGCCTACCTAAGTGGCCGGTGGCGACTCTAAGTCAATTTTAAAAATTAAATTATATACTTTTTCTAAAATTTGGGTTTTTTAAGACTAAAATTGATAAATTCGTATTTTTTAAAATCAATCGTCGAGCCATTTTTCACATAAACACGTTTTTTAAGAGGTTGCGACAGCTTGGCGTCTCCGCTGGGGACTTAAAAAATTATTATTTTTCGTGAGTCAGACCTAACTGTTTTTAAATTTTACGTGGCATTTCGGTATTTTGAAGATAAATATTAATTTAATTTTTTATTGTTAAGTGAACATTACTTGAATAAGGATAACTTTTTACTTTCATGATATATCTTGTCATTCATGCATAAGCTCTCGACCCGAGCTTTTACCTTTAAGTGGAAGTTAGATATTATCCGATGTGAGGCTCTCCAGCTCTGAGTTTCGGATTTTTATCTGCTTCCGGTATACTAACCTTACGCATCGTGGGGTCTTCACCTCCATTGTAAGGGACCTATACCACCAAATCGATGTCTTATCGTCGTAGTAGACGGTAATGACAGTTCGGGAACCCAGTGTCTAGACCAAAAACCCGCATATAGAGTAGAAACCTACCCTTCTAGAGCCAGACAAGGACCATAAGATAAGGCGGAATGCTGCCGAAATGCCGCCAAACTTAGGATTTCTCTGTTAACATGCTCTCTGGTTATTTTACGCAATTTAGCATGCTCTCTGGTTATTTTTACGCAATTTAGCATGCTCTCTGGTTATTTTACGTAATTTATCCTGTTCTCTGGTTACTTTTTCAGCACTTCTTTATTATTTTATTTTATTTTTGTATTTATCCTACTAATACATTTCCTTTCCGTTTTCGTTTTTGGTCCTCTTATGCATTTTTATTTTACTTGGTATATTATTTGCATGGGTATTAATTTGGAAAACAGTAAAGTTAGAAGTATCCAAAAATGTCAGAAGGGATCATTATAGGCGAAGATAATACGGAAGTTTGGACATGGTCCGAGTAGTTTAGTACAAGAAATGTGACAGTTTGCCATCAGGTAGTGTCTCCACACTAAAAGGGTATGTCAGAATAAGCACAAATCAGAGTCCTTGTCTATCCGAAGTCCAAGAGATATGGGAACAGTGGAGTGATGACATGAAAGATCAGTTCAAGAAGGAGTTTGGGGATATTGCGTTGTTAGTGAAGGTCCTCATTGATAGACACCTAATTAGGGCGATGGTGCAATTCTGGAATCCCGCCTACAATTGTTTTACCTTTGGGAAGATCGATATGACGCCTACACTAGAGGAGTATGAAGTTCTGATTAACTATCCAGCGATAAAGAGTGATAGGATATATGTGAAGCCCAACAGCACTTCAGGGTTCATGAAGAAATTAATGCAGATCACTGGCAAGGATAAAGAGTTTTGGGACCAAAAGGTAACGGGTTACGACCACAAGGATGTGAGCAAGGAGAGACAGAGAGTGAGTTGGAAGGTTTTCAAAGATTTGATAGCCGCGAGTAGTGAAGAGCCCACCAAAGCAAGAAGGATGTACGCCCTTTGCATCTATGGGTTGGTGCTATTTCCCAGAACTCCCGAGCACATAGACCCATCCACGGTTGGTTGGTTTGAGAGGTTATCCAAAGGCGTAAACCCGGTTCCTACCATACTAGTCGAGACCTATAGATCACTCACCGCATGCAAGAGGGTCGGCGAAGGAAGATTTTAGGGATGTGCACAGCTTTTGGAGGTATGGTTCAGAGGCTACCGTTGGAGCTCTCCGTATAGCGCCCTAAGGTTCAGAACTACTTACTCACCCATCGAAGAGCACTTAAAGAGCTTTATTGTGGAGAAGAATACCTAAGCCCAATGGAGCGATCTTTTCCGGGATTTGACAGATTTGGATATCGTTTGGAAGGCCTGTTGGTTGAATAGGGGGACAACTTTTCGGTATCGGTGCGAAGACAACGATTGGATCCTATTAGCAGGTATATGGGGTGGAATGGCTTACTGCCCATTGTTAGTTTCAAGGCAGTTTGGATTGAGACAGTTCATACCAGCCACAGCAGGGATGACCAGTTTCAGTTTTTCACACCAAAGCGAAGGGTATAGATCCAAGATAACTTAAATTGTGAAGGCTTGGGATTCGCCTAGGAGAGTCTAGCCTTATCGAGAGTTTGAAATCATGGCCCGATATGACGAGTGGAGGAAGCAAAGGGCGAACAATGGAGTTTTCCGAGGAGTGCCGAGGAATGAGGAACCGTCATCAAGCAAGGTAAACTTAGAAGCACCGTCAGCGTTAGAAAAGCTCAAGAAGGATCGAGACTTGGATTTTCAGCGATAAGAAAAGAAGATTTATGAACTTACACAAGAGTTGAACCTCACGAAGTACCAGGTACAGACTCATGAGAGGAGAGAGAAATATATGGCACTTCAGATTGAAAGATTACGTCGAAATTTGAGAGAAGCACAAGAAGTATCCGAGGGGCGTAAAAGGAAAATGGAAGGTGAAAACAGGAGTATCGGGGATAGTTCTAACCGCTTGAACAAGGCGTTAAAGGAAAAAGGAGGAATACAAGAGGCTTTACGAAAGGAAATGCCGTGAAGCAAGAGAAGCTAGTTCCAAAGCTAGGAAGACATTGGACAAAGAGCAAGCGAAGAACCGTGAGTTGACAACTCAGGTAACACAGTTAGAATAACTGGTTGCCAAGTATCACAACGAAGACAAGGCCAAGATGGAAGAGGAAAAGGAGGGGCTTCAATAAAAGATTGTCTCGCTCGAGGGCCAAGTACAGAAGTTGCAAGAGAAGTTAGTCGACTTCGAAGGAGCTTTGCGTCAGAATGCCGGAGGAGCATGGAAGATGAAGTATAAAGCAGCACAGCGCACGATCCAGAGTCAGAACAGTGAGTTGGTCAACTTCAAGGGGCAAGTCAAAAGTATTGCGTCTTACGTACAGATATTGTCGAAAGAAGCTACAACTCTTCTGAACAAGCCAAACATCGAGCAAGTGCATGGAGAAACCATCGTCCGCCTACTATATGAGTTGACCAATTTAGGGATTAGGGCCAACAGTTTTCTGTAGATTATCTTTAATTTGTAGTGAATCCTTTTTGAACAGACGAATGTTTTTAAAATATTGTTTTTTGAATTTAATACCCACTTGCATTCATGCATTCATGCATTCATACATCATGTGCATTATTAATCAAAATAAAGTTTAATAACAAAGGTTTTATGGCAGTGACTTTTAAAAATAGCAAACATATTATAAACATATTCGACGCGTTCGCGCACCAAGAGACTAGCAATGGAGGAAAGACTACAGAGGCTAGAGGATCATCATGCCGAATTTGCAAATCGCTTAGATGCGATAGAAAATGGCATGAAAGATGGCTTCACCAAAATTCAGACGGATATTATCAGTCAGATAGCCGCTCTGTTGGGCCCGAAGCAGGACGAGAAGGGCAAGGCATCGATGGGTGGGGCAGATGAAGTTGAAGGACAGGCAAACACGGTAACTAGGGGGCAACCGGATGTGCATTCAGTCCCAGGGAGAGTGCAGCTTAACCTAGTTGGGACATCCACGAGTCACCCCGTGGAAGTTAATGACTTCACCCCGAATGTCGATGAAGTCCCGGATCTCAACTTCATGAGTGAAGTAGAGAAGATGCGACAGGACATGGAGAAGAAGTATGATGATCACTTTAAGGCATTTGAAGCAAAGATTCAAGAAATTCAAGCCCAAGGGTCGGTGGATAAAAGCACCGATGCGTTCGACCTCAGCTTAGTTTCTGATTTGGTCTTGCCACCGAAATTTAAAATACCTGATTTCGAGAAGTACGATGGGACGTCGTGTCCAAGCGCTCATATGACAATGTATTGTCAGAAGATGGCCGCTTTTAGCAAGGATGAGAAGCTGCTGATCCATTGCTTTCAGGATAGTCTGACGGGTTCTACTATCCGGTGGTACACACAACTCAGTCGGGAGAGTATAAAATCATGGAAGGACCTATATCACGCCTTCATGGACAATTATAAGCATGCAACGGAGATGGGAACCACCAGAGTTATATTACAACAGATGGGGCAAAAGTCTAACGAAACATTCCGACAATATGCCCATAGGTGGAGAGATCTGGCCTCTCAGGTGCAGCCTCCGTTGATTGAGCGAGAGATGACTCACATGTTTGTAGAGACATTAAAGGGGCCGATGTATGATCGATTGTTCACAAGCACATCTATGCAGAGCTTCTCCCAAATAGTTGCTACCGGAGAGTTGATGGAGACAGCTATCAAAAGTGGGAGAATTGAAGGATCTGACAGCTCAAAGAAGAACTTTAGAAAGAAAGACAATGAGGTAAACAAAGTTGTCGTGTATGAACCCCCAAGGAATGTGACGATTTCCAAACCTGGGTCAGGAGCAGGTGGCTCGCAGAGCTCGAACAAGAAAGATTCAAAGTGGGAAAGACCGAATTTCTCACCAATCCCCGTTACGTATGCTGAGTTGTACACTCAGCTACACGAAACTAATATGATTCGCCCGTATTTTATCATACCGCTCAAACCCCCTTATCCACACTGGTATGACCCGAAGGCCCAGTGTGTATACCATGCTAATGTTCAGGGACATAGCATCGAGAACTGCACAGCGTTTAAAAGGATTATCCAAAACATGATGAATGTCGGGGTTTTGAAATTTGATGAACCTAGTGTCTCAACAAACCAACTACCGAATCATGGCAGTCGGGGCGTGAATGCAATTGAAGAGGACCAAACAAGGCAAGTTAAAATGAGTGTGTCGTAAATTCGATCACCATTAAAGTGGGTTTTTCAACAATTATTTGATAACGGGCTCATCTGCCAAGGCATGAAAATAAAAGAATCCACCGAGGTAGGCTTGTATTGCGAATTCCATCAAGAACACGGGCATGTAATTCAACAGTGTAGCGAGTTCAGGGGCCTGTTACAAGGAATGATGGACAACAAGGAGGTGGAGTTCTTTACAAAGAAAGGTGGCCGGAAAATGATGGATGTGTGCGTGTCAGAAAATACCAGGCCAAAATACAGTACAAGCAGGCCACTAGTCATCTCAGCCCGACCAAGGGACAACAATCCAGTTGGATCAGCAAATGCTCCTGCATAGTAATTACCCCTCCGGTACCCTTCCCGTTTAAGGATACGTAAAGGGTCCCATGGAATTACGCCACGAGTGTGGCTGGGCCTAGTAGTTCAAAGCCCATTGAGGAGGTACAATCAGGAAAATCTGAAACTTTCGAGAAGGTGGAAACATAAGAGCCAGTGAATGAGGTGGGGCATTTCACAAGGAGCGGGAGATATTACTCACCGGCTTAGGAAAAAGAAGAGGACCAAACTAAGCTTGCTGAGAAGAGAAAGATTTTCACAGATCCAATTCCGAAGGTGAATGATCCCGTCATCGAGGAGCAAGAGCATGAGTTTCTGCGATTCTTAAAACACAGTGAGTACACTATAGTGGAGCAGTTGAAAAAACAGCCCGCTAGAATCTCTATCCTCAATTTGCTGTTGAGTTCTGAAGGGCACCGTGACGCCCTTTTGAAAGTATTAAACCAGACTTTTGTCCCGAAGGACATATCGGTGAACAAGTTGGACCGAATCGTTAATCACATCACTGTAGAAAATTACATAACATTCACTGATGATGAGATCCCCGATGGTGGAATGGGATCTATCAAAGCTTTAAACATCACGACCCACTGCAAGGGTCATGTGGTGCCGGGAGTTCTAATCGACAACGGTTCAGCTCTGAATGTGTTACCCATGGAAACTTTGCAAAGGTTGTCCATAGATGTTACGCACATGAAAAGCTACCAGAACGTGGTCAGATCATTCGGTGGGACCACAAGGGATGTGTTGGGAAGGATTGAAGTCCCATTGCTGATCGAGTCATCCATGTACAACATAGATTTTGTTGTAATGGATATTAAGCCCACATATAATTGTCTTCTCGGCAGGCCTTGGATCCACTCTGCCGGGGCAGTACCGTCATCACTACATCAGAAACTAAAGTTCGTAGTAGATGAGAAGCTCGTATGTGTCAAGGCAGAGGAAGACATCATTGCATCTGTCTCCACAGATACACCCTATGTTCAAGCGAATGAGGGAGCGCTAGAATGTTCTTTCAGGGCTTTAGAATTTATCAATGCTGCATTCGTCGTTGAAGGTAGGTGCGACATTCCCATGTCCAAAGTTGTCAAATTGCACCGAGATGACCGTCAAGCAGACTCTTGGCAAAGGAGCCAAAGCCGGAAGAAGGCTTGGAAGAAGGTTACAGGGGAGTTTACGCCCGAAGCCCATGGTTATGAAGAAGGGGCGAGCCGAGTTAGGCTTCTCAATTGAGGCGTATTGGAACAAGTACGGAAGAGCTACAGTCAAAAGGCCAGCCTCATTAAGTGTAAAAATCGACTTCATCTCCCACGGGTTTGTGAATGTCACAGAACAGGCGGAGAAGAATCGCTTGGAAGCTATCAGGTTGCAAGAAGAAGAGATTTTCGGGGAAGCTTTTGAATAATTAATGGTGGGGGGAATTTCTGAAGGCCCAAGGATGAATCTACTGGAGAGAATTCGTTTGTGCCTCCTTGGCAAGACTCTGAATAACTGGACCGTAGAGGATTTACCTGTAGTTTACAAAACAGAGTAATGCCATAAACCACCCTATACTTTTGCCCGTGAGTATAGGAGATTTTCTGTAAAGGGCTTTTTCATGATTTATCATTAGCAAATAAATATGTTTTTCCTTTCTTCAAATGACAAACATTTTTCTTTTCTTTCATTTCATTTTGTTTCATTTCGTTTCATTCATTTCATTCTTTATTCATCTATTATTCTCATCTAACTATACAAATTTTCTTCGCAGGTTCCCGAACAATGATAGCACGAATGATTCTAGGCCTAAGCCTGAAATAGATTTGAAAAGGATCTCTTGTCTAACAGAAATCAATGAGTGTGAAGATAATGCGGACTACGAGATTCCTGAAGAATTGATAAGGTTGGTAGAGCAAGAATATAAGCAAATCATGCCCCACAAAGAAGAGATAGAAACTCTGAATCTGGGTACAGAAGAAGAGAAAAAGGAAGTCATGATCGGGGCAACATTTTTGCCAGGGGCAAAGCAAAATTTGATAGACTTATTGCGAGAATTCAAGGATGTATTTACATGGTCTTATCAAGATATGTCGGGCTTGAATACCGACATCATGGTCCACAAGTTACCTATCAGACCAGATTGCAAACCCATACAACAGAAACTCAGGAGGCTGAGGCCGGAAATATTGTTGAAAATCAAGGAAGAAGTGCAAAAACAGATCGATTCAGGCTTCCTACAGGTGGCAGAATACCCGGAATGGGTAGCAAACATAGTCCCCGTGCCAAAGAAAGATGGGAAAGTTTGGATGTGTGTGGATTATAGGGACTTGAACAGGGCAAGCCCGAAGCACAATTTCCCTCTGCCCCATATAGATGTTTTATTCGATAACACTTCAGGGCATTCGTGGTTCTCTTTCATGGATTGGTTTTCGGGTTACAATCAGATTAAAATGAACCCGAAAGATATGGAGAAGAAGACTTTTACCACACTGTGGGACACGTTCTGCTATAAAGTCATGCCTTTTGGGTTGAAGAATGTCGGGGCCACATACCAGAGAGCTATGGTGACACTGTTTCACGACATGATGCACAAGGAAATCGAAGTTTATGTGGACGATATGATATCTAAGTCCCAAACAGAAGATGGACATGTGCAAGATTTGAAGAAATTGTTCCAAAGGCTACGAAAGTATCAGCTAAAGCTTAACCCTAATAAATGTACATTTGGGGTTACGTTGTTAGTCAAAGAGGCATCGAAATCGATCCCGATAAGATTAAGGAGATTCAAAATTTGCCACCTCCAAAAACACAAAAAGAGGTTCGGGGCTTCCTTGGGAGATTGAACTATGTAGCTCGGTTTATTTCTCAGTTAATCGAAAAATGTGATCCTATTTTTAAACTGCTTCGGAAGAACAACCCAAGTGAATGAAATGATGAATGTCCGGAAATGTTAGAAAGATCAAACAATATTTGTCCAACGCGCCAATATTGGTGGCACCAGTTCTTGGGAGACCATTAATCCTCTACTTGACGGTGTTCGAGAACTCCATGGGGTGCGTACTGGGGCAACATGATGATACTGGAAAGAAGGAAAGAGCAATCTATTACCTGAGTAAAAAATTTACCGAATGCGAGGCACGATACCCATTTATCCAAAAGATGTGTTGTGCATTTATTTGGGTTACTCGTCGACTCAGGCAATGTTTGTTATACCACACCACGTGGTTAATATCAAAGCTCGATCCGTTGAAGTTTCTGATAGAAGCACCCGTATTAATCGGAAGATTAGCCCGATGGCAAATGTTGTTATCCAAATTTGACATAGTATATGTCAGCCAGAAAGCAGTTAAAGGAAGTGTCATAGCTGACTTTCTCGCAAGTAGAGCCTCGGATGATTATGAGCCTCTAAGCTTCGATTTTCCTAACGAGGATGTGATGACTATTTCCGTCAAAGAAAACAAAGAAATGGAAAAATGGAAATTATATTTCGATGGGGCAGTCAATGCCCTCGGAAGGGGAATTGGGGTTGTATTAATATCTCCGGATGGTATACATTACCCTCTCACGAGCAAGTTAGAATTCTTGTGCACTAACAATATGGCTGAATACGAAGCATGTGTCATGGGATTGAAGGCTGCAATAGAAAGAAAGATAAAAGCCTTGAAGGTATATGAAGATTCAGCTTTAGTTATTTATCAACTACGTAGAGAATGGGAAACCAAAGACACGAAGTTGATGGAATACCGAAAGTTGATACTGGAACTTATTGAAGAATTTGAAGAGATAACATTTGCATACCTTCCTAGAGAGGACAATCAAATGGCAGATGCTTTAGCTACACTAGTCTCGGTATTCCAAGCGAATAGACCAGAGGATATGATGCTAATCCGGATGCAGAGCTATGAAACATACGCTTATTGCTGCAACTTGGAAGAAGAGGACGGTAATCCTTGGTATTTTGACATTCTGCAATACATCAAGTTCCAAGCTTACCCATTTGGTGCTAATGACGTTGAAAAGAGAACAATCAGGAGAATGGTTGTTGCATATGTACTGGATGGCGATGTCTTGTACAGAAAAAGCAGAGATCAAGTGTTGCTAAGATGTGTCAATGCCAATGAGGCTAGAAGTATTTTGGAAGAGGTGCATGATGGAATTTGCAGAACGCATGTCAATGGTTTCTCGATGGCTCGAAAAATAATGAGATACGGATATTACTTGTCAACTATAGAAGGGGATTGTATAGAATATGCCAAAAAATTTCACAAATGCCAGATCTATACAGATAAATTCAACTCCCCGTCAGTACCGTTACATACAATAAATTCGCCCTGGCCTTTTGCTGTTTGGGGATTAGATGTAATCGGGCAGATTCACCCCAAGGCTTCAAATGGGCATCGCTTTATCCTAGTGGCCATCGATTACTTCACTAAGTGGATAGAAGCTGTCTCTTACGCCAACATCACAAGAACAACAGTTTGCAAGTTCTTAAAGAAAGAGATTATTTGCCGGTATGGTCTACTAGAGCGAATCATCACGGATAATGCTACCAATTTCAACAACATATTGATAGCAGAAACCTGTGAGCAGTTTAAAATAATTTATCACAACTCTGTGGCATACCGGCCAAAGATGAATGGGGTCGTTGAGGCAGCAAATAAGAACATTAAGAAGATCATATCAAAGATGACTGAAACCTACAGAGATTGGCATGAAAGGTTTCCTTTTGCCTTATTTGCGTATCGAACTTCGATAAGAACTTCTATCGGGGCAACGCCATATTCCCTAGTATACGGTACGGAAGCCGTGTTACCTTTGGAAGTGGAAATTCCATCTCTTCAGGTATTATCAGAGGTGAAGCTAAATGATACAGAGTGGATACAGATTCGTTTAGATCATTTGAATCTAATCGAAGAAAAGCTGTTGAAAGCTATCTGTTATAGCCTAATGTACTAGAAACGGATGATTCGAGCTTATGACAAGAAAGTTCGACCACGAGTATTCCGAGAGGGGGATCTAGTGCTTAAAAAGATCTTGCCTATACACCGAGATTTCCGAGGAAAATGGATGCCGAATTACGAAGGGCCTTATGTTGTCAAAAAGTCCTTTTCTGGAGGTGCACTAATCTTGACTGAAATGGACGGACAAGAATTAAGCAAGCTAGTGAATTTTGATTCAGTTAAGAGATATTACGCCTAAAAAAGAAGAGAAAAAAAAAAGAGAAAAAAGAGATAAAAAAGGAGAAAAAGTGAAAAGAAAAAGAGAAAAAGAAAAAGAAAACGGAGCGAAAACCCGAAAGGGCGCTTCATAAAAAGAATGATTAAAAGAAAAGGAGGGGTCAAGATAAAAACCCGAAAAGGGCGTCTTGATACCAACGGAGGATTTGGGTCGAAAACCAGGAATGGCGGCTCAAATAAATGAAATAGGCATCCGGTGATTCGTGTCTCTCGGTTATCAAGAAATACGGAAGGATCTTCATGTTTGCAAAGTTGGATCCTCATTTGAAGAATGGCTAGACAAGTAACTCATTTTTAAATCTATATCTCGGGAAAAGGCCTCGATGATCGCTTGTGATAAGCGTTTGGGAACTTGCATTTTGTTCCTTTCTTTTCCCTTCCAGTTGTTTTGCCTTGTTTATTTTATATATTTGTCATAAATTTACGAAAAGCTCTAATAAAGATACTCATTCACTTCTTTTGAGCCTTCAATTCTATCCAAAGCATCATGTTAATGAACTAACATGAATAAATGAGTACAGAAGATCTTTTGGCATTACTATTTTTAAGATACAGGTAAGATTTGTTTTTTCGGATCAAGATAACGGAATATAAACGGACATGTTCTGATATTCAGACGAAATTTGTCTCGAAAGAATGCCTCAAACAACTTTACAAAGAGGACAATCATTAAGAGTTGCCCTCGCCATGTGAGATGAAAACCTCGAATGCGGAAAAGATGGAGAAGAGTCAATCAGTCCCTTCAGAGTGACAAACTGACTGATAATACATGCCTTTCAAAGCAAAGCAGTACTCATGCATCATAATAGGAATATTTGCATTTAGAAGCATGCTAACAATGCATGATATTTCTGTTAAACAGGATTCAAAGAAATCAACAACAACGAACATTATCGGCGGCCTTTTGGCGTGAGTCTAGAAAGAAATGGTGTAACGTGAGGAATTTCGTAATAAGAAGAACAACCTCAAGTTTCACCGCTTACGTCTGAAGAATTTCGTAATAAGAAGAACAGCTTCAGACTCTTCAGCAGAGATGAAGAATTTTATAATAAGAAGAATAGCTTCATATTCCATTGTTAAATCCTCCGGGTTATCAGTAAGTCCTCCGGGCATGATGTTAAGTTTGGAGAATTTCATAATAAGAAGAACAACTCCAAATTCTGTGAGATACGAGAAATTTCATAATAAGAAGAAAAGCCTTGGATTTCACCCCTCTTGTCTGGAGAATTTCATAATAAGAAGAAAAACTCCAAATCTCCCCGGAAATGAGGAATTTCATAATAAGAAGAACAACCTCAATTTCTACCACTTGATGAGTTTGGAGAATTTCATAATAAGAAGAATAGCTCCAAATTCCACGAAATGCGAGGAATTTCATAATAAGAAGAACAGCCTTGGATTTCTCCACCCTTATCTGGAGAATTTTATAATAAGAAGAACAGCTCCAGATTTCCCAAAGATGAAGAATTTCGAAATAAGAAGAACAGCCTCAAGCTCCATCATTTGACGAGTCTAAGGAATTTCGTCTAAAGAATTTCGAAATGAGAAGAACAGCTTCAGACCCTGGAGAATTTCATAATAAGAAGAACAGCTCCAGTTATTTTAAAGACGAAGGATTTCAGAGAGAAGAACAAGGTTTCGCTTGAAGAATTTCGAAATGAGAAGAACAACTTCAAGCTTCAGGGCTTTTACAGAATCGTGTTTTTCACTCCTGCTCCGCAGCATTGAGCAAAGAGGGGTAGTTATCAATACGAATAATATATAAATAATAAATATAATAAATAATATATAAATAATAATATAATATTAAAAAAAGTATCAAAACCGAAAATCGTGGAATCTAGGGAAAAACGAAAATAGGGGATCATGGGGGGAGTTTTGATTTGATTAGGTTGTTAGGTAGAGTGTTTTTAGGAATTAGAATTTGAGTTTGATAAGGGTTCTAGGATTGAATCCCTTTAAAAGGGATTCAACCAATCGGTTTAAGGGGAGGATTTTTGAGTTCAATCAGTAGTAAAAGATCTGGAATTGAGAGGACGATCAGAAGCAAGAATTGGCTTGGAGGCTATCGAAAATTTGAGGTAAGCATTTCGTTTTTTTCTCCTTGATTCCATCTTTGTTTCGGTTGTTTAGGTGTAAGGATCTGGGTTTTGGTTAGTTTAGGGAGTGGCCGATTGTTTTTTAGGTGTTTAGGGTGGTCTTGATCGCTTTTTAGGGATTAGATCTCAGGAAATAAGGGTTTTCTGGTGATTTTTTAGTGTTTTTAGGGCTTCCGGTGACCTTACCGGCGTCGGAAATGGCCGCCGCCGGCTTCTGGGTAACGGTCGGCGTGATTTGCGGTGGTCGACGAACATGCCGGAGCAGCGCCGGACGGTGGCGGAGTGGATCACACGGCGTTTCAGGCGGCAGAGCTTAACCGTGTTCTTCATGTTCGTCTAGAACATGAAGAACATACAAGTTGTTCTTCGTTTTTTAGCCTGTTTGATCCAATTTTAGGCTTGTTTTCTGGAAACTAGGTGTTAGGTGGAAAAGATTCTAAACTCACTGAGTCCAGCCGAGTCAAGGTTCAGCACAAATGGCCGAGCTGACTCGGTCATAAGGGGGTGTATCAGAGGCAAAACGATGTCGTTTCAGGCAATCGGGTCACGCGGGTCGGGTCCGGATTTAACCCAGATCCGCGTGTTTCTGGTGGTCTTGGGCTAATAGCCCATTTAGTCCTCCTAGGTTTGACTGTTAGTCAATTTAGCCCCTAAAACTTTAGAAATAATACAATTAGGTCCCTAAACTTGCAATTAAGTCCCTAGAACTCTAAAATTCACCCAATTATGTCCCTTTTAGTCCCTAATTAGACCTCTAGGGTTAAAATTAGTTAGTTTTAGACTTAATTAGGATAAAAAATTAATTTTAAAAACTTAAAATTATTAATTAAGTTCTAATTTAGGATTTAATTTATTTTTAAGAAACTTTAAAATTAATTTAATCTAATTAAATCTAATTTAAAATTAATTTGACCTCTAAAACTTAAAAACTAGACTTAAATTAGGTTTAATTTAATCCTTAAAAATTTTGGAAATAATTTTAATTAATTATTTAAATTAATTTTAATTAATTTCTAGAAAATAAGTTTTAAAATTAATCCAACCTAATTAGGTCTATTTTAGCCTTAAACCTTAAAACATTCACCAAATTAGACTTTAAATAGGCTTTTTAATTCTTAAAATTAGAAGATAATTTTAATTAATTATTTTAATTAATTTAGTTAATTTCTAAAAGATAAGATTTAAAACTAATTAGGTCTAATTAGCCCAAATTTCACCAATTAAATCTTGATTAGGTTAAATTAAATTCTTAAAAATTTAGAAATTATTTTTTAATTAAGACTCTTAATTAATTTAAATTTCTAAGATAAGATTTAAAAATAAACCTAATCAACTTTAATCCAACCCTTAGAACTTAAAATTCACCAAGTCAGATTTAAATTAGGATTTAATTAAAATTTAAAGTTTGGAAAATTCAATTAATTAATTTAATTAAAATCCTAAACTTTAAAACTAATTTCACACCTAATTAAATCTCATCCATCGTTCGAGGTTTGCTTCCTAACCCCTTTTGATCTTTTTCAACGCAAGTCCCTTTTTCTTCATTCATGATGATAATTTCGATGTAATTTGTACTCCCATGACTCAAATAAAAATATCAAGTTCCTTTATCTTGTTTTTTTATTTTATGATGTTCTTGCATAGCATATTTTAGGAAGGTCATTTAATAAACATTTTAGTTAATTAATTTAGAGCCCTCTAGGACTAGTCACTTAAATTAATTAATTAATTTAATTAGGGAGATAATTTAGTAACATAGCATTTGAATCTTATATCTCGGATACACTAAAGAGGGTGATGTTTTGACGTACCATGATGCTGACCTAGAGAGTGTACCTTGGTATCGAATTCATGTGCTATTTAAAACCTAGAATTTTGACAAAATAACTTAGGTTTAGAATTAAATAAAATGGATAGGTAAGTAACAAGTAACATTAGTAACTTAGGTTTTAAACACTTAAGCAATGGAGCCTTTTTTAGGATTAAAACTTAAAATGAACAAGATAAAAATGGTCATGCATTTTGCTTTAGCCTTTTGAGGCGGAAGTTACATTCCTTTGAATTTGGGTGAGGTTTCCTTTCTAGAGGACGTCTCGTTCAACTCAAGTTTAAAGGTGATGTAACTTCTAAATCAAAAGGATATCCAAAATTCAAATAATATTTAATTAACAATGGAAAATTAAATTAATATCTATCTTTAAAGTATCAATGCCACGTAAATTTTTTTAAGGTACCAATTTTTTTGGGGCGTTTGTAAGGGTTGTCCTTACATGTAACCGACTCTCGAACCCGATATTTTTTAAATGAATCTCTAGTTTATTTTATGGTGTCTAGCCTACCTAAGTGACCAGTGGCGACTCCAAGTCAATTTTAAAAATTAAATTATATATTTTTTCTAAAATTTGGGTTTTTCAAGACTAAAATTGATAAATTCGTATTTTTTAAAATCAATCGTCGAGCCATTTTTCACATAAAAACGCGTTTTTTAAGAGGTTGCGACATCTGGTACCCCATGGTCCTTCTCAACCATGAGATAAAGATTATCTCTCAACTCTCTCCGTGGTACCATTGTAGAATATATATATATATATATAATATATATATGAAATCTAACCATGAAAAATGATAAGTGCATAAAATTAATATTATTTGTATCAATTCTCCACTTAGTTATTATTAGTAATGGATAGATTTATTGGCAATAATGAATAATTTTGCGTATTTTCTACATTCCAACATCCAAGCACTTAATTCATCCTTTTATATATTATTTGGTATAAAATAGGTACAGTTAATGGTTTTCTTTCTTAGACAGAAAATAACCTACAGGTAATGCCAGATAATATCAATGGATGCTGGAAGCTGAAGCTGAATTGAAGATAAGCACATGTTATGACAGCACATTGGTGGTCGCGGCAGTAAAATAAAGATGTCAATTGGTGCTCGATAGAGAGAGAGAATAAAGTATCGATTCTAGTGAGTCTACTAAGAGATGAAACAAAAGTGAGAAAATAGAGGCAAGTTATGGTCAAAGTCAACGGAAATCAAGAATCCAAAAGGAGTAAAATTAGAAAATAGAATAAAGAGTTGTAATTTAATATGGATATGTATTATTTTCCTTTTAGAAATCCCACTTTTTATGGGAGACTTTAGCCTAGGCTTGGCCTATATAAAGCAAGCTCTTAGGTCTAGAGAAGTAAGTCGGTTTTCACAGAAAAATCCTTAGCCGCCGACAAGCACATTATGTTCTAAACCTTCTCCGAGGCTTAGGTTATTTGTGAAGTAATTGGGGAAGAAAGTTTTACTTTATTTGATACTTATTAATGTATCCCATTTTTCATAGTTTATTCTCTCTTGATTCTCACTCTTCTTTACATACGAGATCGAAAGATAAGTTTACGAGGAAAAATCTATTTGTCTAAACTAGGGATAGTTAGGCTCACGAAACGAGAGAATACGGTCTTTGCTCATGGGTATTGACTAATCCGAAAAGGTTTCATCGGCTAAAAGGAAACATATCGTTGGTTGTTGTTCATCCTAGATTTACATCGGGAGGTATTATCAATATGTGAATTTTAATAGTTCTCCGAATTAGGGATGAAGAGAAAACATTTAAGGATGCTCTGTCGAACTATGAAAAGTTGAGTTGTCGACAAGTCATAACCCCACCAAGGTAGCCAAGACGACCCTTCGTGCGACCCGATGCGGCGATAGTTCAACCCAATGCATTAATAAGTAGATAATACTTATAAATGAATTCTCCTCTACAAAGCAATCGACCTAGCCTTATTCTTCTATCGTGATTCTTATTTATTTAGTTTATTTATTTACTTCAAATCATTCTTCAACCAATTAATTGTGTCTTTTTATTTTTCTAAGTGTAGGAATAGTGTGTCGCTTAGGTAAACTAGTCCTTATGTGATCGATATCTAAAATATTACAAATTAGCAAAAGGTGGAAGCTTCAATTAAAAATACCAAACTCCAAATTCGTCACCAAAAAACATGTTACAAAAATGGTTAGGCCAACACGAAACAAGAACCAAGTAGTTCAATTCCAAAATAACACATTTACTAATAGTAGGTAGAACAATGGGTACCCTATACTAAACCCCGACATCACTTAGCAACCAACAATCATGCTTACAAACAATAACATACTATTAACAATAATACAACAAATTCAGTCATGCTTGCAAATAAACACGTTAAATTTTGATTGTTCAGTGATTTTTTTAATGGTTCTATCTTAAAACACCAACGAAATAAAATTTTAGGTACCTATTTTAGCTAAAAATCATTAGGCACCTATTTCAGAAAAAGTGTACAGTTTGGATACCAATTTATAAAAACAAAAATTTTAATGGTGTTACCTTAAAACACTAAAGGAATGAAACTTTAGACACTTATTTCAGCCAAAATATATTAGGCATATATTTCAAAAGAATGTATAGTTTAGGCACTTATTTTTTAGTTAAGACAATTCTAATTTTTGTAATATACTCTAATGTTTTAGATATGAATCATATCTTGATATTTTTGTTCATTATAGTGCCTAATATTTATTATTAATATGATCCGTATTCTTGAAAGCCGAAAAGCGTCAAAAAATTAACTTGAAATGATCCTACACAAAGTCTATCGACTATTTATACAAAACTAAAACTTAATACAAATTTGAAACCCAGATTAACCTGACCCGAAATAAAACCTACTTGAAATTACCCGACCTGAAATGAACCTGACTAGGAATGGACCCGGCCTAAAGTCCATATGAGTCCGAATTAGCCCTCAACTAATTGGTTTAGACCTAGATTTTTTTTGACTTGACCTTAAATGAACTCGATCTGAAATGAACCCGATTTGAATCTAACCCGTACCCGATTCCAATCGAGACTAAATATAAAAAATTTAAAATAACTTGTATCCAATTTAACTCAATCTAAAAGGACCCAACCTAAAACCCATCTGATTACTTGCTTTTACATCCTTGATCATTGCTTTTAGTTTTTTTTTTCTTTGAATTGTTTTGTTCATTTACTTCCCTTATTTTTTGAATAGTTACTTTTAAAGGTAGTATTTTCTTATACATATTATTAATCCTTTGACAGTAAACATACTTTGTAAATAAAGAGATTGAACTCAGGTCTCTAGATATAAACATCATCCGTTTTTTCAGTATGATACTTTTTGCGATCAAATGAAAAATTTCATCTAACTATAATCAAATAAGTTGTTATAATGTACGATTAGACTTAACCGAATTCGTATAGGATAGGCAAAAATATTAAATGTAGAGTCATTTCGAGTTTGTGTTTAAGGTGAAAAATATCCAACCTAAGATATTTATACGATTATATATATATATATATATAGGTGTAATGACTATAATTCCCTTCTTTTTATATATATTTTTCTCAATTACATTCTTATATTTTCAGGTTGCCCAAACACCTGACTTGTGTGCATCCTGGCTACAATGAATTCTTTGACTGTGAAGGCATGGAACAGTTCTTGAACACACTCAATTAATCGTGCAGAATATTTCACATTGTACATCCAAAGCTGTTGGCTCCTTGTTTTTGTTTTCTCATTGCATAAGGGATGGCGTCATTCAACTTATTACGGAGAACTACACAAAGTCACTCGGGAATCAGGATTCTGTGAACTGCGGGAGAAAACCAATTAGAGTTATAGAAAGATGGCATTCAAATGGAACATGCACAGTCTGGATCTCCACGGCTTGCAAACATCCAACTCGCAAAGCCATTAGAAACATTTCCGCTTCGCTCTCAAAGTTATTTTATAGCTGGAGGAGGGCTGCTAATCAGGCATCTCGGGCGTGCAGGACGCCTGGTCCTCTTCCCCCAATCAGCTTGACTTGTTTGTTCCAATCCTGTTTTCGTCTGCTGAAACTGGTTCCACCATTCTTCAGTCATGGTGGAAGGAGCCGGAGAGGATTCGGCTTCACGCTTCCTTCCCCTACCCATACTTTTTCCCTTGGCATTATGCTTCTGTGTAAACTTAACTGCCAACTTCCACCACTTGCTCTAATCTGTCCTTCGATTATATCAAAATCCTCGGTCATCTCGTTTCTCGACAATGAAGCGAGATTGAGGTGTACATCTCTATGAAAGTCCTTCCATTGGCTTCCTTGCCTTGCCTGTCCTCTCTGCGACCTTCTCCGGAGTGTGTCTTCGCCTTTTTCGCTCTCTTGAACTTTAGGTTTAGAACAACATTCCCCCACTTCAGTTTCTTTCATATTTAATGTCATGAACTCGAAAATATCAACGCCGTCAGGTATTAAGTCGTCAAGACATGCACAATCTGCTGATCCAACATCATTCTCGGTATCACTACTGCAGGAAGTAACGATCTCAGCAAACCAAAGAAGTGAATCACTTGCTGATACTTCTGATTCGTCTGAGCATGCATTCTGACGAAGATCGATCACGCGGGATGATGATATGGCAATCAGAGCCTCAGCTGCCACGGAAACACCGGGGAATCCTAGAGACTCGTCCACTTCACCGTGTAACAATTTGGAAGGCTTCCTAAGGTTGATTTCGAGAGACTCATGATCGGAAGAATCTTTACTTACCATTTCATTGTTCACCGGCATCTCCAAGTCTATCTCAGCAATCCTTGCATTGGTTCTTACAGAAGAGGATGTTGAATGAATATCTTCTATCCCTTCTCGGTAACACACAAATTCAAATCAATGGGTCCAGCATTAGCATTCGGATTAACTGAACTCGTATCTGCAGCCAGACCCTCAAATAGACATCTTTGATGTGAACCTTCGGCATCTTTGTCAGGTTTCGCATCACTTGGTCTTGTTGTCCTTAACCAAGACAATCGTCCATTTGTGTTCTGCTTTATTGATCCATTAACGGAAGCAAAGTCTGATTGAGAAATTCCTTCAATCTCATGTCCTTCCACTGGCATTGTGCTTGCATTTAGATCTATGGTGGACTCTGCCTCCATCATCCAAGGTAAAGACTTGAAGATAACTTTAGGACCATGGCGAGCAAATTTACTCTCGATGTCATTTTTGTAGCTGAAGTCAACCAATGGACAGCAAGCTCGAGATTCCTTGCAATCAGATGCACATAAAAAGTCATTTCGGGCCAATCCCTCTGCTCGAAAACTCGGAAGAGATCTTGAAATGTTATCAACAAGCAATTTTCCCCTGGTAATGTCATGGTCCTGAAGCAAGGCTGTTGAACTAGTATTCAGCTGGCCATATGTCTGAGAGCCATTCTGGCTATAGTTACCATTTAGTTTAGCCTGACTTGAAACAGAGAGTATCTCAGAATGGGCTGCATCTGACCAAGAATGAACAGGCAGCAGATCAAGTCCATGTGAAGTAGCGGTAGATGCAACATTACTTTTATCAGGTATTTCTATGCCCAAAAATTTCTATTTTCCAAATGTTTCTCCCTTGTTATGATCATATGAAAGAAATATTTCAGTCCGGGCTTCAGTACTTTCAACTTGTACCGATTTTCCAGGGGCATGCGAATCTTGGGGACGAAAACTTCCATTGCTTCTAGGTCCTCCCTGAAGAGAGTGGCAAATTAAAGGATGTAAATACGTGTAATAGATAAAAATTGAACATCAAAAGAGTCATCTAAACATAGCTACATTACCATTTCCAAATTTATTAGAGAACTCTCCTCCATTTTGCCTGCTTTCAACCTCCAAATCTGGATTAATAAGACTAATCCATCTCTCCCTTGCTTTACCGGGTTCTTGGAAAACTTCTGCACCCATTTTGTTGGAACCTAGAACCAGCAGTGACATGGACGGTAGAACCTTCCTTTGAACCTCCTTTTTTGAGCTAGATTCTTCCTCAACCGGAATAGGTTCGTTCAAATCAGTGAAACCAGTAGTTCTCTTTAAATTTAAATCAAAACTAGTAGGTTCACCATTAGAACTATAATTGCCATCGTAGTGCATTGGTAAGTTCCCATTCCTCCCACTAGAAGCCTCATGACTTCTATTCACAGACAGTCCTCGAGTTCCATCTTCATAGTTAATATATCCCCCCGGTTGGACATTCGAGGTTAAACAATTGAGCATGAACCTTGCTTGATTCGGATTCCAAACTTCCACAGTTTTTCGAATTTAAGACATTCTGAGTCAAACAGCAACCAGATAGTGGCGCATTTCCTTTCAAGGGAGTAATTTGAGAGTGGATACCATTTGCACTGGATGTAGGTAGCCTAAAATCATTCAAGTCTGAAAAATTCGACTCCAAAGTTTGCCACCTCTTTCCTGCATCTTCCATCTTAAAGCCACACGAAAACGTATTCGAGTGTGATGTGGCCTGAAGAATCAAATGATTTTTTCCTTCTCTGCTCTTGATTTCATTCATCAACTCCAGTTGTATTCTGTAAAGACGATGGAGTTCATGAAGCTGGATAAACAATTTCAAGCATCAGAAAACTGCATTCCGAAACAAGTTCTACAACATTGTCCAAGAGAGCTAACCGAGACCATACCTGATGCCTGAATATCGAATCATGTTTCAAGATAGTTTGCCTCATTTGTTCCTTGTTACATCCCTTTGCCAGCCTGAGGAAGAAATCATTGTATGCCACCGGGGTTCCCGTTTTCGCGAGGTAAAGGCCAGCCAACGTCGCCAGAATTTCCTTTTAGATTCATCAACGAATGATATCCACGAAGCTGCATGTTCAAATGTACTTCAGTTCCCATTCCTGCAAGTAACTCAACAGAGGCATTGGATTACTAGGAAGAAAAGAAAGCAATCTAAAAGATTTTCTTTGCATATTAAACGAGTATTTCCAGCTGATTCACTGGTGTAATCAAAGTTGTTCATTGTCAAAATAACCAAAATAAACATTTGCATGAAGCCTAAAAATTACAGTGATTCAGATTGCAGACACATACTCGAAATAAGTATGCCGATCCTCGAAATACATGAAAAAGTTTTCAATAAATTGAGTTTACTCATGTCAAACACATAACAATTTCTACATATCTACGTTATTCGAACTCATCGTGCAAAACTGAGGGGAAAATGAGCATATTCATGTTATATTCGACACTCGTTCTAAATCCGATAACATCCATGCAGGTTTCTAAGTAAAAACTCTACAGATCCCAAGTTCCACACAAATAAAAACAAGCATCAGAAGGCAATGCTTAAATTAAAATCAAGGGAGGAAAACAGAGAATTAATTTAGAATGAGAAATGCAGCTTTAAACTAGTTAGCCTCTCAACAAAGCAGCCTTGAAGCCAGATATACAAAACAAACAGAAGCAATCATCCACCATGAAAATTAAAAAATAAAAAAGGAAAGAAATTACCTCATAATTATATTATTTGTCACCCATCTTATAAGAAACTGCTCTAGAAAGCCACCATATTATCCAGAACATGACAAACACAAGAATCCAACATTTTTCCTGACAACTCACTGTAGTAATTAGGAAAAAAAGTATACCCAGAAAATCTCAGATCATGTTCCATCTAGAACAATAAAAATGGAAGAGAAAAATGAAAAATATCCAGATCTTTGGGCCAGTTCCCAGAATAAGAGATCTTCTCCAAATAACAAATAAGAAATCAACCAAACAAAATCCACAATGACTTCAAATTTGTCAACTTGTTTACAATTAATGTAAAGTTGCTGTTTTTTTCTTTTCTGGTTTATTAAGAAAGTTACAGGTATGGTCTTTTTATATAAATTCTATGGCTTTTTTTGCATATATAAAATAATATTTTTCATAATTAACGTTATGAAAATAATATTCAATGTTTCTTAATGAAAGAAAATGAAATGTTTATATATTTGTTTATAAAATCTTCCAGATTCCATGCTTTTTGGTACACATATATTTTATACAGTTCAGACACCTGGGTTTACTGTACCAACAAACTCTCCAACTGTTTCTAAATCTAGGATTAAGCTGACCCCACCCTTTCCTCTGTTTTTTACTATTTGGTTAATTTTGCTCCTGGCCCCTCTATTATTCTTAAATTTGTATTTTGATTTCTATACTTCAATTTGATAAATACGATTTATCTACTTCTATAATGTCGTTAATTAATTCAAATAGTTAATTATTTGAGGCATAAAATATTTTTATTTTACTCATAACGTTGACTTAGATTTTTTGTATGGGAAAATTGCTTTGAAGGAAAATTCAAATTAGTGCTTTAAATGGAATAATTAAGCGTCTATTAACTATTTGGACTATTTTGTACAAAGTACAAACTAATTATGGCATCAGAGTATAAGATCAAATAATGTCTAGAATATAGGGACTTAATCTCAAATTTTAGCATAACAAGGGGATCAAAATCCAAATTTGACCTTTCTTGCATCAATCTTGGTTCTCCGAAACATCCCCACGCGCAGTTTCAACCACATAATCAACTTTCTCAGACAAACATAAAGTACAATTTCCCCTTTAAAATTTTAACCAATAAAAAATTAAGTCCTGTCACACGCGCGCACACAAAATGATCATTTTTAATTCTTAAATGTTCTTAATAATAAATTTAAGGCATTTGGTTGTTAGATTGTAAAAATATTTAATTAGTTTAAATTATGGTGATATTTTAATTGGTCCGTGTGATAAAAATATCTATTAAAATTTTATTTTATGTGGATTTTATTATTCTTATAGTTGTTTAAGTATATTTTTCAGAGCAACATTCTCTTTTAGTTTTGACCAAATTTGGACGCCAGTCAGATACTTTTTATTATCTTTCATGGAGTTTTGGATGATTTTTAGAAAATGATAAATTTATAGATTTATTTAAATATAAGATTATAGTCTAAATTTAAATGTTTAAACAACATTTAGATTTGTTGATATTTTTAAATTCTCCCCAAATTTTGGATTTTGTTTTTTTTGTTTATGTTCGATTTTTATTTTTATTTTCTTTTGATTATGTTTTTGTTCGTTTTTTGTTTCCTTAATTGTTTGTTAGAAGATTTTTTCTTACCAACTCAATATTTTCTCGTGAAGTCTTTTAACTATTAATTAGAGTGTTTTTTTTCGTCGATAACGGTTTTGATGAAAATGAAAGTGACTCTTGAAATTTCTTCTTAGTGTTTTTAATAAAAAAATATTGATTTCTCTAACAAAAGAATCGATGATTCGATTTTTCGACTACGATTCTTTTTCCTGACTTATCACTAATAACCTTGTGTTCTTTATATCCTATTTCAGTCCTGGCCTTTTCTCTACTTCCTACAACAATTCACATCCTCTTGTAACCTCGAGAATGACATGCAATGGAGTATGAATATTATGAATCGAATAAGAAATAGGTTAAATAAAATAAATGAAATGATTTTATAGGATAGAAGAAATTAAAATTTTAGAGAAAAAAAAGCTGATTTCCATTCAAAATTCAGATAAAGTTTGAATAATTATAATTAAAATATATTGAATGATTATCACCGTAATAAAATTACTAAATTTTAACTAGAAAAGAATAAAACTTTATTTCCTTAGTATAATAGTTCCTTACGGATTTTAAGTTTTAATATTTTTTAAAATAGTTGTTAGACTATTTGAACGCTTGGCAAAAGAATAGAAAATTGTAAAACCTAATTTTGATATAAAAATTATAAAAGGACTTAATTGCAATTTAAATAAATTTTAAGTACTTGAAAGAATCACAATTGAAAAGGAATTCAAATTTAAAATTATTTTTAAGTCAAAAACTTAACCCATAATTTTTTCAAATATTTTCAAAGTCAAACTATTGAAAATTACATAGGCATTTTAATAAACCTCTTGATGTTTCGACACACTTAAAACTTAATACGAAATTATAAGTTTTCATTTCGAAAGAAAAATCCAGCATTTTGATACAAGCGTTTCGATACAACTTTTAGCTGTTTCGATACAATCTTCATTTAAAAAAGATTTTGTGCTAAGGCGTATGATACACTATTTAGCCGTTTTGATACATGCACTACAGCAGAACAGGTTTATAGCGGCGTTTTTTTATATATACAGTGGCGTTTTTTAGCGCCGCTAAAAGTACTTGCGGCACAACAAAAAACGCCACAAAAAAACGCCGCTACAAGTTGCGCCGCTAAAAGTAGCGGCGTTTATTTTAAATAAACGACGCTATAGTACACGATCTATAGCGGCATTTTATTAAACAAACGCCGCTAATGTTCATTCTATTGTGGCGTTTGCTTACTATAGCGACATTTATTTAAAATAAACGCCGCTAATTTTCTGTACTTTTGTGGCGATTTTTAAAAAACACCACTAAAGTTAATGGGTTTTTAGTGGCGTTTGTTCCAAACGCCGCTATAGATACTGCATTTAAAAAAAATAATTTTAAATTATTATTACTACTAAAAGCTTCCCTGTAATTAATATTTCAACAATAATACAATTAAACAACAACAATAAAATAATCCAAAATACTTAACCATGAAAAATATTTTAAAGTCTAATATCAAATAAAGTGAAATATAATAATTCAGAGTTTAAGTAAAATAAAGTTCAGTAATAAGTACAAACCAAATGAACCTAAAATCATCTAAGGCGACGGATTCCTAGGCTGGTTTTGCTTTAACATTGCCATCATATCTTGAAATTGTTGTTGAAGATTCTGATATGCTGCTTCTCTCTCTGCTTCCCTTGCTGCTCTCTCAGCTTCTCTTCGTTCCCTCTCAGCTTCTTTAGCTTCCATCTCTGCTTAGAATTGAGTTAATTGTTGTTTTAAACGTTTAATTTCCGCTTGAGAAGACTGACTTTGTGATGACATGTACTGAGACGATTTGGATCCAAAATATTTAGTTGGTGTCACGAATGACCCTTGACAGCGCACTCGACCATATCTTCAGGACCCAAAACTTCAGCAAAAACTTGATTCTCGATATCAGCAATATTAGCAGAACCATCAGTTGAAGGCGTAGCTTCTATCTCTGTCCTTTTTTCCTTCATTCTCGTCTGATAATCATTTGTTAAAAATAATAAATAAAAACATGATTCATTATACCAGAATACCAAATACAACATAATACAGAATAATAGATGAAAAATAATAGATGAAAACATTATACCAAAATTTCTTCAACTTCAGGATTCATTGGAGAGCCATCCTTTTTAGTGTGAGTAATGTCGAATAGCTTTACCCGTCCAACGCTAGAACCAGTCGACACAAGCTACAAAATATAATAAATATGAATATTAACTTTAATGTAATACAAGTTAAAATAATATTTTAAAAAATAATATCTTTTCATTAGCAATGCGAGCAAAGCTCTTCGTCCCTGCTGTGTGCGTAAATTTTTGTTTCTGTCTACTAGTAACTCTTACGCGCTCTCTTTCCTGTTTAATTTCCAATTTTTATTACATTTAAAGTTGAAATTGAAATAATATAATGTTATTGTTATAAATTGTAGATGTTACCTCCCCTTTTGTTGAACTCCAAAACCTGACTGCATCTTCCCATTGATACCGTAGTATTTCTAGGGGAACATTTTGAAATTTCTCTTGAAGGCTCAAATCGTTTTTGAAATACGTCTTCTTCAACAAGCTCTTATGGTCTCTCCATTTCTTTCCTAATGCATGCTTCACATAATCGTCCGAGACTTCCAAAGAGAATTTATCCTGAAAATCACAAAATCAAAAGTAAATATTACTATTTAAATGTAATGAATTAGATAATATAATATTATTCTTAACTTAACAAGATTAAGAGCTTGATTTTTGTTACTATTTGGCATTTGATGCCAAGACTCATAACTGATTGGCAAAATTGAAACATTACGCGCAACAATGCCTAAATAACTCGCCAAAACACCTGTTTCTACACCAACAAGTTGGCCGGCATCGTTTCTTGAAACTTTTACATGTTCTCCAACGGGGAGATCGTATAATTCCATCAAAGTCGTCTGCCCTCTAGTCTTGCGCCTTCGACCATTTCCACCTATATGCAAATATATCAAGTCAATACTTTATTAAATCATTTCAACAATAACAAATAGTTATGATTCAAATAAAGTTTTAAAAAATACCTTCAATTTCTATATTCTCAACCGTTTCAGGAACTTGTGAAGCTGCAAAATCAGACAAGTCATCTTCATTTGTTTCTTCTCCTATTCGAGGAACTTGAACAATATTTAAGCTATTTATTTTTCTCCTCGGCATAATACCTGTAAGAAACGAAAAAGAAACATTAGTAACAACAACTTTAGTAAAAAAATTAATAAGGCTCAATAGAAATCTTATTACAATACGCAACTAATTTTCATTAAAATCTTCATCCATGTTGTCTCGAACCCATTGAAACTGTGAATTAGAAGTAGAAGATGTTCCATCTAAGTTTTGTGCTACAAAAGGCAAAGTTTCTGGTCTTGTTTCAATGTCATCTCTACTTCCATCCCCGATATCAATCAATTCTCTAGGGGTGTTATGGAGTATAACATACCAACCATCTTTGGTTGGATCATGGGAATAGAAAACTTGTTTGACTTGAGACGAGAATACATATGGTTCGTCCATCAATTGTTGGCCAGTATGAATTAATCCAGAAAAGTTCACCATTGTAAAATCAAATTGATCTTTTTTAATTCCCCTAGAACTGTTGACATCAGCCCAATCACACCGAAACAACACAACCTTCCGTTTTCCATAATAATCCAACTCAACAATGTCGGTAATAATTCCATAATATTCAACATCTCCCTTCACAGAATGATTATCCCTTGCACTAGCATAACTTGTAATTGAAGAAGTAACAATAACTCCACAATTTTGCGTTCTCCGTAATCTTTCTCGAGATTTCGTATGAAACCTATACCCGTTAATAAGGAAGGCATTATATCTCTTAACAATTTTATTTGGGCCTTGACAAAGCCATTTTACTTCTTCACTAACTTCTCTCCCACAGCAAACCTATTACACGTGAGAAGTTACATTGGTTAACATTCATGCATATTGATATTAATACTAGAAAAGTCATATAAAGCTTTAGTTATGCTTACTATTTTCCCTAACCATTCGTGAAAAGTTTCTGCAAAGAGCTTATGACTCTCTCGTTGATTTAATCTTCTTGAGCGTACACGAGATTGTAACTCTTTCTTATACTCACTATAAAATAGGTTACGTGGTTAAAGAATGGGAAAAAAATAAGTCAACGTTGTAAAATATGAATTATAGAAACTTACGTTCAAAAAGGCTCTATTGAGTCATGATGAAAAAGAACATATCGATGTACTTGTACCCATGACTTATCATCTAACTGTACAATTTCAACTGTGCCGAGTGGTTCACCATAGCTCCCAAACATGTAAGTATCTCCGTTATTAGTACTGCATACTTCATTTCTAGTTGGTCTATTCAATCTCGTTTCGACATCTTCCAAATATCTAGAGCAAAAAGTCATACACTCCTCGGCTAAATACCCTTCAGCAATTGATCCTTCTGGATAACGCTTATTACGATAATAAGACTTCAATTTGCACAAGAACCTAGACACGCAATAAACACAACATTATATAACTAGTTGAATACCTAAATATTATTAAATAACGTTCAAAAAATTTATACCTCTCTATAGGATACATCCACCGATAGAAAATTGGTCCACCAACTTTAGCTTCGTGGGGGAGATGAACCAACAAATGCACCATAATTGTGAAGAATGAAGGTGGAAATATCTTCTCCAAGTTGCATAAAGTCAACGCTACTCGATCTTGGAGTTTCTCGAGTTCTTCAACCACCAAAACTTTACCACAAAGAGCTTTCATTATATTAGAAAGTTCAATTATATAAGATATCACCTCATTCGACATACAATCACGTAAGGCAACTGACATAAGATCTTGCATCAGTATATGATAATCATGTGACTTTAGAGAATAAAGTCTTCGATCTTTCATACTGACACATCGAGATATATTTGATGCATACCCATCTGGAACCTTTATATCTTTTAACACCTTACATAACATTTCTTTTTCTATCTTCGACATCACAAAAATAAAAGGCGGTAAATGATTTTCCATTAGGAAATATCTGAGGATGAAGATCATGTCGAATTCTGAGGTCAACTAAGTCAAGTCGACTCTTTAAATTGTCTTTAGATTTTCCATCGACATTGAGAATGGTTCCAATAATATTCTCACAAACATTCTTCTCAATATGCATAACATCAAGATTATGTCTCAAAATGTTATCCTTCCAATAAGGCAATTCAAAGAAAAAACTTCTTTTTTTCCATAACTCCGCCTCATTTGGATCATCCTCTTCATCAGACTCATTATCACTAAGATGTTCAGCATCACCTTCGTACACCTCTTTCATCTTTCTCTTTGATCGTGGGTTTGGTGGTTGGCTCATCTTTCCATAGCTGAATTTTGTATCTTTCAACATGTACAAGATATCGAACTCGATTGTTTGCTCAGGAGCTGTTCTAAACTCTTCAGTACCATCAAACATATTCTTCTGAAATCTAAAAAGATGATTTTCAGTTAACCACCATCGATGTCCCATGTAAGAGAACTTCTTTCCATTGTACAACCACTTCGAACATGTTTGTGCAGCGCAACAAGGACAAGCATAACGACCTTTGGTACTCCACCCAGATAAATTTGCATAAGCAAGAAAATCATTAATAGTCCACAATAAAGCTGCACGCAAATTAAAGTTCTCCTTCTTCAACACATCATATGTTTCGATACCCACCCACAATTGTTTTAACTCTTCAATTAGAGGTTGTAGATAGATTCAATATCATTACCAAGACCTTTCTCACCAGGGATTATCATGGATAAGATAAAAGATGATTGTTTCATGCAAATCCATGGGGGAAAATTGTAAGGAATAAGCAAAACGGGCCAAGTACTATACGAAGTGCTCATGATTTTGAAAGGATTAAACCCATTAGATGCTAGTCTGAGCCTAACATTTCGAGGATCTCCTGCAAAACTTGGAAATTTTTGGTCAAAGGACTTCCAAGCTAAACCATCCGCAGGATGCCTTAATAATCCATCATCGGTTCGTCCATCGTAATGCCACCTTATAGACTCAGCAGTCTTTGAAGACATAAATAACCTTTGAAGCCTAGGTATGAGAGGAAAATATCACAGAATCTTGACTGGTTTTTTTCTTGATTGTGCTTCCACTACTTCTTTACTCACATTTTCTGTGTTCACATTCATCCACCGAGATTGACCGCATACATGACATGACTCTTGGCTTTTTTTATCACCCCAATACAACATGCAATCATTTGGGCAACTATGAATTTTTTTCATTTCCAAGGCCCAAATCTTTGATCATTTTCTACATATCTTTGCCAGATTGAGGAATTTTTGCAGAAGGAAATATTTCTCTTAAAAACTCTAATAACTGCGTAAAAGATTTACCGGTCCATCCTCCCAAGCATTTTAAGTGGAAAAGACGAATGCAAAATGAGAGTTTTGAATGTTTCGATCCCTCATAAAGTGGTTCATTCATTTCATCAAGTAAATTGTAAAACTTTACTACGTCTCCATTTGGTTCTTCATCACATTCATTTCTTCTCATCTCGGTAAAATGCTCAACACCAATATCACAATCTTCTCTAACAGATTCTTGATAATCATGCATATTAAATGCATCTCGTAACATACCCTCAATGCCATCTTCTCCAATAGATCGACGATCAGAATTAGGAGGAAAAGATACATTACTCCTCGAAGTAGAACTACGAGGTGCCAACTCTCCATGAAATACCCATTTTCTATAGCTCCGAACAAAACCATAAACAATTAAATGCTCCTTGACAAATTCACGACTATGCCAATTAATATTAACACACTTCTTACAAGGGCAAAGAATCATATTCTCTTGGCTTGCATTCGCAAAAGCTGAGTTTAGAAAAGTTTCTACTCCATTTCGATACCCAACACTTACCCTTGACAAATCCATCCAACTTCTATCCATTTCGTATTTCTGTAATATACATAATTAAATGGAAATAGCATATTAATAATCCCTCAAAATATAAATAGAATGTTCTTATTAAGAGCATAACAAAAAAGGGGATGAAAGTGATAGTTGGTTTTACTATTAAAACTTAATAACTAAGCGTTGAGATCGTAATTGAACTAGATTCCATAGACGTAAGAACAGAAACCAGTAACAATGTCAAATAAGAACGATGAACACAGAGAAGAAACTCGGGGTTTCAGCGAAACATATGTATATTCATTTTTTACCAGAATTTATATGCATATACGATTGTGAAATTCTAGATCGTTTTTCGAGACATAATGACAATGTATGTGCAGTTTAATGGACCGAATGCACACAAACCTAATGTATAAAAACATTAACATAAGGACCTACTTGCAGTGTATGTATATATAAGCAACTTAAATATGTGAAAGTTCATCTGAACTGAGTTTCCATAAGGAAACACATTGCAAGGCAAAAATTAAAAAACTCAGAGAACCGTTGAAGGTACCAATAATGCTAACAAATTTTAGGGGGTGAAAGGCTAAAAAAACTCACAGGTAGAACTTTCACAGAGTATCTTGTGATATTTGGATCAACAACCTTCCCTTGGTTTACAGACTGCAATGCAACATATGTGGAGATATTTCTACATCAATATCTCCAGCAAATCATTTGCTGCAAATTGACAGTATTCAACATCCACATACATCTAGGCATGAACTCATATTATTACAAATAGTAGACTCCAAGTTCCAACATACACTAAAACACATGTTATGGATTAATACATATTTTGCGCTAGCAAGATTCATTTGAATGCAGCTTAAGTGTTTCATTTTTATTTCTCAAAACTCACTCTACTCTCAAGGACTGACCACTGAAAGGCAACAACTCCATGGTTTCACAAAAGTCTAAACTTGCCTATATCATGTCAACTCACCAGCTCGCTGCAGCTTAATCAAACCCCATATCATATTCAAGCTGATAAAATATACACTCATATCTGTTTACTAGCCATAAGATGGAAATAAGAGGTTCTCAATTTTACATTTGTTTTAATTTGGAAGTTAGCAGAAAGATAGAATATACACTCATATCTTGTTTCATTTGTTATTCCGCACCAATCAAAGACTACTAAATTCTAAATTCTAAATCTAAAGGAATCCTAAATTATTAGGAATCCTAAATCTAAATCCTAAATCTAAATTATTAGGAATCCTAAATCTAAATCTAAATCTAAATTATTAGGAACCCATTCATGAATCTTAAGCAATTGACTTTTATAATTTATAAATAAAAAAACCTAAATTATTAGGAATCCTAATTTTAAAGAACCCTAAATTAAACTATAAATTTACCTGCAGTAGAACGACGGTCGGTCGGTCGGGGGCGTCAGTCAGAACTGCCGGCGAAGGGACGGACGGCGGCGAACGGCAGAGTGGACGAACGGTCGACTGGGTTTGTGGGGGGGGAAATGTGCAGAGGAATTGTGTGGGGGGGGGAATGTTGCTTCTGGAATGATGTAATCGTTCATAAAACATAAGTTAGCGGCGTTTGTTAATGAAACACCGCGAAAGAACTACCTATTACGGCGTTTATTACTAAAACGCCACAAAAATTGAGCCTTTTGCAGCGTTTTTAAATGAAACGCCACAAGCTTTGAGATTACTGCGGCGTTTTTAAATGAAACACCATAAAATTTGAGATTACTGCGGCGTTTGTTAAGAAAAACGTCATTATAGTTCGGGTAATTGCAGCGTTTTTTATAAAACGCCACTAAGATAGAAGTACTGCGACGTTTTTGTAACAAGCGCCACTAATTTGTGATTCTTTGTGGCGTTTTATAAAAAAACGCCACTAATGTCGCCGCTACAGTACAAAACTGGTGTAGTGATGTGATTAAATTTTTAAAGTTTGAGCGTTTAATGTTGTTATCGTTTCCTTGTTGGTTTTAGGTAACCGATATTTAAAAATTAGTTATAGCATTTCGATACGCCTTAGAGGCGTTTAGATACAGTTTTTTGATAGTTTTAAAATGTTTCGAGACAACCCTTTACTGTTTCGATATACCTCTATTTTAATTTTTTCGTTTCGAGACACCTAATACGTGTATTGATACATCCCTCTTTATTGTACACGACTCTTTATTTTTCAACATTGTTTTAATACAATGTTAGTGTATTGATATAAATAGTTGCAGAAATGCATTTATGGTGGGAAGATAGCAACTCAATAAGTTATATTGATGATCTCAACCACCCAAACAACTAAAAATCAATGAAAAGTACAAATAGAAGATTCCAAAACATCATCAACTATTTGAACCCTCAAGCGAAATCCAAAAAATCAATCTAAACCTTAATTCTTTATTGTCATATCCTTGTACCCAACTCTTTGTATATTTTCTTGTAAATTATTCTTTCGAGAGTTTGAGAAATATTTATCTATAATTTGATAATATTAATCTTGTGATAGATATTTATAATTGTCAAAATCCTTCTTTGCAACAAGAGAGTCTTGTTGGTTAATCTTTTGGTAGAAAGATTGACTAATTGTAGAGTTTACCTCCTTAGCTTAGAAAATAAAAAAATCATTTTTAGTAAAGTTGGCTAAAAATCTTTAGTGGGAGCTAAGGTAGTGAATGTAGAGCTTGTTTGAACCTTAAATCACTATAAATCATTGTGTTCATTATTTTTATTCTTCTTTCTTACTCCTTTAAATTTTTTAAACAGTTAATTCACACCCATGTTGGCTAAATCGATCTTTTGATCCACTCAATAATTTGTATTAGAGACTAACTCTTTGAAGACTTAACATCCATAAAAGACAGTCTTTGAACAGTTTTGATCATCAATCTATTCAAAGTCATGGAATCTAACTTTGGGTTAAACTTGTACGGATCATAATCGATCATCAAGCCACCATTCTTTAATAGGGATAACTATCCCTATTAGAAGAATCGGATGAGGTTCTTTATCAAATTTATCGACTGTCTTTTGAGATGTATTAAAAGACAAACGAAGATTTTAATAAAGAGAGACGATGAAGGAAGACTTGTTCTAAAGACAAGGATATAGATGATTGATGAAAACTGTAGAAGACTTTAAATAAATTACAAAACCTTTTACATATTTATGTGCACTTGATCCTAATATGTATGTCATGATGTCATCTTGTATGAGTCCAAAAGAGGTGTGGGCAGGTTGAAAACCACTTACAAAGTCATAAATGACCTAAATGAGACCAAGATTAAGATCCTTAATCTAAGCTATGAGAACATCACGATAGAACATGAAGAAAGCATTTTCAAAATATAAGTTACTTAATTTCTTTCAAAACTTGACATATTTACCCTTAAATTTTTAATTTTCATAATTTAGTCACTAAATGACTCTTAGTTCTTTCAAAAAGTTCAAAGACAACAATCGAACTCAATTTAAGTTCATTTTTATTGCAATTGAGTACAATTAAGGAGTCAATACATCAATTGGACTATTTCGATTAAAAATTCCAATCGTTGAAACATAATCCTCACTAGACTAATTTTTGAGGTGTTATAATAGTCATTAAAAGAATTGCTTAACCTTTTTAAATTTTAGTCATTTCTTACATCATACGAATGAACTTGGAGTATGAATCCTATAATAACCTCGTAAGGTCTATGTAAATAGGTTGTCTCATTAAACTTAGATCTTAGGATCTCTAATCAATTTAGTTAAGTTTTTCTTTGCATAACGTTTTAATAACTTATGGGCTTTAGTCTCAATCCTTTTGATGTCTTATTAAATCTTTTGGTTAACGAATTTATAGTGTTATCTTTTAATTTTATAAAATTAATAAAAATAATTTTATTTGAGATCAATTTCTAATACTATTATATTAATGATGCATGTGTCTCAACTACTATTATGTTCTATGCTCTACAAAGTTTTGTTTGAATATCACAATATACATATTATGGGCACAAACTTCAATCATTTTGGAATATCCTCCAAGAAATTTCATTATCATACAACCTCTAGTATATAGGTTAGAAAATCTAATTCAAAAAACTTTTTCATCCTTGTCTTTTTACTCTCTTTTTTTTTCTATCATGACATCAACTTCTTATTGTAAGTCTTTACATTTTTCATCAATAGTGTTTATAGTTCGTTTCATTGAACTTGGCCAACTACCATATTTTTTAAAAAAGGTATTTTTAGATTTTAATATTATATTCTTGTGAATTTTATAATTCTTTTATTCATGCATAAGAAACCATTATGTATTATTGTGACAAACATAACCAATTCTCACAAAAACAAACACGTTATAAGAATAAGAATAATTCATGATAATCAATATTTTTCCTTTTTTACTATTAATGTCATTATCATTATTATTATGGAAAGCATAACCCATGAAAAATACAAGATATTATTTTAAGATTTATTTTTATTTATTTCTATAAACAAATTATTATTTTGATAAGACACTCTCACATTTTTAAGTAGATATAGAAATATTTCTACCATTCCATAATTCATATGACATCTTTTTATGTGACACCTTATTTAAAAAGTAATTTATTGATAACATAGCTTTTTCATATATTTTGTGATAACTCAAAACTTTTTCGCTTTTATAATAGTGTGTACTTTAAAACGTGCATTATATGCAATTTTGAGAATGTAGTTATAGTATATAAAATCATAGTGTTTTCATGCCTTAGAAACATTGAGGGCGATAACAACACGAGTACTTCAATCTCTCAGCAGTATTGAAAACAATAACAATATTTATACCATCCTCTCTAATGATAAAAGATTATTTTTTAAATATAATATTATTTTATTTTTTTTAAGTTTTTCGTTATAGCTTATAGTTACTGACGACACTAAATATTTTCTTAAAATCAAAATAATACCAATAATATTATCTTACTATTCATATGAATCTTAAGACTTACCTAATTTTTATTATATTCTTCCTTAATTTTAAATAATAATTAAATAAATATAAACTGTTTTTATAAAAAATAAAATATTTTTCATTTAAACTCTCACCACACATATAATATTTTTTTTAATTATCAATTTTTTAACATAAAAAATCATCATGATCCTTTAAATGAGTAAAAATCAAAAAATTATAATTTTACGAGTATTGTGTATATATTTTTTTTAAAAATAAAGGTGAATATGAGTTAAGTATTATAAAAATTATTATTATCTTAGTATTTTGAAAAATACTTATTAATTAATATGTATATTAGCGCATATACAGATAAAGCGTGTGGGAATAAGTAAAAGTGAGTAAAATTTGACTCAAATAAAAAAAAATGAATAATTTGATTGAAACTTGAAGTAAAAATATTAGATTCGTTTTGACTCAACTCGAAATTTGATAAACTTGAATTAACTTAATTTTTTTAAATAAAGTTTGATTTGTAAAATAAAAATTCTAATAACTCAAAACTCTAGTAATTAAATGATTTATTTTGAAGTTCTAGATGAGTGCTTTAAATTTTTATTATATATAACGATATATAAAAATATAAAAAAAAAATGTTACCACATATGAATATATATTTTATATGATTAGTGAAAGTCATTTAAATTACAAATCATACTATAAATAATAAATAATTATAATTAAATTTTTATAAAAACTCAAAAATTCAATTTGATTTGAAAAAATCTTGAATGAAAGTTCGAATGATAAAATTAAATTCGTTAACTTAAATAACTCAATTTTTTAAACTCGACTCAAATCACTTAAACACTCACCGTAGGTATAAGACTATATTGATCTTCTAATATTTTATTAAGACCAATTATTATACGTGCTAAGCATTAATATTTTTTCATCAATCCGTATTCAATTTAGGGTTTTAAATGGACTTTAATTATTTTATAAAGAATTACTTTTCAACCTTAATCCAAAATTTTACTCGATTTAATTTTCATATAAAGTATAAATATTAAATTAAATCATCAAATCTCATCATTAATAAATTAATCACTTGTAAATATTTTTTTTTCCAATTCATTAACAAAATGTTGAGTTGGCATTTAATCAAAACGCGATTCATTCCCGAATCAGTGGGAATTCAACTCCAACTCCACCAATTATACTTATTCCCTTTGCCAACAACACCCATTTCACCTACCACAGGTTCTGTCATTTCTGACTTCCTGTGTTTCAAAAGCTTCAAGCTTTAGCTTCCTTTCCACTTTTCTTTTAAGCTTCTCTTTGTCATCCATGGAGTCTAAGCTCTTAATCTCTTCTTCTCCACCTTTAGCGTCTCTAAATGTCACTGCCAAAATATCAAGACCCACTAACCTTATGCCTCTTCTAACTCGGGAATTCCCCACCTTTAAGTTTGATTGCTCTGCAAAGTTGTCAAAGAAAGCCATTCATTCTCTTCATGATTCCACCTACTCCGTTGGGTATGAAACAATCAACCCTTTTGCCCTTTACTTCAATTCAGCCTTTTTTATTGTTGAGCAGAAAACAGTTTATTTCATTGTTTATTTTTAGTAAAAAATAAAGCTTTGGTTTTAGTTGGATTTGCTGCCTCTATTTTGTTTGAATCTGGCTGATTTTAGATCTTCCTGCACGTTATGAAATTGGGTTTCTTTCTATGCAACAGTTACAAAAATTCCATTGCTAGATTGCTTGGAATCTAGGCTTTTAATAGTTTTCTGGTGCTTGTCTGAGTTTTCCTTTTTGTTGAAAAATCGCATGAGAAGCTTTCGATTTCTAATGCAGAAAGATGAATATCAAATATAAATCTCTGTTTTCTCATTTTTTATTTAATTTTATTTTCTAATGCAGAATTCTAGTGATAGTATTTATTAGTTACCATTAAATGCCTTTCCCCCTTCAGGATAAAACCAGTCTGATTGCAGTTACAGCAACATTCTCTTCAACGTGATTCATGATATAGAAAATTGAATGCTTCTCTTGAACATGCATTTTTCTTTATTATGCTTTTTCTGGCAACTTGAATTCTTGAACACATTTCAAAGCCTTGTAAATGAAGGAATACTTTATATATATATATATGTGTGTGTGTGTGTGTGTGTGTGTGTGTGTGTGTGTGTTGCTTCCATGTATAAGAAGCAAGAGACTCTGACTTTCAATATGTAACATAATGAAATGTAATGGCTCATAAACCATGCTTAGGATGACCACATTGAACTTTTTACTAACCCTTGTCAGAAACACTCCCAGATTTTATTTTTCTTTGGTATTTCTGTGGTGTACTAGTTGATACCTTTTCAACATAGATGAAGGTTTCTGATTATTTAATTTTGCTTACATCTCAATAGACTAACGGGGGTAAAGCAAAGGGTGGATGAGAGCGAGAATTTGACCCTGGAGGCCGTGAGGCGTTCATTAATCCGACAAGAGGACAGTATAATATTTAGCCTTCTGGAGAGAGCTCAATATTGTTATAATGCGGAAACATATGATCCTGATGCCTTTCCAATTGATGGGTTCCATGGCTCATTGGTGGAGTATATGCTCAAAGAAACTGAAAAGCTTCATGCCCAGGTATGTTTTACTCGATAGTTGGAAAACTTGGTGTCGGTTTTCTAATCAGTTTTTTATTGCGTATAGGTTGGCAGATACAAGAGCCCAGATGAGCATCCTTTCTTCCCTGACGAATTGCCAAACCCCTTGTTGCCACCTTTGCAATACCCAAAGGTAAAGTAGTAGGATGCGTGGGCAAATGTAGTATAAAAATTATGGGTGCAATTGACCCCATTTGATTTATTCGGTATGAGGTTTTCAAGGAGGTAATATAGATTTTTTTCATAGAAAATATTAGATTTTACCCCTCTTAATCTGTTGGGGTATGAGTCAACTATACTTATTGTAATGGTACAAGAAAACTCTATACCTTCACTCGTGACCCCACTAAATGGAAATCCTGGCTCTGCCGCTGGTAGGATGGAAGATAAATAACAGTTTCTGCCTTCTTTCAGTGGCCTTGGATGTACAATTCTTTGCCAACATGAAACATTCTGTTAATTACTTGTTCTACTGGAATTTTAAGCATTTGTCACTTCCATTACTCTAGTAGTAAAGGGATGAAGTTGATTGAGGTAGCTCTTAGTTCCTATCTAATGGGGTAAAACTATAGTCCGGGAAAACATAGTCCTCTGCTAGTAAATCACTATATTGTAGTCTCCTTGAACGATTTGAAGAGCACATTTCTGTGCACGTGCATACTGTTTTCTGGTGCTGGTGATGCTCTTCTTCCCAATGCAACTTATAAACATAACTCATTTGTGAGTGATGATTCAGTTGGCGAGGATTGCTTTCTTTTGATATATTATTATCTTTAGTGGAAGTCTATTCCAAGAATTTAATCCACTGCACACGATCTTTATCTGTCGCTCTCCATAATATTTGTAAATTTGTAGACATTCAGATTTTCTTTTTCTTACTTTGAGCGCTAAGTTTTAACTTCATATTGGAGCCTTTTTCTGCCAATCAAACAGGTATTACATCCCATTTCTGATTCAATAAACATAAATAATCAAGTGTGGGAAATGTACTTCAAAAATCTTATTCCGAGACTAGTAAAGAAAGGAGATGATGGCAATTGTGGATCTACCGCCGTTTGTGACACCATGTGTTTGCAGGTAAAAGTTTTACTAGTCTGTAGGTTAGGAACTAGTCAAAGCATAGTTTGTATTTTTTCCCTTTGTAGAGGTCTCGTGCATTTCTAATTTAGTTATATGGCTTCATCTGAAATGGTGATATACTGGTTGTGGTGAATGTTTCATTAATCCCTTTTATATACTTTTAGTTTAGATTTAGTACATGCAAGACAGCTATTGATGTTGTTTTCCAAAACTTTAGGTTGTAAAATCTAAAGGCATAGTGCCAAAAAATACCCCTAACATTTGATTGAATAGTCATTACGGCCCCCTTTTTTTAATCAATTTAACCCTCAACATTTTAATTTAGGTCAAAATGATCCCTCTGTGGATGAGAACTATTAGTCAAATAATGCTAAATGATTTGAAATGGTGTGATAAACCTACATAGCATTGCAGGCCGGGATAGTAGTGTCATATAGGAAAATGTGTTGATTTTATAGAATGACTCACTAATCAAAAAATTGTATAAAATATAAAATATATTTTTTTCTTTTAACGTATCATTCTGTCAAGTCATTTCAAGTTGTTTACTATCAATTGACTAACTGTTTTCATTCATGGAGGGGTTTATTTTAACCCAAAATAAAATGTTGAGGGCTAAATTGCTTCAATAAAAAGAATAGGGGCCAAAGTGATTCTTCAATCAAACATTAGGGATATTTTTTTTAGTGTTATGCCAAATCTAAATTAGAACTTGAGTAAATTTTGAAAGAGGTAGTTCATTCTTTGGTATTTGGATGGGGTTAAGCCTTTCTAAATGTTGTTAACTTGTAGTTACTAGGTACTTCATAATGTTATTTCTTTCTTCAGTTTGCTTGAATTTGCGAGTTGCTCGGTAAGACAATTCACTTACCGAAAAAGTCTTACTAGTTCATTACAGGCTATATAAGGCATTGATTCATGAGAGTTAGATATCATGGTAACACGATCTTTTAGTAAGTTTAGGTCCCTTACTGTGGGAAGTTACACGAGTTGTATTTTCTAAAGTGTGAACCAAATTTTGAAAAATCGATAAGTTAGTGATGGTTCGTTTCATTTGATCCACATATAGAACCGAGTTTTGCTAATGTAACAAGTAACTTCGTTGCTTTTTAATGTATGTCCATGCGTTGTATTCTACGTATGCAATGTGAATGTGAACCATGCCTGTAACAATTTGGTGACCTTCAGTGGTCTCACTCAAAATCTCGGGAAGTGAATGTTGGTTGTGTAAGTTTTTCGTTGCAGACATTGTTCTGGTCATCTAACTAATAGTTGTACTCTGAACAACTTCACATTTCGGGAACTCTCGGATTTTTAACCAATACGTGTGTTACTGCAGACTCTTTCAAAGAGAATTCATTATGGGAAATTTGTGGCAGAGTGTAAATTTCGGGCATCACCAGATGCCTATACAGTTGCCATCCAAGAACAGGTATATCAATTTATCAGTTCCATTCTGAGTGCATTTTCTTGAAGCATCTGTCAAATGCCGTGTTTCATTATTCGGTCTCGAATTTGCAGGACCGGAAATGGTTGATGGAGTTGCTGACATATCCCTCAGTCGAAGAGTCCATCAAGAAAAGAGTGGAAGTGAAAGCCAGGACGTATGGGCAAGTATTGCCGGATAATATAGACGAATATGGTGTCGATCCGGTTTACAAAATAAACCCGAGCTTGGTTGCAGATTTATATGGTGAGTGGATCATGCCATTGACAAAAGAAGTCCAAGTTGAGTACCTGTTGAGAAGGTTGGACTGATTTGAATAAATGGATAGAGTTTCCATTAGCAGTATATAATGAAATGTGGGTATGTGGAGGAAAACATGCTTATGGTTTCGGGTGAATGCTGGTTTATCATGTATTATAATTGTGTTTAAAATACTATATACATGTATGAAAATGTATGAATAGATATTAATTTGTAATCGTAGACTATTAAAAAAATTATATTTTTAGACCATATTTTTATTTTTATTTTATTTCAGGTTTTTAAAAATATCTTACCATATTAAGATTTACGGTTTGAATTTAAAGTTTTAGATTAGAATTTAAATTCTAGGATAAAATGTTAGAGATTTAAATTTTAGTTTATAAACTCTAAATTATAACCTTAACCAATCTAAATCCTAAATCATAATCAAATCCTCAAACCTTAAAAACTAATATACTTATGAAAATGTTTTATTTTCACCGCTAATAAATAGAATAATTATCTATTTTAAAAAAAACAGACCACATTAAAATTCTTTGGGAAGAAGAGAATTAGACTAAAATTTTAATTGATTTTATAATTTCTTTAATATATGTTATGATTAATATAATTTTAAGAGATAAATAAAATTAATTTATTTGTAAGTATTTTAATAGTAGAATATTTATAGATAAATTAAATAGAAAACCATATTAATTATAATATATTATAAAATAAAAAATATATATTTTTAACATCAATTATAAAATTAATTAAAATACTTTAGTTTTATAAACATTATTTACCGTTTACATTTTAATAAAATAATTTATATTTATAGTCTAATCTAAATATTATTTATTTATATTTTATTTTACTCATTATTAAGATAAATTTAAATTCTAACATTATACTTCTTATGTCCCATCTATAATGTCCAATATTAATTTTTTAAAAGTCAAAATTTTAAAACTTTAATCATAATTATTTTAAATATTTTATTTATTAAATTTTAAAACTTTAATCATAAAATTTATAAAATTTTATAAAACATATATTTTTAAAACTTAAAATACGAAAGCAGAAAAAGATCAATTTTAAAATCTACCATACAACCTAGTTTATGCCTAGAATTCAACTTTAATCCTACTTCCTTTAAAGATTAGGAAGGTATTGAGTTACCTAATAAGAATTCAACTTATAATAACGTTTATATTTCTTTTATTGATACTATACAAAAATTTATTGCATATGAACAATTGTATCCTTTCTTCGAGCATTTAAAGTTAAGGTTGATAGCATCCAGATTCCACGAACAGTTGAGGAAGATCCTAAATGGAAAAAGGCTATCGAAGATAGATAAAAGCTCTTAAAAGTAATAAAATTTGGACCTTGGCTGATTTACTATAAGAGAAAAAACTTGTTGGCTGCAAATAAATATTTATAATGAACTACAACTCGGATGGAAGTGTAAAAAATTTGATAAGTGCATAAAAGTCATAATTTTTATATAATTTTTTACTCGATTATTGTTAATAAAAGACAAATTTAATGACAATAGTGGATAATTATGCTTATTTTACATATTTCAGCATCTCAATACTTAATTCATGAATTTATTTATTATTTGACATAAAATAGGTACATTTAATGATTTTCTCTCTTAGACATGAAACAACCATACAGGTAATGCTATCTAGCATGATGGATGCTGGAAACCAAGCTGGAATGCAGATAAGCACCCGCCACGACAACACTTTGGAGGCCGCTACAGCAGATTAAAGATAATAACTGGTGCTCGATAGATAGAAAACAATATGCCGATTTTGACGGACACAATACGAGAAGAAACAGAAGTGGAGAAATAGAGTCAAGTCATGGTCAAATTCAACACGAGATTAAAGGAGTTAAATTAGGAAATAGAATAAAGTGTTATAATTTAATATGAATATGTATTATTTTCCTTTTAGAACTCTTACCTTTATAGAAAACTTTAACCTAGGCTTGGCCTATATAAAGACAACCCCTAGGGTTAAGAATAATAAGTTGGGTTCTCATAGAAAAACCTTAAGCCACCGACAAAGTTTATCATATTATAAACCCCATCGAGGCTTAAGTTGTTTATGGAGTAGTTGGGGAAGAAAGTTGTACTTTATTTGATATTTATTAATGCAAACATTATTTTTATAATTATTCTCTCTTGGCGTTTACTCTTTTTTGCTTATGAGCTCGGTATGATAGTATGTGAAAAAAATCTATTTGCCTAATATTGAGAGAGTTAGGCTCACGAAATGAGAGAATACGATCTTTGCTCAAGGGCATTGACTAATCCACAAGGGTTTCAACAACTAAAATAACGCATACCATCAGTTGTTATTTATCCTTGATTCACACCGGGATGTATTATCAAGTCATGGATTTCAATAGTTCTCCGAATTAGGGATTAGGAGAAGATATACAAGTATGCTCTGTCGAACTATGGAAAGTTGAGTTGTCGACAAGACATAACCCCGCCTAGGCAGCCAGACGACCCTTAGTGCAATCCGTCGCGGCGATAATTTAACACAATGATTAATAAGTGGATAATAAGTACAACCGGACTCCCCTCTACAAAGCAATCGAATTGGCCTTTATCTATATCACTAAGATCTTATTTATTTATTTATTTAGTTTATTTATTTTATATCCATCATAATCCAAATTACTTTTGTTTTTACTTTTCCAAGTGCGTGATTAACGTGCAACTAAGGATGATCCAGTCTCTGTGGGATTAATAATCTTAAATATTAAAATTTGATAAAAGAGATGGAAAGCTTTGAAAATAAGCATAGGACTCCAAAACTCACGTCAAGATTCAAGGCAAGATTAATATCAAAAGGATTCACACAGTCTTTTGGGGTAGGTTATCAAGAAACTTTCGTTCCTGTTGCCAAGTTAAATGTAATAGGGTTCTATTATCCTTGGTTGTAAATGAGGATTGAAAACTCCATCAGTTAGATATTAAAAAAATATATTTCTTAATGGCAACTTAGAGGAAGATGTTTACATGCAAGTACCTCTAAAAATAGAAAAAAAAAACAAGTGACCAGAAAATTTGCAAGCTAAGAAAGTGCTTATAAGGCTTAAAACAATCTCCAAAAGGTTGGTTCGAGAGGTTCACCAAAGTTGTTAAAATTGATTACAAACAGTGTCAAACTAACCACACACTATTTGAAAATTAGGACCAAATTAAAAAAGTGTCTTAATTGTCTATGTCGATAAAATTGTCATTATTGGAAATGACGTTGTTGAAATAAAGACCTTGAAAGTCTTAGATATTTTTTGGAATGAAGGTGGCAAGATCCAAAGTAAGATTGTTATTAATCATAGAAAGTACATCCTTGACCTACTCTCAGAAACAAGAATGTAGAGGTACAAACCTATAAAAACTCCTATAGACAACAACTTTAAGCCAAGCAAGGAGGAAATAAGAGTTTCAGTAAACAAGGAACAATATCAAAGACTCATAGGTAAACTAATTTGCTTGTCTTTGACTAGACCTGACATTTTTTTCCGTTGGAATTTTAAGCCAACATATGAATGATCCAACTAAGAACACCTTGATGCAACCTACAAAATATTGGAATACCTTAAAATAACCCCTAAACGTGACTTAGTTTTCAGGAAAAGTGATGATAGAACAGTAAAAACTTTCACTGATTCTAGCTAGGATGGAGAATTGACTAACAGGAGGTCAGTAAGTGGTTATTGTTCCTTTGCGTAACTCCTATAAATTTTAATTAAGGAAAAACCATAAATCGATGCAAACTCTCAAATTTAGAACCCTAATTGTTTTTTTAATTGGGGATTTTGTGTTATTGATAAAAGGGTATGGTGGTAAATTGAGTTCTCAGAAGGATATTTTAGGAAAAATACATTTAAGACCTAACCTTTTTAGAATTAGTATTACTTTGTTATATCAATTGTTGAGAACTATTGTATCCGTCGTCCTCTCCCTTTGGTATTTTTCAATTCTAGTTTGTTGTAAAAAAAATAACGACACTTGTTGTAGGGATGTCATGGATGAGAATCTGAGTTATATATGAAATGCTTCTTCGCTTGTTTTTCCAGTGTCATCATCGTAGGAATTTCTCTATGCACATTTCAGTTGATGACACTACACCTTTTAGAGTTTGTTTCGCTCATTCTTCTATCAAGAATCTTCATGTCGGTGACACTCGAACTACTCTCTTTATATAACGTTTCGTTAGATCAAATGGAGGAAAAATGTACCGAGAATCGAGGAAATAGAGTTGGAAAGGTCACCTCGAGGATTGGAGTAGGTTATGCTTCGAGATTTAGCTTGGCTTGGTCTTGATTGGAATAAAAGACATAAATTTGTTTCTTTATTCACTGAAAATGCAGAGACATTGTGATATTGACAGAGGTGACACTTAACGATAAGTTGGAGGGGGTTTTTGCAATAAAAGAGCATTTTAAAGGTTTACGTTTACCAACTATTTCTTTTGTTGGTCCAAATTTAGCTATAATCCATTATAAATCTGAGGCCAAAACATGTGTTGAGCTTGATCCAGATAGTATTTATCTTTTTGATTTAGGAATATGATGACGTCGATTCTAAGGAAAAGATTGTACTACCATCTCCATTGCCTACTCAAAACACTCCGAAAAATTCCCCGCGTGATACTTTTGAGTTTTGTTAGACTTATGTTTTCTTTATGGTTAAATTTTAGAATTTGTATTTTTAACTTTAGAATTATTCATAGGTTCCAACCTATTAGAGCTAGAGGTAATTCGTATTGAGGGAAACATTATCATCGATGTTAGAGCTTCGACTACTAGAGGTGTGTTCTTTTCTTGTGCTAGATTTTTGTATTTTATGATTAATTATTTATTGTGATACTGTGATCTTGAGATACTATGTGATATTGTGATCAAATTATCTTAATTGTTTGTTTCGTATTCTATACGATTGACTGTGATAAGATATTTGAGATCATTGGCATTGATTGCATTATATGTACATGAGGTGGTATTGTACGTAGGAAGGTGATTTTACCATAATTGTGTTTGAAAAAATAAGGGGTGAGGGATTCTGGGGAACTACCTCCACTGTGACTGTTTGACTTTGCCACTATTGTGATTGGCGTTCGAAATATGGAACTCCATTCTCTGTGACATTACATTCATTACTCAGTGTGTTTATTTACTGTGATTATATATATAGTATATATGTGATTGTGAATTGAGTGATAATGTGATCTGTGACTGCTCTTTATAGACACACTAGGCTTTATAGCTCATTCTTTTAGTTTAACTTTTCAAATACTCGACCATACGAGTTGGTACTCAGAGCTCTCAACCAGACAACGATTTTTCATGCATCGAATCAGATACAATTTCTATAAGTATTATTAAGATTATTTATTTTCAAATTGTGTTCTTATCATTTGGTTTATTAATTTAGTTTTGAAATTACTTTTTACGCTTACTTGACGATTAAGTTTCTAAAATATCAATTTTAACCTACCATACCCCTCAAGTCAAAATTAAGGGTCTACATTTTGTCTAGGGCAACTTACTGACATGGAGGAGCAAACAACAATCAGTGGTAGCAAGAAACAGTGTTGAAGCTGAGTATAGAGAACTAGCTCTTAGAATTTGTGAAGGAATTTGGTTGAAAATACTACTTTTAGAATTGAGTTCTAATTGTACCAAACAAATTGAGCTACAAAGTGTTAGTCAATCAACCATCAGTATTGCTAAAAATCCAGTTCACTATGACCGAACTAAACATATTGAGATAGATAAATATTTTATCTCTAAAAAGGTGAACAATGGAGCAATCAAACTCAACTTTGTACCTACCAAAAGTCAACTAGCTGATGTTCTCACCTAGGACCTTCTAAGAAGCACCTTTGATGTGATTACATATAAGTTGGGACTTTACAACGTATACTCACCAACTTGAGGGAGAGTGTAGGTTGTTAACGTATGGAAAGTAATAAAATATATTATGTATCTTGTACTTATGAAAAGTCCGCTTTAGTAAAATATCTTTAGAGATCATATCTAATATTGTATCTTATGTATTTACTGAAGAATATTTAGTTATCCAGAATACTAAGTCAAACTTTGTTTATAATATTTACTCTTCACATGAATAAAATTCAAGAGAGAATTTCCTTCAATTTTACAGTTGTTGGACTTTGGGAAATATGTTTGCTCCATGGTGAGACTTTTGAAGTCTTGTTTTATGAATTAAGCATCCACCTAATACCAAGTTATAATATTTTAGATTGTTTAATCCACATGGACTGATTACCTACGTGAAAACTAATTCATGCATTAAAAAGATAAAAACACAAGTAATTTTGGTTTGAGGAAAGAATTACTTAAAGAAAATAACTAAGTAAATAACTAATATTAGGATAAAAAAACTAAGTCCAGGTCGATTGCTTTGTAGAGGAGAGTCCAATTGTAATATATTATCATCTTATAAATGCATGGGGTTGAAGTGTCATCTCGGCGGGTCGCTGAAGGGTCACCTTTGCTACCTCGGCTACCTCGATGGGTTTATACTTTGTCGACAATTCAAACTTTCATAGTTCAATAGAGAATTCTTAATTGTCTTCTCCTTATCCCTAATTTAGATTGCTATTGAAGGTGTGAATCAAGGGTGAACAACAACCAATAATATGCTTCCTCTTATTCGTTGAAATCCTTGTTGGATTAGCCAATGCTCAAGAACAAAGACCGTATTCTCTCATTTAGTGAGCCTAACTATCCCTAGTATAGACAAATAAGTTTTTTCTCGCAAACTTATCTTCCGAACTCGTATGCAAAAAGAGTGAGAAATAAGAGAGAATAAACTATGAAACTTCGATTGTATTAATAAGGATGAAATAAATTACAACCTTCTTCCTCAAATACTCCACAATTAACCTAATCCTTGACGAAGATTTAGAACATGGTATGTTGTCGGTAGCCAAGAGTTTATTGTATGAAAGCTGACTTGCTTTCATAGACCTAAGGGCTTACTTTATATAGGTCAAGCCTAGGTCAAAGTCTCTCTTAAGTATTAAGAGTTCTAAAAGGAAAAGAATACATATTGTTATTAAATTATAACTCTTTATTTTATTTTCTAATTGCTCATTTTTGGACTTTTGAACTTCTGTTGACTTTGACCATGGTTTGACTTTCTTTCCTCGCTTATGTTTCTTCTCTGATTGTGCTCAATAGATTCTGGACATTATTTTATTTCTATCGTGAACCAATTGTCATCTTTATTCTGCTACAGTAGTAACCAATATGTTGCCGAAACATGTACTTATCTGCATTTCATCTTCGGCTTCCAACATCTATTTATAGTATATGGTATTACCAGTAGGTAAATTTCCTATCTAAGAAAGAAAAAAAATAACTGTACCTGTTTTATACCAAATAATATATGAAAGCAAGAATTAAGTGCTTGGATGCTAAAATGTAAAAAATATGCATAATTATCCAATATTGTCATTAAATTTGTTCATTACTATCAATCATTGAGTGGATAAATGATTTAAAATATAGGACTTCTATGTACTTATCAAATACCCCCAAACTCGAACTATTGTTTGTCCTCAAGCAATGAAATTGTATCCTTTAGTAAGAAATTTTATAGTAATATACCTACTTGCTTGCCGCGGTAGAGCTCCTTTCTTGACTCGGCCTTTTCTAGTTCTAGGATTTTCTCAAAACTAAACTATGAGTCTTTGTTTGTGCATAGCTATGTCAAAGCTAATTTTTTAATTTCTAATCCTTTTTTAGCTCAAGACACTCGACTTAAATTTTATTTCATCTTTTCTTTTTCCCTATTTTGTGTATAAATATATCTGTGAATATATACTTATATTGTTTGAGCCGTTTTTGGACACATCAAGTATTCAACTACTTTTACTAGAGCCAATTTCGGACATCTCTAATAAGTGAAAATCTAAGTCCTAGATCTAGTGATTAGCACCTCTATGGACTATTCTAGAGCCGATGATATGCACATGTAGCTTAAAATCTAAATTCTACATCTCTATTGTTTTTCTAAGAAAAGAACTTCTAAAATCAACTAAGTCCGACGGTGTTTATATGTTTTCAGTCTCATAGTCTAATTCTAAGTAATAATCCTATGATACATTTTTGATTTCAAGTCTTGTGAATGGTACATTCGGCTGCGACGGCTGGATGACATATTGCTGCTAAGGTAGACTCTATAAAATTTAATAAACTTAACAAAAAATTACATCAAGGATGTAAAGAACAAAATTTAAGGCAATATTTAGATAATTACACAGATATTTTCTATATATTGTAGATTAATTACATTTACAAAAATAGACTAATGTTCCCCAAACTCGAGGGATTCATTATCCTCAATGCATGGAAACATATAGATAAAAGAAGAAGTTAGCACATTAATACAATTAAAGGAAAATAAAAAGATAAAATTAAAAACACGTCTACCGCCCTAGATTTGAGGGGATTCAAAGGAATCCTCGGATTTGTCACCCTAGATTTGAACGGCTCTTTGGTGGTGGTTATGCTCCCCTCAGCGGGCTGACAACAATCTTCTTGGCCGATCTGAGGGGGTTGGACTCGGATAGGAGTGGGTTGTTTGATGACCTTCTCTTAGGAGTCAATGTTGAGTAGGGAGATGGCGGCTAATAATTTTATTTTTCTGCTTGTGCGCAGCTCCTCCATGAATTCCTTTATTGCCCTCAACGGGACTTTAGGTATTCAAAAGTGTTGCTGAGAAGGGTTCTGTGGCTGCAACAACAGTGGTGGCAGCAATAGAAGTTTACAATGGGACTGTGGCGGAGTCAGATGCTGATTTAGTAGGCGTCGGTGATGGTTGAGGCTGTTGTGGCATGGAGAGCTCGATTTTGGATGTAGGTAATTGATAAGTGCTCAAAAGATTATCATTTTTACACCTTTCATGGATAATAATAACTTAATCTACACCTATTTGGACTAAAGCATAAACTTAATGTGTGACATTTAGATATTTTGCTTTTGTGATATATAAAGATGATATTTATAGAAAATGCAAGCTTTAATATACCTTTGTGCATTTACAAGTAGATCTGATACCGCAGCAGTACCTGATACCGCGGTAGTACCTAAGGCCGCGGCAGCACTTGATGAACAAGTACCGATATTGTAGGCGATCTGAAAAGAAAAAATAAGGTGGACGTTTTAAGACAAGCAGCATAAGAATCAAAGTTGGGAAACGCATAGAAAGTTAAGGTCAAAGGTCACGCATGAAAAGAATCCTTGTGGGAATAAACTAGAAAATAAAACAAATATCTTTTATTTATGTACTTAACTTGTGTTTTACTCCAAGTTGTATTCCTACTTTGGAAAGGTTGCCCTAGCCCAAGCCTATATAAAGGAGGTGTCGCCCAAGGAAAAAAGAGATCCGGACGAGAGAAAAGAGCTCACCTTAGATTTTAGATTTTTCTTTGTTTTCGTTATGTTCTAAATTCTTTAAGGCATAGGTGAAAGTTATAGAGTATTTGTGAGAGGAGATTGAACTTTGTTTTCTTGTTTCATGCAATAAAATATCAAGGTTTGCTTATTCTTTGCTATTCATTGTTCTTGCATTCAAGCTCGGGAGAGAAGTTTGTGAGAATTCTATTTATCTAATATCAGGAGAATTAGATTCAGGAAAAGAATAAGTACGGTATTTTTCTAGTTGGAAAATACTAACTCGGCCTAGGGATAGGTTAGAGTTTCAGCGGCTAAAAAAAGTGTGAGATTGGTTGGTGATTACAATTGATTCACACCAGGAGATATCAAGGACTAGTCATCAACAGTACTTCGACTTAGGGATAAGCGAAGTCATCAAGAGACACTTTACCGTATTTTGGTAAAGTCCACCCAAGAGCAAGGGATTGTCGCAACGAACGAAAACCATCACTGTCGAGGAAGTAAAACTATAGTGTTACCGAGGCAGTATTGTGTGATTGCATTGGATAGAAACAAGTCAATTGAATCCACAATACAACAAAACTGGATCCTGGTCAATTTCTAAATTTGTTTCTATTTTCATTATTTAACTTTCTTTATTATTCAAGTTATTTAGTTTACTTCAGAATACCCAAATAATTTATGTCTTTTATTTTATTTATTTTGCAGAGCGAGAAGACGAAAGAAAACATATTAAGTATATCAATACATATGAAGACGATATTCGATATACTTGTCACTTTATTACTTGCGACGTGTACACTTGTACTAATTGCGCAACCTATTTTACACGCAACAGTAATGCATTTGAATAATCTGAGAATCTTTCTTAAATGATTGCTATGATGGCAGTTTTGAAGTCCCGGACGTATCCCATGAAGGCCAATTGCCTTCTCTCCATACGCTGTATGAAAGGAAATATGCCACACTCTGGTCTAGTTATTCCTCAACGGTGTGAATCGATCTTTCGATAGTGTGACTACTCGCTTCAAATATCTAAGGGATGTAATCAAATAGAGAAAGTATAACATATCTCGATCGTTCGCTGCATACTCAAAAATCTGTTTGTTAATGATGCGATCGATATCAATTTTGCGATTGTGGATGATCGAGTGTTTGACGTCAATCTGGGCTGATCAACGGTTTGGTGGTGAGAGGTTGGTAGCAGGTTCCTTTTGATGAAAGTGTTTCAGAGTTTGGCCTCTGGTTATAGAACCGCGATACTTGCTCGTGTTCCATTCTGCCCCTAGAATGCAGAGTTCTGTCTTCATCATTTTGCAATTGGCGATGGTAAGGGCGGCGACGAAGTCACCATGTTCGTTATTCTCAATGAGGAGGCCGAAGTGTACGTTGATGGTGATATCGACTATTGGGATCGCTCGACCTCTGAGATGGTTGTAGGGGTTGTTTGACATCGGTCGATGGGCATAGAATTCCCTAAACCACACGATGTTGGCTGGCTCCGATTGCTTAGTAAATTTCTTCCACTACTGAAATGTGATCTTAGACAAGATGAAATTTTTGATGTTGAGATCATCAATATCTGCGTAGAAAAATCATTGTTCCTCCCAAACCTAACGACCTTTGAAGTTTTGTTGGTATTCATGCTCGACTACCTATGTTACGAATCATCGGTATTTTGGTGCAACCGTATTGGCTGGATTTTGTCTTTGGTTTGCCATAATTCTTTATGGATAAGAAGAAGATGAAAGTAATAAACAAGAAGCGAAAATCTAAAGAAGTAGTGAGAAATAATCATCGGTTACTGTTAGTTACAATATATTTAGGAAGCTATTAAGATAAAGTAGTTACCGTGATTATAGGAAGTTGTTTAGATAGAGTCTTACTTTATCTTAACTCTGTCTTATCAGATTTTTAGATTTTAAATTTATTTTTCCTTATCCTAGAGATTATCTAGTTAGGTTTAAACTCTCTTATAAGAGTCTATATAATAGAATATTTTCTCTTGAATAAAACATCATCTTATAGAGTTTCAATTAATACTCTGTTTCTCACGTGGTATCAGTTTTGGAGTCGATCCTTAAATATTTTTTCTCTCCTCTCTTGTTTCTTCATTATTGGTTTTCTATGGCCTTTCCTACAGCTATTTCCTCTGAAATTAGCTCCCATATTACCCCTCAATCATCTGAATTTCACACTTCAAATGCATCTTCTTCTCCAATTACATCATATAAACTAAATGGGAACAATTACCTTCCATGGTCCCAATCGGTGAAGCTTTATATCACGGGTAGGCAAAAAGCTTCTATCTTACAGACTCAATACCCATTCTAGATGAGTCTTATCCAGCCTACTCTAATTAGCTTAGTGAAAATACCATGATCATGTCGTGGTTAATCAACTCCATGATCCCAGAAGCTGGAGAGAATCTTATGCTCTACAAGACTACAGACGAAATTTGGAGTGCAGCAAGGGATACTTATTCGAGCGTCGACAACATCTTTGAACTCCTTAGGGTTGAGAATCAGATCAAAGATCTCAGGTAAGATCTTACTATCGCACAATATTTTGGTGTGTTAACCAAGTGTTGGCAGCAACTTGATCTTTTGTGACTAATGAATGGAAGTGTACTAAGGACGTTCACTTCTACAAGAAACTCAAAAATCAAAAAAGGATTTTCCAGTTTCTCTCGTGTCTTAATTGTGATTATGATGGAACCAAGAGAAGAATCTTAGCCATGAAACCTCTTTCCCTTGTTCGAGAGGCTTTCTCAGAAATTCAAAGAGAAGATAGTAGGCGTATTGTAATGGTATCTACTTCCCACCAACTGGAAGTTTCTGCTCTCCTTACTCATTCCGCCTCTGGGAATAAACAAAGGAATGGGAGGCCTTGGTGTGACCATTGTAAAAAGACTGATCATGATAGATCGGTGTTGGAAATTGAGTGGGAAGCATGCGGATTGGAAACCCACTAAGAACAGGTTCCAAAAAGCAACCCACACTGCCACTGAAACTTTCTCTAGTAGCTTTAACAAGCAGTAGATTGAGGAACTTCACCAACTTTTTACTCATCTCACCACTAAATCCCCCTTTACAACCCTATCAACCAGTGAAGGTAGAGTTTCATGTTTGGTAACCTCTAATCCTATCTCATGGATTATAGATTTCGGTGCATCTGATCATATGACCGAAAACCTTCAGCTTTTTCAAACCTATAATCCCAGCAACTCGAAAACCTCCATTATAGATTGTAGACGGTTCTTTATCATAAGTAAAGGGAAGCGGTACTATTCATGTGGGTGATACATTTGTTTTGTCCAACGTGTTATATATTCCTAATCTTGTTTGTAACTTGTTATCAGTTAATAAGTTAATACAAGATACCAAATATGACGCTAACTTTGGACTAAATGGGTGTATATTTCTGGCATAGGGTTCGAAGAAGGTGATTAACAATGTTAGGCTATCCAATGGTCTTTACATCCTTGATGAATTACCACCTTCAATGTCTTTCGTTTCAACTTGTTTTCAATCTTCATCTTCTGAAATTTCTATTGAACCCAATGATGTTATGTTATGGCTCCTTAGGCTATGACATCCTAATTTTACGTATCTTTCAAGAATATTTCCTAATTTATTTAACAATAAACAATCTCAATCTTTTACTTGTGAAATCTGCCAATTTACCAAACATAAAAGAGAGACATATGCACCTTCCTTTTTTACACCCACATCTCCTTTTTCTATAATACACAGTGATATTTGGGGTCCATCAAAGGTCAAAATCTTATCTAGGTCTAGATGGTTTATTACCTTTATTGATGACTATTCTAGGACTATTTGGACCTTTTTAATGAGAGAAAAATTTGAGCTTGAGTCGATTTTCAAATCTTTCTTTCAAATGATTGAAACTCTGCTTGAGACACGTATTAAGGTTTTCCGGAGTGATAATGAGAGTGAGTACCTTAGTAAGTCCCTTGGAAGTTATTTTCGGGAAAAAGGCATATTTCACCTAACTTCTTATGTCAACACTCCTCAACAAAATAGAATAGCCGAAAGAAAGAATAGACATCTCCTAGAGATTACCAGGTCTCTTCTTTTTTCTGCTAAAATACCTAAATATCTTTGGGGGAAAGCTTTACTTACAATCACCTACCTTATCAATAGAATGCCTTGCAAAAACTTGAGGTTTAAAGCACCAACAAAAGTCTTATTCGGACACTTTCCTCACTTTCAACCTCTGTCATCCGTTCTTCCTCTTAAGGTATTTGGTTGCACAACGTTTTTTCATTTCCATGAGAAAAATAAAAGCAAGTTGGACCCTAAATCAATCAAATGTGTATTTATAGGATATTCCTCTAGTCAAAAAGGTTATAGGTGTTATTCTACCATTACAAAAAGGACCTACGTTTATTTTGGTGTCACCTTTTTCGAACATAAACCATATTTTGCATGGACTAAATTTTAGGGGGAGAGCATCGAGGAATTTCAGTCCTCTATTATTCAAACTTCTATCATTCCTCCACTACCAGACATTTCTCTTATTCCCTCTCTTGAAACCACAGAATCTAAAAACACTTGTTCGAGAACTCCTCCATCACCGAGAGTTGTAGAAAAAACCCCAACCTCTATACACCAACAACTACAAACAGTCCATTAAAGGTGTATACTAGGAGGAAAAGAGCCTCTAATGAAAAAGATAGCCAGCCTAACACCTGTCAAGAACCAGATTCAAGTCTTGCTGCTGTTGAACCAGAAGAAAATCCTACTAATGTTGAGGTTGAAGGTAACATTGCTCCTTAAGATTCTAGTTACCTTGATGACTTGCCAATTGCAATTAGAAAATGTTGAGGTTGAAAGTTTACACAGACTCAAGCTGGGCAGGTGAGCTCACTGATTGGAGGTCAGTTAGTGGATATTGTGCTTATATTTGGGGAAACCTAGTTACTTGGAGAAGCAAAAAACAGGTTGTGGTGTCTAGAAGTAGTGCTAAGGAAGAATTTAGAGCATTGTCCCTTGGAATATGTGAGAGAATGTGGATAAAGAGACTTCTCGGAAAGCTGGAGTTAGATAGAGAGAATGAGTTTGAAATCTACACCGACAGCCAATCAGCTACAAGTATTGCTAAGAATCTAGTGCAACATGATAGGACCAAGCACATTGAAATTGATAGGCACTTTATCTATGAGAAAGTGAATGGTTGCACTGTGAAGTTAAACTATATTCCGACCAAGAGTCAGATTGTTGACATCTTTACTAAAGCACTTCCAAGAGTTAACTTTGATGAGTTCACATCTAAACTGGGTATATACAACATATACATAGTTTGAGGGGGAGTGTTAGTTAAGTGCATTTAGGAAGCTATTAAGATAAAGTAGTTATCGTGATTTTAGGAAGCTGTTTAGATAGAGTCTTACTTTATCTTAACTCTATATTATCGGATTTTTAGATTTTAAATTTGTTCTTACTTATCCTAGAGATTATCTAGTTAGGTTTAAATTCTCTTGTAAAAGTCTATATAATAGACTATTTTCTCTTGAATAAAACATCAACTTACAGAGTTTCAATTAATACTTTGTTTCTCACAGTTACCTTGATATTTAAAGGCGTGAGGGGGCACAACCTTTGATGGAGCGACGTAATTATTTCCCTTGATGGCGTGCACTCTATGCATCCCCAACTGGCAGCCACTAACAGAGAAATCGACGTCAATATTAAATTTGGATGACAATTCCAGCACAGATTTTTAGTGATGCTTTGATAAGATGGGTAACCGCTTGCTGCGGCAACTGTTGTTGAGTTGATCTATTATTATCTTGGAATTTAGAGGGTTTCATATCCTATTGTTGCGGATTTAGTGCATTATTGGGATTACTCCATGAAAAATTTGGGTGTTTCCTCCATGTTGGATTGTTTGTGCTGGACATATTGTTTTGGTTGAAATTTCTAACATAAAAGCTAGATTCTGGATTCTGAGGGAATTCATTCGAGTTATGATTTTTGCCACATAGTTCACAAATATATGTGATTACCTTAACTTTCCGAACATTGTTGGGATTTTGCAGATCCTGTACCATATTTGTCAATGCTTATAATTGGGCCAATATTAAATCTGAAGAATCCAGATTTTTCATTCCTCACCTCGTTACTCTTCTCCTTGTAGTAGGATGCTGATAATTATTCTTGGCGAGTCTATACAAGATTTACAAACTTTTATGGGGTGAGCGGTCTGGTAGTGTACCGTTGGCTGAAGCATCAAGCATCATCCATGTTGATGTATTCACCACATTATAGAATATGGATACTTGAGTCCATTCGGGTAGTCCATACATCGATCATTTTCTTTAAAGTTCTCAACATTTCTCTCATGCCTCGGACATAGATTCATCGTTTTCTTGCCTGAACGATGTAATTTCATTCCTTAGTTTGTCTGTCATGTTCGTGTAATTAAAACAGACAAGAAAAATACAAAATAATTCCTTCCATGAGCTTAAGGATCCTGGTTGAAGGTTGTTTAACCATGAGTTCGCCCTATCTCTTAGTGAATAGGGGAAAGGTTTGAGCTTGAGAACATCAACGAATACTCTCGGCAGCTTGAAAGAATTGTAGATTTCTAAAAAAGATTTGAGGTTCTACCGAGCATCGTTATTGGTCGATCCTCCGAATTTTCATAGGGTATTGATCATGTTAAACATGACCGATTTAAGCTCAAGGTGTTCTGCATCGATATTTGGCATGACGACAACAGGTGTCAGCCCATCTAGATCTTCTTCAAGATAATCGCGAACTGTTTGGACGTATACACGGGGCTAAAAGATTGTTTGGATCAACTACTACATATGCGTCTGGGTTAGCTAACTCAATGACATTCATGCCAGCGTTGTTCCCCTGCTGGCCAGGTGCTTGATTCATCCTTTTTCTTAGCCTTTTTCGAAGATTTCGTGCGACAGGCTCGATTTCTAGGTCAAAGGGATAATCGTCAACTGATGGATTTGACCTGGTCATGCAATGAGATAACCTAGATTATCAAGGTAATAAAATAATAATAATAGATAGATAGATATATAGACAGACAGACAGATAGATAGATGTGGTGTAGAAGTAATATGTTGGAAGGTTGGTACGCCAGTCCCCGGTAACGACGTAAACTTGGTGAGGCTTTTGTAGTCTTGTATTATGAATTAAGCGTCAACCTAATGTCAAGTTGTAATACTTTATATTGTCGAGCCCAAAAGGACTAGATTACCTATGCGATAACTAATTCCTGCATAAAAAGATAAAAACACAAGTAATTTTGGTTTGGGAAAACAATGACTTAAAGAACATAACTAAGTTAATAACTGAAATTAGGATGAAAAAATTAAGGTAAGGTCGATTGCTTTGTAAAGGGGAGTCTAGTTGCAATATATTATCCTCTTATTAATGCATGGGGTTGAAGTTCCGTTACAGCGGGGCGCTAAAGGGTCGCCTTGGCTACCTCGGCGAGTTTATGCCTTGTCAAAAATTCAAACTTTCGTAGTGCGATAGAACATCCTTAATTTTCTCCTCCTTATCCTAACTCGGAGTGCTATTGAAGGCCACGTCTTGATAATACCTCCAGGCGTGAATCAAGGGTGAACAACAATCGATAATATGCTTCCTTTTAGTCGCTAAAATCCTGGTTGGATTAGCCAATGCCCAAGAACAAAGACTGTATTCTCTCGTTTCGTGAGCCTAACTATCTCTAGTATGGACAAATAAGTTTTTCCTCACAGACTTATCTTCCGAGCTCCTATCCAAGAAAGAGTAAGAACCAAGAAAGAATAAAGTATGAAACTTTATTGTATTAATAAGAGTCAAATAAATTACAACCTTCTTCCCCCACTACTTTATAATTAACCTAAGCCTTAGAATATTTAGAATATGGTAAGTTGTCGGCGGCTAAGAGTTTATTCTATGAAAAGCGACTTGCTTTCTTAGACCTAAGGTCTTGGTTTATATAGGTCAAGCCTAGGTCAAGGTCTCCCATAAGTATTAGGAGTTCTAAAATGAATAAAATACATATTCTTATTAAATTATAAATCTTTATTCTATTTCTTAATTTTGCTTCTTTTTAGACTTTTGAACTTTCGTTGACTTTGACCATGATTTGAGTTTCTTTCCTCGTTTTTGTTTCTTTTTTTTTATTGTGCTCACTAGATTCTATACTTTATTTTGTTTCTATCGTACATCAATTGTCATCTTTATTCTACTGTCGTGGCAACCAATATGCTGCCGAGGCGGGTGCTTATTTGCAATTAATCTTTAGCTTCCAGCATCTATCCATAGTATCTTGTATTACCAGTAGGTATATGTCCTGTCTAAGAAAGAAAATAATTAACCGTACCTGTTTTATACCAAATAGTATATGAAAGCATGAATTAAGTGTTTGGATGCTGAAATGTAGAAAATACGTAAAATTATCCAATATTGTCATTAAATTTGTTTATTACTAGCAATAATTGAGTGAATAAATGATATAGAATATATGACTTTTATGCTCTTATCACTCCAATAAATTATTTTCTTACTATTACCTATCCTTGATTGTCTAATTCTTTGTTGTTGACACATGCCTTGCCGAAATGCTTTCTGGATCATATCATAAGGTTTAGCTAACCATAATTGTCGATTGATGAGGAGATCCTTTAGGAAGTGCTTAGGATAGGATTTGATTGAAACCATCTAATTGAATCACTTTCCAAAAGAACCCGAAATGAGATTTTTCTCCCCTCCTTGTTTTCATGATTTCTAAGCAGTTTCTTATTTTATTTATCTTCCGGGGAATTGATGCTTACTACATACTATTGATCAGTTTCAGATCTTCAGTGGCTATCTTGGAGCTGAATTTCAAGGAACTATGGTGCTTTTATTTTGTATTTAAAGTATTATTATTTTCATTTTATTTTGCCTACTTTCATATAACGTTGGAATTTTATTTTATTAATTTTTAGGAATCTGGCTTCAACCGCGTCCATCCAAATGAATCTACAGTTCCAAGTGCCGGACACCGCCTTGCAAGATATGTTGATTATCAAGCAATGGGTTTAAGGGGCCTCAAGAGGAAATGAGCTCTTGGACTTCAAGTTTAGTTTATGATTTTGAAGAAGTTTTACCACATAAGTGGCCTTTCTTTTACACTGATAGGGGTTACATTGATACTTACCACTAGTTGAGAAGATGGACAATTACTACTAGATTTAGTATGTAGGATGTGTGCAGTACCGATGGGAGGGTTATTCGGCTTCGTTCAGTTACACGTTTAGAATGGGATTTTTACGCAACGCTTGGGAAAACGCCCGTTTGTAGTACAAAATCCTCCAAATTACGTCGACAACGCGACTCTGAGAAACCCGTTCAACAGCGCTTCAGTTGCCAACCCTAAAATACCCATTTTAAACGGGTAGTTGAACGAAGCCTCTATTTTTACTTTTGTAGTCTCATGCCCATCCTTGTAAAATCATGACAGAAGTTCTCAAAACCCTGCAAGAACTCAATGTCCGTTGGAAGAAGATTGGTCATTACAACATGAAGTGTAGGTGCTCGCTAGCATTCCGGGTCTTAATGAAGGCATGGTTAACAATTCCGCACACAATAATCACAATTTTGGGGATGAATCAACCATTATAGAAAATGATGGTATTACCGAGGCCCCGAACATTGTCAAGTTTGAAGTCCAGGTAATGTCCTATCACTAGAGATGATATGGGTTTGATTTTTGTCCACCCAAACCTAACCGAACACAAATATCTTAAATTCGACTAGAACTCAAATATTTTTTTTAAAAAAATCGACCCGAACTGACCCGAAAATAAATACCCTAAATTCGGCTCCGACCTGACCTATAAAAAAATTAATTTAGGGATTAAATTGAAAAAAAAATAATTTTTGGGACTTAATTATAAAAAATATAATTTTAAGGACTATATTATAAATAAAATATTAATTTTAAGGACCTAATTATAAAAAATATATAGATAGAAGATCATTATTATAAATATCCCTAAAAAATTATTATAAAATTACATATTTATTCATGAATCGGTCGGATTGTATATTTTACACCCTAAACCCAAACTATACCCAACCCGATGTAACTTTAAAAAATCACCTAACCCGTCTCGATTCAGACATGATTTTCAATCAGACCGGATCGGATCACAATCCGATAGACCGGGTAAAATGACCATCCGTACCTATCGCAATAAGAATTTTTTTATGAAAATCAAGTGTTAGCCTTGCTCTGCTATGTTTGTAATTATTGAATGCCCTGAATAAAAGTGTTAATATCTTTTTTGCTGTCATGGATGTCTACAGCTTTACAAAACCCAGAGGAGAAATATTTGTTGGACCTTCAGAAGGTTATATCTCCAAAGACATTTGCCAATGAATCTCCTATGAAGCAAATGAATAAGAATAAGAATAAGAATGATAATATTGTATGTATATAACTCTTTCTTGAACATATGTTTCATTTTTTTGATATATTATATGGTTTCCACTACTGATGCTAGGGAAAACGTTTAAGATTATTATTTAACGAGGTAGATGGTTGGGAGATCAAGCGAGCTCCAAAGAGGTTCACCCTCGCTCAAATTCCAACTGGAAGAGTCCAGTGAAGATTGTGGACTTTCCTTCCGCTTTCCCCACACCATCTCTGTATCGTCTTCTTTCCCTCTGTTCTTCTTACATGCACTTCCAAGTTCTGTTAACTCTTCAGATATCCTCACACTTTTCTGTCCAAACTGTAGCCTCAACAACTCTGTTATCCCGTTGAAAGCATACAGAGAAGCTGAGATTTTACGTTCATACGCCATTCTCTTCATGGCGCCATTAATCATCGATGGTTCATCCCCGAAACTCTCTTCCCCCATTGCCGTTTCAATCACTTCTGCAATCTGAAAAGGTGAGAAGTAGCACGATGATCCAATGTCATCGACAAACTTCAAATCCATACCCTCCATTTCTTCATTATCGGTTGTGCTTTTGATGTCATCATTTGAGATATCATTGAGAGAATCCGGAAACTGGGTATCCAAGAAAGCCGATGTTTCTTCATTATAATCATCCACTGATTGCTGGTCAGTAGGCTCAGGAACGGGCAAAGGGGCAGATGAAGTGTTTGATTTAAGTCTGTGAAGAACAAGATTAGAGATCTTTGAAGACAGAGCTGGATTTAGATTCGAAGATGGAGAGAAGTTTGTCTTCGTATTGGGGCCACGAAGCAAGCATGCAGCTTCATCGTATGCCATGGCTGCTTCCTCGGCGGTATCGTAAGTGCCTAACCATACCCTTACCTTCTGTATGGTATCTTTAATCTCAGCAACCCATCTGCCTGATGGCCTTTGCCTCACGCCCAAAAATCCTCTCCTTCTTCTCCTTGCTCCTCCTTCCACGGCGGCTGCATCCCAAACCATTGTTTGTTGACTTTCAGTAGCCTTTCTTTTCTTAGCCATAGTATTTTTGGTTATGGTTTGGACTAGGGATATCAACTGAGTGTTGGGACTTGACAGATGATTTGGTTTTGTTTGTCTGCATTTATATAAGAGGAGTGAGGATCCAGTCAAAAGGGAATTTTAGGTTTGAAAATGTCTTAGATGCTTCTTCTTACCATTTTGTTTCCATTCTCTCCTATTCCTTGATGTTTTTGGAATATTATATTACACCATATTAGATGACATTGACCACTGCATTTAGCCTGACCAAGTCCATGGGATTCCTTCCTTTTCTTTTTCAGGAAGTAATCACTTCTGTTTTTTCTCTTTTGAATACCATACTAGAATTAATATTATTTTCTAATAATTTATAATTTTAATGAGTCAAAGTTTGATCGGGCGGAGATCATCTATTTTTTCCCATGCTTTCTTTCATGTTTTTATTTCAAATTAGAAGGGTTTAGTGTTTAGGGTTCAAGGTTAGGGGTTGTGGTTAAGGTTTAGAAAATTAGGGGTTGGTGTAGGTTTTAGGGTTTAAAATATAGAAAATAAGTGTTAGGCTTAAAATTGAATTATTTATATAATTTTTAAAGGAGACATGAAAGGAGAATTGGGAAAGAAGCAAATGATTTTTACCCAGTTTGATCAGTATTATAATTTGATAATAATTTTTTTAAAAAATATTTTATTTTTACAATTAATATTGATTGGAGCATTCCATCTATCTAAACTTGGATTAAAAAACATAATAATTAAGAAAATTATATGAGCCTAAAACTTGGATTAAAAAAATATAATCATGTACTATTTAGTTATAATGCTCTATATTAATTAAAATCCAACAAAATAATTTTATTATAAAAACATATTTTAATATAAAATAAATGGTTTGACATCTTATATAAGCATTATAATTAAATATTATAGGGTAATGATTTAAGATAAATCAACATCTTCGGTAAGTTTTTCTATAAGATATATTACCAACTTATGTTAAGAATTGTTCTTAGGGGTAAACTACACTGTTAGTTAAAAAGTTTAGGGTGTTTTAATATGGTCACCAAACTTTTTAAAACATTTATTAGAGTCACTCAACTTTTAATTCATTTTCATTAAGGTCATTGCCCTCTATTACTGTTAATTTTTTTTGACTTGGCATGTTAAATTTAAGGGTAAATTATAATAAGTCACTGAACTTTTAAGATACTTTTAATATGGTCATTAAAAATTTAAAACTTTCATTATAGTTGTTCAAATTTTAATGCATTTTCATTATAGTCACTGTCGTTAACTGTTCAAGGCATGCTAAGTTTAAAAATAAAAGTTTTTTCACCCTATTTTCTCTCCCATTCTTCTTTTTTCCATTTTCTTCCATCCAAACATGTTTATCTTTTTTTTATCCTCTTCTCTCCTCTCTTTCTCCTTTTCATTATAGTCCCTTCGTTGGTTCAAAACAAAATCTTACACAGTGTTGTTTCTGCAATTTTGGTGGCTATAAGAGAATCAAATTTTTGGGTCCTAATAGTTTACAACAAAAACAATATATTTTATTAACATGTCTAGAGTAACTTAACTATTTTATATCAAGAGTTTTTCCGTTGTTTGTTGTTTTAGAAAAATATGAATAAGAAAAAAGTCTAGAAAGATTATCCTTAGGAAATGTGAGATTCAAATCTCCAATAAGTTCCTTTTCTATCAAAATATATCTAGTTTTAGTATCAAGAATATTTGATTTCTGGGATCATAGATATCAAAAGAAAAAAATAAATGTTCATTAATTTCAATATCAACATGTGATCCATCAAGTACATTATCATGCTCATTATTTAAAATAGTAATATCAATGCTATTCAAATTAGTAATATAATTAACATTCAAATTTTTTATTAGAATGTTTAATATTGTCTTTATCTATGTCTAGCTCATCATCATCTAAAGACTTTTTTTACCTATTTTGGGAAAAAAATTATCTAAAATACTCTTTTGTAATTCTATTTTCCTCTTTTTTTTATTACTAGAAGCATATTTTTGATTTAATATTTTATTATAAAAATTATAAAGCAAAAAATATAGAATGTTAACACGAGTCTCTATCGTTGAAGACTTCAAGTTACGCTTCAAATTTGATTATAGTACATTAATAGTAAATCACATAAACAAAAATCTCTTTGAATATATGAATTTTTTTTTCTCTTAAAATATTATGTAACACCCTGAAAATTGGTTTAACCGGAATTAGATTCCTATGATCAGAAATTTTGTATTGAAATGTTTAGTGGTACAAGTCACCTTATTGGTTAACTAATTTAATGTTAAGTTAATCAATTATTTCTTAAAAGCGGAACTTATAAATTTGGGAAAAAAATAGAAGAATAAATTGTTTTTTAAAGGTTTTCTACCAAACTAGGAAAAATAGAAAGAGGGCTTTTATACGGCAAGAATCGAAAGAGAAAATTGTTTTTAAAAATACTTAAAAAGGGAAACTGAGAATCAAAAGCTTACAACTTTCTTCAATCTTTTCCAAAGATAAACAGACACCTCGTTGTCATCTTCTTCATCAAGTTCAAGCAAGGACCTGACTTGAATCTTTGTAGTTTCTTTGATTTCTCTATATAATTGGAAATTCCATGGATTGGTGAGTAAAACCTTCAAACAATTTATTAATTCTATGGATTATAACACCCACGAATTTAATTAGGAAAATCATAATTTGTATAAGTTCTCAAATCAGAAACCCTAGGTGAATTAGGGATTTTGTATTTCATATTTATAAGAGTATGTTGGTAAAACTAGTGAGCTAAGGGGATATTTTAGGAAAGGAACGTGTTAGTCCTAACCCTAATAGAATTTGAAGCATTTTGGTATATTAGCTCTTAAGCCTCTCTCTTCTTTCTGTCGATTTTCATATACCCTTATCCTCTTCCCTTCTCTTTGTGTCATCTTCTTTATTGTTTAGTCTCAGTTTCTTTCACCTTTCTCCTGAAATATCATTCGCCACCATCAACTTTGTTCGTCGTGGATCAAGTTTTAGTCATTCGAGCCTTGGTTGTTCCTTGCTGAATCTGAGTTTAGTAAGCTTAGTTTTGTCTCATTGTTTCTTTGTGTGTTGTTGGGTGCTTAGGGAGGGAGGTTTAGGTGTGGGTGATAGGGAGTTAGGGTTGTTTGAAGAAGGGGAAGGTTGGGGGTTAGTTGTGGTGGTTAGTTTGGGTTAAGAGAGTTGGATGAAGGTGTATCGGGGTAGTGAGGGCTTAGGTGATGGGGCTAGGGTTCGGATGGGGGCTAGTTAAGGGTGTTGTAGGGTTCAAATAAAGTGGTGAACTCGGTATGGGTGATAGGTTAGAGGGTTGTAAGCATGAGTGTTAGGCCAGGATACATGATATGGTAGTTGGTTGGGCTAGAGGGGTTCAAATGGGATTCATAGAGGGTTGTGGGAGTGGGTCTAAGGGAGCAGGGTGATGAACTGGGCTGAGTAACCCAAATCGAACCGTAAATCCTACCCAAATGTGTGTTATATGACCCGACTCGTATTTGAACTATGACCCAAATTGTAACGTCATCTATGATGTTAACGATGATGTTATCCATGATATCAGCTTTGGTTGTTGATTGTTCACTATTGACTTTTTAATGGGCCCTTACATTAATCTTTTTTGACATCTTGAGTCTATTTTTACTGTCCGTTTGACTAAATTCTAATATAAAACCCTATTTTAACCATAATTATTCTTATTTTTGGAATAGTAAACTTTAGAACATGGGTTGTAATGAGTTCTTTTTACTTTTTTAGATGATTTCAATTTTGAAGAAGACTTTTTACCTTCGCCTCTTAATCTCTGACTCCTACGACTGCTGCACGAGATACTCGAGAGTTAGTCTTATAATTTTAGTTAGGTGGCATAAGTACTAGATTTATTGTGATTAACTATTAGAACTCCGTTAGATTTTCCAACGTTATGTCCATTGAGACATGTGATGTGGTGTTATGCATATTGTGTTTTAGTGCTCGTACGACTAGAGGTATATTAACTTCTTGTTCTAGAATTTTTATATTTTATGGTTACTTGTGTGCATGTTTTTTTATGTAACTATGATATTGAGACATGTGATGTGATGCTATGCATACTTTGTTTTGGTGTATAAATTAAGGAAAACACTAATTTGTGTAAATTTCCAAATCAAAAACCCTAAGTAAAATGGGGATTTTGTGTTTCATATTTGTAAGAGTATACTGGTAAATATGGTGAGCTAAGAATGATAATTTAGGAAAGGAACGTATTAGTCCTAGCCCTACTAAGATTTGAACTATTTTGATATATCAACTCCTAAGGCTATCAATTCTTTTCACCATTTTTCGTATGTCTTTATCCTCTTCCCTTCTCTCTGTGCAATCTTCCTTTCTGGTTGGTGTCAGTTCTTTTTACCCTTTCACTTGAAAGATCATTCGACAATATCGACCTTTTTCGTTGGGGATCGGTTTTCATTGTTTGAGCCTTGGTTGTTCTTTTCCGAATCTAAATTGGGTAATCTTAGTTTTGTCTCAATGTTTCTGTGTGTTGTTGGGTGGTAGACAATAGAGGTTTTGACGTGGGTGTTAGAGAGTCAGGGCTATTTGAAGAAGGGGAATGTTGTGGGTGGGTTATGAAGGTTAGTTCGGGTTAAGAGGGCTTGAAGAGGGTGTATCGAGGTAGTGAAGGCTTGGGTGGTTAGGCTAGTGTTCGGTAGGGGGATGGTTATGGGTGTTGTAACGTTCAAATTAGGTTTTTTTTGGGGTATTGTAAGGTTCAAACAAAGTGGTGAGCTCGGTGTGGGTGCTAGGTTGAGGGGCTATGTGTGTGAGGGTTAAGCCGAGGTATAGGATCTAGTGTATAGTTGGTCTAGAGGGGTTCAAATAAGGTTCAAAGAGGGGTGTGAGTATAGGTCTGATAAAGTAGGGTAATGAATCAGGCTGAGTAACCCAAACCGAACCTCAAATTCGACCCAAGAATATGTTATATGATCCAACCCGTGACCTGAATTGTGAAGTCATCTGTGATGTCAATGATGACATCATTCGTGTCGTCAGTTTTGATTGTTGACTCTTTTAGTGAGCCCCTACCTTGACATTTTTCAACATCCTAAGTTCATTTTTGTTGTCTCTTTAGCAAAATTTGAAATTGAAACCATATTTTTACCATAGTTGTTATTATTTTTGGAATAGTGGACTTTGGGACATGGATTGTAATGAGTTCTTTTTACTTTTTCAAACGAAATTGATTTTAAGGAAGACATTTTACCTTTATCTCTACCTCTTGTTCCTTCAGTTCTTGCAACTATTTTACGAGACCCTCGTGATTTATTTTTATAGTCTTATTTGTGACATAAGTACTAGATTCATTGTGGTTGAATATTAGAACTGTCTTTTGGTTCTGACTCAACTAGACCAAGACTTAGTTTAAATCGTGGGAAGCTTCCTTACCGGCGTTAGTGCTTGCACGACTCGAGATGTATTCTATTCTTATGCTAAATTTTTCACGTTGTGTGGTTACTTGTTTGCATGTTATTTTTGTCTATGTGACATTGAAATATGTGATGTGATGTTATGCCTACTGTGCTTTGAAGTGTTGTTCATTTGTCTGTGATGGTCAGATTATCAGAACTGCGTGTCTTGTATATTGAACATATATTTGTGATGAGATTTATGTTTTGTGACATTGATTGTATAATCATATGCATGGGTTAGGATTGTGTGGAGGAAGACTTGGTTTTACCACACTGTGTTTGGATAAATAAGGGTGAGGAGTTCTGGGGAACTACCTACACTTTGATCAGTTGGTTTTGCCATCACTTTGTTTGAATTTTAAAGTTTAGGACATGCATTATCTTTGGTATTGGATTCATTACTCATTATATGTGTTTATTGCGAATTCTTGAGACATATCTATGAATATGAACTATTGATTGATACATTTTATGCTTGCACTTTAGAGACACATTGGGCTTTATGGCTCATTATTTTCTAATTTCATTTTTTAGATACTTGGCCTTAAGAGTTTGGTACTTGAAGATCTTTATCGTACATCTTCCTTTTACTTTTGAGATCGGTATGAGATATTACTACAATTATTATGTTTAATTATTTTCGAAAACATTAATTTATTCGACCAAGATTATTGGAATTTGAGAATTTTTCAATTGTATGCATGGGATCTTTGTTATTGTTATGGATTTTGAACCTAGAATAGTTGGATTATTTATTATTCATTTTTTATCTATGTTTATTAGAAATTTTACACCGGTTATTTTCTTATAAAAAATAAAACCAAGGTTATTTTTGAATTAAAAAGGATTTGAATTTACTTATCATGTTTATTTTATTTTCAACCGATTACTTGGAAAGAAAGTTAAAAAAATCACCTCTTAGCCTTACCATCCTTAGCAAGTTTTACCTAGATGGTTAAATGGATTCTTGAAGTTTAATTTAAAGAAGTTTTACCTAGATGGTTAAATGGATTTTTGAAGTTTAATTTAAAGATTAAACTCAAGTGTTTGCATCTTGATTCCATGAAAATATTATTGTCAAAGAGCTTCAATAAGCTTGAATATTAATTTTTAATCAATATTTTTTAGGGTAAACTACACCAGTGACCACCCAACTATTTGGGGATACCTATTTTGACCACCCAACTAAAGAACTCGTCAATCAGGTACCCAAACTTTGAAATCCTACATATTTTGGCCACTGCTGTTAAAATTCTGACGGAAAAGTTAACAGCAATTAATAGCAGTGACGTGGCTGTTAATTAAAAATCGGTAAAATTACACATTTAATCCCTCTAATTTATTTATTTTGAAATCCTACATATTTTGGCCACCGGATTGGTGAATGATTAGTAGAAGAAATAAAATGCAAATTTTTTTGCATGTAAGGAGATTTGAACTCCCAACCTCAAGCATAACAAACACCAATCAATGAGTGAACCACTAAGCCAAGTCAATTTTTATGTCATAATATATTCACATGTATTATTAAGTGATCAAGTTTTAGTAAAAGCCTAGAATAACAAAATTTCAAGTCGATTAATATTTAAATTAAAACATTAAATATTTGAATTAAAATAATAAAACATTTAATAAATAAATCAAAATAATTAAATATTTAAAATACATATATTAAATATTTGAATAATATTAAATATATAAATAAAAATATTAGTTGAAAATTAATAAATATTCGAATAAAAATATTTATATTTTAAATATTCAAATAAAAATTATGAATATTCGAATATTTGAATTAAAAATATTAGAATAAAAATATTTAGATTTTAATTATTCGAAACAAAAAATATAAAAATATTTAAACAACAAAATTCAAATATTTGAATAATTAAAATCTAAATATTTAATATTTTTATTTAAATATTAATCGATTTAAACGGTTGGTCTTTGTCAGGGTAATTCAAATACTAAGATATAACCATTTAATACTGTATTTTCGGGTTTTATATCATAGATATTACATTGGCTCAGTGGTTTAGCCCTTTGCTTTATAAGCAAGAGGGCATGGGTTCAAATCCCCTTAATGGTTTGAAACCACATTTTCATTCTTCCTTTCTTTCTCCCCAATCAGGTGGTGTGATTGGGGAGAAAAATATATTTTAATTAATTATAAAAATAAATTAATAAATAAAATTAATCACCCAACCGATTTGAAAAATAAAATAATAAATAAATTAGAGGGATTAAATGTATAATTTTATAATGTATAATTTTACAACTTTTAATTAACGGCCACGTCATCACTGTTAACTTTTCCGTCAGAATTTTAACGGCAGTGGCCAAAATAGGTAGGGTTTCAAAGTTTGGGTACCTGATTGACGAGTTCTTTAGTTGGGTGGTTAAAATAGGTATCCCCAAATAGTTGGGTGGTCACTGATGTAGTTTACCCTATTTTTTATTATAATTATTTTCTCTAATTTTTTCTAACATTGAAATATTGAGTATTGAACATTAATATAGCATTAGAAAGGTCATTGACATTGTTATTGTCTTTGATCATTGAACATTGACTATTAGAATATTATTATTGGTATTAATTATTTCTATCGGACTATTGAAATCATTAATATTGGTTAATTATATTGATATTATATTGATCATTTTACTAATTACTAGACCTTAAATTCGAGTAAACGTTAGATACAAATGACATATCATAGAATTCATGAGCTCATTCGTATGAGTGAATTATGATTCTTAAGCTACAACCTTTGTATTTACAAGGCTGATGAATGTGTTGATCAATTGACGAAGTGAAGGGACTAGACCATTACTGATTTGATGAGGAATAATAATTCATGTACCTACTATCTTGAATCAATCCAAGGGTTTATTATTAATTTAAAAATTATTGACATTTGATAAATTGACATAAGATATTTTTGTATTTTCTATTGATCATAGATATATTGCTATTGAATTATTGATGAAACATGTATTTGATTGCAAAATGTTCATTGGCATTGTTTGTGACTACCTCATTAGATAAAGTTCAATGATTACTAGTATAATTTACTTTTAAATTTAATATACCACATTAATATTTTTAACAATAATTAACGATAACAACATAATGAAAGTAAATTAAAAGTTGAGTGAACATAATAAATTTTAAAAATTCGATAAATATATTGAAAGCTTTTAAAAATTCAATAACTATCGGTATAATTTACCTTATTTTTAAAGATAATTAGCGACTTCCGTTAAGTATTATAATATTCTTATAGATAGATTAGCATATTCTATTAAGCATTACAAGAACTTTGAGATTACTTAAAGCTCTCTAATGAGACAAATTTCCCCTTTTGTGTGTGATTGAAATATTAAAAATATAAATGGAAAATGAACCAATAAATACTTAGACTAATCGTAAGTTGACCGATTAATTAATGTTCTCTAATCAGACAAATTCTCCCTTTTAGTGATCTCATGATAAAGAAATTTGAGATTATTTAAAGTTCTCTAATGAGCCAGAAATATCGATGGTCATTTGGGTGGCATCCACGTGGAGGAACTATAGAGAGTCAATTGCCCCCTCAGTTGTAGAAATAAAAAAAATGATTAATAATAATTGCAGCCAATTAGATGATGATCACTATTAAAAAAATTCTACGATCAGCGTCGAACATCGTTAAACATTGTTAATAATAAATACCGCTGAATACTATTAAATTGATTTATAAAAATTAAAAATTTTAAGCACTTAAAATATAATTATAAATTATTTAAATTAATTTTTTTATTAAATTATTATATATATATATATTTTTATTTTATTAATTAAATAAAAGATACTAAATCCTAAAAATTAATTTTAAAAAAACTAAACTCTAAACCTTAAAATCAAAATCACTAGATATTAAATTATAAACCCTAACATATAATATTAAAACCCTAGATCCAAAATCTAAAACCAAAAATCCTAAAAATACTAAACCATAAACACTAAATCCAAACCATAAAATCCTAAATCATAAAATAACCAAAATCCCTAAACCCTAAACCCTAAACCTAAAACCTAAAATCTTAAATTAATTTTGGATTTTAATTTTTGGGTTTATATTTTTAGAGGTTCATATTTTCTATTTTAGGGTTTATGATTTTATTTTTAGGTTTTAGAGTTTATGATTTAGTGTTTTGGATTTTAGGGTTTAAGGTTTAATATTTTAGGCCTTTGACTTTAGGTTTTTAAGATTTTGATTTAATATTTTTATTTTTAAAATTAAAAATAATTTAAATAAATTATTTTAAAAACTTAAAATAATATATATATATATTAAAAAATTATTTTAAATAATTTAAAATTATATATTTAGTCCTTAAAATTTTAATTTTTATTAATTAATTTAATAATATTCAGCAGTATTCATCGTTAGTAGTGTTTAACAATATTCGACGCACGTGATAGACTTATCCTTATTATTATAAATTGATAGTGGATCGACCAGAAATTCTGAGACATCGTTAGTCAATCCGTTGATCACAGCGGTCGGCAGCTCTCAACTAAAACACATTAACAGCACCCAATTTGATTATTCGGACACCGATGTTTGAGGAAATTAAGATAGGTTAAAAAAAACTAAAATGAATTATATTAAAACTGTTATAAAAATAATAAAATATTTATATCGATTTTTGGTATATATAAAATTTTATAAAAAAGTGTAAGAATTTAGGTAGATATTAATTTTTTTAAATAATTTAAAATTTTTGATAAATATTAAAAACTTAATACTAAAATTCTTATAATTTTTGTAATAATTTTGGTATAACTTTACTTTAATCTTATTTTAACCTACTTCTCGTTAGGAAAGCCCTGATGTTAGTCACCCTTCTCAACCTCATGGATTTCTCTGTATCAAAAGCTAGAAATGGACATAGATAAATACGGTCAGATTTTCAGTTTATCCGCATCCAACCCGATTATTAAAATCTTTCATCTATTATTCAATCCGATCTGGTTTTAGGATGAAGAAAATCATCGAAACTCGTCAAGTTTAGATTACGTACCCTTTTCTAACAAAACCTTATTATTATTATCGATTTTTTTTTTATTTAGATACACGTAATTTTTGACGGGGAATTAATTATGTTATAAAAAGAAATAAGAAAGGATAAGAAAGTTGGAAGCTATAACGTTAGACAAGAATGGTGATTTGATCCGATTAGATTTTATAGAGAGAAATGGTTTTTTTTAGTTTAATATGGTTTAGGGTGAGTTATAGAAAGAAATAAGTTGGGATGAGACGCATTTGAGTTTAACAAGGAAAATAATCCAAACATAATTATTTCGATACATTAAAACTAAATTGTTACTTAAGTTTTCTCTTTTTTATTTTATTCTTCAAACATACTTTTTTAGTGTATTCAAAATTTCAGTTAATCGATTTAATCGATCTAATTAAAATTTTTTCAATTAATTAGTTGGTTAATTTTAGATTAAATCGGTTAACAGTTAATAAATTTTTAAAATTTAATTAACGGTGAATTTAACTTAAAATCAGTTAATTAATAAAATTAATCAGAATTTTTAAATATTTTTATAAATATATTTTTAGTCATCAAACTTTTAAAAATTATAAAATAATTATTAAAAATTTTAAAATTAACTGAAAATAATTTTTAAGTTTATCAAATTATAAAAATTAATCATTAAAATTTTTAATATTTATTAATAATTTATAAAATACAATGAATCAATGATATTTTGTAATAATTGAATAAGTTTAATGGTTGTTTTATAATTTTTAAAAGTTCAGTGACTAAAAAAAATATTTTAACATAGTTTAATGAATATTTTTATAATTTATCCATTTTTTAAAAATTCGGTTAACCAAATTAAATAATCGGATTAATTAATTTTTTGGGGGTCCGGTTAAAAATTTTCAAAAATTAGTTCGATTAACGACTAATAAAAAATCGGTTAATAAAAATTTAAAAATTTATCGAACCGACCATTTGAGCACCCATACTTCTCTATTTTTAGTCACCCCATTCTAGTATTTTTCATGTTGAATGTGTTTTTTCTATATTTTTTATCAAGTCCATTTTATATGTTTGTATTATTTGATTTTGGTGTTCTTTTTAGGTATAATCTTTATAATTTTTATTTTAATTTGCACTAAGGAACGAAAACAAGTGGTTTCAGTAGAAAAACAGGAGATGTTCATCCTAGACGATCAAAGTTCAAATCACTCTTTAATAATCAAAGATTAAAATTATATATAAATAGATATTACCTTATAATAATTTTAAGAGTATTAAATAATTACACTAAAGAGTAACATTAGTAATAGTCCCAAATTGGAAATGGTAAATGAACAAAAATCATAATTTGACTTATAAATTGCGACATTCCTAACTTTATTTGAGTAACATATAGAAAGTTTTGTTGGTTATTTCAGTTTCATCTAGAAATAATGTGGGGGCTTGGAAAGAATATTACAATTTTTTCATTTATTGATAAATTTTAAATTAGTTTTTTAAATTTTTGGAAGTTTTAAATTCATCTTCAAATTATCATTTATATTGTATTTATTATGTAATAAATATCAAGTTTTATATGACAATTAATATTTTTATAATGATTTTATTAATATGAGATACAATTAACATATGATCATGATTTGATATGGAATGAAAATATTTGAAAGTTTTAGGACCAAATTAGAATGAGAGTCATAGTTTGCACCTTCAAAAGTTTAGGGATCAATTTAAAATGAGAGTCATACTTAAAGGATAAAATTAGAATATTTAAGACTTTGGAGCTTAATTTAAAATTAGATTCATAATTTACGAGTGAAATTAAAATATTTAAAAATTTAAAAATCAATTTAAAATCAATTTATAGTTTAATAACTTGTGACGCAAATATTAGTGTGACAAACAATAATTTTCATTGTGTTCATTATCAAGTATTTAGTTTTTTTGAGTATTTGTTTTTGGTATATATTCTGACATATTTAAAGCACCTATAAAATTCAGGTATCCAACTAATTGGGCATCAAGTATCCAGTTAGTATTTTGTATTTTCTTATTTAAAATTAAAAAATATATATTAAATACATAAAATTTAAAATTTTACTATACATGACCTAACATAAAAATTAGTGATTTAAAGTTAGTTTTAAAATATTTAAATATATCTACTATATTGGGATAAAATCAAGTTATACAATGTAAAACTCTTTAAGTTTTATATGTTTTTTTAGATTATTGGATGACTAAAATGAATGGCTCAAATTAATTGTCGGTTATGTGAAGATTATCATTTGGGAAAAAGTAAGAAATTAATCTGAGCCATCTGTTTTAGTTACTCAATGATCCTTAAAACGTGTAAAACTTAAGTTTTACATTGTGTAATTTGATCATATCTCATATATATATATATATTAATCTCGTTTACCAACAAAAAGATATTAAAAATATTAATCTTATTTTTTTTAGTATTAACAAATTAATAAAAATATATTTAAAATTTTAAATTTTTTAATACATATAATACAAACATAGAACTATTTTAGAGATTTAAATTAAGTTTTAGATATAAATATTAATGAATATAAAATAAAAATATAGTTTAAAATCATTATATATTAAAAGTTACAAGGTTCAATACCGATAATTAAAAAAATTTATCTAAACTTGACCTAATTATTCATAAATTGGGTAATCAGACCAATTAAATATTTTTTAAAAATTATCTTGTACTATTTTTCTTTTGAATCATTAGATTAATTTATCGGGTCGTATAATTTCTGCGCTCTCTTTTGTTAGTGCAAACACTAATCCTACTGCAGTTGTACAGAAGAGTACAACCGAGCTCCATAATGACCACAAGCTTATACACGTGTCAGCTACAGACCTCGAAACTCCTACAATTAATCCCACTATCAGCGTGTCTTTATCATTCTCTCCCTACCCAAATACGGAAAAGAAAAACGATAACCATAAAAACCCAAAGCGGTGTCGTGTCGAAGGCCTTGGCGTAAAAGTAAAGGAGAATTTTCGAAGGCCACAGTGAGCATCGATCAACTTCATCTCAGGTTTTCCCTTCCTCTCCCTATTTTTTCTTTTGTTGTTTGGATCAATGATTTTTTTTTTTTTTTAATTTTACTATTTTTCATTAGATTTAAGGAGAAGTGTTTCATTTTTTTGAAAAAGAAATTAAAAGATGAGTGAAGCTTTCGAAGGATATGAACGGCAGTATTGTGAGCTATCGGCAAATCTTTCCAGAAAGTGTACGGCTGCTGGTGCTCTCGCTGGAGGTTACAATTCAAATTATTCTCTATATTGTTAATTTGTTTGATCGATTCTTTTCTTTCGAATATAGCGTTAGGATTAGTATGTTATTCTCTTTTTTGATGATCTGATAACAAATTAGGAATTTAGAATGTTAAATTGGGAGATATGGAAATGAAGAAAAGAAGATCTGATCTTCTTTATCTCTACTGTTTTTTTTTTTTTTTTTATTTCAATCTAATTAGTTAAGAATCATGATTTCCGAACTTTAAGTTAAATATATTTTCGTTAAGAATTTAGATCATATTGTTGTGCTTTGGCATAGCTTTAAGAGGTTTTTTGATTTTTATTCTTTACTTAGAATCATCAATTGGGTGTATTAGTTGCATGTTTCAATGTTAATTTCTGAATCAGCAATGAAAGTGATCCAAAATTGTGAATTTCTGTTAATTGATAAAGGCTAGTTTTGTAAAGTGTAAACAACTGCTTAGAGAAATATTCATCCAAATCTTCATTTTCCTTTAAGTGACTTCATCAAACACATATCTGGACATAGGTATAAGGATATGACCCTCCAAATATATGGAAAATTTTAGATTAAATCAAGCATACTCGTGTTGGATACATACCTGTATGAGTCATTCAAGTTTGAGTCCAATCAACCTAGGTTTAGTGTAGGAAACAAACGATTAAATGCATCTCTACTTGGGACAGGGGCTTCAAATTTTTACTCAACTTTAAGGAAAAAAGATTGTGCGGTCAACTTTGCATCTTCTCTTTGAATTGTGAATTTATTAATTAATTAGATGTTTTCTATTTCTTCAAGAAGCATCCTATATAATGAGCCAAATGTTGTTCAAATATCATAATTGTTTTTCTGCTGTGCAGAGCAGAAGAAACAAAAACTTTCTGATATAAGAGCTGGATTGGAAGATGCAGAAGCTCTGGTACCTGGTTCATTGCCTGTTTCTAATAATCTGTTTTAGTTTTTCTTTTGTTTTGGTTTTTGAACTTGATGTTGCTATCTTCCTTTTTCAGATTCGGAAGATGGACCTTGAGGCTAGAAGTTTGCAGCCAAATGTTAAGGCTGTACTTCTTGCTAAGTTAAGGGAATATAAATCAGATCTTAACAATGTGAAAAGTGAAGTTAAGAGAATTGCATCTGGTAATTTGAATGCAGCTGCTCGAGATGAATTGTTGGAGTCTGGAATGGCTGATGCCCTCACGGTATATTTTGGTTCTTCTGCCTGCTTTTAAAATGCTGTAGTTTTATCACTGGTCTACTTTATTTCCGATTAAGTTTTGATTACTTACCTAATACGTGACTGTATGATAGGCCTCTGCTGATCAAAGATCGAGATTAATGACAACCACAGAGCGCTTGAATCAGAGCAGTGGCAGAATTAAGGATAGCAGAAGAACCATGATAGAAACAGAAGAGCTTGGGGTTTCAATTCTTCAGGATTTGCATTCGCAACGACAGGCTCTCTTGCATGCCAATAACACGGTACCTATGCTCTTTTTACTTTACTGTTCTCGTATCTTAGTTGTAATCTCGCTATATCAAAGGTTCACATGATAGTTGGACTTTAAATTTTCTCTTAATATATGATGGTTAATTGCAAACCTTTCCATTTGCATTAACATGCTATGTTGAAGGCTTATATGTTAGTTAGACTTCAAAATTTTAAACCATTTCGGCTATCTATCTAAAGTTGTGCTTCCCTTCCTATTGCAGCTTCATGGTGTAGATGATAACATTGGGAAGAGCAAGAGAATCATGACAGCTATGTCAAGGAGGATGAGCAGGAACAAGTGGATCATTGGCGTCATTATTGTGGTCCTTGTCCTTGCTATCGCCCTTGTTTTGTACTTCAAACTTGTTAAATAGTCTATTAATTGTATCTTCGCCCTCTTGGTTCTGTCTTGGTTTGTGGGTTTCTTCTGTGAGATGCATTTTTATTTTGTCCCTGCGAGCTTGCCCTTTTTGAGTGCCAATGATTCAGAAGACACTGTATTTTCAATTTTATCATTTCAATTTCATCTCCTGACTTGCAATTGTGATTGAGATTGTGTGTTTTAAAATTTCTGTTTTCTTTGGATGGGTTTGGTATTCCTGGAATGAGTTCTATCCATGTAGATGGCCATCTTCATCAGTTTAGTGCAGGTGATACACCGGAAAACCTGGGAAACTTGTATCATGTGAGAAGGTATGAATCAAAGATTGCATTCCGCCGGATATGTTCCGAATCCAGCTGCACAAGTGTTTCCTGGTTTTGATGGTGTGGAAGATGATGGGTCAATTTGGTGGTGGAGCAGGCATTGTTTTCACTCAGCGATAGCCAAGAAGCTGACACCCTGTTCCCGACCTTTAAGCACAAATTCTGGTAAGCCTCTGCATATTTTTAAGAACCTAGAATATGCCATGAGTGATCTATGGTCGGGAAATCGTAGTCCGAGATTGGAACCGTTTTTTCATTGTTTTAAGAATGGATCATGTTCTTTGTTGTAATTTCTGTTAATCACGACCAATAATCTGATATTGAAAGAACCAGTTAATGAAATAGGCTAAACATTTAAATTTTGTATGATGTCAAATACGTTGCTCTCTCTATCCCCTGAATGCCAGATGTGTATATTCTGTACATTGTTTTTGGCATTCGAGTGAAGTAGAATTCTATGTATTGTCACCAACGAAATAATTTGATTAAAATTCAATATACCAGCACTTAAAGGGTTTAATCTCAAATAAAACTCGATTCAAAGAAAACGATCACCATATATAATATTACAAATAAATTTAATGAAACCAGATCTAACAACAGGGGATGTAGCTCAAATGGTAGAGCACTCGCTTTGCATGCGAGAGGCACGGGGTTCGAACCCCCGCATCTCCATCATATTTTCCGATTTTCCTTTATATAAAACAGTTAAGGAACAGTCGGCTTCATTGCAATCCTTTTTCCAAACTGTAACTTTTTGGAAGAAGAATATCCATACAAGCTCAAGGTTTTGGAGTAGTTTTTCAGATATTCCAAAGAATGTTAAATCAGTAACCCTCAAACAAGGATGATGCTAAATTTTGTCATCTTAAACTGGGAATGCAACAGAGTTTTACTCTTTTACTCAAACTTCAGTGAAGATGTCACAAACCCAGCCTAGACACGTCTATTGGATCTTTCCCTCTTGAATCTTCTATAATCCGCAAGCAAGCTACCATCTACTTTCTGTTTCATACTCTCAACCAACTTCGTCATCATTCAATAGAACAACTTCTGGAAATAGTTAGTTAGATCATATTGAATTCGAGGAATAACGATATTGATGAAACAATATGGTAAATGTAGGGAATTTTGATGTTCTGACCCTTTTTCCCAGGCTGCTCCGATCATTTTTGGGAATCAATGTGAGTGCAGGAGGAAGGACACATTTTAGGTGCATCTCCAAATGACCCCTGAGCCGGGTTCTTCTTCTATCAGGGTATAACGTTCCGTTTACATCGAGTGTGAAATGATATGGATCAACAACATTATTAATCCCTTGGAGTTCCCATGTCTGCAAGATGAGAGATTTGGATCGTATAAGAGGAATGATTTACATAAAAAAAAAAGAATTTTCAGTGCAATGTGGAATGCTTTGTTGATTCAATTGTTTCTCTTTGGCTGATTACAATGTCAAGCTCGAGAACTTTCGTGATATCACAAGGGAAAAAATGTAAATGCAGAAGCTACAAAATCTACATGAACAGATCAGTCACTATAAATCAGACAATTACTTTCAAATTAAGCATTTGCCTAATTTAAACAAACATATTAGCTCCAAGAACATGTGGATTTTACTGCTTGTTGATCATTGAAGCAAAATGTTATGAATCACCTTTAGCAGAATAAGATGAGCATGCTTTTACTAGAATTTGAATAAGATGTCAGTTACTAACAAAACATTACCGAAGCCCAAACCCACGGGTTAACCCGACACTCGGATACGGTAAATCCGGGTCGTTACAGCCTTTCCCAAGAGTGAGTATTCATAGGCTTAGGAATTACAAAGATAACAAAGACAAAAAGACAAAATCCCAAAAATTAAGTTTGTAAATTGAAGACACATCCCAGAATTCACTCCATTTGCCTAGTTGACCTTATCCATACAGATTTTTTAGCTATCCAATCAAAAGATGCTGATAGTTATCATGCCAGCAGTCATCCCAGAGATCATGCCCGTGAATCCAGCCATGAATCCAGAAAATTGAGAAATCTACAGAATTTCTACCTTTTATGCTGGATTTCTTATCTTCAATGTCCTGCATAGAAAATGTACGAAATGTTATAAATTAGTAATTTATAATAATCAATCAAGGAGTAATTATTAATAAAATAATGTTTATTATAAGCACTAATCAAATTCCCCCTCACTTATTCAATGCTTGTCCTCAAGCATTTTCTCAATTATCATGCTAAAAACCTTCAGTTGTTAACTTCAATTCATAAAATTTCCAAGATTTCTTAAGTGAACTAAATCAAATAAATGTTGATACTCAAGATCAATTAAGCAAAGGCATAGTCAATTAAGTGTATATCAACCAAGGCATATCAATTGTTTATCAATTTCAAAGAATACAAGACTTAGTTCCTCACATTGGTACACTCATTTTGCTCAAGTGTTTCGGGTGAAAGAGTCGCTCAAGCCTAAACTAATCAATCCATTACCATAAGCTTATAACTCAATCTAGTTTCCACTACTTAATATGAAAATGATGCAAAAATCAAGAGAACTTTAATATGGGTTGTAATGGGGTTAAGGTTCGGGTAGGATAATGGCCAAAAATGAGGTTTACAAATTCAAGACAAAGAGAAAATTATTCCAAAGATTTATTCAAAGGGAATTAAAAATGTAAGAGAAGAAAGAACCCTTTTTTTTGGAAAGTTTGTTCGAACAATTATGCTCTATTTTTCTGTATTGTATTTTTCTGCACTATTCGAATCAAACTTTTTTTTTGCACTTTTTTTTCTTTTTTTTTCTCTTTTTTTGTTCGAACAATATAATTTTTTAGTCTATTTTGTTCGATTTTGAACAACTCTTTTTTGTTCTTTTGAAATAGCTTCACCTTTGTCTTGAAAAAAGGAACAAAAAGAGGGAAATATAATAAAATTGGTTTGGGTTTAAAAACATGGGGAATAAAGAAAAGCTTAAGACTCAAAAATGGTTCACTAAGGGCAAAAATGGGTAGGCTATTTTATTGGGGAAGAAAAATTGTTTTGATCCTAATGCCTCTATCATATTAAAGCATCATATTCAAAATATGTAGTCTCAACAAGTATCGAGTTTCAAGTTCTAGAATGCAATCAATTAGTTTGGCACACTCAAATGAAACAAAGAGAAAGAATAAAAATATGCTTATTAGGATCAAAACTCACATGAAAGGTTTATTGAACTAAGTCATGCATCCAATTCAATCGACAAATTCATGAAATTATCAAGGAGGATTTTCATAATTTAGTCACGCCATGCTATCATGCATCCTAAATTAAACAAGAACAAGAATGAATTCATAAAGAAATACAAGGAAATTAAATCAAACTAAAAATTAACAACCAAGATTATCAACAATTTTAACCAAGAATAGCTCAATTTCAATCACAAATCATAAGCAAGAGTTAATTGATTTCTAATCTCACCCCTCACTTAAAATCATATTGTCTCAATACGAATAAATAAAATACGATGCAAAAGAGAGGGTGAAAAATACTCCCCAATTTCATGATTTTTGCTTCAAAAAGGACTTGACTTTGGTTGATCTTTGCTTTAATTCCTTGGCTTCGTCCTTATTTTATTGTGATCAACGAGGTACTTACAAAATTCAAATTGCAAATATGAAATAAAAAAAATGGAAAATAAAAACAAACCACACAAGTGACAAGCGTCGAATTGTCAAATAAATAATTCATATTTCTCAAATTAAATAAAAGAATAGTATAGAGAAAGTAGGGTCGATCCACAGGGACTAAGAAATTTCCAACATTGAATTGTGTTGATTCTAATACAAAAAAAAACAATAAATTAGAAAATGGGGGTTTGATATTATAAAACTAAAAATAATCTTAATCTAATAATAACTGAAATTAAATAAATATTCAAAAGTAACAAATTTAAAGAATATAGCCTCAAGCTTCGCTTTGCCTCAATTCCAAATTCATCATTGAAATAGATTTTACTTCAAGATCCATGCCAGTTACAGTCTACAAGGCCCAACCCTTGTAACTTGCTTCTCTCTTCGGTAAACCAATACTCCCAAATCTATCTCCAGAATTTGGTCTTTGCTGGACTAACCACGCCTATCGCCGTTAGCGTCAATACAACTTTAAGCACTGAAAAATCCTGACTCGAGTTATAGCGTCTCACAGAGAATCAAACCCGATCTTGATTTCCCTTAGTGGACAACCACTAAGTTTGTTCACAAGAAGCCAAATTTGCTACCAGCCGATTCTTCTTCCCAACGATAGATCTAAACAATCTTCAAGTCAACGTGCACTTTTTGAAAGGAAGGCGTCAAGATCATTAAAGAAAAAGCCGATTGCCAATCCTTGATTTCAGAAAATCAAGAATGTTATCCGAAGGAATTAAGTGCTTCACGATTCTCACAATATGGATTGAGTCGTCACTAGCTTTCGGCTAAATGAAAGTTTAGCTAAGCATGATTGAGATCATACTTAGCATTTTCTAAAAGAAAGGAAATAAAAAAAACTCAAAGTAAATAAAAACTTGAAAGAACTTTTATAAGCCAAAGGACAAGTGAAAATGAAGTACATCTCAAGCTTTACCTTTATGAGTATTTATACTATTCTAAAACCCTAAGAATGTAACAATTCAAAATTAAAAAAATAAAAAAGATAAAGATAAAGATAAAGATAAAGATAAATGTTCTAAAATTTAAAATTTAAATTCCTAAGATAAATCTTTAGGATAATTCCAAAATAATCCATTCATCCTTCTAGAATATGCTGACTGAACTATCTTCTAGAAACTTTTGCTGATTGGATAATCCAAATCTGCCAGATCAGAAAGCGTCGTGCCTTATGTCGTGCTCATGACTCCAGCCATGATGAAAAATAAAAAAATGCAAAATTCACTTTTTTCTGTTGGTTCTGAAAAATAAGTTCCTACACTGAAAATGATCAAAATAGAACCAAATTAGTAATATCAAATCGACAACGGGAAATAATTATTAATAAAATATATATAAATTTGAACACTCATCAAATTCCCCCTCACTTATTCAATGCTTGTCCTCAAGCATACTCAAATTCTCATTTTCGTTACTTATCAAAATTCACTCAAAAAGTTTATGTCAAATCCTATGTACATGCATGAATAAAGAAGTTAGACAAGATAATCAAATAAAGGTGACATGATATTCCAATAAACAATAATTAACCAAATGAATTAAAGGTAGATATGCAGAGCTTTTGCTATTTGCTTGTGAGAAGAAATCAAATCAAGTTTAGATCCTTCATGATAAACGATTGACGGAGTGTGAGTTTTATTTTCCTCCCCTTTTATATCACTCTCTTTTTTTTTTCTTTTTTTTGAAAGGGATTATTTTTCTCCTTTTTTATTCTTTTTTTCAAGCGCTTTATTATTTTTTTTCAAAAGACATTTTTTCCTTTTTTTCTTCTCTTTTTTAGCGATACTCTCATCAACTCTAACTCTGTAGTCTCGACTCGTCACCGAATCTTTGAACTGGAAACGAGATGACAACCCAAGCACCTCGCCCTAATTCTCCAATCCGGTCACATTCAAACGATCTACCACTCACAATTGTCTCAAAAAAAATCATGCACCTGAAGATAACATCAATTATTAGCAAAACAAGCACAAACTCATATTTAAGCAATACTAACAATTATACCATAAGGTTAAAAACTTTCACCAAAACATCTAATCATCTCAAGTTAATTGTTTATACATAACAAAATTAATTCAAGCTTGTAAACAAGGGATTATGATAAAACTAACAAGTCAACCAAGACAAACAACAGTCATAAGAACTTAAAATATACCTTCAAACTAACATGAACAAGTAAGGAGAAATATAATCACTCCCCCTCACTTTAAGCATATTGTCTCAATATGAAAATTAAAGTACAAGAGAAGGAATAAAGATACTCCCCGTGTCTAAAGTAAATTTTATTGTCGACAACTTTGGAGGCCATTTGCAATTTTTTAAATTTCATGCACGACAAAATCATTCAAATCTGGGGAAAATTTTGTGCAAATTTATTTGAAAATAAATTAGATGAAAAAAATAAAAATAAATAAAAATGTGAGGGAAGTTCGCTCATTTCTTGGACATGCAGGTTTTTATCGTAGATTTATTAAAGATTTTTCCTAGGTGGCACAACCACTTTGCAACTTGTTACAAAAAGATAGAACCTTCGAGTTCAATTCTGAATGTAAACGTGCCTTCGACATCCTTAAAGAAAAGTTAGTTTCGGCACCCATAGTCCAACCACTAAATTGGGAGTACCCTTTTGAGGTTATGTGCGATGCAAGCGATTGAAGTGTAGGAGCCGTTCTTAGACAAAAGATAAGAAAAGAATCATACGTCATATCATATGCATCCAAAACTTTGGATACAGTGCAACGAAATTATTCTACAACAGAAAAAGAATTGTTTGTAATTGTTTTTGCTTTAGAGAAATTTCGTTCATATGTTTTGGGAACTAAAATAATTGTTTTTTCTAATCATGCAGTTTTGAAATATTTGTTGAGCAAGAAAGAAGCAAAACCGCGACTAATCCGTTGGATTTTACTCTTACAAGAGTTTAATTTGGAAATCAAGGATAAGAAGGGACGAGAGAATTTAGTAGCAGATCATCTAAGTCGACTTCCCATCGTCTCAACTGATACAGCAGTACGAGAAGAATTTCCAGAAGAAAATTTGTTTTTGGCTCAAGGAATATCTCCATGGTATACGGACATAGTTAACTATTTAGCCACAGGAGAATTACCTTTAGACTTATCACAATCCGAGGTAAAACGAATTAAGCGTGAATCTCGTTTTTATATTTGGGATGACCCATATCTCTAGAAGCATTGTTCGGATCAGGTAATAAGGCGATGTATTGCAGAAAATGAGGTAAATTCTATACTTAATTTTTGTCACTCTTATTCTTGTGGAGGTTATTTCGGACCGAAGCAAACTGCGCATAAGATTCTAGAATGTGGATTCTTTTGGCCTGATATTTTTCGTGACACTTATAAATTTTGAAAATCATGTGAAAAATGTCAATATGCTGGCAATTTAAGTAGAAGAAATGAAATGCCCTTAAATCCTATTCATGTTTGTGAAATTTTTGATATATGGGGAATAGACTATATGGGACCCTTCATCTCATCTTTCGGAAATTGTTACATAATTCATGCTGTTGACTACGTGTCTAAGTGGATAGAGGCTAAAGCTACTCGAAATAATGATACCAAAACTACTGTTGAATTTCTAAAGAATTTTATCTTTTCCAGGTTTGGCACGCCGCGAGCAATCATAAGCGATCGCAGAAAGCATTTTGTCAATCGTATCATTGAAACACTTATGAAGAAATATGGAGTGACACAACGGATCGCTACTACTTATCATCCTCAAACGAATGGTCAAGCAGAAGTGTCAAATTGAGAGATCAAAGCGATTCTTGAGAAGGTAGTTAAGTCGAACCGCAAAAATTGGAGTTTAAAATTGATTGATGCCTTGTGGGCGTATCGAACTGCTTATAAGGGTCCTATTGGCATGTCTCTATATCGCCTAGTCTATGGTAAGCCATGTCATTTACCGGTTGAGTTGGAACACAAGGCATATTGGGCAGTTAAAGAATGTAACATGAAGATGGATGTAGTTGGCGAAACTAGAAAGCTTCATATTCAGGAATTGGAGGAAATCCGTAGGAACGCCTATGATAATGCTGGAATATACCAGGACAAAACAAAAGAATTTTACGATCATAGAATTTCCTTTAAAACTTTTTCCATTGGACAAAAGGTTTTACTTATTAACTCAAAGTTCAAAATTTTTGCAGGAAAATTACTATCAAAGTGGCTTGGACCTTTCACTATAACTAAAGTGTTTCCTCATGGTGCAGTCGAAATTCAAGATGATAAGGGGGTTTGTTTTAAAGTTAATGGTCAAAGTCGTACTATGAGAATAATCAAGCATGCTTGATCGAAGAGATAATTTTAGAAGAACCTGTGGTCTGAATCAGGTCGTCGAGCTAAACGACGTTAAACAAAGCGCTCATTGGGAGGCAACCCATTTTTCTCGTTCTTATAATTTAATTTGTTTAGCATTTTTATTTTATTTTATTTTTGAAAAAATAATAATAAATAAAAAATATAAAATCAGAAAATAGTTTATTCGTGGTGGTGAAACGTTACTTAAAGAATTTTACTAGGCATTTAAGACCTTTTTTCTATCTATTTATTTCTCTTATTTATTTAGTTTTAATTTCTTTTCTTTTTTAGGTTTGCAGCCCACCACCAGCGCAGGAAGCTGCACCTCCAGATTTACAAACTCAGATAAACGAAGTACAAGGCCAACTCAACACCATTGAAGTCAACATTGCTGAGATACTATCTTATCTTCGACCAAACACTTCCAACCACAACTGTAGCCGTAGTCGCAATCACCACTAGACACAGAGAGTATCTTTATCCCTTATTTAATACTTTTATTTTTTTTATACTAAGACAATACACTTTAAGTGAGGGGGTACTAAGTTGGATTTCTCGTTGCTTATTTTTATGCTTTGATTCTAGTATGCTTAGTTAAACATGAGAAATTATTTTTGTTGAGATCCTTTGCTTTGTTGTATATTCTGAAAATGCCATGTTTGATTGAGGATATACTTTTGTTTGATTTAGGACACATGATAGTGGATGTCATGATTAGTGGTTTTTGCTAAATTTTGATATCCCATGAGTTTATTGGTTGAAATGCACCTAATTCAATGCAAATTACACATTTTGGTCAGATTTGAGCCTAAAGAGCAATTCATTACATTCTTGCTCATATTTTTGTTTGATTGAGTGTGCCGAACTTGACATCGATATTCTAGAACCTGTACTTAAATGCATGTCAAGATTACATATGAACTGAATTCTTTAATATGATAAGGGCACTTAGGATTCACCTACTTTTACCATAAAAAAATTACCTACCCTTTAACATCCCCTAGTTAGCCATGTTTGAGCCTTTTCCTTTTTCTTGTTTTAATCACATATTTAAACTTAATCCTTTATTTTGACTATCTTTTTCATCCTTGTCAAGACAAGAAAGCAAGATTACTCGAAGAATATCCATGTTCCACAGAAATATATAAAAAAGAGAAAAAAGGGAATGAAAAAAAAAGGAAAAAGAGGAATGAACAAAAAAAGAAGAAGAAAAAAGAGGGAATGAAAGAAAGACTCGGAAAGAGAATGGAAAAAACCCTCAAAAAAATCATAAATGAAGTCGTTTGAAGAGTCCTGCAGTTCTTTACCTTTTGTTATGAAAATAGTTTAATGATTATCTTTTTTTCACTTTTTTTTGTGGACGTGGTTTAATATATATATTTCTTGTATTGACTGTTAGCTTATTTTCTTGCCTTTTCTCCTACCTTTACCCAAGCCCTATTACAACCATTTAAGACCCTTTGATTATTGTGTTCGGTTCTTGCAAGTAGTGGAGATTTGATTTTCTTACAGGCCTATGGTAACATCATGTTTAAGTTCTGGCTTTGAGCGTTTTTACACCCGAAACACTTTGAGTGAATTGAGTGAAATCTTGTGAGGGTGTTGAATTTGGTTTCAACGAGATTGATAAATATATGGGATGTTATGGTTTTGCTTAATCCTTTTTGTGTTTTTCTTCTTGATTGATGTTTCAAGTTAGACAATTGTTGTGGACTTGATTAACATGGAATTTTAAGATATGAATCAGGATAAAGAAATGTTAGTGGATTCTTTTTAACATATTTGATTACAGCATTCTTGAGGACAAGCATAAATTAAGTGAGGGGGAATTTGATAAGTGTTTTATATCGAATATATTTTCTTGTTAATTCGCTTCTTATTGACAAGTATTTCTACTGATTTAGTTCCATTCTGCTCATTTTCAATGTAGGAATATGTTTTCCAGGAGATATCCGATCTGGCAGATTTAGATTATCCAGTCAGCAAAAGTTTCTAGAAGATAGTCCAGTCGGCATATTCTAGAAGGATGAATGAATTATTTTGGAATTATCCTGAAGATTTATCTTAGGAATTTAAATTTTAAATTTTAGAACATTTATCTTTATCTTTATCTTTTTTTTTATTTTTTTTAAATTTTGAATTGTTACATTTTTAGGATTTTAGAATAGTATAAATACCCATAGAGATAAAGCTTGAGATGTACTTCAATTTTCACTTCCTCTCTTGAGTAATAAAAGTTCTCTCTAGTTCTTTTATTTTCTTTGAGTTTTCTTATTTCTTTTCTTCTAGAAAATGCTAAGTATGATCTCATTCATGCTTAGCTAAACTTTCATTTAGCCGAAAGCTAGTGACAACTCAATCCATATTGTGAGAATCGTAAAGCACTTAATACATTGGGATAACATTCTTGATTTTCTGAAATCAAGGATTGACAATCAGCTTTTCCTTTAATGATCTCGACGCCTTCATTTTAAAAAGTGCACGTTTACTTGAAGATTGTTTAGATCTATCGTTGGGAAGAAAAATCGGCTGGTAGCAAATTTGGCTTCCTGTGAACAAACTTGGTGGCGGTCCACTAAGGGAAATCAAGATCGGGTTTGATTCTCTGTGAGACGCTATAACTCGAGTCAGGCTTTTCCAGTGCTTAAAGTTGTATTGGCGCTAACGGCGATAGGCGTGGTTAGTCCAGCAAAGACCGAATTTCAGAGATAGACTTGGGAATATTGGTTTACCGAAGAGAGAAGCAAGTTACAAGGGTTGGGCCTTGTAGACTGTAACTGACATAGATCTTGAAGTAAAATCTATTTCGATGATCAATTGAGATTTGAGGCGAAGCGAAGCTTGAGACTATATCCTTTAAATTTATTACTTCAAATATTTATTTTTATTTAATTTTAGTTATTATTAGATTAAGTTTATTTTTAGTTTTATAATATCAAACTCACATTTTCTAATTTATTGTTTTTTTTTGATCAGGATCAATTCAATTCAATTTTGGAAATTTCTTAGTCCCTGTGGATCGACCCTACTTTCTCTATACTATTCTTTTATTTAATTTGAGAAATAGGAATTATTTATTTGACAATTCGACGCTTGTAAAATTGGCGTCGTTGCCGGGGATTGAACCCGGGTCACCCGTGTAACAGGCAGGAATACTCACAACTATACTACAAATAGGAATTATTTATTCGCTCACTTCCATACCCCGTTGCAAATTTATTTAAAAAATTTATTTGTAGTATAGTGGTAAGTATTCCCGCCTGTCACGCGGGTGAACCGGTTTCGATCCCCGGCATCGATGCCAATTTGACAAGCGTTGAATTGTCAAATAAATAAAATTCCTATTTCTTAAATTAAATAAAAGAATAGTATAGAGAAAGTAAGATCGATCCACAGGGACTAAGAAAATATCCAACGTTGAATTGTGTTGATTCTAATCCAAAAAAACAATAAATTAGAAAATGGGGGTTTGATATTATAAAACTAAAAATAATCTTAATCTAATAATAACTGAAATTAAATAAATATTCAAAAGTAACAAATTTAAAGAATATAGCCTCAAGCTTCGCTTCACCTCAATTCCAAATTGATCATTGAAATAGATTTTACTTCAAGATCCATACCAGATACAGTCTACAAGGCCCAACCCTTGTAACTTACTTCTCTCTGCGGTAAACCAATACTTCCAAATCTATCTCCGGAATTTGGTCTTTGCTGGACTAACCACGCCTATCGCTGTTAACGTCAATACAACTTTAAGCACTGAGAAAGCCTGACTCGAGTTATAGCGTCTCACAGAGAATCAAACCCGATCTTGATTTCCCTTAGTGGACAACCACTAAGTTTGTTCACAGGAAGCCAAATTTGCTACCAGCCGATTCTTGTTTCCAACGATAGATCTAAACAATCTTCAAGTCAACGTGCACTTTTTGAAATGAAGGTGTCGAGATCATTAAACAAAAAGCCGATTGCCAATCCTTGATTTCAGAAAATCAAGAATGTTATCCGAAGGAATTAAGTGCTTCATGATTCTCACAATATGGATTGAATCGTCACTAGCTTTCGGCTAAATGAAAGTTTAGTTAAGCATGATTGAGATCATACTTAGCATTTTCTAAAAGAAAGGAAATAAAAAAAAAACTCAAAGTAAATAAAAACTTGAAAGAACTTTTATAAGCCAAAGGACAAGTGAAAATGAAGCACATCTCAAGCTTTACCTCTATGGGTCTTTATACTATTCTAAAACCCTAAAAATGTAACAATTCAAAATTAAAAAATTAAAAAGATAAAGATAAATATAAATGTTCTAAAATTTAAAATTTAAATTCCTAAGATAAATCTTCAGGATAATTCCAAAATAATCCATTCATCCTTCTAGAATATGTTGACTGAACTATCTTCTAGAAACTTTTGCTGATTGGATAATCCAAATCTGCCAGATCGGAAAGCGTCGTGCCTTATGTCGTGCTCATGACTCCAACCATGATGAAAAATAAAAAAATGCAGAATTCACTTTTTTCTGTTGGTTTTGAAAAATAAGTTTCTACACTGAAAATGATCAAAATAGAATCAAATTAAAAATATCAAATCGACAACGGGAAATAATTATTAATAAAATATATATAAATTTGAACACTTATCAAATTCCCCCTCACTTATTCAATGCTTGTCCTCAAGCATACTCAAATTCTCATTTTCGTCACTTATCAAAATTCAATTAAAAAGTTTACGTTAAATCCCATGTACATGCGTGAATTAAAGAAGTTAGACAAGACAATCAAATAAAGGTGACATGATATTCCAATAAACAATAATTAACCAAATGAATAAAAGGTAGATATGTAGAGCTTTTGCTATTTGCTTGTGAGACCAAATCAAATCAAGTTTAGATCCTTCAAGATAAACGATTGACGGAGTGTGAATTTTATTTTTCTCCCCTTTTTTATCACTCTTTTTTTTTCTTTTTTTTGAAAGAGATTATTTTTCTCTCTTCTTATTCTTTTTTTCAAGCACTTTATTATTTTTTTTCAAAAGACATTTTTTCTTTTTTTTCTTCTCTTTTTTAGCGCTACTCTCATTAACTCTAACTCTGTAGTCTCGACTCGTCACTGAATCTTTGAAATGGAAATGAGATGACAACCCAAGCACCTCGCCCCGATTCTCCAATCCGGTCACATTCAAACGATCTACCACTCACAATCGTCTCAAAAAACATCATGCACCTGAAGATAACATCAATTATTAACAAAATAAGCACAAACTCATATTTAAGTAACACTAACAATTATACCATAAGGTTAAAAACTTTCACCAGAACATCTAATCATCTCAAGTTAATTATCTATACATAACAAAATTAATTCAAGCTTGTAAACAAGAGATTATGATAAAACTAACAAGTCAACCAAGACAAACAACAATCATAAGAAGTTAAAATATACCTTCAAACTAACATGAACAAGTAAGGAGAAATATAATCACTCCCCCTCACTTTAAGCATATTGTCTCAATATGAAAATTAAAGTACAAGAGTAGGAATAGAGATACTCCCCGTGTCTAAAGTAAATTTGATTGTCGACAACTTTGGAGCCCATTTGCAATTTTCAAAATTTCATGCACGACAAAGTCATTCAAATTCATGTTCTTTATCCAACTTAGAATTTCTCTATGAGAAATTTTTCGGTTATGGAGTTCCTTCATTTTCGAAAAAATATCTTCTTTAATCTGCAATTTATCTGGTGATAATTTTAATTCCAACTTTGGTTCCTGCAAGATAAATGGAAAAAAGTTAGTTTGAGAAGACATCAAATTTAAATTTTTACTTAGCTCTTTGCAAAATGAGTGTGATTCCACATCGAAGATATATCCATTTTTACTTCTTTAATAGTTTCAGCATTCAGATTCCTGCATAACTCATTAGAAAGATTATGTTTAACATATTCATCCATAGAAGAATCAAATATATTAACACAACTGACATTAGGCATAGAGTTTGGATATTTCATAGCCTTATACACGTCAAATATTACCACTTCACCGTCAAACTCCATGGTAAGAATTCCACTTCTTACATCAATTTTGGCATGTGATGTGCTCAAAAATGGTCTACCAAGTAAAATCTCGTAAGGGACATTGGTGCGATCATCTTCCATGTCAATGACATAGAAATCTGCAGGAAAAAATAAATCTTTTACCTTTATGAGTACGTTTTAAAGAACTCCTTCAGGATACACTAAAGATCTGTCGGCAAGCTGTATCGTCACACATGTTTCCTTCAAAGGCTCAACACTTAATAAATTATAAATTGAAAGAGGCATGACATTAATTGAAGCGCCTAAATCGCACATAGCTCGTTTAATACCAACTTTACCAATCTTACATGGGATAGCAAACATACCTTGATCCTTGTACTTAGGTGGAATTTTACATTGAATTACGGCAGAAATATTTTCACCTAAGTTTACCTTTTCATTCCCAGTAAACTTTCTTTTATTTGTGTAAAGATCCTTTAAAAATCTAGCATACCTTGAAATTTTTCGGATCACATCGAGAAAAGGTATGTTTATCTCCACTTTATGAAACATGTCAAGTATTTCTTGTTCCTCGGCTTGCTTATCACGCTTAACTAATCTTGAAGTAAAGCGAGGTGGAATGTCACAAGGAGATGATGTAGGGATAGTTTGTGGTTTGGTTTCCTTCTTTTTATGGGGTTGTGTGGCATCTTCTTTAGGTTCAACAATGTTACCACTTCGAAGGGTGATGGCACTAACATTCTGTCGCGGGTTTGGCTCAGTTTGCGACGGTAACTTTCCCTTTGATTCCAAACGAATCATAGCTAATGTAAGTTGACTCATTTGTTTGTCAATTTCTTGAAAATGTGCCCCGGTCTTTTGTTGGAATTTCTCTTGAGCTAGCGCCAAACGTTTGACATTTGAATCCAACGATGATTTTTATGGTTGATATTGTTGCGGTGCAGGTGGTCTAGGTGGATAAGTTTGATTCGATCCATACTTGAGGTTTGGATGATCCCTCCAACCTGGATTATAACTGTTTGCATTGAGATCATATTGCCTTTAAAGAGGTCCTGGAAAATTTCCAACGGCATTTACTTGAACGTTATTATCTTCTTGAAGCATTGGGTAACAATCCGTAGGATGATCCGGCATCGTGCATATTCCGCAAAGTCTAGCTGGACCTATTTTACCTACAATAAGAGATTGAACCACATTAGTTAAGTTACCAATTTTATCATCTAAAGAAGTTGTACTTATCTCGTGAACCCGTCGAGTGGGTTCACTTGGGCGAAACTGTTGTGCATTAGCGGCCATGGTTGAGATAAGATTTCTGGCTGCATTGGGAGTCATATTTACGAAGGCTCCACCACTAGCTGCGTCGATCATTTTCATTTCCATTGGAAGTAGTCCTTCATAAAAGTATTGTAGAAGGATTTATTTAGTTAGGCCATGTTGCGGACAACTAGCGTGAAGTATTTTAAATTGTTCCCAATAGTCGTATAACGACTCTTCATCCTTTTGTCGAATTCCTAAGATATTTCTCCTTAATTCGCTTTCTTTTGCCGCTGGAAAGAACCTGTCAAGAAACAATTGTGCCATATCAGCCCATGTATTAATTGAACCAAAAGGTAAATAAAACAACCAATCTTTTGCCAAATCAGCTAAAGTAAAAGGAAATGCGCGAAGTTTTATTTGATCTTCGGATACTCCCTGTGGTTTCATACTCAGACAAACCATATGAAACTCTTTTAAATGCTTGTGTGGATTTTCATTCTGCAAGCCATGAAAAGTTGGAAGTAAATATATTAAAACCAGTTTTAAGTTCAAACGGTATTTCGCCATTTGGGAACGTGATACAAAGTGGTTGTTGTTCATCAGGTGTTGCAGCTAACCCTCGAATTATTTGTTCAGCCATTTGTTCTGATCCTTCGCCGTCAGAAGTAAATAACTCCTCGGTGTAAGAAATTTCCTCAAAATCAGGATTTGATTTTGGTTGAAGGTCTCGATTCAACCTTCTGCGCCTAAGGATCTCTCCACGAAGTCTCTAGGCAAGAGCTTCGATCTTGGGTTCGTAATCTACTAGTTTTCCCGGAAGTGACCTGATCATAGATCAAAACAAAACAATATTAGTGATTTTTACCAAAGTCCACGGCAACGACACCAATTTGACAAGCGTCGAATTGTCAAATAAATAATTCCTATTTCTCAAATTAAATAAAAGAATAGTATAGAGAAAGTAGGGTCGACCCACAGGGACTAAGAAATTTCCAACGTTGAATTGTGTTGATTCTAATCCAAAAAAAACAATAAATTAGAAAATAGGGGTTAGATATTATAAAACTAAAAATAATCTTAATCTAATAATAACTGAAATTAAATAAATATTCGAAAGTCGCAAATTTAAAGAATATAGCCTCAAGCTTCGCTTCGCCTCAATTCCAAATTCATCATTGAAATAGATTTTACTTCAAGATCCATACCAGTTACAGTCTACAAGGCCCAACCCTTGTAACTTGCTTCTCTCTTCGGTAAACCAATACTCCCAAATCTATCTTCGAAATTTGGTCTTTGCTAGACTAACCACGCCTATCGCCGTTAGCGCCAATACAACTTTAAGATTTGGAAAAACCTGACTCGAGTTATAGCGTCTCACAGAGAATCAAACCCAATCTTGATTTCCCTTAGTGGACTACCACTAAGTTTGTTCACAGGAAGCCAAATTTGCTACCAGCCGATTCTTCTTCCCAACAATAGATCTAAACAATCTTCAAGTCAACGTGCACTTTTTGAAATGACGACATCGAGATCATTAAAGAAAAAGTCGATTGCCAATCCTTGATTTCAGCAAATCAAGAATGTTATCCGAAGGAATTAAGTGCTTCACGATTCTCACAATATAGATTGAATCGTCACTAGCTTTCGGCTAAATGAAAGTTTAGCTAAGCATGATTGAGATCATACTTAGCATTTTCCAAAAGAAAGGAATTAAAAAAAAACTCAAAGTAAATAAAAACTTGAAGAACTTTTATAACCCAAAGGAAAAGTAAAAATGAAGCACATCTCAAGCTTTACCTCTATGGGTATTTATACTATTCTAAAACCCTAAAAATGTAACAATTCAAAATTAAAAAAATTAAAAAGATAAAGATAAAGATAAATGTTCTAAAATTTAAAATTTAAATTTCTAAGATAAATCTTCAGGATAATTTCAAAATAATTCATTCATCCTTCTAGAATATGCTGACTGAACTATCTTCTAGAAACTTTTGATGACTGGATAATCCAAATCTACCGGATCGGAAATCATCATGCCTTATGTCGTGCTCATGACTCCAGCCATGATGAAAAATAAAAAAAATACAGAATTGACTTTTTTCTGTTGGTTTTGAAAAATAAGTTCCTATACTGAAAATGATCAAAATAGAACCAAATTAGTAATATCAAATCGACAACGAGAAATAATTATTAATAAAATATATATAAATTTGAACACTCATCAACAAGTTTTAAGAAAAATAAAATGGGTTGCCACCCATCAAGCGCTATTTTTAACGTCGTTAGCTTGACGACCTTTCGAATTAAATTTTTGATTCTTCAAAATCAATTTCTTCGATTAATCTGATCGGTATACTCTCATAATTCGGCTTCAATCGTTGGCCATTAACTTTGAATCGGGTACCGGATTTTTCTTCAATTTCAACCGCTCCATGAGGGAATATTTGAGTGGCAGTGTATGGTCCGAGCCATTTGGATCAAAGTTTGTCTGCAAAAAGTTTAATTTTTGAGTTAAATAATAAAATTTTTTGACCGATAGTGAAAGATTTAAAAGAAATCTTTTGATCATGAAATTGTTTGGTTTTTCTTTATAAATTTTTGCACTATCGTAAGCATTCCGACGTATTTCTTCTAGCTCTTGGATCTGCAGCTTTCCTATTTTGCCCACCGCATCCATTTCCATGTTGCACTCTTTGATTGCCCAAAATGCTTTGTGTTCGAGTTCAACCGATAAATGGCAAGGCTTGCCAAAAACAAGTCGATACGGTGACATGCCGATTGGTCCCTTATATGTTGTGCGATATGCCCATAACGCATCAACTAATTTCAAGCTCCAATCCTTCCGGTTTGGTTTGACGATCTTTTCTAGAATGGATTTAATTTCGCGATTTGAAACCTCCCCTTGTTCGTTTGTTTGCGGATGATAAGATGTTGATATCCACTGAGTCACTCCATATTTTTTCATTAACGCTTCAACGACTCGGTTTACGAAATGAGTTCCTCTATCACAAATAATTGCTCTCGGAGTTCTGAACCTAGAAAAAAAATCACGCAAGAAATTAGTTATTGTTTTTGCATCATTTTCGCGGGTGGCTTTCGCTTCGAACCATTTCGAAACATACTCTACTACCAAAATAATATAAGAATTTCCGAAAGATGAGGTAAATGGACCCATGTAGTCAAGTCCCCACACATCGAAAATCTCACAAATATGTATTGGATTCAATGGCATTTCACTTCTTCGGCTTAAGTTTTTGACTCTTTGGCACCTATCGCAAGCTTTGCAAAAATTATAAGTATCTTTAAATAAAGTTGGCCAAAAGAATCCATACTCTAAAATTTTATGCGCTGTACGTTTTGGGCCGAAATGTCCTCCGCATGCATATGAATGACAAAATTCAAGAATCGATTTTACCTCGCTTTCGCTTACGCATCGTCGGATAAGTTGATCCGAGCAATTTTTCCATAAGTATGGGTCGTCCCATATGTAAAGGCGGGATTCTCTCTTTATGCGTTTGATTTTGGACAAAAGTAAATTATTCGGAAGCTTACCTGTTTCTAAGAAATTTTCCATATCGGCAAACCAAGGAAATGAAGTGCGTACTTCCATCAAATTTTCGTTCGGAAATTGCTCTTTGATAGAAGGTTCTATTATGGGCATAGGCAATCGACTAAGATGGACCGCTACCAAATTCTTGATTTCCTTTTTATCTTTTATTTCAAGGTCGAACTTTTGAAGTAAAAGAATCCAACGAATCAACCTCGATTTTGCTTCCTTCTTATTCATCAAATATTTTAATGCTGCATGGTTAGAGAAAACAAGAATTTTAGTGCCGAGTAAGTATGATCGAAATTTTTCTAAAGCTAAAATAACGACAAACAATTCTTTTTTCGTGGTTGAATAGTTTCGTTGAGCCGAATCGAGGGTCCTCGAAGCATAAGCAATAACATGTGGATCTTTTCCTTTTCTTTGGCCAAGGACCGCTCCCACGCTTAAATCGGATGCATCACACATTATTTCGAATGGCAAACTCCAATCCGGTGGTTGCACAATTGGCGCTGACACAAGCTTTTCTTTTAATGTGTCGAATGACTCCTTTCAAGAATCATCTAAGTTGAATTCAACATCTTTTTATAACAAACGACACAACGGTTGCGCCAACTTAGAAAAATCCTTTATGAAGCACCGATAAAATCCTGCATGACCAAGAAAAGATCGAATCTCCCTCACTGAAGTGGGGTATGGAAGTGAGCGTATTATGTCAGTTTTTGCTTTATTAACGGCAATTTTCTTTGATGAAACAATATGCCCAAGAACTAATCTTTTACTTACCATGAAATGGCATTTTTCATAATTTAAAACTAAATTAAATTCAATACAACGATTCAATACATACGAAAGATTAGAAAGACATTGGTTGAAAGAATTACCATAGACGGTAAAATCGTCCATAAATACCTCAATACCTCGCTCAACGTAGTCAGAAAATATACTCAACATACACCTTTGGAATGTCGCTAGTGCATTACAAAGTCCGAAAGGCATTCTCCGGTAGGCAAATGTTCTGAAAGGACATGTAAATGTCGTCTTTTCTTGATCCTCAGGTGCAACTGGTATCCATTTGCTATCCGAGATTGGGTAGATTATATCAGCATCAAGTAATTTTTGGATTTCACCTTTTACAACTTCCATCATTGGTGGATTTAAACGTCGTTGGTCTTCTCTTATTGGTTTCACGCCTTCTTTCATTTTGATTTTGTGCATGCAAGTGGATTAACTCAAGCCTTTAATGTCAGCTATAGTCCATCCAATGGCTTTTTTATTGATACGTAAAACTTCCATCAACGCATCCTCTTCTTCCTTTGATAATTCGCTCGAGACAATGATTGGCAAGGTTTCATTATCGCCCAAGAATGCATACTTCAAGTGCGCTGGAAGTTGCTTTAATTTTAATTTTGGTGCCTGGAAAATTGAAGGAAGCGGTTTAGACTTGGAAGGTGTTAGGCGAAAATTAAAAATAGATGAAAGAGAATAAATCATTTCGCCTAAGTCTTTATTTTCGAGATCTGCAAGTTCCCTACAAAAATCACGAACAAATTAGTCTCAATAAAATCGTCGGCTAAAGGATCAATAATATCAACAAAATTCAAACTTGCAACCGAATCAGGATATTTCATGGCTTTATATACGTCAAATTTTACCACTTCCCCATCAAATTCCATAGTTAAGATTCCTCTACGGACATCGATCTTGGTATGTGTTGTTGATAAGAAAGGGCGCCCAAGTAGAATTTCTGATCCGGTGTTGCTGCGGTCATTTTCCATGTCAATAATGTAAAAATCAGCGGGAAAAATGAGATCGTTTACCTTTACCAACACATTTTCTAATACTCCCTCGGGATAAATGACCGATCGATCAGCAAGTTGAACTGTTACCTGCGTCTCCTTTAATGGTTCAGTCGAAATTTTGTTGTAGAAGCTTAATGTCATGACATTAATAGATGCGACTAGATCGCACATTGCTCTCTTGATTTCGACATTTCCAATTTTGCATGAAACTGCGAACATTCCTTGATCTTTATACTTGGGTGGTAAACGCCTCTGAAAAATAGCCGAAACATTTTCGCCAAGATTTACTTTCTCAGTACCAGATAATCGCCTTCGATTTGAGCACAAGTCCTTCAAAAATTTCGCATATTTGGGCACCTTTCGGATAATATCAAGTAATGGAATATTAATTTCCACTTTCTTGAATATATCGAGAATTTCTTTCTCCTCTTCCTTCTTATCACGTCTAGTAAGTCTCCCTGGAAAAGGAGGAGGAGTCTCGTAAGTAGAAGAAAAAGAAGAGTTAGGAATATTTTTTACCTAGAACAAGTGAAGGTGGCGAATTTTCTTCTTGAATTTTTGATGAAGCGTCTTATTGGGTTTCTTTGGTTTCTTTCTCTACTTCATTGTTTGGCTTAGGTGCAACAACGGTACTACTCCGCAAGGTCATAGCGCTCACATTTTTCCTCGGATTGGGCTCGGTTTGTGAGGGTAGTCGGCCTTAAGACTCTAAACGACCAACAGTTTTGGCTAATTGGCTTATTTATTTGTTAATCTCTTGAAAGTCAGACTGAGCTTGAGTTTGAAAATTTTCTTGCGAGATAGCCAATTTTTCAACAATGGTCTCAAGGGAAGTTTTTTGTGGTGCTTGATTTTAAAAAATAGGTGGTTTTGGTTGAAAGTTTGGGTTTCTATCCCATAGCTCATGTTGGGGTGATCTCTCTAACCGGGGTTAAAGGTGTTACCATAAGGGTTGTATGCTCGTTGAGGACATGATAAGTTGTTTATCGCACTGACATTAGCGTCCGAATTATCTTGTAGTAATAGACACGAGTCTATCGAATGGTCAGGCATAGTGCAAATTCCACAAAGTTTTGCAACTCCAATTTTACCTGAAACAAGAGAATTGACAATGTCAGTTAACTTGTTTATTTTATTTTCTAGCGAAATGGTACTTACTTCGTGAAATCGTCGATTAGGTTCACTCGTAGAGCCGAATTGTTGCGAGTTTGCGACCATGGTAGAAATTAGAGTTCTTGCATTTTCTGGCGTCATGTTAACGAGGGCTCCCCTACTTGCAGCGTCTACCATCTTCTTATTCATCGGAAGCATCCCTTCGTAAAGATATTGAAGAAGAGTTTGCTTGGATAAGCCATGTTACGAGAAACTGGCATATAGCTTCTTAAATCTCTCCCAATACTCATAAAGAGTTTCGTCATTCCTTTGTTGTATTCCCAAGATGCTTCGCCTAAATTCGCTTGCTTTTGCCGCAGGAAAGTATCTATCAAGAAAAAGACGAGATAGTTCAATCCAAGTAGTAATCGAATTAGGCGTAAGATAAAATAACCATTCTTTGGTTGTTCCAGCTAAAGAAAAAGGAAACGCCCTTAGTTTGATTTGGTCTTCCGAAACTCCTTATGGCTTCATGCTACTACACACCATATGAAATTCGGCTAGGTGTTTATGTAGACTTTCGCTAGGAAGACCATTGAAGGTTGGAAAAAGATGGATTAACCCTGTTTTGAGTTGAAAAAGGGTATCACCATGAGGAAAAGCGATGCAAAGTGGTTGTTGCACGGCAGGCGTGGCAGCTAATTCTCTTATTGTTTGATTCGCCATTCGTTCTGGTTCAAGTGTAGGATTAACGTTTGGTGTTGCTTGAGGGGCGTCAATTGATGGTTCTTGAAAGGATTGATTACGAGATGGTGTTGCGGAAGTAGATTGTTGTTCCTTCTGTTGTTTCTTTCGTCGAAGCGTTTGACGTGATTTCCACGAGCACTTGCTTCGATTTCCGGGTTGTACTCCGCTAAAGTTCCTGGGTTTTTCCTGGTCATAAAAACAAAGAAATTTGATTAGTAAATTGCCGAAAATTCCCCGACAACGGCGCCAATTTTGACAAGCGTCGTTTTAACTCGTCAAAATAAAATAAGCCTCTTCAAAAATAAAATAAATAAAGAAAAGTAGAATAGTGTAAGAGGGTCGATCCATAGGGAATTTTGTATTTTCTAATCCAATTAATCGTCTTTTTTTTTAATCTAGGATCTGCGACAACAAATAAAAAAGGGTGATAGTCGAATCAAGAAATTAATTAAAATGTTGAAACAAATTAAAGAAGAAAATAAGTTGAGATATCACAAATAATAAAATCGCCTCAAGCTAGCTTTGATTAGATTCTTTCGATCATTGAAATGTATTTTTCTTCGAGATTCATGCCGGTTACAATCTACAAGGCCCAACCCATTGCAACTTACTTTTCTCATATGTAATCGATCTTCCTAAGTCTATCTTCGGAAGCCAATTCTTAAGTAAATTAGCCACGTCTATCGCTGTTAAAATACTCAGTTTTAAAACTGGAAAAGCCCGACTCGGAAATTGTCTCACCGAGAATCGTTTTCGTCGTTTTTTCTTAGCAGACCGCTGCTAAGTGTGTTCACAGGAAGTCAAAATGCCACAGGCGGATCCTTCCTCCCAACTATATTTTTAAACAACTTACAAACCAATGACGTCTTTTTGATAAGAAGTAATTTAAAAAATATAAGCGAGGCCGATTGCCAAGCTTTTACGTTTAAAAAAACGAGAATGTATCCCAAAAGGGAATTTAGTGCTTTATTCGAATCTCACGATCGAATCCTTTCATTTCTAGCTTTTTGTCTTGAGAAAATTAGCCAAGCATGATATTATTTATCATGCTTGACATGTTTTGAAAATAACTTGTAAACATAAAATAAAAGAGAATAAAAGTGAAAGAGAAAATAAAACTTTATTTAGAACAAAAGTACTTAAAACAAACTAAGCAAAACACAAAATGAAAAGATGAAAGGTGATGGATGATCTAGCCTCTCCCAAGAGTGGGTATTTATAGGCTTAGGAATTACAAAGATAACAAAGACAAAAAGACAAAATCCCGAAAATTAAGTTTGTAAATTGAAGACACATCCCAGAATTCACTCCATTTGCCTAGTTGACCTTATCCATACAGATTTTTCAGCTATCCAATCAAAAGATGTTGATAGTTATCATGCCAACAATCATCCCGGAGATCATGCCCGTGAATCCAGCCATGACTCCAGAAAATTGAGAAATCTACAGAATTTTCACCTTTTATGCTGGATTTCTTATCTTCAATGTCCTGCATGGAAAATGTACGAAATGATATAAATTAGCAATTTATAACAATCAATCAAGGAGAAATTATTAATGAAATAATGTTAATTTTAAGCACTAATCAGAAACCTATCCTTAGCAACCGAGGAACCTATCAAGATTATATTGTCTACATAAACAATCAAGATAACCCTTTTATTCTTTGAAGTTAACTTAATAAAGAATGTGTGATCGGCTAGTGGTTGCCTATATTCATCCTTTAGAATAGCTTTAGTGAATTTGTCAAACCAAGCTCTAGGGGATTGCTTTAGACCATAAAGCAATCTATTGAGTTTACATAATTTCTAATTTCTTTCAACTGATTTTAGACCATATAAAATTTTCATATAAACTTTCTCCTTTAAATTTTCATTAAGAAAAATATTTTTGATATCCAGTTGATGTAAGTTCCATTCATTATTCACAACAAGACTCAAAAGGACTCGAACGATGTTGAGTTTTGTCATTGGAGCAAAAATTTTAATATAATTAATCCCATAGGTCTATGTATATATTTTAGCTACTAGCCTTGCTTTAAATATCTACACACTACCATCAGAGTTATATTTCACAGAAAAACCCCACTAACAACCAACATGTTTTTTTTATCCTAAGGAAGATCTATTATTGATCATGTATCATTCTTCTCAAGTGCATTGATTTCTTCTCCAATAATTCTTCTTCACTTAAGATGCTTTAGTGTCTTGTCAATAGTTGTAGGAATGTCGTCCTCATCTAAACTTACTGTAAAGACTTTGAAAGATTGAATCAAAGAATTATAAAGCAAAAAATCTTTGAATAAGATGTTTAGTGGACTATCTAATTCATTTTTTAATAGTAATAGGAAAATCATCAAGATTATGAGTAGTAAATTCATTGATTATGTTACCTTCATCCTTCATATTAGTAATTGGACTCAAATCTAATTCTCAGCAAGTGTCAGACTTCAAAATAATCTCTAGTAAATTTTTTTTTCTTCTTGTATAGGTCAAAATTTCTTTAAGAGAAGTTGGTATTTTAGAAGGATCTAGAGAAATTTTTGGTGTTTCTAAGGGAGTTGATATAGGAGATATAGGTTTAGAACCTGAAGTTGATGTAGGCAAAAAAGCTGAATTTGTGGAGTGATTGGATGAGAAGTCTGGAGGTATAGAATGAAAAATAAGATAAGTTATTTTATGTTGGTAAGAAGTCTAGAAATTATCCCAAGTCTCCCCAGAATTACAACATTAGTAAACTATAGGTCTTGCTCAAAAAAGGTAAGATCCATTATAACAAAAAAATTCAGATATAAGGGGTGATAGCATTTATAGCCTTTCTTTAGTGAAAATATCTTACCAAAATACACTTTACAGATCTAGGATCCATCTTAGACCTATTAGTGATTGAGTTATGAATAAAAGATACACAACAAAAATTTTTAAGAGGTAATATACTAGCAAGAGGCTTAAAATGAGGATAACTCTCCAAGAAAATAGATTGGAGTTAGAAATTTTAAAACCATATTAGACATACGGTTGATCAAATATGTATTCATTGCAATTGTTAGATTTAAATAACTGAATTTTAGTATGGAATTGGGTAAACACCATGGTATAAAACCTCTTAAAAATTCTTTCAGTTTCAGATTTGTCCTTCATCAAATATGTCCAAATAGTTCTACTATGGTCATCTATACAAGTAATAAACTATTTACTCCATCTGCATTCTTCACTTTAGAAGAGACCCAAATATAATTATAGATCAAAGAAAAAAGATGAGAAAGTTTATATGTAGATGATAAATAAGATGCTTTGGTTTGTTTAGCTAGAGTGCATATATGCCATTTAAATAAACTTGATTTTTTATTTTTAAATAAAGAAGATACATTTTTGCAAGGTATTGAAAACTAGGGTCTTCTAACCTAAAATTTTATAATAAAAAATTATCAATTTGTTCTAAGATTGTAAAAGAACAATGAGGTTGAAGATAGAAAATGATGAAGTGCCATAAAGAACATAGAGATCATTGAGAAAACTAGCATTACCAATCATCTTCTTTGAGTTCATTGCTTGCAAAATACAACCAAAAGCATTAAAATTATGGAAATTGTGGGTTCAGAGGGTACTCGACCAATCGATTCACATAAGGCATAGAATATATAAGCATAAGCAACATGAATGATGACATGGTATGAGTACGATGACGTTATCATAACCGCCTAAACACATGATATCATAATGAAATATATCGGCACATAGCATATGCATATAAAGAGAAGAACACACAATATAATATTGATAACCCATCAGCACTAAGCAAGGTTATCTGTTTTACCATAATATAATATTTATCAGTTCTAACCCATCATCACTAAGCAAGGTTACTAAGTATCATATCTTGTATATATATACTCTAGGCAACCCATCAGCACTAAGCAAGGTTCCTAGTAAGCCACATTACTCGAACATGTCACATTGAGCCCTTAATGGTTCTACATACCAATTTATGCCACTAGACTCCATTTATTATTCAGATATCTTTTTAACGGGTTAAGAGCCTTTTTCTCGATTTTAAAGTTCATTTTATATATTAAACAACCTCTAAGAACCCCTATGGTAACCTTATGAGGCTTTCTAACTCGTCTCTAAGACAATGAGCAAAATTGTCCAGAGGTATTGATACCCCTACTTGGAGTATCGAAACACTCTGTATCGATACCCTCACCAAAGGGTATCAAAACAACAAGTATCGATACCCTCCCAAAGGGTGTATCAAAACCCTTTGACCAACCTCAAAGTCAACTAAGAAGGTCTTACCCGTACCGATACAGGTATCAAACCGTGATGGTCACTAGACAACTCGGTATCGAAACACAGGCAAAGCGTATCGATATGCCTTCCTTTCTCGCCTATGTTTCCTCTCTGGGGTATCGAAACAACCCTCAAGTGTATCGATAACCCCTACACGATAGGTGCAGTTTTAAAGCTTCTAACACTTGTAACACTAACCAAAAAGCATCTATTCGATCCCAAACTGATCATAGACTCTAAGAGAGTGATTATTAGCATGTTTACACCATTTTTTCGAAGGTTCAACAACATAAACACAGCTCACCATTAATGACCACTCAAGGTTACCAAGCATACCAAACCAATCAATAACATGCTATTAAGCTTAAACATGATATGTATGATGTTTTAGGGTTGGAGAAGTACCAACCTTAAGCAAAAACAACAACAAACCAAGCTTCAAGCTCAACCTCAAGATTTCTCCTTCCTCAAGCTTGATGATGGCTCTCTAAGCTCTTTCTCTACAAGAGAAAGATATACAACGGTTACAAACACTTTGGGAAGATTTTAGAGGCTTAAAAAATCAAGAGAACAAAGATTTAAGCCCCTAAAAATCTATTCCCAAGCTCAAGTTTAAACCCCCACATAAACCCTTCTCTCCACCAAACCAACACTTATTTAGCTTGTTTTATGGATTATTAAGAGCCTTACAACATTCCCTTCAAGCTAAAAACGGGATTTCTAACAAAGATGATAAAAACCTTACCTTTTCTCTCTCATTTCCTTGCTACAAAGATAAAGAAGAAGAAGAAGAAAGGAGAGAAAAGATGACCTCATTCTCTGCAGGGGGAATTAACACCCCTAACCTCTCTTGTCTCCCTTAGATTTAGGCATTTACCATAATGTCCCTCTGAACAAGATCTCACTTAACACCCAACTCAAATTCCAACAACTAAGGGTCCAAAAAGGCTCAACTACTCAAACCCAGGGCCCTAAACCAAAGCTCAAATCCTCGGGTTAACCTAACACTCAGATTCCGAATCCGAGTCATGACAACTCTCCCCTCCTTAAAGAAAATTTTGTCCTCAAAATTTACCTACCAGGAAGAGATGCGGGTACTAAGCTCTCATGTCCTTTTCCACTTCCAACGTCGCTTCTTCAACTTCGTGATTTCTCCAAAGAACCCTTACCAACGGTATGCTATTATTCCGAAGCTCTTTTACTTCTTTATCCAAGATCCTTATTGGTCTTTCCTCGTAATTCAAATCCGTATTGACTTCGATTTCCTCAAGCTAAACCATGCGAGAAGGATCCGAACGATAACGTCTCAACATAGACACGTGAAACACATCATGTATACGTGCCAACTCTAGAGGTAAAACTAGCCGATAAGCCACTGGTCCCATTCTCTCAAGAACTTCGTACGGTCCAACGTACTTCGGACTCAATTTTCCTTTTCTACCATAACGGATAATTCCTTTCCAAGGAGATACCTTAAGAAACACTTTTTCTCCCAACTCATACTTGATGTTTTTGCGCTTACGATCCGCGTAAGCTTTTTGCCGATCAAAAGTTGCTTACAACCTTTCTTTGATGATCTGAACCTTCTCATAGGTTTCCTTAACAAGCTTTGAACCTACTATCCTTCTCCCGTTAAGCTCGATCCAACACAAAGGTTTCCTACATCTACGCCCGTATAAGGCCTCAAAAGGTGTGATCTTGATACTTGACTGATAACTGTTGTTGTAAGTAAACTTCACAAACGGTAACTGATCTTCCCAACTCCGAGCAAAGTCCACTGCACAACACCTAAGCATATCCTCCAAGATCTGGATGACTTTCAGACTGTCCATCGGTCTGAGGATGAAAAGTTGTACTAAAGTACAACTTGGTATCCAAAGCCTTATGGATAGACCTCCACAACCTCGCTATGAAACTTGGATCCCTATCAGATATGATCGATGAAGGTACACCATGCAACCTGACGATCTCCTTTATGTACAACTGAGCCAACTTTTCCAAACTGAAGTCCATCCTTACCAGTAAGAAGTGAGCCAACTTAGTCAACCGGTCAACAATGACCCACACAGCATAATGCTTCCTCAATGTCATTGGTAACTCGGTGACAAAGTCCATGGTCACACGATCCCACTTCCACTATGGAATCTGGATAGGCTGAAGCAAACCTGAAGGAACCTGATGTTCCGCTTTCACAAGCTGACACGTTAATATCTTGTTACAAACTCGAAAACATCTCTTTTCATGGAAGGCCACCAAAAGAAAGGACAGAGATCTTGATACATCTTGTTACTACCCGGAAGAACAGAAAATGGACTGCGGTGAGCTTCTCTTAGGATATGGTCTCTCAAATCCTCAAAAGAAGGGACACATAAACGACCCTTGAAGTACAAGAATCCATCATCCCGTACCTCAAAGTCAGACACCACACCTCTATGATAAGCCTCAAGTTGTGCTACCAACTCTTTATCTAACGTTTATGCTCTCTTTATCTCCTTAACAAGCATGGGCTCCACACGTAACTCTGCTAACAAACCACCATCCTCTGCCATCCTCAACCAGGCAAACATAACTCTCAAGTCCGATATGGACTTTCTACTCAAAGCATCGCGACCACATTCGCCTTACCAGGGTGATACTCTATGAAACAATTATAGTCCTTTAGCAACTCTATCCATCTTTGCTGTCTCAGATTCAAATCTTTCTGGGTAAGCAGATACTTCAAGCTCTTGTGATCGATGTAGACATAGCATTTCTCTCCATAGAGATAATGCCTCCATATCTTCAACACGAAGATAACTACCGCTAACTCAAGATCATGTGTAAGATAGTTTCTTTCATGGGGTTTCAACTGCCTCGAGGCGTAAGCAACCATCTTACTCTCTTGCATGAGCACACAACCCAACCCATTCAAGGAAGCATCACTAAACATTATATAGTATTTCCCTGGTTTCGATTGCGTTAAGACCGGTGCCTCTGTAAGATAAGCTTTAAGCTGCTTAAAGCTTTGCAGTCTCCTCTCGTTCCAAACAAACGAAACTCCTTTTTGAAGCAAGTTTGTCAACTGTGCTACTATGATCAAGAAGCCTTTAAAAAACCTCTTATAGTATCCGGCAAGTTTAAGGAAACTACGAACTTCTGATATATTCCTTGGTGGTTTCTATTCCACCAAAGCTTGGATTTTCTAAGGGTCAACAAGGATGCCATCCGCTGCCACGATATGGCCAAGAAATGTTACATCTGATAACCAAAACTCACAGTTACTGAACTTAGCGTACATATGCCTATCCCTCAAAACCTGAAGAACAACTCTTAGGTAGTAGTCATGCTCCATCTTTGAGCGTGAATAAACACCAAGATGTCATCGATGAACACAACCACAAACTAATATAGATACGGCTGAAAGATCCGGTTCATCAAGTCCATAAAAGCAACTGGTGTATTCGTGAGCCCAAACGACATCACTAGGAACTCATAATACACATACTGTATCCTAAAAGCGGTCTTTTGGGCATCATCTTCCACCACCTTCAACTGATAGTATCCTGATCTCATATCGATCTTAGAAAACACACGGGCACCTCTCAACTGATCAAACAAGTCATCGATCCTTGGCAACGGATAGCGATTCTTGATCGTGACTTTGTTGAGCTGATGGTAATTGATACACATCCTGATCGATCCTTCCTTCTTTTTAACAAACAAAATCGGTGCTCCCCATGGTGATACACTCAGTCTGATAAAATCTCTCTCTAGCAACTTCTGGATCTACTATTTGAACTCTCTCATCTTTGTCGGTGCCATACAATAAGGTGTTATGGACACCGATGTCGTACCCAGGAACACCTTTATACAGAACTCTAACTCACGATCAGGGGGTAAATTGGGCAACTCCTTCAAAAACACGTCGAGATACTCATAAATTGTTCTCAAACTCCCTAAATCAAGGCTCTTTACCCCCACATCTATAACGTGAGCTAAGAAAGCCTCACAACCTTGTTGGATCAACCTCTAAGCTGAAAAAGCCGACACAACATTCGGTAAACAAGGGTTTATCTCCCCCCTCACAACAAGCTTAGATCTATCAGCAACACGGAGCTTCAAACTCTTTGACCTACACCCTAGACTTGCATCATGTTTGAATAATCAATCCATCCCTAGGATTGCATTGAACTCTTGGAAGGGTAAAACCATAAGGTTTGCAGGAAAGATCAAACCTTATACCTCTATCGGACACCTCCGATAAACCTTATCCACCAAAACATCTAAACCCAATGGACTTGTCACACGAACTCCTATCTCTAGATACTCAACTGGAAAACCCCAAAATTGAGATATCCTACTAAGGATATAGGAGTAGGTAGACCCCGAGTCCACAAGAGCAATTATGGGAACTGAAAATAAGGTAAACGTACCTGAAATAACATCGGTTGCTGCACAGTCCTCTTGTGCTCTCAAAGCATACTGCCTAGTTGGTGCTCTCATCATGGACTGGAAAGTGACACCGAAACCATGACTAGCCCCTCTACGGGTAAAACCTCAACCTCTCTAACTCGGATAGCTAGTCCTCTAAACCTGATCCAAGGGTAAAACACATTTCGAATGCTGAGCTACTAAAGCTCAATGGGTACTCGACCAACTGCTCCACATAAGGCATAGCATATATAAGTATAAGCAACATGAATGATGACATGACATGAGTACGATGGCGCTATCATAACCTCCTAAACCTATGATATCATGATGGCATATATCGACACATATCTTATGCATGACAAGAGAAGACCACACAACATCTCAAGTTCTTATCTTGTATTTATATCTCATATATACTTATATATATATATATATAACGATGTCTATATCACCTCATAGTAGTATAGAAGTAAGGTACCCATCAGCACTAAGCAAGATTACTAGGTATCATATCCCGTATATATATATATATATATATATATATATATATATATATATATATACTTTAGGAAACCCATCAGCACTAAGCAAGGTTACAAGTAAGCCACATGACTCGAACATGTCACACCGAACCCTTAATGGTTCCACATACCGGTTTATGCCACTAGACTCTATTTATTATTCAAATATATTTTTAACGGGTCAAGAGCCTATTTCTCGATTTTAAAGTTCATTTTATAGATTAAACAACCTCTAAGAACCCCAATGGTAACCTTATGAGGCTTTCCAACTCGTCCCTACGATAATGGGGCAAAATTGCCCAGAGGTATCGATACCCATACTTGGACTATCAAAACTGTTAACGCTCTAAAAAGCGTATATTTTATACCCTTTTACTTAAGGTTATGTTTGATTTCAAGTTCATTTGCATTGCATTTAGTTGCATTTTATGTGCATTAGCATTTAGATTAGGCTTTTATTTTATTTTCTCTTTTATTTTTAAAAGATGCTACTTTGAAGGGTATTTTCTTGGTGGTGACGTGCAGATTGTTGGGACAAAGTTGAAAGAATGGAAGAGATGCTATAGCATATTTTTAAGTGTTGAACCAGACTTTAGGATGCTATAGCATTGTGGGCGGACGAAACAAAATGGAAGAAAGGACATACCTGCAGCCCACTGTCCTCACGCATTTTTCCAAGACATCTGTACCTCCTCTGTAGACGCTGTGCCTCCTTTGCAGATATTGCACCGCACATGCAGATCTGCATTTTGCTGCCATTTTCTGCAGCAAATGTCAGGAATATTCCTTGGCATCTTTAGGACACAAAACCCTAGAAGCCTCCTATAAATACAAGGCCAACCCTCCTTGTACATATGTGGTGGAGAAAGATAAGGAAAAAATCAGTAGCTAAAAGAAACACAAAAATGAGCAAACTTTAAGAGAGAAAGAGGGAGAAGAAAGAAGAAAGGAGGTCACTTTCCTTTGTCTTCAACCTCAAGCCGAGCCACCATTTTTGGAGAGCTTCAAGCAAGGGATTTGCGCGACTTCGGGAGAAGCGACAAGCTAGGAAAGCTTCACGACATATGCGTTTGGGACTTTCTTCCTCTTCACTTTGCTTTACCTCTTTTCTATTTGTTGAAAATGTATTTCAAACGATGCAAGTTGAATAGTTTTTCTTACCTATCCATGAACTAAACTAGTATGGCTTAGGCTTGTTATGGATGATATTTATTTTATTTGAATGAATGTTTACTATTCTGAGTTTTTATCTAAGTGTTTCGCTCAAGAAAGCTGACACCTTTTTCATCTAAACCTTAGTTTGTAAGAGCATCGGGAGATAGCCATAGCTAAGGGGTTCGGGAAGCTTAGATCTAGGGATAGACAAAGCTAGACCAACATGAACAATGAGGTTACTATGGGAGTAGAATCCTAACTTACCTTAGGGATAACTAGAGTTTTAACGGCTAAAAAGGGTAACACTTTATCAATATTAGAAGTGTTAGGATTGAGACCGGAGGTAGTGCCTTAGCATTTTCGAGTGTTAGGCCTTCTAACTTGGGATAGTGGAGGCATTTTTAGTAAAATCTGTTGAACACTTGTTAAACCAGTGGAACAGTAAGCTTTCAGGATTGAAAGTAAGATCTTTGCCGTAGCAAGCCTAGCCTATCTTAAGCTTGAATATCTTCTCTATGTTGTGTTTGTGCAGCTTTATTTATTACTCCATTATCTGTTTTATTTTGCTATTGCATTTTTGTGACAATCTTTGTTTTGCTCCAACATCATTAATGACAATTTTGTTTTGCTTAAGCATTTTTGGTGATACTTGCAGAATTGCTTTAGCATATGTTAATACTAAGGATTATCTTATCTTTTGTGTATATTAACTATTTTTGAAATAACCTACCCAATCATCATGGGAACGATCTCACTCACACACTTTATTATTTGTTCAATGTGTATACTTGCACGCAATTCATTAACACATTATAGCACTAACAAGTTTTGGCAAGCAACAAGTTTTTGGCGCCGTTTTCAGGGATTGAGGCAATAGGCTATTTCAATCATTGTTTTTTATACTTTTATTTTTGTTTGTTTTGTTTCTTTTGTTAGGTTTAATCTTTATTTTCTTTGTTTTTCTTATTAGGTTTTTGGTTAGTGGATGCCTAGAGTGAATCGTCGAGAAGCCTTCTAACCATTTATTCCGGAAATCAAAAGGTATTTTAGACAAAGGAGGCGAGAGCAAAGAAGAAAAACCATGTTGAATGCTCAGGAATTCCAGAATCCAAATGCTGTAGCAAATCCTGAAGCTGCAGGAAGACCAAGGGCAATTCGAGATCACTTGACAACGATCTTGGATAACCTCAGTTCTAGGATAGTGACACCTGAGATACAAGTAGAATACTTTGAGCTCAAACCTGTGATGTTTAATATGCTCAACTCGATCGGACAGTTTAGAGGATCTTCTCACGAGGATGCTCAACAACATATACGTGCTTTCTTGGAGGTTTGCGATTCATTCCACCAACAAGGAGTGCACGAGGATGTGTTGAATCTCAAGCTATTTCCATACTCTTTGAGAGGCCGAGCTAGACAGTGGTTGAATGGAATTCCAACCAGTTCTATGGAGTCATGGACAGCTTTGTGCAAAAGCTTTTTGGCAAGATACAACCCACCCAACATAAACACCCAATTGCGAAATGAGATAGCATTCTTCAGACAAGTGGATGATGAGTTGATGTACAAGTGTTGGGATCAGTACAAAAGCTTACTGAGAAGATGTATCAATCACGGTTTTCAAGATTGGACTCAAATCTGGATGTTTTACAATGGAGTCAATGCACCCATAAGGATAATGTTAGATGCTTCAGCAAATGGGACATTACTGGACAAGTCTCCAGAAGAAGCATTTGATATTTTAGATAAAATAGTCAACAATGATTATTAGTTTCTAACTACCAGACTTGGAACAATACGAAGAACTCAAGGAAAACTGGAGCTCGACGCCAATGATTCTATTTCAGCACAATTTTCTACTATCAGAAATATGTTGAAGAACCTTCAACAACCCAGAGAAGTATAAGATGCTAAAGCATTAAGCTGTGTGCACTGTAGTGGAAACCATTTCGATAAAGACTGCCCAACTTATTTAGAGTCTACTCATTATGTTGGAAACTTTAACAAAAATTCCAACAACCCCTACTCTAACACGTACAACCTAGGGTGGAGACAACATCCTAATTTTTCTTGGGGTAATCAATGATTAAATCAAGAATTCATGGCTTCTACAAAGGAGTTTATGACATCAACGAAAACATTATTCCAGGAGAATTCCACCACCATCTCTAATCAAGGAAATCTGTTGCAAACCCAAGGTGCATTGCTGCAAAATCACAGCTCTTCACTTAGATCGTTGGAGACTCAAGTGGGTTAAATTGCTCAAGCATTACAAGTAAGACCGAGAGGCAACCTACCTAGTGATACTAAAGTCACTAAAAATCATGGCAAAGATAAATACAACGCACTTACCTTGAGGAGTGGAAGACAAATCAACACGGGGGAGCAACTCAAAAGAAAAGAGAAAGAAGAAACCCCGATTCAGGAGCAAAAAGAAGCTGAACAACAAGAAGAAAAATCTGCTCAAGAAGAAACTGGAGAAAACTTAAATACTAAGGCATTTGGTGAGAAACTTGCAGATGCTGCAGAAAAAGAAACAGCACCAATGCAACCTTCAGAGGATGTAAGACCCCCCACCATTCCCTCAGCGACTAAAACAAGACAAAGAGGATCTTCAATTTCAAAAATTTGTATGTATGCTGAACCAATTTCATATAAATATTTTATTTTTAGATGCTATTGATCAAATTCCCTCATATGCAAAGTTTTTGAAAGATATTGTTACAAAGAAAAGAAAACTTGAGAATTTTGAAACAATTGCTATAACATCTGAGTTTTATTCTGGGAAGACTGAACTTTCTATGAAGATGCAAGATCCTGACAGCTTCATTATTCCATGCTCGATAGGAGACAATTTTGTGGGCAAAGCACTATGAAACCTCAGTTCCAGTGTCAATATGATGCCCAAGGTAATATTCAAGAAGCTTGGTATAGGGAGTACACGACCTACCATAGTTATGGAGGACCATTCTCATGTCCGACCCAAAGGCGAAGTCGAAGATGTGATAGAAAAATAGGCAAGTTTGTGTTCCTTATGGAATTTCTGATTCTAGATTCCGAAGTGGACTACAAAGCACCCATCATCTTGGGATGACCATTCCTTGCTACCGGTCAAGTTCTCATCAACTGTGAAAAGGGAGACTTCACAATGCGAGTTGTAGATCAGTCCATGACTATCAATATCTTCAACACTCTCAAGTACATGGATGATAATGAAGAATGTCACTGTATAGCTGGGATAAATACTATAACAATTAAAGACGAAGATGCAAATTTTTACTGTGACAATTCTCCACAAATGAAGGACTTTGCAAAATTGCTAGAGGAGCATGATTAGGATGTAGAAGAAGCTCATCTGGAGCTACAACAAATTAGCTACTTCAAGCCAAGACCAGGTACGAAATTTGAATAAATTAATTTCTCTGAATTTATTCCTCCTAAACCATAACTTTTACAAACACCATCTCTAGATTTGAAACCATTATCGCCAAATTTAAAGTATATTTATTTGGGATCTCATAACACTTTGCAAGTTATTATTTCTTCTAGCTTAGAACCTAACCAAGAGCTTAGTCTTGTGAATTTGTTATCACAATATAAGAAGGCTCTAAAATGGACTATGGCCGGTTTGAAGGGCATCAGTCCTACAATCTGTATGTACAAGATCCTACTAGAAGAATGCCACAACAATTCTATTGAGCCCCAAAGAAAACTGAACCCAGCAATGAAGAAGGTAGTGATGACGGAGATTATCAAGTGGTTGGATGCAGGGATTATATACCCAATTTCTGATAGTTCATGGGATTATATACCCCATTTCCCCTTCTTTTTATCGATCAAATGCTGGATCGATTGGAGGAAAAGGCTTATTATTGCTTCCTCGATGGCTATTCTTGATACAATCAAATTACTATAGCACTAGACGACCAGGAGAAGACCACCTTTACATGTCCTTATGGAACTTATGCTTTTCGAAGAATTCCATTTGGGTTATGTAATGCTCCAACAACTTTTCAATATTGCATGTTGGTGATATTTTCATACATGGTTGAAGAATTCTTGGAGGTATTCATGGACGATTTATCTGTGTCTAGAGAAACTTTTGAAAAATGCTTAGGCAACATGGCCAAGGTACTGAAACGCTATGAAAAAGTTGAACTTGTACTCAATTGGGAAAAAAAAGTAATTTTATGGTAACCGAAGGTACGATTTTAGGGCACAAATTTTCAAGCAAAGGAATTGAAGTTGAGAAGGAAAAAGTTGAGTTGATAGAGAAGCTACCACCTCCAACAACAGTGAAAGAAATTAGAAGCTTTTTGGGACATGCTGGCTTCTACAGGAGGTTCATCAAAGACTTCTCAAAAATATCTAAACCACTCTGCAATTTGCTACAACAAAATATCTAAATCAACGTTTTTACTAAACTGAAGAAGAAGCTTACCTCAACTCTAATAGTTATACCACCCGATTGGACTGAGCTATTCGAGTTGATGTGCGATGCAAGTGACTATGCAATGGGCGTAACACTAGGTCAAAGACGAGGTAAACTCTTCCATGTTATTTACTATGCAAGTAGAACTCTTAATGATGCTCAAATTAATTATACCACCACTGAGAAAGAGTTAATTGTTGTAGTATTCGCCTTTGATAAGTTTAGGGCATATCCTATAGGAACTAGGGTCATAGTGCACACTGATCACTCTGCTATCAAATACCTAGTGACTAAGAAAAATGCTAAGCCAAGACTTATTAAGTGAATACTTTTGCTTCAGGAATTTGATGTTGAAATATAGGATAGAAAAGGAATTGAAAATCAAGTTGCAGATCACTTATCTAGGCTAGAAAATCCTGAAAATCTAGGGGATGATTATGAGATCGAAGAAAATTTCCCCAATGAGAAAATTTTATATGCTACAGTATTACATTGGTATGCCGACATAGTTAATTTTCTTGTTAGTGGTATTTTGCCTCATGATTTATCTAGCCAGGGTCGAAAGAATTTCAAACATGATGCAAAATTTTTCTATTGGGATGAGCCATATTTGTTCAAGCAATATGTTGACCAATTGCTTCGACGATGTGTGCCGAAAGAGGAACAAAAGATATTCTATTCCATTGCCATGCAGCATCGTGTGGTGGGCACTTTGGTGGATCAAGGACTGCTGCAAAGGAACATCAATTTGTATTCTACTGACCCTCACTCTTCAAAGATGCCCAACATTTTACAAGGGATGTGATAGATGTTAAAGAACCGATAACATCTCGAGGAGGAATGAAGTGTCGTTGCATAATATTCTGGAAATCAAGCTTTTCGATGCTTGGGGAATGATTTCATGGGACCATTTCCATCATCCTATGGTGATTTATATATCTTGCTAGCAGTGAACTACTTGAGCAAATGGTTTGAAGCGGTGGCAACGGATAAGTGCTCAACTCACTATCACTTTCTACACTTTTTATGGGCACTTATCATCAAATCTACACCTAATTGAACCAATGCATGTGCTCAATATGATATATTTAGGGATTATGCCATTAAAGATTATATTTGTAGAAATGGCATACTTTACTGCATTTTCTTATCTGTGCAGGAACAAGTACTGTCGAGGCAGGACCTGATGCCGAGATAGTAGAGGAGAAAAAGCAATATGGCTGACAGTTGAAAGAGAAAAATACGGAGAACATTGCTGAACAAGAAGCCCAAGAATCGGAGCTGAACAACATAAGAAAAGCCCAAGGACAAGGCCACGTTGGATGAAACCTTCTAGAAGATCAAACTTGGAAATATTTACCCTATGTACATAACTTGTTTCTTACTCCAAGTTGTACTCTAATTAGGAAAGGTTTGCCCTAGGCCAAGCCTATATAAGGCATAGTCGTCCTAGGGGTTTGAGACACATTAGATTCGGCCAATACACTGATACCGAGAGAGCTTTCACCTTAGGGACAATTCTTCCCATCATCTTCTAAAGTTCTCTTAGGATTTAGTGAAGGTTGTTGAGTAATTGTGAGAGGAGATTGTATTTTGTTTCTTGTTCCTAATGCAATAAAGTATCGAAGTTTGATTATTCTTTGTCATTCCTTGTTCTTACATTTAAGCTCGAGAGAGAAGTTTGTGAGTAATCCATTTATCTAATATCAAGAGAGTTAGATTCATGAAAGGGATAAGTAAGGTGTTTCAATCGGGAAACACTAACTCGGCCTAGAGATAGGTTAAGAGTTTTAGCGGCTAAGAGAAGTGTGGGATTGGTTGGTGATTATAATTGATTCACGCCGAGAGGTATCATCAAGGACTGGCCATCAACAATATTTCGAATTAGAGATAAGCGAAATCATTAAAGGACACTTTACCGAACTTTGGTAAATCTGCCCAAGAGCAAGAGATTTCTGCGACAGAGAACATTGTCGTTGCCGAGAAAATATCCGCAGTACCGCCGAGGTAGTGTAGTGCAATTTTATTGGACAGAAGCAGATCAATCAAATCCACTATACAACACAACTGGATCCTACCCTATCTCTCTCTTATTTGATCTCACTTTATTTAGTTAGTTTATTTAGTTTAATCAATATCCAACTTATTTGTGTTTTTACTTTTATTTTACAAAAGCAAGAAGACCGAAGGAAGCATATTAAGTGCATCAATCCTTGAAGAGACGATAACTCGATAAATACTTATCACTTATTACTTGACGTGTACATTTGCACTCTAATTGCGCATATTCAGCACGCATCAGCAACACCCCACAATGATTCAAAGACAGTCTTGAATGTAACATCCCGTTTTTGGGGTTTTATACGACCCCAAGGTGACACACTTGGTTTTATACGACCGAGTGTGTCACCTTGGGGTGCATCGGTGTTGTTTGTGAAGAAGAAAGATGGCACAATGAGGATGTGCATTGATTATCGGCAATTGAATAAGTTGACCGTGAAGAATAAGTATCCTTTGCCGAGGATTGATGACTTGTTTGATCAGTTTCGAGGAGCCAATGTGTTCTCGAAGATTGACTTGAGATCGGGTTACTACCAGTTGAAAGTGAAGGAGGATGATGTGTTGAAAACGACTTTTCGGACTAGGTATGGTCATTATGAGTTTTTAGTGATGCCGTTTGGTTTGACGAATGCCCCTGCTGCTTTTATGGATATGATGAACCGGGTGTTTCACGAATACTTGGATCAGTTTGTGGTGGTGTTTATAGATGATATCCTCGTGTATTCACGTACCGAGGAAGATCATGATCATGATCGGCATTTGCGGTTGGTGATGCAAGTGTTGAAAGAGAATCAGTTATATGCTAAGTTAAGTAAGTGTGAGTTTTGGTTAAAAGAGGTGGTGTTTCTTGGTCATGTGGTGTCGGAAAAGGATATTAGTGTTGATCCAAAGAAGATAGAGGTTGTTATGGGTTGGAAGCAGCCGAGATCGGTGTCGGAGGTTTGGAGTTTCCTAGGTTTGGCTGGGTATTACCGTAGGTTCGTTGAGGGTTTTTCGAGCATTGCTGCTCCTATGACTAAGTTGTTGCAAAAGAAGGTTCCTTTTGAGTGGAAAGAAAGTCAACAAAAGAGTTTTGAGAAGTTGAAAGAAGTGTTGACTAGTGCACCGGTGTTGGTACAACCCGAATCCGGTAAGGATTTTGTGGTTTATAGTGATGCATCATATGTTGGTCTTGGGTGTGTTTTGATGCAAGAGGGGAAAGTTGTAGCTTATGCTTCTAGACAGTTGAGGGTGCATGAAAAGAACTATCCGACGCATGATTTGGAGTTAGCGGCGGTGGTTTTTGCTTTGAAGATTTGGAGACATTACTTGTATGGAGAGAAGTGTACTATATATATGGATCATAAGAGTATGAAGTATCTCATGTCACAAAAGGATTTGAATCTTAGGCAACGAAGATGGATGGAGTTGCTTAAGGATTATGACTTATCGATTGAGTATCATCCGGGGAAAGCCAATGTAGTGGCCGATGCTTTGAGCCGTAAGGCGGCTGTTGAGTTGAGAGCAATGTTTTCTAGATTGAGTATCTCTAAGGAAGGTGGTTTAGTGGCGGAGTTGCAAGTAAAACCTGTCTTGATTGAGATGATCAAGGTGAAACAGTTGGAGGATGAGACTTTGGTACCTTTTGTGGAGGATATTGCTGAGGGTAGACCGACCGAGTATCATTTTGATGATGATGAGGTGTTGTGTTTCAGAGGTTGGATTGTGGTGCCCGATGATCAGGAGTTGAGGCAAGCTATCTTGGTGGAGGCTCATACTAGTCCGTTTGCTATGCATCCGGGTAGTGTGAAGATGTATAGAGATCTCAAAAGTGTGTACTTTTGGGTTGGTTTAAAGAGAGATGTGACGGAGTTTGTTTCTTGTTGTATGGTGTGTCAGCGGGTGAAAGCTGAACATCAGTTTCCTGCAGGTTTGTTGCAACTGGTTCAAGTTCCAGAATGGAAATGGGAGAGAGTCACCATGGATTTTGTGACGGGGTTACCTTTAACACCGTCCAAAAAGGATTCTATATGGGTGATTGTTGATAGGTTTACGAAGTGTGCACATTTTCTTGCCGTGCATACGACGTACTCCATGGATAAGTTGGCAGCTTTGTATGTTTCTGAGGTGGTGAGGTTGCATGGTGTGCCTAAGTCGATCATATCGGATAGGGATCCGCGGTTTACATCCAAGTTTTGGAGGAGTTTGCAGACAGCTTTGGGTACGAGGCTTAGTTTTAGTACGGCTTATCATCCACAGACGGATGGACAGTCTGAGCGTGTTATACAGACTTTGGAGGATATGTTGAGGTATTGTATCATCGAGTTTCAGGGTTCTTGGGAGAAGCAATTACCGTTGGTAGAGTCTGCTTATAATAATAGTTTTCAGGCGAGTATACAGATGGCACCGTTTGAGGCATTGTATGGGCGTAAGTGTCGTATACCTTTGTGTTGGAAGGAAGTTGGACAGAAGTATGTTTCTTTGCCTCAAGTGTTGAAGGATACAGATGAGAAAGTTAAGTTAATATGTGCTAAGCTTAAGGAAGCTTCGGATAGGCAGAAGTCCTATGCCGATTTGAAACGTAGGGAGATGGAGTTTGATGTTGGGGACAAAGTGTTTCTTAAGGTTTCTCCATGGAAGAAGGTGATGAGGTTTGGTCATAAGGGGAAGTTGAGTCCTCGTTTTATTGGACCATATGAGGTTTTGGAGCGTGTTGGTCCTGTTGCTTATAGGTTGAGGTTGCCGGAAGAGTTGAGTAAGATGCATGATGTTTTTCATGTACTGATGCTTCGAAGATATAGATCGGATACTTCTCATGTCGTACCGGTTGAGGAGATCGAGTTAAGATAGGATATGAGTTATGAGGAAGAACCGGTGAGGATTTTGGATGTGGATACAAAGGTTCTTCGAGGAAAGACCATAGATTTGGTTAAAGTGCTTTGGAAACACCAAGGTGTTGAAGAGGCAACTTGGGAGACAAGGAAAAGCATGGAGGAGCAGTTTCCTCACTTGTTTACTTCAGGTAAATTTCGAGGACGAAATTTTCTTAAGAGGGGGAGAGTTGTAACATCCCGTTTTTGGGGTTATTAGTTAGGCCTAGTTAGGTGAATTTGATTCGGGACGAATCGGGTTCTCCGGTTCATTAGTTTCGGGAAAAAATAAAATAAGGATATTTTTAATTAAGGAAAATAATAATTTAGAAGGTGGGTTGAAATATTAAAAATATGTTTCAAATTAAAAGAAAATAATTAGGATTTTATAATGATTTTTAATTATGCTTAATTATGCATAAATGACCAATTTGTAATTTTTGGAAGATTTGAGAGACTAAATTGTGATTTTCGGCCATTATTGTATTTTAGTGACTAAATTGAAAAGCAAGCTAAACTTAGAATCCTTAGAGGGCCATAAACCCATTTATAATTTTTAATGATGATTTATTCACCAAAATATATTTTTAATTACTTTAATTCGGTTTCTTAATCATTTTCTCCTAAAACCACTTTTTGACCCATTTTCTCTCATCTTTTTCTCTCATTTTCTCTCCACTTTCTCTTCATCTTTTCTCTTCAATTTCTTGCTGATTTTTGCATCTTTTTCCATAAAGATTACATCCTTTGCATCATCCTTCTATCCTTTACAAAACCTATGCATTGATTTCATCAAATCTACATCAAATTGCAAGGAATCAAGAAGGGGAAAATCTCATATTTTTGGTGAATAGATCTTGAAGATAATTTTCTGGATTTTTATTCTTTTCTAAGGTTCTTTATTGAAATTCCCAAGTATTAGCTTGCTAATCTTTGAATAAACACTTGATTCTATGTTTTTAATGTTAGATCTAATATTTTTGTGATGTTTTTGTGGGATCTTTTTGGATCTTGTTTAATGCTGGAGATTATATGATTTCAATCATGTTTTTATAATGATTTAATGATTAATTGAGTCTTGATTTAGCATCACATTAATTTAATCCCGGAATAATGTAATCGGTGTAGTTTTAAGGTGCTTTTCGGTTGTTTTATGAGCTGTTTTAGATGCTTAAATGTTGCTGGAGGTATAAGGATGGTTTGGATGTGTTTTTGGATCATTTTTGAGGTGGATTAGATGTTAGATTCGTTAGGTTTTGGGCTGATGTTGTTCGGATACATTTCGGCTTAGCTTTCGGTCTTTTCGGCTAAGTTTTCGGTAGTTTAGTGGTGATCGGATGTGGCTGTTGGTTTAAGCATGTTATGATGTGAGAATACTCTGTTTTTAATGTTGTAGAAGAGGTACAAGAAGAATCTTGATTGCTGGTGCGTTTGGTGCGATCATCGGAAAGCGGCGAAAGCTTGTTTCGCTTGTTGGTGAGTGATTTCGGGTTTAAAAGCGAAACGCGTTTGGTACGTTCTGTTTTTGAGGGCTATGGAAGAGTGTGAAAACCTTCCATAGTTCAAGAGTAAGTAAAGTATTTGTTTTAATGAACCGATATGAGTTTCGGCTATTTTCGACAAAGGTATTTCATTGATAATGCATGAGATTTATGGAAGTGCATGAGCATGATTTGAAATGATGCATACATGAGAAATTACTTGTTGAATGCATAGCTTATTTAGCATCCATGATTATGGAAAATTATGAGAAATGTTTTGGAATACAATATGGTTATTTGCCTTATACATGATGGTGCCTTTGGGCATGACTTTGGTTCATTTGTTGGACATTTTATGCATGCATTATGAGCAGCAAATTATCATGCACAATTGATTATGATATTGTCTTAGTGACACTAACTTTTGATTCGAATACGAATGACATCATTAGGATTGTCTTAAGTGCACTATAATCAAAACTGAAAATACAAAATATTGCCTACACGTAACAAGGGTGACTTTGTGTCTAATCGTGCGTGGTAGAGCCGCCTACACATAACAAGGGTGACTATGTGTCCGATCGTGCGTGGTAGTGCTAATGGTGACTTCGTGTCATATGAATGGTGACTTCGTGTCATGTCAATGGTGACTTCGTGTCATGTCAATGGTGACTTCGTGTCATGACGAGACAAACGTCTCATGGATCCGTGTATTCGGTGAGCTCATGGTTCACATTAAGTGTTCACTAGAAAGCCAATATATATACATGAAATTGAGAAAAGGTTTGAGAATCATTCATTATTTGTTTTGATATGGTTATGTGAACTCAAGGATGCAAATGATTTCATGAACTTGGGCATGGAATTTTAGCAAGCATGATTTAATTATGAAATGCAAATTATGTTTCCTTCATGGTTTTAAATAGATGCATTGATGATTATTTGTGGAACTACCTCACTAAGCATGTTTGCTTAAGCTCTCTTTTCATCTTTGCAGGAAAATAAGGGCACTTGGAGCTTCGTTCGAGGCAAGGAAACCAAGGGAAAGTTCACATTGAATTTGGTCTGTCATTGGCAAATAAATTGGGCAAGGCAATGTGTAACACAATCTATGAGAGAAGTGAGGTTTTAGATCTTGGTTCATGTTGTAATAAGACCTCTAATGTTTGAATGTTAATGGTTGAACTTTTGTTATGTTTGAATGGTTGTAGCATGAACTTGCATGTTTACTATGTTGCTATTCATCTTTAGGAAGCATGCCTATAGATCTCCTTGTGGTCTTTTCTGATGTTTGAGGTATGGTTATGTTGATAATGATACCTAGGAATGTTGTATATAGTTTCGGGTTATTAACGTTTGTGTTTAGGTGACTTTAATGAGTATAAAACGACATACCCCAGTCCCAAACACAGGGGGTATCGATACACCCTGAGACTGTATCGATACCATTTTGCTACTGGACGTGCTTGTATCGAACCAGGGTTCGGAACCAATATGCCACTGGAATTGACTGTTTCGATACACCTTAAAGCCTTTTTCGGAACAAGTGACGTGTTCCGAAACACATTAAGGGCTGTTTCAAAACACGTGGCTTAAAAAGGGCAATTTGAGTGTTCTAAATACATGAAACATAGGATTCAACTTAGTAAGTGTATATAGTGGACTTATGTGTAATTTTAGGAGATGATTGTGACACTTTGATTCATGCTTTAATCCGAACATATGTCGTATGATTTAAAATGGATGAAATACTTAATGTTTCATATTTTGCAATTAAGACCATGTATATTAGTTCGTGAAATCGATTAGTTAAGATATCTCGTATAATCTGACTTGTATGATGAATATGTTAAGCTTGCTTGATTGCCATCCGGAGGATTGATTGTGGATATGGTTATGTAAATTAGTTCCTTACCTTTTGGTTCCTAATCAGGTATGCATATTGTTGACTTATTTGTAATGGTTGAATTGCGAGTGTCTCTGTCTTACTGGAGTTAAATTACACTTAGGGAATTAATCGTGCATCTAGAAAAGATAAAATAAAAAGAAAAAAAAAGTTACGGTTTTTAGGGTTGTTTATCGAATAGAACCTTCGCGGGTTTGGTTTGATATTCCCCGTGTGACCCATTAGTGTCGGTTTCGTCCAGGCCGGGCTAAGGGGGTTACATTGAAGTTCCTTCACAAGAATATTTTCACAAGTTTTGGAGTCCCCAGAGCCATAATCAGTGATGAAGGAATTCTCTTCGATAATAAGCTCATTGCTAAGGCATTGCAACGTTTTGGAGTCAGGCATAAAATTGTTACAGCATATCATCCACAGACAAATGGCCAAGCTGAAATCTCCAATAGAGAATCAAGCAAATCTTAGAGCAAACAATCAACACAAAAAGAAAAGAATGGTCTCCAAAGCTGGATGATGCTTTATGTGCGTATAGGAAAGCTTACAAGACTTCTTTAGGGATATCTCATTCAAGCTGGTTTATGGGAAAGCTTTTCATTTGCCCGTGGAACTTAAACACAAGGCATATTGGGCCATCAAAAAGCTTAATATGGATTTTAAGGCAACTGGAGAAAAAAGCTTTTCGAGCTAAATAAAATGGACGAGTTTCGATCTCATACCTATGAGAATGCGAGGATCTACAAAGAAAAAACTAAGAGGTGACATGACAAACATCTTTTGCCACAACATTTCTCAGAGGGCCAACAAGTGTTACTCTACAACTCAAGACTCAAACTTTTTCTTAGAAAGTTAAAGTTTCGATGGTCAGGACCATTCCTGATACATAGGGTTTATCCTTATGGTCCTGTGGAGATTAAAACACTTAATGGAGATCAAATCTTCAAGGTCAATGGTCAAAGGCTGAAGATCTATAATGGAGCTTCGATTGTGCGTGACAATGATGGCCTCAATCTGCAAAATGCTTGAGTATTTCTATCCCTCTCTTTTATTTGCTTTAGCATTTAAATTTCAGTTTCAATAAAAAATAGATGCTTTTATTTTTATGTTGTTTTTTATCTTTTTTTTGTCCTTATTCAATTAATATTCTTTGAAGGTATAATTTCAAACTATTGTACGCTCACAAGGAGCTGTGCACCACCAGATGCATAGTGTGGAAAGGTAGCACTGTGTGCAAGAGGTTGTTGCCCAAGCAAGACTGATCAAAATCAGAAAGTTTGAAAATGACGCAGCAAAAGATCAAGGGAAGAACGGTACACCAAGAGAAAGGCTTCATCTTTGACACAACAATCTTTTAGAAACTACCCGGAAAAGTCACGACTGTTTTAAAGCACCACAAGTGGGAAAACTTCGCTCTCCACTTTGATGCAAAAAGGGACCAAAAGACCATCAATGTGTCTCTTGTAAAGGAGTTCTACGCTCACTTTACAAGACCTGGGTAGAAAACGGTCTATGTTCGAGGAGATGCCATCCCTTTCATGGCCAAGCATATCAACGATTTCTATGGGGTTGGTAATGAAGATGAGCACTCAATCTTTGTTGCCTCTATGTTGGGTCAGAACCCAGATTTTCTTTCGAAGGCCCTTTGCATTGACGATACAGAATGGGACGAGGCGAACACAACAGTCCAAGGAGAAGAGCACCATCCATATCAGAGAATAAAGAGTCGAATTAGAGAATTTATCTTAGGTTTTAGAGTTCTAATTTTCTTTAGGCTTAGGTGAAAGTTGTAGAGTATAAGTGAGAAGAGATTGAACTTTGTTTCTTGTTTCAATGCAATAAAATATCAAGGTTTGCATATTCTTTTACATTCTTTATTCTTGCATTCAAGCTTGGGAGAGAAGTTTATGAGTAATTCATTTATCTAATATCGGGAGAGTTAGATTCACGAAAGGAATAAGTATGATATTTCATTCGGGAAATACTAACTCAGCCTAGGGATAGGTTAGAGTTTCAGCGGCTAAAAGAAGTGTGAGATTGGTTAATGATTATAATTTTTTCACGCTGGGAGGTATCATCAAGGACTGGTCATCAATAGTACTTCGACTTAGGGATAAGCGGAGTCATCAAAGGATACTTTACCGAACTTTGGTAAAGTCCACTCAAGAGTAAGGGATTGTCGCGGCGGACAAACTCATCGCTATCGAGGCAGTAATCTGTAGTACTGCCGAGGCAGTATTGTGTGATTGCATTGGACAAAAATAAGTCAATTGAATCCACTATACAATACAACTGGATCCTAGCCACTTTCTTAATTTGATTATCTTTTTCTTATTTAGTTTTCAAGTTATTTAGTTTACTCAACCCAAAATCATTTGTGTTCTTTATTTTATTTCTTTTACAAAGCAAGAAGACAAAAGAAGACATATTAAGTAGACCAATCCCTTTGGAGACGATACACGATAATACTTATCACTTTATTACATGCGACGTGTACACTTGCACTATTTGCGCACTTTTTACACGCAACACCGGCATGGTGAATCTTGAACGGTTGCAACTCCTGCATTTAATCTTGAAGAAGCGGACAATCAATATAGGAAAGATCAATTTGGAGGAAGCACACGCTGCTTTAAAGAGGAAGCAAAACACTCTTTTTTTCCCTTACCTAATCACAACGCTCTTCCAGAAACAAAAAGTGTTGAGAATGATTATGATTATAAGGTAAAGGGCAGACAGGGCATTGCCTTGAAGAAAATCCCATAACTCATGTGGATGGAGGAACATGCTGCAGCATCTAGTCAACCTGTGAACTCAAAGAAAAATGCCACAGCAAATCTAGATGCCCTAACTGCGGCTATAGAAAGGATGCAGGCTCAAATTGCTGAACTCCAAGGAAGGTTCATAACTTTCCTTAAGTATGTAAAAGCAAGAGATCTGATGATCCAAGAAAATTTTATGGAGTTGGGCCCTAATGATTACGTCTCATTCCCTCACTTCCAGGAATATTTGTTCCATCAAGATAAGTCCGAGCTGGTCTCTCAGCAGCAGCATGCTCCGCAACAACATCCTCCATAGACTGAGCACAACCCTGCCCAGATACATCAAGAACAAACTCCTATAGCTCCAGCAACAGCATAATCCCCTTCCGCATCTACTGTAGCATCTCATCAGGTCCCGATCGGTCCTTCAGCCTCATCCAAGGACAAAGGCAAGGGACTTGCCAATGAATCAAAGTCCTCTGAGGCTCAGACCATTCAAGTAAGCAGCGAAAAGATTGACCTAAACTCACCAGGAGTTGAGGTCCCTCCTAAAGACCCATTTGATGCCCCCATCCCACGCCAAAAGGTTAAGCGCATAGCTGGATGACACGCTTTCTTCGGTGTGGAGGAGGACTCGATCCCAGCTACAGCAGCAGCATAAGAGGAAGATGACGATGATGACCACCCAGAAGTGGAAATCAAAAACACAGATCCCTGACCAACAGAACGACCATCGAAGAGAATCAAGCATATGACCACACGAAAGACCAGACCCGCCAAAAAGTAAGCATTTTTGTTTTGTTTTCTTTTATTTTTTATTTTTTTTGCATATAGTTTAATTTTAATAGCATTGAGGACAATGCATAACCTCAAGTTTGGGGTAGCAAATGTCTTTGCTTTAGCATTTTCATTCTTTATTTTGCATATGTATAAATTTGCTACATTATTAGATTCAATTAAAGACAACCTTTAGGTTAGAATAAATAATATCCTATGATGAGAATTTTAATACTTTCGAGCTGAATCGTAGAAAATATTGAGAATAAATTGAAATGAATTAGGAAATGATACTTTGGAATTTTAGTTGACACGATTGTATGTTTTTTATGCTTGAGTGTTAGGTACTTTTTAGAGAACTTAGAATCTATGTCTTAGTTAGTTCGAAAAGAAGAACTCCTTTTTGCTATAGTATATAATTAAAAAAATGTAAAAATTAAGTAGAGATATAAATAAATGCTTTAGCATAAAACTGTAGAAGGACGATCCTCTATGCTATGTTAGCTTGAACAAAACTAAAAATTGCTATAGCATATGAGCGAATGAAAGTTGTCACGGGATAACTCTATCTACTAGCTCGGGGATGAGATGTTTGCTCCATACTCATCTAGAGTTAAGGATGGTAGTTATGATGAGCTGACACTCTTCGAAGCAGTTAAAAAAACTAAGCATGAGAGTGATTTTTAAGAACTTAAGGTATAGTGAATAAGGAAAACTAGAATTTTTCTAACACTGTTAAGCAAAGGCTAGATACAATCCAGCATGCACAAGTAAAGTATCTTGAGTAATTTCAAGTTCTAGGAATTCTCAATATCATGTAGATTGTTACAACATTTATATTCTGAGGATTGATGTTCTGCCTTGACTGTTGTCGAAGATTGAAAGTAATGTCATAGCATTTTATATGTCATTGCTTGAGGACAAGCAATATCTTAAGTTTAGGGGGGTTAACACTTTAAAAAGCGTATATTTTATACCTTTTTACTTAAGGTTTTGTTTGATTTCAAGTTCATTTGCATTGCATTTAGTTGTATTTAGTTGCATTTCATGTGCATTTGCATTTAGATTAGGCTTTTATTTTAAGAGATGCTGCTTTGAAGAGTATTTTCTTGGTGGTGACGTGCAGATTACTGGGGCAAAGTTGAAAGAATGGAAGAGATGCTATAGTATATTTTTAAGTGTTGGATCAAACTTCAGGATGCTATAGCATTATGGGTGGACAAAACAGAATGGAAGAAAGGACATACCTACAGCCCACTGTCCTCACGCATTTTTCTAGGCCAGTTGTACCTCTTTTGTAGATGTTGTGCCTCCTTTGTAGACGTTGCATCACACCTGAAGACCTACATTTTGCTGTCATTTCCTACAGCAAATATCAGGAATATTGCTTGGCATCTTTAGGGCACAAAACCCTAGAAGCCTCCTATAAATATAAGGGCAACCCTCCTTCTACAAGTGTGGTGGAGTAAGATAAGTAAAAAATTAGTAGCTAAAAGAGCCACAAAAGGAGCAATCTTTAAGAGAGCAAGAGGGAGAAGAAAGAAGAAATGAGGCCACTTTCCTTCGTCTTCAACCTCAAGCCGAGCCACCATTTTTGAAGAGCTTCAAGTAAGGGATTTGCGCGATTTCGGGAGGAGCGACAAGCTAGGAAAGCTTCAGAGCACATGCGTTTGGGACTTCCTTCCTCTTCACTTTGCTTTACCTCTTTTCTATTTGTTGAAAATGTATTTCAAACGATGCAAGTTGAATAGTTTTCCTTACCTAGCTATGAACTAAACTAGTATGACTTAGGCTTGTTATGGATGATCTTTATTTTATTTGAATGAATGTTTACTTTTTTTAGTGTTTATCAAAGTGTTTTGTTCAAGAAAGCTAACACCTTTTTCATATAAACCTTGGTTTGTAAGAGCATCGGGAGACAGCCATAGCTAAGGGGTTTGGAAAGCTTAGATCTAGGGATAGACAATGCTAGACCAACATGAACAATGAGGTTACTATAGGAGCAAAATCCTAACTCACCTTAGGGATAAATAGAGTTGTAATGACTAAAAAGGGTAACACTTTATCAATATTAGAAGTGTTAGGATTGAGACCGGAGGTAGTGCCTTAGCATTTTCGAGTGTTAGGCCTTCTAACTTGGGATAGTGGAGACATTGTTAGTAAACTCTGTTGAACACTTGTTAAACCAGTGGAACAGTAAGCTTTCATGATAAAAAGTAAGATCTTTGCCGTAGCAAGCCTAACCTGTCTTAAGCTTGAATATCTTCTTTGTGTTGTGTTTGTGCAGCTTTATTTATTACTCCATTATCTATTTTATTTTGCTACTATATTTTGTGACAATCTTTGTTTTACTCCAGCATCATTAGTGACACTTTTGTTTTGCTAAAGCATTCTTGGTGATACTTGCAGAATTGCTTTAGCATATGTTAATACAAAGGATTATCTTATCTTTTGTGTATGTTAACTATTTTTGAAATAACCTATCCAATCCTCGTGGGAACGATCGCACTCACACACTTTATTACTTGTTTGATGTGTATACTTTCACGGAATTTATTAACACATTATAGCAATTAACTTAACAAGTTTTGGCAAGCAACAGAAACACCTTGTATCGATACCCACACTAAGGGGTATCGAAACAACAGGTATCGATACTCTTCCAAAGGGGGTATCGAAACCCTTTGACCAACCTCAGAGTCAACTAAGGAGTCTTAATCGTATCGATACGGGTATCGAACCATGATGGTCACTGGACAACTTAGTATCGAAATACGGGCAAGGCGTATCGATACGCCTGCCTTTCTCGCCTATGTTTCCTCTTAGGGGTATCGAAACAACCCTCAAGTGTATCGATACCCCCTACACGATAGGTGTAGTTTTGAATCTTCTAACACTTGGAACACTAACCAAAAAGCATCCATTCGATCCCAAACTGATCTTAGACTCTAAGGGAGTGATTCTTAGCATGTTCACACCATTTTTTCGAAGGTCCAACAACATAAATACAACTCACCATTAATAACTACTCAAGGTTACCAAGCATACCAAACCAATCAATAACATGCTATTAAGCTTAAACCTGATACGCATGATATTTTAGGGTTGGAGAAGTACCAACCTTAAGCAAAAACAACAACAAACTGAGCTCCAAGCTAAACCTCAAGATTTCGCCTTTCTCAAGCTTGATGATGGCTCTCCAATCTCTTTCTCTACAAGAGAAAGATATACAACGGTTAGACACGCTTTGGGAAGATTTTAGAAGCTTAAAATACCAAGAGAACAGATATTTAAGCCCTTAAAAATCCATTCCCGAGCTCAAGCTTAAACCCCCACATAAACCCTTCTCTCCACCAAACCAACATTTCTTTAGTTTGTTTTATAGATCCTTGAGAGCCTTACAACATTCCCTTCAAGCCAAAAATGGGACTTCTAATAAAGATGATAAAATTCTTACCTTTTCTGTCCATTTTCCTTGCTACAAAGATAGAGATGAAGAAGAAAAGAGAGAAAAGATGAGCTCACTCTCTGCAGGGGGAATTAACACCCCTAACCTATCTTGTCTCCCCCTAGATTTAGGCATTTACCATAATATCCCTCTGAACAAGGCCTCACTTAACACCTAACTCAAAGCCCAACAACTAAGGGTCCAACAAGGCCCAACTACTCAAACTTGGGGCTCAAAACTGAAGCCCAACTCTTCGGTTAACCCAACACTCAAATTCTAAATCCGGGTCATGATAAGTTTCTTTCAATATTAGATTTGCCTTACTAGGGCATGTAAATTATGGTGAAGAGTTGATTTAGATGGAAGAAGTATTATAAGAAGAAGAGGTGGCCATCGACTAGGTTTATATTTTAAAGAGGAATCAAAACTCAAGTTGATACCATATAGAAAATAGAGTAATTCTCTGTAATTTTCTTTTTATTTCAATAGAACATAATACATCTTTATATACACAAATCATGTCTCTAATTTAGAAAACTCTAAGTATGGAAAGATATTAATACTAGGAGATATGATCCCATAAAATAATGAATTGTAATAAAACAAAATATTTATAGAACCTCTTAACTCAAGGGATGAAAAAAACTTGTTTAATCCTACAATGAATATTATTTTAAAAAATCCTTAATACTTTCGAAAGGCGAGACTCAAGAGAATCTGGAACTTGGATCATGTATTTATACTTAACACGTAATGGCCTCACTCCTAAAGCAACCTGATGAGTCCTAATTTGAAAAGTTAACTTCATAAAAAAAGATTCATTTTGTGTAGCAAAATTTTGAAATCCAAGATCACCTATATTAATTGGAGCACAAACAACTTCCCACTTAACCAAATATACATCATTGCCATCCTCCTTTATACCCCAAATAAATCTTTACACTATAGGTTCAATCTCCAAATAAACATCTTTAGAGAGAACTACAATTAATTGATTATATATGTATATATGTTAAAAAGATTATTTAACACTTTAAATTGATTAAAAAATAATAGTTTATATTTATCAATACTTAATATGATACATTTACCAACACTTTAAATTCACCAAATCATAATCTTCCTCGATTAAATATCAGTTAAATATCAAGCCAGATCAATATCAGTTCAAGTCAACAACATGTCGAGTTCAAAGCAAGTTAGGTCAATTAACAGGTCGGGTCCAAAACAAGTAGGGTATCGGATTTCGGGTTGATTCAGTCAAGTAAGATCAATTATCTGCTAGGTCAGCCTTAGGTTCGGGTTAGATTTAGTTGGGTCTAGGTCAGGTTTCGAGTTTACAATAACAAGTTTAATTTGGGTTCAGGTCATTCTTGTTCGGATACAAGTCCGGTTCTATTACTACAGTAACATGTCCAACTCGGGTTTGGATCAACGATAGTCGATTACAGATCAATTTCGAGTCATTACATTCTTGTGCGAAGCCAAGTTCTTACTTGAACAAATTTCAATCATATTTTTAGATTGGATCAACTTTTTAAATCCCTAGAACCTATGTTGGTTCGCCGGGTGCAATAATTGTCGATTCATTTGTGATTTATTTTGTGGTTTTTTGTTTTTGACTTTTATGTACTACGATGATTCTTATACTACCAGTTCCTATCGTGTGTATTCTTTTTCTTTAACTAAGTTGAAGGAGGTTTTTATACGAGACATACAATAGTATTCTTTTTATCTTTAATAAAGTTGTGATTAAGTATGAAGTAGGGATGTTAATCAACAGCTATTTGTTGATTATGATCTGTCTTTGTCAATTCGTTTAGTTTCTTTTTCACACTATCTATCATGTGTTAGTGTCATCTTTTCCCATGTTCCATCTTGTTTGAAGTATGATTATTCTCGCAAACCATCGATCGGCTCCTAAAACTGCCTCACATTTAATAGTCAATGCTAAAACTATCAAGTACCAAAATGAAAAAAAAAAAATAAGACTTGATGCTAAAGCTATTAACCTACTGGTAAAAATTTGGAGGATTACGTTTGAAAGCATAATTTCTTCAAAGAAAAAAAAGTGATTTACAGACAGGCAGAACCATATGTCTCCCCCACAATCTTGATGACGCCAGAACAGTTGACCAAATTTGGAGGATTATGAATTCATAATAAAGATGTGTCCCAATAAAAATGTAGGTATCGAACAGATACGCCAAAAGTAAGTTTGCTCAACTTGGGGAAAAAGACATTCACATACTTAATATAAACTTAGGAGATGAAACATTAAAATTATTTTTAATTTTAACTGTAAGCATACGGGTTATCTTTTCTTTTTGCATGCATGCAGGACATGTAGGCTTTACCAACTTTCTACTTTGATATCAATATTTCCAAGTTTAATCTCCATTATTGAAAAGAAGATTATTAGTATTCTTAATCTAAACTGGCACTGTGTTTCTGTTGATTAAGTTGTAATAAAAAGGGAGAAATTATGTGATTTAGAAACCTAAGATGCTTTTGTCCATGACCTAAAAAGCCGAAATGACTAGGGTTATTTTCTTTTCTTGCAGTGGACATCACTAGTTGAGTTGGGCTGGGTTGGTAAGGGGCAAAAGAGGTCTCATCTTTTCAATTCCTGCTTAAAACACAATCATACACTTGAGTCTCTATCACCCACCCACCCCCTATTCGTTGATTGATTGTATTTGTTAAAATCTTAGTTTTAGTGAGTAGGAATTAAATCCTCACAAAAATAAAATCGAATTTTTTTAATTTAATATTTTTTGATATTTGATGATGTGTGAATAGAGTCAAACAGGTCAGACAAAATTTGAAGTACAATTATATATTATATATGAGAAGTATTTTATGCGGAAATAAAATTTTATAATTGTTTTAGTTTTAGAGTTTAAAATTTTAATTTAAAAGATAGGTATGAAGATAATTTTAACCCTTAACGTTTACAGTTTTTGTCGTTTTGGCCATTATTTTTTTTTAGAATAAATTTAGCCCTTGACCTATATCTTTTTGACAAATATCTTATTTTTTAATTAGCTTGATGACTGGACCGTTAAAAATTTAACGATGATATATATGTGGAATATAATTTTAAATGATATAGAATGTAACCTATCAAATACATATATATATATGGAATATAATTTTATTTCAATATAAAATATTAAAAATTAATTAATTCTAAAATAAAAAAAATTATTAAGCGTTCTTAGCTCTAACTACGATAGAATTAAAATCTCATCTTAAAAAATATAAACACAATTATAATATATAACTTTAAAGAAATTTAGGGTTTATGGATTTAAAATTTAAGCTTAGGTTAGATTTATGGTTTAGAAGTTAGGGTTTAAGTTTAAAGTAATATGATTTAGAATTTAAATTATAATATATAACTTTAAACCTTAAATTCTAAACGACACTAAACATAAACCCCTAAAATTTTAATCTATTATTAAACCTATATATAAAACTTAAAACTAAAACAATGATATAAATATCATATATATTCTACATAAATTTTCTTTTCAAAAGTATTTATTTTCGACACTTTAGTATTCAATTTATACTATATTTGACGTATAGGTTTGAGGGTATAACATTTCAAATATTTATTAATTTCATTAAAATACATCAAATACATATTCATATTCGATATTATGATTTAAAAGTAAATGTCACGGGGTTAAAGTTTTGGTGCAGGGACTTAAACAATAGATAAAACATAAAAAAAATATATTTCCCGTTTAATTGAATAGTCACTTAAGTACATTTTTTTAAGCAATTTAGCTCTTAATTTATTTTGAATTAAAATGACACTCTTTAAATAAAAAATATTAGTCAACTAACGATAAATAACTTAAAAAATGAAACTTTAAAATAAAAATTAATATTTTAGATTTTATAAAATTATGTTTTAACTTGTGTATCTTTTTATAAAATTTACATATTATATATATATATGATATTGTTATTGTGACATTAGTTGTCATATAAATTTGGTACTATCATTTCTAGTTATTTAAGTTGACTAACGATTTTTATTCACCAAGAAAATATTTTAATCTAAAATAAAATGATAAAAATTAAATTAGTTAAAAATAAAAATAATTGTTTACTCAAATATTAGGAGTGCATTGTGATATTATGCCTAAATAATATACGGTTCGCTAGAAATGTGTAAGACAAAATTTGGCAGAGGGCATTGGCGCAGTGCAACATTGTATACTCAATGTCTCGTACCGGCATTACCTAACCAAGTGTCGAATGTTTGTCACGGTAACTTGGGAATTTAATTTAATAAATATGGAATTTTTAATATTTGTATAAACTAAATTGGGCTTATCAAGTAGCCCAAATTCATACCACGTTTTGGTAAGGAATATGAAAAATATATTTTGGGAGATAAAAATAAATAAATTCAAAATTATAAAAAATATATATTTTAAGATATTTTATTATTATTAAAAAAAATTAAACCATCTTCCTTCACTTTATCAAATAATTACATAGATGGAACAAACCAAACCTGTCCTAGAAGAAAATGACAGAACCAACCAAACAAAATATCTGTAGGATTTGGTAAATAACATTAAAATCCTCAAAGAACAAAGAAAAATATCTTGAAAAGCCTCTTTAAAAGTACAACAAAGATATTAAGTTCGGTAAATACCATTGTAGAACACATGAAAATGTTAGCATCAAATCCATGTGTTTCCACTTTCAAAAACTGAGGCAATGGCATTTAACATAGGTTTAAGGGGCCACACTGTATAAATTAGGTTAAATAGAGATAAAATTGGCTAAAGCTTAGCTGTTCCTTTTCTATTTAAAGCTGGTCTCAGTAGGAACGGACCAGAATCTCATATCAAGGGTGCAAATTATCTAGAAAGTATATTAGAAATATAGAGATACAAAATTATAAGAATTTAAGGGTGTAAAATTAGATTATCAATAGAAAATACAAAGAAAATATATAAAATATAAGAAAACTCAAAGATTTTAGGGGATTCGACTGCGCGCACCCCAATACCCCTAGATCGATCCCTAGGTCCTTATTTTAAAAAGGGTTTTATCATCATTTTAGGGTTTCCCTTAGCTGAATGGTAACATACCAGCATTATTTTGTACATATACAACACTAAACTCTAATGAGTTGTTATGGCAGTTTGGATAATCATTTCATAACGACCATTTTAGGGTTTACTATTTAGCAATTAAATAAAAAAATCTCCCCCCAAAACAAATAAAGATGGCATTCTCGAGTATAAATATGTCCTTTAGGGTTAGGGCTTTGCTTGACACTAGACTAAAAGCTTTGCCTCTCTTACTAGTATTCTTAGATTTCTCTCAATCTTTCTTTCCTCCTTTCGTATGCTTCTTTTTTACGATTGATAAGAGTTTTAGTTTTACGAGAGTTACAAGGAAGGATTCGGGGATCGATCGCCGAAATGAGGAAGCGACAAGTGGTCCTGAGAAGGGAGGAAGCACCGAGAAGCAGCAGCAATTCATCGGTGGCAATTAGAAGCGTGAGATATGGGGAGTGCCAAAAGAATCATGCCGCCGGCGTTGGAGGTTATGCCGTCGATGGGTGCCGGGAATTCATGGCCAGCGGAGAAGGAACGGCTGCAGCCCTTACTTGTGCTGCTTGTGGCTGCCACAGGAATTTCCATAGAAGGGAAGTTGAAACTGAGGTAGCTTGTGACTGTTCTTCACCTCCTTCTTCCAACGGAGCCTAAATATACATATACATAATACATATATGTATATGGTTTTATTAAATAAATCACCACTCATGTTTGTATAAATGGAAGGTTTTACCATGTAATCTCTCTCCATATTTGTTTTACTAGGTTTCCTTTAACTGCTTGCTTGTGTGTGTGTTTCTTGAAGGAATGAATTTTTTTCCTTGGCTTGTTTCTCTATGCTATGAATAGATAAAAAGATTTGTATTATGCTATTGACGGAGGAATTAATGGGTTGCTTCTTTTTATGATTGATAATCCATATGGTTAACCTAGTTTGGCAATTTATTTAAGTTCACAAATTAGGTTATTTAAAAAAAATCATAGAAAGTCAATTACTTGTTATTCTGCATTCAAATACGATAGAATCTATGTCTTCTTGTATTATCATAAGTTACTGATTTATGAACTCGACCATTAACTGAATGATTAGTTAAACAATAATAATAAATTAGTAAGTTTGAAATTCACTTGTGTTTTAGATGTAAGTTTGAATTCCACACTTTCATGGCTTCAATATGTATATTAATGGGATTTCTCTAGACCAAACATTTAACAACATTATCTTGAGAAGTTGAGTGGAATTTTCCCTTGTATTATAATTAGATTACTTTGTAATTAAGACCCCACATATCTAATCACTAATTGAATATTTCTTAATGTGGTCTAATCTGCTGGTTGTTAATGATGGGAAAATGTGTTGGTGATGTACTTAAAAGGCAATTAACCACTTGGGTTTGAACCAAAAGCTTGGTCTTTAGAGTTAAAACATCTTTATTAAATTTGTGACATCCATGTTTCCCTTGTCTAACCCACCATGTTCGAAAAAAAAAACAAATATTTGTAATGAAAACTATGATTTCATTACTGTTGTTGAATAGTTTTAATTGATCTCAACACCAAAAGAAAAAGATTGTTAAAGATGATAGAGTATTTCCAAGGGAATTTCAAACAAAAACAACCGGAAAATTATTAAAGATGATCGAATATTTTCGTAGTAAGAATTTAAAGTTTAAATCTCTACATTCACAACACGTATATAATAATAGACGGCGTTCGAGATGGTTATGTTCGAACTCTTTTCTCCTCCCAAAGGGAAATATGGCTGTACTTTGCAGTCATCAAAAGGATAGATCTTTAGCATGTGAGGTTAGGCATCGAGTATACGGAGGGAACAACCCTTCGGGTATACGTAGAATTCAGTCGGGTAGATGTCAATTTTGTAAAATATCCCAATCTATGCAGACTCTCATCTTCTTCATCTTAAAAGGGAAATTAGGTTAATCAATTAACCATCTTTTTCTGCAGAAATGGAAAGTTTTTCCATGAAGACGTAGGCTTGTATTTTTCTTCATTTTGTTGAATAGTGTTAATACTAGGGATTTGTTGAAACTTTAACTTCGGCTAAATCTTGAACCATTAAGACGGTTGTTTCCGTTTATTGTCAGTTAGTTTTTAGATCATCATCTGTTTAATAAGTTATTTTAATTCGAGTTTTGTTTGTTGTTCTTACATGTTTATTCATGTCTGTTTCCCATTCTAATTTGTCATGTGGGATGTTTTTGTATTTATGCTTACACTATCTGCGTTCGTCATACCGAATTCAGGTGAATATGAGATTTTTTTTTACAAATACTATTAAATTTTTATTAAATCCAAAAGTAAATTATAATTACATCAAGAAGCAAAATAATTAGATTAAAAAATCTAAAAATTCTTACAACCCAAAAACAAAAAAAATAAAATTCCTATGGAAATAAACATACCAATAAAATTCATAAGCTTCCTGAATCTCCTTGTCTCTGTCTAAACGGGACGCATAATGAAGGAAGGAGTTGTAGGCGATCCAAACTGTCGTGCAAAAAGTATCGTTACCCAGGACTGATTTTATCAATAAACAACCATCAACCGTGTGAGGATAAGTCTTTCCAAGTGATCACCGATAAAAACAACTAACCAAAAATTAGCATCGATTGAATCTTTGTGTGAACAATAATCGATCGCTAGGGTATGCTGCAACATGTCAGACAGACGAACCAAAACCCAAAACAAAAATAAAAAATATGTCACAAGGACAGAGAAAAATGTGTCACAAAGATAGAAAAATAGAGATCCTTATTAAAATAAGACAAAAAAAAATAAATCTAATAGTCGACAACCAATACTAAAATTGATTGTCGACCACCGATCTAAAGAAACCATCAAAATAAAAAAAACAAAAAAAAAAGAAATTTTAGAAAATAGAGCTGCTGCTGCAGAGAATTTTACAGAATTAAATTTCAATTTTTATGAGAAATCTTTTAATTTTATTAAAGGATGGTTAAAATAAGAGAGAAAGGAAAAATTAGAACTCACTCTACTTACAAAAACTTAGAGTAATTTTGTTGCAGTCATGTAACGTTTAATTTGTACTACGTCCTCACGTACACAAATAAAACATTCAGCAATCAATTATCTTCCGAGCAATCGATTAGAACACTAATAGGTATGAGGATGGTATGGACAATCGTCCCTCTCATCTTCGAGGATTTTTTAAATTCTTTCTTATTTAAATTTTTAAAAATTCATCTCACTTTTAAATACTTATATTTTATCTCTAAATTCTAAATTTTAACTCCGTCCTTATTAATATCCCTATAAACGGGTCTTAAGGGTCATAATTTTTTTAAGATTTAAAAAATTACATCAAATTCTTCAAATATTTAATTAATCTCGGTCTCTTAAATTATGTGAACCACCTGTGGCTTAAGACATGGTCTCGTAGTCCTTATGAACGGGTTTTAGTCTTGTAAATCTCGTAATTTCTTGACAAGTTCTCGAACCCTCTTAGGAATCAGGGGTCAAAATCATAGGGCTAAAGCCCGCTCGTAGATAGATCTATAAATGAATTAAACTGATATAAATAAAATATATTTAATTTATTTATTTAATTTTAACCGAATAAAAATAAAAGAATGATCAACAAAACTTTTTTTATATTCTTTCATTTAATCAAATAAGTAAATAAAATCTTATTTATATTTATTTACTTAATAAATAAATAAATAAATAAATAAAGATATTAAATTTTTTACCGAACAATTAACTAATTATTTGGTGATTATAATAGTATTTGTTCTAAAGTATAATTTAAACTATTGAATATTGGTCGTTTAATCAATATGTTGTAATGTTAGTACTAGAACCTATGACCTCCAGAAATAAAAATTATTTCCTTAACCATTGAAATAAAATGATTCATGCATTAATGTTTGGTTTAAAATAACACGAACAAATACTTATGTATAATATATTTTATATATGCATAAAACTCGAATCTAAATAAACTTTTCGAACTAACAGTGTCAATTATGGTTTATCTGTAATATACAAAGAATAAGTTTGTAGAAACTTTTGGATTGGAGAAAGAAAAATTTTAGAATGAGTCTCCCACACCGAAGAACATTATTAATATAGTACATCATTGAATATAATTATTTCTAATAATTTTTAAATAATTATTAAAATTTTAAGGGTTTACATGCAATTAATCATATTTTAAAATAAAATTAAAAAAATTATTTTATAAATTATTCTGACATTTTATAATCCTATCCAATTAAATAAACCCAAATCATCTTTGTTTTTCACATAACATTTCCTTCTAAATAAAAATTTATATCTTCTTCCTATCTCATATATTTATTTTAATATATTAATAAATAAAATCATTAAAATAATAAAAACACTAAAAAACCCCACCAATGAAAACATGATAAAATAAAATTATTATTAATGAAATTACCGCATCCCTATTTCAACTCAATATTCTATGAAATCATTGCATTCATCCCAACCTTTCAAGTACACGACAAGGATACTTCCACATAGCACAGAATCTCTACAAAGGATCCCACTTTCAACCCAAGTAAACGACATCCCACTTCCACATACCACACAAAGTCTGTACAAAAAAATTATATTACACATAACTCTAACACAATTATCATAAATATATAATTTCTAACAATCAATATCCCACCCCATTAAGTTTTAAATTTATTAATATATTATAAAAGTGTACATTATTTACTCTCATTAATTTATCTGATTATTTAAGATAATTTCATAAAATAGACATCTCTTCATAACATAGCAAAAACCCTAAAATCAAAAAATATATAATAATATAATTTGATCCACCAACGATCTCTATAATTTATTATTATAAGCAAACGTCTTTACCTTATTAAGTTGATAGTATATTATAAAAATATGTTTTAATCATCTTTATTAATTTCTTCATTTATTTGTATTATCTCATTTATCAAGACATGTATCAATTTATTGATATTCTTTATTTACTTTTATCTTTAACCGATATTTTAAACTATTCGGTTCAGTGGATAACGATACCTAAATATGATTATCGACATGGTATCTCTTGTTAACGATATCTACACACATAAAGATACTAATTAGCTTATTGAAAATTCTCAATTCCCATAAGTACCGATATGGTTCAACTCGTACAAGTATGACTCTAATCACTTTCTCGTACAACCAAAGCTCATATCGATAATTAGCACACAAGTTCGTACAATTTCTTTAAATCATGATGCTATAATGCTTATTCAATCCCTAAAACATATGAAAATCATTTAAGCATGCCGCTAACATACTTGATTAATTATTTCCACTTACTGACTTTTTTACCCACTTAATAGAATATAATTTTTATATTCTTGAATATTTAACTTAGTATTTATCATTATTATCCCTTAAACGTGAATTTTATCAAGTCATTATGAAAGACTTTCAAACTTTTTGATTGAAAAAAGTTTTGAAAAAGGGAAGGTGAAAACTACACTTTTATAAAAAGATTTGAAAGTTATATATTAGTAGTTTAAATTTATGTTGATGATATAATTTTTGGTTCTACTAATAAATTTTATTGTCAAAAATTTTTAAAGATTATGCAAGGTGAATTTGAAATGAGTATGATGGGGAGCTCTCATTCTTCTGAGGACTCTAAATCAAGCAAATGAAGGATGACACCTTCATCAATCAAGCAAAGTACATCAAGGATATGGTTAAGAAGTTTGGCTTGGAGAATGTGAAGCCTAAAGTCACTCCTATAAGCTCATTAAATAAACTTGACAAGGATGAAGGATGTAAGTTTATTGATTCTAAATTATATAGATCCATGATAGATTATATGCTTTACTTTACCGCAAGTAGACTGGATATCATGTTTAGTGTTTGCTTCTTTGCTAGGTTTCAAGCTATTCCTAAAGAATCACACTTCGTAGCCATTAAGATAATTTTTAGGTACCTTAGGGACATATCTTGTTTAGGTCTTTGGTATCCTAGATATTCTTCCTTTAATCTTCATGCTTATTTGGATGTGGACTATGGGGTTGTAAGATAGATAGGAAAAGTACTTCCAGGATATGTCAATTCTTAGGTAGTATGCTCATATCTTGGTTCTCTAAGAAACAAAATAGTGTACTTGTATCTGTATCTACCATCGAAGCGGTGTACATATCCTTAGGGAGTTGTTGTGCTCAAATTCTTTGGACGAAGCAACAACTCTTAGATTATGGCATTAAAGTTGAGACCATACCTTTAAAATGTGATAACACTAGTGTTATATGCCTTACTAAGAATCTCATTCGATATTCTAAAACTAAACACATATAAATTAAAAATCACTTCATTAGAGATCATGTGTCTAAAAATGATGTTGTTCTAGAGCATGTTTACACCTTGAACCAAATAACGGATTAGACAAAAAAGAGTTTTTGGACCCTTATAAGAGAGTTAGGTCTAACTAGCTTAACTTGAACCTTTGTGTGTTATTTTTGTATAAAATATGATTGAATCTTGATTGAAATCATGCATATGTTGTTATGTATCTTGATGTTTCTATGCATGTTGTTAGGGGAGTACGAACTTGTTTGTGCATTTTAATCATGTCATTTCATTATATGCATGCTTATAGGGGCTTTAGAGACTTATATCTAGAACTTTAGAAGCCTAAAATATAAAGCCTAGTTAAGTTGTATCGAAGCGATCTCGAACAATTTTGATACATGCTCTTAAAACGGTTTTGGGGCAAGTTAATATCAAAATGCCCAAAATGCGTTTTGATACTCGTATGTTTCTAATACGAGTGAAGTTTGTATCAAAATAGACCCATTATCAAAATAGGTTGAAAGTCTTCCGAGATAGGTCATTTCGAAATGCCTTTAAGGGCGTACCAAAATGCATGGTCGAAGAAGTGTTTAAAACTCACAAAAATCTAATTTTAATGTAATTAAAATACTTCCAAACTTTTTCATCTAACCCTAGACGAAATACCTATTTAAACACCCCTAAATACACCAATTTTTCTCACACAAATCAAAGTTTTCTTGAGGATTTTTAATCAAACAATCAAGGTTAAGGCTATATCAAGTTCTTATTCTCAGAAAACCATAAATTCTCTCACAATCCATACTCAAGGTAATTATGAAAATCCTAATTTTTGTTTGGTTTTAAGTTGTTAAAATTCAATATTTGTATAGATTATACTTAGTTTGTGTATGGATTTTCAAAATCCTACAAAAGTTTTTCAAAACTTCAAAAATTTTCATTCAAATATCATTTTTTTTGTTTGTATTTTTTGTTCATTGTTTTTCAATTTTTTAAAACTTTGTTTTTTATTTTTTAAAAAAAAACTTGAATTGTTAATTAATAGGATTGAATATGGTTTTATTATGCATATATGTTTTTAACGTGCCTAACTAATCCTAAATTCTTATCTTAACTCATGAAACCTAAAAACAGACAAAGAACCAAGGGTTCAAGTTCCTCCAACACCGTAGAGAATCCTACTCTCACTGTTCTTCATTATCTTTTCAAGAGTATTTTAAAGATCGAACAAAGTTTGATCACTTTAAACAATATCGGAACCACAAGCTCAAGAAGGAGCGTTGTGCAGATGTCATCTTCTATGTCAATGCCACATGTATTTTCTCTAAATATAAAACAGTCGTGGTGGCTCTTGAATCCTATCTTTTGTGACAACGTTTCCATATGGACGTCAAAGCTATTTATGATGCTTTCGGTCTTGAGGATGAAGGCATTGAAGATGAAAACTCTTTTGATACCTTTATCGGATCCGTCATAAACCTCGATGTCAATGATTGGTTTCTACACTTAATCATCTCTTGGTGGATTCTTTCCTCTAATGGCAAGTATTCGTGGATCCATAAAGTCGATAGATTTTGGATCAATTGCTTTCGTCAAGGTAAACGCCATAATCTAGATAAAATCATCTTTTTCGATCTTGTATGGCAAGGGCAAAATCGTATTAATAAGTTTGTTTTAGGGTTATTAATACACTTAATCAATGTACTTTTAACCAATTATTAATGCAATCGTACTAATGCAATAATCTAATTAGAATCAATGTACTTTTAACCATATAAATGATATCATTTAAGTTATTTATAGTTAAAATACAGAAAATAATGTGATAATTAATAATTATTTTAAATTAATTCTCGTTATTTATAGATTTTATTAATTCGATCATAATTTTAAGTTATGTTGTCAAAAATAAATAAATTTTATAAGTAGAGGATCATTTTAATCTAAAATAAAATGTTAAGATTTAAATTACTTTAAAAAATAGATACTAAAGTGACTGTTGTGTCAAATATTTTAATTTTTTAATATTATAACTAATTTTAATTAAAATTCATAATTTTAATTAAATTTCACAATTTTATCAAAAATGATAAAAAAAAATTGATCCTAAGATTAGTAAGATATAATTCTTAAATCCCAACCATTAAACCAAACCTACTTTTTGTAGCAAATTTTATTAAAGGTCTAGTTATGGGAAAAATTAAAAGTTCACTTATGAGAGTAAAAATAAGGTTTAGAGTAATAAAATTTTATTAATATATATTCAATGTTAATATATTAATATAATATTAATAATTTAATATATTATTTTATATTAAATTATTACAAATTTTATAATTGTCTTTTTATCGATAGACAAATCAATTTACCATGCTCGTGTCTTGATTAGGTAAAGGCATATCAGGTAAAGTTTTACTCTCTTGTTTTTCTTCTTATTATACAATATTTGAACATTTTCATTTTCATATCTAGCTGGATAAGCATGCTTACTTGAATATATGTATATATAGATAATCTGGATCACATCTTCTTATATAATATTTATTGTGTTGGATCATATCTGAATCACCATAGTCATAAATACGCCATAGACATACATGAATCATAATAGTCACAAAAAGTCTTTCTTGGGATCGCATAACCTATCAGATTACTCAAGCTCACATAGATATAAAATATAACACATGCTCTTCGAACATTCACACATCTCACCAAGAGGTAAGAAGTATCTAGTTAAACCATTATAAATGCCCCAAGACACATTTTTATTCGTTATAATTTATTAATTCATATCCCTATGGCTCGTTCATATGATTCTAATTAGATTATTGCATTAATCAAGACAATTCAACTAAGTAGGCATCCTTTTAGTACACAAAAAAGTTTCTAATTACCACACAATAATAATTGGTCCACCAAAGATCCCTAAGGATTATTAATACATTTAAATCACTCATCAATTATTAAGTTATTAACCATTATTTTACATATAAGGTATTAATCTCGATTTCACATTTTAAAGTTCATTTTATACCTATAAAGACTTATTGGGAATTTTAATTCGAATTATAGAACTCCCTAACATTAATTCAATTTTTTTATATAGATTTATCTACGAATACTGACTTCTACACGTGTATTGGTACACTACACTAGGGTATCAATACTTATATTCGAGTACTAATACTTAATCACCCAAAAGATTTAGTCTAAAGCTCATACTGATTCGTAAAACCTTCGTATCAATACCTAGTACAAATACATGAGACCTCATACCGATCCTCTTATCATTATCAGTAAACGTACAAATACGTACCGATAATGAAAGTTATCATCAAGCAATGAAAAAATAGTACTGACATGCCCTTAACATACTGGTACGAAAAACTCTACTATAATTTTTTTCGAGCATGAGGTATCGTACGCAGAAAATCGTACTAGTATTCCCCTCTTTCATACAATGACATACCAATATGTACAATCCTATACAGGTATAGAAGCCCAAATTTTATAGTTTATGATTCGAATTTCACTTAAAATTCACACTTAACCTCTATAGTTAAACGTTAAATTGTTTCTACATGTTATTCAAGGTATATTAAGTGGATTGTTGTAAATTTTACATATTTACAACACTTCGATCTTGATTTTTCACTAATATGGGTTTAAAGCTTCAAAAATCTAACCTTTGTAATCCATACCATAAATTGCACACAAAAATAATTCTATGAGTTTAATAAAAAGAATGAGTCAAAAATGTATTGATCTTAAGCAAGAATATTCAAAATAGAGCTCCCACCAAGCTTTTTCCACTTTCAAACCTTACTCTAAGCTTCACAACTCAACCTCCACCAAACCAAAATATGAACACCTTAAAATAAAGATCTTGAATTGCTAATAAACTTCTTCTTGTTGAGGATTTTATAATTATCAAAAACAAAAAAGATTTTTACTTTAACTTGAGTTTAAAAAAAGAATGAAGAAAAAGATGGGGAGAGATGAAGATGAATGACTTCATCATTATTTTTAGAGAAAATAAAGAGCCTAGCTTTTATCTCTTTTAAGAGGGAAATAACTGTTCTACCCTTCAATATTATCTTTCTCAATCATTCACAAGTCTAATATTCAAGCCAAACAACACAGGAAACCCACCAAAATCAAAACCAAAATCAAAGCCTAATATAGTTTTAAAAAATCCGAAATTCAACTCGACGTAATTTTCTAGGACTTAGTCAACACCCAATGTTTACTCGAAAAATTCGATCGTTACTACACCAACATTGTTAAACATATAACGTATCAAATGTATTGTAAAAGGTGTAACAATATGATCTACAACGACTCTAATAATGCTTACATTCATTAATCGTATGTTTACACCATCGACATGCATAAAAATAGAGCGTATAAATCTATTTTTCTTCTTCTAAACAGAGGTTTGAATAACTTTGTCGCCCATTTTTTCATCTTTCAAAATATTTTTCTTTTCTTCCTCTATAAGCTATACCTTTTTAATTTTAGAAGACAAATATAGAGAGCCTGATTGATAGCCTGACAAATGATGGCTTAACAGCCAAGAAAGAAATAAATATACAAATCGAATCAAGCAAGAAGGATTAAATTATATTTATGTTGCTATAAGATAAAAGATGTTAATAGAATAAATATGACATATCCTACTCTCTAGTCTTAGATCATTACTTTTATAGTATGAATAACATCTTAGTCATCACACAACAAATATAAAATAAACTTGTTTAAGTAGTGGCAGTAGCAACGGTTCATGACAACATCATATAGAAGCATTGTTAGATGTCTTTAACAAGGATTTAAATAGTGGTTATAATTATTATATAATGAATTTGTTACAGTATAAAACCAAGATAACCCCAATTGTTTTGTTTGAAATAAATATAATTTTTAAAAATTCATGACCTCCATATCTATAATAATATTTGTTATGCCCGTAAATATGATAGAAACAACGAGGCTAAAATGTGTCTATAACCATAATTTAAATCTTTAGTTTTTAGACTACCAGGTTTGTTACGATCAGCTAATTTTGATCGTCGAAGAGGTTTAGTGCCCTATCAATTAGGTTTGCCATGAACTTATGCATTGACTGCCTTTGTTTCTTTAATGATCAACGGTTCACGCGCTTTATCAAATGCTCATTATACAGTTTTTTCCTTAATAGATGAGTTCGCTAAGCAGAACTAAATAGTATATTTGTTATGAAGAACTGAACACGCCCCGTAATCTCATATATGGAATTTGTTTGTGATCACGTTTTATTTTAATGAATACTTCTTTTATGAAAAAATGTTATTTAGATTAATATCATTTAAGCAAATTTTAAGCTTTAGGTATTATGCATGTAAAAATTAATTATCCAAAAATTCACAAAAACAATATGCAATATGGGAGATTTGAATTATTTAAGGCTAAAATTTTAAAAATCGAAAAGGACAACTAAAAAAATAAACAATGTTATTTACACTAGATAAAGATATAGATTATCAAGTTTAATGAAGTCAACAGAATGAGCTTGAGTTATTCGATTTTTATTTTAAATGATTATTTTATACACATTGTAAGTGATTTTTTTTAGAATCAGGCCTTTAAAGCTATAGCATATCCTCTTAGGCCCTTAAACACTTCTTTTAAATTACGAACCCTAAACCCTAAATTTTATATCGTAAAATTTATTCTTAAATTTTAAAACCTAATCACAAACACTAAAAATTTAACTTTAAATCCTAACTTTGAACCCTAAAATTTGAATGTATGTGGAAAAATAAATATTCCAATGGTGCATAGAATAGTTTCCGTTTATCTTGAATTGAATTTAAATTTGGGTAAACTACCCCAATGACCACCGAACTAATTGGGGATACTTATTTTGGCCACCCAACTAAAGAATTCGTCAATCAGGTCACCCAACTTTGAAACCCTACCTATTTGAGTCACCATCGTTAAAATTCTAATAGAAAAAGTAACGACAATGACGTGGCAGTTAAATAACTGTTGTATAATTACACGTTTAATCTCCTATAATTTATGTGTCACCACCTGATTGATAAGAAAGAACTAATTGGGGATACTTATTTTGGCCACCCAACTTTGAAACCCTACCTATTTGAGTCACCATCGTTAAAATTCTAATAGAAAAAGTAACGACAATGACGTGGCAGTTAAATAACTGTTGTATAATTACACGTTTAATCTCCTATAATTTATGTGTCACCACCTGATTGATAAGAAAGAATGGAAGAAATAAAATGTTTGTATATTTTGCCTATTAAGGAATTTGAACCCTCAACCTCCACAGCCAACCAAACACCCATCCAATGGGTGAACTCCTAAGCCAAGATGATTTTTATGTTATAGGTTATTCACATATATTATTAAATGGTTAATTTGTTTTAAAATATTTAATATTCAAATATTCAATATTTAATTATTTTGATTTATTTATTAAATATTTTATTATTTTAATTTAAATATTTCATTTTTTAATATTTTAATTTAATTATTAATCGATTGAAATTTTATAATTTCTTCAATGCATTTTAGGCTTTTATGAACAAATTAATCATTTAATAATTCATGTGAATATTTCATAACATGAAAGTCATCTTGGGGAAGTGGTTCACCCGTTGGAATGGTATTTGGTTGGTTAGAGGTTGAGGGATCAAATCTTCTCAATGGCAAAATACATAAATATTTTATTTCTTCCATTCTTTCTAGAGAAAAAATATATTATATAAATTTTATTTAACTGTCACATCACTGTTGTTATTTTTTCTGTTAGAATTTTAACGGTGGTGACTCAAATAGGTAGGTTTTTAAAGTTGGGTGACTTGATTGACGAGTTCTTTAGTTGGGTGGCCAAAATAGGTATTCTCAATTAGTGACCTGATTGATGACACGTATCATCATTAAATGTGTAATTATACAAATTTTATTTAACTGTCACGTCACTGGTGTTACCTTTTCTGCTAGAATTTTAATGGTGATGACTCAAATAGGTAGGTTTTTAAAGTTGGGTGACCTGATTGACGAGTTCTTTAGTTGGTTGGCCAAAATAAGTATCCTCAATTAGTTCGGTGGTCACTGGGGTACTTTGACCTTTAAATTTTAAATGTACAACTCGAATTGAAACTCAACAAGTGAAGAAATTATTAGATGAACCACATTCATCACGTCATTCGTAGTTCAAACAATCAAGTTCGTTCATCTTTAAATAATTATCTAATAACCATTCACTCACTAATTACATGTAAGAAATAGGTGATGATTCACCCTAACAAAAATAAGATGAACGAATTTGATTGATTGAGACCACGAATGACATAATAAGTAGAGTTGAACTAATAATTTTTCAACAAGTGATCTCTATGTAAGACCTGAGTTTAATTGCAATGTCTACCAGGAATATGCTTTGTTAAAGAGTTAAAAAATATTTATAAATAGATACTATCTTATTATCATCTTTAAACTATTAAAAAATATATAACTCAAATCTATACCTAAGATTTTGTTTTTCGGCCTAGGTTGATGAATTTTCTTTATTTTGGGCTAATCGTAAATTTAACCTATTTTTGGCCCAAGATTTTATCACCAAATAGATGCCCAATCCTAATTTTCAATTAATTAATTGTTTTTGAAATTGATTTCCCTGATTTATAAAAGCTTTTCCTTTTCAAAAAGCTCTTCAGTTCTTTCAAATTTCTTTAACCAGCAAGCTAAACGAAGAATGGCGGGAACTGATCCACCAAAAAGTATCCTCTCTCTGATCCGAGATTTCGCGTCTGAGAAATCTCAAGGAGGTAATCATTCTCCTTTCTCTAACATATATGCTTCTGTTTGTTTCTCGAGAAAATGCTTAACCGATTTAAAGTTTCCGGTTGAATTGAAGCTTTCTTCTCTCTTATATATTATTTTCCTACATTACTGTTCATGTTAAACGGAGAGTTCTGTTTAAGATGTTTGGATTTTGAAACGTATAGAGAGAAGAGTCGTTGGCTTAAAGAAGCAAATCGAAGAGCTCCGATCAGAGTTTGAAGCAGTAAATTCCGATCTTGAAGAAGCGAAACGTTTGAAAGAAACAACCGAGCAAGAGCTTAAAGGCTTAGAAGTTGAATTATCTTTGAACGAAGCTTCGATTCAAGCCCTAGAGGTTCGTTGTTTCGGCTTTATTTTTAAATTTCTCACTAATTTATTTTAAAACCTTCCTCTATTTTTTTCCAAACAATTTGCAGGCCAGGATTGCTTTGATTCAAAATGAAATATCCACCATTGGATCTGAAATAGAGGACCTTAAGGTGCTTAAACGACTTTTTAGTGTGATATGTTATATCTGAATTAAAATTCTACATTTAATTAAATAAATATTTATTTATAAATTTTGCATGCGTTATTTGAAGAATAAAGATGCAACATCAAGGTAAGGAGATCGGATTCTTTCTCTTTTTTTCCTTTTAATTTCTTTATACTTCTGAAGAAGAATTGCTGATTCTGTTTCTTGTTAATGCTGTGCAGAGATGAGTTTATTTGTCAAATGGTTCAGTTTAATACTAAGATAAGGTTTGGTGTAAATCAACTGAAACCTTCCGTAAGCTTATGATTATATTATTCTCTTCACATATATGTTGTAGCTATGATCTAGCTTTTCCATGAATGGACTATATTTAATTATGAATGTATTTATTTCTTACCATGGACCAGTATGTGGCTGTAGTATTAATTGCTGCTTTTTTTTTGTTGTAAAGAAGTCAACATGCTCATAAAATAGTTTTATTCTTTCATCTGATATGGAAAAGATATGAGTGGAGCCCTGAAAAAAAAGGTTGGGGAGGTCCTAATAACTAAAATATTAGTTGGAGAAATTAAAACATTGTTATTATTAAATTGTTTCTTTCTTTGCACCAATATTTTAAGTATCAGTGATTTACTGTGAATGGTTCTAATATTTTCCAATATGCACCCTTGTTGCTTACTCTTAAAGATGATTTCCTTATGAGATGCTGAACACTTGTTACTCAGGAAATTCCATGAGATAATCGCTTCTGGTTTTGAGAACAAGATTATTGTTGCCAACGCATCAGGTTATTGCCTTTAAATTCATCCTGTTTTGTCCCCTCCCCAGTTTTTGAACCATCTTAAAAGGTTTTCCTTTTGCCTTGTCTATACTGATCTTTATTAAGGGCATCAGATTTGTTTTACCTACTTTTAGTAACAATAACAACTCGTATTACTTCATGTCTATGTAGCTTCAAGTTGAACAGTTTGATCTTACCTCTACAATGATAAGGTTTATTGTTTTAAGACAACTATAACTTTATGCTTCTTACTGCATGACCTATGCCAAATCAATATCCAAAATCTTGTTTTCTACTAATAGTTTATCACAAATACCTCTGCTTTTTTAAGACAGTTAAGCTTAAGGACCTAAGCAAACTTTAGTGAAGGTTGAGTCAAACAACAAGTACCTTTATGGATTTCTCGTCTGAGCAATTCATAAATAATAAATTGGTTATGTTTTAGATAAAAAATTTATCCAAAATTTAACCTTCTAACCTCTTTAGTTTTCTCCCTGTCACTCTTTCCTAAGTATGAAAACCAATAAATGTTTACTTTTTTCTTTCTTTCTTTCTGAAGATGACCGTAAATTCGTAAAGAAGGATGACACTAAAATTGCCTCAAGAACTATAGAGAATCAGCTTGCCCACGTTGTTTCTCAAATAGCTAAAGAGGAGGAAGAATATCTTGTGGAACAGAATACCCAAAAGCAGGTAACTAGTCATCTTTGGACTATAAATATCACTAATACAATACACTATCAAATGTTCGGATGTTCTTAACTCTGTTACTTAAGTTATGCGAGTTGTAGTAGCCAAAGTTTACTAGAAAGTAATCTGAGAATGATCAAGTGGTCTGAAAACCATGCAGCTTCAGCTGGAGTTGATTGACATTGAAAGGAAGGTGTGTCTGATGGATGTAATGATGCGAGAAACAAAAGCACTAGAGGACTTGACAATATATCCTTATCAAATATGCCTTAGGAAGATGTGAAAGAGAAAATGCCTTTTGCGTGTTATTAAAATAAATCATACATCAATATTACTCTAAAGTGTGATTAACACATCTAAAAACTGATTGGGTGATCGCTTTATATATCAGCAAACAATACAAGCTGTTTTTCTCCATAGTTAATTAACTATTTCTTTATCAAGAAAATAATGGGAAAGAAAAAAAAATCTTGAAACTGATAACTATCAGAAGTTGTAATCTTTTGTTGATTTATTTATTTTCTCGTAGACTTGGGAATTCAGAAGTTTGTTCATCTTTGGATCTTTCTATTGATGGAACATATAGATTTTATAAATCAAAATACATGCAAGGTTAGGCAAAGTATATATTTAAATTTTTATGTTGGCTTTTATAATCTGTTTTTTACTTTTTGTGAGTGAAACCTATTACTTGTAAAATAGCTCCTTGACTGGAAATAAGCAGACTTCTGAACTGGAAAAGACATGTGCTTCCTTCAGTGAAGAGTTGCAGAAGAGGTGTATATGTCCCAGTTGTCAAACAGTTAATGTGGAGGCATTGGGTGGAAAGCTTCAAGCAAATGATGCAAATTGATATCTTGTAAGTCTTTTACATGCCAACATTGCAGTCATGGTATTGATGTCTGTGAATTTTATTTGCACATGAACCTTTGGACCATACATATATGACATTGGATCATATGGTATGACCAAAACAGGTTTGCTGAAGTCAACATAGGGGATGAAGCACGGCTTATTCATTAATGCACTAGGTGTGAAAGAATATACCAAATTTTGAACTGTTCTTTACATGCTAAAATCTCATATAGTCACCTGCTCACTGGCAACATCTAAAATGATTGCAATGTTTGAACCTTCTATATTTTCTTTCGAATATCGTTTATTTTACTGAATAAGAAGTTTGATGCATCTCAGTTCTTACTCACTGTTCAAGTCTTTATGAGCTTTACATTGCATATAACACTAAGTTTTATCTGTGGATACAACTCGTAACCAAACCATGTCCAATGAAACGTAAGATATGAAAGAAAGAAAGCCTGCAGTAAAATCTGAATCCTATCTGATATTGTTTAACTAGAATTTTTTTCATGTGTGTCGAAGATGTTTCTGTATCCTTTACAATCAAAGACAGAAATGTAGATTTTCCCTCTTCTTTGTTTCCACTCGGCCCCTGTAACAAAAACACGACCTATCATTTCATTATGTTATATACAGAATTCCCAAACTTAACTTCAAAACTAACTGAACTATGCATGCATTAGTGTTGCTATGTATGAAGACATAATATCTATGCTATGGTAATAATGAGAACTTACAATCTTTTCTGGAGGCATAATATTAGGAAAAGTGTCCTTGACTAGAAATCTTGAATTGGTGTATACTTCTATCTGTGTCGAGAATAGGGCAGAGACAGGCTGATGATCAGAGAACTTACTTTCACTGTGAAAGTAGGATAAAAGATTCACTCCTTTCCCGTACCACAAAATCCTATCACACCTGCGACCGGACACAAATATCAACATGCTAATAAGACTGTCATATATGGTGACTACGTGCCTATTGCCTATTGCCTATTTTAGAAGTGTCAAGAATCTATTCTGTAAAAGGTAGTTGATTGCAAAACATGTTACCATGCTGGAGTCCTTTGTTTGTCTCCTAATCTGCCGGGAAGGCCACCCGAGTACCGATTGCATTTTGATGAAGAATACTTGTATGTTGGTGCAAAATTGATTCCCCCCTCTCTCCAACCTTCAAACACTCCATCTTCTTGTTCCTTTCGAAGCTGATCGAATTCTTGCAATGCCTTCCAGTCTTGCTTGTTTATCAGATACCTAGCTAAATTGTCTTCCAAGTCTAACCTATAGTTGAGGTCTCCGAACCAGAATATCTAACTGTCTCCACAAGAATTATGATCATGGAGTTAGGGGGCAGTTATTATGTTGAAAATTTTGGTTAACACCTGTATGCACTATCTAGTAAGGACCAATCTCATTCATCCTTGTATTTTTGTTAAATCTTTTGATTTTCATGTCAAAGAATTACTTAATCATGTCCCAAAATGGTGAGAGGATGAGGATTGTCGTCGTCGTTGGGTGATCGAGGAAAAGAAGTTCTCTTAAAAATCCCTGTAACTTGAATATTCCTTCGACCTTCGTCACCATTCTTCTCACCCGAAGCCAGGTGAGCTGCAATGAAGCAGAAGCTGGTACCTTCAATTGACATACTAACAGAAACTGAACCTTTGTTTCCTAAATAGCCCATGATTCCACAAGCCACTGAGCAAACTTTCACATTTGAAACACAATATTTCTTCTGCACTTCCTTCTTCATCCACACACTAATGAAAACTCCAACCATTTTCTTGCTTGCCATTAGCTTGTATTTTCTGCCACTGAGAAATAGTTGTTGATATCGTTGAGTTCTCGACCTTCCTCTCATCCATATGTTATCAGTTATGCCACTGAAACTTTCTCTTCTTTCAGTATCTGGATTAGGAACTTTCACATATCGGTAATTGTCACTCAAGATTGGATTCAATGCGGGAGTCAACCAAGGGGTAGTGAATTTTTCGTTAAGTGTTTTTCCTATTAACAAGTTCCAGTTTGTTGCTTCGGTAGAATCTTCTGCTCCGATCACGGTTCGAGTTATCAACGGCACGATCTCTTGGAAACTGCAGGTCAGCATTTTTCTATTGTCAAATAGCCTATATAGCATTACATGATTCTTGATTTTTTTGGACTTGTTTTGTACCCAAGAACATAGATATCAGCTGCATCCTGGGGTTTTAGCCACTCACCTAAATCAACAGCTAAGCTTCCTACAGGAGATCTTCCAGCAACATTCCAAGTTCCCACAAAAATTCTGAAACAAGATGGAAAAACTGTTAGCCAATCTATCTCAACTCCCTTTTTTGTTTCCTTAACTACATTAAAACCTTTTAAAACACACCTTAAATCATTGGTTGAAGTGCATGCATCCATCTCAAACGAACTAATGTAAACATCTTCCATGAAATCATCATTTTCATCTTCCTCTACAAGAAAAACATGTCCAACATTTGAATCTCGAAACCAATAGAAAAATACCGTAAAAAAAAGTAGATAGGAATCACTTGAAAACCTGAAAGTTCATCCAGGTGGTAATAAGGATCAGGCTGCTTGTTCTTGTCCTTCCTTCTGAACCATTTTCGGAATCTCCCAGAGCATGATATTTGTTCAAGTTATCCATTATAACTCCTAAAGAAACTCAAATCCATACCCAAAAAAACACAGACTACAAAAAATGGGAAGACTTAGGATAGTAATCAGAAGCTTAATGCAACTTCTTCAACTACTTTCTTCCATGTTTCATCAATATCTATAATAGAAGTATAACATTTTTATATACAGTTCATCTATTATTTGTTGCATCTCAAGACAGATAGGAGAATGGATCTACCAAGGTTTTGTAAATAAATAAATGCTGCATGTCTTGTGTATTTCTCACTGACGGGGTTACTTCAAGTACAGCTCAAATCAACTATGTTTAATAATCTTAATAATCTTCGCTCGGAATCTCACATTGAGTGGGGTTCGGAATCTCACATCGAGCAAAGTCATCATCCGGATGGCCTTCGATACATTATTTGGAATCTCACATCGGATAATCTTTAATTGTGTTGCAAAACTTTCACTCACTGGGTATCCACCTAGGATGCAAAGTCATTGGGTTGTTTAAGATGATCCACCTAGGATCTCATATCAAATAATACCATAACCAAACGAAGATCAAGCATGCAAGGTATATTTCCATCATATCAAAGTTCATAATACCAATTCCAAACTTTATTAATCAATATATGGTTTAAACAACCCATAAGAACCCATAACATGAATTACGGAACCCCCAAGCTTAACCTTTAAAAACTTATGCAGATTACCCAAAACGTTCCTACACAATATTGAAGTAGTTTAGGTGAGTTTATAACAAATTTTACCAATTATCATCAACTATAATTCAAACCACCATTAAAGCATGCAAAGGCTCTATCCTAAGCCAAACCATTATAAATCAATCAAGCATGCAATAAATGATGATGCACATGAAATGCAAAGGATTTGAAAGTGTATTAACCTCCAAAACGAGCTGAAGAAACTCTACAACAAGCTCTCAAGACTTCTCTTTGCCCAAGCACCTTGATGGTTCTCCTTGCTCTTCAACTACAAGGAAGATTACTAAGATATTACTGCTTTATCTAGGTGATTTAAGGAAGCTAAAATAGCCTTAATATCACTTTAAAACCTTCCCAAAAATCTAATCCCTTTCAACCCACAAAACCCTCTAAAACCTCAACTTTCACCACTTGAAACCAAATTTACCTTGCTAGAAAGATCTTCTTAGATTACCAAGTTTTGTTATGCCATGTTCTCATTGTTGAAGTAGTGTATATGTATTGTATGTTTTGCTTATGATATCTATGACAAATTGCAATTAGAGAGTATGTTAAATTATAAGATTTATGCTTCTTAGGTAACAATATCCATCTAGAGTATGCTCTAATTCGTTTTAGGTTTCAAATCTGGAAATCCTGAAACTTCTGGGCAGGTGGTATCAAAACGGTACCTTATAGTTTCGATATCCAAGCAAAACAACGATGGATAAACTGGAAAACAAGCCTAGGTTTCGGAACGGTAAGTTATGGTTTCGATATCATATGATGAACACAAACAGGCGTATCGATACGCTAATTCAGAGTTCTGAAACCAAATTTTACAGATTCAAATCGTATCGAAAATGGTACCAAGTTGTATCGAAACGTGGGCTTATCACGTAGGGCATCGAGCAAGATATCAAGGAGTATCGAAACACTTAAGTACTGTTTCGATACCTGTTTTAATCTTGCCTTGGTATCAATACAGTGGCAAGGGTTTTTGATATCCCTGACAGTTAATGTCGATATAAGCTGAAGTAAACTTTGAAACCTTACATTTTAGTCACTGAACTTCAACATGGAATTAGATGACTTATAGACCTTCTCTTAAGCTGAAAAATCACGTGCAAGTATGAAATGAACTTAATTAAATATTGGTAACTTCAATTTTGTAATAGATCACTATATTCCTAGAAAGTTACAATTAGGTTCCTAAAACTTGTTCGTTTAAATTAGGACTTGTATCTTATCGTTTTTCGCTTCAACCGAACCCAGTCCTTTCATGAACATGTAGGATCTAATTAAAGCATATATATAAGATAAAAAGAAAAAAATTAGGTTCGTTTAGCGGGGCAAGTCTCCGGATTAGCTTTGGTATTCTCCGTGTAACTCATTCGAGTCGAGTGGTGTCTTGATCGGGTCGAGGGGTTACATTTATTGATATCATAGCTTAGGTTTACGAGACCTTGGGGTTGGTTGTTGATTCGTATATGCTATGATATATGTTATGATGCTTTGCACGATGAATGTTTAGTATGCTATGTTATTGGGTGTATTGCACGATGTTTGCTTTACATGCTATCGATATTATATCATAAGATATTTTATTTTATTATTATTTAAAGCATGTTTAATATGGGTTCTCATTACTTCATTACTTTTAGGTTTAATGTTTTTTAAAGCATGTTTAATATTGATTTCATAAAGATTGGGGATATTTTTCTTAAGAACGCATAAAAGTGAGTTCATGAGGTCACCTTGCCCCATATCTTCCTACCCCTTCACCTTCTGTATTTCCTTTCAAAAACCCACACCTAAATAGTTAATTTTTGATTTCTTGAGTGTGAATCTTATTTTGGGTTAAGAGGAAAGATTACTCAGCACCCAAGTATCTTTATTTTGAGGCAAGTTTTCCTTAGAATGATACTGGAAGAGGTTTAGTCGGGGTTTAAAGAGGTAGAATGTGAATGGGTTCTTAAAGTTGGCGTCATCAACTTTAATCCAAAATTAGTACTCTAATAACTCCTATTGTTTCCTAAAAATCATAAAAATAGACTTTGATACATGATTTTGATGTTTTTGGTTTGGATATACATTAGTGTTGAAAACAGAGGGAATGAATCTTTTTATCTTATGTTTTATTCATTCATAATGAAACCTTATTTATAGGTTTCAAACTAAACAAGTTTGACTCGAACTAAAACTCTCTTACAAGAGTTTGACTTAAATTCTCCTTAACTAGTTTGACCTAAACTGAAAACTTAATAATTAAAACTCTTATCGAGTAGGATGTAATCTTATTCGACCTAATACTCTTATCGAGTAGGATATAATCCTATTCGACCTAATACTTTTATAACTAACACTCTCCCTCAAACTGGTGTATATATATTGTATATACCCAGTTTGGATAGCTCATTGAATGTCTCTCGAGGAAGAGCCTTGGTGAAAATGTATGTTAGTTGCTTCTTTGTTGGAATGTACTGTAGGTTGATTATTCCATTATTGAACTTCTCTTGGATAAATGTCTATCAATCTCTATGTGCTTTGTTCTATCATGTTGCACAAGGTTTTTTATTATGCTTATAGTTGATTTACTATCACTAAATAGTTCTAAAATTCTCTCCTTTCAATTCTAGTTCTGTCATGATTTTTTAATCCATATTCTTTCGCAAATTCCAAGGGCCATGGGTCTAAATTCTGACTCTGCACTGCTTCGAGATACCACTGTTTGTTTCTTGCTTCTTCAAGTCACCAAATTACCCCAAACATATATACAATAGCCACTAATCGACCTCTTATCAGTTAATTCTCTTGCCCAACTTGCATATGTATAGACTTTTATAGTTTTGTGTTGATTTTTTTTGAATGTGAGTCCAGTTCCAGGTGCAAACTTTAAAAATCTTAGAATTTTGTTCACAGCTTCCATGTGTTCTTCACTAGGGTCACTCATGTGTTGGCTGACAATGCTGACTAAATATGCAATATCAGGTTTAGTAAGAGAAAGATAGATTGATTTTCTAACTAACCTTTGGTATGCCTCTTTGTTTGTTAGATTTCCAGACTTTCTTTGCAAAATTTCAAACCTGGTTCCATTGGGGTTTCAATTGGTTTACATTCAAGTTTTCTTGTTTTTATGAGGAGGTCTAGTACATATTTTCGTTGATTTATAATCAATCATTCTTCTGATCTTGCAACTTTTATCCCTAAAAAACATCTCATATTTCCTAAGTCTTTGGTTTCAAATTCTTTTGCAAGGTTTATCTTTAATTTCTCTGTTTCTTCTTCATCATTGTCAGTTATAATAATGTCATCCACATAGATTATTAGGAGAGTCATCTTACCTCTTGGTCTGATCCTTTTGAGTATAGTATGGTATGCATGACTCTGATTAAAACCATTCTTGATTATGGTTTTAGCAAATCGATCAAACCATGCTCGGGGAGACTGTTTTAGGCCATATAAAGATTTGTTGAGTTTAAACACATCTTTCTTAGTGATATTTCCTTCTAATCCTGGTGGAATTTCCATGTACACATCTTCCTCAAGCTTCCTATTCAAAAAGGCATTCTTTATGTCCAATTGATGTAATTTCCAATCCAAGTTGACAACCACTAATAATAGGATTTTGATGGTATTTAATTTTGCAACTAGTGCAAAAGTCTCTTGATAGTCAATTCCATAAGTTTGAGAGAAGCCTTTAGCCACTAATCTTGCCTTGTATCTTTCTATACTTCTATTTGAACGGTATTTTGTTGTGAATATCCATCTGCATCCAACAACTTTCTTCCCATCTGGTAGTTCTGTCAGATTCCATGTATTATTCTTTTGCAGAGCATTAATTTCCTCTTCTACTACATTTTCCATTCTGGAGATTGGAAGGCCTCTGTCACAGTTCTTGGTATTTTCTCACTATCAATACTGGCAGTGAAAACCCTGAAATTATGTTTTAGTTTCTCATATGCAATGTATTTATTTATGGGATGCATAGTGCATTTTCTTACCCCTTTTCTAATGGCTATAGGAAAATCATCAAGGGTACCAATATCAGTTTCTCGTAATTCAACATTCTCTTCTATTTCAGTGTCAGCTGGATTCAGATCTAGTTCTTGATCAATACTAGGATGATTAAATTCTTCAATAACATCTTTCTTTCTTCTTGAGTACATATTGAGTTGTTTTGGTTGGGTTGGATTGGTTTCAGGATCACTCTTAGGTGTAGTTTTTGTCATAGGAGTGTTGCATGGGCTAGGTTGGTGGGAAGAATTGGAGGGTAAATTATCTGAGTTGTTTAGGTTATCATCTTTCTTAGTTGTTTGGACAGTTGGTTGAGGGAATTCAACAATAGGTAATAATAAACTTGGTTGCAAGTTTGAAATAGTTTGAGCAGGCTGAAATTCCAATGAATTCTCCCCTGAATTTCTGTCCTGGAGAAGTATGGTGTAGTTTCAAAAAAGATGATATCAAAGGATATATAAGTTCTTTTTGTGGATGGAGAATAGCACTTGTAACCCTTTTGGCTAGAAGAATAACCTAAGAACATACATTTTAAGGATCTGAGATCTAATTTACCTCTGTTATTGTTGTGAATGTGAACAAAGGCAATACACCCAAACACCTTAAGAGAAAGGCTTGAATTTAAAGGTTTAAAGTGAGGGAACTCATGAAACAAAACCTTAGTTGGAATTTTAAATCCTAAGGTTTTGCTAGGCATTCTATTGATGAGATAAGTTGCTGTAAGAAAGCTTCCCCCCCAAAGATGTTTAGGTGCAATAACAGTGAACATAAGGGATCTTGTAATCTCCAGAATATGCCTATTTATATGTTTCTATAGAAAATCAACTTTCAACTTTATGGAAAAATAAAATAATATAGAAAAATAAAATTTAAGCTTTTTGTGAAAAGGAAAAAAAAACATAATTGATTTTTTGTTGTTGAATGAATGAATTTGTTTACACAAGCTAATGCCTTTTTATAGGCTTTAGAATAGGACTTTGAATAGGATTAGAAGTCTTAATTACTTTAAACTTTTAATCCTATTAACTTAAGACTTTTAATTATACTAAAATTATATATAAGTAATAGACCCTAACTCAAATTCCTACTAGTCTTATATATATATAATCTTATACTTCCCCTCAAGTTGGAGAATATATATTGTATATTCTCAATTTGAATAGAAACTTGTCGAAAGAAACTTTTGGTAATGCTTTTATAAACACGTATGCCATTTGTTCTTCTTTAGGAACATAGGATAAAGAAGTTATCCCATTAGTAATCTTTTCTGAAATAAAATGTCTATTATCACAAAAAATCTCAAACTTTTTCTCTTGGTTCACATCTAGCTCTTTCAGTAGCTTTAATAACCAAATTCTTTCACATATTCTCAATGCTAAAGCCCTATATTCTGCTTCAGCACTACTTCTAGATACAATTGTTTATTTCTTACTTCTCTAAGTCACTAGATTTCCCCAAACAAAGGAACAATAGCCACTAGTTGATCTTCTTTCTGTCAGTTCGCCTGCCTAGCTTGAATATGAAAAATCTGAACAGTTTTTTCTTCAGTCTTTTTAAATAGTAATTCATGCCATGATGTCCCTTGGATCAGTCATTTGTTGACTGATAACATTAATTGGAAAGGCAATATCTGGTCTGGTCAATGACAAATAAATCAACTTTCCCACTAAACTTTGAAATTTACTCTTATCAACTTTATGGCTTGAGTCATCTTTACTAAATTTTAATCCTGCTTCCATAGGAGTATCAATTGGTTTACATCCTAGCATCCTTATTTCATTAAGTAAATCAAGGACATACTTTCTTTGATCTATTACTAAATCTTTGCTCGACCTAGCAACCTTTATGCCTGGAAAGTATCTGAGTTTTCCTAGGTCTTTTGTTTCAAACTCTGAATTTAATAACCTTTTCAAGTGATTTATCTCTTCCTCATCATCACCTGTCAAAATAGTGCTTCAATCATTGGCAATTCACTTTGAATTCTTGCTCATCCCTATGTGACTTGATCATGACTACTCTATATGGATAAACCTAGACAACTTCAAATGTGCCTGACCATCTGAACCTGAGTTTGCCTGGTAACAGTTTGATTCTGGAGTTGAAAAGGAGAACTTATTGCCCTGGCAGGAACTGCTGCGACAGTAGCTTGTTGTCATGCCATCATTTCGTCTTTTCCTTATAGATCTTGGCATTTTCATAGGCTGTCGCTCTGAATTCTTCTATTTTATTGAGGTTTAGCAGTCGTTTTTGGCCACCATCCCATGTTCAAATGCTTTACTTCCCAATAAGCTTTGTGCTCAATTTCTATTAGCAAATGACATGCTTTTCCAAATACCAGCTTGTATGGAGATGTTCCCAAAGGGGTTTTGTTGGTCGTCCTATATGCCCATAGAGCATCATCTAGACGATGAGATCAATCCTTTCTAGATGGATTTACCACCTTTTCAAGGATTTGTTTTAATTCTCTATTCGAAATTTCAGCTTGCCCGTTTGTCTGCAGATGGTATGCCATGGCAATTCTGTGAGTGACACCCAACTTCTTTAAGGTCGCAGTAATGAGTCTGTTATCGAAGTTCTTACCTTCATCGCTAATAATGGCTCTTGGGACTCCAAATTTTGTGAAAATATTCTTCTTGAGGAATTTTTGTACAGTCTTGGAGTCATTGTGAGGCGTGGCAATTGCTTCGATCCATTTTGACACATAGTCCATTGCTACTAGGATGTAGAGATTACCTTGAGATGATAAGAATGGCCCCATGAAATCTATTCCCCAAACATCAAATAATTCTACTTCTAGTATGAGTTTCTATGGCATCTCATTGCGCCTAGAGATATTGCCCGTTCTTTGACATCGGTCACAATTATTGCAATAAAGTTGGGCATCTTTGAAGAATATGGGCCAATAAAGGCTTGATTGAAGCACTTTAGTTGTTGTTCTATTTCCTCCAAAATATCCTCCGTAAGGTGAATCATGATAATGTCGAAACACTTTTTATTGCTCATCTTCTGGAACACATCTTCTTATAACCTGATCTGCATATTGCTTAAATAAAAGAGGATCATCCTAGAAATAATGCTTTGCATTATGCTGAAACCTCTTCTTTTCGTTATAGTTAAGGTTATAAGGGATAACACCACTAGCTAAATAATTAACAAGATCAGCATACCAGGGAGTGGTTGTTACTGCAGCAAGATCTTCTGTTAAGGTTGCCGAGATGTATTCAGTCAATGCCTCGGCCGCACAATCATACACTATTGTGGTTGCTGTCTCGGCAGTGTCTTTGGCAGTTACCACGATATGCAGTGTTTGTTCATCTAGGAAGGCATCTTGTATTTATTTTAGTGCATTGTTGTTATCTTCGTTCTCCAGTCTAGAGATGTGATCGGCTACCTGATTCTCTGTACCTTTTTTATCCTTGATTTCTGCATCAAATTCTTGTAAAAGAAGGATCCATCTAGTTACTTGGTTTGACATCCTTTTTTGAGAATAAGTATTTAATTGTCGAGTGGTCAGTATAGACACTCACTTTTGTTCTAATAAGATATGATCGGAATTTGTCAAAAGCAAATACTATTACTAGTAATTCCTTCTCTGTTGTGGTGTAATTGGTTTGAGCATCATTGAGTGTTTTACTAGCATAGTAAATGATATGGAACAAGTTGTTCTTTCTCTGCCCAAGTGTTGCCCCGACAGCATGATCACTTGCATCACACATTAATTCGAAGGGTAGGGACCAATCTGGTGGGACCACTATTGGTGCAGTGATTAGGTTCTCCTTGAGGGCTTTGAATACTTCAGTACATTCATTTTCGAATTCAAATTTTTTGTCTTGTTCAAGCAGGTTACAAAGAGGTTTAGAAATTTTAGAGAAGTTAGAAATAAACCTTCTATAAAAACCTGCATGGCCCAAGAAGCTTCGAACTCTTTTCACAAAAATTGGTGGAGCCAAATTCTTTATCACATTAATCTTGGCTTTATCAACTTCGATTCCTTGTGATGATATTGTGTCTCAATATTATGCATTGATTCACCATAAAGTGACATTTTTCCCAATTGAGGACTAAATTGGATTCTTCATATCTTTGTAGCACTTTTTCTAAATTGTCGAGGCAGTGATCAAAGCTGTCTCCAAAAACTGAAAGATCATCCATTAATATTTCCAAGAAGTCCTCTATCATGTCAGAAAAAATTATCATCATGTATCTCTGAAAAGTTGTCGGGGCATTGTAGAGGACGAACGACATTCTTATAAATGCATATGTTCCATAAGGGCAGGTGAAGGTGGTTTTTGCCTGGTCTTTTGGATCAATGAAAATTTGATTATATCCTAAATATCCATCAAGAAAAAATTAATAAGGTTAACCAGCAAGTCTATCAAGTATTTCATCAATAAAGGGTAAAAGGAAGTTATAGCGATCTAAAAAATCCACGATTAATTAAAATCGCTAAAAAGTTCTTTTTTGAGTTGGAAACCTTTTTGATGTGTCATTTTGAAAATTAATGTCTTTCACGTGGGGGTTTCTAGTTCAAAATGATTTTTGTAAAATTGGAGTCGCCACCGGCCGTTTTGATAGACCGGACACCATAAAACTAGAGATTTTAAAAGTTGGGGTTCGGGAGTCGATTACGGATGGGGAAGGATTAGCATCCCCACACTGCCCAAAAATTGGTACTTTGTTTAATTACTGCTTTACTAATATTAAATTTTTCGGGCTAATTTGACGATCGAATTAATTTTTAATTAAATGTGCGCATTTATTTTAAAGCACCTAAACCCGAAGATAAACGTCCAAACCACTACCACCTTATTGGTACTGGCCTCGCTTACGACCGAATTTAGGGGTCGGCATTAACAAAACTAAATATTAATTCATGCAACTTAAGCAAATAAATTAAATATATCACATAAAAATAAATACATAAAACATAAATATTAATTTAACAAGTTTAATACTAATCTAAAATATAAATTAAAACATACATAAATATTAATCTAAAACATAAACATAAATTAATATTAATATACAACACAAATTAAAAACAACTATTTTCATTAAAAATATTCAAAATACAAAGATAAAAATTATACCTAAAAATACGAACGGCTAACCCCGATAAACTCCCCACCGAGATCTACCACGACCCCTCCAAAATTTTTAACTAGATCGAATCTTAAAAACAAGATCCGATCGAACCATCCAAAATTTGGGGAGAGCTAAGCTCTCAAATTAGGATCATAGGGTACTATCCTCACCCAATTGGTTCCCACCTCAAAAAGCTTCCCCTCACCTCCTTTTATAGGCATTTGGAGAGAGGAAAGTGGGGTTTCTCATCAATGTGTGATTCCAATCCCACATCAACTTTCCTTTCATTTCCTTCTTTTTTCTTTTTCATTTTTTCTCTCTTTTTTCTTCTCTTTTTATTAATAATATGATTACTACAATAATACTACAAATACTAAAATCCAATTAAAAATGAGTGATTACAGTTACCCCTCTTTGCTTGTTCTTGTGAAACGAGGATAAAGCAAAGATAAAAAAAACGCTTATTTTTAACCGACTTCTCTGTTAGTGGTCTTGGAATGATGTGTTTTTCTGAAACTCTCCACCTCCTTGACCGAGTCTTCAGGCTCGTAAGTTCCTTCTGTATCGAACTTGTTCGCCTTCTGATGACCATTCGCCTTTCGAGCGGATCTTGTAAAACAAAAGCACTTCCTATATAGAGCTTTCATTTCTAGATCATGAGTTCTGGTTTCTCCTGTATAAAACCTTCACCCTAAAGTTTCGAGTTATGTGCCCCTCTTGTATAGAGCTTTTCACTTAGACTATGACGAAGATAGGGATTCCTCCTATATGAAACTCCAGATCTTCCACACTGTCGGTCTCTCCTATATAAAACCTTTCGCGTCATGACGGATCTTGTAGAATAAGGTTCCTCCTATATAGAACTCTTACTTCTAGATCCAGAGTTAGGGTTTCTCCTATATGAAACCTTTCACTCTGAAGTCTCGAGTTGTTTGCCTCTCCTATATGAAGCTTCAATCTCAGAGAAAAAAAACGAAGATGAGATCCCTCCTATATAGGACTCCTAACTTTGGTGTCGTCGGTCTCTCCTATATAAAACCATCGCATCATGGATGAACTTTTCCACTGGTAGCTCTTTCTGTGTAGAGCTTCAAGTTTTTTGTGTTTGATGTGTGCAAGTTCTTTCTGTATAGAACTGCTTCAAATTCTTTCTGTGGAACTTGATCATGTTGGTACCTTTTGTATGGGACCTTCATCTGTCAATCTTCTTTCATTTCGGGACTCACGCCAAGTTTCTTTCAATCTTCTTTTTGAACCGAGACTCACGCTTTCATAGGCTGTCAATCTTCTTTTGAAATCGGGACTCACACCTTAAAAGGCTGCCAATGTTTTCTCTGAATCGGGGCTCACGTCTATAAGACTGCCAAAATTCTGTTTCTTCGGGACTCATGCCAAAGTGGCTGCCAATCTTTTTTCTGAATTGGGATTCACGTCTTTAGAGACTGCCAAAAAATTTGTTTCTTCGAGACTCACACCAGGAAGGCTGCCAATGTTTTCTCTGAATGTTTGGGGTGTCTGGATTTCCCCAATGTCTCGATTTCTGTGACCTGCTAGTCTTAGCTTTCGGTCTTCTCAGTTTTTTTTTCTTTGTTTCAATGATAGTAGTCTCGTCTAATTGTTGGGCTCAAACTCTAAAGCTCAATTTAATTTCTTTTTCTATCTTTTTCTCCTTTTTTTTGGATGATGACCCGGTTCTCTCTATTTGGTCATTGAAAGAGGTTCATCAAATATGACGGTCTACAAATCTCAAATGTTGACTTTTCTGGTCCTATCTTTCTTCTCTTCCTTCTTTCTATTGGAAGGAGGCACTCGAGCGCATGGAGTCTCTGTTGAGGTCATCTTCTTTGACAATTATCTGTCTTTTCATGTAAGATTGTTAATAAAAAAGGATGATGCATGAGCATTTTCACAATGTATGTTGTCATGAAGTATACTGTAATGTATAGATGTAACCTATCTATAGGTATGCAATGATGCATGAGCTTCTGTTAACTCTGTTTCAAAAAAATTGAGGCTTCGGTTCTCATTCGGTCGACCTAATAAACTTTGTTAACCAAACTTTGTCAATCTTGATAACATCTCTAGTCTTTTCTGATTTAAGCTCTGATTTTTGTTATTTTACGGACAATGGTGCTCCGCTTGTATTCTTTCTCTTCTCTTCTGGATCAGTATAATGGTTGATTGGACGTCTCTGTGTCCTGATTTCATTTATGTGCTCGTCAGGATACCTCACCGGAGGTTGACTCTCAGTTTTTTTCAATTCTTGGAAAAATGAATTTATTTGCATGTATTTCAATATGCAATAAAAATTTTGGAAAATGTATGAAATTTGGAAGTTCATTGCAAAAAGTATTTAAAACATATTTGTCTTCCTGAATATCAAATGCAATGACATATTTGCCCCAATTTGGCAAAGAAAAACTCTAACGAAGAGTATATTTAAAAGATCCTCGTTAATTACAGGGATATAAGCAAATGCCTAGTCTCTTCTAGATTCTCGGGCTTTCAAAAGGAACAATTCCCTTCCTAGAGGCTACCCCTTTTTGGTGGCACTCATTATCTCTCTTTCTCATCCTGCCCCATCTTTCCCTCATTTAGGTGTCGATCAGGCACTTCGAAGCTCAACGTTCCTTGAAGCAAGGTTAACCTTTGGGCGAAAGTGTAATCTGAAGACAATCTCATTTAGTTTGGACATCACTGAATGATCAGAATGGTCTTTGAAAGCTTGCAAGAGCTGAGTCCATGATCGGTGTAAAAAGGTTTTTGTATTTGGTATGTGTATTTCTAATATATTTTCTTTTTTCTTTTTTCTATTTTCTTTCATCTTTTTCCTTTTTTCTTTTCATTTTTCTTTTCTTTTTCTTTTTTCTTTTTTCACCGAAAATGACAATCTTCAGGCCGAGTTGTCTTTGATGGCTTCGATATTCGCTTCTGTGCAAATCTGTGTGATCGTGAGGCGTTCAAAATGAAGATTCTTTGTTTCTCCTTGCCTCGTTTCCTCTGGTTGAATTTTTTCTTCTGAATTGTTTGATCCGAATATGAAGTGTGTACAGTAAATGTATTTGTATTTGTGATATGTTTACTTCTATTTTTTTGAATCGCTCTAGACTGCCTGTTTTAGGTTTTCACCCTAGAGTTCATTCTCTTTTCCAAAATTGGCAATCTTCAGGCTAACTTATCTCGGATGTGCTTCGATATTTGTTTTTGTGTAAATTTGTGAGATCCTGAGGTATCTAGAATGAGGATTCTTTTCCCATCTTTACCTCGTTCCTTCTGCTGAATTTCTGATTCTGAATTGTTTGATATGAATGAAGCGTGTACAACATTGTTTCCTTCACATTTCTTTTTCCTCTTTCAAGTTTCTGGATGCGTCACCAGATTGAGGTATTTTTTGATTATTCAGTACTTGAACTCGATTGTCTTTGTGCATCTTGTTGATATTGCTTGGATTCAATCACCTTTATGTGATCTCCTAACATTGTGCTCTGCCAAAATCCTTTTTTACTCGATTCAGACTCGTTTTGGCCTTCCGATTGTCATTCTCTTTCTTTCTTTGTTTTTTCTTTTTTTTTCTTTTTTTTTCTTTTTTCTCTCTCTTTTGCGTGTGTCTTAGCTCTCGACTATTTCTTGCTGATAGTCTTCCTATTTCAATATCTAATTTGTTTGATCTTGCCCTCCTTTTCTAGTGAGGTGAGAGAATGTCATTTATCGTCTCATTCAAGGATGTCCTGAGAAGGTCTTCAGGGGGTAGAAGTTTAAGGTCGACTCTCGATTCAAGGATCTTGATCAACAAGTGCCTGAGAAGGAAATTTCCTAAAAATGGGAGCTGCCCATTATCTATACGCTCATTTTATTCATTTGTTTGCCTTACTAGACTAGCAGAAACTCTCATTTGCAATATCCCCGCAACATTTAGTCTCTCCTGAATATACAAAACCTTATAGTCGGTCTTTGAGTTTGGAGCAAATATGCTACCACATTTGAAATTTCATGGATCAAGTGTGTAATGATGTGTACATGCATGTTAAAAAATATTTGTTATGTGTACATAGGAGAGCAGAAACTACTTCCTTAAAATGAATGACATATTAAAGAATATAAAAAATGAATTTAAACAAATATGCATAAAATTTTCTGTTTGAATGTTCAACTGAGAAGTAAGAACCTCCCCGGATCCATCTCTATCATCATACTTCGAAACTTGAACTATCGGCTTCAATCAAACTTTGGACCTTGTTCTTCAGGGCTCTATAATTGTTGTTCGTGTGACTTGTGCTTCCCTCGCGACATTGACATCATAATCGGGTGTATAGGGATCCCTTTCGATTTGGATTGAACAAATGTTGACAGCTCTTGATGAGGATCGAGAATAATTCGGTATACGTCATAGGAATCTGAAAGTTGATTTTCTGTGCGATATCTTCGAGACGATCTTTCAACTATTTTGCCCCTTTCTTTAGGTTGCTATACGATCTTCCACTTCCTCTAGTATCGAGTGAGAGAGGAAGGCATGTGTGATGCAGATGCGGATGCAAATGATGCAAAATGTATGCAGGTAAATGTATTGATCCCCGTTAGTAATCACCCTACTGAATTACTTTTACGGGAAATAGAGGGTCCATTACAACATTGAGGGAACTAGGTTATACATAAGTGTTAGCCCTAATTTTGATTTCCTATGGCCCTAAACTGCTTGCTTGACCAAGGAATCTCCGTTACGTCACGAGCTTCGAGCTTCTCAGTTAATTTGGTTGTTTCTGATTACCCCTTTAAACTTCGGTCTTCAAGATTGTCTAGCAACGGTCTTAATCAAATATTACCTAAGCAACCTTACAGTGTCGGTGCTTCTAGTAACAGTTCTTTTCTGTTAATGCTTCTTTCAACATTCTAAATCATCTCCGATAATCCTGAATAGTGACCCCGGTCCTCGTAAAATAGGCTAGTGAGGCATTAACTTCTTGTTCTACTTCTTGATATCTGATATAAACCACTTCTTCATTGATGTGATTGAAATTCGGTCCACCTCTTTTGATCAACGATTTGTATTTGACTCTGAATCGAACTCTGGATGGAAAAATGGTACTGATTCTGCATCTTTGACAAACCTTTCTGTTGTTGAATCTTTGGTGATTTTCTGTTACATTTATTGTATCGATTTGGAATTCCCGACGATAATCTCTTCGTTGAATCGAATAAAATAAAACACTATTACCTGCTCTCGGTGTACGACATCTGATTCTGACTTGAACTATGAATGGCAAAATGACACCAATTTTGCATCCCTTAATAAACCATTCTATGGTTAGGCTCTCATGGTTTTCTGTTCTTGGTAGACTGATGCCTGATTCTGACCCGAACTTTAGATGGTGAGATGATGTGAGTTATCTGTCTCTGCTAACCATTTGATTAAACCTTGGTTTTCTGTTACGTCCTTTATGTTCGCTTGAAATCCCGGATGATGTAGACCCAAATAAATGCATGGTCATTACCTGATCGTTTGGCAGACTGTTTTTTGGGCTCTTCGGTTATCCTCTAACCGGTGTCTGATAAAAGGGGTTTAACGGATGGCAACCTTGCTGAGTCTCGTCCCTTAATTGATGTCTTTGATCGTTTTCTAATACTAGGGTTAAGGTTTTCAGATACCTCTCTTCCATGGTGAATGTTTCCTTTGTAGGATAAATCACTCAAATCAATACCCTCTAATGCAATGCAAGATGTAATGCATGCAGAAAAGAAAACAAAAATATGAAAAAAAACATGTTAGTACCGGGTAAAAACAGTAAACGCAAAAATAAATTCTGAAAAAAATGTTTAAAGTAAACAGAGAGAGACAACCCTAGATATCTCGTCTAGTTCACCTAGGGTATCCGCATGGCTCTAATGGAGTGGGTAATCTAGTTCTCTACATGCAGTGTTGGTGCTAAAAGGGGAACCGAATTGTCCGAGCTATCCTCTACTAAGAGTAGCAAGGCCCCCGATCATCACCCATTATAGACTCATTTTGACCGGGTTCAATTTAGGGGGACTCGTTCGCTTATGCCCATACAAAGGAACGATATCCTCACGAAAGCATAAGGTAGTGGAGCCCCGAAGGTACTTCGGCTAGGGCCCATACAGGAGAACTATATCTTCACGAAAGCGCTAGCCTTTTTCCCCACTTAAAAAGGACGGGTTTATATGTCATTTTTAAATACGGAAAAATAAAAGCGCAAATTTAATTGAAAATTAATTTGATCGTCACTTTAGACCGGAATCTTTAATATTCTCAAAGCGGTAATCATTTAAAAGCTTGACTCACTTTTTGTTTTTGGAAAACAAAATTTCTCCCAAGCGGAGTCGCCATATGTAGCGATCTAAAAAATCCACGATTAATTAAAATCGCTAAAAAGTTATTTTTTGAGTTGGAAACCTTTTTGATGTGTCGTTTTGAAAATTAATGTCTTTCACGTGGGGGTTTCTGTTTCAAAATGATTTTTGTAAAATTGGAGTCGTCACTGGCCGTTTTGGTAGACCGAACACCATAAAACCAGAGATTTTAAAAGTTGGGGTTCGAGAGTCGGTTACGGATGGGAAAGGATTAGCACCCCCACACCGCCCAAAAATTGGTACTTATTTAATTACCGCTTTACTAATATTAAATTTTTCGGGCTAATTTGACGATCGAATTAATTTTTAATTAAATATGCGCATTTATTTTAAAGCACCTAAACCCGAAGATAAGCGTCCAAACCACTAGCACCTTATTGGTATTGGCCTCGCTTACGACCGAATTTAGGGGCCCGCATTAACAAAACTAAATATTAATTCATGCAACTTAAGCAAATAAATTAAATATATCACATAAAAATAAATACATAAAACATAAATATTAATCTAACAAGTTTAATACTAATCTAAAATATAAATTAAAACATACATAAATATTAATCTAAAACATAAACATAAATTAATATTAATATACAACACAAATTAAAAACAACTATTTTCATTAAAAATATTCAAAATACAAAGATAAAAATTATACCTAAAAATACGAACGGCTAACCCCGATGAACTCTCCACCGAGATCTACCACGACCCCTCCAAAATTTTTAACTAGATTGAATCTTAAAAATAAGACTCGATCGAACCACCCAAAATTTGGGGAGAGCTAAGCTCTCAAATTAGGATCATAGGGTACTACCCTCACCCAATTGGTTCCCACCTCAAAAAGCTTCCCCTCACCTTCTTTTATAGGCATTTGGAGAGAGGGAAGTGGGGTTTCTCATCAATGTGGGATTCCAATCCCACATCAACTTTCCTTTCATTTCCTTCTTCTTCTTTCTTTTTCATTTTTTCTCTCTTTTTTCTTCTTTTTTTATTAATAATATGATTACTACAATAATACTACAAATACTAAAATCCGATTAAAAATGAGTGATTACAGAAGTGATCATTCTTTGTTGCCTTATTTAACTTGCGATAATCCATACAAACCCTCCAACCGGTCACAATCCTGGTTGGGATCAACTCGTTATTCTCGTTGATTATGACAATCATACCGTCTTTCTTGGGTACATATTGTACCGGGCTTATCCATGCACTGTTAGAAATAAGGTAGATAATTCCAGCATCAAGCCACTTTATTATTTCTTAATGTACTATCTCCTTCATGGAATGGTTAAGTCTCCTTTGGGCATCAACAGTGGGTTTATGGTCTTCCTCTAAAAGGATTTTATGCATGCATACTGCTGGGCTTATTCCCTTTAGATCATCAATTGACCATCCAATTGCCTTCTTGTTCTACTGCAGCATCTTGATCAAGCTTTGTTCCTGTTCTGGCTGCAACTTAGAAGAAATAATTATAGGCATTTTATGGTTGGCTCCCAAATAAGCATATTTTAATTTTTCAGGTAAGGGTTTTAGTTCAGTGACTAAAGGTTCATTTATAGATTTTTCATTCTTACCTGGGTAATCTAAAGGTTCGAAATACTTACCTGGAAGATGTGTTGTCTAGTTAGCTTCCTCTTTGTTTGATGTTTCTCCATTGTTCAAGATACTTCTGTAGCAGTCATCAATTGTACTACCGAGGTAGATCTATGGTGTATCGTTAAGATTGTTGCCGAGATAGTTGTTGCTGAGACAAGGTATTGTACTAACTGCATCTATATTGTCCAGCATCTGGCATTCTTCTGGATCATCATGTCTCTTCAGGATTTGGAAAACATTGAGTTTGACTCATTGATCATTAATCCTCATAGTCAACTCTCCTTTTTTCATATCTATGAGCGTACATCCAGTGGCAAGGAAGGGTCTCCCAAGGATGATCGATGCATTCTCATCTGCTTCACAATCAAGGACAAGAAAGTCGGCAGGAAAAATAAACTTGTCTACCCTTACCAGTATATCCTCGATTTTTCCTTAGGGTTGTACATATAATCTATCCACAAGTTGGACCATCACAGTAATGGGTTTTGCCCTTCCAATTCCAATTCTAAGCTTTTGAAAGACAAATTGAGTATTAGATTGATGCTTGCTCCAAGATCGCATAGAGCCTTACCTTCATAGTGGTTACCAATTGTACAAGGTATTGTAAAGCATCTAGGATCCTTCAATTTTGGTGGCATACGGTTGTGTAGCATTGCCATGCATCCTTCTGTAGCAGCCACTATTTCAAACACACCTAGCTTTTTTCTCTTAGACACAATGTCTTTCAAGAATTTAGCATAATTACACATTTGTTCAGTTGCCTCAACAAAAGGTAAGTTAATGTGGACATGCTTTAAAATATCAAGAAATTTCTTAAATTGATGGTCCTATTTTTACTTTTTCAACCTTTGTGGGAAAGGTCATGGTGGTCTCATCTCTTACAGGGTCTCATTGGTTTAGAATTTAATATCTGGAACCATTGTGTTTGTCGCTGTCTTGGCAGCTTGTTGAGGTGCTGCCGAGCTCTCTACTAAGGCAGTGTTCTTATGATCATTTTGTTCAGCATCCAAGTCTTACTTTTTTGGTTCCTTTTGTATTGCTAGTGGGACTTTGTTTGTTGAACTGCTTGATGTCTCTTTAAGTTGTAGGTCACTTCTTGTAGTGATTGCTTTGTATTGTTCATGGTCCATTCCCTTAGCAACTTCAGTATTGCTGGGTAGTCCTTATTTTGGTCTAGTATTTTGTCTTTGAGCAAATTGACCAACTTGGGTTTCCAGTGATTTAATCGTTGCCTCCTAATTTTGCAGCCTCATCTCAGTTCTATTCATGAAGTCATCAGTTCTCTTCATGAAACTGCTATTTTCATTCATATATGATTTTGTTTTCTTTACGAAGGCCTTGAGAGTGTTTTCTAATGAATTCATGGGTTGTTGTTATTGTATCTGCTGCTACGACATTAACTGCTGTATATGCTGCAGCGACAGTGGTTGTTGATAACTTGAGGTTTGGTTAGTAGGGTTCAAGGCATTATTAGGATTACTCCATGAAATATTTGGGTGCCTTTTGCATGCCGGATTATATGTGTTGGACCTCATGTTATTATTCTGGTTGTAGTTTCCCACATAAAAACCAGATTCCTCATCTTGCATATACCAGAATTGATCGCTTTAACCTCATATGTACTTTGTTGCAATTGCATATTGTGAACCATCTTGGTTAGAGAGGTCAATTGTGATGCCACCGAGTTGGTAGTTTCTAGTTCATTCACTATGGCTTGGCGTCTCACTCCTTCTCGCCTAGAAGTAGGGAATTGAAAATCGTTCCTTGCGAGTTTGTTTAGAATCTCAATAGCTTCTTCCAGAGCTTTGTCAAGGAGTGTTCCGTTTGCCGAGACATCTAACATCATCCTTGTCGGGGCATTAGTGGCATTGTAGAACATGGTTACTTGTGTCCATAGTGAAAATCCATGCAATGGACACTTGTTCAGTAACTCACTGTAGCGTTCCCATGCCTCGTATATAGGTTCGTCATCAACCTATCGAAAAGAGGTAATTTCATTACGGATTCGATCATAGAAGTTGGTAGGATTAAAACGCATAATGAATTCTCGGCAGAGTTCACTCCAAGATCCTATAGATCCTGTCGGAATGTTATTCAACCAAGTTTTAGTCCTATCCCTCAGTGAATAGAGAAAAAGTTTTAATCTCAAAATATCTTCATGGACTCCTTGAATTCAACCAAGTTGCACACTTCCATGAAAGACTTGAGATGTTGCCTGCATATTGAGTTGCAGACACACTAAATTGTCCAATAGTATTAATCATATTGAACATCACAAGTTTTACTTCAAAGTGGGTTGCTTCTATTTCTGGTGTAACAACTCCAGGTTTCAATCTATTCAGATCTTCCATCAAAAAATCTCTAACCGTTAACTGCCGCAGCAGTGGCTGTGGCAATGGTTGTTGTGGAAGGCCTCCATTGCCAGCAGGTAAGTTCTGATTTCCTTGATTTATTGACATGGCTCCTTGGATCTGTCTCCTCAACCCTTGATAGGTACGTTCGATTTCTGGATCAATCTCGTACAATGAATTGCTTGGGTTAGCCCTGGTCATACACCAAAAATAAACCAAGTAAAATAAAAATAAAAAATAAAAAAAACTAAAGAATACAAGAAAAATAAGAAAACAAAATTTAGTTGTCAATCTCCGGCAACGATGTCAAAAACTTGATGCATGCTAGATATATGCAATTTTAGTGCAAGTGAATACGTCGTCAAGTAATAAAGTGATGAGTATCAAGTATCGTCTCCTCAGGGATTGGTATACTTAATATGCTTCCTTTGATCTTCTTGCTCTGTAAAAGAAAATAAAAACACAAGTGAATTGGGGTTGTGATTTATCTAAATAATAAAAACTAAATAAAGGTAAAATAAGATAAGGAAGATGGTCAGGATCCAGTTGTGCTGTATAGTAGAATTGATCAACTTGTTCTTGTCCAATGCAATTGTATAAAACTGCCTCGGCAGGACTGCAGATTACTACCTCGACAGTGGTGTCACTCGTCTGCCATGGCAATCTCTTGCTCTTGGGCAGACTTTACCAAAGTTCGGCAAAGTATCCTTTAATGATTCCGCTTATCTCTAAGTCAAAATACTGTTGATGACCAGTCCTTGATGATACCTCTCAGCGTGAATCAATTATAATCACCAACCAATCCCACACTTCTCTTAGCCGCTGAAACTCTTAACCTATCTCTAGGCCGAGTTAGTGTTTCCCGATTGAAACACTGTACTTATCCCTTTCATGAATCTAACTCTCTCGATATTAGATTAATGGATTACTCACAAATTTCTCTCTCGAGATTGAATGCAAGAACAAGGAATGATAAAGAATAAGCAAACTTCGATATTTTATTGCATTAGAAATAAGAAACAAAGTTTGACTTCCTCACACTAATACTTTATAACCTTCACCTAAGCCTAAACAAAATTAGAACATAATGTAGAAAACTAAATCTAATTCTATACTCTAAGCTATGAGTCTAATGTGTCATACCCTTGGACGGTTATGCCTTATATAGGCTTGGCCTAGGGAAAACCTTTCCTAAGTAGAATACAACTTGGAGTAGGGAACAAGTCATGTATATAGGTCAGATATTTCCAAGTTTATTTCTTCTAGAAGGCTTTCCCGCGTGGCCTTGTCTTTAGGCTTTCCTTGTGCTATCCAACTCCGATCCTTGGGCTTCTTGTCCAACAACGTTCTCCTCAATTTTCTTCCCAGCTTGCCCATCATATTGCTACTTGTCCTCTGTTGCCTCGGCATCAGGTCCTACCTCGGCCCCAGTTTACTGCCTCGGCAATACTTTTTCCTACATAGACATAAAAATGCAGTAAAGTATACCTTTTCTATAAATATTATCTTTAATAGCATAATCCCTAATTATATCATATTAAGTATATGCATTGGTCAAAATAGGTGTAGAATTTACGATAAATGCCCATGAAAAGTGTAGAAAGTGATAGTGAGTTAAGCACTTATCATGGATCAAGTAATGATGTGTGCTAATGGGATATCTTTATAACTAAGTTGCCATTATTAATAAATTTTAACAAGTAATGAAAAAATAATTGAGATTAAATATATATTTCTCCATAATGCATTAACAACTCAATAATATAAAGTAATATGTTGATGATTAGAAATAATAGAGGATCCCTTGGATTACGTGTCTTATGTGCCAAAAAAGCATTGGTTGGATTTTGAGTTGATGTGTCGTTCCATATAAGCACTTGATTGATAAGATCTGGATTTTGGGTGATAATGAGACTGGCCGGCTCGCGAGTTACTCGGGCTGAGCTCGGTCAAAGCTCAGCTCGAGTGAGCTCGACTCGGGCTCAGGTTCCGCTCGGGATTTAAACGAGATGAGCCGAGCTGATCTTACCCAAGCTTGGCTCGAAAAGCTTGTAAACAGGCTCAGAATAATTATATATTAACATACATATATATTTATATACATTAAAAATAATTTGTTTAGCAAAGAAAAATAATAAAATAATTAAGAGTAAATCCACTAAAAATAAATTAAATAAAATAAGTTGAATATTATCAACTAATACAAATTTACAAAACTAAAAATAAAAAATAAAAACATAAGCTGTAAATAAATAATAAAAATGATATAGAAAATTATCCATGTCGAGCCAAATTGAGCTGAGCCTGACAAGTTTTGAGCCTGAACCGAGCCTAGTAATATTATTTTCGAGCCGAGCTCGAGCCTGAAATTTTGAGCTCGGCGCACCTCGAGCCGAGCCAAGCCCAGATATGCCTATTTTTGAGCCGAGCTGGCCTGGCTCGGGCTTGACTCGGCTCGTTATCACCCCTAATTTGGATACCAATGAAAGAGTACTGCAATACCATAGTTTGAGATATCGAATGAAGATTATCGATTCTGAGCGACTTCAGACTTATTCAAAGATACTTTAGGGAGCATTTTGAGTATGAGTGTATGTACTGATGCTAAGGGAATTGGTCTCACTTAGGGTGTATATCTTAATGCTAAGTGATATGGGCTCACCCATAGCGTATGTGCTCGAGGGAGAATTCTGAGCGGGGTGTATTTAACGATGCTAAATGTCTTGGTCTCACTCAATGTGTATGTTTCAATGTTAAGTGACCTGGACTTACCTGAAGTGCATGTGTCGATGCTAAGTGACCCAAATTTACTCTTATATTGTACAATATTGTATGTTGGGCTTATGAGTCCTTGATTGTTTGATCATTGACCATAATGATTGCATGTGTTTAGACGACTAATATTATCATTATTTTTATCTTGTGTAGCATTATTCTTATTTATTATTTCCATGAAGCATGATTAAGTGATTGTGTATCCACTAAGCTTTGTTAGCTCGACGTTCGTAATTGATGTTTTTTATGTATGTTAGTAGGTTTTGTCCATTTCTTTGTGGAGGACCATCAGTGTAAGATTACACTGCCTTGTCTCTCTAGAGTACAACACTCAGGTCTTTGGGCTATTTATTCATAAGAATCTACTGTATATTATAACTTGTATTTAGAGTTAAATGTTTTATATGTGATTTTTTTTTAAATATGCTATATTGTATATAGGGGTAAGAAAAACTCGACTCGAAAAAATTGAATAACTCGAGGCAAAAATAATTTAATCATTTTTATTCGACTCAAAATTTCATAAACTCGAATAACTCGAAAAAATTTCAAATAAATTTTGAGTTGTAAAAAAGAAATTTGAATAACTCAAAATTTTTTTAGTAATTAAAAGATTTATCTTTAAGTTTGAGGCAAGTCCCTCAAATTTTTATAATATATATTGATATATAAAAATATAAAGAAATATTGATACACATGAAGAAATATACATATACATACCTTATATGATTAGTGAAAATTGTTTAAATTACAATCAAATCGTACTATAATATAATAAATAATTATAATTAAATTTTTAAAAGAACTCGAAACTCGACTCAACTTGAAATTTTTTTGAATGAAAGTTCGAATGACAAAATTAGACTCGTCAACTCTAATAACTCAATTTTTTCTCAACTCAACTCGATCGAACGCTTACCCCTATTTGTCTATATTTAAATTATCATTTATACTTTATTAGATTAAAATAAATGATTTTTTATTTATTTATTGTAGATCGGGAAAAATTAAGTTAAAATTTTATGATTGGGTTTCATGCTTGAGGCTTAAATGTGATATTCGAGTTGTGGGAGTTATAAATTTAACCTTAAATTATTGAGGGTAAATTACACAGATGACCATAATGATAGATCCAAAAATATTTTTTAGGGTAGGTATACATATATTAACATTATGTTTAAATTAATTAATTTATTATTTAATGTATTTAGACTTCTTTTAACTTTAATGAACATGTATGTTCAACATTTGTGAACATGTTCGTTACTTTTACAAATATAAATGAATAAGCGAAATAAGTTAATAATGCCTATTTACAAGGATATAAATAAGTTATCAATACAAACATCAATGACTCGAGAAACATTGTAAAAATTTTGTCCATAATGATTATATGATGGTACAAACATAGATAATTTAAGTGTTTTCGCAAAGAAAAAATAATATATTATGTTACAACTTACAAAGATGGAACATATATAACTTCTCGATGTTGTAGTTAATTTATGCAAACATTTACTTTTGCCATGTCATTGGATTGAGTATAATTATTCATATTAAATTGAAAAAATTATGTAATTTACGTTAATCATAAAACATATTTATCATAACCCATATTTTAAAACTCGAGTGTCGGGTTAACTTGATGAATGAGCATCGTGTTTGGGACATATAAACCTTGTTGGGCTTAGAGTTATAGTTTGAGCTTGGATGGTAGAGGATGACATGGGGTAGTTTGATAATCAGCAGAATATTGCGAAAAGGGGGGGAGAAAAGTTTGATTTTTTACATTTTATAGAAAACATGATCTCATTCCCTCTTTATTATCTTCTCCTACTTTTGTCAATCCATTTTTCATCAAGTATCATCTTTAAAGGTGAGGTTTAAGGTTCAAATAGTGAAATCACGTTTATCTTATAGAGGAGAGTTTTTTCAATATCAAAGGATTTATATAACAAGGTAAAGATGATTAAAATGATTGGGGTTGAGGTATTGATGGATATTTTGGAAGAACAAGATTAAGATTTTAGAAGCTTAAAGTATGGTTACAATTATATTTTTAGCTTTCTAAAATTCATCCAATATAGTAATTCTTTGGTAAACATTTTTTAGTGGGGGAGATTTAAGAACTATCCACAAGATTGGACAATGATAAGGTTTAAGAGGGATTATTTGTAGCTTGATTATGAGGTCAGTACACTTCTAATCCTATAGTTTTTATGTGCATCATCTGCTTTGAATTATGATGGATTGTTAGGATAGAGCTTGGATCATTCATTAATGGGGAAACTTTAAATTAATGTTCTTTTAGGGTTAAAACTGTTAGAAACACACCTAAGTACTCCTCATAACATGTAAGAACGAATTGGGTTAAGTTAATAAGCTTTAGGATCAAAATAAGGAATTTTCGAGCCCCAGACCTTAAATTATGGGTTTGGGTATTGATACTCAAGGTTACGTATCGATATATCCTTATAATAAAATGGGTAAATTCTTCAAAAGGGTATTGATATTAATGAAGGCACGATGGTATGACTGAAGGCATGACTATACGAGCGTTAATTTATAGATTTCAGTGACAATTTCAAGTATTAGTAAACTAGGAGTGTAATTGTATGGGCTTTGGGACTAGTACTCAATGCATGAATATTGATGCAATGAACCAAAATGACAAGTAGGCATATCAATACGCCAAGGCAACTCAAATCCATCAAATGAAAAATAGTATGATACTTGTATAGGAGTATCAATACGTAAAAAAGAGTACCGAAACAGAAGGAAACGTATCGATACAAATATGGTAATTTGCCAAGCTTTTATGTTTTGAGTTTGAGGTTCCATATTTTATAGTTATGGTTCCTAAGGATCTCCTGAGGTATAAAATGAATATTAAAAACATAGAAAGAGTATTTCTAAATGCTTATATGACTTATGTGGCTCTTATTATACTGGTTATTAAGTCGTTTACTTGTACTAGCAAAGTCTATGGATCCTTAGAGGATTATTTGTGGTTTTACCTTATGTAGACACTTGTTTGGTTATGAATCTTTGTTAGGTAAGATCCAGATAACCAGTGAATGAGTGTTGCAACACATGAAGATTTCAAGTGATTATGAATATCCATTTGATGTTAGATTTCAAGTGAGATTTTGAGATTTTGAGTGGGATCCAAAGATCTAGTAAGTGAGTGTTGAAACTTTTGTTTGATGTGAGATGTGAATACTAGATGTGAGATTATTAGCTCAGGCTCAGAATTTTGTTTTGTACGTAGGTAAGTAGGTGATTGTGCGTTGTTGTACACCATCAACGAAGGACTTCAATATTGGTGTAAAAACTAAATTTGATATTGATATAAAAAATAAGTTAAAGGACTATTTTTTATAAATAAATTTTTAATACCAAAATAATTTAATTAGTCAATAAAATTTTTTTAATCAAAATAATAACCCAAAATGTATTTTTCTTAAGAATTTTCAATTCTAAACATTCAAATCTGTATAAGCTTTTCGATACCTTTACGCTTGGTATTGATACAATGCCTAAAATTTCAAGTGAATGTTTTTTAATTTTCTAGGCGTTTCGATACCATTTAACATGGTATCGTTACTGTGCCTAAATTTCAAAAGAAAGTTCTTAAGTTTTTTCAGGCGTATCGATACGGTATATAACCGTTTCGATACCATTTGAAATTGTAAACGTTTGTATCGAAACCTTTCTAAGTTGTATCGAAACCACTTTGAACTTAATATAAAATTAAATATTTTTAATAGCGTTTCGGTACTCCAGCTCAGCGTTTTGATACCTGGGTTAATTTTTCAAGAATTTTTAAACATTAAATATTTTGACCATTGGATGTCAGATGAAGATTTAAAAGTTTGTTGACATGTATCAAAACGACCACATAATGGGCTTGGCAGTCTCAAAACTTATCGATACGATCTTATAATCGTTTCGATACCCCTTATTTTTAAAGGCTATCTATTTCGATACTGATGAATATGGTATTGATACCCTTTATAAAAATGCACATAATGGTTTTTTCCTCTTTGGTAGCATTTCGATACAGGTACCCCGAGTACGATACCGATAGCTATAGAAGTGCATTTATGGTAGGAAGATGAAGCTCTAACGTCTATACTTATGTTCCCAACCACCAAAAAGGCTAGAAATCAAAGAGAGGGTATAAAACCAACTCTCTAAAGCTACAACAACAACTCATTCAATCTTCATTGTATTTTAATTTTTGAGTTTGTGGAGTGTTATACTTGTAATTGGGGCAAAATTTATTAAGAGAAATTATTTTTGTCATTCTTCATCTTTGTAACCTTGTGAGGTTGAATCAATCTTTGAGTAGAAAGATTGATTCGGTTTGTAATGGTTATCCCTTGAATCGAGAAAAAGGTTGAATTCAATGGAGAATTGAGGTGAAAATTCTTAGTGAAAGCTAAGGTGGTAGATGTCGGTGCTTGTTCGAAGGTCAAACCACTATAAATCTTGTGTTCTTCATTTTTCTTATTTTTACTAAAATCTTCTACAAATTTTTTAAATAGCCAATTCACCCTCTCTTGGCCAACTACATCAATCGATCAACTCAATAATTTGCCTTTTTGATAGAATACAAGTACTTGGATGTAATAGGTTTTGTATTCGTAGAACTCTTGTATTTATAACTCTATTTAGTTAACTTATATTTAGTCGAATATTTTAATTATTGTATTCGGAGTTCCTTAACTATTTTGAATGTTGAAAGTACTGTCGCATTTTTATACTTTATTAAATGTTATGACGTGGTTTATGATTATGGGTTTAATTGATTTGGAAAAAGAAAAAAAAATATTGGAATAATTCGGGCTTGTGATCCAAATATAGAATCTGAGTTTACGGTGTTACAGTATTAGTGAATCAAGGGACATAGCCGCCTTATAAGTGAAAGGGGAAATTATCCCTCAAATTTATGGGTTAATTGCATTTAAGTCACGAGTTATGAAACTATTGTAATTAAGTCATTGTCCCTCGCCAAATTGTATAGTTTATTAACTTTTTAGGAACATGCCATTTAAAATTAATAAAATTAAATCTTTATCTTTATTTTTTTTGTTTAATCATTTTAAGATTTTTTAATTTTAAATTTTTTAAAAATTAAACCTAAATTCTCTTAATTTTTGTGGTTTAGATACTTTTTAAGATCTATTTATTTTAAAGTTAATCAATTTGTTCCTCATAATTCAATCGTGACTTTATCTTGTTCAGTCAAAAATCTTGAAATTATAATTTATAAACTAATGTGATATATAATGTCTACAAAGCTACAACAAATTCAAATCAATCTAATTTGAGGCTTTGATGTAGTGTGGTAAATGAATTGAGCTTAAATTAATTATTTTTGGACAATAAGCAATAATAAGGCTTTACTTATGTACATCTTTAGCCAATATTTTATTATAATTTATATGAGAGTGAAACAAATAAAATTTTAGGGTGAATACAAAATTAAAATTCATAAAATTTTAGGATAGGTATGAAAAAAAAATTAGCTGGACACTAAAAATAAAATAGATAACTAGCAGGAGAAAATTTGAATTCTAGGGGCACATGCTCACAACCATAGTGTGAATCCACTAATAGATGATGGAGATTGATATCAATTTAGCCTAAATATAATTATATATTTATTTTTTTATTATTTACGTGTTATCTTAATTTGCTTTATAATATTAATTAAATTTAATAAGTTCAATCTTTCAATCAAATAATCACATGTATCACCGTTTTATTAATTAATTTTATTATTATTTATTAAATGATCATCTCTGTAATTTACCGAATTATTGAAAACAACGTGAGTTAAGAAAATAATATATTATTCAATATGAATACAAACATTTGCATCCCCAAAAACCATATAAAACACACGTATATATGGAGCTTATTCTTTAACCCGAAATGTTTGGAAACAAAACAGCTAAAACACTCCAATGATACCACGGCGTGATAAACTGAGGCATGAAAATTTACAGATGATTACACAAAATGAAATCCGATTAATTATTCCTAACCGACTCCCGGATCGTCTAAAATATGAAGACAACACTGTCATGAACCCTAGACTTTTGGTTTTGAGCCACACATTCAGAGATCCACATCAGGTTCCTGATCTCCTGTTCTCTTAATCTCATGTAGGCAAAGAAAACCCCGTAATGGAACTGCAGGTCATCATCAAAGAAGAGAAAATCAGAGAAAATTCGATACATTGTTAATAAATCAAGCATATGTTGCAGCTGTGCCTCTCCTCGTTTACGGTTATCAATGGATATAATTGATGCCTGAGAGATAAAGTATAAACCTGTTGCTCAAAAGCTAGGCAAAGCCTTTTCACTTCCTCCTCGTAAAATGCCTTGTCAAGCATCTGGCTCTCTCCATAAGATAATTTAGAGAAAATTGATTGGTAGGGAGGATATTTTTCCATAGCAGCGCGGACCTACAAAGCAAAAGATAAGAGCTCGAAGTAACTTCATCATAGGAAGCATCGCATATGAAACAAACCTGATCAATATCCTCACAGACAGCAAGTTCCTCATGGCCATAGGGGTAACTGTTTAATATTTAGAAGCACTTTCAAAGATAACAAACACAGAAAAAACTATTAAACCAAACTAAAGAAACAGAATCGGGCCTGAGAGAAAGAGCTTACAGCAGACCAAAATTTGAGTACAATTTCCTCCGATCATCACGAGTTAGTTCAGTGCCAATGCTGCAAAAAGCAAACCACACCAAACATGTTTATTAGAAAATATATGGTAAGAAAATTGCAAGAGTAAAACTAGAAAACTACTAGAAATAATCTTTTTCCATATTTAATAGTACCTGTTAATGGTAATATTTACTGCCCTTCTGTCAGCCTCAAAGGAAAGGAGGTCAGACATTATCTCTGCTGTCGCACCACCAAGTTTCTATTCTCAAAAAAATAATTTAAATTAACAAGTAGGGACAGAGAATGACTATCGTATGCCATATGCAAAAAGAAAAGCCAACTTTCTTCTGTATTAGAACCTTACTTGGCAAAATTTGTAGAAGTCTTCAAGGTATGCTTTGTAGAGAGTGTTCCTCATAATTTCAATGTTCATGTCATCAAGATCCTGGAGAAAAATCCAAGATGAATGAACCCAAAATCAAAGGTTAAAAATTTTCAACATTACACAAACATTTCAATGTGACACATACTTAAAGAGAGAGTTACAGACATGCAGTAAGAGACGATGAATATGAAGAAACAATATCAGAAAAGTTGTTGGAACCTTGTACCTCAGAGGTAATACACTCAGAAAAGTATGGAGCAAGGGGAGTGTCAACAAGAACCAATCTGTAGAGTTCACGCATGTTCTGAGCAACTGCGAGGGTTGCAATGCTGAAGCAGCAAAACAGGAAAGTGAGCATATGTATTATGTGAGGTGAGATAATAAGCTGATCACTATTTAGAGGTTAGAATACCTGTCAAACATGCCCAAAGGATGGCACTTCTCCAGAAGCTCTTGAACATCTCTCTCATGCAAGGTTCCAGTAACAATCAGGACAACATTGTCTATCATGTGACCATATCTAAATGAAACAATAAAAAGATTAGGTTTTCTTCTGTTTTTCCTAAATCTAAAACAACCAATTAATCAATCTGCATCTCTACACCATCTTAAGATATAGCTTTCCGAATATCACTGAGACAACTCAAACAAGCTCAACTAAAGTCGGTTACCTTACAAATTGATATTAAAATTGTTAACTAGATCATGGTATGAAGGGAATAAGTTAACAGACTGTTATAAGGAAATATAAGATCACACTGCTTGCCTTCAATCTAATAGGCTAAATAGTTAACGAAACTGCATTAGCTGCTAATGCAGTTTTGGCAGAAGGAGGATGTACACAATTCACACCACCATATCAAACCAACAGTATTCAAATGGCAGTGAACCAGCTGAACACTGGTAATATTTACATACGTGATATACTCTAAGAAGGTGGACAATGGCTCCGTAGCTTGGCATAACATATGTTTATACTCATCAACAAGTTTAAGAGTGCATTTCTCCACAATCGTAGTCGTATGCAATGGTGAAGGTTCTGCAAAGGATCAACAAATTTTATAATCAACTTAAAAAAGATCCAGTCATTCAAAATGTTAATAAGAAGTACCTTAAAATAACACCATGAAGTTGCAACTAATATCAATTATAACTCAATTCATACGAAAATCAATGAACTATATTAGTAGATTTGAAATTGAGAATTGAAGATCATGAAAGAAACATACCGTTTTGGAGATAAGGACCGTACTCAGTGGCGGAGAGATGCATCTTGATATCATCAAGCGTTTCGCATTGGCAAAGATTGTTGTAATCGGCGGCGGTTAAGAGTCCGGCCCTGTGACCTCTCACGATGGCTTCCAAGTATCCGCCGTGGATATTGAATGTCATAGCTTCGAATCCGTACATTTTAGCCCCTTTTTTTAACTGATTTGAGCAATTAAGATCTGAATTTGGGGATTGGAAATAAAAACCAACCCTAAAGTTGCAGATTTGGGGAATTTATTTGTGGGTTTGGAAGGAGGAAAGGGGGTCTGGAAAGCGGAAATTAAGATCGTCGTTATGTGTTTTTGTCCTTCAAATATCTTTTTTAACGAAACTTCTCAAATCAAATTATTGGACAAATTTTGATTTAAGCCCCTATACTCTTTAAATATTTTGAATTTTATCCCTCTATTTTACTTTTTAAAATTATATTATCTACTTTGGATTTAAAAATTCAAATCTAATTGTCAATCCTATTAAACTTTATTGTTAAATTCACGTTCATATTAATAAGGATCTTTATTTTTACGTACTTGTGACATGTTTTTACTTTTGTTTTCGAGTTTGGTTCGACTGTCTTTATGGCATGTTGTAGCATACCCTAACAATCGATTGTTGTTCGTACAGAGATTCAATCGATGCTAGTTTATGATTTATTCTTTTTGTTGGTGGTCACTTGGAAAGACTTATCCCCACACGGTTGATGGTTGTTTGCCGATAAAATCAGTCCTGGATAGCGGTACTTTTTGCACGACAGTTTGGATCGCCTACAACTCCTTCCTTCATTATGCGTCTCGTTTAAACAGAGATAAAAAGATTCAAGAACTTCTGAATTTTATTGGTATGTTTATTTCCATAGGAATTTTTATTTTTCTTTGTTTTTGGTTGTAAGAATTTATGGATTTTTTAATCCAATTATTTTACTTTTTGATTACGATGTAATTATAATTTTTCTACGAATTTAATAAAAATTCAGTAGCATTTATAAAAAAAAAATCAAAATGTAATCAAATTCATTTTATTATTATAAATTGATTAAACAAATATTTAAAATATTATATATCAATATTTGCATATCTCTATACTTAAATTTAAATAAAAAAATATTTTCATAATTAAAATTTTAATTTAAACCAAAATGGTAATAGATTTAATAAAAACTCAAACAGTTTAAAAATAACGTATTTTTGAAGGGTAGAAATCATTTGTCTCTTTATCATGCCTTCATTTATGTTTCATGTTAAAAAATTTTAAAAATTAAATTTTAAACCCTAACTTTTATTTATATATCCTAAACCTTACACTCTAAAAAGTATACCCTACCCATAATTCCTTAAACTTTAACCTTGAACTTAAATCTTAAACTTTAAACCCTTTGATTTAAAATGAAAGCACAAATAAAAACATGAGAAAAAAACCGAAGATTTACACCCATTTTTGAATCATGTGCATTAAAATCTCATCAACATTGTAAGTTCTTACAAGAAATAGTACATTCGTTTTATAAACTTGGGTAGGCTTTCATAAACTGAATGGGAATCCTCTTTCCTAAAATTCAATGTCGTTTTTAAGCGAAGAGCCATCAAATGAGAACCTCATCAACGCCATCATAAAGCAGCCTACTGGACTAAACTCATCATCATCTCTGTATGAGTTTAATGAGATTTTATTTTCGAACACCTCTTGTTTTTCTGAAACAAACCTTTCAACTCCCTTATACTTGGATACACCTCTTGAAAACCCACAACTCTTTATTTTTGATAAATTATATATCCATCATATGATGGTTCATGTTCGGGATTTATGGTTTTCTCTCTCAACAATATCTTCTCCAAGGTTTAGACCCGAGTTCTCTTCTTGAGAGAACAATGTGCCTCGCCATTGCACCCAATGGAAAGAGGTTGAAGCAACCCAGCAAGAGCCAAAGTATCGTTCTTCATCTATTGGCATACCTGACACTTGCGAAGAAAATTACAAATATCCACACGCATACCAGCCCAATAAAAATTAGCAGAAAAAAGATGAAAGGTACGGGAAATTCCCGCGTGACCATCCAGAAGAGAACTATGAAATTCTCGGAGAAGAACGGCTCGTAAAATAGCTTCAATTGGGACAACAATGCGGCCTTCATGGATAAATAAACCATCCTGGACAATATGGGTCATAGGCAAAGCACCATCGAAATACAGACAATCAAGAATACCACGTAGAACTGGATCACGAGAAGTGGCCAAACATTTTTTTCGGAGTCTGAATCATTTGCCAAGTGAGCTCTTAGAGTGATTTTTGATCTATCGGGATAACAAAATGGCGACCCAACAAGTATTGACCTATTTACCCACTGCTGGAGTGATTGCAAATATTTTCCAGTGATATGTAGAAGCACCCTGCATGAGAGGGCATAACTTTTGACTAAAAAAATGCTAAAGGTTACCTTAAGTCAAGATAGCATCGATGCTGATACCTGAGGCGTCTGTTTCAATAACAAAATCCTTATTGAAATCTGATAATCCCAAAACATGAGCGAAACTCAACTTCTGCTTGAGTATTTCAAACGTGAATTGTGTAGTGGTCGTCCATACAAAGGGAGCCTCCTTACGTAGTAAGTCGGATAAAGGAGAGGTTATGGCTGCAGAGCCCTTAATAAATCATCGATAATAGTCGACAATGCCCGAGAATTTGTGAACTTGTGTAAAATTAAATGGTGTTGGCTAGCGTATTATGGCCTGCAGTTTATTGTGGTCGATTGTCAAACCATCATGAGAAATTATGTGACCCAAATATTCAATAGACGTCCAACCAAAGACAAACTTGGATTGTTTGGCCATAAAACCATGAAATTGTAAGAGGGTGAGAACCTGTCGAACATGGTCCAAATGAGTTATCCAATCACGACTGTAGATGAGAATATCTTCGAGGAACACCAATACAAATCAACAAAGATCATAGTGGATTGAAAATTAGAAGGATCATTGGTTAACCCAAATGGCATGACACAGAACTCATAATGTTGGTCGTGAGTTCAAAATATCGCCTTATGTATGTCGTCTGGTTGAACACAAATTTGATGGTAGCGGTAAGCAAATCCAGTTTAAAAAAGTAACAAGAACCAGCTAGCTCATCAAATAGCTCATTGGCAATGAGTATGGGAAATTTATCTTTGATGGTGATTCCGTTTAGAGCAGGATAATCAACGCAAAATCGCTATGTTTCGTCTTTCTTCCTTGACTAAAAGAACCGGAGATAAAAATGGGTTGATGCTCTTCTGAATGAGCTGATTGTCCAACATATGTTGGATTTGTCGCTAGATTTCTGTCTTATGAAAACGAGGATAACGGTAAGGCAGACATTAACATACTACCAGGAAGAAGATGGATTGGATGATCATTTGACCGAGTAGGTGGAAGTCCACTGGGTGACTCAAAACACCACAGGAAAATAAGTGAGCAGTTGTATGTCTGGAGCAATATCAAAGGAACTGGAAGCAACGAAATTACCCAATTGTAGCTGATAGAAGGTGACAACAGAATCAGTAGACTATAAACAACGAAGAGTTTGTATTTGCAATGGCTGGGAACCTAATTCTCGTTCACCATGCCAATAATGACGATTAAATCCTGCTGAAATTTCAAGGTCAACTTAGAGAAATCCATTATGACTGGACCCAAAGTAGCTAGTCAGGCCACTCCCAAGACCATCCTCTCCCCTTCGAGAAGAAGAACATAAAAATCGATGATCAATTCAATTTGTTGAACCGAACATGGAGGTCGCGAATACACCCCCTCAGTGCACAGTTTTTCTCCATTCCCAACCAAGATGTAAAAATCTAGGGTGACGGAGAGAGGTAGCCCTAAATAACGTGACATGCGAGTTTGAATGAAATTATGGGTGTTATCCCATCAATCAGTATACGCACTGGCCGACCATGAATTTTACTTGTGATACGTAATGTGTTTGGCGTATAACAGCCAGCAAGAGCATTGAAAGAAACTAAGGACTGGGCGCAGGGTGACAAATCATGAGAGTCGGAGTCGTGTTCGATGTTAGGCATAACATCAACATCCTTAGTCATAGTATCATCAAGTAGAAAGAATTAGTGATTTGTACCGGTGACCCTTAACATATTTATCATCACAATAATAGTAGAGGCCTTTATCAGGATGACCTTGAGCTTCAGCGGCTGATAACTTACGGTGATAGAAAACAAGTGTTATTGTCGGAGAATTTAGTTCAACTAGTGGAGGACGACCGGGTAAAGGACGAGAACCAAGAGTTGGAATTAAGGGCGTAGGCAACGACAGAGACAACTTAGGAGCGATGCTACGACTCAGAGAGCGCTTGAGCTCATTCAAACGAGCTTGCTGGAAATGAGCAACATTCATGGCCTCAAACAAAGAAGCAACCCGTTGCACCAAAGCTTCATTCTTAATATCCAATTGGAGACCCGAAATGGAACACTAAGTAAGGAAAACCTCAAGCAAACCCGTTGTAGGCAATACCAAATCCTCAAAACGAGTTTGATAGTCTTCGAGGGAGGTAGTCTGAGTTAATTTTGTTAACTGATCTTCAGGAGACTCAATTTCAACCTCCACAAATCGTTTACGAACAGCTTCAATAAAATGATCCCAACTAGCCAACTAACGTTGGCGTTGCATCCAGCGAAACCACTTTCAAGCAACACCATCCATGCGAAAGGAAACCATGGTGACTCCGCGGTGATCTTTAGTTTTGTAGAAGTCAAAGAAGTCTTATGAAGTAGTAATCTATTCCTCAGGATCTTGACCATTGAAGAGTGGCAACTCCACTGAAACAGGCTTTGATGCAAAAGAAAAACTATCATTGGCATCATCTCGTAAGTTCTCTTTACCACGAAACTCGCGGGTATCACTAGACGCATCCTAAACGATGGTGGTAGGAGTCGGTTGTTTGAAATGATCAGAAAGCAATGTCAACTGCCATAAAACATCCTAGAGTGTGAACTTAGTATCGACAATGACAGTCTGCAGGTCAGTAAGAGATTGATCATGACAGTTGGAAATATCTTGAACTGTTTTTATGGCTTTCATGTTATTCACCATAGCTCAGTGGACAATGAAATCACCAATTTATTATGAACATCAAAGGAAATAAGAAACACTTAGAAGGAAGAAGAAGAAGAAGAAGAAATTAGACAAGAAAATGGTTTTCACTGAATTCTCATGTCCTTTTTACGCTGCAACAACTAATTATTTATAACCTTTATTCTAATAAATGACAAAATTTATTTGATTTGGAGTCTTCTTTACCCGGGTGCTTTTACGAGTGCTCGGCTCATTCCTCTCTGCTGATGGGTCTGATTATGTTGGCTCATCATTTGGGTTAACAACATATACATAATAAAAGTCCGAAAAAAACATACAAAAATTAAAACCTAAAAGAATTCAGATACAATAAGCTTAATTAGGTCTACTAAATGAAGAAAGTCCCTAGCCTGACACTTCACTCATCCAGTATGTTCCCGAGCAAGAATAAAAAAAAAAAATCAGGCATATATGAAAGATTTTAGGTCTTTTATTTTATTATAATTTGGTCAAGAACATCATATATATATATATATTAGGATTTATCATTTTTAACAAATCATACCCTGTAATGAGTGCAAATCATCTGCCCATTTTCCATGTCTTTATTTATGCCGTCACTTCTAATTAGAAGATTTAGGGTTTAGGGTTCTAGGTTAGGAGTTTTGGTTAGGGTTTAAAAAATTAAAGGTAGGGTGTATTTTTTAGGGTGTAGGGTTTAGAATATAGAAAATAAAGTTTTAGGGTTTAAAATTAAATTTTAAAACAAAACAAAGGTAATAAAGGAGGTATGGGAAAGAAATTCCCTGTAATCGGCTATAAATAGATCAGCATTCATCCATTGTAACACACGATTTACAGAAGCAATACAAGCAAATTCTTAATCGATTTTTTAAAGTATTTTATACCTAAAATCTTGTCTTACGTTCATTCCTTTTCCTACATATCATATTCCAATAAAGAAAAAATAGAGTACGAGTCCTCTGTAATCGGAGCTCGTGAAGGTCTCTCTCATTAACCGAAGGTAAAACCGGTGTTGTCATTGGAGTAGAAGCAGTAACCGACAGCCAGTAGCGGTAGCAACAACCATCCGCGGACAGCAATGACAAGAGTAGCAGCGATGTCATGTGGTTCAATATTTGACCCGGTAAAATTTGAACAACTTTAAATAAAAATAAACATCCGTATTAAAACGTTTTAGAAACGTATCGAAACGCCTATAATAAAAATATAAGTTTAGCTTTAAAAATGACTTAAAAAATATTTGTGTTTTTTGTTTTACTTAAAACATTGTTTGATTTTTTAATTTAATAAAAATTTAAAATTTATTTCAAATTAGTCTTTTTACTTCTTTGTTATATCAAAATCAAATTTAATTTTACATCTAGTTAATAAGAATTCATATACTTAAATTTGTAATAAATTTAATACTTAATATTAACTCATTCGATATAATAAAAATTTACATATTTAAATTTATAGTTTATACTTATATTATGCTTATATTTTTATATGTAATTATTTTTAATTTATTTTTGGATAAAATATATCATAACATAAATGTGTATTTTCTCTTTTGGATTAAATTTTCTTCAAAGTTTAGTAAGGGTGTAAACGAACCGAGCTTAAACGGACAAGCATATGCTCGTGTTTGTTTATTTATTTTTGAAAGTGTTCAAACTCTGTTCATGTTCGTTTAGATTTTTAATGGTATGTTCGAGCTTGGTTCGTTTATTTTTTTGTTGTGTTTGAGCTCGATTCGTTTAACGTTCACGAATGTGTTCGTTTATATGTTCGATAATTTGTTCGTTTAACGTTCGTGAACATGTCCGTTACGCGTTCGCGAACGAGTTCGTTTGTATATATTCATCAACTTGTCTATTTAGCGTTCATGAACATGTTTGTTAGTGTTCATGAACATGTTTGTTTAGCGTTTATGAATATATCAGTTTAACGTTCGTGAACATGCTCGTTTATATACTTTGAATTTAGGGTTATTAAAAAACATAAACGAGCTTATAATCGAACATAAACAAACCTATAAACGAGCTATAAACTAGTATATAAACGAGTTTGTTAGTGAACATAAACGAGCCGAACGCATCTATGTTCATGTACGTTCATTTATTAATCAAACATAAATTATTTGTTCAAATAAACGAATATTATACAAACGATTCACGAGCAGCTCGTCGAATACCCTGTCCATTTACACCCCTAAGGATTAGTCAGCGGAAAGAATATAAATAAACAAATTTATAAAATATAAAAGTTGTCTTGCACGAATGATGAATATGATTGCCTAATTGAAAAAGAATTTTAATTTTTTTATTTAATTAAAACATTGATAATTTAGATTTGGGTGAGAAAGTGTCCATCAATTAAACCATTTTTACCTAAAATTTTTCTAAAATTTCTTTATTAAAGGTTGCGTAATTTAAATTTGGGGAAAGTATTTGTCATTTTTTCGGTTTAAGAGAAATATTTGGTATAGTTTTTTTTTTCTTTGGTACTTTATGTTTAGATCTTAATTTTGTTTTTTTAAATATTAGTTTAATTTATTATAATTTTAAATTAATATTAATTTAATTAAAAAATATATATTTATATATTTAAATTAATATTTAATTAAATAATTAAATTATTATAATTTTAATTAGGGTTGAGATTAAGGATTTAAGGGTTGAGGTTATGGATTTATTTTTGTTCATATTAGTTTAGAGATTTGGGGTCATGTAATTAGTTTAGTGATTTTGGGTTTAGTTTTATTCATATTTGTCCTAAATTTTTAATTGAATTAACCTTAATTTTTTTTTATTTAGTTCAATATTTTAAATATAATTGATCTCAATTTATTTTAATGTTTTAAATATAATGATATCTTTATTCATTCTAGTCCTAAAATTTTATTTTTAGTCAAAATTAATTAGGTGATTAGTTGATAAGCTTTAATTGCATAATTAATTAGTTGATAAGTTTTACATTAGATTAATTTAACCTTTAAGACTTTTATAGGACTTAATTCATCCTATTTTTTTCTTTTAAAAATGGATAAATAATTATTTAATTATTTTTAATAATGAGTTTAAACATGGTTTAATCATAAGATTAGTTTAAGGATTAAGAAATTAGACTTATACTTTTAACTATTAGTGATGATAAGATTTAAGGGTTAATGTTTGAGATTTAGAGGTATAATATATGTTTTAAGTTAAGTGTTTGAGTTATAAAATTACTTTAGGAATTCGAGGATTAGGCTTGCACTCGAAAATTAACTTCAAATCTTATTTTTTATTTAATTTGATCCAAATTTAATTAAAATTATATTATATATTTTAAAATTATTTCATTTTGATCCTGATCACTCAAAAATTAAGCTTAAAATTTTATTTCTTATTCAATTTGGTCCTAATTTAATTAGAATCAAGAATTATTTTTTTATATTTCATACAATTAGGTTCTTAAATATTATATTTTTAATTAATATTTAAATTTATTATTATACATTAAATTTATTTAATATTTAAATTTTATATTATATATTTTTATATTATATATTTTTACCATTTAAATTAATTTTACCTTTTAAATTTATAACATATTAAAATTTATAGGAAAAAATAAAAAATTCAAAATAAACATGGTATAATTTCATATAAAATTTTTAAAGACTAAATATTATCGTGAGAATATAATTGTTATATTCAATGTCAAAATTATAGAAATATTTATGATTAAATATTTCCTCTAAAATTTTGTTATTTCTATTTTTAATTAATTATTTTTTTAATTAGATTGAATAAAAAAGGGAAAGAACCGCCAAATCTTTAGGTTGAGGAAATTATTTTTTACCCTTTTTACTTAGATGTTTTTATTTAAGTCTTTAATGTTCATTTTTAGAATTTAGAGATTAAATTAATTTAATTGATATTCAGAATTAATACTAGAATTATTTGTGTAACTAATTTAATTAGATATTTTAATTGAGTCTTAAAAATTTTAATTTTGTTTATTTTAATACCTAATATTTATTTTAAATGTAATTCATATTCATGAAAAAAAAAACTTAGATAATTCATTAATAATGATCGTACCAAAGCAAATCGATTGTTTGTATAAAACTCAAACATAATACGAATTCAAAACCCAACTTAAAATAAATTCGACCGAAATAAAATCGACTTAAAATCTATCTTAATCCGAATTAATCCATCAATTAACTATTTTAAATCCAAACTGTTTTGGCCCGATCTAAAATAAACTCAAGATAAAATGAACCCAAGCTGAATTAAACCCGACCTGAAACTGATTTGTACTTAAATCGAGTCAAAACATCAAATCGATCTAAAATGACTTGTATCTAATTTGATCCAATCAGACAAGATCCGCCCTAAGGTCCCTACATACAGATTACAATCAAACGCTTGATAACATGGAAAATATCCCCAATTCCACCCTTTAAAATTCTTCAGAAATTATCAACTAACCATCCTAATCCAAGTTTGATCATCAAAATTTTGTCCTAAAAAAAGTAAGGAGAGAAATAACGATGGTCGGCTCTTTTATTAACGCATTTCATGCAAAAGATATGTAAACCAAGAAATGGTTTAAACAAGTTCCAACTTCTATTTTTCTTCAGTTTATTAGTTTTAAAATGGAAAACCATCAAAGTAACTAAAATTGAAAATTCTTAAGCTTACCATACTCTTCACCAAAATAAGCTCTCAAGGCTTGAGTGCCAAAGCAAGTCCGACCTTGGGGCTCTTGTCAATAGACTTGGTATCCACCTCTCCCGAGATCGTAAACAGGGACTTAGGGCGCCACTCGTGCTGGATGAGAGCGCTTGCCTTCCCCAAATTGTTCACCCGTGCCTTCACTGTGGTTAATGGGTCCAATGCATGTTGTGTTCCCACAGTGATGGTGTTCAAATTGGTAGAGAAGCTATGTGTCACCTCGGCACCAACAGCAGTGTTGGTCAAAGGGTTCACGATATGATAGTAAGATGCACTGACAGAGTCACCCTTTTCATTCCTGCACCCATAAACAAGGTATAAGATAGAGGTATATACTCGGGAATGTTCAGCTGTAGAAAGGTAAATAGAAACATAATCACATACAGGGCCAATGAAGCAATGAGATCCGCATTGGTGAAGCTCAATCCAGCATTGCATTTGGAGAAATTCCCAGTCTTCGTGTCGAAAGAGATATCAGTACCAAGTGCAAGAACATTTGTCCCAAGCACACCAGAGAAATTAACTATCGGTTTTGCAGTCAATCCAATGCCCAAGCTTATCCCAGCATACTCGTGCAAATACTGGGCTTCAATCTGGTATACATAGACAGAAAATAGACATGTCCAACAGCATCATGCAGCTGTATCCACACTTAGGCAATTGCAACATATTATAGAGCTAAAAATCAAAATAAAAAGGAAATTCCCAATGCTACAAATTGAAATTTAATGACAGAATTGTGTACCTTGCCAGACCTCTGATCAGGGACTCTGAAGCTAAAGATTGTCTTCAGCCCAGGTGCAGGTTCATCAACCGTTATGGTGGTAAATAGCTGATAAATGTAAACTACTTCAGTACAACAAGTAATGTTCAAAATAGCTTATAAAGGATGTCACACGCATAAATCAATAGCAAAGGATACGAAAAAAAAAAAAGAAACTATGAACTAAACCAAAGAGATCCTTTAATTGAATACCATTTCTACGAAAAAGATTAGATCCCCAAAAGTTACACCATGCTCCAGTTATATGATGTTCTAAACAAAGCTATCAAGCACACACTCTCCTCGTTAAAAACATACGTTCCAAAGTAGAGGGGATAATCCATGCATGGGAAAGGTAAAACCAATTAAATGGAGTATTCCAATGGTCAAGACACCTCCCCATGCTTGAATCAGGGGATGAGAAACATGATTAGTAGTTTTCTAAAAAAAAATAACTCAGATGAAGGGCGAAGAACATATAATTGAGAAAACAGTATCATATCTCACACGCGAAAAACGAAATTGTACCAAGCAGTTCAAGTTACACATCAAATAAACAACAAAAAGGACAGATAAAAATACTTACATTGGAGTTGGTGTCCACTTTGATATCAGTTGTAACATTCCTATACTTTATCTGGGTGTTAACATCAGCCAGAAATAGTTCCCCTTTCTTCGTTCCAGCAGAGGTAATTGCCTAATGATAAAGTGGGAAAAACCAAGACCAAAGAATTAATTCAAATTCATAAAGCAGATCGAGATATCGTGCATCTCCCATGATAGATTGCAGTAAAAAGAATGACATGACCATGCTAAAATCCTAAAAACTGCAATAAAGAACACATGCATTTTGCATCAAGCTGGAGAAACTCAGAAAGGTAAGAAAATCTCACAATTCCATTATATGACAAAAATATAATTGGATTTCGCAGGAAAAAGTGCAATTAAAATCAATTCCTCAAATAAAAAATGTAGAGAAAAAATAAAATAGAAAACACAAGAAAATCAAAACCAAAATTTAACCCCGAAAGGAGCAAAAGATAAGAACTTACAACTCCAGTGGGAGAGCTTGTGGTCAGAGTGAATTTTTGGTCAGTCTGATAATCCTTGTAAAGAAGATCTTTAAAATCCCAAAAATAGAACATAAATATTACAGCTTTGAAGCTTCAAATAAGTATAAAAATACGCAATTCCTGCTAAAAATAAATCTTATTTTATACCTCTGGCTTTCTTGCCGATTTCAGTGTAGAGACCAGGTCCCTTGCCCATCTTATTTTCTATGGAATTGAAAATCTATGGGGTAAAGACCTTTCGGAAGAATTTCAGTGATAAAAAGAACTATGAGAAATGAAGCATCCTTAGAGGTGGATAAATAAATAGGGAAATCCAAAACCCTAAATTCATCACCATTTCGGAGATTGGGGTTTTGGAGTTAAAATAAAATTTTATTATTGAAAAACTGTGGACCGTGGGATGCCAGAGGCGAGTCGGCTTCTCTTTGCTCTCACCGTAGATTGAATTAGAGGTCTCTACGTAGCCATCAAGAAATATTCTTTCCACCATAAAATTTAAGCTTATAGGTAAAATAGATATTTTATTTTTTTTTTCAGTTAAATACTTAAAATATTTTTTAATTAATTAGGCGTTTAACGTTTTATTTTTAATTCATTTAAGGTTTTTCGTTAATTCTTATCATTAAAAATTGTCATCTCTTAAAAGTTATAAAATTATATCTAAAATTATTAAAACAAAATAAAGATATATCCTAAAAAATTTAAATATTCTCAAAATAGTCACAAAATTTATAAACCTCGATCATTCCCGCTGACGTTGCCGACGATAAAATAAAGTGTTCTTCCTACGCCGATCAACCCACATGTAGTTCGTCGTCTGTCTTATCGTTATTTGTTCGAAGTAACTGTTTGATAATTTTGACGTTTCACATGGTGTTGATTGATTTTCGACAACAAAATAGTAGAAAAAATGATCATGAAGTTTCATTGACCGATATGATAGGCAACGTGACAATCGATGAAGAAATTAACCTAATTCCATATTTAGATTTGGGAGAGATAGAAGTTTTAAAATTTTTTGTTGTTTTATTAAATCTGAAAAACCTAAAGATTTTTTATAAATTAAATAATTTTATTTATTTTTAAAATGATTTTGAAATTTTCAAGAGCCGATTCTTGTCCTTTTAACGGTAGAAATTAACAGAAAATCTTAAATATGTTACGGAATGAAACATTAATCACATAGTTAGTTCAAAAAATTATTTAAACACCTAACTGAAAAAAGATATTAATTTAAGCACCTATATTACTTTTATTTTGTTATTTTATTTAAATAATAGTATTTATTTTATTATTATTACTTTTATTCTTGTATAAACATTATGTCTAATAAAAACCATGTTTATCAAACCTCCAGCGTAGACTCTCTAGGTTCCCTGAGTGATATCTATGAAGATGGACTCTAATCATCCGAATTGGCATCGATATCATTTTCATTAATTCGAGGCTGCGATGAAGATGATGTCTCCACAGGAGCAGTCAGAAGACGCGGTGAAGCTTCTGGTTGCCGATGTTCCAAAACCTCAACGTTCCAAAGAATCCATTCTTGTGTCGCGGATCGTTGCGGAACATCATGCGTAATGTTACCCCTCCACGGCGGGAACTTTCCGTTGGCACGCAAATACTGACCATAACGCGTCCTGAACCGAACCTGAACGCCCTCCATAACCGGCTCCCATTCAACGGGAGATGTTAGCCGTTTTGGCAAAGTTTGCAACACCTTTTTCCCTCGCATTCCAATGAGAAACGGCATATTTGAAGCCGTCAAGTACTTTCCATGACAGCTTTTGAGACGGATATGGGCCGAGCTTGACTCGGGGAATTCCACCATCCACCGTGCATTTACCGACGACCCGTCCCGGTCTTGGCCAACGGTTTCCTGATCATCGTTGGCTACTAAGAATTTGTCATGGTGGCTACATAAACGAACAACGCTAGCTTTCTGGAAGATTTCCATGGCTAAATATAAACAAAAATGAAATACGATTGATCAATAAAAAATGCTGAATTACAAGTTTTTTTCTTATAAAATTTTCTTACCTGAAACAAAGATGTTCAATAATAAGAGAGATTGGTTGACAGAAAGGAAATTGAGGAAAGCTTGATTGGAAACAAGTTTTATATCGTCGATGAAGAGACAGGAGAGGCCGAAATTTAAGCACACAAATTTAAATGATTAATAGGCAAAGGAAAATCAATGTCCATTAATACTCTTTTACGTTCATTTGTGTCACGTCTTAAGAAAATAGTTCATGTCTCAAACATGTCCAGTATTTTCGGTGTTTTTATATTATATATAACAATGTTTTATTTATTATTTGTTAATAATTTTTATTAATCATTTGATAACGCATATATATCTAATATATAAAGTTGAATATCATTCTCTTTTTCAGAGATAAATATATAATTTTATGTTAGGGGTCAAACCTATAATATTTTAAAAGAGACGAACCTGTAAAGTTTTAAGAGAATAAAAATAATTTTTTTATTAAAATACATATAGAAACTTTATATATCATATAAGAGTTTCTTAACGGAAATAACTACTCCCTCCAACTTCTCTCGGACCATCCCTGCTCTTCCCTGTCTTTCCTGCCTCCAAAGCTTCACGGCTGACGACATGGAGGAGAAGTAATGGCCTTTTCCATTGTGGTTTATCATTTACAATTTCCTATACGTATTTAGACAAAATCCTGCAGACTATTACAAGAAAGACAAAGCAAATAAGTAAAAATGAGCATTTATATGTAAAAACTATGTTTTAAATCGAGAAATTATATCATGGGTCAGTCCTAAAAATCACCCACATCATTATTTCTTTTTTCTGTCATATTTTTTAAAGTGAATCTTCACTCATATTTACTGTTAATTCTTTTTAAAAATAATTTTTTAAGTGAAAATTCACTTGGAGAAAAAAATATGAAATGTAAAAATTAGTGATGCAGGTGGTTTTTAGTGGTCACGTGGTGGGACTGACACATGATATAATTTTTCGTTTTAAATCATATAAAAATCTAACTTGAGTTTTTTTTCTGACATATAGGTATCGGGTACTCCATATCTAGTAGTTATGGGCAAAAAACCCGATTACCCGGACTCGGTAAGATCCGATAGATTTTTATCTGGTATTGATTTTGATGAAATCGGGATTGGATCCAAAATTTAGGTCCTTGTCATAATTAGGATCGGGATAAGATCTTGATTTTTTGGACCCGATACCCGGTGGGTACTCAGGAGTTAGTAAGTCAATGTAAATAGAAAAGTCAAATGAATACAATGGAGTGGTTAAAATTTCTGTTAGAATATCGTTCCTATAACTAATTCAGAATCAATCTCTAAATTTTGTATAAATAAACTGGTCTTTTCCAAGGATATTACAGTTTCTTCTATTAATAAAATATACGAGAGTATCGACTCTCTTTCTCTCAATGTCAACACTTATCATGGTATCAGTCGCTTGAAGATCTTTGAGAATTCTTTCGTTGTTGCTCACGTTCGACTGCTGAGGATAACTTCGGTGTTCTGTTCGATTTCTTCCATGAAAATTCCTATTTGTTGCGGATTGCTAAATTATGAAACAACTGATTCTAAAAAATGATTGACTGCGGCTTTAGAAGTTGTAAGTATTCATCGTTATTTCTTCTTTGCTAAGAGATGATTAACAAGAATCCAAGTTGACAGTAGATATATATTTTTTGTGAATCAATGTATGATTTACGCATCAACACAAAGTTCTAATTCCTTTTAAGAGTATGTTTTTTTTATCATAGGAATGTTTGATTCGTGGTGGCTTAGAGTCGAAAAGAATAAACTAGTGTTTCGTCTTGTACTCTTCAGAATTTGGTATTGTGTTTTTGAAAATTTTTATGTTTTCAGATTCTTTGCGACATATAGTGTTTCATTCTTGTTCGAGTTTTTGGTCTCTCTCTAAAGGTATATCTATTGCACACCATCTGTTTCTATTTTTTCTTCTTCGAATTTTGTCTTAATTTATGGCTCAAGTTCCACCTACAACCAACATTGTAGTGCATCAAACTGAAAATATGAATAGGTCTCAGTCTACTTCTCCTGTTGGATCTGTAAATAATTCATCTCAAACGATTTTTCGAGTTAGTTTCGTACACTATTTTCCTAAACATGATACAGTAAAATTAACTGAAACAACCTATATCTTGTGGAAACATCAAGTTCGTATCATCATAGATGATTTTGGTCTTCTGCTTTATGTGTCTACTAATTTTGTTCCACTAAATCAGTTTGTTTTGGATCAGTTAGGATAGGTTATTGAGAATAATGACTATGTAGCCTCCAAACAACAAGATAATTTGATAGCTTCCTGATTACTTTCTATTGTTCACCCATATATTTTGCCTCATCTCACTGGCTTAAATTCTTTAGTGCTATATAGGATGCCATTTCTAGGTTGTTTGGGGCTTTGTCGAGTGCCAATATTTCATCTCTCAGACATAACTTACAATATTAAAGAAATGGGTGTCTTTCCATCAATGAGTTTTAGATAAGATAAAATTGATATGTGATACACTTTGAGTTTTAGGGATTGTTATTTCTGAGCAAAAACAGGTCAATATCATTTTAGCTGGTCTTTCTCCTGAATTTGAATCTGTCATTATTAAAGCATCTCGTGAATCAATGGGATTAGATGCTCTAACTGACATGCTCTTAGATTGTGAAGCTCGTCAAAGAAACTTTCATTTAGAGAATTTTTCTGTCCAAGTTAATCTTATGTCTCAATTGAATTCAGTAGTAACTATCACAATAGGTCCTGTTGTTACAACTTTGAATCAGTCGCAATCTTTTCCGAATCATAATTTGGTTGGCTTTACTCGAGGTGTCAATCATGGAGGAACCACTTATCGCGGCAGGGGCAAAGGTCGTCAAAACAACAAACGACCTCAATGTCAATTTTGTGGACGTTTTAGACATGTAGTTTATTATAGGTTTGATCTTAGTTTTAAAGGTCATACTCATGAATAGATACAACAAAGAGAAAGACAGGCACAACAGAAAACTTATTAACAAAATGTTGGTTTTATGTACAAATCTAGTGGTCATACTCAAAATTTTAATCAAATTCAACCTACATTAGCTCCTATAGCAGGTTTTTAAACTTCTGTTGCGCCAACTCAAGTTTATAATCATGTGATTCACTTAGTATCTCCAATGTCTCCTATGCAGAATACCTTCACCTAAGGCTATCAAGTGTTTCATCCTTAATTCTCGAGCTGCCAAAGTGTTCCATTTAGTAACTCTGTTGTACAGCAAGGTGTACAAACTGGTCATAATATGGCATCAAGCTTCTTGAACTCTTCAATTTTCCTTCCTTCATAATCCGGTCATAATGTATTCGTGAATTCACCAAAAAATGGTGCATCTGGTGACATTTCTTGATATCCTGATTCGGGAGCAACACATCATATCACACATAATAATTTTACTTTGCACACATGTATGGTTTATAAAGGTAGTGAATGTCTTCTTATGAGCAATAATTGTGGAATTAAAATTAATTATTTTGATTAGCGTGTGTTATTAACTAAGTTCAACCTTTTTGTATTGCAAAACTTACTACATGTGCTTGTTATAAAGAAGAATTTGTTATCAATGTCTCAACTTGCTAAAGAGAATAATGTTTATCTTGAGTTTTTTCCTAATGGGTGTTATGTAAAAGATGTTTAGCGTCAGATCTCATTACTAGAGGAGAGTCTCACACCTGAAGGTCTCTACAAGTTGACATCATCTAACTGTTCTGCAAATCATGTTATGTGCAATTCATTTACCATGTCAAAAGATGATAATATGGTTGAAATATGGCATAGGCGCTTGGGACATCCATCAAATAAAACTCTCAAGTTCGTTCTTACTTTCTTCAATTTGAATTTTGATGCAAATATGTTAGTTGGTGTGTGTTTTGTTTGTCTATAAGGGAAGGCACATAAACTGTCATTTTCTTCTTCTTCAACACAGTATAGTACTCCTTTTCAACTTGTTGTTTCTGCTATGTAAAATCCAACATATATTTTTTCTAAAGGATTTCGTTACTATATTTCTTTTATTGATATGTTTTCCAGACATACTTGATTGTATTTGATAAAAACAAAGTCTGATGTAATGAATTATTTTGTCAATTTTTAAAAGTTCGTTGAAGTACAATTTAGTTGTTAAATTCAAGCCTTCGGATGGATAATGATGATGAATATGTAGCTCTAGAAAAATGAATTTTATTAAAAGGAATTCAACATAGGGTGTCTTGTCCTTGTACCTCTGAATAAAATGAAACAACAGAAAGAGACCATAGACATATAATAGATACTAGTCTAACTTTACTTGCTGAAGCTTGTTTGTCATTGAAATATTGAAATCATGCCTTTATTACTGCAGTTTATCTAATTAATAGGCTGCCTATAAATGTTTTTCATGAAAAAACACTATATGAAACGTTGTATCATAAAGTTTCATATCACTCTATTCTAGGTCTTTGGTTGCGCATGTTTTTCTTATCCCAGACTATTCAATCTTCATAAGCTGAAATTTAGATCTCAAAGATGTGTTTTTCTTGAATAAAGTACTCAATACAAAGGTTATAAGTGCTTAAGTGACACTGTAAAATTTTATCTCTAGACGTATTATTTTTGACAAGTCAAATTTTTCTTCTTCTACCTCTTCATCTTTAGACAAGGCTACTTTGTTTTTTACATTTTTGCCTTTGATTAATGAATCATCTTTTTTGAAGGAACACTCCAAAAATGGTCATAGCTCAGTCCCATCTACAATTCAGAACATAATTGAGGTTCAAAGAGAGATTTTAGCACCACCTGTATGTAAAAATAGTCCTATTCTAGCAAACACAAGGATTGTTACAGAAGTTGCGGCAACCACAAACACTCTTGAAGGAGTTGCAACAACAATAAATAATCATGTTGATGCTATTCATGAGGAATCAATAGAAGTTGATCGTGTTCATGAGAAAAATTTAGAAGATGGTTCTTTTAGTGGTGTTCATGAGGAATCAGTAGGAGTTGCTCATGAAAATCATGTTCATGAGGATTCAATAACAATTAGTCCTGAAGAACCAAAAATTATTTTTAATCATGAGGTGTTAGGAGTTGATCTTAGAAATGAAAAAAGATAATCTGTTGCTATGTATGAAGAGTGAAGATCTACAGAAACAAAGAACATTGAAGAATTAATTTTAAACTAGTAGCAGCAAAAACAAGGAACCTTGAAGAAATTTTTTTGCAACCAGTAACAGCGGAAACAAGAAACATTGCAAGAGCTGGTTTTATTCATCAAGAAACAATAGAACTTGGTATTGATGAACCAAGAACATAAACTGAACATGAAGAGTTAAAAGTTAGAGTCTTAGTACTAGAATTTAAAGAACCATTGCAAACTTCTTGAATGTCTGACACAAATTGAATATTTTGCACTGGTACATCAATAACTCAACAAAACAAGAATACTCATTCTATGGTCACTAGAGAAAATAATACAATCAAGAAGCCTAAAGTGTATCAAACTGAGATTGGGCATGTAGATGGAGTAGTTGAACCAAAAACAATTCATGAGGAACTCAGAAGTGAAGGATGAAAAACTATTGCACAAGCAGAATATGATGCTCTTTTAAAATAATGACATATGAACACTTGTGCCATTACAACCAGAAAAGAAAGTTATTCATTGCAAGTGGATTTTTCGAATTAAAAAGATTACAGATAGGTCCATAGAAAGATACAAGACACGACTAATTGCAAAAAGCTATCTTCAAAAATGTGAAATTGATTTTCATGAAAATTTTAGCCTAGTCGTTAAACCAATCACAGTTAGAACAATCATTTCTCTTACAATCACAAGAGGATGGAATTTGAGATAAGTGGACATCTACAATACTTTCTTACATAGGGATTTGAATGAAAAAGTGTATATGATACAACTTTCAGGTTATGAATAAGGGGAAAGAGATCAAAGAATAGTTTGCAAATTGAATAAGACAATTTATGGACTAAAACAAGCACCTTGTGCCTGGTGTGAGAAACTAAAGAATTATCTTCAACAAGCTAGTTTTGTCTTAATAAAGTCTGATGCATCATTGTTTGTGAAGAAGACTGAGGTTAATATTGTTTTTCTTATTTATATTGATGATATTATTCTTACTGATGACAGTGAAGATGAAGTTCAACTTGTGATTAATGAGTTAAATCATGCCCTTTCTCTTAAAGATCTTCGAAAGTTATGCTATTTTTAGGCATTCAGGTGTATTATAAAGATGATTGCATTTTTCTTAACCAAAGAAAATACTTTACTAAGTTGTTGCAAAAGAATGGTCTTGAACAAGAAATAAATTTTTTACTCCCATGTTGTCTAATTATAAGTTGTCAAGCACTGAAGGGAGTCTCACCTCTAATATAAAAGAGCATAGGAGTATTGTTGGGATATTACAATACATAGTTATAATCAGGCCTGAGATTGCATTTACAGTAAACAAAGCATGTCGATTTATGTAAACACCATTAGACACTCATTTTTATCTGATAAAGCGTATCTTGAAATATTTAAGTGGAACTCTTGATTTTGGGTTAAGGTTTGTTCTCTTTAAGACTATCCATAGTAGGTTATGCTAATGCAAATTGGAGCTCTGACAATGATGATAGGAGATTGACCACTGATTTTTGTGTGTACTTTGGTAGTAATCATGTGTCGTGGAGTTTTAGAAAATAGAATGTAATGTCTCGATGAATTGCGGAAGTTGAATATCAAAGTGTAGCATGTGCAACTTTTGAGATAATTTGACTTAATCACTATTGAGTGAGTTAAGGATTAAAGTTGATGTCAAGCCGGTGCTATGATGTGATAATTCTAGTGTTGTAGCTTTGTCAGGAAACCCAATTATGTATTCCAAATTTAAGCATGTAGAATTTGATCTATACTTTGTTTGAGAAAAGGTTTTAGTGTAACAGTTAAAAGTAAATGAGATTCCAACATTCGAGCAAGTTACAAATATTATAACAAAATCATTGTCAGCTCCAGTTTTTTAAAGACACTAAAATAAGTTGTCTGCTATTTCTATGATTTCACAATTAGATATTACATGTTGTTTGTATATTGTTTGTGCTATGTCTTGTTTATAGGTCTGATTTTCAAAGCTCTCAGCAACATTTCTGGTTGTCAAGTTTTCTACAGCATTGCTATTTTTTTTTTCAAAAGTCAAATGAATACGATAAGTCTTGTTATATTGTATCATTGACTATTAACTGATCAGAAATGGTTATAATTTCAGTTAAAATATTGTTCCTATAACTAATTCAGAATCATTCTTTAAGTTTTGTATAAATAAGTTGGTTCTTTTCAAGGATATTACAACTTCTTCTATCAATAAAATATACGAGAGTGCCGACTCTCTCTCGCAATGTCAACACTCAGGATCGGGACCAATACTAAATATCTGGTATTATTTTTTTTGTTTATTTCTCTTATCAAACTTTCTCTTTATGTATGAATAGTATTAGTATGACTAGTTTTAAAACTTTAATTTTCAAGTATACAATATTATTATTGGTGATTGATTTTTTTTCAATTACTCAATTTTTTTAATAATAAACTAATTGACCAGGTACCCGATATTAGAACCGGTACCCACTAGTAACGGGACCGATTCTTAAAATTTAGGATCCAATATAACCGTGATCGAGACTAATTCTAATTTTCCGAAATCGATGGTTACTGGGATCGAAACCGATATTATTCAAATTAGTCGGATATCTGGTCTTGCCCTCCCCTAATATCTAGAGACGTTATAGGATTAGTTGAAGAAAGAGCTGAATTTAGTTCTTGAGCAAGAAGAAAACTTATGACATTAAAATACGAGGACTCAATAGATTAAAAAAGGGATCGAAACGCTTCTTTCATTCATATGGCAGCCACGATTAGAAGCAGACGTAATTAGATCCATATGTTACATTTAAAGTAGGGGCAAAGATAGAAAATTATTTAAGAGTGTCATTTCTAGAGTTATATTTAAGGTGTGCTAATTATTTATAAATTGATGTTATTTATTTATTTTTTAAAATATATATATATATGTATAAATCATATAAAAAAGAGTGAACCAAAAAAATTCGAGATATCATTTGAACACTCTTATCAAAGGTTGGCTTCGTCCGTGATTTAGAGAATAAGATCATGATTGTCTCAAAATACACCCAACCCAATTTCTTTCAGAAATTGTTCACGACTAGTGAACAAGGGCAGCCGTGAGTTGGGGGACTTGGCAAGTTCTTTTCTCAGTTCGATGCCAAGATTTGCGAAAAGGGATGGATTTAGAGAGGTGTTAGAAGGTGCATCCGTATTTTTCAAAAAAAATATATTTTTTATTTTTTATTAATAATTCAATATTATATTTTTTAATAATATCACTTTTTAATAATATACATCTCTTATATGAAATTTTAAATCCGACACTAATTACGAGGTTTAATAACTATTATTACAATTAAGGAGATACGTGGGGTTGTTTTCGTCATGTCTCTTTCTAAAGCACCAAGAAATGATAGGTTACACGTGGTTTTTTCAAAAAGAACTGGGAGGTAGATGGCCAATCCATTTGTCGGTTTATTCAATGTTTTATTAGAAAGAATATTTGAGACTTTGAGAAATTATTTTATGGACCGTTTTTACTACGTCATGTATAGTTTTTAATAATTAAAAATTAGTCAGTTAATTTTATATTTTTTATATTATTTTTCTTTTCTAATTAATCTTTATGTAATCACCCACTACCTATTTATATGATAATAAAAAATTGGAGATTTACTCTTAAAAAATGATATAGAAAATATAAAATTAGTTGACTAAATCTTAGTGGTTAAAAATCATGAATAACGTGATAAAATATGTCCATAAAATAATTTCTCCGAGACTTGGGTCAAACATATCCTTTTTGTTTTTATTAAAAATATCCCAAAGGTGGAAGCCCTAAAGTGTTTTAAAATCCAATAATATATATATATAATATGTTATTATTATAAAATTTAATACGTAATTCAATGATTAATTGTATTATAAATATTATAAGTATTAAATTTGTTGAGTTGATCAAGTGATGGAATTGGCCAAGAGGGGGGTGAATTGGTAATTTAAAATTTTTGTGGAAGATTTCGGTAAAAATAAATAAAAATTGATACAAATGATTTATAGTGGTTCGGCCTTCGAACAAGCAACTACATCCACTACCTTAGCTCCCACTAAGGATTACAACCCAATTAACTATTGAATTCGACCTTTTTATCGGTTCAAGGGATAATCGTTACACAACGAATCAATCTTTCTACCCAAAGATTGATTCAACCTCACAAGGTTATAAGGAAAGAAAAGACAAATTTAAGCTCTCTTTAATAGAAGATTTTGCCCTAATACAATAAAAAAACACTCATCAAACTCTGAAACAATATTACAAAGAAAATTCCCAAAGAGTTGGGTATACAAGATTTGCAATGAAGTGCTTTGAGGTTGGATTTTTGTGCTTGAATGATGCTTGAAGTTCAATAGTCCTTAATGCTGCTTGAAATGCTTCATTTTATACCTCCTCATTGATTTCTAACCATTGTGGTTGTTGGGAATATAAATAGAGACGTTAGAGCTTCATCTTCCTACCATAAATGCACTTTGCAGCAACTGGTATCAAAACACGAGCTACATGTTTCGAGATACCTGTTTCAAAACAAACCAAAGTAGAAAGACTCGTTGTGCATTTAATAAGAGGGGTATCGAATCATGCTTTGATACCATTTGTAAACTATAATGGTTGGTATCGAACCATGTTTCAGAACAGGCTAACCATAATTTAAAGTTTTAACTACCACCAACGGTCGACTCATTTAATGCTAAAATAATCATTAAGATTAAAGGGGTATCGATACTCGTATCGATACCATGAGTCATAATTTTAAATAATTTTAAAATAATTAAAAACTTCAAAATGGTTTGATACCTCGTTCGAAACAGATGTTGGCAGTGAGTTATTGGTATCGAACCATGTTTCGATGCTTGTTCTTGGTCTCAAGAACAATGCTTTAAAATGCAGGTCGGTATCGATACCTTTTCTAAAGGTATCAATACTCTCGTATAAAAACACTTAGAAAATTTATTTCAAAGTTCTTGGTTTGACTTGAAAACAAAAGTTTGACTTAGGGACTTAAAAATTTATTGCAAAATAGTCCTTATACATAATTGTTATATCAAAATCAATTTTAGTTTTACAATCTCCCTCTTTTTGATATAACAAAACCATTGTAAATTTTTAAGTTTAAAATCAAAATTTTAGGTTTCAAAACTTTGAAAAAAAAATAAAGGATTCCCTTTTTAATAAGATAATTCCTTAAGTTACAACTTAAAAATCAATATAATTCTCTCCTTTTTTGTTAGATCAAAATCAATATAAGGCATAAAGAATATGAAAGCAAGCATTATATCAAATAAGAAAATGCCATTAAGCAAACATGTTCAAAATCTAACATAAGAATTCAAAGCATAAGAAAAATAACAAAGGTGCATAAAAGTCTAATATGAAAATACAACAAACAACTTAAAAAATAGTTAGTCCTAAGCAAAGCATAAAAAAAAGCTAAGGATCACTCTTCCGCATCCTCATCATCAAGATCATCATCCTCATCATAAACTTCATCCTCTTCCTCATCTTTGTCTCCATCTCTATTTAAAAGGTTTTGAGCATGACAAAGAGTTTCAATAGAGAGTCTCATGGAAAGATTTTGATTCTCTAAACCCGTCAATCTCATTTCCATGGCATCAAAACAATAAGTGAATTGAGCGGTCATAGAGTCAAACCTTCCATCTATTGTATCCAACCGAGCATTAAGAGTACCAAACTGAGCATCCAAACTATCAAACCTTGATGTAAGAAAGACCACCATATCAACGTTTGGAGCAACTTGATGAATATGCTCGGGATCAACGGGGGGAGGAGAAGGAGGAAAACCACGGACACATTCGTTATTTTGATAGACAAAATGTGAATGATTGAGAGAGGTCTCGCCAATGGGTTCCTTGAGAGACTCCACCTTGTCATAAGTACAATCGATCCTTAAACGCTCAAAGATAGTGCTAAGGAAACAAGTGTATGAAAACGATTTAACAAGCGGAGTGGCACTGTTCTTCACTTGCCAAACAATATCGGAGAAGACAATTTGGGCAAGGTTTGGATAGAGACCATCACAAAAGCACTTAAGCCAAAAACTATCCACTTGACGGATTTGAAAGTACTTACCATTTGATGAACGAATCCACCAAGAGATGATAAGATGCAAGAAACGATCGTGAATGTCAAGGGATATTACAGATACGATGAAGGTGCCAAGAGAATCTTCATCGTCAATTCCTTCACCCTCAAGACCGAAAGTATCAAGAAAAGTGTTGACATCGATCTTAAAAGATCTTTCTATGAGGAAAGATTCAATGGCGACAACCTTGGTTTTATCCTTCGAAAGCACACAAGAAACGTTAGCATAAAACAATAGAACTAGAGTAGGATAAAACTTGTCGGTATAAGTGAGGAAACCCAAGAGTTTCCAATCAACAAGAAGGTGGTATTAGCAGAATTGAAAATTGAGTGAGTTCATAAACCGCACATCAATACATCGCTCCTTTTTTAGTTCATGATTACGAAAGATTCGATAGTTGTCAATCTGATCATGGGTATTTAAGCTCTTTTCGAAAACAACTTGAAGACTAGATTTAGGATCACAGGAGGATGACGAACTACCGGCCTCGGTGCGTGAAAGTTTCTTTGGTGCCATTGATCTAGAATTAAACAAAATTTAAGATTAGGCAATTTAAAAATATGTATGATCTATCAACCTAATTCAATCCTATTAATCAATAATTCAAGGTATTTAAAAATTTTGAAAATCTCTTGAAAAACCATTAAAAACCAATACGATAAAATTGATTTTCTATTCGAATGAAAAAATTTTGATTTTGAAAAGATTTTTGTAGGATTATTAAAACCCATACAATAAGCATTAATAAAACATTCAAAATCTAAATTTTAACATTCTAAAAATCAATGAAAATAAGGTTTTTTGAAAAATTACCTTGAGTATAGATTAGAATGAATTCGTGGTTTTTGTAGCACCAATTGATGATATAGTCTTGGCTTTGATGAGTAAATGAAAATCCCTAAAAGAATTCGTTGATTTTGTGGTAAAAAGTGTTGAATTTTAGTGATTTTTATAGAAGGGTCAGCTAGGGTTTAAAGAGAAATTTAGGGAAAGTTTTAATTAGAGTTAAATTAGGTTTTGAGTATTTTAAAGCAATCTGCCGCCTCGAGTATCGAAACTGGTATCAAAATAGACTATTTTGATGCTGGTATCGATATCCTAGTATCGAAGCATGGTTCGATACCAGTTCTTCCCAAAACTTTCCCAAATGAATACGAAGAACAGGTATCGAAACCGATTGAACATGTTTCGATACCACTTAGCTTTGCTTTGCATTTTAGGCCTCTAAAATACTAGAAATGAGTCTCTAAAGTCCCTATAAGCATACGAAAGATGATATGACATAGTTAAGAGCACCTATTGTAAATTTCAACTATGCAACGAACAAAGAGAAACATCAAAAGATTCAAAGTCATATGTGTCATGTAAGCTTACAAATCATGCAAGACAAAGAATCAATTTGAACTTATAAGAATTCATGCTTATAAAACATAAATAATAAGAATTTTACAAAATAAGAGATATAATATGAAATTAAAGTTATAAATATCGGTTGGTCTAGTATTTTAAATTCTTCTTTTGGAGTTGTCACCACTTTACTAAGCTCAAGCTCTTGTACCTTTAATTCTTCTTTTGCCTTTGGTCACTCTTCTTGAGCATCTACCATAAAGGTTCAACACAGTTTGACTTGAAGCTTTGACCTTGTAGTAATACTCACCTACAAACATAAATTAAGTTTTTGTTTTTGGTACCCAAACTTGTTTGGGTCCATGTTGGTTAGTTTCCATTCCAAGTAGCAATAACAATAATATCAATAGAAGCAATAACATTTTTAGGAACCCATATGCTTCTAATCTTTTTACCTTTTATATTGCTTATAGAACTTTCCATGTCTATAGTTGTAAAAGGTCTTCCTAGAATAAGTAGTTCTAGATGATTCACCTTTAAACACATTTTTAGAACTAACTTTACCTAAAGTACCTTTTAGATCACTAATTTCCTTTAAGTGATATTCTTTTACCCTAGAGAGTAAATCATGCATGCTAAGATTTTTAGATTCAAGATCCTTAAAGTTTTCATGCATTTCATTTAATTTACTTTCTAGTTCTAAATTAGTTTTAACTAAGGAATCATTCTCATTTTCCAAGTCTAAGAAAATTTTATTATTTTTCTTCAGAGATTCCTTATATTCTAAAACTAATTCATCATATCCATCTTGCAACTCATCATAAGCATCATATAGTTCGTCATAGGTAAGATCATTACAAGAGGATTCAAGGGTTACCTTTGGCTCATCAAGAGCCATGAGACACAAGTTTGCTACCTCATCATCATCGGATGATGAATCCTCAAAGTAGCAACATGAGCCTTGTGCTTCTTTTTCTTATCGAACCCTTTATTCTTGTAATGAGGGCATTCGATTCTAACGTGACCTGATTTCTTGCACTCATAACATATGATTTGGTCACTTTCATCTTATTGACTTCTTCTTTTGAAGTCATTCTTTTTTCGAAATCTTTGATTCCGTCTTAACCTCATGAGCCTTGTGAACCGTTTGGCTACCATAGCTAATTCTTCTAATTCCTCTTCTTCATTTGAGTTGCCCACCTCTAGGGGCAGAGAGGCTTTGAGGGCAATCCCTTATTTCTTAGCTTCCACTTCTTTCTTCCCCATATTTTTCTCATCTCATTTCTTTTCTTCTTCCCTCCCTTTCTTCATAATCTCATTGGTGAGAAGTGAGCCCATGAGAGCATCAAGATTTAATTTCTTCAAGTCTTTGGCTTCAATGATAGCAGTCCACTTGCTATCCCAAGACTCGGGAAGTGAATAGATGAGATTCCGAACTAATTTCTCCTCCGGAATTATTTCACCGAATCCTTTAAGCCCATTGACGATTACGGAGAATCTATCAAACATCTTAGTGATGTCCTCATCGGGACCAAGAGGACAAAACAATATGTGGAGTGCCTTGTTGTTGGTTGACATTCTTATTCTTTCTTCTACCGTCATCTCGGTTCTTGTCTTTGGAATTTTTCGGTCACCTTCTTGCTTTATCGGAATTGAAGGTCCATCTTCAATTATATCCCAAAGGACATAATCATGAGAGTTGATGAAGAGTCTCATCCTATTCTTCCAATAGGGATAATTATCTCCGTTGAAGAATGGTGACTTTGTGATAAAGTGTGACTAATTCCAACTTTGTCCGGAAGTGGATGCAAATTGCTTTGACTAGTAGATGTGATCAACACCCCTTGGATCTTCTTTGGTGGATGTGAATCCCTTCAAAGATCTAGCTCTGATACCAATTGTTGAGTTGATCAAGTGATGTAATTGACCAAGAGGGGGTGAATTGATAATTTAAAATTTTTATGGAATATTTCGGTAAAAATAAATAAAAATTGGCACAAACGATTTATAGTGGTTCGGCCTTCGAACAAGCACCTACATCCACTATCTTAACTCCCACTAAGGATTTTCAACCCAATTCACTATTGAATTCGATCTTTTTCTCGGTTCAAGGGATAACTGTTATACAACGAATCAATCTTTCCACTCAAAGATTGATTCAACTTCACAAGGTTACTTGGAAAGAAAAGACAAATTTAAACTCTCTCTAATAGAAGATTTTTCCCCAATGCAATAAAAAACACTCATCAAACTCTGAAACAATATTACAAAAAAATTCTCAAGAGTTGGGCATACAAGATTTGTAATGAAGTGTTTTGAGGTTGGATTTTTGTGCTTGAATGATACTTGAAGTTCAATAATCCTTAATGCTGCTTGAAATGCTTCATTTTATACATCCTCATTGATTTCTAACCGTTGTGGTTGTTGGGAATGTAAATAGAGACGTTAGAGCTTCATCTTCCCGCCATAAATGCACTCTGCAACAACTTGTATCGAAACACGGGCTACCTGTTTCGAAACAGACCAAAGTAGAAAGAGTCGTTATGCATTTAATAAGAGGGGTATCGAACCATGCTTCGATACCATTAGTAAACTGTAATGGTTGGTATTGAACCATGTTTCGGAACATGCTAACAATCATTTAAAGTTTTAACTATCGCTAACAGTCGACTCATTTAATGCTAAAAAAGCCGTTGGGGATTAAAGGGGGTATCGATACTCGTATCGATACCATGAGTCATAATTTTAAATAATTTTAAAATAATTAAAAACTTCAAAATGGTTTGATACTTGGTTCGAAACAGATATTGACAGTGAGTTATTGGTATCGAACCATGTTTCGATGCTTGTTCTTGGTCTCAAGAACAATGCTTTAAAATGCAGGTCGGTATCGATACATTTTCTAAGGGTATTGATACTCTCGTATAAAAATACTTAGAAAATTTATTTCAAAGTTCTTGTTTTGACTTGAAAACAAAAGTTTGACTTAGGGACTTAAAAATTTATTACAAAATAGTCCTTATACATAATTGTTATATCAAAATTAATTTTAGTTTTATAAAATTATTATAAAATTAAAAATGTAGATAACATAAATTATATTTATAATTCAATAGACAAGAATTATAAATATTAATAAATTGTTAGTTTATATAAAGGGGTTATATAATCTTCAAAAAGTTAGGTTAATTTATGTTTTTTCGTTAGTGAATTTTATATTAAGAAAAAAATTATTTTATTAAAAAATATTTTCATTTTATGTTATTTATTTATTTGTAAAACGAAAAATATTGATATATTTATGTAATGGGTTAGATAAGTAAATAAAGTTGAATTTTGTAGTTGTAAATTTGGGTACGGGTGAGGTTGTGAGAATTTTTACTTTATGGAGTGGGATGTGGGATTTATTTTTTATTAAGTAAAAAAATTATATATTTATTTTATATTAGGATTTGAATCTGTATAAGATAAAATATGATAAGTATTCTTTATCATTAAACGAATAAGTGGATTTCGGGACGAGAGATTATTTATTCATAAAATAGGGATAATTTTAGTGTTTTTGAAAGTCACCGAGACTTCATTCAAGAAGACTTCATGAAGTCATTTTGTACCGTAAAAAAGTCTCTAATTGACCAAATAAAAATCACCGGTTCCGTACAATAAATATTTTTTACTATATTTTTAAAAATTTGACTCGAAAAAATAAATTATTTTAATTGATACAAAAATATATGACTCGTAATTTTATAATCACAAATAAAGTTTAAATTATAAATAAAAATTTAAATAATCTAATTTTTTTTAATAATTCACAAATTAATCTTTATATTTAAGACCGATCTCTCAATTCTACCCTGTTATATAATTTAATCGTACGGTCTATGATAATAAAAAATCTCATTGTCCATTCGAAAGTAGTCTTATACCTTTAATCTTTTAGAACCAAATTAAAAAACATGAAAATTCATATCAATTAACTCCGGTGGAAAACGAGGATTCAGTCATCGTCAATCATTGTTTTTATATATATTAAGTAAATATAAAAAATTTAAGATGTATAATTTTTCTAAAACAATCATCTTTTGTTACCGTCAATCATGAAAATTTTTAATATATTTTAATCTATTTTATAATAAATTTTTAATTTCATCCCTAACTAATTCATATATTTAATAATTAATTGATATATAAATTACATATTCAATATGTAACACTCATATTTTCAAGAATACTATTTAATATTTATTTTAAATATTTATTTTAGAATCCGTTATTTTCTCATATATTAATATTTAATACATTGATCATCAACTTTCAAATTTGAAGAACAAATATATTAAATATACATTAAATTGGAAAATTAAGCTGTGAAGTCTGATAAAAAAGAATGGTGATTAAATATGATGGAGCCGAGTAAAACCCACAATTTAGTTAATAATATTAGGGTTGAGTCGACCAAGTCTGTTAAGTCGAAAAATTTTGAGTTATATAAATTTATGAGTCATATTTTATAATTTAAATTTTATTTGGAATTTTTTTGAGTCGAATCGAGTAAAAATTTTTTGAGTTATTCGAGTTTTTGAGTCATATTTTACCATTCAAATTTTATTTAAAAATTTTTCGAGTCAAGTTTTTGAATTCTTATAAAATTTAATTTTAATTATTTATCATGTTATTGTACTTTGAATTTAAACGACTTTCTCTAATCATATAATATATATATATTTCTTCATATTTTCATATATCAATATATATATCATAAAAAATTAGAGAATCATCTCAAAATTAAAAACAATTTTTTAATTATTAAAATTTTAATTTATTCGAGTTATTCGAATTTTTATTTTACAACTCAAATTTCATTTAAAATTTTTTGTGCTTATAAAATTTTAAATCAAATTAAAATGAACAGAGTATTTTCACCTCAAGTTGAGTCTAATTTTACTCACTCCTAATTAATACAATCACTTAAAATAATTAAAAAATAATTATATTTTTTTCATAACTACTTACAATTAATTATATTTGAAGATGTAACTTATATATATATCAACCAAATTTAAATTTTAATTGATCATTTAATTTTTTTTATTCCTTGAATTATCCAAGAAAGGAATTTAATGACTTAAATTATATGATTAGCCCAAATTGACCCAAATCAACCCATTGCTAAAAGCTTCTAGTCTTGTCCTGTCATTGCCCAAAATACAATTCCAACCTAAAAGGATTCAAATGTAATTTCCAAAACAATCAAGGGTGTTTTCGTATCTATATCATCCATTTCGGTATTCCCCATCCATAACGGTCACTAATCAAAGCAAATCCCAATTGTTTCTCTTAAATCTAACGGTTTATAAATAAAATCCACAATTTTCAAACAATTAATCCTACGGTCTCCAAAAAATCCTCCAAAACTAGCCGTTACACAGAGCGTCGCCAGGCTTCCAACGTTCATATTTGTTTTCCTTTTCTTTGGTTTATTATTTTCTTCCCATTCACTTCTTTCATCAAAATCAAAGACCACCGATTTTCTATCACTTTCCTGGAATTCTCCTTTTCCCTCATCAATCATAAACCAATACCCAGTTTTTATTTTCAATTTTCAGTCCATTCCTTAGATTTCCTCAGTTCTTCCTCAATGGAGGTTGCGAAAAATTCAAAACTGGGGACTCCTGTGAAAGACACAGAAGGTTATTCTCGATGGAAAACCCCAAAAGATTCAAAATTTTCTGAGAATTCAAATCCAAACATTTCCGATTCATGTTCTCCATTAACAAAATCTTCAAAATCCGAGAAACACTATTCCAAGAATCCATCCATCTATTCACGGAGTAACAAGCTTAGGGAAAGGAAGTTCGTGGTGGCTAAGAAAAACTCGAAGAAAGTAAAGTCCAATTCGAATCCAACGACGGATGGGGTTAAATGCAAATGCAAAGAGAAGATTGGTGGGAATTTGAAGAAATGTCTATGCGTTGCTTATGAGAATCTGAGAGCATCTCAAGAAGAGTTTTTCAAGAACAAATCTGATATTGAAGCTGAAGAAGAGGCTAAAGAGACGGGTGATTTGTTTGAAGGTTATGGATCAGATAATCAAGATATTGACGAGATCGAAAATTCGAGTGAAGCATGCAGTTCTACTATTACTATTAAGAGGAGGAGAGATAAGTTGATGGAAGAAGCAAGGAATAGTGTGCCTGAATGTGGGAAAGTTTTGCATCTGGTTAAGGCCTTTGAGAGGCTTCTTTCGATACCAGATCGAAAGGGGACAGATAAGGAAGGAGAAGATGAAAGGGAACCGAAAGAAGAGAAGATTGATAATTATAATAACAAGAAGAAGCCACTGAAATGGGCGTTACCTGGATTGCAACCAACAAACGTGACCGAGGGTGACGCTGGGAACGATTATGAGACATCATTTTCTTCATTTTGTCCATCAGATTATGTTTTGACTGCTGAGAATCTGGGTTTGGATCAGCGCTTCTCAGTTTCTTCTTCGTGGGATAGTAGCCAAGGAAGGTCAGAGAATCAACTGATTGATTATACTTTACCAACCAGCAAACACATTTACACTGTTTCATTATTGCTTCTCTGTTATAAGGCAGGATTTATGGATTTAAACTGTGATTACAAAATAGCTAAGGTGTTATGTTTATAGTAAACATCATCGATGAATATGATTATGAAAAGAATGGAAATATATGCAAGCATTTTTGCTTATGGATTTTGTATTGTATTTTAGAGCTCTGACTCTGCCGGAACAGTTGGCGGAAGGAGATGGAAAAAGCAGCTCAAACCCACTTCCCTAAAACCATTCAAGCTAAGAACTGAGGTACAGCGTCTGTTTATAGACCATGTATCCATCATTATTTGAAGTGATTCTTATGTTATAATCTTCATTTACTTGTTACTATTACAGCAAAGAGGTAAGACGAAGGAAGAAGAGTTTATGAAGAAGATCCAAGAAATGATGACAGAGCAAGAGAAGCAGCGGATTCCGATTGCTCAAGGCCTCCCATGGACAACTGACGAACCAGAGGTCCAAGACCACTTCTATACAGTTCAAATTAATTGATAATAGTAGCAGTTGCATGGTTCTTTCTCATGAATTCAAGGGTGTTGAATGCAGGTACTGATTAAACCTCCTGTTAAAGGGAGCACAAGACCAGTAGACCTAAGACTCCATAGTGATATACGTGCGGTGGATCGTGCCGAGTTTGATCACCAGGTTCATTTTAATTACTACTGTCTTATTGGTAGTATATATTTCAGTGGCATTGATATTCTGAAGTGATATAATGAGTGTATAATTTGAATTACATATATAGATAACAGGTTTGGAAAATCATTCTTTTCTTGTGTGTTTCCAGGTAGCTGAGAAGATGAGTCTAATAGAGCAATATAAATTGGAAAGGGAGAGACAGCAAAAGGTAAATGAGTCTAATAGAGCAATATTTGAAGGTTTTTGACTTTAATAATCTAAATCTGTTTTTTTTTCTGTTGCAGATGGCAGAAGAAGAAGAGATAAAGAGGCTTAGGAAGGAGCTCGTTCCAAAAGCACAGCCTATGCCTTACTTTGACAGACCTTTTATTCCTAGAAGGTAAAAGATTTTTCCTTGGTTTAGCTTCAAATTTCTCAAAAAATATATTTGATTCAGGCTTTAAAAGCAGTGTTATTCGGACTCAACGATGAGAGTCGGATACCCGTGTTTTTCAGGCTTCAAGGACGATGCCCATAACCTTGTTCGAATATGTATTTATCATACATGAATACTAAAGAAAATGAAGAGTAGGACTGTAGGAGTAACATAGTTTGGAAGTTCATATGCATTGTTTAGCTTGTTTGTACTAATGTGTAGTGTTTTTTTTGGTGCTGTTGAATCAAGGTCATCAAGGAATCCAACCATACCTAGGGAGCCAAAGTTCCACATTCCACATCATAAGAAGATAAAATGCATGTCATGGAATGACATGAGTCAATACACATTCCAAGGCAATGAAGCAGGAGAAATATAGTTATTTTGTTAAGTGATTTTTTAATTTGTTATTTAATTTACCAAATAATGTGAATCCTATTCCCCCCAGTGAGTCCTCTAAAGACTGTGTACTTGAGCAACCAATTTAGTTGCAGTTGTCAATTTCTTTGGTGGAAATGAAATATCTCGTTCTTTTAAGGCCTTGCAGAAGATTTCTTAGAGCCTGAGCATTTTGCAACATGAATTTGGTACTGTATGAAGCACAAAACATGATCAAGACAATTCAATGTATGGTTTTGAAAACCAAGTTCTTTTTCTTTGTATGTTTTTGGCAAAACTGTCGAGTCCTTAACATGGCTATGGCGTCTTGCTCTTCCAACTAAGACTTTGGATCTTTGGATGGCGCTCTGTTTATATCTGTTATATTAGTGTGAGTTATTTTAAATTTTTTAGACAAAAACTGGAAGGTACGATTTTGTCACATTCGTTAGGCAGATAATAGAATTATTGATGGCATGGCTAAACTATCTCGGATCAGGAATGTAGCTCATTTAAAAGAGGTTGATTTGGATTGTCGGTTGTTTATTATGGTGCCTCCAAGTGGGATCATAGTTCTTGTATCTGATGATTTATGGCATGCAGTGGAGGTTGATTAATGTTGATTTCCTATATTTGTAATGATCACCGAGTGTATTTTTTTTCTCTACCTAGGTTTAGAGAGATTTTTTTTATTTATCAAAAAAGAAACAAGAATTAAAATTGGGGAAAATTGGGGGAGAAGAGCAGAGGCAAGACATAGAAAAGAGAAATTAGAGAAAGATACCCTAAATTGTTTAAGCGGCAACGTTTCAAATGTAATCAATAATCTAAACTCATCGTTTCATTAAACCTATTAATAACTATACTCCCTTCTACGAACAATCATTGTACTCAAAAATTAACAAAAAATTTCATCAAAACAATTTTTTATCAACCTTAATCAATCTCTACCTTCTTCAACTTCCTTGCCCAATCAGGTATATGATCACCAAGTATAATAAATTCTTTTTCCCTTACATTCCATGCAGTCTTTCAAAATTTTTTTCAACGACTAAGGGATATGTAAAATAAATTTTATTGTATTATTTTTTGAATAACAACAAAATAATTAAACATGTGTCTATTAAAATAAGTGAAGGATGGAAATAGCAAAGATGAAGATAGCCTTCTACAAGGTTGATAATACCCTTTAGATCACTAGTAAGCTCTATATCATTATAATGGTTAATGATTGAACTACTTTGAATTTTCGTTAGTATAGGTAAGCTCTTGATGCAAAAGTTGATCACCTATTTTTTTACCTAATACAGAACAATCTTTTTTTATAATATTTCGATGTTCAAAATTTTTCTTAATAATTCTTGTATAGGACCAAATTCTTTTATTAATCTCATATTTTTAATATACTCTAGTAACCTTTCCTCACAATTTTTCCAATAACTATCTATTAGGTAGCATCCCTTTCAGTACATATTTATAAATATTTTGGTTGTAACAAACTTTAATGACATTTGCAGTCTATGGTTCAAATTTATTATCTGCAATACTCACGTCCACTCCATCCTTCATGTTTATGGGGTAAAGTGTTAATGGTTATTTCTTAAATTTTATATTTTTTTATGGTTCAAACTTATTTTTCGTTAGCTCTTCAAAAAGACTAACAAACTCTTTTATATTTCTCGTAATTTCATACAACTTCTTAAAACAATAAGTATTATTTTGGAATATAAAATTCATTAATTTGTGATGCTCAAAAGGCTAGCAACCAACCATTAAGACAAAAAAAAAATCACACCAATAACCTATATTATAGATCACATCTAGAGAAATATGATTTATAGTGTGACATAACCCATCATCTCCCATTTATTGAGATAAAATACTCAAACTAAATTCTAAAATTTTAAAAATGTCATTATCCATCAAAAGCAAATTATTTGGCTGAATAGAAGAGAAAAAAAAAATAGAACTTAAATGCATCTTAGATTTTAAAGGATGTAAACAATATAAGGACAGAGTCAAATAAGCTAAAACATTCTATTGCATCCTCCATAATAATGTCAAACATATCAATCATCAAGGATAAAACAAATGTTTTAACTAGTAATATTAAACCTTTAGGAATTCTGAGTTGTGAGATCCTAGGATTCATAAAATTTATTTCAAGAACTCTTAAACATAATTATTCCTTAATAAGATACCCTATAACTGATTGCAGAAATTGATCATAGACAACCACATTATTGTTCTCATCGCTAACAACCTAAATCTAAGGAATCTTTCACTTCCCTCACTTTCTTCATAAGCTACACTTTTTTTCCAATCATTACTAATTCATTCTCTATTACTAGGTAAATTAAATCCGCAAGGATACTCACCCTCAGCCAAATTTATGAAATTAATTAGTCTTGGCAAAGAATCTTATTCGTGCATCTCAAACTGAACATATCCAAATTCATAACTAAACTCTTTCGTAGGTTATGTAGAGCATTTAGCCCATTAAATTTAACAATAATCATACTAGTTTTATTTAAAAGTCTAATAATCTTATTAACATTAGGATTTGGATTTTTCTTTATCGTTTCAATAAGTAGAGTTACCTAATTCGAGTCAATGTTGCCCATATCTTCGATGATGTTTCACTCATCAAATTTGAGAATGGTTCAAATGGATTCCCAATAGTAAGAGTGAAAAAAAAACTTTTGTTGAAGGTGTATACCGATAAAATGAGGATTGTACAAAATAAAAAAAATCGAAGGTCAGATTGTTGCTGAGATGGTTCAGGACTAGGGGTGAAAGAGGAAGAAACATTTTTCCGGTGAGATGATGAAGTACGTTAAGTATGAGAAGATTGTGTTGCGAATGGGCAATCATTATGGCTCGTTCACCCGAAGTCAACATATACAATTTTCCATTCAAATTAAACCACATAAAATAATCAGGGCTAACATTCACCTCAAAAAGTATGTAGTCTCAATAGGTTTCTCGTATCGGATTATTCTTCTCCATCCACTAAAGACTCCATTTCATTAGACGCTCCGTCCAATCAACATTTTATGTAAAATAATAAATTTTATTTACATGTAGTAAAATAAATAGTAAATTACACAGATAACCACTATACTATGAGGTTGGTATCGAAATGATCATAATACTATAAAAAGATTCTAATACACCAATGAATTAAAATGGTATCAAAATAGCTATATACCATTAAGAAATTAATGGAGCAACTGATGTGGCTGTTAACCATTAACGGAGTATCTAACGTGTCTGACGCGTGTAAAAAAGCCTATTTAAGTGCAAGTGTATACGTCAAGTAATATAATGATAAGTATTTATCGAATATCATTCTCCACAGGGACTAGTGTACTTAATATGCCTCATTCTCCTTCCTTGCTCCTGAAGTTAATAAAATAAAAACACAAGTAAAAAGATTTGTTGAATAACTAAAGAACTAAAACTTAAATAAAAGGTTGAGAACGAATAGAGAGAATGGGTAAGATCCAGTTGTGTCATATAGTGGATTCGATTGATCTTTTCTTGTTCAATACAATGGCACTGCACTGCCTCGGCAGTACTGTAGATACTGTCTCGGTAGCGATAATATTCTCTGTCGCGGCAATCTCTTGCTCTTGGGCAGAATTACCAAAGTTCGACAAAGTGTCCTTGAATGATTATACTTATCTCTAAGTTGAAATACTGTTGATGACCAGTCCTTGATGATACCTCTCGGCGTGAATCAATTATAATCACCAACCAATTCCACACTTCTCCTAGCCGCTGAAACTCTTAACCTATCTCTAGGCCGAGTTAGTGTTTACAACACCGCACTTACCCCTTTCGTGAATCTAACTCTCTCAATATTAGATAAATAAATTACTTACAAGCTTCTCTCTCGAGTTTGAATGCAAGAACAAAGAACGACAATAGGATAAGCAAACATTGATATTCTTATTGTATTGAAACGAAGAAACAAAATACAATATTCTCACACTAATATTCAACAACCTTCACCTAACCCTAAGAAAGCTTAAAACATATTGTAATGAAAAACACAATTCTTAGGGTAAAGCTTTCTGTCCAATTCGGCTCTCTTCTATACATTGGACGGCTTATGTATTTATAGTCTAGACCTAGGGTAACTTTTCTTAAGTAGAATATAACTTGGAGTAGGAAGCAAGTAATAAAAATATAATATTTCCAAGTTTAATTCTATCTAGAAGACTATTCTCGCGTGGCCTTTGACTTGGTCTTTTCACATGTTAATCTGCTCCAATCCAAACGCTTCAAGTTCAGGCATTCTCGGCTCATTTTTCTCTTTCAATCGCCCAATATCAATACTGGAACTTCTGTTGCTGCGGCATTGCTGCTGCCTCGACATTGGTTCTACTTTCAGCACTACTGCTTCCTTGGCAGGCAATTCCTGTAACTACACAAAAACATGCCATAAAGCCTTCTTTTCTCACAAATATCATCTTTATATGCTGTGACAACAAAATATCAATTATTGAACAATAGGTATATGTATTAGTTCAAATTAGTGGATAATGAGTATATATTGTTTAGGAAAAGAATAGTAAATAATAGCCTTTTTAAACACTCATCAGTGTCTTTCTACGTTTTAAAATAATAACACATTGTTTAATAAAAAAGTTTTCACTTAATCTTTTTCTTTAGACTAAGAGGGTAAAATTTCTTCTGATTTTCTACAACATGAGTGATTATCTTCGCAAAAAGGGAAGACCCAATCCTATATACAGTACGTAATGTTGTTTCTATGTAGTATTATTGATTTATTTTATGATTAGATTGAGATTTAGGGTTTAACATTATCGTTAATACTAAAATTTGGTTTAAAATTTGGGAAAAATAATTTTTGTCTATGTTAATACTTGATATTAAGGTTAATCATTGAATTAAGTTTAATGAACTATTGTAATGGTAATATAAAGTTTAGGAAACACATTTATGGTGGGGTCTGTGATACTTTTTCCGTTTATTTTTTTCAGTTTAATATATAAGTTAAAGCATAAGTGGCGGGGTTTGTGATGCTTTTTCATTTTAATATATAGATATTAGAATTGTGTTTGTTCTGTAAATGAAAACATAGGATTGGTTCTTATGGCCTTTGTTTATTAGATTTTGTTTTAGTTTGCACATGCATTTAAATGCTTTATGGTTTTTGTGGTCTAGTTCGTGGAGTCTTTTTTTATCAATTTTTGTTATAGGGTTGAAATTTTTGGTGGTTTATGTTAATAAAGTATGTATATTATAGTTGTTGATAAACTAGTTTGTGTGATTATGTTAATATAATATTATGATTTTCTTAACTAAAACTGAACCAAATTGAAATGCTTTCTATCCATAGGGGTGAGTTCTGAAAATTTCAGCCTTATGGTACATCATGGTGGAATTATTGTAGGAAACTTAAGGTTAAATTTACTGAAAAATTAGTGGTTTATTTTGATAACTTAAATGTTGGTAAAATATCAATATTTGAAGTTAATGAAATGATTGAGCAATTAAGGATTAACTGTGATGTTAAAATCTTCTGACAACAAACTGCTAATCCACTATAATTAAAAAACTAAAAAATGATATTGATGTCTTCGAGATGGTTAAAAATTTACATATAAATCATTATAGTCACATTTACATAAAAGAAGTTGTAGGTGAATCTCAATAGAATTCTACTATTAATTTGGATGATGAATCTGAAGTTAGGATATCTTCTGAGTGTGACTCAGAAGATGAGGAGTATGTTGCTGAAAGTGAGCCAATCACTGATATATCTGAATTTTTTGATAGTGAAAATGAAAATATTAGTTCTAAAGCTGAAATGTGTAATGTAAATGTTGGGTTGGATAGTTATGAAGTTGAAAATGAAAAAAATAACAGTGATTATTCTAACTTACTACACAATATAGATGATTCAGAAGAGTGTGATCCAAAAAAACTTAGATTTTCAGAGTTTAATAGTAAAGTTGATATGTGTAATTCTATACATAAGGTAGAATTGATATTTGCAAGTAAGACAATCTTTAAAGAGGCCATTAAGATGTATAATATCAAGAATAGATATATTGTGAAGTTCAATAGAAATTACAATCAAAGGATCCAAGTAACATGCAAGGGAGAATGTCCATGGGTTTAATGGACAACTCCAATTAATGATGAAGATTTTTGTACAGATTCTTGACAGATTAGATCAATAAATGATGAACGTAATTGTGCTAGAAAGTTCTTGAATCCTAATATAAGTTCTAAGTGACTAATTCATAAGTATTTCTATCATTTTTATATTGATCCCATATTTAGCATATCTTCTCTAAAACATGTTTGTTGTACACAAAGAATTAGATATCACAGTTGGTAAGAACAAGTGTGTTAGGGCAAAACTTTTAGCACTTAAAAAACTTCATAGGAACTAAAATGAACAATATGCAAAACTGTATGGTTACTCAATGAGTTGAGGTATTTCAATCAAGAAACCACAACAGTTTGTAAGCTAGATAAGACTCGCGTTAAGAGACTTTACATTTGTATGCAAGCATTGTTGAACGAATTCAAATCATGGTGTATACTTATTATTAGTCTAAATGGTTATCACTTAAAGAGATATTATCAGGGTCATTCAACAACATTTACAATTGTAAAAGTGAGAATGAATCTTCTTGGTGCTGGTTCTTGAAAAGATTAACCAATGATTTAGAAATAAATTCTCACAGGTTCATGTTTATGAATGATAGAAAGAAGGTAAAAATAATTTTAATTTTTTTATCATTAATATTTTATAATATGTAATTATATTTAATTTTTTTATTTTTATGTGTAAAGGTTAATGAAAGCTGTGTTAGAATTGTTCTCGTATTTTGAACATAGAACATGTATTAGGCATTTGTATTATAATTCAAAAGTAAATGAGTTTGTTTAAAAAGTATTAGAGAATCAGTTGTGAAAAGATGCAAGGGAAACATATATCAGTGAGTTTGAACATGTCATGGACGAATTGAAGGTATATTACTAATTTAATTTTTATGCATTACTTAATCGTAAATGTTAACTAAATTTCTATTTTTGTAGGATTTATCAGAAATTGTATGGAAGTGGTTGACACCTAAAGATCCAAAGATATGGTCAAAGGAACACTTTTCTGTCACATGTAAGTCAAACGTGCTTCTAAATAATATTTGCAAATGTTTTAGTCAGGTAAATTAATAAATATACAAATATTTTTTTAGTATTAGTTGTATGAGTTGCTCCTAATTGTAATTGTTAATCAGTTAATACTTGAGTCTGGAGACAAACTAATCATTACTTTGATAGAGTCCAACAGAACTAAATTAATGAACAGTGGGGCTAAAAAGAAAGATCAAACAGATAATTGGACTGAACTTTTATACTCTAAGATTAAAAAAATAAAGCATACAATCACACTAACACATGGGTATAACTATTTAGACTATCTATTTTATTATTTTATACAATTTTGATTATTATTTTATAATATAATTCTGATTATTATTGTTTTATACAATTAGACTGAACTGTTTTATATGGTTGTTGGCCTACTTATACTGTTGGATACATGTATCAAGTTTTATGTGGTCCTTTAATTCCGCATGAAGTTAATATTCAAGTATGAACGTGTTCTTCCAAAAAATAAGAACTAACAAGTTTATTTTTGGGGAACTAATAAATTTATATAATAGTTTCATGGGTTTATTTTTTGTTTACCATATGGTTTATATCATGGTTTTAAGCAAGTATTTCATGTGTGCATGTTATTTCAGTTATTTTGTCCCTTTCAGATAGTCTAAAAAATTATATAAATTCTTGTTATCATGTATTAATTTAGAGGATTATTTATTCTCATTTAATAAGTCCAGTGAGAGGTGAAAAACCATAAATAAATGAATCAATAATGGATCTTGTCCTACCACCTATTTTTAGAAGGCCTCCAAGAAGACCACACAAGAAGAAAAGAAAAAAGACCGATAAAACAATAACTCATATTGGTAAAATATCTAGAAGGGGCACCAAGATTTATTATAAAAAATATGGAGGAAGTGGACAAACATATAAGGGAAAGACTCCAACAACCAGTTAAGCCACAAGAACCACTTCATCTTTTACAAAAGCTCCAAGAATTTCAAAACTACTAGTAAGTTTATAAAATACATATTTATATGCAATATTAATTTTTACTTATCAATTTCATAATCAAAATATAACTCTAACATTATATTTATTTTACAGATTAGAAGACCTAAAACTGTCCAATATATAAATCAAGGTAGAACCACACCAACTACAAGCCAAGTTAGAAACACTTCTAGAACTACTCCACTACCATCTCAATCTTCCCAAGTTCATACTATTAAATGGATGCCCACACCCATTTTACATGTGAGTCAAGATAGTATTATGAATCAAGCTTCTCCAAGAGTTGATCCTTGAATGTATGCAAACAAGTTTTTATTTAGACTAAACATTTAACTAAATTTTTTATGTATTACCAATTATAATTTGGGTTGGAATCATCCAAGTACAATTATTTTGGTTTTTTTGTGTTGACATAACAAAATGTGTATTGGTCAATCAAATAGTGTTTTGTCTTATATTATGTGTTTTAGTTTAACATTATGATCAAACATTATGTGATGTATTGTTTTAATATTACAAAATGAATTTATAATTTTTGGTTTACGAATGTGATTTAGTTTGAATATATGATATCAAAATTTGATTATGTATGGGCATAACAGATCAAACCTTGAATGTTGTGTTTTGTAGATTATGTGTTTGAACATGTGTTTTAGGGTCAATTTCATTCAATTAAATCCAGTGCATATATCGGCCTATATTTTCAATTCCAAACCAAATTTTTAATTCGATTAAACCAAGAATTTTTATTCTAAACATAAATAATAAACCACCAAATTTTTAATTTCAAACTAAAGAATTTCATTCAAAAGATAGATTTTTCATTACAAATAACCTAGATTTTAATCATAACCCCCCCAAAACAAAAAAACATACATATTTTATTACAAATAATCCAGAACAAACCCAAATTCTATTATAAACTTATACAACTGAGAAAACCAAGAATTTAATAAAATAATTGTCCAAATATAAAACTCAGAAAAACCCTAAAACAAGAATCAAAACTCCAAAAACTCTTTCTTTCTTTCTTTTCCCAAAGAAACAACCTTCTACGAAGACCAACAATAATAGTTTTTGATATACCATTCACTGATGGATTAAACCAACAAAAAAACTTATAGCCACGACTGCATTTACCATAATTTTTACAGCCCCAAAATCTCCTACCTGAATTTTCATCAGTCCATCTAGTTTTTAGCGTTGAACGAGCTCTACAAATGCATAAACAACACATCCGATGATTCATTATTGCATGCACAATCAAGAACGCTTTTTCCTATTAAAATCGAAGAAAGGAATTGAATGAATCATGAAAAAAACTAGGGTTTAGGGTTTCCTTAAATAAAGAATTTAACATTTGTTTATATTATGTGTTTAAGTTTTGTTACATGGCATTCTCACGTGGATAATTATATATCAAATATGGAAAAAATTATAAAATTAAGTCACATCATCTGTTCCGTTAATTTCTTAACGAAAGAAGGCTATTTCAATACCATTTTAATATTTCACCGGTGTATTGAACTCTTTTTAAAGTATTGTGGTCATTTCGATACCAACCCCATAATATGATGGTTATCTATGTAATTTACCCTAAAATAAAATACAAATATATAAAAGATTTAACAAATTCAAATGGGTTTACCTCTTACTTTCCTTTTCAAGTGATAAGACGTGCATCTAATATTGGAGGATTTGGAGAAATATATAGGACACAACCAAATAGTCGTAACAATCTATCACTCGGATATCACTCAACTGTAGTGTAAATGATGATCGGTACCCTAGTCGTCCAAGCATTCTTAGTACCCTCTAAAATTTCTTGAAGACACGCGTGGATATCCGGATCGGTATAAGGTATCCACAAAAACTATAAAACATATAATTAAATTTAAATTAGCAAAATTAAATTTTAAAAAACAAAACTTAATTTTTAAATTAAAGTTACAAATAGTTACCTGATTTCTAGATTTATTCTCAATATCAAGTTTGATGGCTTTTAGACCTTTTGTCAACACGGTATGAATTAAATTAGAAACTCGTCTAAAAAATAAAAATAACTAAGTTAAAAATTAAAAAAATATATAATTAAACAGATAAAAAAACTAGTACTTACCTCCGGCATATTGAAATAACATATGGACTAGGAACGAAACGTTGATGGTGTAAAAACGACATTCAAAATCATATCCAAGACTGTAATAAAAGAAAACAACTTTTTGAAATCAGTGGTCTTGCACAACTCTCTCAAGAGAGATGCTAAGATAGTCGATCCCCATCTCATTTGTCATCTTCATCAAAATCTCGTAAGTGTCTTAAATATATAAGATGAACTTTATTGTGAATTTTATTCAGTATCAATATTGAGTTGATTATTTATAAAATATGAGCGCCGACATATGCCTACAATAAAAAAATTATTACATAAAAATTAAAATATACTTAAAAAAATATTTTTTAAAAAGCTTACCTTGATTATTTTCTTATTAGCATCATCGGGTAAAATACTAAATTTTTCCTTCAGTCACTGCTGCAAATCAATCCACCATCTAGTTTTTTTAGTGGAGCACCCAAAAATTGAAAAGAAAGGTCAAGTCACTCTCCATTGTTGTGACCAATAATAACTTCTCTATCAACCGAAAGACAGTGTGACACATTTTCTAAAGTTATTGTTGCCTCACCACACGGAAGGTAAAATGTATGTCTCTGACCTTCACCACTCTACCAAAGCATTAGTTAAATCTACGTCCAATTTGGTATCATCAATAATTTTGGATACGTGTTCATAGCTGACTCTAAAAATATATTCTTACAAACGAGGATTTAGATCTCGAGTCAATCAAGTATAAGAAACATCCCAACGACATTCAGTATCATCCTAAAACAAATATAAAAGATAAAAATTATATTAGTTCAATATTATTAACAAAATAAATAAAAATATAAATAACAAAAAGGAAAGAACGAAAAAAAACAAACATTTCTTCGCCAGTAATTAAAAACATATTTGTGATTAAATCTGATTAATCATGTATCACTTCAAAAATTTAAATTTTAATAAAAAATTAGGATTAAAAAAGTAGAGGATAGATTTTGTTGGTGTGAATGAAAAATGTGAGATGAGCCTATTTATAGGAGAATTCGCGTTGGTTGCAATGTGAATTAGTAATTGTCATTGTGTGCGCAAAACAAATTATACTTATATATGCCGACATGGAGATACTAGTTTAAATAAGGGTTAATTACTGTAAAAGTCACATTTGTTTGTTCCTAGTATAAATTTGGTCACCGATTTTAAAAATCAACCAATAAGGTCATTTACGTTTTCGGGCTATAAATTTCGGGACACTTTAACGTTAAATGTCGTTAATAGTCGACGAAAAGATGATTTGGCAAAATAAAGTATGAATAAATTACCTAAAGAGTCCCTAAATAATTATTTTATATTTATTTTATTTTTAATTTAACATTCAAAAATTTAAAATTATATATTTTTATCATCTTTGCCAAAAACTAAACTTCATATTCAAACTAAGCTTGATTTTCCAAAATTAACCCATCAAAACAACAATCATCATCCATATAGCTCCAAACTATACCATGGACTAAAACACTCTTCAGCTTTGGTGGAGAAAAAAATTGACAAGCGTCGAATTGTCAAATAAATAATTCATATTTCTCAAATTAAATAAAAGAATAGTATAGAGAAAGTAGGGTCGATCCACAGGGACTAAGAAATTTCCAACGTTGAATTGAATTGATCCTGATAAAAAAAACAATAAATTAGAAAATGGGGGTTTGATATTATAAAACTAAAAATAATCTTAATCTAACAATAACTGAAATTAAATAAAAATAAATAATTGAAAGTAATAAATTTAAAGGATATAACCTCAAGCTTCGCTTCGCCTCAATTCCAAATTGATCAATGAAATAGATTTTACTTCAAGATTCATGCCAATTACAGTCTACAAGGCCCAACCCTTGTAACTTGCTTCTCTCTTCGGTAAATCAATACTGCCAAGTCTATCTCCGGAATTTGGTCTTTACTGGACTAACCACGCCTATCACCGTTAGCGCCAATACAATTTTAAGCACTGAAAAAAGCCTGACTCGAATTATAGCGTCTCACAGAGAATCAAACCCGATCTTAATTTCCCTTAGTGGACCGCCACTAAGTTTCTTCACAAGAAGCCAAATTCGCTACCAGCCGATTCTTCTTCCCAACGATAGATCTAAACAATCTTCAAGTCAACGTGCACTTTTTGAAATGAAGGCGTCGAGATCATTAAAGAAAAAGCCGATTGCCAATCCTTGATTTCAGAAAATCAAGAATGTTATCCGAAGGTATTAAGTGCTTTACGATTCTCATAATATGGATTGAGTCGTCACTAGCTTTAGGCTAAATGAAAGTTTAGTTAAGCATGATTGAAATCATACTTAGCATTTTCTAAAAGAAAAGAAATAAAAAAAACTCAAAGTAAATAAAAACTTGAAAGAACTTTTATAACCCAAAGGAAAAGTGAAAATGAAGTACATCTCAAGCTTTACCTCTATGAGTATTTATACTATTCTAAAACCCTAAAAATGTAACAATTCAAAATTTAAAAAAAATAAAAAAGATAAAGATAAAGATAAATGTTCTAAAATTTAAAATTTAAATTCCTAAGATAAATCTTCAGGATAATTCCAAAATAATCCATTCATCCTTCTAGAATATGCTGACTGGACTATCTTCTAGAAATTTTTGTTGACTGGATAATCCAAATCTGCCAGATCGGAAAGCGTCGTGCCTTATGTCGTACTCATGACTCCAGCCATGATGAAAAATAAAAAAATACAGAATTCACTCTTTTCTGTTGGTTCTGAAAAATAAGTTCCTACACTAAAAATGATCAAAATATAACCAAATTAGTAATATCAAATCGACAACGGGAAATAATTATTAATAAAATATATATAAATTCGAACACTCATCAAATTCCCCCTCACTTATTCAATGCTTGTCCTCAAGCATACTCAAATTCTCATTTTCGTCACTTATCAAAATTTACTCAAAAAGTTTATGTCAAATCCCATGTACATGTATGAATTAAAGAAGTTAGACAAGACAATCAAATAAAGGTGACATGATATTCCAATAAACAATAGTTAACCAAATGAATAAAAGGTAGATATGCAGAGCTTTTGCTATTTGCTTGTGAGACGAAATCAAATCAAGTTTAGATCCTTCATGATAAACGATTGGCGGAGTGTGAGTTTTATTTTCCTCCCCTTTTATATCACTCTCTTTTTTTATTTTTTGAAAGAGATTATTTTTCTCTTTTTTTATTCTTTTTTTCAAGCTCTTTATTATTTTCTTTTTTTTCAAAAGACATTTTTTTTTCTTTTTTCTTCTCTTTTTTTAGCGCTACTCTCATTAACTCTAACTCTATAGTCTCGACTCGTCACTGAATCTTTGAATTGGAAACGAGATGACAACCCAAGCACCTCACCCCGATTCTCCAATCTGGTCACATTCAAACGATCTACCACTCACAATTGTCTCAAAAAAAATCATGCACCTGAAGATAACATCAATTATTAGCAAAACAAGCACAAACTCATATTTAAGCAACACTAACAATTATACCATAAGGCTAAAAACTTTCACCAAAACATCTAATCATCTCAAGTTAATTGTCCATGCATAACAAAATCAATTCAAGCTTGTAAACAAGGGATTATGATAAAACTAACAAGTCAACCCAGATAAACAACAATCATAAGAACTTAAAATATACCTTCAAACTAACATGAACAAGTAAGGAGAAATATAATTACTCCCCCTCACTTTAAGCATATTATCTCAATATAAAAATTAAAGTACAAGAGAAGGAATAGAGATACCCTCCGTGTCTAAAGTAAATTTGATTGTCGACAACTTTGGAGGCCATTTGCAATTTTCCAAATTTCATGCACGACAAAGTCATTCAAATCTGGGGAAAATTTTGTTCAAATTTATTTGAAAATAAATTAGATGAAAAAAATAAAAAAAAATAAATAAAAAATAAAACAAAGAAAGAAAATGGGTTACCTCCCATTCAGCGCTTTGTTTAACGTCATTAGCTTGACGACCTGATTCAGACTACAGGTTTTGCGAGAAATTCTTTTTCCAATTCATGTTGTTTGTCCAACTTAGAATTTCTCTATGAGAAATTTTTCGGTTATGGAGTTCCTTCATTTTCGACAAAATATCTTCTTTAATCTGCAATTTATCTGGTGGCAATTTTAATTCCAACTTTGGTTCCTACAAGATAAATGGAAAAAAGTTAGTTGAGAAAACATCAAATTTAAATTTTTACTTATCTCCTTGTAAAATGATCGTGATTCCACATCAGAAGAGATATCCATTTTTACTTCTTTAATAGTTTCAGCATTCAGATTCCTGCATAACTCATTAGAAAGATTATGTTTAATATATTCATCCATAGAAGAATCAAATATATTAACACAACTGACATTAGGCATAGAGTTAAGATATTTCATAGCCTTATACACGTCAAACTTTACCACTTCACCGTCAAACTCCATGGTAAGAATTTCATTTCTTACATCAATTTTGGCATGTGATGTGCTTAAAAAGGGTCTACCAAGTAAAATCTCGGAAGAGACATTGGTGCGATCATCTTTCATGTCAATGACATAGAAATCTGCAGGAAAAAATAAATATTTTACCTTTACGAGTACGTTTTCAAGAACTCCTTCAGGATACACTAAAGATCTGTCGGCAAGCTGGATCGTCACACCTGTTTCCTTCAAAGGCTCAACACTTAATAAATTATAAATTGAAAGAGGCATGACATTAATTGAAGCGCCTAAATCGGACATAGCTCGTTTAATACCAACTTTACCAATCTTACATAGGATAGCAAACATACCTTGATCCTTGTACTTAGGTGGAATTTTACGTTGAATTACGGCAAAAACATTTTCACCTAAGTTTACCTTTTTATTCCCAGTAAGCTTTCTTTTATTTGTGCAAAGATCCTTTAAAAATCTAGCATACCTTGGAATTTTTCAGACACATCGAGAAGTGGTATGTTTATCTCCACTTTCTGAAACATGTCAAGAATTTCTTGTTCCTCGGCTTGCTTATCACGCTTCACTAATCTCGATGGAAAGGGAGGTGGAACGTCATAAGAAGATGATGTAGGGATAGTTTATGGTTTGGTTTCCTTCTTTTTGTGGGGTTGATTGATATCTTCTTTAGGTTCGACAATGGTACCACTTCGAAGGGTGATGGCACTAACATTCAGTCGTGGGTTTGGCTTAGTTTGCGATGGTAGCTTTCCCTTTGATTCCAAACAACTCACAGCTAATGTAAGTTGACTCATTTATTTGTCAATTTCTTGAAAGTGTGCCTCATTCTTTTGTTGAAATTTCTCTTGAGCTAGCGCCAAATGTTCAACAATTGACTCCAACGATGATTTTTGTGGCTGATATTGTTGCAGTGCAGGTGACCTAGGTTGATAAGTTTGATTCGATCCATACTTGAGGTTTGGATGATCCCTCCAACCTGGATTATAACTATTTGCATTGAGATCATATTGCCTTTGAGGAGTTCCTGGAAAATTTTTAACGGCATTTACTTGAACGTTATTATCTTCTTGAAGCATTGGGCAACAATCCGTAGGATGATCCGATATCGTGCATATTCTGCAAAGTCTAGCTGGACCTATTTTTCCTGCAATAAGAGATTGAACCACATTAGTTAACTTATCAATTTTATCCTCTAAAGAAGTTGTACTTATCTCGTGAACCCGTCGAGTGGGTTCACTTGGGCGAAACTATTGGGCATTAGCGGCCATGGTTGAGATAAGATTTCTGGCGGCGGTAGGAGTCATATTTACGAAGGCTCTACCACTAGCTGCGTCGATCATTTTCATTTCCATTGGAAGTAGTCCTTCATAAAAGTATTGTAGAAGGGTTTGTTCAGTTAGGCCATGTTGCGGACAACTAGCGCAAAGTCTTTTAAATCGTTCCCAATAGTCGTATAACGACTCTCCATCCTTTTGTCGAATTCCTAAGATGCTTCTCCTTAATTCGCTTGCTTTTGCCGCTGGAAAGAACCTGTCAAGAAACAATCGTGTCATATCAGCCCATGTATTAATTGAACCGGAAGGTAAATAAAACAACCAATCTTTTGCCAAATCGGCTAAAGAAAAAGGAAATACACGAAGTTTTATTTGATCTTCGGATACTCCCTGTGGTTTCATACTCAGACAAACCATATGAAACTCTTTTAAATGCTTGTGTGGATTTTCATTCTGCAAGCCGCGAAAAGTTGGAAGTAAATGTATCAAACCAGTTTTAAGTTCAAACGGTGTTTCGCCATTTGGGAACGTGATACAAAGTGATTGTTGTTCATCAGGTGTTGCAACTAACTCTCGAATTGTTTGTTCAGCTATTTGTTCTGATCCTTCGTCGTTAGAAGTAAATAACTCCTCGGTATAGGAAATTTCCTCAAAATCGGTATTTGGTTTTGGTTGAAGGTCTCGATTCAACCTTCTGCGCCTAAGGGTCTCTCCATGTAGTCTCCGGTCAAGAGCTTTGATCTCGGGTTCGTAATCTACTAGTTTTCCCGGAAGTGACCTAGTCATAGATCAAAACAAAACAATATTAGTGATTTTTACCGAAGTCCCCGGCAACGGCGCCAATTTGACAAGCGTCGAATTGTCAAATAAATAATTCCTATTTCTCAAATTAAATAAAAGAATAGTATAGAGAAAGTAGGGTCGATCCACAAGGACTAAGAAATTTCCAACGTTGAATTGAATTGATCCTGATCCAAAAAAAACAATAAATTAGAAAATGGGGGTTTGATATTATAAAACTAAAAATAATCTTAATCTAACAATAACTGAAATTAAATAAAAATAAATAATCGAAAGTAATAAATTTAAAGGATATAGCCTCAAGCTTTGCTTCGCCTCAATTCCAAATTGATCATTGAAATAGATTTTACTTCAAGATTCATGCCAGTTACAGTCTACAAGGCCCAACCCTTGTAACTTGTTCTCTCTTCGGTAAACCAATACTCTCAAGTCTATATCCGGAATTTGGTCTTTGCTAGACTAACCACGCCTATCGCCGTTAGCGCCAATACAACTTTAAGCACTGAAAAAGCCTGACTCGAGTTATAGCGTCTCACAGAGAATCAAACCCGATCTTAATTTCCCTTAGTGGACCGCCACTAAGTTTCTTCACAAGAAGCCAAATTCGCTACCAGTCGATTCTTCTTCCTAACGATAGATCTAAACAATCTTCAAGTCAACGTGCACTTTTTGAAATGAAGGCGTCGAGATCATTAAAGGAAAAGCTAATTGCCAATCCTTGATTTCAGAAAATCAAGAATGTTATCCGAAGGTATTAAGTGCTTTACGATTCTCATAATATGGATTGAGTCATCACTAGCTTTCGGCTAAATGAAAGTTTAGCTAAGCATGATTGAAATCATTCTTAGCATTTTCTAAAAGAAAAGAAATAAAAAAAACTCAAAGTAAATAAAAACTCGAAAGAACTTTTATAACCAAAAGGAAAAGTGAAAATGAAGTACATCTCAAGCTTTACCTCTATGAGTATTTATACTATTCTAAAACCCTAAAAATGTAACAATTCAAAATTTAAAAAAAAATAAAAAAGATAAAGATAAATGTTCTAAAATTTAAAATTTAAATTCCTAAGATTAATCTTCAGGATAATTCCAAAGTAATCCATTCATCCTTCTAGAATATGCTGACTGGACTATCTTCTAGAAACTTTTGCTGACTGGATAATCCAAATCTACCAGATCGGAAAGCATCGTGCCTTATGTCGTACTCATGACTCCAGCCATGATGAAAAATAAGAAAATACAGAATTCACTCTTTTCTGTTGGTTCTGAAAAATAAGTTCCTACACTAAAAATAATCAAAATAGAACCAAATTATTAATATCAAATCGACAACGGAAAATAATTATTAATAAAATATATATAAATTCGAACACTCATCAAAAATTATAAAAACAACCACCGAATTCTCCTTTTCCTCCATCCTTTCAACAATCAATCACCACCATGCTAGGTGGAGAGCTCGACCCTTGATCGAAAATCCGTCGGTGCTACTCATTTTCGACCATAAATCTGGGTTTTTGGATCCATCAAGAAGTCTCAGAGGGTCCATTTGATCTTAAAACCACATCACCAAGTGGTTCTAAAAGGTTTGACGTCGGCGGCGTTGACCTCATAATCATTGCTTCGATGGAGAAATCTATTCCCAGTTCGACGATAATCGTCGTGAACCACGGTGTATTTCAACCTGGAGATGGATAGTTTGGAAGATTATACCATCATGGTAAACCATTATCAACCTGAAAAATCATTTACCGAGGTGTATTTCAATGGCGACGAACAAAGAACCAAAAAAAATATTAATAATAATTCAAGTCATGATAGAAAGAGGTTGTTCAGAGCAATTAACAAAACGTCATCTTCAATGACGACAGATCTCGTCGAAAATAAAGAATACCTAACCTTTGATTTTCTCAACTCTTGTCATCTTTGCAAGAAGAAACTGCATGAACATAAATAAATAAAATAAAAGTAAATTTCCTCTGGAGTCTGCACAGGGAAAGGAAACAAGAGAAGTAAATAAGTAATGATTTGGTCATATATTTGTTGGAAATATGTAATGCTTGAATCTCACACTCTGTTTTTATAGGTTGTATGAGAGCAATTCAGTTGATTTAAAATTCTCTTAGAATTTTAAATACTTAACCGAATACATTTAATAACAAAATATCCGAGATTTAAATGGATATTTTTGGTTATAAAAGCTACTATTTTTAGATACACATTAACAGATTATCTGAGATTTAATTAGATTTTATCTGTTAATAAATCTAATTTTGAATAGATTTTATCCGAGATTTAAATGGATATTTCCGGTTAGCAAATCTACTATTTTTGGATAGATATTATCTGATATTAAATTTAAAATTTAAATTTAAATAAGATTTTATTTGATTCTCGGACAGATTTGTCCATGCTTTCAACCTATAAATAAGATGCTTTTCTCTCATTTTTAATCATCCCATTTAGAGTTCATCTATCTTACTTGAGAGAGAATTAGAGAACATTATTCTGTTCGACTCCGGTTCCGATGATCATTTCCTCTACAGTCCACTCCAAACTTTGAGTGTACACTGTTTGGAGGACCGTGCTAACCTTCGGGGGATAACCGCCTAAAGTAGCGAGTACACACATCAGGGCGATTTGTTTCTAAGGCAGTGGCCTCCATACCACGATACGGTCAAACATTCTATCAGTTCGTTCCTTTAATTTTTCCTGTCAGTGCTAACGCCCTGTTTTGCAGTCTATTTAACCAACATTTTAGAAATAAATCTACTGCAAAAATGATATTATTGTCAAGGTGGTTTTGGGTTTGTTTAAGCTTGATGCACTTGACGGGTCAATAATCGAAGGTGGTGATGAAGTTAAAGATAAGAACCAAAATCTTAAAGATAATGATATTTTACTATCAGTGAATTTTATTCATTTATTTATTATTACTGTTAGTAAATTATTTTTGTGACTAACCATATATAATTTTTATTTGAATTTTGTAGATTCAAAATGGTTATGAAATATCAGTCACGATGAATTTGAGATTATGATACAAGGATTGAAGTTGCAGACATGATCAAAATAGACAAGGTCTACATGAATTGCGTTTCTACTTATAAGGTCAGATTATTTAAATCATGATTTATATTACATGAATTTATATTAAAGCCTTTACCTAGTCTATAAGCTTAGAGAGTATGGTTTAGACTAGGTTGTAAAAGAAGGCTAGATGACCTTTTTGAGTAGAAAACTTATCTTGAGTGTGCTTAATAATTTTTTTGTGGGGAATATATATATATATTAAGCATAACTTTTAAAAGACCTAAATAAGGAGAGAAACATTCATAAGACTTTAATTGGAAAGTAGTGAGATAGTTTAAAAATACATGTCTAGGATTGGTTTTTGAAAGACTTGGTATTTAAGTGTGCTTTATGCACCACCTCCCTTTCTAAATCTACCTGGTGCATTACTATGCTCATTATTCCAATTTATAAAATACAATGACTAAATAAATATTCTATACTTAGTGTAGAAGTTAGAATAATAATCTTAATAATTTTTAAGATATCTTTATTTTAGTCATAGTAGATGAATATTTCTAGTGGTCTTTTAAGGCAAGAACCTTGTCTAAAAAAAGAGAAAATGATAGACATTAATGCTACTAAAAGATGTTTGTAGCTATTAAATCTCTTTGAGTTCTTTTCTTCATATAATTAAGAAGGAAGAAAAGATTTGTCTATCTTAGGAGTGTGCAGAAATCTCCATAAAAGTTCTCTTTATGAAAAAAGATGAAAAGTGTTAGGTCCGATACAGGTGGTGAGTTTAGATCTAAATTTCTTAAAGAGGTATATGAGACGAATGACATAGTTCATGAAACATCTGTCCCTTAATTTCCTCAACAAAACGACATAGTCGAGAGGAAAAATAGAACTTTAAAAGAGATGATAAATTTATTATTGATAAGTTCTGAGTTAGCTGATAACATATTAGGAGAAGTCATTCTATCGGTAAATCTTAAACTGAATACCTCAAAGAAATTAGATTTAACCCCATATGAACTGTGAAAAAGTTATGCACTTAACTTGCAATACCTAAAAGTGTGGGGGTGTCTGGCTAAAATATGTTTGCCTGACTTTAAGAAGTCTACCATCGGTGCCTAAACCGTTGATGTAGTATTTATTAGATATGCTACCAACAATGTTGTATGAGATGCTCTAGAGTTTGAGTTAGAGCCTAAATAAAGATAAAAATATTTTTTGGACCAAACTTTGTTACTTCCTTTATTTCTGAGATAAATGATTTAGACAACTTATCAAATCCTAAAACTTGTGAAGAAGTTATGAGATCTATTGACACTAGTTTTTGGAGGAGTAGTTAATGATAAACTAGAATCAATAATGTCTAAATTATACTTGGGAATTGGTAGACTTGCCTAAAGGATTTAAACCTATCAGCAACAAATGAGTTAAGAAGAAACTCATACCAAATGGGTCAATCCAGAGTAAGGCAAGGCTAGTAGTTATAGGGTTCACTTAAAAATATTAAAGAGTTTTGACAATTGAGATGTCATCTCTACTCGAACCCCTTTTGACTCTAGCACTCATCTTGTTAAAAATAAAGGAAGCTGTGTTTCCCAGGTTGAATATACTAAAATTATTGAAAGCCTAATGTTCTTTATGAACTATACTCGACCCGATATTGCTTATCTAATGAGTAGATTAAGTAGATATACTCATAATCCAAGTGGTGAACATTGAACGACTCTTAGATGCTTACTAAAATACCTTAAGGGTATTATGGATTGGAAACTCAAATTTGTTGGCTATCCTGTTATTTGAAAGGATGTTGTGACGCCAACTAGGTTTCTGATAGTGATGAGGTAAGCTCTATGAGTAGATATGTTTTCACTTTAGGTGGAGTTGTAATCTTGTGGAAGTTTGCTAAGCAAACTTATATTGTACGCTCCATCATAGAGTCAGAGCTTATAGCTCTAAACTTAACTAGGCAAGAAATCGAGTGGCTAATGAATCTTTTAGCAGAGATACCTTTGTGAGGGGAAACCGACTCCTCCGATATCTTTATTGTGAGATTCGTAATTTGTGATACATGTGGATCTAAATCAAGTTTACAATGGTAAGAAGAGACACATTCGTATAAGGTACGAATATGTGAGGCACCTAATAAAGAACGAAGTACTTACCTTAGAGTATGTTAAGTCGGAGATGAATTTGGCTGATCCTACTACCAAAGGATTGAGCAGGAAACAAATTCTGGATTCGTTGAGGGGGATGGGTCTAAGCCCATTTGTTGAGAGATTCATGGTGGATACCCAACTTAGTTCTCTAAGTTCAATGTGGTTAAACGAAACCATGAAAGAGACTCATAGTGTACATGTCCCTTTACCCAATCCCTATGACGTTTCATGTACATGCCTAGGTTGAGCTTAAATGCTCTTAATAAATTCGTAGCCCAAGTTTGGGTGGTCTTAGTGAGAAAGACTTGATGAATTTATCGATTTTGGTTGAATAACTACTCTTAATAAGTTCTTAGACCTATTGCGAAGGACTAATTGAACTTACCGCTCGGAAGGATAAGTTTATTTTTAAACTCTTAATAAATTCTATCCAAAGAGGTTGGATTGTTCTATTGAGAAAAAGAGTATTGAATTTACCGAACAAAGAGGTTGAGTTTTTATTCTTAATGATTTCTTAGCCTAGAGTTTGGGTGGTTCATTTAATATGAACTTGAAGAAAATCACCCTATTTTCTTGTGAGGTTGAGCTTTATACAAAACTCTTAATTATTTCATACCCAATTTTGGATAGTTTATGTTAAGATAAACTTGATGAAATAACCTATGTAAGTGACAAGAGTTAGTCGCCTTCTATGAAAAACGATAGGTTGTTTTTCTAGTACACTTACTAAAATCCCGAGGTAAGATGGCTAAATATATATACTTTATGTATATACACATCTTCACATCGCGGACTGTGGTGGATGAAGGGATTGGTTATGTGTTATGAGTTCACCCCGATCTTAGAAAGTTCAAGACTAGTTTCACTTATCTAAGAGGAGGATTACTCATCATCACTACGTATTAGTTCAAGATTCGTTCACTCTGTACTTAAGTAACTAATCTCGCAAATGCTCGTCTAGTTATAGTTGAACTTTGCGACATCATGAGGATTCTTTCGCATTAGTGGGGGATTGTTGGAAATATGTAATGCTTGAATCTCACACTCTGTTTTTATAGGTTGTATGAGAGCAATTCAGTTGATTTAAAATTCTCTTAGAATTTTAAATACTTAACCGAATAGATTTAATAACAAAATATTCGAGATTTAAATGGATATTTTTGGTTATAAAATCTACTATTTTTAGATAGATATTAACAGATTATCTGAGATTTAATTAGATTTTATCTGTTAATAAATCTAATTTTGAATAGATTTTATCCGAGATTTAAATAGATATTTCCGGTTAGTAAATCTACTATTTTTGGATAGATATTATCTGATATTAAATTTAAAATTTAAATTTAAATAAGATTTTATTTGATTCTTGGACAGATTTGCCCCTGCTTTCAACCTATAAATAAGATGTTTTTCTCTCATTTTTAATCATCCCATTCAGAGTTCATCTGTCTTACTTGAGAGAGAATTAGAGAGTATCATTCTGTTCGACTCTGGTTCCGACGATCATTTCCTCTACAGTCCACTCCAAACTTTGGGTGTACACTGTTTGGAGGACCGTGCTAACCTTCGGGGGACAACCGCCTAAAGTTGCAAGTACACACATCGGGGCGATTTGTTTCTAAGGCAATGGCCTCCATACCACGACACGGTCAAACATTCTATCAGTTCATTCCTTTAATTTTTCTTGTCAGTGCTAACGCCCTATTTTGCAGTCTATTTAACCAACAATATTCTTGTATTAAAATATTGTTACTCAGTAGGAATAGATGACAAGAATTAAATTTAAATAGAGAACCTTTGATTTTGAAACTCTATGGTCTGCGCAGGGGAAGGAAACAAAGATTTATATGGGGGAGATGGTAAAAATATATAATTTAAAATTTTAAGGGTTAAATTTAAAATGAAATAAAAATAAAATAATTATTTAGGGACTATTTAAGTAATTTATTCATTTTTTATTGTGCCAAATCGTCTTTCCGTCAATCATTAACGACATTTAACGTTAAAGTGACCAAAAGTTTACAGCCTGAAAACGTAAGTGATCTTATTGGTTGATTTTCAAAATCGATGATCAAATTTGTACTGAAAGCAAACAAAGGTGACTTTTACAATAATTAACCCTTTAAATAAAGTTTAAAGGAATTATTTTTCTGATAAAAAATAAAAAAGAGGAATATTATTCCATTTAAGCGTAAAATTATTAGGTGTTCACCACATCATCCATGATCCCAATTAATCAAGACCGTTGATCTTAATTTTTTTCCAAGTAAATCATCACCTCTTTCCTACATATACTTAGTAGGTGGGTAGTTATTAGTTGGTTATTTAAAGATCAACGATCTTAATTATTTGTACCATGAATGACGTGATGAAGACGGTACGCCTATTAATCTCTCCATTTAAGCCGATATAAAGATGAAACAACCGGAACTGATACTTCTCATTATTGAATATTGTTGAACCAGTCGAGTTAAAATAAAATTCGTTATTACCAATTGACCCCACGTGTTAAACATCTGCTAGAAACAAGGAAGAAAAAGTTTCCATATCACGCTTTTTCAATGCCAGACCTACCTCCACTCCGTCGCTCCCATCTCTGCTTTCCGCCATGGAAAAGGCTTCATGCTGATCAATGGAAACAATCGCCACCTTCAGGGGTTTCCCCCATCCGAAATCTGATCCATAAACACCAAATCTTGGTGACCCTGCAACACTAATGAATTGAATCTTTGCCATTTCCTTAACAAAATCGAAAGAATTTGACAGGATCTTTTCGATTCCTTCAAGAACACCTCTCTCCATTAAAGATTTCACAATCCCACTTACCTTTTGAACAGCATAAACAAACCCATTTTCACTTAAGAAATCTCTTACTTTTGCGAATTCTATTTTACCTGTATTACAATTCCCAAAGTAATTTTCTGGGGCTGGGGGGTTTAACCGGCGCCTGCAATCGACTACGAATCCGAGAACAACACCTTGGTCGCCTTCTCCTCCTCTGGCTTTCACCATGCAAGTTGCTACATAAGCATATGTAAGAACAAACGTTGATAGGTGAAGTTGTTTACCACACTCTGAAGGTACTGTGAACAGTACCCTTTCTCTTAATTTCTTGAGATCATCTCGAGTAATCTCAAACGTTGCTCGAACCAGATCCGGTGCTCCTCTGGTACTCGTCGTGATTTTCAGGCTTTTCCCACTCACAGCTACCCACTGATCCATATATAACATGTCGAGTCCGTCGGGAACTTTGAGAACAGACCTGTCAAAAAACGGGATCAGCTCGGGTGGCAAGGGTGAGTTGCCTTTGTTTCCTTGGTTACATACATAAGCCCAAGATTTGAAGAACATGGTTGTGGTTTTGCCATCGAGAACGGCATGGTGGGCTGTGATTCCAATGCAAAACCCCGTATTTGGGAAAAGGGTTATTTGCAAAGCAAGAGTTGATGCTGAAACATCTGAAGTGAGCAGCTCGGGTTTGAGAGGATGCAACTCGACAGCGTCATGGATTCCTTTCCCAGAAAGGAGATTAAAGTCAGCATCAGATTCGGCAACCGTGAGGGGAACGCCGTCGTTCGGAGTGTATAAAACGACGGGTTTAGGTTGGCCTGGTGACCACTTGAGGTTGCCGGCGAGGGGGAGGTAATGGAGAAGTGTGAGGGAAAGGGAGTGCTTCAGTTTTGGGAGGATAACCGAGTTGAAACCAGCAGGGGTTAACTCGTTGAGTTGGTAAAAGAAGAGCCGCTCAACAGGAGGATGCTTGAACCAGAAAAGGTCGAAGAAAGTGAGGGGAAGACACACTTCGGTCCCTGATTCCGGTGAGTTAGGGGAAGGGGTAACTCGGGTGACCTCAAGAATTTTCATTGCGTTTATTTGATTCTGCAAGACAATCATATCAAGAAGATAAATATATAGTGACAGATATTTTTTTTAGATATGGCTCAATTAGGGACGTAAAAACAATTACTTAATGAGTTTTAAGTCGGGTAAAATTGAATATATGTCATTTTAGGTTGATTTGATGTTTTAATTTAATTCGGGTTGGGTGCGAGTCCATTTCAGGTCAGATCCATTTCAGATCGGGTTGAAACGATTCGGGTCCAAATCAGATAATTGACAGTTTCATTTCAGGTCGGGTAGATTTCAGGTCAGGCCTATTTCAGTTTAGTTGCATTTCAGGCCGGGTTTTATTTCAGGTCGAATTAATTTTGATTTTATATTCATAGTAATTTAAATTATTAATTTTGATTTTGTATAAATATGTAAAAAACGAATAAATATTAGACTCTAAAGTTAAAGATTAAAATTTGAAATTAAAAAGATCAACATTAACTTGTAAGGACTCAATTACAAAAATTAAAAAAAGTAAATTAGAAAAATCAATAATAATCAATTAAAAAAATAACTTGTAAATTATAACGACTAAATTATAAAATTTATAACTTAATAATAATTAAAAGTATTAAAAATTTATCTTTAATGCAATATAATTTTATATTATACTATAGTTTACTATATTTTAAAAATTAAAAATAAATTTTAAACAATATATAGAATTTATACTATAAATAAAATAATAGTATGTATAAAATTAATACTATATAAGAAATTTATACTATATGTAAAAAATATATTATATACGGAGTAATACTATAAATGAACTAATACTATTTTTAGAAATATAATAATATTATATATGGATTAATAATATATATAAAATAATACTATTTTTGGAAGTAAAATAATACTAGAATAAGGAATAATATTATTTATGGTATAATACTATTTATAAAATAATATTATTTTTGCAAATGGAATAATACTATAAATAAATTAAAAAAATAAAATTATAATATATATATTAAAATATGATATACATTACACTATATATATAATGCATTAATAATTTAATAACTAATATAAGTATTTATATAATATATATTGATAATTAGATGTCTAATAATTAGATATGTTATATGTATAATATATTTATAAGATATATGATTATTAATTATACATAATGCATAACTACATTAACATAAGTACATTCTAACATTCATATATATAATATATGTATCAATGTCTTTTATATGTACACATATTGATAGTAGATTAGTATTTAGTAGTAGTAATAGTACTGTACATAGTACATTAATATATTAATATATATATCAATAATTCAATATATGTATATGTATATATATATATATATGTATATGTTATATGTACTATGTAGCTCAATCACAGGTCTCCCATCAATCGGGACTCCTATAAGATAAACTACATCTTCTAAAGTGATTGAGCATTCTCCACAAGGCATGCGGAAAGTATGTCTCAGGTCTCCAGCGCTCGATCAAAGCAATTACCAATCTTGGTATCAATTTATACCCACAAAAAAATATAGCATAATAAAAACCAATGCTATGTAAGAAATTCAAGATCCTATTATCGAGTGGAGTTTTGATAATACAACGATGATGTTTAAATGTTTCAGGTTTATCCTACAATAAAAAATTAACATGAGAAACAAATTACAAATTTAAAACATAATTTATATAAAAATATATACCAGTTTAGCAACCGTAAAGCTAGAAATGTGTCGATCATCAAAATACAATAGAGGAGTTTGCTCAGTCATCCTGTAAAAAATTTAAACAAAAAATATCAAAATTTAAAAATCATAAACTTAAAATTATTCATAAATTTTTTTAAACAATTATCTAAACTTAAAAATATTTCAACAAACAAATAATTCTCATAACTATATTGACTATATTAACTAAACTATCATAAAATAATTCAACACAAAAATAATTCTCATAACTATATTAACTAAACTATCATAAAATAATTAAACACAAAAATAATTCTCGTAACTATATTAACTAAACGATCATAAAATAATTCAACAATAAAATAATTCTCATAACTATATTAGTTAAACTATCATAAAATAATTTTAAAAAATAACTATATTAACTAAACTATCATAAAATATTTAAAAATATATATAAACTTACACTATCCAAAAATATTTCCCCTAAACTAAACTATATCAATCAAATTATTATTATGAAATAATTCAAGTACTAAACTAAAATAAATCAACAATTAAACTATCATAATAAATTAATTCAACAAAATATAAAAAAATATACTTAAAAAATAATCTTCTAAATTTTACATAATCTAACAACAAAACTATCATAAAATATTTTTTAAAAAATATCAACTTACACTATCAAAAAATAATTCCCCTAACCTAACCTAACCTAACCTAACCTAAACTATATCAATCAAACTATTATAATGAAATAATTCAACTACTAAAATACATCAACAATTAAACTATCATAATAAACTAATTCAACAAAATATAAAAAATAATTTTTTAAATTTTACATATTCTAACAACAAAACTATCAAAATAAAAAATATAAAATATAAAATCTATCAACTTCAAATAAAAAATAATAATACAACTAAAATAATAATAATAAAATAAAATACTTACAAATTAAAATATTCAATCTTCTTCTAACACTTTAACTCTATAAAAACATATCCAAACTATCTTTCTCATCTCATCTATTTATAACCAAAACAAAATTTTACACACAATACCCAAAATACCCTAAATAATTCATTCACACTACCCAAAACACTCCAACACCCGATGCTTCCTCTGCCTACCCCTCTTCCCGCCCGCTGTTGCCTGCACCCCATCCCTGCACCCTCCTGCAAGAAGTCTGATAAAAGCACAAGTCGGCTCAGCTGACCCGACTTTGAACGGTGTTATACACCGTTGGAAGTTGGGTTCTCCTGAGCCACAATTACATTATTTTATTATTTTTTTAATTTAAATCCAAAACACTGTAGAAAGTCGGGTTCTCCTGAAACGACCTTAGTGTTTACTGTTAAAACATCAATAGATCTGAAAATAATTTTCAGGTATCAATATTTTAGGATTTTTTATCAATATTTTATAGAATTTGCCTACTATAAAATATATAAATACTATATAATATACACATAGTATATAAATTAAATACTATATAATATACACATATTATATAAATAATATATGTTATATAAGTATTTATACAATTATACATAATATAAATATAAATTATACAAATAAATTGTACATAACATTTAAATATACTGACTAAATTAAAAAAATAAAATTTTAATTTTAATTTTAAAAGAATTAGGACCCAATTGTAAGAAATTAAAAACACAGTGGATGATGCGAATAATTAGACGCGATCCGTTTGAAAACACGCGAATCTTTTTGTCTCGATCTAACTATTATATAAACCCAAAATTCAGGCTAAAGTCTCATTTTCTCATTTTATTTTCTCTCTCTCTCATATTTCTGCCAAAATTTCTCTCTCAATCTCTCTCAAAATCCTCTGTCTTATCTCTAGAATAACAACAAATTTCCCAGAAAATTTGTGTTTTTTCGATTGAAACACAAGTTTTTCTTAATTGTTCTTTATTGTTCTTCAGATGTTCTTTATTGTTCATCCTATATTCATTCAAAAAGCCTCCCACATCTTCCACAAACACCAAATCCTCTCTAAAAGGTGTTTCTACTCGATCTAACACCTTTTCTCTGAAAAACTCAAACAATGTTCTTCCTAAATCCATCTCAGATCTTCAATAAACATTTAATCTTTTCCTAACTTGTTTCTCTTCGATCAAACCCTAAACCTAAACCCTAAAATCCAATCCCCAATCCCTAAACCCTAATCTCTAACCATAAACCCTAATCCATAATCTCTAAACCATAAACCTTGAACCCCAAACCCTTCTGATTTCTAAACCCAAAACCCTTCTGATTCCGAAACCCTTCAGCTTCTTATCACTTCGTATTCCTTCAAGAAGCTTCAACCTTTCAGATACCTATCCCTTTGTATTATGTGTAAGTTCATTGTATTTTTTTTCTTTCATTTTCATATTCATTTCAGATATTAATTATGTTTTCTAAGGTTCTTCAATGTTAATTTAGTTCTTGTGAATTTGTTTTGTAAGTTTTGGTATTATTTCTGTTCTTTCGGATTCTTATCTCTTCTTTTTATCTCTGTAAGTTCTCTATACTTTTATTATTACATTTTCTACCATATTTTTATTGTTATTTGGTTGGTTGGTTGGTTCAGATTATTCTTATCTCTTTGTATTTTTATTTTTATCTCTGTAAGTTCTCTATTTATCCCATGTTCTCTGAAAATGTTTTCTTGGTTTACTGTTCTTTTGTTGGTTGTTCATCCCATGTTCACTTTTATTATTATTATATTTTCTGCTTTATTTTTATTTTTTATCTCATGTTCATATTCTGAAAATGATTTTTTTATGTTCTTTGTTATTTTTTTGTTGTTCATCCCATGTTTATTGGTTTTTGTTGGTTGCTCCTATCTCTGTAAATGGTTGAATCCGAGTATATGGGCTGGACTATAAGACCTGCGATGCTACTAGTGTCAAAGGAAGTTTCTAAAGGACCTCAAGGACTGATTTAACAACGCCAAGTACAAGGATTAAAGCTTTTTTTAGGTCTTAGGGTTTGTTTGCTTTGGGTCTGATATATTTTATTCTAATCTCCTTTGAATTTTTTCATATTAATTTCATATATTAATTATTTGTTTTTTTTTTCAGGTTCATTATTGTTAGCTGTGAATTTGTTCTGTAAGTTTTTGGTATTCTTTCTATTCTTTCGGATACTTATCTCTTCTTTTTATCTCTGTAAGTTCTCTGTACTTTTCTTATTGTTTTTTTGCTTTATTTTTATTTGGATTGTTGGTTGGTTCTATTTATATCATGTTCTTTGTTATTCTGTCTTGGTTGTTCATATTCTGAAAAATGGTTTGTTGGTTTACTTTTTTTTTGTTCATTTAATGTTCACTATTATTTGTAAATGGTTTAATCCGAATATATGGGTTGAACTACACAACCTGCGATGCTACTGGTGTCAAAGGAGATTTCTAAAGGACCTCATGGACTGGTTTAACAACGTCAAGTATAAGGATTAAACCATTGTTTAGGTCTTAGGGTTTGTTTGCTTTGTGTCTGATATATTTTATTCTAATCTCCTTTGAAATTATCATTATTTTTGCTTTGTGTTTGATATATTTGTTTATTTGAAATTATCATTATTTTGTTTGTTTATATTCTGAAAATGGTTATGTTTATCACTGTTTTTTGTTCTTTGAATATGCTTTATATATGGAAATGGGGGGAGAAGAGGATAAAGCCTTTGTGAAATTGAAGCAATCTGTGAGTGCAGCTCCAGTATTAGCACTTTCTAATTTCGACCTTGTTTTTGTAGTGGAAACTGATGCATTAGATCAGGGAGTAGTGGCTGTGTTGGTGCAACAAGGAAACCTTTGGCTTTCTTTAGCAAAGGATTAGGAGTGAAGTATCGGGATTTATCAGTTTACGAAAAAGAGATGTTAACAGTGCCGATGACAGTTAAAAAATGGAATACTTACCTAGTAGGAAGACACTTTGTGATCAAGGCTGATCATCAAAGTTTAAAATTCCTTGCTGAAAATCATGCTGTGACACCTTTTCAGCAAAAATGAGTAGTCAAAATGATGGGATACGACTACGAAATTCAGTATCGAAATGGGAGAAATAATATTGTGGCAGATGTGTTATCCCGAAACCCTAATCATGTAATTTATGTCACCTGCAAGTGAGTTCTGTTAATACTGATGTGTTTAGGAGAGTTAGGTAGTCTTGGTACAAGGATGAGAAGTTGGCCAAAATTATTAAAGATACTGAAAGTGGCAACAACAAACATGTTAAATACAGTTAGATATGAGGTATCTTGCAAAGAAGGGAAAAAATAGTCGTGGGCAACGTTTGGGATCTTAAGAAAGAGTTACTGCAATTTTTCATAGAAGTATGGTGGGAGGGTATTCCGGTGTGAATGCTATTGTTAAGAGGATCACAACTATTTTTTACTAGAAGGGCTTAAGAAAGGATGTTAAACAATGGGTGAGAGAGTGCATTACTTGCCAACAGAATAAAAGTGACCCCAGTATCCTAAGGGTCTATTGCATCCCTTACCAATTTCTAACACCATTTGGTCTTCGATAAGTTTAGACTTCATTGAAGGACTCCCAAGCTCGAAGAAGAAGGACTGCATTTTGGTAGTGGTGGATAGACTAACCAAATACAGTAATTTCATTCATCTTGTTCATTCTTATACAGCAAGGGATGTAGCATAATTATTTTTAGAAAACATTTTCAAACTCCATGGCATTCTTAAAGACGTTGTTTGTGATAGAGATAAAGTCTTTATGAGCGTATTTTGGAGAGAGTTGTTGGGGAAATTAGGAGTAGTTATAAATGCTTCCATAGCCTATCATCCCCAATCAGATGGTCAAACCGAGAAGGTAAATCAATGCCTAGAAACCTATCTAAGATGTATGACAGTCTAGAGATCAAAGGAATGGAAAGATTGGATTCATCTTGCTGAATGGTGGTATAATACCTCATTCCACACATCCATTCAAACCACTCCTTATCAAGCTTTATATGGACAACCACCTCCGGTGCACATACCTTATTTGGCAGGGGAATCTCTAGTTTTAGCAGTGGACAGAAGCCTTCAACAACGAGAAGCTGCAATTAAAATGCTGAATTTCCATCTTAAAAGGGCCCAGGATCGAATGAAGGTGCAAGCCGACAAGGAAAGTACAGAGAGGGAGTTCCAAGTGGGAGATTGGGTGTTCCTTAAGTTACAACCATACCGACAACATACAATAACGACCAGGAACAATCAAAAATTGACTCCAAATTGGTTCGACCTCTTTTTAATCATTGCTCGAATCGAGAAAGTAGCCTACAAATTAAAGCTTCCTATAGATTCTAGAGTACATCCTGTATTCCATATTTCCCAGCTTAAGAAAAGAGTTGAAAATGGTGTGATACAATCTGAGTTTCCCATTATCAATCCAATTGGATGCATTATTAAGGAGAGAATCAAAATATTGGCTAGGAGAATTGGGAAGAGGGGAAATAGGGTTTTCATCGAAGTCTTAATGGATTGGTCTAACTCATTTCTGAAGGGAGCAACTTGGGAGGTTCTTCATGTTCCGAAACAACAATATCCACAGTTTAATCCTTGAGGACAATGATCCTTTCAAGGAGGGAGTATTGTGAGGAATGGTTTCTGGTGGGAGATGACCTTTGAAGAATTAATTAAGTTTAATTTAAATATTTGTTATTTTCTATGGTTAAGGGGTTTGTTTTAATAATACGCTGCGTTTAAGTGGGTGTTTATGTTAGGCTGAACGGTGCCGTTTGACCTATAGGGTTTTTAAATGGTTTGCTTCCTCTGTGCAGGGCATCTTTTCGGCTGATGAATGAATTCTTATCCTCTCTTATTTCTTCTTTTCAATCCATCTCAATTTCTTTCTACCTTTACTCTAATTAAAATTCTTGTTAGATTCATTGTGTTACAGAGAAGCATTCAAACATCTAAAACCTAAAGTTCTTTAATAAATTTCCTAAGTTCTTGGCTTATTGAAACAATCTTTAAAGTCTTGAACTAATAAAATCGATTTTCTTGATAAAAATTACATTATTTTCTTGATTTTATTTCAAGGGTTTCCCATGGATATTTTTGATGCTTAAATACATGAATCTTGAAGTCTTTATATGTAATTAATATGGATTTTAAGTATCTAATCCCGGGCCTAAGGTATATGGGTGTTTGGAGAGATTTTCAGTGAGTTTCGGTTATGTTTTATGGTGTTTTTAGGGGCTGCCATGTTTTGGTCCGACTTGAGGGATGTTTGGGTGTGTTATAATGTACTAAAACCTCCGGTTTTGATGCTTGAATTAGTTCAAGAGGTAGAGGAACAAGTTTGACATAGGTCAAAAAGTCGAATCACGTTTTTGGGTGACTTGTCGAGCAAGTTTCAGTAAATCAGTGAGTGGATTAGGAGGTCTGCCAATTTTTCATGGTTTTAAATATTTTTTCAAATGTTTTGGGTGTAGGGAAGGTGTGAAAAACCTCCCTACACTCGGAAGTAAGTTTTAACTATTGCTTTCTTAAAGGTTCCCATATTATACATTGTTTTTGTAATATTATTTATCATGCTCTTATTGTGTTGTGCATATGTTATTATGCATGTGATTTAATGCTCGTGATATTTTTTTACAAAGGTTTTATATCAGTATGATGCTCTCACGGTTTTGTTTTGAAAATATGAGAAAAGTAATTTTTATCGGTTTATGCATTTAATGCATGTATTGGTGGGATGCATGAATCTATTGCATTGTTTTTAACTCGAAACATGAGCATTGATTTTTGATAATATATTGGCTAGTTAAGTGATGTATCTATAGGGATAAGTTGATCGATCAATAGGGTCTAGAGTGCACTACAAATATTCAAAATTTGTACGTGTTTAAATTCCTTGTGTGTTGTATTTTGGCTTTTAGTCTAATTTTGTATGATGAGAGTGGTACTGTCACATACGAGCTGATAAAAGTGCTACTATCACTGGACACCAAGGTGAGATAATTCATGTTGAGAGTGGTTCAACATGCGCATACTTTAGGAGTGGTACTAACACGTGGTTTCCCGTTTATCTTAACGATTTGGAGTGGTACAAATTGGATCACTAGCACCAATATATGTTTTTAATTTTCAAAGGTAAGTGTCACGATTTTTACTTGATTACATATGGTATTATGCATGTGAGGTTTTTTGCATTGGTTTGCATGTGATTTGAGCATTGTTATGTTCTTAACATATAAGACTTGAGCTTTGTGCATTGAGATGCATATGTGAGCATTGCTATGTGAGTAGCGTGTAAGACTTGTGTTTTAGCTTTTAAATCATGTGATTTCAAAATGATTTTTACTAAAATTTAATGATGGCGTTGTTAGCCATGGGTTGATGACACTTAATGAGTTTTAAAAGTGGCGTTGTAAGTCATGTTTGTTTTGTTTTATAAAGAGAATAACATGTTTTTAAATTGATGAAATTGCTTTAATATGGGTTGTATTGCAAGGTGTTTTTATACTTGTTTTTATTCACTTACTAAGCTTATGCTTACCATCTCATTTACCTTACAATGTAGAGTAAATAAAGTTGAGGTAGTAAAGAGAAGCAAAGGATCATGGTAACCGCCAAGTGAAAGATCAAGTATGTCTTTATAACAATAGTGGCAGTGAGAGAGAAATGGGGATGGATTACCATGTTAAGAATATTGTTATATTGATGAGACTTTTAGTAGTCATATGCTTATACATGTGTGATGTTTATCAATATTGATACTAGCTTTATGACTTTGACTTGAATTGTCTATTGATATTCCTTTAGTTATAATATATTTATTTTTAAGTTTGATTCTTCATATCCCTATACGTGAATTTGAGTGTTGTTGATAATGATGCGTGACTACTTATGAGTTGAATCTATGATGTTGATATTTAGGTTGGAATGCATCTAAAAATCATATTGAGAATATTGAGGTGGTTCTTTCGTGTGTTTATAAGATTGTTAATGTTGAAGCACACTCTTTGGAGTTGAATATATTGTTTCTAACTAGGTTGAATTGCATCTAGCTAATATGACATGACATGTGCTAAAGTGTTTTTAGGTGAATTTGCATATAGATAATGTCATGAAACCGTTGGAGGCTGGAAATAGTCCCTAAACTTTGTGCATGCAATTAAATTACTTGTAGATATTATTTTACATCAAAAATTTACATTTAAGCATGAAATATAATTAATTAAATATTGATAATCTTAATTTCACAATCAGAGCATAAAATTTTGGAAATTACAATTAGGTCCCTAAAACTTGTTCGATTAAATTAGGACTCGTTTTTCTTTAGTCTCCGCTGCAATTGAACTTGATCCTTGCATGAACATGTAGGATCTAATTAAAGCATTTAAAAAAGATAAAAGTAAAATTTTAATTTTTTTAGGGTTGTTTATCAGGGCGAGTCTCTAGATTAGCCTCGATATTCCTCGTGTAGCTCGTTTGAGTCGAGTAGCGTCTAGACCGCGTCAAGGGGGTTACATTTGATGGTATTAGAGCTTAAGTTTACGAAACATTTTGGGAAGTTTGGTTTGGTATGTTGTAGCTCGTTCGAGTCGGGTCGCGTCTAAACCGCATCGAGGGGGTTATAATTATACTTGATAATACTTCTTCCAATGATAGAATGGCTAAGCGTCTAAAAGATTATTTGTATGTCATTTATCCCCTCTTATGCAGTGGTAAGTATTTTCATATTCGATGTGCTGCTCATATTTTGAACTTGATATTTTAAAAAGGTTTGAAGGTAATTGACTCTTCTGTTATTAAATTGCAAGAAATTATTAAGTTTATTGAGTCTTTTGATTCTAGACTTTGTAGCTTTAAGTTAGCTGTGAATGACGATGGTTCTTGTTTTTCTGGTAAGTTGACTTTTGATGAACTTACTAGATAAAAATCTACTTAATGCTTTGTAGGGCACTTGAAGATAGGTTAGCTATTAACTTATTTGTTAATAGGGAAAATAATCTTGATATAATTACTATTTTTGATTGAAAAATTGCTCAATTAATTTGTGATTTTCTTGAGCCTTTCTTTAAAATTACTAATATGTTTTCTGGTTCCAAGTATCCTACTGCTAATTTATGCTTGGCTAATATTGTTTCTATAGAGAAGTTTTTGTGTGATGCTCACAATGATCCTTGTGAGGGAGTTTCTAAAATGGCAGAAACAATGCTTGAATTGTATGAGAAATATTGGTCTGATCATTCAACTATTCTCTCCTTTGTAGTTTTACTTGATCCAAGATATAAGTTACAACTTTTGAAGGAGATGTATGTTTTCCACTATGTTGAGGATGAGGTTGACAGAAGGGTAAGTATTGTTTATAATGAGTTTGTTAATTTATATATATTATTCAAAGTTTGTCCTTTGCTCCTCTAATTCTTCTGTTTATAGCAAATCTTCTCAAAGTACAAGTGTGTCCAGTTTTAGTCGACCTCCAACATTGAAAAAGTTTAATCTTTTTAAGGTGAGCTAATTTAAATTTTTCTTTAAGTTCATCTATATTTCTTTTTTAAAATTTTATTAAATTTTTGCAAACTTATTATTTGTTATGTACTAAATTTTAATACCCTTTATTTTCAGAACTTTGATGTAAATTTAGCTACTTCAAGGAGTGAAAAATCTGATGTGGACTCATATATTAATCTTCATCTGATCCCTCGTTTTGAGGATAATCAGTTTGATATTTTAGAGTATTGGAAAGCACAAACTATTTTGTTTCCTGTTCTTGCGCAGATGGCAAGAGATGTTTTAGTCATTTCAATCACTTATGTTTCTTCTGAATTTTTCTTCAGTATGGGAGGAAGAATTTTGAACAAGTTGAGGCTAAACTTTTACCCAAAAATGTTGAAATCTTTATAACAATCCGTAATTGATTGTATGATTTTGAACCGGAGAAAAAAGGATGAAGATTATCTTACTGTTGTGCAAGACTCTTTAATTCTAAATCTTTGTGAAAATTAAAATCAAGTTAAAGGTAAACCCTTTAATTTTTTATTGCTTTTTCCTTTTCAATATTTATTAGTAACTTCCTTTTTAAATTATTTATAATTGATTTCTTTTATACTCTGTTTCAGGCTTTTTTCGGAGTTGAATGATAATGTCTAAAGGCCTTTGTGGAGCTGAAACAAGTATTTTAATGCTTATGGTTTAATTTTTTTTGGGTATGTTATGACTTATGTTTACATAAATACTTATGATGTGATGGTTATAACTTATAAATGCTTATGATGGTTATAGAATTGGATATATGCTTATGATCTGATGCTTATAGATTGGATGGTTATAAATGCTTATGATGCTTATGATATTTTTTGGTATATTATGAGTTATGACTTATAGATTGAATAAATGTTTATGGAATTGATTCTTATGATCTGATAGCTATAGAATTGGCTGCTTATAAAATTGTATTCTTATGATGCTTATTATGTTTATGATTTTTTTGTATATTATGAGTTATGACTTATAGATTGGATAAATGTTTACCAAATGATGCTTATGATCTGATGCTTATACAATTGGATGCTTATAGAATTGTATGCGTACGATGCTTATGATTTTTTTTGGTATGTTATGAGTTATGACTTACAACATAGGATTATTGTTGTTGTGGTTGATGATTGGTGATGTTGTTATTGTTGATTGGTCTTTGTTGCTGGTTGATGATTGGGTTAATGTTGTTGATTTCTCCCAGATGCTGATTTTTTTTTGCTGGTGATCTTTTTGTTGATTTTTTTTATCTAATTAGTTGCCCTTGTTATATTATGTTGGTTTCTTAGGTAAGAACTTACCCATAATTAACCTTGTTGGTGTCTTTTAGATTTTTTAGTGCTCGATGATGATAATTCTGGTAGCAATGTATCTGCATATAGCATTGTAAAAATTTTGCTATAAGATCTGAGAGCTCACATTTTATAATTCAAACTTTTGCTATAAAATTTTGTATATGATTTTCATTTGTAATTTTTATTAAGTTTCTTTTGTAAGTTATACATTATTGAATAATACAATGTAATTTAAAATTATATTCTGAAGTGTAATCTGAGTTTTTAGATCTGCAATTGCTTAAAGTGTATATAATCTGAGTTTTAACAAATTAAAATCATTTTTGATGGATATTTGGTATTTAAATTTAAACTTAAATTATTTTGACTTAAATTATGTATAAATTTTATTAAGTATTAATTTGGACTTAAATAATTTTTAACAAATTATTAATTTAGTTATATATAAGACTTAAAATATGACAAATTTTATGAAGTTTATTACTTTTGTTGTATTAAAGTTTATTAAAATTCTATAACTGTTATTTATAAATTATAATGATATGTATATTAAGTTAAAGGGTTAATTTATTTATAATAACTTATAACATATAAGTATAATATCGTATTTTTATTATACAATTTAAAATTAATAAATATTTATATTATAAGAATATTAAATATTGGTAATAAGTATGTTATAAATATTAAAATCTAAATCTAAACATGTTTATAATAAGATCATTATAAATATTATATAAGTATGTTATACGTACAATTTAAATATTTGTAATAAAATTGAATTATAAATTATTAATTAAAAATTAACAAACACAAATTATATAAATATTATGTTCATATTGAAAATATAATATAAGTATGTTATTTAAAATATTTATATATATTAATATTTATAATATTAATATTTTATATTTGTATTAAAAGTTTAATATAAGTAATTAAGTATGTTATATAACTTATTTATATAAATGTTATGTTGATATTAGTTTAGGTTAATAACAGGTCGGGTCATTTATCAGGTCGAGTTTAAAACAGGTCGGGCTTAAAATAGGCTGGTTAAAATCAGATCTCGGGTCAATTAGACGGGTAACATCGATTATCTGCCAGGTCAGACTCAGGTTCGAGTTTGTTTCGGTTGGATACAGGTCATGTTTCAGGTCCATAGTAACATGTTAAAATCGGGTTCAGGTCATTCTCGGTCGGATATAGTTCGGATTCGGTTACTATAGTAACAGGTCCAACTTGAGTTCGGGTCAACAAAAATTGGATACAGATCAGGTTCGGCTAATTACATCCCCGGGTCAAACCAAGTTCTGACTCGAACAAGTTTCAGGTAGGTTTCCAGGTCAGGTCATCTTTTTACATCCCTAGACTCAATGCTGGAAAATTCCATCCATGTGTTTAATTTATAATATTCTTACTTTTATTATTTTTATCTATATGGCTTTCATGTATATTTCGACGACCATAAATATCAAGACTTCGGGTAATATGATGCGATCGATGGGTCAGAGGTCAATTTCTTTTTAAGTTTAACTTAGAAATAAATATTTAAATTATATATACTTTTAAAATAAATATTTAATATTTTTATTATACTAGATTTATAAAGTTTTAATATATTTGTGTTTTTCAGGTAACATCGTTAAAAAATTTATTTGACTTAAAAATGTTATCTAAATAAACATTTTTCTAAGATAAGTGTTTAATCATTTTTAATTAAAATAGGTGTCTAAAATTTTATTATGTCAGTGTTTTAATGTAACATAATTAAAAAAAATAATCAATTAATCATAACTTAATATACATTGTAATAACCCATTTCCAAAATATAATAACCATTTTATTTAAAACCAAACCCATTACAACTAGGTCCAATACTCAAAAATAGCCCCAACCTAAATTACATTAACCTAAAACAAAACCCTAGCCCTAATCAATCTTATCCCCTTCGGCATGGCTGCAGCCGTCAGCCACAAAATCACCCCCTTCAACCACTTGGTTGCCACGTGGCCTTGCCTCATTGGTTCCCGGAACGGACACCACCCACCGCCTAAAGCCACCGCCTTAGTCACTTCAGATCTGCAAAACCAGAGAAAGATTTAAATTTGTTATAATATTTTAATGTAACAATATGAGTTATATAAACCCGAATCAGATCTGATGTAAGGAGGAGGATTTTGAAAAAAAAAACAAGAGATTGGAAGCAAAAAAATAGATCCAATATCCACCAAACACCACTATTAAAAAAAACGAGAAGGAAGAGAGTGCACGTTGGAAGCAAACAGAGAAAGAAAAATAAAGGTAAAAAAGGAGAAAAGTTCGAACACTTAGCTTGTAGATCTAGGCTCTTATACGCTTCTATTCGAAAAATCGAGCTCGGATGTATCTTCCTCACGTTAAGACGCTCAGAAAGTACCAAACTTTTTCATTTCTGGCAACGGAGCACGGCGACGGCAGCACCGACGAGCGACGACTTTGGCGACCGGTGGTGATGGATCTCTGACCGACAGAGAGAGTAGAGGGCACATGGAATTCTATAATTCTGGTCTGAAATGAATAAGAGAAAGAATGGACTTTTGGGTTAAAAAAAAATATGTATTTATATAAGATGCAAAACGACGTCATTTTGGCCAATCGACCCATGGAGCATCCACGCCCAGAACCAGATCCATGTGTAACCCGGGAAAGAGGGAATTTTGCGCTCAAAGTCCCTTAACTTCCGTATCCTTACATTTGTGATTTTCAGTTTTGGTTTCTCTTTAATTTAGTCACTATTTTCTACTATTTTAGCTTTATAATTTCTAATATTTTAATCGCTGTTTAAGTGATTTGGCTGCTAATATTTTTATTTTTATAAAAAAAACATATAATTTCTACTGTTATTTATTTAATTTAATTATTATTAAAATTATCATTTACTATTATTATTTAAAGCGTTATTCAATGTTATTTAATATTATTTCCTTTACAAGTAATCATAGTTGTTTAGATTTTAATAATAATAATTAATAGGACATAACATATTAATTTGTTTTGTTTATTCAATATAATTTTAAAATATGGGACCATAATATTAAAGTTTAATATCGAATTTATATTTTTCGATCATATAAAATATTTTGTAATCGATAGGTGTCGATTTCGGGCGTTGTAGGGGTGCTCATCCTTCCCTACGCGTAACAGACTCCCGGACTCAACCTTGGTTCGCAGACCTTAATTTTTGGTGTTCCAATCGCACCGGAAAAAGATTGGTGGCGACTCCCCGGACCAAAAACGGTGATTACAGCAGGCGACTCCGCTGGGGACATTTTCGAGAGTCGAGCCTAAAATCGGTTACATTTTATTTAATGATCGAAAATTTAAATTCGATTTATTTTAATTTTATGATCCTTTATTTTATTTATTTTAAAATATTCACTAATATTTTTAAATGTTTTTTCAGGTCTCCTCATTTCATGAGCTCTCAATCCGGGCTCCGTCCATTTAAGTGAGAGCATGAAACCACTCCTTCGTGAGGTTATGCCTCCGTGTAGGATGGGGAATTGCTTCCGGGATATTTTTCCCTTTGTCTTCGTGAGATTTATGTCTCCGTATAGACTTAGAGAAACGTATCCCCCTGAATCATGCTTATTATCCTTAGTAGGGTAATAAGTATTGTTCGGGTACCTTCTAGAACCGAACCCCATATAGTGAGACCTAGAAGCCTACCCCTTAGAGCCATCAAGACGAAACTCTGCCCGTTTAGCGGTAACCCTTTTAGGTTTAAGTGCCTTTATCTGCTACTTATGTACAGTTTTTTTTATTATTTTTTAATTTATTCAATTATTTTAAAATGAACTGACCTTTTCTTTTTGATTGCATCATGACATGACATAATCATGCATTTTACATTAGTTACAACACCATGAACATGTTTTAGATTCTTGCATTTTACGAGCATGAAGTGTTGATTCAAGAATGGTTCTGAAATTAAATATATCGAGAGAAAATCTAGCATTCTAGATATTAATACAACATTCAAAGTTGTGAACAAATCTCATGAGTAAAATGGACAAGAACTATTTTTGAATCAGTATCTTCACATTTAGGACATGCATCTTGCATTTCCATACGTATATTTCAGATTTTGAAGTCGATCCTAAGGACGTCCTGTACCAACAATATCAGAAGAAGAAAAGATTGATCGATCTAATTCTACAGTGGACACATGTAAAACCTTCGTTCAGAGACATTTTTGACATTTTCGTCTACATCATGCTTAATAAGATTCCACGACCAGGGGCATTTTTTGACGAATTTCAAAAGGTAAGATTTTGCTGCCGAGCTAGACTTTTATGTCCCAAAAAGACTGCACCAACATGTGAACCTGACTGAGGGACAACGTGACACATTCGTGAGGAAAAACATACATTCAAGGCTAAATCCAGATCTACCAGAAGCAGTCTGAGATGAAGACGTTGAAGCATACTTCCTGAAATATGGACTTAAAAATGATCGAATCCAAAGGAAGATTTGGGCATCACTAACCGAGAATTGCTCAGACTAGCATAGTTTGGGGCACCCCTTTTGAGACAAAAAAATTATTATGTCACATACATGCATACATTGAAATCATTTTGCATCTAGGTTCATGCATACATTAAAAACATCATGCCTTTATATTAGGCTCACATCATGCATCTGTCCAGGAAAGAGATTCCAATAAAGAAGGCCAAATCAGAAAAGTTCAAGCAGCTTCCGTCATGATCGATGGAATTAAGGGCACCCCTATAAAAATCATGAAATTCATGCATTCAAGCATTTTGCATTTATAAACATGCATTTAGATTAAACATGCATCAAGCATAAATTAGGAATATCCTTTGAAAAAATAAATCATGTCATTCATGCATTCAGATATTTTGCATTTAGACATCATGCATTCAGACTTGACATACATTGAGCATTCATGATGCACATATTTTGCTTGTACATGTAAACAGGTCCAGAGAAGAGACCGAAAGACCTTAATCAAGGGGGCAACAACACAATGACCAACCTTTGGCCCCGTGAAGGCTAAAATAACACAAATTTTTCAGGTAATGAATCTAAAATTTTGAACAGTAACTAACAAAGGTTTTATTTTTGGCTTTCAGGTCCTAACTACCCTTCATAGAGCACCAGAAACAACTTTTTCCTAATGTCGCCTACGTCAATGGTGGTTGGTCAATTTTGCTAAAACCTTGTTTTTCTATCAGTTATGTTGAGGATTAGATCTTCATGCAGATCTCATTTTTTCCGTATTTGTACAGACGGTACATATGAATTAAAACTATTTTGAGAGAAAAACAAAGGAAAAAAATGAAAAATGAAAAAATAAAAAAATGAAAAATGAAAAAAACAAAATGTGAAAGAATAAAAATGAAATAAAAAAAATTGAAAGACATCAGAAACAAGACATTGGACAATTCAAATGTTCTTCAAAATACATTTTCGCGAATGGTCAAAGGAAATCCATTCCTTTGGAAAAATTCAATCTTGTGATTGGTGCAAATTGATTGTATCCAGGGTAATGGTACAACTAGTCCGGAGTAAACGACTACCGGTAAAGGCAAAACAAATCCGTTAATCCCTGTGCATTTGGGAAAAATGCATTGATAAAGACCATTCAAATATCCACTAAAATCCATTTTTATGAATGGTCAAGGAATTAAATCCTTAGAACCAAATGATTGTACCCAAAGTAATGGTACAGCTAGCCCGGAGAAAACGGATACCGGTAAAGGCATATCAAATCCGTTGAACCTTGTGCGTTTGAGAAAAATACAAAGAAGATACAAGACATCAATTGAATCAGATATTTAGATCTTCCAGACTTGATATTACCCCTCCGTTGATGTAGCGGATAGATCCTATTCGGTCCTGCTTCTCCATTGATGGTGCAGTAGGATTCAAATCACAGACTTGATCTCGTCCCCGTTGATGGTGTGGCCAGATCCCATTTCATCATGCTTCTCCGTTGATGGCGTAGTATGAATCCAGACTTGATCTTACCCCTCCATTGATGGAGTGGATAGATCCAACCCGGTCCTGTTTCTCCGTTGATGGCGTAATAGGATTCGAATTACAGACTTGATCTCGTCCCCGTTAATAGTTTGGCCAGATCCCATGCTTCTCCGTTGATGGAGCAGTATGATCCAGACTTGATCTTACCCCTCCGTTGATGGAGTGGATAGATCCAACCCGGTCCTGTTTCTCCGTTGATGGCGTAATAGGATTCGAATTACAAACTTGATCTCGTCCCCGTTGATGGTTTAGCCAGATCCCATTTAATCATGCTTCTCCGTTGATGGTGCAGTATGATCCAGACTTGATCTTACCCCTCCGTTGATGGAGTGGATAGATCCAACTCGGTCCTGTTTCTCCGTTAATAGCGTAATAGGATTCGAATTACAAACTTGATCTCATCCCCGTTGATGGTGTATCCAGATCCCATTCAATCATACTTCTCCGTTGATGGCGTAGTATGATCCAGATTTGATCTTACCCCTCCGTTGATGGAGTGGATAGATCCCAATCCGGTCTTGTTTCTCCGTTGATGGCGTAATAAGATTCGAATTACAGACTTGATCTCGTCACTGTTGATGGTGTGACCAGATCTGAATCAATAAAGTTCAATCCTACTTCTCCGTTGATGGTAGAGTAGGGTCCAAGTTGCTGAAATGTTATCTTACCCCTCCGTTGATGGTGTGGATAAGATCCAACCTTACACTTCAAGTCTTGCCTCTTCGATCTAACAAGTTCTCATTCTTCCATTTATGGTGTAAGCATATCACAGTTCGATCGGTCTCGTTTTAACGTTGATGGTACAACTAGACCAAATTTTGTATTTACGGATATTATAAAAAAAGAAGAAGAAAGAAGAGAGGAAGAAGAAAGAAAGAAGAAAATATATATGTCAGATCATGCTTCTTCATCAGATATAGCTGAATCCAGTTTGGCGGCCCTTGCCTATCTGTCAATGTTGCAGCAAGATCAAGTTTTCTCCAAAGATGGCAACATCATGAGTACCATAGCAAGCCAAGCTTATTTTGCCTCCTTCAATGGTTCAGCCGCAACTTTTGTTCTCCTCAACGGATCTTCTCATTTTGAAGATTTTTTCAACAAGAGCGGTGGAGTATAACAAGTCAAAGCTCCAGAAGAAAGAAGCGGTGCTCAACCATACCATTAGAACCCCAACTTTACCAAAAGAACCTTAACTTTACCAAAAAACCCTTAACCTCAACCAAAGAAGAACACTCACCTTACCAAAGAAGAACCCTCGCCTTACTAAAGATGAGTCCTCACCATACCAGACGAAATGGGTTATTCTTTATCTTTGCTCTATTGTCGTAACACAACAATGAACAAAGAGGGGCAGTTGTAATAATACATTTCCAAAATATAATAACCATTTTATTTAAAACCAAACCAATTTGTTATAATATTTTAATGTAACAACATGGGTTATATAAAACCGAATCAGATCTGATGTAAGGAGGAGGATTTTGAAAAAAAAAAGAGATTGGAAGCAAAAAAATAGATCCAATATCCACCAAACACCACTATTAAAAAAAACGAGAAGGAAGAGAGTGCACGTCGGAAGCAAATAGAGAAAGAAAAATAAAGGTAAAAAAGGAGAAAAGTTCGAACACTTAGCTTGTAGATCTAGGCTCTTATACGCTTCTATTCGAAAAACCAAGCCCGGATCTATCTTCCTCACGTTAAGACGCTTCAGAAAGTATCAAACTTTTCCATTTCCGGCGACGGAGCACGGTGACAGCAGCACCGACGAGCGACGGCTTTGGCGACCAGTGGTGGTGGATCTCTGACCGACAGAGAGAGTGGAGAGCACATGGAATGAATAAGAGAAAGAATGGACTTTGGGGTTAAAAAAAATAAGTATTTATATAAGATGCAAAACAACGTCATTTTGGCCAATCGACCCATGGAGCATCCACGCCCAGAACCAGATCCATGTGTAACCCGGGAAAGTGGGAATTTTGCGCTCAAAGTCCCTTAACTTCCGTATCCTTACATTTGTGATTTTCAGTTTTGGTTTCTCTTTAATTTAGTCACTATTTTCTACTATTTTAGCTTTATAATTTCTAATATTTTAATCGCTGTTTAAGTGATTTGGCTGCTAATATTTTTATTTTTATAAAAAAGACATAATTTCTACTGTTATTTATTTACTTTAATTATTATTAAAATTATCATTTACTATTATTATTTAAAGCGTTATTCAATGTTATTTAATATTATTTCCGTTACAAGTAATCATAGTTGTTTAGATTTTAATAATAATAATTAATAGGACATAACATATTAATTTGTTTTGTTTATTCAATATAATTTTAAAATATGGGACCATAATATTAAAGTTTAATATCGAATTTATATTTTTCGATCATATAAAATATTTTGTAATCGATAGGTGCCGATTTCGGGCGTTGTAGGGGTGCTCATCCTTCCCTACGCGTAACAGACTCCCGGACTCAACCTTGGTTCGCAGACCTTAATTTTTGGTGTTCCAATCGCACCGGAAAAAGATTGGTGGCGACTCTCCGGACCAAAAAAGATGATTACATACATCTATTTTAATTTTTTTTTATAAATAAATTGAAAAAATCTAAAAAAATAATTTTGAAAAAAAATCTAAACAAATTAAATTTTCTAAAGAAGTCCCAAATACCTAAAATCTTAAATCTTAAAATTGATAAAACTATCGTCATCGATAGTATCACCGAATCTCGCCATCATCTTAAGTTATTGTCAGTTTTCTCAACCACCATCATTGATAACCTTTGAGAGACATTACAATTAGACATTGGACGATTAGAGCCTTTTGCGTTCGTTATTCGGCGTTTGATTGAAATCCCTCATGTTAATTATTGACGATGGTTGATTGTAAAAAAATCGACGATGAACTAAAATTATAATAACGACGGGTCTAACAAGATAATCAATAGAGGTAGTTACACCAACTTTGGTTTTATGGTTTGAGTTTTCTAAAGATTGTGGGATTATTTTATAATTTTTGAAAAATTTTAGAATATTGTTTTGATTAATTTATTTTATTTTTTATTTATTTTAAAATGAAAAAAATAAATAAAAGACGCATATTAATATATTATAGAATGATATTTTTAACATTAATAATTTAAAACAATAACAAAATAAAATTTTAGGTACTTATTTTAGTAAAAAAAAGATAATTACTTAAAAAATGTATAGTTTAGACACCAATTTCCGAGTTAAACAACTTTTTTTAAACGGTGACACCTTAAATTACTAACAGAATGAAACTTTAGACATTTATTTCAGTAAAAAAGAATATTAGATATCTATTTCAAAAAAAAATACTCTCTCTATCCCAAAAATAATATCTCTTATTGACTTTTTTGGGGTCAAACTTTTTGATCTTTGGCTATTGATTATTTAAAATTTATTATTGATAAAAATATGAAAAAAATATACTCCTCTGTCCCATATATGGTGTACATTATTGACTTTTTAAAAGTCAAACTTTTTCAACTTTGACCATATTTATTTTAAATATTTTAATTTATTAAATTTTATAAAAAAATATATATTTTTAAACTACTTGATTAAAGATTTTTAAAATATATTTTTTTTTATATTTTTATCAATAATAGATTTAAAGTTATAATAAGTCAAAGTTGAAAAATTTGACTAAAAAAGTCAATAATGGACAAAAATAGTGGGACGGAGGGAGTATTTTAGAAACCTCTAATTGAGTAGATTTCAAATATATATTTTATAAAATTTAATTATTTAAAATATTTAATATAATTATAGTCAAAGTTTAGAAAATTTGACTTTCAAAAAGTCAATAAGAGACATTATTTATGAGACCGAGGGAGTATATAGTTTGGATACTTATTTATAAATTAAATCTTTTCAAAAATTAATTATTTCTTTTAAAAATTTAAAATATACTTATTTTTTTTCAAATATTTGAATGACTCATAAAATTTCGAAATGTCATCATTGGATCTATTAAAATTTCAAAAATAATATTATATTATAAATATTTAAATATTTTTAATTGTTTCTTTAAAATTATATATTAATATGTATTGATATTATTTTATTTAGTTTATTTGAAAAAAGTGTAAAATTACAGTATTTTGATTGATGGATTAAAAGATTATCAGAATGTATATTTTACAAAATTATCCTTTTAATATATATTTTTTAACTAATTAAACTTTTTACAATATTAAAGAAAACATATTTACCTAAAAATTTTAAAATATATTTTTTAGTATTTTTAATTTATATATTTTTTTATAAAATACTTGCACAAATAATTAAATATAGTTATTAATTTTTAATTTTAGAATATAATATTATAATAATCATCACATTCGCTATTAAATCAAATATATTAATAATTAACTATTACTATTATATTTATATATTTTATTACACATCTTGTATTACTTATAAAATCAAAAATTATTTTTTAAAATTTTAAATTTTAAATAAATTTTATAATAAAATTTAAAGTAGAATAATATAAATTTTTACCTTATGAATAAAAAATATTATTCTTTTAAAAAATAAGATTAAAATTATTTTTAATGTTTAATATTATCTTTAATGATGCAATTTACTTATTTGCAATAATATAGGTTATATAAATAATTGTTTTAAAATATTAAAAAATATTAATAGAGACATAGAAAATAATAATTTAATTGAATATAAAATATTATTTTAAGGATACTTTAATCTAAAGTGACAAAAATTATCTAATACCTAAGAATAAGGTGGGAATAACATTCCTATCTTTTTTAGAAAAATAAACTATTATTGAGAATACAATATTATTCCTTCTAGTGAATTCTTTTAAACCAAACATGGGTATTTTCCTTGGTGTTCTTTTTTGCAAACCAAATTTTCCCTTAGTTTCTCCTCAGATTTATTAATAGAGTTATTTTATATTTGAAAATTGAAACATATTAATATTATTAAAATAGTTTTAAAGATAAAATTTATTTATACAGTGTAAATTTTTTTAAATTTTGAATATTTTAGAATCTAATAATCTTTACATAATCGACTGTTAATCTGAGTTATTTGTTTTAGTCATCAAACGATCTTAAAAACACGTAAAACTTAAAGAATTTTATATTGTGTAACTTGATTCTATTCCTACATAAATAATCCAAATATAAGATATTATTAAATATAAAAATAAATAAATATAACAAAATGATATTTGTTTTTTGAATATTTTATTTCATAGTGGGTTTACGATGAATAAATGAATATATTTTTATGAGTTTTGAAAAAACTTTGTAATTGTGTATAGGTGTGTTCAGACGATAAAATTTTACTTTTTTGAGTTTTTTTTATCAGCGTTAACACTTTAAAATAATCGTATAAAATATTAATATTGAATAATATTATATTGTAAAATATATAAATATTTTAATAATATAAAAAATATATTAGAATTACATAAAAATAACAATTCGCATTATAAGTTTGTTTTAGTATTATTAAGTTTATTCATAACAAAAATTATAAAATTACATTTTGTGAATTATTACAAGATTAATAAAATTACAGATGTTATAATAAATTTAGATCATATTTAATTCTATGTAATCACCCGCTTTTAATATTTTTATCTTCAAATATTTTGATACCTTATGTCCCGAAATTCTTACTCTCTATATCATAACTCAATATATGAAGTATCACGATCTCTAAAGTTTAATTTTGGAATTGTTTCATGACATTCATCAAGTTTGTTTGACACGCCAATTGAACTTATTAGCTGATAACTAATTTTACCCTTTTAACCCACACGATAAAGTTGAAAACCCCATCAAATGAAAGCTAGATAGAATCCTATCGATTGAAAGTCGTACTTGATCTTATCTATCAATCAATAGCCATCACTAGATCCAACCCTATCCCATATTATTACAAGTACTCGCTGAGATAAAGAGGATAAGAGAGTTAACTCTCGTTACCTTATCTTCCGTCAACTCTCTTCACTCCACTCAACATCATCATCTTTGGCTATCCGTCTTAGGGATGTAAAAAGCTGATCCGACTTGAAAATTCGTCTAAAACTTATTTGAGTAAGAACATGGTTTGACCCGAGGATATAATGACCCGAACTTGATCTGTATCTGACTGTTGTTGACCTGTACACAAGTTCGACTTATTACTGTAGTAACCGAACTCGAACTGTATTTGATAGAGAATGACCCGAACCCGATTTCAACATGTTACTGTGGACCTAAAACCAGACCTGTATCCGACTAAAACGAACTCGAACCCGAGTCTGACCTGATAAATAACCGATATTACCCGATTGAATTGACTCGAGACCTGATTTTATCCGACCTTTTTAAACCCGACCTGTTATTAACATGAACTAATATAGACATAATATTTATATAAATAATTTATATAACATACTTATATTATATTTTTAATAAAAATATTTATATTATACATAGTAATATTTATATAAGTAATTTATATAACATACTTATATTATATTTTTAATATCAACATAAATACATAATAATTTATATAACATACTTATATTTCTATTTATTATTAATTTACTTATTACAAATATGTAATAATCTTATATATAAAGTACTTGAAAATTTTAAATTATATAATAAACTTATCTTATATTACACTTATTAATATCTATAAAGAGATATAAATTGCCTTTATAAATTACAATTATAATTTTTTAAAACAACAAAAATAATAAACTTAATACTTAATAAAAATTCAGATATTTTAAGTCTAAGTTATAATCTTAAGTAACTTAAGTGAGATACTTTAAACTCTGATATACTTATAAAGTATAATTTTAAATATCACTGATAAGTGCTCAACTCACTATCACTTTCTACATTTTTCATGGGCATTAATCATCAATTCTACACCTACTTGGACCAATGCATAGACTTAATATGATATATTTAGGGATTTTACTGTTAAAGATAATATTTACAGAAAAGGCAAGCTTTACTGTATTTTTGTATATGTGCAGGAAGAAGCATTGTCGCAACAACAAACTGAGGACGAGGCAGGACTTGATGCCGAGGCAGGACTTGATGCCGAGGCAGTAGAGGACAAGTAGCGATATAGCAGGCAAGCTAAGGATAAAAATGAGGAGAACGTTGCTGGACAAGAAGCCCAAAGATCGGAGCAGGATAACACGAGGAACACCCAAAGACAAGGCCACGCGGGAAAACCTTCTAGAAGAATTAAACTTAGAAATATTTAATTTATGTACATAACTTGTTCCCTACTCCAAGTTGTATTCTACTTAGGAAAGGTTTACCCTAAGCCAAGCCTATATAAGGTATAGTCGTCCAAGGGAAGAAGAGACATGAGATTCATAGCTTAGAATATAGAATTAGATTTAGTTTTTCTTTTCTATATTATGTTCCCATTTTTTTAGGCTTAGGTGAAGGTTGTAAAGTATTACTGTGAGGAAGTCAAACTTTGTTTCTTGTTCCTAATGCAATAAAGTATCGAAGTTTGTTTATTCTTTGCCATTCCTTGTTCTTGCATTCAAGCTCGAGAGAAAAGTTTGTGAGTAATCAATTTATCTAATATCGAGAGAGTTAGATTCACAAAAGGGATAAGTACGGTATTTCAATCGGGAAATACTAACTCGGCCTAAAGATAGGCTAAGAGTTTCAGCGGCTAAGAGAAGTGTGGGATTGGTCGATGATTATAATTGATTCACGCTGAGAGGTATCATCAAGGACTGGTCATCAACAGTATTTCAACTTAGAGATAAGCGGAATCATTAAAGGAAACTTTGCCGAACTTTGTTAAAGTCTGCCCAAGAGCAAGAGATTGCCGCGGAAGAAGAGTGACACCACTATCGAGGCAATAATCTGCAGTCCTGCCAAGGCAGTATTGTTCAATTGCTTTGGACAAGAATAAGTTTATCAATTCCACTATACAGCATAACTGGATCCTGGTCACCTTCTTTATCTTATTTTTCTATCTTTATTTAGTTATTATTATTTAGTTCAATCACCATCCAATTAATTGTGTCTTTACTTTATTTCTTTTACAAAGCAAGAAGACTAAAGGAAGTATATTAAGTATATCAATCCCTGTGTAGACGATATCCAATGATATTCATCACTTTATTACTTGGCGACGTATTCACTTGCACTAAAATTGTGCATATCTAACACGCATCAAGTTTTTGACGTCATTACCGAGGATTGACAACTGAATTTTGTTTTCTTTATTTTCTTACTTTTTAGTTATTTTGTTTTTATTTTATTTTGGTTTATTTTTGGTGTATGACCAAGGTCAACCCTACCAATCCTTTGTACGTATTAGATCCAAAAATCGAACATACCTATCAAGGGTTAAGGACACAGATCCAAGGAGTCATTATAGTAAATTAAGGAAATCAGAACTTACCTGCTAGAAATGGATGCCTTCCACAGCCACCACTGCCGCGACAACTAACTGTCAGAGACTTTCTGGAGGAAAATTTAAATAGACTAAATCCTGGAGTCGTTACACCGTAAATAGAAGTGACCCACTTTGAGGTAAAACCAGTCATGTTCAATATGTTAAACATTATTGGAAAATTTGGTGGATCAATGACAGAAGATGTCAGGCAACATCTTAAGTCATTCATGGAAGTTTACAATTCTTTCAAGATTCAAGGAGTCCATGAAGATGTCTTAAGATTAAAGTTGTTCCCCTATTCACTGAGGGATAGGGCAAAAACCTGGCTAAATAGCATTTCAGCAGGATCAATAGGATCTTAGAGTGAACTATGCAGAGATTTTATTACGCAATTTAATCCTACAAATTTATATGGTAGAATCCGTAATAAGATTACTTCTTTTCAACAGGCTGATGATGAACCTATATACGAGGCATGAGAGCGCTACAGAGTTATTGCACAAGTGCCCATTACATGGATTTCCATTATGGAAACAAGTGACCATGTTCTACAATGCCACTAATGCCCCGACAAGGATGATGCTAGATGCCTCGGCAAATGGAACACTCCTGGATAAAGCACCTGAGGAAACTATTGAGATACTGAATAAACTCGCAAAGAACGATTACCAATTTCCTACATCTAGGCAAGGAGGAGTAAGACGTCAAGCCACAGTGAATGAATTAGAACATCAAATTCAGTGGCAGCACAATTGGCCTCTCTTACCAAGATAGTGCAAAATATGCAACTACAACAGAACACCCATGAGGTTAAAGCCATTGATTCTTATTGCAATTTGTGTGGAGGAAACCACAATTCTTCTGAGTGTATGAATCAAGAGGCCAGCATGTATGTTGAAAATTACAATAGAAACAATATGATGTCCAACACATACAACCCCTCATGGAAGAGGCTTCAAAACTTTTCATGGAGCAATCCAAACAATGCATTGAATCCAACTACTCAACAACTAGGATTCCAGCAACAAATGCAACATCTACCGCAGCAGCAGATGCATCAGCAACAACCTATAAGTTCTCTAGAAAATTCTCTAAAAGCATTCATGATGAAAACTGAATCATACATGGCAGAGAACAGTAACTTTATAAAAAGAATATATGCATTCATCAATAGGACTGAGATGAGGTTACAGAACCAAGAGGCTGCTATCAAGGCACTCGAAACTCAGGCTGGGCAGTTTACCCAAAACATCAATACTAGACCACAAAGAGGATTACCTAGCAATACTGAAGTTGTTAAGGTAATAGGCCATGAACAATGCAAAGCAATCACTACCAGAAGTGGTCTACAACTGAAAGAGAAGGAAGAAAGCTCAGCAGCCAAAGTCCAATCAACAAAACCAAAAGAGGACTTAGATAATGAACAAACTGAAAACACTACCCCAACAGAGAGCTCGGCAATACATGAACAAGCTACCGAGACAATGACAGACACAATGGTTCTAGGTATTAAATTCCAAACCAAAGAAACCCTAGAAGAAATGAGACCACCACTACCTTTCCCACAAAGGTTGAAAAAGCAAAAACAAGACCATCAATTTAAGAAATTTCTTGATATCTTAAAGCAACTCCACATTAACTTACCTTTTGTAGAGGCAATTGAACAAATGCCTAATTATGCTAAATTCTTGAAAGACATTGTGTCTAAAAGAAAAAGGCTAGGTGAGTTTGAAAAAGTGGCTGCTACAGAAGGATGCATGGCAATGCTACACACCGCATGCCACCAAAATTGAAGGATCCTGGATGCTTTATAATACCTTGTGCAATTTGTAACCACTATGAAGGTAAGGCTCTATGCGACCTTGGAGTAAGCATCAATCTAATGCCCAAATTTGTCCTTCAAAAGCTTGGAATTGGAAGGGCAAAACCCACTACTGTGATGCTCCAACTTGCGAATCAATCATATGTGCAACCCGAAGAAAAAATGAAGGACATACTGGTAAGAGTAGACAAATTTATTTTTCCTACTGATTTTCTTATCCTTGATTGTGAAGAAGATGATAATGCATAGATCATCCTTGGGAAACCTTTCCTTGACACTGGATGAACACTAATTGATATGGAAAAAAGAGAGTTGACAATGCGTATTAATAATCAACAAGTGAAACTCAATGTTTTCCAAATTCTAAAAATACATGATGATCGAGAAGAATGTCAGATGATGGACAATACAAATGTAGTCAGTACAATACCCTACCTCGGCAACGATCTTAACAATACACCACTGATCTGCCTCGGTAGCACAATTGATGACTGCTACAATAGAGTCTTGGACAGTGTGGAAACACCAGAAAATGAGGAAGTTAACTGGACAACACATCGTCCAGGTAAGTATTTCGAACCCTTAGATTACCCAGGGAAGAATGAAAAATCTATAAGTAAGGAACTATTAGTCACTGAATTAAAACCCTTACCTAAAAAATTGAAATATGCTTACAGCAGTATGTATGCATAAAATCCTTTTAGAAGAAGACCATAAAACCACTGTTGAGGCCCAAAGGAGACTTAATCATGCCATGAAGGAGGTAGTACATAAAGAAATAATCAAGTGGCTTGATGCTGGAATTATCTACCCTATTTCTAGTAGTGCATGGGTAAGTCCGATACAATGTTTACCCAAGAAAGATGGTATGACTGTCATAACCAACGAGAACAACGAGTTGATCCCAACCAAGGTTGTGACTGGTTGGAGGGTTTGTATGGATTATCGCAAGTTGAATAAGACAACAAAGAAGGATCACTTCCCTTTACCCTTTATTGATGAAATGATTGATAGACTTGCTGGTAAACCTTACTACTGCTTTCTTGATGGTTATTCATGATATAATCAGATTGCCATTGATCCAGAAGACTAGGAAAAAACCACCTTCATCTGCCCATATGGAACATATGCATTTAGAAGAATGTCGTTTGGCCTCTGTAATGCCCCGACAACTTTTCAGAGATGCATGATGGCAATTTTTTCTGACATGATAGAGGACTTCCTGCAGATATTCATGTTTGATTTTTCAGTCTTTGGAGACAACTTTGATCATTGCCTCGACAATTTAAAGAAAGTGCTGCAAAGATATGAGGAATCTAACTTAGTCCTCAATTGGGAAAAATGTCACTTTTTGGTAAATGAAGGCATAGTATTGGGCCAAAAAATATCATAACAAGGAATCGAAGCTGATAAAGCCAATATTGATGTGATAAAGAATTTGCCTCCACCAATTTCTATGAAAGGAGTTCGAAGCTTCTTGGGTCATGCAGGTTTTTATAGAAGGTTTATTTCTAACTTTTCTAAAATTTCTAAACCTCTTTGTAACCTTCTTGAACAAGACAGAAAATTCAAATTTGACAAGGAATGTATTGAAGCATTCGAAGCCCTCAAGGAGAAGCTGATCACTGCACCAATAGTGCTCCCACCAGATTGGTCTATTCCCTTCAAATTAATGTGTGACGCAAGTGATCATGCTGTCGGGGCAACACTTGGGTAGAGAAAGAACAACCTATTCCATGTCATTTATTATGCTAGTAAAACACTCAATGATGCTCAAATCAATTACACTACAATAGAGTAGGAATTACTAGTAGTAGTATTTGCTTTTGACAAATTCCGATCATATCTTATCGGAACAAAAGTGGCTGTCCATACTAACCACTCGACAATTAAGTACCTATTCTCGAAGAAGGATGTCAAGCCAAGACTAATTAGATGGATCCTTCTTTTACAATAATTTGATGTGGAAATCAAGGATAGAAAAGGTACAGAGAATCAAGTAGTCGATCACCTCTCCAGACTGGAGAACAAAGATAATAACGATGCACTAGAAGAAATACAAGATGCCTTCCTAGATGAGCAAATACTGCATATCGCGACAACTGTCGACGACACTATTGAGACAGCAACCACAGTAGTGTATGACCGTGCGGACGAGACATTGACTGAATATGATAAGTGCTCAACTCACTATCACTTTATACTCTTTTCAAAGGCACTTATCATCAAATCTACACCTACTTGAACCAATCCATGTACTTAATGTGATATATTTTGGGATTGTGACATTAAAGATTATATTTGTAGAAAAGGCTTACTTTTACTGCATTTTCATATCTTTGCAGGAACAACTATTACCGAGTCAGCAGAATGAGGCCGAGGCAGGACCTGATGCCGAGACAACAGGGGAGAAAAAAGCAATATGACTGGTAATGGAAAGAGAAAAATGAGGAGAAGGTTGTTGAAAAAGAAGCCAAGAATCGGAGCTGAATAACACAAGAAAAGCCCAAGGACAAGTCCACGCGGTAAGAAACCTTCTAGAAGATTAAACTTGGAAATATTTACCCTATGTACATAACTTGTTCCCTACTCCAAGTTGTACTCTAATTAGGAAAGGTTTACCCTAGGCCAAGCCTATATAAGGCATAACCATCCTAGGGATTAAGAGGACCTTGAGAGCCAAATTTTGAGAGCTTTTATCTTAGGAACAATTTCTCCCATCATGTTCTGAGTTCTCTTAGGGTTTTGGTGAAGGTTGTCGAGTATTTATGAGAGGATATCGTATTTTGTTTCTTGTTTCTATGCAATAAAATATCAAAGTTTTCTTACTCTTTGCCATTCTTTGTTCTTGCATCCAAGCCCGGGAGGGAAGTTTGTATGTAATATTTTTGTCTAGACTCGGGAGAGTTAGACTCAAGAAAGGAGTAAGTGCAGTATTCGACTTGGTTGGAGGATACTAACTCGGCCTAGAAATAGGTTAAGAGTTTCAGCGGCTAAAAGAAGTGTGGGATTGGTTGTTGGTTATAATTGATTAACGCCGGGAGGTCAAGGACTAACCTTCAACAGTGTTTTGACTTAGGGATAAGCGGAACCATTCAAGGATACTTTGCCGAACTTTTGTAAATCTATCCAAGAGCAAGGGATTGCTGCAGTAGAGAACATTGTCGCTGCCGAAGACAGTATCTGCAGTACTGCTGAGGCAGTGCAGTGCAATTGCATTGAACTGAAACAGATCAATCAAATCCACTATACAACACAAGTGGATCTACCTTCTTTCTTAATATTCGATCTCCCCTTATTTAGTTTAGTTTATTTAGTTTACTCAATACCCAAACTTATCTATGTTTTTACTTTTGTTTTACAGGGCAAGAAGATCAAGAGAAACATATTAAGTATACCAATCCATGAAGAGATGATAACTCGATAAATACTTATCACTTATTACTTGACATGTACACTTGCACTCCAATTGCGCATATTTAGCACGCATCAAGTTTTTGGCACGTTTTTGGGGATTGACAACTAATTTTTTTTTTATTTTCTTGCTTTTATTTTAGTTTTTCTTATCTTTATTTTTATTTGATTTGATTTTGGTGTATGACCGGGACCAACCCTAGTAATCCACTGTACGAAATAGACCCAAAAATCGAGAGAACCTACCAAGGATTGAGAAAACATATCCAAGGAGCCATGACAGTGAATCAAGGAAATCAGAACCTACCTGCAGGCAATGGAGGCCATCCACAACAACCACTGCCGCAACAGCTACCTGTCAGAGATTTTCTGATGGAAGATCTGAATGGATTGAACCCTGGAGTTGTTACACCAGAGATAGAGGCAACCCACTTTGAACTTAAACCAATGATGTTCAATATGCTTAATACTATTGGACAATTTAGTGGGGCTGCAACTGAAGATGCCAGGTAGCATCTCAAATCCTTTATGGAAGTATGTAACTCTTTCAAAATTCAAGGAGTATATGAAGACATTTTGAGATTAAAACTTTTCCCTTATTGACTGAGGGATAGGGCCAAGACCTGGTTGAATAGCATTCCGACAGGATCTATTGGATCTTGGAGTGAACTCTACCGAGAATTCATTACGCGATTTAACCCTACAAACTTATATGATCGAATCCGTAACGAGATTACTTCTTTTAGACAAGATGATGACAAACCTATGTACGAGGCTTGGGAACGCTACAAAGAGTTACTGAACAAATCTCCACTGCATGGATTTCCACTATGGACACAAGTAACCATGTTATATAATTCTACCAATGCTCTAACAAGGATGATGTTGGATGCCTCGGTAAATGGCACACTCCTTGATAAGGCTCCAGATGAAGCTATAGAGATTCTGAACAAACTCACAAGGAACGATTTCTAATTTCCTACTTCTAGGCTTGGAGGATTAAGACGCCAAGCCACAGTGAACGAACTGGAAACGAACAATTCCGTGGCAGCACAATTGGCATCTTTAACCAAGATGGTTCAGAACATGCAAGTACAACAAAATAATCACGAGGTAAAAGCGATAAATTCTTCTAAGTATATGCAAGATGAGGAATCTAGTTTCTATGTGGGTAACTACAACCAGAAAAACAATATGATGTCTAACATATACAATCCGGCATGGAAAAGGCACCCAAATTTTTCATAGAGCAATCCTAATAATGCCTTGAACCCCAGTAACCAAGCCTCAAGATATTAGCATACACTGCCGCAGCAGCATGCACAACAGTCACTGTCGCAGCAGCAACAATAACCTATGAACTCATTAGAGAATACTCTCAAGGCCTTCATAATGAAAACATAATTATATATGGCTAAGAACAACAGTTTCATGAAGAGAACTGATGACTTCATGAATAGAACAGAGATAAGGCTGCAAAACCAGGAAGTTACTTTAAAATCATTGGAAACCCAAATTGGTCAATTCGCTCAAAGACAAAAACTAGACCACATGGGGGACTACCTAGCAATACTGATGTTGCTAAGGGAATGAGCCATGAACAATGTAAAACAATCACTACAAGAAGTGGCCTACAACTTAAGAAAACAGTGGTCAAGTCAGCAACCAGAGTTCCACTAGCAACACATGAGGAATTAGACAATGAGGACTTGGATGCTGAACAAACTGAACACGAGAACACTACCCCCAACAAAGAGCTCGACAACACCTACACTACCTGCCGAGACAGCGAGACACACAGTGGATCCAGGTATTAAATTCCAAACCCATGAAACCCTAAAAGAGATGAGACCACCACCACCTTTCCCACAAAGGTTAAAAAAACAGAAGCAGGATCATCAGTTTAAGAAGTTCTTGGATATTTTAAAGCAATTCCACATCAACTTGCCATTTGTTGAGGCAATTGAACAGATGCCTAACTATGCTAAATTCTTGAAAGACATTGTGTCTAAAAGAAAGAAGCTATGTGAGTTTGAGATAGTGGCAACAACTGAAGGATGCATGGCAATGCTGCATAATCGTATGCCACCCAAACTGAAGGATCTTGGATGCTTTACCATACCTTTTGTGATTGATAATAATTATGAAGGAAAAATATTATGTGACTTAGGAGCAAGCATCAATCTCATGCCCAAATCAATTTTTCAAAAGGTTAGAATAGGTAGGGAAAAGCCTACGCTAGTGCTGCTCCAACTTGCAGATAGATCTTATGTGCATCCTGAAGGTAAAATAGAGGACATATTGGTAAGGGTAGACAAGTTTATTTTCCCTACCGACTTCCTTGTCCTTGATTGTGAAACTGATGATAATGCACCGATCATCCTGGGAAGACATTTCCTTGCTACTGGACGAACCTAATAGATGCGGAGAATGGAGATTTGACAATGAGGGTCAATGACCAGCAAGTCAAACTCAATGCATTCCACAATTTGGAAAATTTTGATGGTCCAGAAGAGTAAAAAGCCCTCCACACAATAGATCCAGACACCAAAGTATTCTGCCTAGGCAGCACACTCGACAGATTATTTGGTAAGAGAATTAAGTCCAAGGTGGAGGTAGAAAATATAGAAGGGACTGGCCAACACTTGAAGGAAAATACAGACCAACAAGAGATGAGCAATTTGGGAGATGCATTAACATGCATTCCACCAGTAATATAATCTCTTCCACTTCTACTTTATCTATTATATTAGGATTAGTTTTAATTTAGGATTTATGTGTTTATTTTCATTATTTTTCTCTATTAATATTTTTATTTTAAATAATTTTTTAAGATAATAAAAAGCAAGAATAAAGGAGAAATAGTTCATAAAAGGAATTCTATCGAGGCAGTAAACAGTGTCAGAAGTCACAGTAGTCCCAACGAGTAGAAATAGTATAACGGCTATCTACCGAGTTTTCCCCGCGGCAGTAAATGCTAACGGGCAGTAAATTCAAAACGGCTACAAAACGGCTAGTGGTTAAAATGGTCACACTGTCGAGGCCTATATAAGCAACATCCTTTTGTTGAACTATTCACTCCTACATTCTTGATTTCTTTAGCATTATATTACAATCTTGCTCTCACAATACTCTCTGTCAATCTTGTAATTTTCAGAATCTTTTTAAAACCCTCAAGCCTTACAACTTATCAATGGCAGCATGCACTCGATTTTCCCCGCCACTGTTATAGACCGATTCAATAGACTGTTTGTCGCTCGACAGTTATGGGAGAAGTAAGGATTTCAACAATCTGAAGAGGAAAACTTCGACATTGAACACTATTTGTTCAACAAGATTCAACATAAAAAATGACAACTATTCTACCTACAACCTGAACAGGAAAATGCCACCATAGTGCGCGAGTTTTATGCATATGGGCCGAGCAGGGACAATCCCTTCGTCCACTGTCGATGCTAGCTTGTCCTCCTAGATGCCGAAGCAATCAAAGAGTACTACGGCCTAGCATCAAAACGTGATATGCATGCCGAGTTCATGGACGACATCATAACCCAGGATTACGAATTGATTAAGGATGACCTTTGTTATAATAATACTCCTTGAGAAACCGGTGCCCATCGAGATTCTGTGACAAGGCAAAGCCTCAAGCCCGAGATAAAATTGCGGTGTACATTTGTCAAGAGATAACTCATCCTTACCTCCCAAAACAGCACAGTAGAACGAAAAAGATTGGTGCTGGTCCAATCAATCATCAACAAGAGGAGCATAAATGTTGGAGAGATTATTCTACGCGAATTCACGATTGCGGTAAGAAGGAATGTAGACCATTATATTTTCCCTGTTTAATATCTGGTTTGTGTATTGCTGTAGGAGTACCAATCGAAGACACGGATGAATACACACTAACTAGGAAATGATGGACAAGAGAATTTTGCCACAGATTTATGCAGATCACACAGGCAGAACTTGTCCAGGCAGCACCTCAGCAGTTCACTGCTGATTTGACTGTCAGCACCCAGTACACGACAGAGATGCCTTTTCCAAGAAATTTTTTAGAGGATGGCAGATATGAACCTTTGTCAACAGAGATATATGGAATATCAAAGAGACTTAAACAACACCCTTGCCCAGATGATGATGCAGAACTTTTCCAACCAAGAAGTGCAATTTCCAAAATTCCCTGCCAACATATTTGTCACGGCAGTACCCTACACAGAGACTACTCCAGCCCCAAGCCGAGACCATTTTTCACCTTTAGACCGCAGCAGCAGTTCAACGTAACTGACCCATCTAAGGTAGCAGACCCTACCGCGGCATCATCTACAAGCAGAAGACCTTCCAAGCGAAGGGCAGGCTTCAGCACTCCCCAAAGATCCCCAATTCCAATGGGAAGTCTTTCAAGGTAAATCGATAAATACGTTTACCATGGTTCATCTAATGCCGAGCCAAGCATCCAGAATGCCGAGGTAGATCTAAAGAATAAAGGAGGCACAGAGATTATGGACACAGAAGATGAAGGAGGACAAGAGGTCAATGCTCTAATGTAACAGGCAACACCAACGAGAGTTCAGCCACCTTGAAGAGCAAAGCCATCACCATCACCAAGGGCACAATAATCAGCAGCCAGACAGAGGAAACAAATTGTGGAAGAAAGTTCTTCTGAATCTTTATAATTTCTTTTCTTTCTTTTCATTGTTGTTTATATAATTATTTTTACTACTTATATTTTACCTACTGTCTACCCCTAAATTAAGCATTATGCTTGGTTTGAGTTTGGGGGTGTAGAGCCACTACCGAGGCAACCTACTGCCGCGGCCTTGCCATGAAAAGGAAGTTTTTAGTGATAAATTTTTTTTTATGTCCACCACTTTACTTGAAACTATGGTCATACTCTTGCACTGCTCTTCATCAGCTTTGTCTTAGTTTGTTCTTGAAGGCAATAAAAATATTTCTCCTTACCATAGTTAGGATCTGTTTTAAAGTCTTAATTCTAAGATACTTAAGGAGAAAAACTTAGAAGCTTGCTATAAGGTTGAACTTTAAAACACTTTTGGGACTTTTTTGGCTATATGAATTCTTTTAATAAACTTAGGTGATAAAGACTTAGATCTTTGGAAAGGTGACTAGAGGTTCTTATAACCGGCTCTAGGAAATACTCTTCTCCATGCTAGAGGTGCCCGAAATTGGCTTTAGTATGCATAAAAGAATAGAAAAAGAAATAAGGAGTTAAGAATTAAAAAAACAATACTTGAGGTGCCCGAAATTAGCTCAATGAATTGTTGTTATAAGAAGAGTACACAAAATCCAAGTCCATTTCTCTTGAAATTAGAGTTTATCTAAGAAGGCCTTTATTCAAACTTGTCCACAACCCCCCCACACCACCACCACTAACCTTATAGTTTGTCTTCTATGTACAACCTTAGGTAACCGAAAGGTTAAGTCTAAAAGAGAGATAGAGTTATGGTGGGGAGAATAAATGAAAACATAAGACCAAGAGAGAATAGAGTTTGACAAATTGATGGTTTGCATTTCTTGAGGAAAAACAGTAGTTCAAGTTTGGAGGTGTGATAAGTGCTCAACTAACTATCACTTTCTACTCTTTTCATGGGCACTTATCATTAAATCTACACCTACTTGAACCAATGCATGTACTTAATGTGATATATTTTGGGATTATGGCATTAAAGATTATATTTGTAGAAAATGCATACTTTACTGCATTTTCATATCTGTGCAGGAACAAGTATTGCCGAGGCAGCAAAATAAGGCCAAGGGAGGACCTAATGCCGAGGCAGCAGAGGAGAAAAAAGCAATATGGCTGGAAATTGAAGGAGAAAAATGAGGAGAAGGTTGCTGAACAAGAAGGCCAAGAATCGGAGCTGAACAACACAAGAAAAGCCCAAGGACAAGTCCACGCGAGAAGAAACCTTCTAGAAGATTAAACTTGAAAATATTTACCCTATGTGCATAACTTGTTCCCTACTCCAAGTTGTAATCTAATTAGGAAAGGTTTGCTCTAGGCTAAGCCTATATAAGGCATAGTCGTCGTAGGGATTAAAAAGACCTTGAGAGTCAAATTTGTAGAACTTTTACCTTAGAAAAAATTATTCCCATCATGTTCTAAGTTCTCTTAGGGTTTTGGTGAAGGTTGTCGAGTATTTGTGATAGGAGATTGTATTTTATTTCTTCTTTCTATGCAATAAAATATTAAAGTTTGCTTACTCTTTGCCATTCTTTATTCTAGCATCCAAGCCCGAGAAGAAAGTTTGTAAGTAGTCCATTTGTCTAGACTCAGGAGAGTTAGACTCATGAAAGGACTAAGTATGGTATTCGACTTGGTTGGAGGATACTAACTCGGCTTAGGAATAGGTTAAGAGTTTCAGTGGCTAAAAGAAGTGTGGGATTGGTTGTTGGTTATAATTAATTAACGCCGGGAGGTATCATTAAGGACTGACCTTCAACAGTGTTTCGACTTAGGGATAAGCGAAACCATTCAAGGACACTTTGCCGAACTTTGGTAAATCTGCCCAAGAGCAAGGGATTGCCGTGGCAGAGAATATTGTCGCTGCCGAAGACAATATCTGCAGTACTGCCGAGGTAGTGTAGTGCAGTTTCATTAAACAGAAACAGATCAATCAAATCCACCATACAACACAACTCGATCCTACCATCTTTCTTAATATTCGATCTCCCCTTATTTAGTTTAGTTTATTTAGTTTACTCAATACCCAAACTTATCTGTGTTTTTACTTTTGTTTTACAGGGCAAGAAGATCAAGGGAAACATATTAAGTATATCAATCCCTGAGGAGACGATAACTCGATAAATACTTATTACTTGACGTGTACACTTTCACTCCATTACGTATATTTAGCACGCATCATAATACATCTTGACAACCTTAACAGAAGATCTTGCTGCAGTAACAACCACTCCCTAGGTTGCTGATATTGTTAATTATTTAGCTAGTGGTGTTATCTCTTATAACCTTAAATATAACAAAAAAAGGAGGTTTCAAATAATGCAAAGCATTATTTCTAGGAAGACCCTCTTTTGTTTAAGCAATGTGTAGATCAGGTTATAAGAAGATGTGTTCCAGAAGATGAGCAACAAGAAGTGCTTCGACATTGTCATGATTCACCTTGTGTAGGACATTTTGGAGGAAACAGAACAGTAATTAAAGTGCTTCAATCAGGCCTTTAATTGCCCATACTATTCAAAGATACCCAACTTTATTGCAAGAATTGTGACCGATGCCAAAGAACGGGCAATATCTCTAGACGCAATGAGATGCCACAGAAACCCATATTAGAAGTAGAATTATTTGATGTTTGGGGAATAGATTTCATGGGGCCCTTCGCATCATCTCAAGGTAATCTCTACATCCTAGTAGCGGTAGACTGTGTGTCAAAATGGTTCAAAGTAATTGCCACGTCTCACAATGACTCCAAGATTGTACAAAAATTCCTCAAGAACATTTTCACCAGATTTGGAGTCCCTAGAGCCATTATAAGCGATGAAGGTAAGCAATTAGATCATAGAATCATTGTCGCGGCCTAAAGAAATTGGGTGTCACTCACAGAATTGCAACGGCATACCATCCGCAGGCAAATGGGCAAGCTGAAATTTCGAATAGGGGATTAAAATAAATCCTTGAAAAGGTGGTAAACCCATCTAAAAAGGATTGGTCTCATCGTCTAGACGATACTCTCTGGGCATATAGGACAACCTACAAAACCCCTTTGGGAACATCTCTATACAGGCTGGTATTTGGAAAAGCATGTCATGTGCTAGTGAAAATTGAGCATAAAACTTATTGGGGTAGTAAAGCATTTGAACATGGAATAGGAGAAAGCAGGCCAGAAAAGACTTTTAGACCTCAATGAAATAGAAGAATTCAGAGTGGCAGCCTATGAAAATGCCAAGATGTACAAGGAAAAGACGAAACGATGGCATGAAAGCAAGCTACTACCGCGACAGTTCATGCCAGGGCAGCAAGTTCTCTTTTTCAACTCCAGACTCAAATTGTTCCTAGGCAAACTCAAGTCTAGATGGTCCGGCCCATTTGAAGTTGTCCAGGTTTATCCACATGGAGTAGTCATGATCAAGTCACATAGGGATAGGTAAGAATTCAAAGTGAATGGACAACGGTTGAAGCACTATTCTGGTCAACAAGAGATGAGAACTATAGAGACCATCACTTTAGGAGATTCACTTACATGCATCCCTATTATGAATTAATTCTTTCATCTTATCCTTATTTGCATTTTAGGATTAGTTTTAATTTAGAATTTTATTATTATTTTTTTTCGTTTATTTTAGGATAAGAGTCAAGGATCAAAGGTGAAGTCGCTCAGCAAATCTACAATAATCGATTGTCGACAACAGCTCTCTGAAGGCCTTATAATTTTTTATGCTGCTTTTATAATTGCTTGTTTCCTTCTTATATTTTGTTGCCTACTGCTTGCCCCTAATTTAAGCATTAAGGACAATTCTTGGTTTGACTTTGAGGGTGTAGAGCCACTACCGAGGCGATCCACAACCGAGGCCTTGCCATGAAAAGGGATTTTAAGTGATAAATTTTTGTTTTTATGTCCACCACTTTACTTGAATTTGTTGCCCACACTTTTGCACGACCCATCATCAGTATTGTTTTAGTTTGTTCTTTTAAGGCAATATAAATCTTTCTCCTTACTATAGTTAGGTTCTGTTTTGAAGGCTTAATTCTAGGATACTTAAGGAGAAAACTTAGAAGCTTACAATAAGGTTGATCCTAAAATACTTTTGGGACTTGTTTGGCTATAGGAATTCTTTTAAAAAACTTAGGTGATAAGGACTTAGATTTTTTGGAAAAGTGACTAGAGGTGCCTATAACCGGCTCTAGGAAATACTCTTCTTCATTCTAGAAGTGCCTACAAATGAATCTAGTATGTTCAAAAGAATAACAAAAGAAATAAGAAGGAGAAAACACAATCCTTGAGGTGCTCGAAATTGGCTCAAGAAATTGTTGTTTTAAGAAGAGTACACTAAATCCAAGTCTATTTGTCTTGAACTTAGAGTTTATCTAAGAAGGCCCTTAATCAAAGTTGTCCGCAAAAATGCACACACTTAAAAAACCTTATAGTTTGTCTTCTATGTACACCCTTAGGTAACCGAAAGGTTAAGTCTAAAGAATAGACATAGTTATGATGGGGAGAATAGATGGAAACATAAGACCATGAAAGAATAAGGTTTGAAAAATTGATGGTTTGCATTGCTTGAGGACAAGCAATAGTTCGAGTATGGGGGTGTGATAAGTGCTCAACTCACTATCACTTTCTACACTTTTCATGGGCATTAATCATCAATTCTACACCTACTTGGATCAATACATAGACTTAATGTGATATATTTAGGGGTTTTACTGTTAAAGATAATATTTACAGAAAAGGCAAGCTTTACTATATTTTTATATCTATGTAGGAAGAAGTATTGCCGCGACAACAAACTGAGACCGAGGCAGGACCTGATGCCGAGGAAGTAGAGGACAAGTAGCGATGTGGTAGGCAAGCTAAGGATAAAAATGAGGAGAATGTTCCTGGAAAAGAAGCCCAAGGATCAGAGCAGGATAACACGAGGAAAGCCTAAAGACAAGGCCACACGGGAAAACCTTCTAGAAGAATTAAACTTAGAAATATTTGATTTATATACATAACTTGTTCCCTAGTCCAAGTTGTATTCTTTAGGAAAGGTTTGCCCTAGGCCAAGCCTATATAAGTTATAGTCGTCCAAGGGAAGAAGAGACATGAGATTCATAGCTTAGAATATAGAATTAGATTTAGTTTTTCTTTTCTACATTATGTTCTAATTTTGGTTAGGCTTAGGTGAAGGTTCTAAAGAATTAGTGTGAGGAAGTCAAACTTTGTTTCTTGTTCCTAATGCAATAAAGTTTCGAAGTTTGCATATTCTTTACTATTCCTTGTTCTTACATTCAAGCTCGAGAGAGAAGTTTATGAGTAATCCATTTATCTAATATCGAGAGAGTTAGATTCACGAAAGGGATAAGTACGGTGTTTCAATCGGGAAACACTAACTCGGCCTAGAGATTGGTTAAGACTTTCAGCGTCTAAGAGAAGTGTGGGATTGGTTGGTGATTATAATTGATTCACGCCGAGAGGTATCATCAGGGACTGATCATCAACAGTATTTCGATATAGAGATAAGCGAAATCATTAAAGGATACTTTGCCGAACTTTGGTAAAGTCTGCCCAAGAGCAAGAGATTGTCGCGGCAGACGAGTGACACCACTGTCGAGGCAGTAATCTGCAGTCCTACCGAGGCAGTGTTGTAAAATTGCATTAGACAAGAACAAGTTGACTAATTCCACTATACAGCACAAACTGGATCCTAACCACCTTCTTTATCTTATTTTTCTATATTTATTTAGTTATTATTATTTAGTTCAATCATCATCCAATTAATTATGTCTTTACTTTATTTCTTTTACAAAGCAAGAAGACTAAAGGAAGCATATTAAGTATATCAATCCCTGTGGAGACGATATCTGATGATATTTATCACTTTATTACTTGGCGACGTATTCACTTGCACTAAAATTGCGCATATCTAACACGCATCAATAACATGTCCATAATTAATTGATTTTACTTTATAAAACTCAAATTATATAACTGTAAGCAAATATTTTACTAAAAATACAGATTATACAACTCAGATTCACATTTTGTATAGAACTTATCAAATATGAGTTATAAATAAAAATTAACAAAATTTTATAAAATTTACAAATCTACATCATAGAAAAAATACAAAAGGTGTACAACTTAAGATCTTAATATATAAAATGTGAGCTCTCGAATCTTATAGCAAAAGTTTTAAAATATTATATGCAAATACTTTGCTACCAGAATTATCGTTATTGAGCACTAAAAAAATCTAAAGGCTACCAACAAGGTTAATTATGGGTAACTTCTTACCTAAGAAACCAACATAAAATAAACAAGAACAACTAATTAGATAACAAAACATCAACAAAATATCATCAGTAGATAACAACCAGCGACAGACAACAATCATCACCATAACAACATCACCAATCATCAAACATAGCAACATTAATCCAATAATTCAGTCTATAAGCATCAAACAATTCAATGTACAAGCTTTCACAGAATTTAACTTGTAGTTATAATTTATAATCTGACGAAGCTATAAAGAACAATACAATAGTTCCAAAAGCTATAAGATGATCAATCTATAAGCTATAAGCTATAAGTTATAATACAACATGCTTAAATCATTAAGATAAATGATATTAAATCAACATGCGAACCAAATAAATTGAGTGTTTTTTAGAGGAGAATCCAATTGTTTTAAGTATCAACTTATTAATGCAATGGGTTGAATTGCGCCTTGGCGGATTGCACAAAGGGTCGTCGCAGCTGCCTAGGTGGGGTTATTCCTTGTCAATGATTCAACATTCCATAGTTTGACAGAGCATCCTTGTACGTCTTCTTCCTTATCCCTAAGCAAAGAGAACTATTGAAACCCACGTCTTGATAATACCTCTCAACATGAATCAAGGGCGGACAACAACCAAACACATGCATCTTATTAGTCGCTGAAATCCTGTGCGGTTAATCTCTGAACCGGATTAGTCAATGCCCATGAACAAAAATCGTATTCTCTTATTTTGTGAACCTGCATATCCTGATGCTAGGCAAATGGGTTTTTCTCATATACTTATCTTTCGAGCTCATATTCAAGAAGAGACAATACCAAGAGATAATAAACTATGAAATAAGTTTTGCAATAATAAGCATCAAACATAACATAAACTTTTCCCCCAAATACTCCACAAACAACTTAAACCTCCGAAAGGTTTAGAACATGATATAGTCAGCGGCTAAAGGTATATAAAAGAGAGAATCCGTCTCGACGCTACACTAAACCTAAACCTAATAAGTATTTTATATAGGACAAACCCTAAGTTGAGCTTTCCATGCATGAAAAGAGTTCTAAAAGGGAAATAAATATAATTTCTAATTAAACTGTATTAATTAAATCTTATTTCATAAAATATCTCTTCTTTCTCGCGGTTGACTTTGACCAGGGCTTGATCTCCTAATTGGCTTTTTTTCTCTTGCTCTTTGTTGGTTAAGATCGGTATCTTTTTCTCTCTCTGTCGAGCACCATTTGTTATCTTTTTCTCTCTCTGTCGAGCTCCATTTTATCTCCTAAAATATATTCTTTTTTATATAGTAGTATATGCCAACAAACTGCTATGAGAGGAGCCAGCCTGTCACACTACCTTCTACTCATGCTATAGCTGTCATTGATTTAAACGTAGTATCTAGCAATGCCATGGCAAGTTAAGTGTAGCGTCACCCTGTGCCTCTTTCAGTAACTCATATGCACATAGAATTTCCATGGCATAATAGAGTATCCCTCTACAGATATGTCCGGGTATTTATTCATAACTTCTAATACTAAACTATTGAGGATTCTCTATTAACAAAACAATTCACTAAAGTATGTTAAGCTATTCAAGTTTACATTCTATAAAAATTCTCTAACTTCCCTAAGCATGGTGAACATACACTCGTGTAACAATGAAATAATCACAAACAACCAAATCTTAAGGCAAGTTCTATTCAAATCCAAAGTCATGCATATTCAATTTCATTTTTGGCTACATAAGGTATATCATCATCGGGTATCACTAACTATAACACTAAAAAATTAACCTAAACTTCCACAGATGTCATGGTATATTTCTACAAATACTGCTATCATGCACATGAAGTAGAGTAAAGAACGATACCTCCCTCAAACTTGAGGAAATCATTATCCTCAATGCAACTAATAAAAACTATATTAAATGCAGTGCAATGAAATAAAATGCAATGATATGTACCTTGGCTACTTGGGCGGTGTAGTGCAATTCGACACAATGTTCAGCGCTTCGACGGGGGTAGACTAACATCAGGGTCAGTCTCAGCATCAATTTCCCGTGATTTTGACTTATCAGCAGTTGAAGGTGGGGTGAGTTGTTTTCCATTGACATTTTGAGTTTGCGCTTGGATTTCTTCTGTAACATCCCGTTTTTGGGGTTATTAGTTAGGCCTAGTTAGGTGAATTCGATTCAGGACGAATCGGGTTCTCCGGTTCATTAATTCCGGGCAAAATAAAATAAAGGTATTTTTAATTAAGAAAAATAATAAGTTGGAAGGTGGTTTGAAATATTAAAATATGTTTCTAATTTAAAAAAAATGATTTGGACTTTATAATGATTTTTAATTATGCTTAATTATGCATAAATGACCAATTTGTAATTTTTGGAAAATTTGGGGGACTAATTTGTAATTTTCGGCAATTACATTATTTTAGTGATTAGATTGAAAAACAAGCTAAACTTAGAATCCTTAGAGGGCCATAAACTCATTTCTAATTTTTAATGATGATTTATTCACCAAAATATAATTTTAATTACTTTAATTTGGTTTTTAATCATTTTCTACCAAAACCACTTTTCTCATCTTTTTCTCTCATTTTCTCTCCACTTTCTCTTCATCTTTTCTTCTCAATTCCTTGCTGATTTTTGCATCTTTTTCCACAAATATTACATCACTTGCATCATCTTTCCATTCTTTACAAAACCTATGCATTGATTTCATCAAATCTACATCAAATTGCAAGGAATCAAGAAGGGGAAAAACCTCATATTTTTTGTAAATAGATCTTGAAGGTAATTTTCTGGATTTCTATTCTTTTCTAAGGTTCTTTATTGAAATTCCCAAGTGTTAGCTTGCTAATCTTTGAATAAACACTTGATTCTATGTTCTTAATTTTAGATATAATGTTTTTGTGATGTTTTGTGAAATCTTTTTGGATCTCACTTAATGCTGGAAATTATATGAGTTCAATCATGTTTTTATGTTGATTTAATGATTGATTGAGTCTTGATTTGATATCACATTAATTTAATCCCGGAATAATGCAATCGGTGTAGTTTTAAGGTGTTTTTCGGTTGTTTTATGGGCTGTTTTAGATGCTTTAATGTTGCTGGAGATATAAGGATGGTTTGGAAGTGTTTTTGGATCATAATTGAAGTGTATTAGATGTTAGATTTGTAAGGTTTTGGGCTGATGTTGTTCGGATGCGTTTCGGCTTAGTCTTCGGTCTTTCCGGCTAAGTTTTTGGTAGTTTAATGGTGATCGGATATGGCTGTTGGTTTGAGCATGTTGTGATGTGAGAATGCTCTGTTTTTAATTTTGTAGAAGAGGTACAAGAAGAAGCTTGATTTCTGGTGCGTTGGTGCGATCATCAGAGTGCGGCGGAAGCTCGTTTCGCTTGTTGGTGAGTGGTTACGGTTTTAAAAGCGAATCGCGTTTGGTACGTTTTGTTTTTGGGGGCTATGGAAGAGTGTGAAAACCTTCCATAGTTCAAGAGTAAGTAAAGTATTTGTTTCAATGAACCGATATGAGTTTCGGCTATTTTCGACAAAGGTATTTCATTGGTAATACATGAGATTTATGGAAGTGCATGAGCATGTTTTAAGTTGATGCATATATGGGAGATACTTGCTGAAATGCATAGCTAATTTAGCATCCATGATTGTGGAAAAATTATGAGAAATGTTTTGGAATACAATATGGTTATTTGCCTTATACATGATGGTACCTTTGGGCATGGCTTTGGTTCATTTGTTGAACATTTTATGCATGCATTATGAGCAACAAGTTATCATGCATATTTGGTTATGATATTGGCTTAGTGACACTATCTTTAGATTCGAATACGAATGACATGTCATTAGGATTGTCTTAAGTGCACTATAATCAAAACTGAAAATACAGAATATTGCCTACACGTAACAAGGGTGACTTTGTGTCCAACGGTGTGTGGTAGAGCCGCCTACACGTAACAAGGGTGACTATGTGTCCGATCGTGCGTGGTAGTGCTAATGATGACTTCGTGTCATGTCAATGGTGACTTCGTGTCATGTCAATGGTGACTTCGTGTCATGACGAGACTATGGTCTCATGGATCCGTGTATTCGGTGAGCTCAAGGTTCACATTAAAGTAGTCACTAGAATGCCAATATACATACATGAAATTGAGAAGAGGTTTGAGCATCATTTACAAATTGATTTGACAATGTTTTGTGAACCCAAGGATGCATATGATTTAAAGAGTATGAGCATGAGATGTTAGCATGCATGATTTGACAATGTATTATAAACTATGTTTTCATCATGATTTTAAATAGAAGAATTGATGATTTGTGTAGAGCTTCCTCACTAAGCATGTTTGCTTAAGCTCTCTTTTCATCCATGCAGAAAAATAAAGGCACTTGGAGCTTGGTTCGAGGCAAGGAAACCAAGGGAAGAACCACTTGAATTTGGTATATTTTTGGCAAATAAATTGGGCAAAGCAATGTGTAACCCAAACCATGTGTAGTGTGTGTAATTAGGCTTTGGATTATGTTGTAATAAGACCATTATTGTTTGGATGTTAATTGTTGAACTTTGGATTGCTTGAATAGTAGAAGCATGTTCTAGCATGTACTTGTTGGATTGATATGTTGAACATCACTTTCCTTAGGGAGACCTATAACTTGAATGATGTCCATGACGTAGTTAATTATGTACCATATGTTGCTAATTATGGTTAAGATTGATGCATTTAGTGGTTCTAATTAATGGTTGAGTATTGAGTAAATATTCTGTACTTAGTGTAACGAAACTTTTGGTTCCAGACCCAAAGTTTCGAAACCTTAGTGAAGGTTCCGAAACCTTTGACAAATAGTTTGGAAACCTTCATGAAGGTTTCCAAACCTTGCGGGCAGTTTCAAGTTTGAAAAGCTACTGGACGCGAAAGGTTTGGAAACTTTCAGGAAAGTTTTGAAACCTTTTACAAAAAGTTTGGAAACCTTCCAGGATTTGTTAATTGTTGAAATTTTATTTTAGTCCCGGATATCTTCCTTTGTTCGATTAAGGTACTTATCGATGTTATTTTGAACTAAAATTTTGCATGCATGCATAAAGTTGATTTAATTTCAAGATAGTTAACCTAAATTGGATGAAGTCCTTGTATTTTGGAAGATTTACATTTTGGTCCTTAAATTAGAGAAACATGCAATTAATGATGTTAGAATGATCCGTTTGAGTTGAAATTTACTATGAGGAACTCTTGTATGCTTAATTGATTATTGATGGAAAGAATTTCTACTTTACTAATTGAATCTAAAAGTTTTACGTTTTAGTCCTTAGTCCATATTAGTGTTTAATCGGATGGTTGTTTTAATTAATGTGTTTCCAATAATGCTTTGTATGAAACCTTGATATGTAGGAATAAAATTGTGCCTCTAGTAAGATAAAATAAAAAATATATAACGGATTTTAGGGTTGTTTATTGAATCGAACCTTCACGGGTTTGGTTTGATATTCCCCGTGTAACCCGTTAGTGCCAGTTCCGTCTAGGTCGGGCTAAGGGGGTTACATCTTCCTCAAAGGAGAGGGCATAATTGAATCTACTTGTGGGGTTGTTGGTTGGTGTTCTTCTTGTTATGTGGACGGTGCGGTTGGGTATTCAAAAAGTGAAGAAACGAAACTAGCTCCATGGTCCTTTTCAGTAGTGGGGTCCGGTTTATCTTGAGTCTGGGCTTGCTCCTTTGAAAATGCCATGACATTTTTGGGAGTTTGTTCTCGAGCAGGTGATTGTGCTTCTTGGGCTTGTTGGTCGTGCCTTTTTTGACGGCTCAGTTGGTGATGGTACCTGATTTAGATCAGGTGCAGCTCGCCTGGTCGGTGTTGAAGTAGCTATAAATATCGTGGCATTTTCTGTTATAGTGGGCAATATTGAGTCCAAGAAAGCATGAAATTCTTGATCGAGCGGAGGAAGTAGTTTTGTCAGGTAGGTTTTGATGACTTCGTCTCTTTCCTTTGTGTAGAGGAAGAATTTTTGAGATCTTTGGATAAGTCATCTACTTTTTCCATGGCATTCTTGGATAGATCCAGTGCCTCATCTTTATAGAATGGGGCCCTTCCTCTAGCAACAGCAGCATGCGAAGATTCCGACTGCTCGTCTATGTTTCCCATTAAAGCTATCACCTTCTTAGCAGATAACCCTTTCATTCCTTCTAAAATTTTATCATATTGATATTCTTGAACATCCTTTTTCTGGAACAAAGCCGTGATTAAGTTTGGGAATAGAAGGATGCTCTTGGGTCTCTTCCAACAAGCGTGCGTCTCTTGCACAATAATCCTCCTTACATCTATGGGACATCCATAGAGAATGGAATGTAACAGCATAAGGCGGGGCAAACTCACAGTGGTGTGATACGAGGTAGGCATTAACTTGTATCTAACAAAGTGGCTCTACAATCGGGCGTTAGGAAGTAAAGACTCTCAGTTCACCGTGCGCCTTGCCCCTTGTTGACCATTCCACTCGGTCTCGGGCAAACATAAATCCTCCTTCACACCTTGGTAAGTTTCATAATCAGTCTCTTCTTCTTTTTTGGCGTGGCGGTCCACTCCTTAGGGAATCTTAAAGAACCGGTCGATAGCGGTGTTGGTGAAGTAAATGTTTTTGCCCCGGACATAAACAAATTTTTGGTCTGGGCTATGGATGTTGGCATAGAATTCACGCACTAAGGTGGCGTTGACGGATCCTGGATGGGCGGGAAACTTCTCCTAATGGTGTTGTGCCACCACATCTTTCATCTCTAGTCCCATCTCATCGGAGAGATTGAATCCTAGTTCGAACAGAATTCTTCGATTCTTGAAGCTCTTGAATCTTTCTCCCGTCGCTTGGTCTACAAAAGCAGAAGGGGAGGTTGGTGCGGATCCTAAGGTTCTCGTGCGTACCATCTTTGAGTAAAAATAAAGAAGACAAAGTGAAAAAGCTTTAAACTTTCTTTAATGGAGGAGGGTAAGGTTTCGACTATGGAGAATTATTGGTGAAGAAGAAGATGAAGTGTGAAGGGAAAGAGAAAAATAATAAAGGTGAAACCTTTATTATCTTAGTGGGGTTGTGGGCTAGAGACGTGTGGAGGGGGTTAATTGGTGGGGGAATAAAGGTGTCAGATTTTGTTTTTAATAGGAGAGAGAGGGGGTAAATTTGAATTTCAAAATAAAAACTCATTTTTCTTTTTGCCGCCCAAAGCTTCAAGTAGGGTTTCCTACTTTTCTCCTATTTCTTTCAACCGTCCGTCTCCAAGGGTGTGAAATAACCTAAAAAGATTAAAAGAAAGGATTAAAAGGTTTAACAAATTAAAGCAAATAAAACAAACTTAATGACTATTTATTTATGAACAGGAGTAAACTGAAAATGCCATGACATTTCAGTATGTCATGTATCTATAATATATGTTGTAGGTTTATCTCGCATCACCTGGGCTCCAGTGTAGATCTTCAGAAGGTGCCCATTAACTTTGAAAATTGTCTCGTCTTCTGGATTCTTGATGTCTACAGCTCCATGTAGGTATACATGGTGAATCACAAATGACCCAGACCACCTCGATTTTAGTTTCCCAGGGAAAAGCTTCAGCCTCGAGTTGAACAGGAGCACTTGTTGTCCCGCATGAAAATGTCGTGGCAAAATTGATTGATCATGCCATCGTTTGGTTCGCTCCTTATAGAGTTTAGCATTCTCATAAGCTTGGGTCCTGAATTCCTCCATCTCATTCAACTCTAGAAGTTTTCTCTCACTAGCTAAATCGAAATTCAAATTGAGTTTCTTGATTGCCTAATAAGCCCTATGCTCTAGTTCGACCGGGAGGTGAAAAGCTTTGCCATAGATTAACTTAAATGGAGACATCCCTAGTGGGGTTTTGAAAGTTGTTCGGTACGCCCATAACGCTTCATCAAGCTTTGGTGACCAATCCTTCCTTCTCAGATTCACCACTTTTTCCAAAATTTGCTTGATTTCACGGTTGGAAACCTCAGCTTGCCCATTGGTTTGGGGATGATATGCCATGGCAATTTTTTTTCGCACCCCATATCTTTGTAATGCCTTGGCAATTAACTTGTTTTCAAAATAGGTGCCTTCATCATTGATGATAGCCCTTGGCACACCGAATCTTGTGAAAATATGCTTATGTAGAAATTTAAGCACTGTCTTTGCATCGTTCCTTGGTGTTGCAATGGCTTCAATCTATTTAGACACGTAGTCTACTGCCAAAAGGATGTATAGATCTCCAAATGAGGATGAGAATGGTACCATAAAGTCTATGCCTCATACGTCAAATAACTCGACCTCTAATATGTTTTGTCGTGGCATTTCATGTCGTCTGGAGATGTTCCCAGTTTTCTGACATCGTTCACAGGCTTGGTAAAATGCATGGGCATCTTTGAATAATGTAGGCCAATAAAATCCTGATTGGATGACTTTTGCAGCTGTCCCCATTCCTCCAAAGTGACCTCCACATGAACATGTGTGACAGTGATGCAGAATATCACGTTGCTCTTCTTTCGGCACACAGCTTCGGATAATTTGATCGGCACAACGCTTGAACATGTATGGTTCATCCCAGAAATATGACCATGCGTCGTGTCTGAATTTCTTCCTTCCCTTGCTAGTCATGTCAAATGGCAAAACAACACTAACGAGAAAATTAGCAAGCTCGACATACCAAGGAATTATCGTGGCATAAAGAATTTTCTCATCAGAAAATTCATCATGTATATCAATCTTGTCATGACATTCCAGGTTAACTTCTAGCCTAGAAAGATGATCAACAACTTGGTTCTTGGTTCCCTTCCTATCTACCAATTCTAAATCAAATTCTTGCAACAACAATATCCATCTAATGAGCCTAGGTTTGGCATCCTTTTTAGTCACTAAGTACTTAATTGTTGAGTGATCGATGTGAACAATGATCTTACTGCCTATCAAGTATGACCTAAACTTGTCAAACGCAAATACCACGACAAGTAGCTCTTTCTCGGTGGTAGTATAGTTAAGTTGTGCATCATTTAAAGTACGGCTAGCATAATAAACAACATGAAAAATTATACCTCGACACTACCCTAAGACTGCTCCCACGGCGTAGTCGCTCGCGTCGCACATCAACTCGAACGGTAGTGCACAATCTGGGGGAACAATGATTGGTGCAGTGATCAGGCCTTGTTTCAGATCTGTGAAGGCGCCATGACATTTTTGATCGAACACAAAAGGCTGGTTCTGCTGAAACAACATGCACAAGGGCTTGGAGATCTTGGAGAAATCCTTGATGAATCTCCAGTAAAATCCCGCATGTCCAAGAAAACTTCTTATGCCCTTGACATTTTTTGGTGGTGATAGCTTCTCAATCATCTCGATCTTGGCTTTGTCTACCTCAATACCTTTGTGTGAGATCTTATGGACCAACACAATGCCTTCCGTCAACATGAAGTGACATTTCTCCCAATTCAGCACAAGGTCAATCTCTTCACATCGCTTCAGGACCTTTGCTAAATTGCCAAGACATTTCTGGAAACTGTCTCCAGAAACAAAAAATTCATCCATAAAAATTTCAAGAGAGTCTTCAACCATATCGGAGAAGATAGCTTGCATGCAGCGCTGGAAAGTTGTCGGGGCATTACACAATCCAAAGGGCATCCTTCGAAAAGCGTAAGTGCCATAAGAACAAGTGAAAGTGGTCTTCTCTTGGTCCTCCGGTACGATAGCTATTTGATTATAACCCGAATATCCATCCAAGAAATAATAGTAAGCTTTTCCCGCCAAGCGATCTAACATTTGGTCGATGAAGGGCAGAGGAAAGTGGTCCTTCTTTGTAGCATTGTTGAGCTTATGATAGTCCATGCAAATCTTTCATCCGGTCACTACTCTCGTCGGCAATAGCTCATTGTCCTCATTGCTCACCACGGTCGTGCCTCCTTTCTTTGGCACACACTGAACCGGGCTTACCCACGAACTGTCCGATATTGGGTAAATAACTCTAGCATCAAGCCATTTAAGAATCTCCTTCATAACAACTTGCTTCATGATGGGGTTGAGTCTACTCTGCGGCTCTACAGATTTGTCATGGCATTCTTCCAAAAGTATCTTATACATACAGATGGTAGGACTAATCCCCTTTAAGTCCGCCATGGCCCATCCTATCGCTCGTTTATGCTGTGACAAAACAGCGAGTAGACTTCTCTCTTGGTCAACCTTTAAGTTCGCAGAAATAATAACTGGCAGGGTCTCCTTTTCGCCCAAATAAGCATAGTTCAAATGCTTTGGAAAACTTTTTAGTTCCAACTTCGGTGCATCGAGTAATGAAGGCTTGGGAGGACTAAATTCCTCGAAATCGAGAGGTTCGAAGCTTGAATTGTTTCTAGCTATAAGCAGACTAAATTGATGTTCCTCCAATGAAGGTTCACTAGCTTCTTTCTCTTCTTCATTCGTGAGCTGTTCATATTCATCCAGCTGTACGAAATTGTTGTGGCAAAATTGACCAGCTTCCGTGGATTGCTCATAATCCACTTCCAAAATGCTCCGGCATTCTTTAGAGTCATCCATGTACTTGAGAGAATTATTGATATTCACGGTCAATCTTTGATTTGCTACACGCATTATGAGCTCACCCTTCTCACAATCAATGAGAATGCGATCGGTTGCTAGGAAAGGTCTTCCTAATATGATAGGTGTATTAGCATCAACCTCACAATCAAGTATGAGGAAGTCGGCTAGAAAAATGAACTTGTCTACCCTCACTATGACATCTTCGATCTTCCCCTCAGGTCTCACATGGGAACGATCGGCTAGCTACAAGATGACAGATGTAGGTTTCGCATCTCTCATGCCAAGCTTCACGAAAATTGACTTGGGCATCAGATTAACACTCGATCCAAGATTAAAAAGTGCTTTCCCAAAAAACTTTTCTCCAATGGAACAAGGAATAATGAAGCTGCCCAGATCATTCTTCTTTGATGGTAGATTACTCAAAGCAGAGAAATATTCTTTTGTCGTGGCAATTGTCTCGAACTTCTCCACTTTACGCTTCTTCGTGACTATCACCTTCAAAAATTTAGCGTAAGTTGGCATCTGGTCAATTGCCTCCAATAGCGGGACATTTATGTATAGCTGATCCAACTTGTCCATAAAATTTTTAAATTGAATTTCATCGTTGTGCTTCTTAAGCCTTTGGGGAAAGGGTGGGGGGGGTCTAACTTTTTCCACTGATGGTGTAGGAACTGGTTTTGCCGTGGCATTTCTGCTCACTCCATCGGCAGGTTCCTTTGTCGAACCTTCCTCCTGGTCCTTTTCTTCAAGATTTTTTTCAGGCATTTCTACTTGCACAGGTTCTAGGAGGGAATCTTCAGACTTCTTTCCCCCAAACTTATCTTGTTGATTAATTTGAGTACCACTTCTGAGTGTGATTGCGCTGCAATGCTCCTTACCATGCGGCTTAGTGACTTCAGTATCACTTGGCAGACGTCCAGGTTGACGCTCCTGTAATGTCGGGGCAATTTGGCCCATCTGACTCTCCAGATTTTGCAACAAAGCATTGTGGCTTTGCAGTAGAGTACCTTGGTTCTTGATGGCAGTTGTATGATCTTGAAGCATCGTCTTAGTACTTAGAATAAAATCTTACATAGTCGCCTCCAAAGAACTAGTATTAGATTATGATGCAACCCTATTGGTCTGATTATGCCAAGGCATATTCGGTTGAAAATTCTGGGCTCTTGCTGATTTTGGTTTCGCGCTGGGCGATTAGGATTATTGGGTCCTTGGTTGCCCCGTGAAAAATTCGGATGCTATCTCCATCCTGGATTGTAGGTGTTCGAGTAGGGATTGTTGTTGCTTCGTTTAAAGTTGCTCACATAATTCGCTGACTCATGGGTTCCTGGGAACTCACTCTCGTGATGATTGTCATGGCATATCAGACATGCTGAACTAACCATCTTCACTTCCTCCACTTCATTGGAACGTTGAATGCTCTTTAACATGTTGGTGATAGCTGAGAGTTGGGCGGATAGTGAGTCTTTCACATCAAGTTCAAATGTCCCTTGTGCCTTCCTCCCGGTTCCAAGCCTTGTAGAAGGAAATTGATAGTCATTGTTGGCAATTCTATCAAGAATGTCAAATGCCTCCTCGGGTGATTTGTCTAGCAAAGTTTCATTTGCCAAGGCATATAGCATCATCCTCGTTGGTGCATTAACTCTGTTGTAGAACATTACAACTTGATTCCAATCTTGAAATCCATGATTTGTATACTTACGAAGTAGTCCCTTGTATCGATCCCAAGATTCGCATATTGACTCGTCGTCACCTTGGCGAAAAGAAGCAATGTCATTTCGAAGTTGAGTAGTGAGATTCGGAGGATTATACCGTAGCAAAAAGCTCTTGCATAGATCAGCCCATGACTCCATCGATCCGAATGATACTCCACTCAACCATCCCATTGCTCGACCACATAGAGAATAAGGAAATAGCTTGAGCTTCAACACATCCTCATGAACTCCTTATTGACGGAATGAATCATAAACTTCTAAAAATATCCTGATATGTTGCCTTGCATCTTCATGCGCCATACCTCCAAATTGCCCAATCGAGTTAAGCATGTTGAACATAACTGGCTTAAGTTCGAAATGTGTAGATGTAATTTCTGGTGTCACGATGCCAGGATTGAGATCATCCAAGATAGGGTTTAAATGATCCCTAATAGCTCTTGGTCTAGGTGCAGTAACGTGCTGATTTTCCCCGACATTTTGAACTGCTGGGTCCTGAACTAGTGGGTCCATAGTTGTATGCTGAGTAAACCTTCTTTAACGAAACAAACGCTCAATTTTAGGCACTATAGGATAAAGAGGTTCGTTAGTAGACCGTCTGGACATGCACTGAAAAGAAAAAACAAATAAACAAGTAAAACTGAACTAGAAAAATAAACTAAGCAAAACAAAAATGCCAAAACAAAAATGACAAACTTTAGATAGATAGATCCTCGGAAACGGCGCCAAAAACTATGTGTGTTTTTGTGTAGTGCTGTAATTGATATATGTGAACACACGTATATGTATACACAGTCATGCAAGTAATAATAAGGTGAGTGAGTATCGTTCCCACGAGGATCTAGAGTAAAGTGTGCAGTCAAATTTGTCAAGGCAAAAAGGGTTGTCACTAAAAAGAAAACAAAAGATAAAGATATAAACACAAGAAAATGGATATGTACGATGAAGGTTTAAGATGGAAATGCTATGACAATTCTAGAGTGCAAGCAACTGGAATTTGCCATGGCAAAATAGAATGGATGATGATGGTAAGGTGGATGTATGAAGGCGGTGTGTGAGTGAATAGCAGAGTGATTGCAAGATAACAAGCAAAGTAAGGAAAGTAAGTTGTAAATGCGAGGGCAAAAACAGGATGCAAAAACATGTTAAACAATATATTGTACTTCTCCTCTATTGATGAACTCTCTAGAGAATGACTGATGATGTCTTTTATGGTTTCCTACCCTTTACCCCTACCTAACATATTGCTTCTATGGTGTATACTTACTCGACAGAGGTTTCTAAGGTATTCCCGCTCTCTCGAGTCATAGGAACCTGACAAACTAAAATGTCATGGTATTTTTGCCTGTTACGCGAATGACACCTTAGCCTTTCGATAAAGTACCCTCCTTTTAGTCGTTGAAGCCTTCACTTACGCCTCTATCGAGTGCTCTAGGATCCAACTAGGACCTATTTGCAGTCTAGAATCCATTGCTCAGGTAGATCCTCCCTTAGCTCCTCTCAGATGATCGAAGGATCTATAGTTACGCCTCTCTGGAGTGCTCTAACTTGTATCTAAACCATGGACACTCTCGTGCCTCTTACAAAGCTTAAATAATTACCAACAATGAGCAAAGCAAATATACAAACACTTAGCATGCAATATATTAAATGGAAGCAAAAGTTAATCATCCATAAAAGCTACCACCGAAACAAGGTTATATGGTGGAGCTAAATGTTAAGAGTAATCAACCATATTAAACTTAAACATCTAACATTAATCCTCATGAAAATATAACAAAATAAAGCAATGAAGGAGGACTAGAAGACACCCTCGGTGTGCACTATCGCCGGCTCTTCAACCACCATGGTCGCCTTGGTGTGCTAGCCCCTCTCGGGTGCTTAGCACATCACTCCCTTCGAGTACTATCAATGGAGGTCCCTTTGGCCGGAAGTTGGAGGAGAAAGGTGGGAGCTTTCCGCCGCAAAGACTGCCGAAAAGGTGCCTCTTTTCTATTTTTTTCTCTCCCGAAAAAGCCTTTTCTTTATGTAGGTCACCATGTCTTTTAAAGAGGGTGAAAACCTAGAAGATGTGCAAAAATCCCTTTCTGCCCTAATTTTTGTCCTAACATTCCTACAGGACTGACAGAGGTGACAGTGGTCCCCTACTGACGTGGAATGTATATAGGCCATATTCTTTGTGGTCCCCTATTGAGGTGGCTGTAGCCAACTATAGTGGTGCCGATCGACTGTGGTAGCACCAGCTGTCACTCTTATCAAAATATCTCTTTGTCATTTAGCTTAGCCCAGGAGTTCTCTAGCTTTGTCATGGCATTTTTCTTTTGTCATCCTTCTAAGAATGCCATGATAAATTGTCTCAACTTCCGTTTTGCTTTACCTACACAACACCACTAAAAAGAACTACCTTTCCCATTAAATAGCACCTATTACCACCTCAAAATGCCAAGGCATATCAAAATGACTATATGTAATGTCATGAACCTAAATGCAACTAAATGAGTCTATATGAGCCTAAGGACACTCAAAAACTTAAGTAAAAAGGCCTAAAATATAGCCTTTTTACGGAGTTATCAGCTCCCATCTTTGGAAAGTTATTTTGGAAAAGATGAAGGCTTCCAACCCTAGGTCATATTCTTCGGTGTAGTGGAAACCTTGTTCTTCCCAGATTAGTCGCGCCTTGAAATTACAGTTGTAATATCTCTCTACATCTACGGTTGACATGTGTATAAAAAGCGTATTTAAGTGCAATTGTACACGTCAAGTAATATAATGATAAGTATTTATCGAATATCGTTCTCCACAGGGACTGGTGTACTTAATATGCCTCCTTCTCTTTCCTTGCTCCTGAAGTTAATAAAATAAAAACACAAGTAAAAAGATTTGTTGAATAACTAAAGAATAAAAGCTTAAATAAAAGGTTGAGAACGAATAGAGAGAATGGGTAGGATCCAGTTGTATCATATAGTGGATTCGATTGATCTGTTCTTGTTCAATACAATGGCACTGCACTGCCTCGGCAGTACTGCAGATACTGTATTGGCAGCGACAATGTTCTCTGCCGCGGCAGTCTCTTGCTCTTGGGCAAAATTACCAAAGTTCGGCAAAGTGTCCTTGAATGTTTTTGTTTATCTCTAAGTCGAAATATTGTTGATGACCAGTCCTTGATGATACCTCTCAGCGTGAATCAATTATAATCACCAACTAATCTCACACTTCTTTTTGCTGCTAAAACTCTTAACCTATCTCTTAGGTCGAGTTAGTGTCTACAACACCGCACTTACCACTTTCGTGAATCTAACTCTTTCGATATTAGATAAATGGATTACTTACAAGCTCCTCTCTCGAGTTTGAATGCAAGAACAAAGAATGGAAATAGGATAAGCAAACTTTGATATTCTTATTGTATTGAAACGAAGAAACAAAATACAATCTTCTCACACTAATATTCAACAACCTTCACCTAACCCTAAACAGCTTAGAACATATTGTGTTGAAGAACACAATTCTTAGGGTAAAGCTTTCTCTCTAATTCGGCTCTCTCTTATACATTGGACGACTTATATATTTATAGTCTAGACCTAGGGTAACTTTTTCCTAAGTAGAATATAACTTGGAGTAGGAAACAAGTAATAAAAATATAATATTTCCAAGTTTAATTCTATCTAGAAGATTATTCCTACGTGGCCTTTGACTTGATCTTTTCACGTGCTACTCTGCTCCAATCCAAACGTTTCAAGTCCGGACATTCTCATCTTATTTTTCTCTTTCAATCGCCCAGCATCAGTATTGAAACTTCTATTGCCGCGACATTGCTTCTGCCTTCGGCAATGTTGTTGCCTCGGCATTGGTTCTTCCCTCGGCACTTTTGCTTCCTCGACAGGTAATTCCTGTGACTATACAAAAACAAGCTATAAAGCCTTCTTTTCTCACAAATATCATCTTTATATGTTGTGGCAGCAAAATATCAATTATTGAACAATAAGTATATGTATCAGTTCAAATTAGTGGGTAATGAGTTTATATTGTGTAGGAAAAGAATAGTAAATAATAGCGGTTGGTATTAGTGTTGTCATATTTTACTTATGGAGAAACAGAGAGGAATTTTTGGCAGAGTAAAAGTATTAGAGAAGAAGTGTGAACAAGATGAAGCATTGCTTATCTATTTATAGGCGAATGCGGCTGACCAACTATTGGTGAGGTAGCAGTGATGTTATTATTCGTGGCGTGCACGCCATGCCATTCCAATTAGCCTCCACTGGGCGGAAGAAACGATGCAGCTTTGACTTGGGCGGCAAGTTTTTTGTCGAGATGTTTTTGTCTTGAGTTGGGTCACGTTTTGGGCTTGGTTATATTTTATCTTCTTTGACCTAAAAACTGAAAATAATAATATTAAAATTGTGAGAAAAATTTAAAAGTCTGAAACTAAATTTGGAGAGAGCGATAGAAATTTAAGTTACTACAGAAGTTAATAAAATGCATCTTCGGCAACAATCATCTTTCCCATTTTGGATGGAGGAGAAGTTAATGTCCCAGTTGTTGTTTCCTCATCAGGTGGTTTCTTTCGAATGTATTGTTGTTCAAGGGGAACGCTGCCTTGGCAGAGGTTGCCTTGACAAGGTTTGTTCAGGTAGTCTATTTTTGTTTTGAAGTTAAACTCAATTTTAACTTCAATTCTTTGGCATTCATCTGGTTCGTCCTGATGCCTTAGAGTTTTAAACACATTGATCCTTACTTGTTGATTATTGAACCTTATGATTAATTCTTCTTTCTCGCAATTGATCAACGTTCTTTCTGTGGCTAGGAATGGCCTTCATAGTATGATTGGTGCATGTTCATCTACTTCACAATCAAGAATTAATAAGTCAGTAGGGAAAATAAATTTATTCATCCTTACCAGAATATCTTCAATTTTTTCTTCTGGTTGCACGTAAGAGCGGTCTGCCAGCTGCAGTATCATTGTTGTTGGTTTTTCTTGCCCAATGTCTAGCTTCTAAAATACTGACTTAGACATGAGATTTATGCTAGCGCCTAAGTCACATAATGCCTTACCCACGTATTGATCACCGATAGTGCATGATATTGTGAAACTACCAGGATCCTTTTTTTAGGTCGTGGTCTTATTATGTAGCATTGTCACACATCCTTCTATTGCGACAATTGTTTCAAATTCCCCAATTTTTATCCTTTTTGATATAATATCCTTAAGGAACTTAGCATAGTTGGGCATTTGTTTTATTGCCTCCACCAAAGGTATGTTTATATGTACTTGTTTAAGTATGTCCAGAAATTTCTTTAACCGGTACTCCTCTTTTTATTGTTTCAACCTTTGTGGAAAGGGTGGTGGTAAACGCGATCCTCAATCTTTTCATCACATTGGAATCTTATCTGCGGTGCGGTTATGGTATCATCTACGAAGGCGGCATCATCGATAATATCTGCTAGTTCTTTTTCCTCAAGTTTTTCTTTAGTAGCTGCTTTTGGAGATACTGTTTTAGGGGTCATACTTACTGTCTGGGTAGGTATTTTAGGATCCTTTAGTTGTAAATCACTTCTGGTAGATATGGCTTTGCATTGTTCATGAGGACCACTTCTAGCAATTTCAGTATCGCTAGGGAGACCTCTTATGAGTCTGTTTTTCATCTGTTGTGCCATTTGTCCTACTACAGTTTTCAGCGTCTTGAGAGCAGCTTCGTTATTTTGCATTCTCATTTATGTTTTATCCATGAAGGTGTCGGTTCTTTGAATAAAATTGTTGGTATTTGCAATGTATGCACCAGTCTAAGCCATAAAGGTTTGTAGTGTGTTCTCTAGAGTCTGGATATCTATTGTCTGTGACGGCGGCGGTGCCTGCTGCGGCATCTGCTGCTAAGCAAATTTATTATTTTGTTGGAATCCCGTAGATTGCACTGGTTGATGTTGCGTGTTAAGAGCATTATTAGGATTTCTCTATGAGAAATTAGGGTGTTTCTTCCATGATGGATTATAATTGTTGGATATATTGTTTCTATTAAAGTTTCAACATAGAAGGAAGATTCTGGATTGTGCGGGCATGCGTTCGATTCATGATTGTCACCACATGTTTCGCAAAGAATAGTGACTGCTTTTATTTCCCGATCATGTCTTGGTTTATGCAGATCTTTGACCATGTTGGTTAAGGCTGATAGTTGTGCTAAGATAGAATATGCAGAATCAGAAGTTGTCATACCTCACATATTTATGCCTCTTCGGGTGGTTGGATGTTGATAGTCATTCTTAGCCAACCTATCCAAAATTTCTAAACTCTCATGGGGTGGACGGTCTAAGAGGTTACCATTAGAGGAAGCATCAAGCATCATCCTCGTAGGGGTGTTAACTGCATTGTAGAAGATGGATACTTGGGTCCACTCAGGCAGACCATGCATGGGGCATTTTCTGTATAATTCTCTGTATCTTTCCCAAGCTTTATACATTGATTCATCTTCGTCTTGCCTAAGGGATGTTACATCGTTTCTCAGTTTATCAGTCATATTGGTGTAATTGAATCTGGTAAGGAAGCTTCTGTATAGTTCTGTCCATGAGTTCAACGATCTCGGCTAGAGTTTATTTAACCAAGATTTTGCCCTATCCCTCATGATAGGGGAACAATTTCAGCTTAAGAATGTCGGTTGAGACTCTCAGCAGCTTAAACGAGTTACAAATTTTTAGAAAGGATTTAAAATGCTGTCGAGCATCTTTATTGGCCGAACCCCCAAATTGGCCTAGGGTGTTGATCATGTTGAACATGACCGGTTTTAATTTGAAGTGCTCTGCCTCTATGTTAGGCATCACAACTACAGGAGTTAACCCATCTAAATACTTCTCTAAATAATCTCGAACGATTCGTGTGTGTCCCTATCTTAGAATGTTTACTGGGTCAACAACTGCAAAAGCATCGCGGTTTTCTGTCGCGGCGATATTCATACCCGCGTTGTTTTGTTGGTCAGGTTCTACGTTCATTCTTTAGCATGCCCTATGTTTCAGATCTCGTGCTATTTTTTCAATTTCTGGATCGTAAGTGTATTGATCAATAGTCTTATTAGACCAGGTCATACACAAAACAAGCCTTGTAAGTTAAGATAAAAACTAAAACTAAACAAAAGTAAAGAAAATAAAGTAAAATAATTGGAAAGGTGCAAAAATAATTAGTATTAAAATTGAACGTTAGTCCCCGGCAACGACGTCAAATCTGATGGAGGCAATAGAGTTCTATTAATTTCACCTTTGTCAGATTGTAATACTTTAGGTTGTCGATTCCACAGGGACTGAGTCGACTTCACTATTTCTTATGATTGTACTATGAAAATTAAAAACCCAAGTAAATTGAAGAGTTTGAATTATAACTAAGAAAACTATAAAACATAGAATTAAATAACGAAATAATAAGATAATAGAAACGAGGCTAAATTGAGTGCTTTATAGAGGAGAATCCAATTGTGTTAAGTATCCTCTTATTAATGCAATGGATTAAATAGCCGTCTCGGTAGATCGCACGAAGGGTCGCCGCAACTACCTAGGCGGGGTTATGCCTTGTCGAAAATTCAACATTCCATAGTTTAATAGAGAATCCTTGCATGTCTTCTTCCTTATCCCTAAGCAAAGAGAACTATTGAAACCCGCGTCTTGATAATACCTCCTAGCGTGAATCAAGGGCGGACAACAATCAAACACATGCATCTTATTAGTCGCTGAAATCCTATGTGGTTAATATCTTAACCGGATTAGTCAATGCCCATGAGAAAAGACCGTATTCTCTTGTTTCGTGAACCTACATCTCCTGATGCTAGGCAAATGGGTTTTTCTCACATACTTATCTTTCGAGCTCATATACAAGAAGAGTCAATACTAAGAGAGAATAAACTATAAAATAAGTTTTGCATTAATAAGCATCAAACATAACATAACCTTTTTCCCCAACTACTCCACAAAAAACTTAAACCTCCGAAAGGTTTAGAACATGATGTAGTCGGCAGCTAAAGGTATATAAAAGACAGAATTTGTCTCAACTCCATACTAAACCTAAACCTAATAAGTGCTTTATATAGGCCAAGCCCTAAGCTGAGCTTTCCATGCAAGGAAAGAGTTCTAAAAGGGAAAGAAATATAATTCCTAATTAAACTATATTAATTAAATTTTATTTCCTAAAATATATCTTCTTTCCCGCGGTTAACTTTGACCAGGGCTTAACCTCCTAACTAGGCTTCTTCTTTCTCTTGCTCTTTTTCTGTTAAGATCGATATCTTTTTCTCTCTCTGTCGAGCACCAGTTGTTATCTTTTATGTTGTTGTCGCAGCCTCCAACGTACTACCGTAGCGGGTTCTTTATCTGCAATTTAGCATCTATTTTCTCGCTTGGCCATCTCTGTGATGTAGTTTCCTGTCTAAGAAAGAAAACTATCAAACGCATATGTTTTATGTCAAATAATAGATAAATTAATAAAATTAGTGTTCGGATGCTGAAGTATGAAAAATAACCAGAAATATTCATTATTGCCTTAAATTTGTCTTTATTAGCAATAAACAAGTGGGAAAATAATATAGAAAATGAGGACTTTTTAGTACTCATCACACCGCATGGAAAGGGAGAAATGACATGTCAATCATCTTTCAGACACTTAACCATTTTGTTATTGACAGAACAATTATCTAGAGTGATTGTAAAATTTTTTTCTTAAGATCCCACTCACATAACAATTTATTCACAAACTTATAAATAGACTCACTATCATGTGATGGGGAAAAACTTCAAAAATTTAAAATTTTTGACTGATGTTTTCAGTTATTATCAACATAATAATATGTATTTAGAGCATAATAAGAACGAGATGTGCAAGCAGACCATCCATCACATGTAAAGAAGATACGACTTGGAACAGAATGCAATGAATCAAGCAACAGTTTTTTTTATGTGTTTCATGATTTAACATGCAATATTAAGTAATAGTATACCTAGATATAACTTTAACAGCTAGATTTAGATATTGATGCAAATCAATTCATCATCTAGTTTATTTTGGTGGAACACCCAAAAACTGAAAAGAAAGGTCAAGTAAATCTCCATTGCTGTGACCAATAATAACTTCTCTGTCAACCAAAAGACATAGAATATGTGACACATTTTTTAAAGTTATTGTTATCTCACCGCACGGAATATAAAATGTGTGTGTCTCTAGTCTTCACTACTCTACCAGAGTATTAGTTAAATCTACGTTCAATTTGACATTACTAATAATTTTAGATAAGTGTTCATAACTGACTCTAAAAATATATTCCTACAAACGAGGGTTTGAATCTCGAGTCAATCAAGTGTAAGAAACATCCAAGCCACATTCAATATCATACTAAAAATTATAAAAAAAATTATAAAAGACAAAAATTATATTAGTTGAATATTACTATTAACAAAATAAAAAATATATGAAAAAGAAAGAAAACGTACGTTTCTTCGTCGGTAGTTAAAAACATATTTGTAATCTAATTTGATTAAACTTGTCATCATTACAAAAGTAAGATTTTAATTGAGCCTATTTATATAAGAATTTGCGTTGGCTGTGATGCTAGTTAGTAATTCTTGTCGTGCACAATATAAATTATTTTTATGTGTACCGAAATGGAGTTACTATTCCAAATAAAATTTAAAGGAGTTATTTTCCCGATAAATAAAATAAGGGAATATATTCCATTTAAGCCGATATAAAGATGAAACAATTACTTATTAAATATTGTTGAACCGCATGTTAAACATCTGCTAGAAACAAGGAAGAAAAAGTATCCATATCACGCTTTTTCAATGCCAGACCTATCTCCACTCCGTCGCTCCCATCTCTGCTTTCCGCCATGGAAAAGGCTTCATGCTGATCAATGGAAACAATCGCCACTTTCAGGGGTTCCCCCCATCCGAAATCTGATCCATAAACACCAAATCTAGGTGACCCTGCAACACTAATGATCTGAATCTTTGCCATTTCCTTAAAAAAATCCAAAGTATTTGACAGGCTCTTTTCGATTCCTTCAAGAACACCTCTCTCCATTAAAGATTTCACAGTCCCACTTACCTTTTGAACAGCATAAACAAACCCATTTTCACCTAAGAAATCTCTTACTTTAGCGACTTCCATTTTACCTGTATTACAGTTCCCAAAGTAATTTTCGGGGGCTGGAGGGTTTAACCGGCGCCTGCAATCGACTATGAATCCGAGAACAACATCTTGGTCACCTTCTCCTCCTCGGGCTTTCACCATGCAAGTTGCTACATAAGCATATGTAAGCACAAACGTTGATAGGTGAAGTTGTTTACCACTCTCTGAAGGTACTGTGCACAGTACCCTTTCTCTTAATTTCTTGAGATCATCTCGAGTAATCTCAAACGTTGCTCGAACAAGATCCGGTGTTCCTCTGGTACTCGTCGTGATTTTTAGGCTTTTCCCACTCACAGCTACCCACTGATCCAGATATAACATGTCGAGTCCGTCGGGAACTTTGAGAACAGACCTGTCAAAAAACGGGATCAGCTCGGGTGGCAAGGGTGAGTTGCCTTTGTTTCCTTGGTTACATACATAAGCCCAAGATTTGAAGAACATGGTTGTGGTTTTGCCATCGAGAACGGCATGGTGGGCTGTGATTCCAATGCAAAACCCCGTATTTGGGAAAAGGGTTATTTGCAAAGCAAGAGTTGATGATGAAACATCTGAAGTGAGCAGCTCGGGTTTGAGAGGATGCAACTCGACAGCGTCATGGATTCCTTTCCCAGAAAGGAGATTAAAATCAGCATCAGATTCGGCAACCGTGAGGGGAACGCCGTCGTTCGGAGTGAATAAAACGACGGGTTTAGGTTGGCCTGGTGACCACTTGAGGTTGCCGGCGAGGGGGAGGTAATGGAGAAGTGTGAGGGAAAGGGAGTGCTTCAGTTTTGGGAGGATAACTGAGTTGAAACCAGCATGGGTTAACTCGTTGAGTTGGTAAAAGAAGAGCCGCTCAACAGGAGGAAGCTTGAACCAGAAAAGGTCGAAGAAAGTGAGGGGAAGACACATTTCGGTCCCTGATTCCGGTGAGTTAGGGGAAGGGGTAACTCGGGTGACCTCAAGAATTTTCATTGCCTTTGTTTGATTCTGCAAGACAATCACATCAAGAAGATACATATATAGTGACACAGATGATATATTTTTTTCCAGATCTGGCTCAATGTTGGAAAATTCTATTCATATGTTTAATTTATAATATTTCTATCTTTTATTATTTTTATTTGTATGGTTTTCATGTAGATTTAGACGATCATAAATATCAAGACTTTGGGTAACGTGATGGGATCAATGGGTCAGAGGTCAATTTTTTTTAAAGTTTATCTTAAAATCACTATTTGTATTATATATTTTTTAAATTAAGTATTTAATATTTTTACACTACGTGTATAAAGTTTTGTTATATTAGTGTTTCAAGGCAATATATTAGGCTTGAAGGGTGCGATGCATGACTAATTAAATCTTGACAAGTGATGGAGAGATTATAATTTGGTGATTTGTAGAAGCAAAGAAAAATAAAACAATGATCACAATAATTTAGAATGGTTTAGACTTCTAACTCAATCCTACATCCATTTCCTTAGCTTTTCACTAGGGATGGAAAAAGCTGACTCCACCTGAAAACTCACATGAAACTTGTTCGAGTCAGAACTTGTTTTAACCTAGGGATGTAATGACCCGAACCTGGTCTGTATCCGACTATTGTTGACCCAAGCCCGAGTTGGACCTGTTACTATAGTAACCGAATCCAAACTGTATCTGATCGAAAATGACCTAAACCCGATTTCAACCTGTTACTGTAGACCTGAAACCCGACCTGTATCCGACTGAAACGAATCCGAATCCGAGTTTGACCTACCAAATAATCGATATTACCCCACTGAATCGACCCGAGACTTGATTTTACCTGACCTATTTTGAACTCGACCTGTTTTAAAATCGACCTGATAAATAACTCAACTTATTTTGTACCCGATCTGTTATTTACCTAAACTAATTTTAACAAAACTTAATATCTACATGACATATAATTAAATATACTATAATTTGATGAATTTAAAATATGATAAATATAATTAAGTTTAAAAATAGAATTAGAGATGAGAATTAATTTAGAATTAATATTTAAATATAGTATTACATATTTAATTAAATTAATTTATTTACTATTTTATTTAGTTTTAATGTATTTAATTTTAATTATAATTCTAAATTAAATACATACATTATATTAGTAATATACATACATTAACTCATAAACAAATTAAATATATATATTAGTATACATTTAAGTATATATAATATATATTATATAGTACATATAATACATTAATACATAAAATATAATATATATACGTATATCATATATATTAAAGTATATTATATATGTATTAAATTATATTATATACATAGTATATATTAATGTATATTATATATATATATTAATATATACATCTAGTATATATACATATATAAAAAATAAATATACATATATTAATATATACATCTAATATATATCTTGTATACATATATATATTTGAAGTAAATCTAAAATTAAAATTTTGAGAGTTTTTTTTTTTATTTTAGGGGAGATTTTTGATTTTAACGAGTGGGTGGGGGAATTTTGGATTTTAGGGGGATTGGGGGGGATTTTGGATTGGGGAGGGGGAAATTTGGATTTTTTTTTGGGGGGGGGGGGGAGGGATTTTTTATTTTAACCGGGTGGGGTAGATGGGGATTTAAATTTGAGGATTGTTTTTGATTTTAGGGAGAGATCAAAATTAGCGAAAAAAATGAATTTTTGTTAGTGAATCTAACAATTTTAAATAAAATAAAAAAATATAAAAATGAAGAATATTAAAAACATTAGTAAACAAATAAAAAATTAGAAAATTCAAATCTTAAAATCTTTTATTTTCGCATTGAATAAAATACGGAGGGAATTTGTTCGCTCATGTTTTAAGGGTTATTATTATTTTAAGTCGTACTAATTTAAAAATTTTACTCTTAGATCTTTATTTTTTAATTTTTATTTGATTCATTTTATGACAATTTAAATTTAATTTTTTTTATATTTTAGATTTATATTCAAAATTTAGTGGTAAATATATGAAATATATATACATAATACATTAATATATATTAAAGTATATACATATACATACATATATATATGCATTAAATTATAATATATACTTTATATTATAAAACATAAATATTATATAATATAATATGTATACATCAAAACATATAATACATATAATATATACTTTATAATATATACTATAATACATATTATATTATATACTATAAGCATATATTAAAGTATACATATAATATATATTATAATATATACTTATATCATATACTCTATATATTAAAAATTAATATACATGTTAATATGTATGATATATGCATAATATATTATATATATACATATAACATACATATATAAAATACATATACATATAGATTATAGCATACATGATACATACATATATATATTAATATATACATGTACTACATACTCATTATTATATACAATTATACATATATATATGTTATATATATATAGTATATAATATACATTTACTAATTATTATATATACATATACATATAGCATACATATATAATATATTGAATTATTGATATATATATATATTAATATATTAATGTACTATGTATAATATTATTACTACTACTAAATACTAAACTACTATCACTATATATACATATAACATACATTGATACATATATTATATACATGAATGTTAGAATGTACTTGTGTAGTTATGTATTATGTATAATTAATAATTGTATACATTATAAATATATTATACATACATTATATATATAATATATCTAATTACTAGACATCTAATTATTAATATATATTATATAAATACTTATATTAGTTATTAAATTATTAATGTATTATATATATAGTGTAATGTATACCATATTTTAATATATATTATAATTTTATTTTTCATACATATATATAGTATTAATTCATTTATATTATTATTCCATTTGTAAAAATAGTATTATTCCATAAATGGTATTATGACATAAATAGTATTATTCCTTATTCTAGTATTATTTTACTTCCAAAATAATATTATTTCATATATATTATTAATCAATATATAATATTATTCTATTTCCAAAAATAGTATTAGTCTATTTATAGTATTACTCTATATATAGCATATTTTCTACGTATAGTATAAATTTCTTATATAGTATTAATTTTATATATACTATTATTCCATTTATAGTATAAATTCTATATATTGTCTAAAATTTATTTTTAATTTTTGAAATATATTAAACTATAGTATAATTATAAATTTATAATGTATTAAAGATAAATTTTTAAAACTTTTAATTATTATTAAGTTATAATTTTTGTAATTTAGTCCTTATAACTTATAAGTTATTTTTTTGAATTGATTATTACTGATTTTTCTAATTTACTTTAATGTTTATAATTTTTAATTTTTATAATTTAGTCCTTACAAGTTAATGTTGATTTTTTTAATTTCAAAATTTAATCTTTAACTTTATGGTCTAATATTTATATATTTTTTTACCGTATTTATACAAATCAAAATTAATAATTTAAATTACTATGAATATAAAATCAAAATTAATTTGACCTAAAACAAAACCAACTTGAAATAACCCGACTTGAAATGCAACCAAACTGAAATGGACCAGACATGAAATCTACCCGACCTAAAATGAAACTGTCAATTATCCGATTTGAACCCGAACCATTTTGCATCCGACCTAAAATAGACCCACACATGACCTGAATCGAGTCAAAACATCAAATCAACTTGAAATGACTTATATCCAATTTTACCCGACCTGATAGTACCCGACCTGAAACCTATCCAACTAACTGTTTTTACATCCCTACTTCTCATTAAGGATTTTCCAAATTCACTAAGAGTTTCGTCCTTTTGATACTAAAGGCCTAACCTTACAACTTTGATTCAATTCTTGAATCAAGCATCCAAAGTTCACAACCCGAACTTTAAGAAATCTCTCAACAAGAGAAAATCTTAAGCAAACTTGTTAATCCTTCTAATAAGGTTGTTGTTTGCAATCTAATTACAAACCCAATTCCTAATACACTTGAGCATATATAAACATTTTAGCTCCCAAATGTTTGTCTACCCAAACAGTAAGAATTTTAGCTTTAAGACAATTCTTTCATTATATGTCATTGACAATGGAACCCTTAGTTTATACATGATGCTTGAGTCTTCCTTTTATCATCCCAAATAAGCTTCTATCCATTGGTGACCGTTGGATTGATTTGAAGTTGATTTCTACTTCTAGTGCATGTGGTATCGAAATGCGTGGTAACTGTTTCGATACTGCCACTTTGGAAAATAACTGTTGAACCTGCATTTAAGAACCGATATCGAAACATCTTGTAATGGTATCAATATCATTAACTCAGCATATCAAACCATCTAAATCATATTTGATATGACTCCTAGTTATTAGGATTTTTATAAATTCGTTATGGTTTCCATAAAGCCGTTGGAGGTTTATCGAAACACATAAAACTAGTTTTGATAATGCGTATTGAAATGGGTGCTTGCTGTATTGAAACCAAAAATCAAATTGGCAAAAGGGATCGAAATGGTCCAAGACCGTATCAAAACCAATCTATAATTTTGTCTTTGAAAAACATAGCGGTATCGAAACACATAGGAGGTGTTTCGAAACGTCTTGGTTAAAAACACTTTGGTTTCTTTAAAACATTTTGAACAACTTCAAACTTTCTCAAGAACCTCTTAAATATATTTTCAAGTTGTTTAGACATAAGAACCATTTTTGAAATCTTTTCAAATTAGTACAAAACTATTTTTTAGTTATTATATCAAAACATATAGTTCTACAATCTTTCTTTTTTTAATATAATAAAACCAAATTGAAAAATTGTCTTTGAGATTCCTCCCCCTTTATGAAATAAAACTTGAATAAGAAAATTAAAGAATCAAATTATTTAAGGTTCCCTCTTATCCATTTTAAATCAATTGAAAAGCAATTTTTCACAACATTCTCCCCCCCTTTTTATCAAAAATGATTCAAAACAAAGTTTGAAAATCTTTAATGCTAATAACATAGGAGAGTTTAAAATTGTCAATTGCTGTAAAAAAGTTTTGAAAATAAATATCAAAAGTTATTTTTCAAAAAAAAAAGGTTCTCCCTTACTCAAGGTATCATAAATTTTTGTCCAACAAATATGATAATCTAGTTTAAATAAAAAATAAACAAATTAAAATCTAACTAGATTTTTACCAATTTGAACTCAATGGAGTATCTGAAGCCTTCCTTCTTTAAGTGTTCTCTTAGTGTGTATGGAGCTCTCCCTTAATGTTGCAGTTTGTTGCTTATACCTCCATCACACCTAAACAAGACAATCAAGAAGTTTTTGGTATCCAAATTTCTTTAGATCCTTTAACATTGGTAGCATAAATTGGTTCTAGAGTGTTGAATGAGGTTCTTAGTAAGACATATGACACTAGTATTATCACATTTTAAAGGTATAGTTTCAACTTTAATGCCATAATCTAAAAGTTGTTGTTTCATCCAAAGAACTTGAGCACAACAACTTCCTAAGGTAATATAACCCACTTGGGTGGTAGATAAGGCTACACTATTTTGTTTCTTAGAGAAGCAAGATATGAGCATACTACTTAAGAATTGACATGTTCCGGATGTACTTTTTCTATCTATCTTACAACCCTCATAATCTGCATCTGAATAAGCATGAAGATTAAAGGAAGAGTCTTTAGGATACCAAAGGCCTAAACAAGGTGTGTCTCTAAGGTATCTAAAAATTCTCTTAATGGTTACTAAGTGTGATTATCTAGGACTAGCTTGAAACCTAGCACACAAGCAAACACTAAACATGATATCTGGTTTACTTGCGGTAAGGTAAAGCAACGAACCTATCATGGATCTATATAATTTTGAATCAATACACTTACCTCCTTCATCCTTGTCAAGCTTAGTTGATGAGCTCATAAGAGTGGATTGAGGTTTCACATTCTCCAAGCCAAATTTCTTGAGCATATACTTGATGTACTTTGCTTGATTGATGAAGGTACTATCCTTCCTTTGCTTAATTTGGAGTAACAAAAAGAATGAGAGATCCCCCATCATGCTCTTCTCAAATTCACCTTGCATTAGCTTAGAAAATTTTTGACAATAACATTCATTAGTAGATCCAAAAATGATATCATCAACATTAATTTGAACTACTAAGATGTAATCTTTAAACCTTTTTATGAAGAGTGTAGTGTCCACCTTTTCTTTTTTAAAACCTTTTTTAATCAAAAAGTTTGGAAGTCTTTCATACCAATCTCTAGGAGCTTGTTTCAAACCATATAAAGCTTTTGTTAATTTAAAAACATGGTTTGGAAACTTTGGATCTTCAAAACCCGGTGGTTGTTCAACATACACTTTTTCATTAATAAAACTATTTAGAAAAGCACTTTTGATATCCATTTGAAAAAGCATGAAATCATGATAACATACAAAATCAAGTAACATCCTAATAACTTCCATCCTAGCTACGGGTGCATAAGTTTCATCGAAATTTATTCCCTCCTCTTGAGTATAACCTTGAGCAACTAATCTAGCTTTATTTCTCACAATGTTACCACTCTCATCAAGTTTGTTTCTAAAGACCCATTTAGTTCCTATAGTAGATTTATTACTAGGCCTATCAACTAATATCCACACATTACTTCTCTCATATTGATTTAACTCTTCTTGCATAACCAATATCCAAAAGTCATCATCTAAGGCTTCATTGATATTCTTAGTTTCTATGCATGAGATAAAAGCAATATGATTCATTAATCTAAGAGAAAAGCGAGTAGTTACCCTATTGGATGGATCACCCAAGATTTCATCACTCTTGACATAGTTGAACTCCCTTGGGTAGCTCACTTCCCTTTCTTCAAGCTTTACATCTCCTAAAGCTTCTATTGGAGGATCTTGTGTTTTCTCATTGGTTGAAATCTCATCCACCTTTGATGCTTGTCCCTCATCAATGGTTTCAATGATTCCTACATCATCATCATCACAAGAATCCTTCCTAGGAAGGAGGTTATCATCGAAAACCACATGTATAGACTCTTTTATAGTTGTTTCTTTTGTTAAAAACTTTATAAGCCTTTGAATATTGAGAATATCCAAGAAAAATAACTTCAATACTTTTTGCATCAAAATTACCTAAATTATCTTTTTCATTGTTTAAAATAAAACACTTGCACCCAAAAGGGTAAAAATAGCTAATGTTAGGCTTTTGGGGTTTTAAAATCTCATAAAGAGTTTTCTTCAAAATTGGCCTAATCATTACACGATTTATAATATAACAAGAAGTGTTTGTGGATTTCATCCAAAAATTACTTAGGTAAATTGTTTTCACAAAGCATGGTCCTAGCCATTTCTTCTAAAGTTTTATTTTTCCTCTTAACTACCCCATTTTGTTGAGGAGTACGAGGAGCCGAAAAATTATGGCTAATCCTATTTTCATTATAAAAATTCTCAAAACTTAAATTTTAAAATTAGGTTCTATGATCACTTCTAATGTGAGAAATTCTTTGATCAACATCATTTTGAGAAATATTTGAAAATATAATGAATTTTTCTAAGGCTTTATCTTTAGTACTCAAAAATAGAACCCAAGTGTATCTAGAGTAGTCAATAACAATAACAAAAGCATATAATTTTCCACCTAAGCTAGTAGTTCTAATAGGCCCAAAAGGATCAATGTGAATCAATTGTAATACCCTACTAGTTGAAAAATCATTAATAGACTTAAAAGAAACTCTCTTTTGCTTACCTTTAGCACATGCATCACAAATTTTGTCTGAAGAGAACTTGAGCTTAGGTAAACCTCTAACTAGATTTTGGGAAATTAATTTCTCTAAAACACTTATGCTACCATGTCCTAGTTTTCTATTCCATAACCATGCATTATTTTCATCACTAGCCACTAAGCATGCATGAAAAAGATTTATGTCATCTAGATGCACCATATATATATTTCCTATGCGATGACCTATGATCATTGTTTTATTAGATTCTATATCTATTATTTTGCAACCACATCTATCAAAAGATACATAGAAACCTTTATCACATAATTGACTATTGCTCAACAAATTATGTTTAAGACCATTAACAAGAAGAACATTTTCAATGAGAATAAAGGAGTGATTATCAATAGAGACAATACCCTCAATTTGGCCTTTGGAGTTATCATCGAAGGTCACTACTCCACTACTTTTGAGCTCTAACTCCTTAAATCATCTCTTTTCTCCGGTCATATGCCTTGAGCATCCACTATCACGGTACCACATATTTTGAATTGAAGCTTTGGCCTTGAAGCAACGCTCAACTTACAAACAAAGATTTAATTTTTGATTTTTGGTACCCAAATAATTTTGGGTCCATGAGAGTTAGTTCCTAAAAGCTTGGTTCCCTTAGGAACCCAAGATGCAATGGTATGAATGACATTAGAAATAATGAGTTCCTTAGGAACCCATACACTCCTAATCTTTCTATGTCTAGTATGCCTTTGAAAATTTCTTTGTTTGTGATTTTGAAAATTCTTGTTCACATGGTTGTGTTTTGAATTACTTACTTTTTCAAAATTTAGACTATCAACCACCTTGATTTGTTCTTTGAGTTCATTCACCACTTTGTGGTGATTCTCATTCAAGCTCGAGATAAAGTTGTTTAAATCCATATTTTCCTTTTGAAAGAATTTGAAATCGTCATTTAAAATAATAACCTTTTCTTCAAAATCCAAAATTGTTTTTGTCAAAGAATCGTTTTTCTCTTTTAAATCGGAAATAACTTTCTTATTTTTCAAAACCGATTCTTTGAATTTCAAAACCAACTCTTCATACACATCTTGTAATTTATCATATGTAAGATCATTACAAGATGGTTTAAGGGTTACCTTGGGCTCATCAAGAGCCATGAGACAAAGATTTGCCACTTCGTTGTCCTTATCGGATGAAGACTCCTTATCACTCCATGTGACAACATGAGCTTTTTGCTTCTTCTTGCTCTCAAAACTCTTCTTCTTGTATTGTATGCAATCAGTTCTAATATGATCGGGCTTCTTGCACTTATTAAATAATTTGGTCCTTTTCATCTTCTTCGCCTTTTCCCTCATGAGTCTTGTGAATCGTTTGGCTACCATATCCAACTCTTCAATCTCTTCTTCTTCACTTGTATCTACTTTTTCTTGTGAAGCTTTAAGAGCAATCCTTTGCTTCTTCTTTTCCACTTCTCTTATATCAAGCTTTGGCTCTTCTTTCTTCTTCTCTTCCTTTCTTCATGATCTCATGGGTGAGAAGAGATCCCACAAGATCATCAAGCTTAAGAGTCTTGAGGTCCTTAGCTTCAATGATAGTTGTTCTCTTACTAACCTAAGACTCGGGAAGAGAGTAGATAAGCTTCCTCATAAGCTTCTCCTCCGGTATGATTTCACCAAAGCCTTTGAGACCATTTACAATTACTGAGAAACGATCAAACATTTTGATGATGTCTTCATCCGGCTCTATCTTGAAGTTCTCGTAGTTGAGATTGAGAAGACCAATCTTTGTCTCCTTGACATCATTGGTGCCCTTGTATGTAGTCTCATACTTCTTTGGCACTTGTACAAGATGACATCTTGGAGTAGATGTCGGGACTAAGAGCACAAAAGAGGATGTGTAGAGCTTTGTCGTTTGTGGACATCCTTCTTTTCTCTTTATTGGTTATCTCATTCCTCTTCTTAGGTACTTGTCTATCTCCTTCCATCTTCATTGGCTTTGAGGGGTCATCTTCAATTATATCCCAAAGGACATAATCGTTGAAGTTTATGAACAACCTCATTCTATTCTTACAATATGGGTAGTTGTCACCATTGAAGAATAGAGGCTAGGTGATGGAGTGAGACTCATTCTAACTTCCGAAAGTAGAGGCCATTGAATTTGACTCAAAATGATGATCAACAAATCTTGGATCTTATTTGGTGGATGTTAATCCCCTTAAAGATCTAGATCTGATACCAATTATTGAGTTGATCACACAATCTATTTGGCCAAGAAAGGGTGAATTGGCTATTAAAAAATTTAATAGAAGATTTTTGGTAAAAAGATGAAAAATTGAGGACAAAAGATTTATAGTGGTTCAAACTTCGAAACAAGCTCTACATTCACTACCTTAGCTCCCACTAAGGATTTTGAAACCAATTCACTAGATGAATTCAACTTTTTTCTAGGTTCAAGGGATAACCTTTACAAGTAAGTCAATTTTCTACCCAAAATTGACTTGAACCTCACCAAAGATTACATAGGATAAAGAATGGGCTAAAAGAAATCTCTCACAAGAGTAAGATGCCCCAATTATAAATTAACTCTCCCCAAACTCAATTATATAGAAATAAATTAAAATACAAGAGTTGGGAGTCAAGATTTGCAATAAAGTGCTTTGGAGTTGGATTTTTATGCTTAGATGTTGCTTGAGGTTCAATAGTTGTTAATGCTGCTTGAAATGCTTCAATTTATACCTTCTTATTGATTTCTAATCGTTGGGGTTGTTGGAAATATAAATTGAGACGTTGGAACTTTATCTTTCCATCATAAATACACTCTACAACAACTGGTATCGAAACGCGGGTTACCTGTTTCGAAACAGACCATAAAAAGAAAGAGATGTTGTGCATTTAATAGGGGTGTATCAAACCTTGTTTCGATATTGGAAGTAAACTGTCATTTAAAGCTTCAACTATATCAAAACTAGTTAATTTTCATTTAAAGCTTCAACTACCACCAACGGTCAAAATATTTAATGCATAAAATAGTCGTTGGGGATTTTAGGGGGTATCGATACTCATAATTTTAAAATATATAAAAAATTAAAATTTGGTTCGATACAAGGTTCGAAACAAATGTTGGCAGTGAGGTCTTGGTATCGAAAGGTATCGAAACTGGTATCGATACATGTTCTTAAACTCAAGAACATTGTTTGAAAAATAAAGGTTAGTATTGATACCTGTCCTACTGGTATCGAAACCATCGTATCGAAAACGCTTAGAAAATAATTTTTTATGTTCTTGGTTTGACTTAAAACTTAATTTTTGAATTAGGGACTTAAAAATTTATTACAAAATAGTCCTTGAACATTATTGTTATATCAAAATCAATTTTAGTTTTACAAATTCCTAAATCAAGCATCCAAAGTTAACAACTCAAACTTTGGGAAACCTCTTAAAAAGAGAAAATCTTAAGCAAACATGTTAATCCTTCTAATAAGGTTGATGTTTGTAATCTAATCACTCACCCAATTCCTAATACACTTGAGCATACATAAATATTTTAGCTCATAAGTGTTTGTCTATCCAAACAATAAGAATTTAAGCTCTAAGACAATTCTTTCATCATATGTTGTTGAGAATGGAAGCATTAGTCTCTACATGATGCTTGAGTCTTTCTTTTATCATTGCAAATGAACTTCTAGCAGTTGGTGACCATTGAGATTGATTTGGAGCCGTTTGGAGCTGATTTCTACTTCTCATGTATGTGGTATCAAAACGCGTGGTAATCGTTTTGATACTGGCACTTTGAAAAATAACTGTTGAACCTGCATTTAAGAACAAGTATCAAAACACCTTATAATGTTATCAATACCATTAGCTCAGAAGCATGTTTCGATACGGCTCATAGCCGTTGGTTTTTTCATAAAGTCGTTGGAGGTGTATCAAAACACCTAAAACTAGTTTCGATACTACTTATTGAAACGGATGCTTGCTGTATTGAAACAAAAAATCACAGTGGCAAAAGGTATCAAAGCGGTCCAAGACCTTATCGAAACGAATCTGTAATTTTGCCTTTGAAAAACGTAGCAGTATCGAAACACATGGTAGGTGTATCGAAACGCCTGAGTTAAAAACACTTCTTTGGTTTCTTTAATACATTTTGAACACCATCAAACTTTCTCAAGAACCACTTAAATATATTTTCAAGATGTTTGGACATAAGAACCATTTTTGAAATCTTTTCAAATTAGTTAAAAACTATTTTTCAATTATTATATCAAAAACATATAGTTCTACATAACACCGTTAAAGAATTTATTTAACTTAAAAAGGTGTCTAAACTATACATTTTTCTAAGATAAGTTCTTAATCACTTTTAATTAAAATAGGTGTCTAAAGTTTTATTCTGTTACTATTTTAAGAAAACATAATTAAAAAATAATTAATCAATCATAACTTAATATACGGCTATTTTAATTTTTTATAAATAAATTGAAAAAATCTTAAAAAATAATTTTGAAAAAATCTAATAAAAAGTTCCAAATCCTTGAAATCTCAAATCTTTAAAATTGACACAACTACCATCATTGATAGTATCACCAGATCTCGTCGTCACCTTAAGCTATCGTCCGTTTTTCTCAACCACCATCATCGATAACCGGTGAGAGACATTATAATTTGACATTGAACGATTAGAGCCTTTCGCGTTCGTTCTTGTTCGTTTGATTGGAATCCCTCATGCTAATTATTGTCGATGATTGGTTGTAAAAAATCGACAATGACCTAAGATTATGACGACGACAGGGTCTAATAAGATAATCAACGGCGGTAGTTGCACCAATTTGGGTTTTATGGTTTAAGGTTTTTAAAGATTGTGAGATTATTTTATAATTTTTGAAAAATTTAGAATATTTTTTAGATTAATTTATATTATTATTTTTTATTTTTAAAATAAAAATAAAAGACGCATATTAATCTATTATTGAATGATAATTTTTTAACATTATTACTTTAAAACAATAACGAAATAAAACTTTAGACACTTATTTTAGTAAACAAAAACATTAGGTAGCTACTTAAAAAAATTGTATAGTTTGGACACCTATTTCTGAGTTAAATAATTTTGTTAAACGGTATTACCTTAAAGCACTAACGGAATGAAAATTTAGACACTTATTTCAGTTAAAAACAATATTAGGTATCTATTTCAAAAAAATATATAATTTATGTATTTATTTATAAGTTAAGTCTTTATGAAAATTAATTATTTCTTTTAAAATTTTAAAATATAATTATTTTCTTTCAAATATTTGAATCTTAAAAAATTTTGAAAAGTCATCTTGGATCTATTATAATTTCAAAAATAATATTATATTATTTTAGATATTTAAATATTTTTAATTATTTCTTCAAAATTATACATTAATATGTATTTATATATTAAAAATATAATTTAAACTTAATATGTCGAAATTTTGTATTATGTACATAATATCTATTAAAAAACCTTAGTTTCCCCTCAGATTTATTAAAAGAATAATTTTAAATTACAAAAAAAAAAATAGTATTATTAAAATAATTTTAAAGATAAAATTAAGTTATATAGTGTAAAATTTTTTAAAATTTAAATATTTTAAAATTTAATAATCTTTACATAATCGACTATTAATCTGAGTCATTTGTTTTAATCATCCAACGATCTTAAAAACATGTAAAACATAAAGAATTTTATATTGTATAACTTATTATTACTACGTAACTAATCCAAATATATGTTATTATTAAATATAAAAATAAATAAATATTACAAAATGATATTTGTTTTTGGAATATTTAATTCATACTGGGTTTACGACGATTAAATGAATATTACAAAATGAAATTTTACTTTTTTTTAGTTTTTTTTATAAACGTTAACACTTTAAAATAATCGTATAAGATATTAATATTGAATAATATTATATTGTAAAATATGTAAATATTTTAATAATATAAAAAATATATTAGAATTATATAAAAATAACATTTCCAATTTTAAGTTCGTTTTAGTATTCTTAATTTTATTGATAACAAAAATTATAAAATTACATTTTGTGAAATTATTACTAGATTAATAAAATTACAAATGTTATAATAACTTAGATCATATTAATAGTGATTACAGTAGCATTGTTTTAAAATATAATTTTCACCATTTGACATTGATCCCTCAATCACTCTACTAATATCGTTGGTGCTCGAACCCGTAACCTCTAAAAACAACCATTCTGTTAACCACTTGAGCTAAAAGATTCAGTAGCACGATCTTTAAAGTTTTTAATTTTCGAATTATTTCATGATATAATCCTATCGATTGAACATTGATTGTTCAATCATTATGCTGACAGTATTGATATTCGAGCTCATAACCTCCAGGAACAACAACTGTTCCTTTAACCAATAAGACTAGATGATTGTGCACTATCAACTTTCTTTTTAGTTCTTATTTTCACTATCTCATTCGATATATGATACCTTGAACATCAACAATATTAAAATTTGATGCGAACTTCATGAAAGACGTCTCCGTAAGACGATTCTGATGCGAGTACGGAAAAACATCATCCAAATTTGGCGATCTAAAGTCTTGCAGGCAACCAAGCCTAGTATGCATGAGAAGTGCAACCAATTAAAGATGTTTTCTTCATTTTGTAATATTTTTACATGTAAAAAATAAAGCTTTCCATCCTAGGTGGGTTTATAACGTAGACATCTTCGGAATAGTTGTCATTTGATTTACATACAAAAATTGATTTGAAGGGTTCTCTCTTCTTTTGAGTTGTAGATATTCGCAAGTTTATGGTAAATTTTTTTGACTCGATTCGAGTGTATGAAATTAGAGTTGAGTCAAATTTTTGAATTTATATATAAATTTAATTATAATTATTTATCATATTATTGTAAAGTTTGATTCCAATTAAACAAATTTCTTTAATCATATAAGTTATGCATATATATTTCTTTATATTTTTTTCATATGCAACACATATTTTTTTATATATTGGTATGTTGCATGTATATACAAAGAAAAATTAAGAACTCGAATCAAACTTAAAAATCAATCAACTAATTATTAAAAATTTTGAGTTATTAGATTTATTTAAATTTTATTTAAATTTCTATTTTACACCTCAAAATTTATTAAAATTTATATTGACATGTATATGTATTCAAATTTCAATTTTACAAATCAAATTTTATTTAAATTTTTAATCAAAATTATAAAAGTTTGAATCGAATCAAGGCTAGTCATTTTTTTTTAAAAAAATATTGATTTTTTCAAGTAACTTTTCCTCACCTGTACCTCCAAGTATCAGGGAATGCCCCTTAATGGTTAAGTGTAGTTTTGCGAGTGTAATACCAATATTTTATCAAAGGTGTATACTATACAAATAATTCGATATAAATAAGGCTAATGATATAAATATAATAAATAAATAATTCATAAAAAATAAATAATCCATTTTACCAAAATAATTTCATTTCATATAATAACAAATCCAATTACATATATTAAGTGCCAAAACCCTTTACAAAACCTTAAGCCCAATTTTAAGCTAAATTTACATTTTCCTACTTTTACATTTCCCCCAATACTCATTCAGTTAAATAAAGAAAATTGTCTACAGTTCATTTTTTTCGCCCCCTAAAAATACATGACAACTCTTGGATAGGCAGTGATATTCATTATCGAATATCGAATGGGGTGAGTTACGATTGTTTGAATATTCGAATTTTCAGATTGATGACGTAACGATGTATATTTAATTTAAAAAAATAAATATTCATATATTCGGATATTGAATATCCGATGATCTAAAAATATAATTTGATTAAATTAATATTTTGAATTTAAATATTGTATTTATGAAAATTTTGAAATTTTGAATATATTAAATAATAAATTACAACAAAATTCACATTTATAAAAATTTTAATTTTAAAATTTTTAATATAATGAGCAGTAAATTATTAAATATAAACAAGATTAATTAATATTAACGAAAATTTAAAGTTTTAAATTTTTGGATATTTTGAAATTTGAGATTTTATGATCCATATTTGATCTAAAATCTTTAAAATTGGATCGAATATACGATCAAAATATAAAACCTGAATCAATTATCTTAATTTTTTAATCAAATTAATAGATAATTAGATAAAATCAAGGCATAAAGATAATTTTGGCCCTATCTTTTTTTAGGATAAATTTAACTCTTAACTTATATATTTTTGACAAATATCTCATTTTTTTAACTAGCATAATGATTAGATAGTTAAAAATTAACGATAATGATATATCATATATGTAGAATGATATTTAAGATTTGATAATATTTAGTAACCTTTTATTTTAGATTTAATTAATTTGAAATATTTTATTTAAATTTAATTGTTTTATATTTTATGTCATAATAAAATTATATTTTACATGTATATATTTATCGTTATCGAAAAAATTTAACGATAATAACATGTTATATATATATATATATGTAGAATGAGGCTAGATGCCATGTTATTTAAAATGTATTATAACATATATATAACATGTCAATATCGTTAAATTTTTAATAGTCTAATCATTATGTTAGTTAAAAATAAATTATTTATCAAAAAACGTAAGTTAAAGTTAAAAATTATAAACATTAAAAATTAAAATTATTTTTATGTCTAAAATCAATTAGATTAAATATTTTTAATACCCTACTAATAGGCTCGTTTCAATCTCACTCGAATTATGATTTTGCTAACGTTATTATTGACGTCGGCATCTCTTCACCTAGCAATAACTATCCTCATTAATATTAAATATAAAAAAAGAGAAAAAAAGGAACCTTTTACATTCTCGGGAGTGAAACAATTTCGGTGGTTAAAAAATATCACCTAAAGCTTCATAATTACCATCATGAACGTAATCTCTTCACATGATAATTAAAAGAATAAAATAATATTAAATATAAAAAAAGAGAAGAAAAAGGAACCTTTTGCATTCTCGGGAGTGAAACAATTTCGGTGGTTAAAAAATATCATCTAAAACTTCATAATTACCATCATGAACGTAATCTTTTTCGATCTTTCATTTTTCTCTAGAAAATAAATAAAATATGAGTTAGATCGAGAGTAAACAAAGAAAAGAAAAAAAAATACAAATCAGATTTGATGCATACTTTGTTATTCGGCTAGGGTATTAAGAATTTGTGTGGAGTTAAAAAGTGGATTTGGCTAGATCTAAGTCTGGAAGTGGAGAGGCTGGGTTTAGGGGGGAAATCTAAAATTTAGGGATTTTTAGTTTTTTTAGGGTTTCAATTGATGGTTAAAAAATGTTTCACAGCGGCCGATTGAAGAGAGGTAGTGGTCGAAAGTACGGGACGGTGGCCGAATAACATTTTAGGGTGATTGGATAAAAACGATAAAAGATTGATGTTCGGGGATATGGTAGTTGTTTATTGAAATTTTCGATGTTTTTGTAAAATTATATTTGAATTTGATATAACTTATTTGTACAAGGATATTTTGATAAAAGAAATAATTTTTTAAGTATATCAATGTTTTTTATACTGATAAATTTTTCGTACTTAAATCCTACATAAGATAAAAAATTTCTTAGTGTAATCACTAATTTTATCCGGGGTAAACCCGTTTTTTATTTTTTTTATTTTAAATAATGGACTTCAATTAATTTTAGAATTTATAACAAAGATAAAAATATATATAATAATGGGCTATTTTTCAATTTTTCATTTCATTTTGCTTATTTATAAAAATATGAGAAAATCAAAAATATTATAAATATATATTAAATTTTAAAATCCCATAAAAATATTATAAATTATTTATCACTTATTTCACTATATTAATCCCTTTCTAATTTTGTTTTCTACTTACTGCATATTATATTTTTGATATTATTATTAGCTCTATTTTGCTTATTATTTACAATAAATATTATTGTAATATATTATTTTATCTATTATTTTTGTTTTTACTTAGCCTTTAGTTTCAATTTTGTTATTATTTATTATTATCACACATTTTTATAAAAAATCCAAAAACAGTTAAATATTATCATTTTGTTTTAATTTTATTTTCGATTTTATTATTATTGTTATTATTATTATTATATATAAATCAGTATTTAAATTAAAAAAACTTCGTAAATAACAAACCCAAATATATATTAGTGGCCTATTTTATTTACAATTAAGACCCAAAATAAATACATCAGCCCAATTCTAAAATTAATTACAAGCCTACATATTCAATAATAGGAGCCCAATTCAGATTCCAACCAACGGTCTAGATCCATCAAAGATGAAATTTTAGGGGATCCCTTAAAGTTACCCGTGCAAGAAACCAGAACCGAGCCACTGCTCAACACACCAATACCCCTAGTCCCGGTTACTCAAATGCTCGACCGACCTTTAGGCCAACAACACCATTGGTCTCCTTTTTGCAGCAGGATGGTCCCCCTCTCCGGCTCATATGCAAACAAGAAACAAACCATGTCAGAGAATGGTAGGAGAATAACAACAAAAAATTTAGAATTGGCAGAGGATACTACACAAATTTTCAGGTGGCAGCCAAGGACAACAGAGGATAAAGACAAGAGAAATCAGTGTTTCATTTTCGTTTTTTTTCAGTGTAATTTCAGCTATATAACCGAAAACTAGATCATTATAAAAGGGGCTCTTTTTTCTCCTACAACCAGAAATGAAATGAGAAAGAACAAAGAATTCTTTGAGAAATCTAGCATTTTTTTCTTCTTTTTTACGTATTCTTTTATTTTCTAGCATAAACAGACAACACCCACAAAGATAAGCATAGTTTTATTCATAACAAAGAAGACCATATCAATAAGAAGTTACAGAAATTTTGAAATTCATTTTCGGCTTCTTTTGGTTTGAAGGTAGAGCAAAAAAAAAGAGGTTTTTTCTTGTTTCTATTTGAAACCCCCTAACCAACTAGAACAAAATCAGAAAAGAAATCGAGAAAGGAGGTATTTTACCTCCGACTCTAACAATTTTCGGCGTCTGGAGTGTCCGACGAGCAATCCCGACGGTGAAAGGGAAATCCACGTAACAGTGAACCACATACTTTGAAATCACAACGATCCAACGGCCATTTGTTTAGATCGGCGACAAGGAAAGCCCGAGCGATTCATGGCGATTTCTTGTTTTTTGGAGCATCCCAAGTAAAATCTAGGCCATGAAGAAGAAGAAGAGGGGAGCGAGGGTTCTCGTATGTCGGCCTTATTTCGCCGGAAATCGGCCGAGATCAACGTCGGCAATGAGATTCAAGGAGGTGACTAGGGTTTTGTTGAGAGGATATTATTCCCTCCTTTTCTGTTGCAGTAGAAGATGAATAAGGGAATGCGGGAAATACCCTCATCTGGTTAACCCGTGCCTATGCCCCACCCATGTCAGATCCAGCTCCACAATTGGACTAGTCCCCGATTTAGGCTAAATTTTGGATCAAGCCGAACACTTTTGTTGGACCAGAGTTCAAATCTATGGGTCATGAGTATCCTTTATTATTTTTACAAGCCCGCCATTTTAAGACTAATATTTTGGTTATCTCGCTTTAATTTCATCACATGTTATTTTCAATTTTCTTTTCATGCAGTGTATCATTTACCTTTGTGTTTATCAGTTGATTCTCATGATATCTTATTTTGTTTCAATATAAAATTAGAATTGTTTTTTTATTTTAGGTTTATATTTTCATAGGTAGTTTTTTTATATAGTTTATATTGGTTTATGTTATGTTTTTTAGTTTTCTTACGTAATATAGATTGTGCTCATTTTATATAGGTAGTTATAATATATATTTTGTTATATTATGTGTTTTATATTTAATATTACATGTTGTTTATGTACAAATATCATGTTTTAATTAATAAAGAAATGAAAGGACTCCCCCACGTGACATGGCATGTAGTGTAATAATGTTTATTAATATGCTTTATATTATTAGGTACATTTAGTTCATGTTTTAAATAAATTACAGTAAAGTCATGTAATATTTTATCGTTTGATCTCATTTAAGTTTGGCTTCGATACATGTTTGTATGCAAAGTATAGACATTTGGTTGTGATTGGATTTATACTTGTTAACCGTAGATCTTTGCAACTGTACATATTTTGGTTCGAGTATTTTTTTATCTTGGTTATTTTTGTCTTCTATATCTCATTTGTTTGAATAATGGATATTAATGCTTTGATTGCTTATTTTGTTATTAGGGAGTGAATTTGGCTAATACCAGTCGCGGTGGTGGTGATCATTTGTATCCTTTTAAATATTGGGTTTGTGGTTCGCCTTCATGTTTTTTATATATACTTTTTTGTTGCTTATTATCTTTCATGTACATATTTTTGTCTCTATTATGTTTTGTTTTTATTTATGTCTTTTATTTATGCATGTATTTTGTATACGTTGTTTATTTTTTGTTTATGTCACACCTTGATAATTAATGAACTTAATTTCAAACGTCTTTATTCGATCGTAACGGGCTCGTGTTCCAACACATTGGTCGCGGTGTGTACGTTGCCTCTGAATAAAGACACGTTAAAAATAAAATTGATTCGAATCTTTAAACAAAAATTAATTTAAATGCCATTTTAATCTGAAAAATCTAAAATTAATTAAGTGGTAATTTATAAAGGTGTCAATTTTGGGCGGTTTTAAACCTTTAACCCGTTTTTAACCGTAACCGACTCTCAAACCTAAATCATTTCGAATCTCAGGTTTTTACGGTGTCTGACCTACCAAAGTGGCTGGTGGCGACTCCAACCCGCTTTTAAAATCCTTTTGCGTTTTCTAAAATTTCCCAAATTCTTCTTTAAAATCCTTAACCCTAATTTTCAAAAATCCTAACCCTAATTTCAATTCCACTAGTGACTCTTTTTCCCTTTTTTACTACACCCATATTATTTTAAGAATTTTATAAGGGTCGCTACACTTAGAATTTTTCTAAATATTTTCATACTCAAAAGAGTAAAAAATACTCAGGCGTATCAATACCCTTTAAGGCGAATTGATACAAAATTTCTTACCGGAATCTAATTTTAAGTTGATGGCTATCACGTATCGATACGAATTTTAGGAATATAGATACGAGGGATCGATATGAAAACGTAACGAATCGATACACCATTCAACATAGATTCCAATAACTAGTTGATTTTCAATACGACCTTTAGGCTAATCAATACAATCATTAAATTTCTACCCAATTTTTAAAGCCTTTTAAAGACCATTTGATTGTCAGTTAATGGAACCATAAAATTGAAAAAATGTTATGCGTACCGACATGACTATCACCCATATCGATACGACCTTTTTAATTAGTTTAACGAGAATTTTAGTGAACAAAACTCTTAACGATATGGTATGACCCGTATCGATATCTTTATAAAATTAAACACTCGTTTCGTTACGCCCATTAAATTTATTGATACCCTTGTGTAATTTTAGCTCACCCATTATGCAATGAATCTTTCTTCTTATGACAGTTACAAAGTCAGACAACATTTATTGCGAAAAATTTGCACACCAATAGCTATATTTAATATCCCAACAACCCAAATGAATAGAAATCAATGACAGGATAATTATAAGTCTTCAAAGCTTCTATCAATGATTAATGATAATTATGCGAGCAATCAAGAAAAAATTCAATAATCTTGAGCATTTATTGTCAAACCCTAGTGCTCAACTTGTGTGTATTCAATTGTAATCTTTATTTTAAGTTTAGGGAGTACTTATATTGTAATCGAGTAAACAATTATCAGCCTTTGTGAGGTATTTTCAATTTATCATTTCTCTTCTTGTAAAGAGTGTTTGTTGATCAATCTTTAGGTAGAACGTTTGGTCGATTGTAAGGTTTCCTCCTAATTCGAGAAAAGGGATAAATTCTAGTTAGTGAATTGATTGAAATCCTTAGTATTGTTCTAAGGTGGTGGATTTAAAGCTTCTTTGAAGCTTGAACCACTCTAAAATTCCTTGCGCCCATTTTCCAAATTTTTCTTTCACCCATCGATTTTTATTTTACCGTTTATCTCTCTCTTGACCATTATTGTTTGACTAATCATCTCAATAATTGGTATCAGACCTACACTTATTGGAACGATTAACACCCTCTTTAGAAGTTCATAGAAAAAATTAATCAATCTCCGTGGCATCTATCTCGATTGAAATATGTACAAGTCTCAATTCGTCATGAAGTCATCCTTTTTCATCGGTGATAATTATTTGCGTTAAAAGAATCCTATGAGATTATTCAGTAAATACAATGATTACATCATTTAGGACGTAATTAAAGACGGTTCGTTCATTCGCATGAGGCAATAAGAAGATAGGGAAATTCCAAAGTCCAAAAACGAGATGACAGCTGAAGAAAGAAGAAAGCTTCAATTGAATAACAAGGCTTTGCACATTATCTTTTGTGTACTTGACCTAAATATTTATTCGAAGATATCATCTTGTTCAAGTGCTAAAGAAGTTTGATATTCTCTTGGGATTATTTATGAATGCACTAATGATGTCAAAGGAGACCAAGATTGGACTCTTCAATCTTAATTACGAGAATTTCAAGATAGAGACAGACGAAGATGTCACCAAAATGTTTGATCGATTTTCCTTATTTTTCAATGGGCTGAAAGTCTTTAATGAAATTATTTTAGAGGAGAAGTGTTGAGTGTTGTTTATACTAATAAAATGATTCAATATCGTGCAAGTATACACATCAAATAAGTAATAAAGTGAGTGCGTGAGATCGTTCCACGAAGATTGGGTAGGAAAGTTAAAAAATAGTTAACACACAAAAGATAATAAAATCTTTTGTATAAACATATGCTAAAGCAAAATTATAACTGACACTAAAATACTGTAGTAAAATTAAATGGAGAAATTAGTAAATAGGTAAATATGCACGAGCACAAACAAGAAGAAATATTCGAGGTAAAGACTAACTAGACTTCTTATGGAAAGTTCTTTACTTTTATCCTTAATGGTTATTGGTTTTCCATGTTTAAACATGTTCGATAGGGTTTGCTAAAAATGCCTCCACTATCCATAGTCAAAGGCCTAACACTCGAAAATGATAAGCCATTACCTCCCTGTATCAACCCTAAAACCTCTAATGTTGATAAAGTTATACTCTTTTCAGTATTTGAAACCCTACCTTATCCCTAAGGTGAGTTAAGATTCCATTTCCCGATAGTAACTCATTGTTCATGGTGACCTAAGCTTTACCTATCCCTAGATCTAAGATAATCAATCACTTTAGTTATGACAATCTCCTGAGACCCTTTACAAACTAAGGATGAAGATAAAAATCAAAGCTTTCATGAACAAAACATATATAAAACCAGAAAAACAACAAGTGCATTCATTCAAAACAGTAAAGCATCCATAACAAAGCCTATGCCATAATAAAATTAGTTCAAGACTAAGTTTAAAGAACTATTCACACTTTCGTCTTTGAAATATATTTTCATTTAAAGGAAAAGAGATAAAACAAAGCGAAGAGGAAGGAAATCCTAGAAAACTATGTCATGATATCTTCTATGTTATCGCTTTTCCTGAAGTCATACAAAAATCCTTGCTTGAAGCCGCCCACAATGGTGGCACGGCTAGAGGTTAAAGATGAGAAAGTGTTCGTCTTTCTTCTTCTTGCTAACCTCACTTTGCTTCTTTTTCTTTTCGGTTACTTTCCAATCTCTTCTCTATTTTACTATCTTTTTTGTAGGCAGTGCTTTGTATTTATAGAAGGTTTCTAGGGGGTTTGTGCCCTAAAGAAGCAAGAAAAATTCTTTGACTTCTGTAGAGAATTGTAGCTAGCCTGACATTCATGTGCAGTGATTGAGGGTTGTATTTTTGTCTTTTCTTCATTTATATTTGGTGCCCTAAAATGCTATAGTGTTTGTTGATCCCAATTCAGTACTGAATATTCTATATCATCTCCTTCTTTCTTTAGCTTTGACCTAGTAAACTTGCGATACACCATAAAAAATACCCTTCTCGAGTAGCGTCTTTAGAAATAAAAAATAAAAACATGCAAACTTCTAATGCAAATGCACATAAAATGCAACTAAATGCAATGTAAATGTACTTGAAATCAAACTAAATCTTAATTAAAATGATATAAAGTATACGCTCTTTAGAGTGTTAACACCCTCCCAAAGTTAAGATATTGCTTTTTTCAAGCAATGACATACAAAAATGCTATAGCAAAACTTTTAATTCTTAACAACAGTTAGACAGAACATTAATCCTCAAAAGATAAATGTTGCAGCATGCTAAATGACATTGAGAAATTCAAGAACCTAAACTTAGACAAGATATTTTACATGTGTGTGTGAGATTATATCTAATATATGCTTAACAGTGTTATAAAATTCTAGGTTCCCCTTTTCACTACACCTTAGTACTCAAAATTACTTTCATGCTTAGTAGTTTCTTTTAACTGTTTTGAAGGGTGTCAACTCATCACCACTAATGTCTTCAACTCTAGGTGAGTATGGAGCAAACATCTCACCCCAAGCTAGTAGGTAGAGTCATTTCGTGATAACTTTCATTAAGTCATATGTTGTAACATTATTTATTTATGTTCAAAATCTAAGCTATCTTTTGCATAGAAGAGCGTCCTTCAACAATTTTATGCTAAAGTAATTATTCATATCTATATTTTTTCCTTTTTTATACTATAGCAAAAAGAAGTTTCCTCTTTTCGAACTGACAAAGACATAGATTATAAGTTTTCTAAAAATTTCATAACACACTCAATCATAGAAAACATACAATCGTGTCAATTAAATTCTCAAATCAACATGTCCCAGTTTAGTTCAAGTCATTCTCAATATTCTACATTATTTAGTCCAAACGCATTAAAATTTCTCATCATCAGTTCTAATCTTAGGGATGTCTCAAATCAAATCTAATGCTATAGCAAAATTGTATAAATACAAAATGAGGTTGGGTTCATTCGATAACAGTAATTAAAGCAACAATCTTTACTGAAACAACATCACAGGTCCCTAATGGTTGATTAGGTGTTGTAGCATTCTTGTTAAATCCAACCAACTCTATGATCTTTGCTATGAAATTCCCTGGCGTAATTTCACTTGATAGTCTTCATCATCTTTAAACACTTACTGCTTCCATCACAGTGCAGTGATGAGTTATGGAAATATCAAGGGGCTTTATTTCCTTTTCAGCGTAGCATGTGCCTCCTTCAAAATTATCTTCCCCACATTTATGGGTCTTTTATTTTGGATGGAATGAAGAAGTTGCAGCTGAGACAAATTTGTTGTGCCAGTATGGGATGTGGGCATCAAGTTTTACTTGATAAATTGCATTTAGAGTTTTCCTTCATGCTTGAGGCGAGTTCTCTCCACCGTGGTGTTGACCTCATCCCACTGTGTTTCAAAAGAAGAGATCTCTTAGTAGAAAATATGGGATTTGCCCCAACATTGATGCCACGAAAAGAGAGCGTCTATCCTTTTTTTCCAATCCATAAAATTCGTTGATGTCTTTTGCTGTGAAGGGAATAAATCACCATGCACGTAAACTGTCTCTTGACCAGGCCTGGTGAAGTACGCGTAGAACTCCTTCACCAAGGAAACATTGATATCTTTCTTTGTCTTGTTCTTGTTATCGAAGTGACGAGCAAATTGCTCTCACTTGTACGCAGTCATATTCTTCGAAATAGCTTAATGTAGGTCCTTTTTGTTCGAGTCATTGAACACAAACCCATTCTCTTGATGTACTTGTTTCTCTTTAATTTTCTAAAAGCGCTCTTTGGCGGCATCATTATCGAATTTCCTTATCTCAATGGGTTATGCTCTTGATGCAGCACTTGAAGTCTCTGGTGTGCTGGGCCATTGTTAACAGAGAGTTTTTTTGTGAGATAAAAAATGAAGTTTTGAAGTTTTGTAATCGGTTGGGTTTCTTGGAGACAAGAAATATTAGATACATTTAATAATAGGGTTTAAGTTATAGGTAGATAGGGTATTGAAAAGAGTAAAAGAAAGTGATGGGTAGTTAATGAGATGGTGAGTGATTATAATCACTCATTTTTTCTCGAATCTTAGTATTATTAGTAATAGTAATATAATAAAATAAAAGGGTAGAAAGAGAAAAAAGAGGGTCAATATATGTAATTATAATTAAAGTAAAAACAATATAATTAAAAAAGGAAATGAAATTCCATGGACCTTAAAAGACCACATCACTAGAGGTGGTAAATAGGTCGTTCAGTTCGGTTTTAGTTTAAATTGTTTCGGTTTGGTTTATTTTAGGTTTGTTTGCATTCGTTTTAAATTCGGTTTGAGTTTTAATTCGGTTATATGATAATTCAAGTGATTCGGGTCAATATCGGATCGATTATTCCTGTCAATATCGGATCAATTGTATAGCGATCTTAAAAATCTACGAGTGTCGCTAATTCGCTAAAAATAATCTTTTCGAATTGGAAAACATATTTTCGATACCGTTTTTGAAAATAATGTCTTCCACATGAGATTTTTTGATTAAAAATAATTTTTTAAAATTAGAGTCGTCACCGGTTGTTTTGGTAGACCGGACACCATAGAACCATATATTCGATAAAATTGAAGTTTGAGAGTCGGTTACGGATGGAGAAAGATTAGCAACCCACACTGCCCATAAATTGGTACTTTGTTTAATTACTGCTTTATTAATATTAAATTTCTGTGGTAATTTGACGGTCAAATTAATTTTTAATTAAATGTACGCATTTATTTTAAAGCACCTAAAACCGAAGGTAAACGTCCGAACCACTACCACCATATTGGTTCTTGCCTCGCTTACAACTGAATTTAGGGATCCTTGTTAAACAAACTAATATTCCATTTATGCAACTTAAAAATAAATTAAATACATCACATAAAATAAAATCATAAATAAATACATAAAAATATAAATATTAATCAAATAAAATATTAATCTAAAATATAAATTAAAACATATATAAATATTAATCTAAAAAATAAATTAAAATCTAAATATAAACTAAATTAATAAACAATTATTTTCATTAAAAATATTCAAAATACAACATAAACATAAATGAAAAATAATATATCTAAAAGTTCGAACGGTTAACCTCGAGTGACCTTCACTGAGATCTACCATGACCCTACAAATTTTTTTAACTAGATCGAATCCTAAAAATAAGATGTCGATCTAACCGAGTAGGACCGTGGGTTTATCCCCGGTTCTTGGCCACCGCGCGAGAGTTAAAACTCTCTTATATGGATGGACCGACTCCATTGTTCAAATTAAAGGCAACCCTCACCCCTTTATATAGGCGTGTGGGAGGGGAGGTAAGTGTAGTGGGGTGACGTGGACACCTCTTGTCCACTTAAATTTCATTTTTTTTGCTTTTCTTTAATAATTAATAAAAAATACTAAAAATTTGATAAAAAATAGTAATTACAGGTTATTTTTGGGTTGAGTTAATATCGTATTGAATATTTTTGAGTTGAGTCCATATCGAGTCGTTCGGATCGGTTCAGATCGGGTCAATCTTTAGTACTTTGGGTTAATTTGGTTTGAGTTGAACTTTAGTATGAATCTAATTGTGCATATTATATATAGAACTAATCGTATATTCTTGTAAAAATATGCCTTTTTATATGTATTTTAGTAAAAATCATATTTTTTATTTATAAAAACCATCATCGAATATTTCTTTTTATTCGATAATATTATCATTTAATTTTAATTACAATAGTTCAATGTTTCAAAATCAACCATCATTGCTATTAATCATTTAACCTAAATTTACCGAATCACGAGTTAATCTTATAACTATGTTTTTAATTTCATATTCGATGATGATTTTTAATTTCATTTAATAGTAACTAGGTTTAAATACTTGATTGTATCTGCAGCTAAATATCACTTCTGATCGTCAGGAACGTGGGCGGATGCAAATTGGTGCAAGGTAGGTCACAGGACCTACCATTAAAAATAGGATAAATTATATTAGTAGTAATTGAAGTTTTAGGTTGTTTTTATTTTAATCACTGAAATCGAATTATTTTATTATAGTCATTAAATTTATGATATTCTTTCATTATGTTAACTTCTCTTAACCTGTTAAGAAATATTATTGTGACACGTAAAGTTTTCTTTTCAAAAAATAATCCTAACTTTTCAAATTTATAATTACTACCAAGGTCAAAATTTTTATGGACGAAACGGTATCGATCAAATATCCCAACATTGGAAAACATTTATTTTGTTAGAAATTTAACATAATTTAGTTTCAAATTGATCTATTTGTTAGAAATTTAATATAATTTAGTTTCAAATTAATCTAATAGTTAACAGTGGTGAACCAAACTGAGAATCTCAAGACCCTAAAATCTAACATCAAAGTATTAACACTAAAAATTTATGCACATGACCCTAAAATAACCACACTTCATATGATGAGATTCTATCCTTAACATCAAGAGTAATCACTTTATTGATGATTCTTTGATCATCATAATTTTTTGATAATGGATATAATCCTAGAAGTACACTATAACAAGGACTTTAATTCTAATGATAATAATCTTATTTATACTTTTAATATAAAATAATATTAAATAATTAATTTTAAATATTATTATATATATAATTTATTATTGATCGGTGAATTACCAAATTAAGATTTCTAAATCCACCCCGGTCATGAATATGAATATCCAACCAGGTAAAGTATTTTTGATATTTTTTTATCCAGCTCCTTGGATTGATTCCATCAAACACAAGTAACTCTATTTTGGGTTTAAATGTGCTCCCTTTTTTGTTTTCCCATGATGATACAATAGTATCCCTACCTGCATATTCTTCCTTGAATGTTTCATCCACCTTCATTTTTAACTTCATCTGTGGATTTAATGTATGAATAGGTTTAGATGCTAGCAACCCTGGTTCATTAGGTTTGTAGGAGAACCTTTCCTTATCATCTAAAATAGTTACTATAGTATGAGCCTTGTATTCCCAGTCTGCCATCTTCCTACAGTTGCTGGCATTCTTTTAGCTGTATCTGAGTTGTCATCTCCTTGTTTTCCCTTGACAGCTGCCAATATGTGTTCTAAATACCCTTGAGTTGTATCCATTCGTTCTTCCAGATTAGCTATTCTCGTAGAAGAAGAGTCTTGAAGCTTAGTCCACCATTTGAGCACTTTTCCCTCATTTTCTAGGTTGTTTAATCTGTTTTGGATATTTTTTTAATGTTTTCTGGATTTCAGATAACTCTAAAGGTTCTTTCATTGTGAAATGGGGATCTTGTATGGCTCTGGATACCAATTATAAAAGTTGGTAATCGAGAAATGCAGAAAAGAATAAGAATGAAGGTTTCATAATAGAGAAAAACATTGGATTGAAGATGAAAAAGGTTTTACATCAATACTCAGCATGAAAACAAAACTACACAATGCCAGCATAATATATTTCTTCCAGCTATATAGGACACAATTATTCATGGACACGTGTCAGTTATTCCCATCTTCTAGTAACGGTTTTTCGAGGTTGGTTTCTCCCAGCTATACCCAGGCCAGCTCAGCATATCAGACTACTCTCAGCTTTGTCCCCTTCTTTCATTCTTCTCTTTTTATGAGAATGACATTGTTTCCTTCAACCTCTTTACCCTTTAGCTCAAACTTTACTTGTTTTCCCGCTTCTTGATTCTCCATTGTGAGACATACAAAGGATTTCATTTGCGTTGAATTCTGTCCATGCCGAACAGTTTAGTTTGAAGTTGTTCTCGAAAACATTGTACTTCAAGTATGATCCTAATAAAATTATCAGTTGTGGTTTCTTGGGTACAATTTTGCTCCGACTTTCGATGTACATTGATTACTTATAATTTTCTTCTTATCTTGATTTTTAACCCCCGAGTATGATCCAAATATTTTGAAGCTCTTGTGTTGAAGAAAACCAGTTTTTTAAGTCTACATAACTAGTTGAACTTTTTCATTACATTTCTTCTCAGTAACGTTTTGACCACATCATCTAGAGGAATCCTAGAGCAGGCTAAATGTTGTTGAGTACTTGATATACCAGAGAAGAGTCTGCAAAGAACTAGTTAATCTTATCATTCTAATGCATGCACCATGCAGTTAACAATATCACATTCTAAATTTTGCTCACAAAATTCACAATGATGCTCATGTCATTTCAATTTTCATGGGCTGAAGATATAAATTATCCACTAAATTACTTTGCCATGAAAAGTTTGCATTATTTTTTTGTTTGTTAAATGATTCTGCAGCGGTTATATGGCTCCCCAGTATGTAATGCCTGGTTACTTACCAGCAAAAACTGTAAAACCCTAATTTTTCCCCCAATTTAAAATCTTAAATCCCTAATTCGAAACCCTAGAAAATTGAGGATTTTCTGATTTAAACCGAATTCGAATTCAAAGGCTAATTTGCAATTTCTAAATGTTTTAGGGTTCAGTTTTAATTTCTGAAATGTTCAGACCCCTAAAGGGTAATTAAACCATTTTACTTGGTAACTGATTTGTTTTCCCTCTTTCCCGTTCGAATTTATTCGGGAGAATCTAATCGGAGAATCTAATCGAATTCATTTCCGTTTTCATTTGCAAATTTCTTTTACACTCTTTCTGTAAATCTAATCGGAGAATCTAATCATTTGTTGTCTTACTCTCCTTCCTCGGTTGATTCCGTTTTGGTAAGGTTTTGCGTAAGTACTCTAATTCTTTTTTTTTCTTTCGTGTTCAGTGTTGTTATAGGATTGTTTATGCCTTGTTTCTGTTTGGTTAAGGGTGTTGATATCTGGACGTTTTGGTGGATCGGTTCTTTTGTGGTTTTAAGAGAAATGTTCGTTCGAAAGGGAGTTGTTTTGGTTTGAGATTTGAATGGTTTAGGAGAGTGTTTGATTCGATTTTTAATCGTTTTTCGGTTTTAGGAGTGTTTAAGATCTGTTTTGAATCGAATCTGGAAAAGGATTAAATCCAAAAACCATTCGAATCTAGGAAAAAAATCTGGATTTCTAGGATTTTCTGGAATTTCCAGATTTTCCAAGGAAAGTTTGTGAAACAGCCCAACCCGACCCGTTAACCCGACCAACTTGAAATCCGACCCTGCTGACATCACCGCTGACATCAGCGTTGACCTGCTGACATCATCTACTGACGTCAGCGTTGACTTTTTTTGACCCGGTTCTACTTTCTGTTTTTTGATGTCCTAAGTTTGATGGCATAGTCCGTTTTTTAAAATTCGAACCCGAAGCATCGTTTTTTGGGCTTTTAAGTTCGAATGCTTATCTGGAAGTTATCTGTATCGGATTCTAAATCAGTTTCTGTTTAGCTCAGGTGACGTGGATTCTTACCCCGAGCATTTACCTTCTCCTCCTAGACGACCTCCTGTTCATCAGTCTTTGGTACACGCACGTGAGTTTCGGTTTAACTCTATTTAGTGTACTTATCTGTATAGTGGCATAGTAGTGTGTCTAATATTTTGTTTTTCGTAAATTCTACACCCGCTCGGTCTAGTGGTAGAGACGAGTCCAGTAGACGTCATTCTCGATGTTGAGCTTTCTGTTTCATGTGTGTTCTCTTTCGTCTATTCCGTTTACTTCTGTGTGTGCGTATTTTGTTTTCTCGTATGATCATGTAGTTTGCATCATCCTTCTATGATACTGAAACATCTCATAATTCTATGTTCTGAGTTATCTGTATATCTGATTCTGTTTATCATGCATGTCACCTATTAGAATATAAGGCATGCATTCTGAATTTTGTATCTGTACATAACATTGCATCTTGTTGGATTTTCTGTACGAGGAAGATTAGTGATATATTCAAAATTTTGTTCAGTGGCTCCACCTACGAGTCGAGATACCACTTTTGATCAGTGGCTCCACCTACGGGTCGAGTTTTTACTTCTGTTGGTGTGACAGAGGTAAAGTGGTTCAGGGAAACCTACTCTTCTGATGGTGTTCGGTGATGGGTGCGTTTCATGTATACATTATATCATACGTCTGCTATGTTATCTGATCCTGTTATCTGCACACTAGAGACACACTAGGCTCTCTAACTTACACCCTCTCAGTTTCTGTTTCAAATCCTCAGTCCTAGACTACGGTACTTGGAGGTTCCTGATTTTCAGATCTATTATGTATGTTATTCAGATTTCAGTACAATCATATTTACTCTGGATATTCTATTATTGTGTATTGAGCTTTGGTCTTTGAAATTTATTTCGGATTTCAGAATAGTTTTAAATTATTAAATGTAAGGGTTGAATCATTAATTGTTTTTATGTTAAATTAATTACAGAATTTTTAAATTATTAATTATTTAATAATTTATTTGAATTTTTATATTTATTTTTTACAAACCCTAACTTACGTAACAAGTTTTAAGAATATAAACCCTAAATTTTAGTCTAAAAAATTACATTGAATTTAAGGGTTACCAAAACCGATGTCTATAGCTTCGGTGCTGTTACATTTTGAGAAAGAAGGGAAGTCTGTTGGATTTGGTGGATCTGAGTACACTTCGGAAGAGACACAGTTGATGCTGAATGTGGGACTCTTGTGTACCGATGCATCCCCCGCCTTGAGGCGTACCACGACACAGGTCGTGAGCAACTTCTGTTCATCCATTAATTCGAAATTCAAGGCCCTGGTTAACCACTTCCGTTTATATTTTGGGTACATGGCAAGTACAAGATGGCAGCAAGTGTATATATATATTTTTAAAGTGAATCTTTACCTCTTTCCTTTTTTATAAGGTGAATCATTACTTGTTTCTTACATGTCATTAAATAAATAAATATTATTGAATACGACGATATAAAACGTGGTAAGTCGGTACTATATAATAATTCTTCTTTACTACCCAGATCTTGTATTTATTTTTAAACATATTTAAAACACAATATATTTTGTGTTATACACGTGTCATAATTATCCTAAAATTTGTTAGTTTTTTAACGGTTCAATGATTGAATTGATTTTTTTTAATAACAATGAATGATTTTAGTGAATATTTTTCGATTTTGGTATTATATTTAAAGTTTCCTAAAACTTCGGTGACCACAATATAGTATTTCTTTAAATAATTAAAATTTAAATCCAACTAGGTCAAAATATACTTCAAGTTTATATACTCTTTTCTTATTTTTGAAATTTAATTTGTCTACTTTTATTTTTATAAATTTTGTTATATCAGATTTTAAAAATGATTTTCAATTATTAACGCTGATAGTTTTATTTTAATTATATCATTATTTTTGTTAGATATTCTCTCGTTAATATTTTTATTCTAAAGTTTCAAATTATTAAATTTGATATAAGAAATTTAACGGTGTTATTAATTGAGTTTGATTTTTAAAGTTTAAAAATAAAATAAATAATTTTTTAAAAATAAAAATGAGATAACTAAATTCGAAATATACATAAAGGAAAAAACAATGGTTTTGAGATGCATATTCAAAACGAATGTGAAACACATGCTATAAATTAGAATATATAAAATAAAATCAAAATCTACTTAATTAATAATTCAACATTTTCGGCCATAATAAATTTGAAGATGTAGAAATCGGCGTGCAAATACAGTGTAAATGTGTGATATCGAAGCATCTGAATCAGTGTCATTAATAGGTTTGTCGTATCTTTGAAAAGTACGTGGTCGCATTTATTTATGGGAAAACTAATGATTATATTTCTATTTTGATAAGAGAAATAAGAAAATATTATTTAAAAAATTATCAATTAAAAGTATTTTTTTTTATCATTACATCAATCATAAGTAATTTTTTATCATTACATCAAAGCTTATTAAATTACCATACATGTAAATTTAACGAGTTCACTACGATAGGAGAGATAAATCCTTTAGAAAGAGAGAAATTATATAGCGAACATTTTCGGTTATATCATATGTGATCTTAATTAATTAGATTTATTTATTTTATTTTTTTAAGGTGAATTATCACCTCTTTTCTATATATAATTAGTGAGTGGGTAGTTATCGAGAAATTATATCATGAACTCTTTTCACTACGTCATTTGTGGTCTCAATCAACTAGATTCATCCATCTCATAGTTTTTTAAGGTGAGTCATCACATCTTTCCTACATGTAATTAATGAGTGGGTAACTATTAAGAAGTTACTTAAAGATGAACGAACCTGATTATAAGGATCACGGATAACGTGGTGTAAAAAGTTCATGATATAATCTCTTGTAGTTATTAGTTAGTTACCTAAAAATGAATGGATATGATTGTATGGATCCCGGATGACATAGTGAACATAGATCATGTTACAATCTCTACTAGAAAGGAGATTTACTTGTAAAGTTTTACCTTTTAATTTTTTTAACAAGAAAATATAGTGAATTATATTTTATCAGAAATAGATTATAAAAGATTTAAATCTTAAATATTGAAAATTCAATGAGAGAAACAAATACACTAAAATTTAAAGGTATAAGCGATACGAAAGTCATAACGCATCACTTTTCATAAAAGCTTACATAATCTTCTTAATAATATCCATTAATCATATCATTTAATTAGAATGTTTAATGAAGAAAACAAATTATTATGGTACTACTTCTCGTCATGTCAATAAAATCATAAATATAATATTTTGAGACCAATCCGGATTTTAAGTATCATAGTCGGGTTACATAAAATTGATCTATTAAAATTTTCTTTGAAACACGTATCTTAAAATTTCAAACACTTTATATTTAATAAATCCACATTAGATAAAACTAAAATAAAAGAGTTTATAAAATAGAAGTTTTATTTTTAAAATACATCAATCGACTTAAGATAAAATTCAAAATAAAGATATAGACTCGATTTATGGTAAAGTCTTATGAATACAATAAGTATAAACTAAAATATAAAGTATTGTACCCTTTTACGACCTCGGTGTTTGAAACACATCCATGATGTACTCCTCCAAAATTTATATGTCAACCTGTGCATGAAAACACCACAATTTCACACGTTGAGCTAATAAAGATCAGTGGTACATTTCTACTTTACCGTAATTCGTAAATATCATAAAACAAGCATGTATGATAAAATAGTCAAGAGTGCACAAACATGTTTCCAATCTAAGATTCAACTCCTAGACTATCTTAGTTAGAGTTCTCGATTTAACTCTCTCGAGACAACATCATGTAGGAAGATCAAGTGTCATACCAGGCTTACTTACTCGATTTTACATAGCTTATCGAGTTACTTGAGTTTACATAATCCACTTAGTTATAATTATCGTACCTCAATCACATAGACTTGGGGTATAAAAGTCATCATCATCCATTAATCCATATAGCAAATATGCATAACATGCAACACATATACCTATTGGCTAGCGCAACCCTACTTTACTCGTGTCCACATAGACATAAGGTTTCTCTATGATCATATAATCATCGGATTGGACCATATCTTGATCAAAATAGCCTCAGATATGTCCGGGATATACTTGGATCATCTATCCACTATAATCTGTTCTTGAAGTCACATAGCTCATCGAGTTTCTTGATGCTCGCACAACCTATCAAGTTACTTGATACCCACATAACCCATCAAATTGTATTTCATTATCTAGATTATCATAGTCACGGATAGGTTCTAACTACATCCGCAACACATAGCCCGTGGATACGTCAAACGTACTAGCTCACATATCTCGAAGTACTTATCACCTTGATTAATTCCCTATGCACTGACTCTAGGACATCTAAATTCTTTTTCTAAAATATACAAGCAACACATGCCCCCCTAAGCAAAACTATACATCCTGTCAAGAGATATGAAGCACCTAATTATACCATTACTAATGCTCAAGACATGTATTAAATAGTTGCGGTTTGATATCTTAAATCATTAACTCATTCGTATGATTCTCATTATATATTCCCACTAACTAAGACCTCATAAATATTTTAGTTTAGACAAATATGTTTTTCCTTACAAACTTATCTTCCAAGCTCGTATACAAGAAAGAGTAAATACCCAGACTGAATAAACTATGAACTATGAGATTGCATTAATGAAACTCAAATAAATGTACAATCTTCTTCCACAACTACTCCATAAAATAACCTAAGCCTATGGAAGAATTTAGAAGATAATGGTAATAGAGCCGGCTAGGGTAATTCTAAATGGTCCTAAGCGGTGCTTTCTCCTATACCTAGGGGTCGATATATATAGGACGAGTCTCGATCAAAACTTCCCACAAGTAGGAGTACTAATTGGAATAAAATAAAACTTTAATATTAAATACAAGATCTTTATTTTATTTTCTAATTTTACTCCTCTTGGAATAAAATACAAGACCTTTAGATACCCGTCGAGCCCCTTACCTCGAATTATGGAACCTATGAACGCTAGCTCAAAATTCTTGGGTAGATTGCTCTAACCGTATTGATACGACCCTCCATATCGATAGACCCCCTTATTCTTCTGATACACCAACTATGTTCGAGAAACTTAAAATTTCTACCAGTACCGATACACCAAACCCGAGTATCGGTACCCAATTTCAATACCCCAAAGCCTAGTACCAATCTTCCACCCACATTGGTACACCGCTAGGTGCGTAACAATACTTGAAGCCATCTTCAACCAATGAAACTGGGGTACCTATACATGTCCCAAAGTACAAATACATCTAAACGATTCTAGAAATCAAAACTTGCCATAAGTATCAGTATGTTCCTCGTGTATCGATACACCCCTTACAAATAACCTCCTAAAATACCATAGCGTATAGATACGTGTTCCCAAAAATGAAGGTCTGAGTTCGAGTTTCATACAGAAAACCTATTTAACCTATATGGTTATTCCAAAACATTCTTACAAGTTATTTGTGGTACAATAGGTGGGTTACTACCAATTTTACACACTTAGAACATTCTAATCCTGATTAGCCATTTAAGGGGTTTCAACCATTCAAACATGTAAAACTATGAAATACAACCATAAATCAAGCAAAGTAATCATCTTTGAGTCTTATGAAATTGTATAAGTAAGTGATGTAATGACTTTAAGCAAGCAAACTTGATTTAAAGAATCAACCAAGCTTTACTCACTTCTTTTCATAGTATCAAGGTTTAAACCTCTTTTCCACCAATTCTAAAGAAATCTACCTTGAAAGATAAATCTTTTCTTGCTGATAAAACCTATCTCGATGAAGAGTTCGAGATTTTTTTACAACAAAACCAATTTTTTCTTTTTTCTTTTAGGTTGGATGATATTTTAAAGAAAATGGTATTATGAAAAGATGAAGACAAGGATAACTTCATCTTTTTCCCATATTATATAAAATAAAAGATTCCTTAGTCAAATAATTATCTTTTTGCCCCTCACTATTCTCTCTCATCCATTCTCAAGCCCAAAATCAAGGCCTGTTGACATGAAAAGCCCATAAAACCCATTATCGAAGCCCACAAGGCTCTCAACTCGAACACCCAATCCAAACTGATGATCAAAGACTCGATCAATGTTTGATGTTAAATTGAGTCGTTACAATCCTTCGCTCCTTAAGAAATTTCATCCTCAAAATTTAAACAATGTAAGGGGATGTAACCAAAACAGGTCTACCCATTTGCAACTCCTTTATGAATAACTCAATTCAGAAGATTTTACTTTCAACCTACCTTTGTCAAAACCAAACATTGAACTTCCTAAAAGTAACACCTCCCACGAGAATTTTAACAACCCAACCACCACCGCCTATGCTCTCATAGAGAACTTTAACTTCGTTTAAACCAAAAATGATGCACCACTACCATAAAACATGCAAAGAGCATATCTCACCATCACATCCCTACTAAAAACCATTAATCATGAAAAACTTAAACTAATAATTTTCCCATTTGGCATTGACTTACCAAGGTAGGACTTACCACTACACCTTATCCATACTTACCACTACGATAGACGGTTCCTCCTTTCAACTCTTAAGACTCCAACAATCCCATTCTTGATTCCTAGGTACAACTATCGCCACATACCTACCCACTCTTAAGCACCCAAACTAACAAATCTATTCTCAAGTGTGATCCTCTCCTTTCAACCACTTATTTGATCGGTCTTATCTATGCACATGTAAATTCCTTTGGCAAAACTCATGGACTACGAATAACTTTTTTAACCTTATCTATTTTTATTGTCAACTTCTAATTTACTCACAACATAGACGTTAACCACATGTTACAATTCCGCTACACTGATAACTTTTTATAATTTGTTCCAATTAAGGAGAAATCACTTTACGCTTGACTAAGAAACCTTTAACTCTACACCTACCATCACCTTCCTTTCCCTTTCGCAAACCTTTTTCCCAAACAAACTTACAAAAGTCCCACAAAGCTAAGATTTACCATCGATCAAAGGACTTGCGAGCCAAGTAAAAATCTTTCATCATTACCCCTTGACTCAAATCATCATTATAACAAGTTTGCAAGAATTCTCAGTGATGAGTGCCTAAAAGGCAGTTATTTACGACCCTTCTCATGGTACTTTATGCATCTATTATACACCAACTTGAATTGAAATATGGACTCTTTACGCAAATATTGGATATTCCTTTATCATTACTTACAAAGTCAATATTTATAGATAATGTAGATATTATTCTATATTCTGTACATGCAGGAATATCCAGGGCAGAAGCGGCAGTGAAACAATGTTGAGGTCGAGGCAGAAGACAAGGCCGCGGCAGAATCCAGTGTGGCAGCACCAACAATGGAGGCGAAATAAAAGATAAAAATATAGAGAACATTCTGGAAGATGCAGCGCACCAATTGGACAAGGCTAGCGCACTAAAAGCCCAAGTCAAAGACTAAGCGGGAAAACCCTTCTAGAAGGCGGCAACCTTGGAAATATCATATCCCTTGAAGAAGACTTGTTTCCTACTTCAAGTTGAAGTCTATTTAGGAAAGGTTTGCCCCAGGTTAAGACTATATATACCCTAGCCGGCCACATTGTTTAGAGAGTCGATTTTTAGAGAAATCCTTCTCCCTAAGAATTGTACCTAAACGACAATATGTTCTAAATTTCTTAGAGATAAGTGAAGGTTGTAGATATTAGTGAGAGGAGATTGATTCTTGTTTCTTTGTTCTTATGCAATAATAATATCAAAGTTTGCTTGTCATATTGCCATTCTTTGTTCTTGCATTCAAGCTCGAGAGAGAAGTTTATAAGTAATCTATTTATCTAGCATCGAGAGGTATAGATTCACGAAAGGGATAAGTACGATATTGTAGATACTAACTCGGCCTAGAGATAGGTTAAGAGTTTCAACAGCTAAAAGAAGTGTTGGATTGGTTGGTGGTTATCGTTGATTTACGCCGAGAGGTATCGTCAAGGACTGGTCATCAACAACACTCTGACTTAGAGATAAGCGGAGTCAACTACGGATTCTTTGTTGAACTTTGATGCCTCTTCCCAAGAGCAAGAGATTACCGCGGTAGAGAACACGAATACTGCTGAGACTGTATCTGTAGTACTGTCGAAGCAGTGTTGTGTAATTGTATTGGACAAGAAGAAGATCAATTGAATCCACTAATTGATGCAGCTGGATCTTACCCACTTTCTCTATATCGTTCCCAACCTTTTATTTTATGTTTTGTTATTTAATTATTTAGTTAGTTAAACAAATCAACTTATTTGTGTTTTTACTTTCTTTTCAGGAGCAAGGAAACTAGGGGAGACATATTAAATATACCAATCCCTATGGAGAAGATACTCGATATACTTATTATTTTATTACTTGGCGACGTGTACACTTGCACTCAATTGCACTTTTTTACACACATCAAGTTTTTGGCGCCGTTGCCGGGGATTGGCAACTAAATTTTGTTTTCCTTTATTTTCTTGCTCTTTAACTATTCTTTATCTAACTTTAATTCTAATTATTTATTTATTTTATTCTTTATTAACTTTGATTTATTCGGTTTATGACCAGGGCAAACCCGAGTGGACCATTGTACGAGTTGGATCCTAAGATCGAACGCACAAGACATCATCTGAGACGCAATCTGTTCCAAGTCATGGATAATTCACCAAGAGGACAAATTCCACCTGTTGTTTATAATGTTCTGCCACCTGCAATACCGCAGTAGCCACTACCGCAACCATTGCCGAGACAACCCACTATTAAAGACAATCTGGTGGAAGATTTAAACGGACTCAACTCTGGCGTAGTAACCCCAGAAATCGAAGCAACTCACTTTGAGCTCAAACTAGTGATGTTCAACATGTTAAAAACAATTGGACAGTTTAGTGGGTCTACTACTGAAGATGCAAGGCAACATCTTAAATTTTTCATGGAAGTGTGCAACTCTTTCAAGATTCAAGGAGTCCATGAAGATATTTTACGATTAAAGTTGTTCCCCTATTCATTGAGGGATAGGCGAAAACTTGGTTGAATGGTATCCCAGCAGGATCCATAGGATCTTGGGAGGAACTCTGCCAAGAATTTATTACGAGGTTTAACCCAACAAATCTCTATGATCGCATCCGTAATGAAATCATATCATTTCGGCAAGATAAAGATGAACCGATGTATGAGACATGAGAACGCTACAGAGAATTGCTAAACAAATGCCCACTACATGGTTTTTCCTTGTGGACGCAAGTCTCCATGTTTTATAATGCTACCAATGCCTCCACAAGACGCTTCCACAAATGGGACACTTTTGGATAGAGCACCCGCGAAGACCATTGTGATTCTGAACAAACTCGCAAGGAACGATTTCCAATTTCCCATATCAAGGCGAGGAGGAACGATACGTCATGCCACAGCCCATGAATTAGATACATCCAGTTCGGTGGTAGCACAATTGGCTTCTCTAACCAAAATGGTTCAGAATATGCAAGCCCAGAGAAACATACATGAGTTTAAGGCAGTTAACTCATCGGATTACATGCAAGATGAGGAGACCAACCTATATGTTGGAAACTATAACAGAAATAATCAAATGATGTCCAACAATTACAATCCATCCTGGAAAAGACATCCAAACTTTTCATGGAGTAACCCTAACAATGCTTTAAATCCAATTACTCAAGCCCTTGGATTCCATCATCAAAACCAGCACCTACCGCAGCAGAACACTAAGCAACCCATGCCACAACAGTAGGTACAACAGTAACAGTCTCTGAATGCATTGACATATTCTTTCACGGCTTTTATGTCAAAGACTGATGCTTACATGACCGAGAATAGCCGCTTCATGAAGCGTACTGATGACTTCATGAACCGAATCGAGATAAGATTGTTGAACCAGGAGGCCGCGATAAAATCTTTAGAAACCCAAGTTGGTCAATTTGCCCAACGACAAAACACTTGACCACCAGAGGGGGTTTTCTAGCAATACTGAAGTTGCTAAGGTGTTAGGCCACGAGCAATGCAAGGTAATTACAACAAGAAGTGACCTACAATTAAAAGATAAAGAAGGGACCTCAACCGATAGAGTTCAACCAGAAAAGCAACATCATGAGGAATCAGAAGCTGAGTAGGACCCTTCCGAAAGCACTACCACGGCAGCAGAACCAGAAGTATCAGAACCAGCTGTCGAGGCAGCTGTAGATAAGTTCACCCCAGGTATTAAACTCAATATCCAAGGAAAATTAGAGGATATAAGATCACCACCTCCTTTCCCACAGAGGCTAAAGAAGCACAAATAGGACCACCAATTTCAGAAATTCCTAGGCATATTAAAGCAGGTCCATATCAACTTGCCACTAGTTGAGGCTATTGAACAAATGCCCAACTGTGACAAGTTCTTAAAGGACATAGTATCCAAACGAAGAAGGCTAGGGGAATTTGAAACGGTGGCAGCCACTGAAGGTTGCATGGCCATGTTGCATAATCGAATGCCGCTCAAGCTAAAAGATCCTGTCTGCTTCACAATCCCTTGTGCGATTGGAGATGGTTATAAAGGAAAGGCCCTATGCGATTTGGGAGCAAGCATCAACCTTATGCCCAAAACAGTTTTTCAAAAACTTGGAATAGGATGGGCAAAACCAACAACAGTACTGCTCCAACTTGCGGATTGGTCCTATGTGCATCCTGAAGGCAAAATTGAGGACATTCTGGTGAAGGTTGACAAGTTTATATTTCCTGTCGACTTTCTTATCCTTGATTTTGAAGCCGACAACAATGCACTGATCATATTGGATTGAACTTTCCTTGCTACTAGATGCACCATCATTGGTGTGGAAAATGGCAAGCTCACAATGCGGATAAATGATCAATAAGTCAAGTTGAACGCCTTCCAAAATCTTCCAAATTCAGACGCTCCAATAGAATGTAAAGCTCTACATACACCAAATCAGGGTACTAAAACATCCTTCCTGGGCAACACGCTCGGCAGACTGTTCGGTAAACGAATAAAACCCAAAAGAGAAGCCGAATGCACTGAAAGGACTGACCAACTCATGAAGAAAGATACGGGCCAGAAAGAGATAATGAAAGTGGGAGATGCATTCACATGCACTCCACAAGTAACATAATCTTTTCCCTTGCATTTTAATTATTTTATTAGAATTAGTTTATATATTATTATTTTTAGTATTTTATATTGTTATGCCTTATTTTCAGTAGTTTATGTTTTATTTTCAGTGTTTTTATTTTTAGAATAAATAAAGCAACGAATGTAGAAAAATTATGTCACAACAAGAAGTCTGCTGCCTCGACATTGCACTGTGTCAGAACTGTAGAACTCCTAACGGGCAAAAATAGTGTAACGGCTCTCTGCCGAGAAATCCGCCGCGGCAGTAACTATGCAGCAAGGCAGTAAATGCCTAACGGCTATTTTTTTAACATTCATATTTTTACAAGCCTATATAATCAGACTCATTGCTGTGTATTATTTACTCTTGCATTTTTGTTACTTTTGCTTTTTTGAACAATCTTGCTCTCACTATCTTTCCTATCTCTTGAAATTTTCAAAACTCTCTGCATTCTTACCCGCATTCTTACAGCTTATTTTCAAGAACATCTCATCAACATTCGAATCCTCCATGGCAGCATACAAATGCTTTGCTAATATCACCATAGCAGAACGATTCTAAAGGTCTTTCGTTGCACGGCAGTTATGGGAGGAACAAGAATTCCAACACATCATTGAAGAAAATTATGGCATCGACCCATTCTTGTTCGACAAGATCGAAGACCAAGATTGAGAAAAATTTTGTCTCCAACCTCCTATAGCAAATGCCACAATTGTAAGAGAATTCTATGCGCATTGTTCGAACAAGGACACGTTCATCTACTGCCGGGGCAAGCCAGTAAAGCTTGATACTGAGGCAATCAATGATTACTACGGCCTTATCCCCATACGCGATGAACATGGTGAATTTGCAGCCAATACCGAGGATTACACGGCCATCAAGGATGAGCTTTGCTACGACAACACTCCATGGGAAACCAGTGCCCATAGGGGTTGTGTAACAAGGCTCAGCCCTAAACCCGAAGCCAAGCTTTGGTGCACATTTGTCAAATGACGCCTCATGCCCACCTCCCACAACAGCACAGTTGACAGAAGAAGATTGTTGCTCATTCATTCAATCATCAACAAAAGGACCATCAATGTTGGAGAGATCATTCTTCAAGAAATTTATGATTGTGGTAAGAAAGAACGAGGTCCATTATATTTCCCTAGTTTAATCTCTGCCCTATGCATTGTTGCAGGCGTCCCTATAGAAGAAACCGATGAATACATAACACAAAGGCCAGGCTGGACAAGAGAATTCTGCCACAGAGTGATGCAGATCATCCAAGCAGACCCAGTGCAAGAAACACTTCAACAATTCACTATCAACTTTACTACCGGAGGACAGTATACTGTAAAAGCACCTAACAATGCCCAAGCCACTACCGCAGCAAATCCATATCAGGAGATTTTGCATAGGATGTCAGACATGGCCCTACGCCAGCAAAGATACATGGAATATCAGAGAAATTTCAACAACACTCTTGCCAACATGCTGATCCAGAATTTTCCTACCCATGGGATGCAGTTTACAGAATTTCCCTCCCAACATTTTTGTTATTGCCGCACCATACACAGAGACAACCCCTGCCGCAGGGCCTCGACCATTCTTTACCGCCAGGCCACAACAACAGTTTCACGCTGTCGGCCCATCTAGACCTGCAGGCATGGCAGCCGCATCATCTAGTAGCAGGCGACCATAAAAAATGAGAGTCGTCTTCAACTCTCCACCACAGAGTCCTATCCCCATAGGCAGTTTCTCTAAAGATAGTCTCTCTAGACATATTGATGAGTATATCCATGAGAGCTCATCGAATTCCCAAGAAAGAATACCAACTATCGAGGCAGGGGGAGAAAAAGAAGTGATGCATACAGATGATGAAGAAGAAGGAGATGAAGTTACGGCCCCACTGCAGAAACAAACACCCACCAGAGTAAATCCGCCCTGACATGTAAAAACACAACAATCACCAGGACAAGGATCAAGACAAAAAGCATCGAAAGGAATACCTAGGAGGATAGCTATTTCCAGCAACTCTTCTGAATCACAATCAGAATCTCTTTAATCCCTGCTGCTTTACTATCCTTGTTTTCTTTTGCATGTTGTATATTTTGAGCATTGAGGATAATGCTCAGTTTGAGTTTAAGGGAGATTGTAGGTGCAGAAGCACTACCGAGGCTACCCACTGCCGCGACATTACCATGAAAAGGGAGTAATTCTTTTCTAACAAATTTTTTCTTACCATACTCTCTTTCCTTGAATTTCTGTTTGTAATCTTGCACTTCCCTACATTAGCTTTGCTTTAGTTTACTCCTTTAAGGCTATAGAAATCTTTCTCCTTACCATGGTCCAGTTCTGTTTTGAAGGGATAACCATAGGATACTCATGGAATAAAACTTAGAAGCTTGCTTTAGGGTTAGAAAGAAAGTAAACACTTTTTGGACTTGTTTGATTTAGGAATTCTTTTAATAAACTTAGGTGATAAAGACTTAGAACCTTTTGGAAAAATAACTAGAGGTGCCTATCACTAGCTCTAGTTTTGATCTCCTTCGTGCTAGAGGTGCCCAAAACTGGCTCTAGTATGCTAAATAGGTGGTTAATAAGAAAAAAATAAACAAGAGAAGAAAATAGAAAACGCATATCTTAAGGTGCCCGAAATTGGCTCAAGACTTGTTGTTTTAAGGAGACAGCTTTAGTCCAAGATTCTATTTCTCTTAAACTTAGAGTTTATCTAAGAAAGCCTTGAATCATCCTTGTCCATAAAACGCACACACTCACCTAACCTTATAGCTTATTTCTTAGTAAAAGTCCTTGGGTAAACTAATGGCTAAAATAAAGAGATAGACATGACCATGATGGGGAGAATAGACGGGAGAGTAAGACCAAAGGGGAGTAAGGTTCGGCAATTTAATGTTTTGCATTGCTTGAGGACAAGCAATAGTTTGAGTTTGGGGGTATTTGATGAGTGCCTAAAAAGCAGTTATTTACGACCCTTCTCATGGTACTTTATGCATCTATTATACACCAACTTGAATTGAAATATGGACTCTTTACGCAAATATTGGATATTCCTTTATCATTACTTACAAAGTCAATATTTATAGATAATGTAGATATTATTCTATATTCTGTACATGCAGGAATATCCAGGGCAGAAGCGGCAGTGAAGCAATGTTGAGGTCGAGGCAGAAGACAAGGCCGCGGCAGAATCCAGTGTGGCAGCACCAACAATGGAGACGAAATAAAAGATAAAAATATAGAGAATATTCTGGAAGATGCAGCGCACCAATTGGACAAGGCTAGCGCACTAAAAGCCCAAGTCAAAGACTAAGCGGGAAAACCCTTCTAGAAGGTGGCAACCTTGGAAATATCATATCCCTTGAAGAAGACTTGTTTCCTACTCCAAGTTGAAGTCTATTTAGGAAAGGTTTGCCCCAGGTTAAGACTATATATACCCTAGCCGACCATATTGTTTAGTGAGCCGATTTTTAGAGAAATCCTTCTCTCTAAGAATTGTACCTAAATGACAATATGTTCTAAATTTCTTAGGGATAGGTGAAGGTTGTAGATATCAGTGAGAGGAGATTTATTCTTGTTTCTTTATTCTTATGCAATAATAGTATCAAAGTTTGCTTATCCTATTGTCATTCTTTATTCTTGCATTCAAGCTCGAGAGAGAAGTTTGTAAGTAATCCATTTATCTAGCATCGAGAGGTGTAGATTCACGAAAGGGATTAGTACGGTGTTGTAGACACTAACTCGGCCTAGAGAAAGGTTAAGAGTTTTAGCAGCTAAAAGAAGTGTTGGATTGGTTGGTGGTTATCGTTGATTTACGCCGAGAGGTATCGTCAAGGACTGGTCATCAACAACACTCTGACTTAGAGATAAGCAGAGTCAACTACGAACACTTTGCTGAACTTTGATGCCTCTGCCCAAGAGCAAGAGATTGTCGTGGCAGAGAACACCAATACTGCCGAGACTGTATCTACAGTACTGTCGAAGCAGTGTTGTGTAATTGAATTGGACAAGAAGAAGATCAATTGAATCCACTAATTGACGTAGTTGGATCCTACCCACTTTCTCTATATCGTTCTCAATCTTTTATTTTATGTTTTGTTATTTAATTATTTAGTTAGTTAAACAAATGAACTTATTTGTGTTTTTACTTTCTTTTCAGGAGCAAGGAAACTAGGGGAGACATATTAAGTATATCAATCCCTGTGGAGAAGATACTCGATATACTTATCATTTTATTACTTGACGATGTGTACACTTGTACTCAATTGCGCTTTTATTACACGTATCACTTACCCTCATTCTCAACCTCTATTTATGGTAATAACGTCTTTAGCAAAAGTTAGGAAGTGAGATTAATTACTTAAACACATGCTGAACAAAGGTCAACTAATCACCCAAAAGAATATTTACTAGGTAAGAAATAACAACTGTAGCTAGAATAGAACACAGTTTCCTAACATATCTTCGGCGGTAAAATTGTCATCTCAAGCCTGGGTGGTAGACTGATCGGTAACAATTCATTCGTCAACCCTAATGGTAGATCTCACAGGTCCTTCACCACGATAAGCAGATTTTGCCCTAACTCTTCCTCTAGCAACTCTCTGACCATGCCAGGAAGAAGCTACTCTTGAAGACTATATCAACACACTCTCTTCTAAGACTAGACAATATTTCACCATATGGCCTAATTCTCATCACCTATAACAAATCATCTGAAGTAGAAAACAAACTTCAAGGTGGTTTCGGTCGCAATACTCACATACTGATGGATCATACGCTTTAAAAACACATTAGTAGTCCCTCCTAAAGTAGATAACAAAGAATTTATACGAGTCTTTAATATAGATCCTATACCAACCCTCGATAACTAATCAGAAGTAATTCTCTTCGAAATCCTCAAGACGCAAAAACTCTCATGCAATAACTGAGAAAAACCGATAATGTCATTGGTATCCACCTCATGGTCCTTTGAATCTTCCATCCTAACATGTGTCGTATACTGAAGTCATTCCAAAGCTTTTTCACTATTTTCTAGCTTCGCAAGAGTCCCAAGTAGACTCCCTATCACATGAACCTGATGCTCAACTCTTAACTCTTGTCTAAACTTTTGCACCTCAACGCTTCTGTGGCCAATAACTCTAGGGAATTTTCCTCAAGCAATGCAAAGGATAATTTTTAAGTCAAGAATTTTAAAGTAATATACCATTCTGCCTGCCACGGCAGAATTCCTTTCTTGACTCGGCCTCTTCTAGATTCTAGGCGTACCTCAGAATTAGACTATAAGTCTTAGTGTGTGTGTGTGCGTAACTATGTCAAAGTTGATTTTCTAAGTTTTAATCTTTTTTCTAGCTCAAGACTTCGAATAAGATTTTTCTTAATTCTTTTTCCTTCTTTCTCCCTAAATTAATAAATATATATTAGTATATTCTTATACTACTTGAGCCAGTTTGGGCACCTCAAGTGTTTAGCTATTTCTTACTAGAGCCAATTTCAGGCACCTCTAGTAAGTGGGAAAAACTAAGTCCTAGAGCCAGTTATGGGTACCTCTATGGACTAACTAGAGCCGGTGATAGGCACCTCTAGTTTTAAAACCTAAGCCTAAATCCTTATTGCTTTTCAAAGAAAAGAACTTTTAAAATCAACTAAGACTAGCAGTGTTTAGGATGTTTTCAGGCTCATAATTTAATCCTAAGTACTAAGCTTAGTATAACTTTCGGAAGTTAAGTCTGGTGAATGGTGCAGACTGCGACGGCGGTTGAAAAATATATTACTACCGAGGTAGCTTCAATAAAATTCAACAGACAAAATTTTGTTTTTTCAATTGTATAAAATAGAGTATTAAGGTAGAATTTTAGGAAAATAATAAGATACTCTGATTACTTTCATAATTTGGCAGACCATCACATATTATAAAATTAGACAAATGCTCCCCCAAACTTGAGAGATGCATTATCCTCAATGCATGAATAAGTAATAGAGAAATCGAGATAACCGATTAAAAGAGAAAATAAAATAGAATAAAAAAAGACTACCGCAGCAACAATAATCACTCTATCTCCCGTCGCATCCACTGCCACAACCGCAGCTACAGAAGCCCTCTCGGTAAATTTGGTAGCCACTCCAGACCAATCTACCACCTTCACTTGGAGTGACTCTAAAGAGGACCTAAGGAGCCAAGTAAAGGTCGCCGAAAAACCGCTGGAAGCGGCACAGGGAGGTCAGAAAAGAAAAGCAATCTCTTCATCTCCTATCAATCTGGATACGGAGGATGAGCCGCCTCAAGACCTCACTCCCGTTCGCATTCAGTTACGCCGCTCAGTGATAGAGGCTATAGAGTCCTATTGATTCCATCTTTGTCAGATCGTATTATTTAAGATGTCGGTCCCACGAGGAATGAGTCAACCTTGCTACTTCTTATGACTGCACTAAGGAAACTAAAAACACAAGTAATTTGAAGATGTGAATTATAACTAAGATAATTATAAAAACATAAAATTAATTAACGAAATAATAAGATAAAGGTGAGGCTAGATTGAGTGCTTTGTAGAGGAGAATCCAGTTAAGTTAAGTATCCACTTATTAATGCAATGGATTGAAATGACGCTTCGACAGGTCGCACTAAGGGTCACCGCAGATGCCTAGTTGGGGTTATGCCTTGTCGACAATTCAATATTCCATAGTTGAACAGAGCATCCTTGTATGTCTTCTTCTTTATCCCTAAGTGAAGAGAACTGTTGAAACCCACATCTTGATGATGCCTTCCGATGTGAATCAAAGGCGGATAACAACCAAACACATGCGTCTTGTTAGTCGCTGAAATCCTTGACGGATTAGTCAATTCCCATGAGTAAACACCGTATTTTCTCGTTTTGTGAATCTACATCTCCCGATGCTAGGAAAATGGGTTTTTTCTCACATACTTATCTTCCGAGCTCATATGCAAGAAGAGTAACTACCAATAGAGAATAAACTATGAAATAGATTTTGCATTAATAAATATCAAATTTAATATAACCTTCATCTCTGACTACTTCACAAACAATCTAAACCTCCGGAAGACTTAGAACATGATGGAGGCGGAAGCTAAAGTTACAATAACACGAGAATCCGTCTTGACTTCAAACTAAACCTAAACCTAATAGGTTCCTTATATAGGCCAAGCCCTAAGTTGATCTTTCCATGCAAGGAAAGAGTTCTAAATGGGAAACAAATCTAATTCCTAATTAAACTATATTAATTTAATCTTATTTCCTAAAATATCTCTTCTTTTCCGCGGTTGGCTTTGACATGGGCTTGACCTCCTATCTAAGTTGATAAGTGCTCAACTCACTATCACTTTCTACACTTTTCATGGACACTTATCATCAAATATACACTTACTTGAACCAATGCATGTGCTTAATATGATATATTTAGGGGTTGTGCCGTTAAAGACAATATTTATAGAAAAGGCATATTTTACTACATTTTCATATCTGTGCGGGAACAAGTACTGCCGAGGCAGCAGAATAAGGCCGAGGAAGGACCTGATGCCGAGGCAGTAGAGGAGAAAAAACAATATGGTTGGAAATTGAAGGAGAAAAATACATAGAACATTGTTGAACAAGAAGTCCAAGAATCGAGCTGAACAACACAAGAAAAGCCCAAGGATAAGGCCACGTGGGAAGAAACCTTCTAGAAGATCAAACTTGTAAATATTTACCCTGTGTACATAGCTTGTTCCCTACTCCAAGTTGTACTCTAATTAGGAAAGGTTTGCCCTAGGCCAAGCCTATATAAGGCATAGCCGTCCTAGGGGTTAGAGACACATTAGATTTGGCCAATACCTATACCGAGAGAGCTTTCACCTTAGGGAAAATTCTTCCCATTATGTTCTAAAGTTCTCTTAGGTTTTGTGAAGGTTGTTTAGTATTTGTGAGAGGAGATTGTATTTTGTTTCTTATTTCAATACAATAAAATATCAAAGATTGCTTACTCTTTGCCATTCTTTGTTCTTGCATCCAAGCCCAGGAGGGAAGTTTATAAGTAATCTATTTGTCTAGACTCGGGACAGTTAGACTCACGAAAGGAGTAAGTGCGATATTCAACTTGATTGGAGGATACTAACTCGGCCTAGGGATATGTTAAGAGTTTTAGCGTCTAAAAGAAGTGTGAGATTGGTTGTTGGTTATAATTGATTAACGCCGGGAGGTATCATCAAAGACTGACCTTCAAAAGTGTTTCGACTTAGGGATAAGCGGAATCATACAAGGACACTTTACCGAACTTTAGTAAATCTGCCCAAGAGCAAGGGATTGTCGCGGCAGAGAACATTGTCGCTGCCGAGGCAGTATCTGCAATACTGCCGAGGTAGTGCAATGCAATTGCTTTGGACAGAAGCAGATCAATCAAATCACTATACAACACAACTGGATCCTTCCCTCACTCTCTCATATTCGATCTCTCTTTATTTAGTTAGTTTATTTAGTTTAATCAATATCCAACTTATTTATTTTTTTCACTTTTATTTTACAGAAGCAAAAAGACCGAAGGAAGCATATTAAGTACACGAATCCCTTAGAAGACGATAAATCGATAAATACTTATCACTTATTACTTGATGTGTACACTTGCACTCCAATCGCGCATATTCAACATGCATCATGAGTCTTCTTCTTTCTTTTGCTCTTTGTCCTTTGAGTTCAATATCTTTTCCTCTTTCTATTGAGTACCAATTGTTGTCTTTTACAATGCGGCGACGGCCTTCAGAATGCTACCGTGGCGGGTGCTTTGTCTGCAATTCAATATCTATTTTCTTCTTTGGCTCTTTCTATGATCTACTTTCCTGTCTAAGAAAGAAAACTATCAAACGTATATATTTTATGCTAGAAAGTAGATAATTTCATATAGTTAGTGTTCGGATGCTGAGATATGAAAATTAATCAGAAATATCCTATTATCGCTTTTAATTTTGTCTTTATTGACAATAAATGAGTGAGGAAATGATATAAAAATAAGGAATTTTGAGTGCTTATCACTCGGCAAAGAAATCGATGGTGAGTCCATCCAAGTCAGCCGCCGAACAACTGTCTAAAACCCGTTGTAAGCTCCTAATCAAAAGTGACTCCAAAGATTTTTTCGGGTTCGCAAAATTTTAAGGACGATAGTCTTTTTCCAGCCGCCTCCTCAGTCTGCACCATTCACCAGACTTAACTTCCGAAATGTATACTAGGCTTAGTACTTAGAATTAGACTATGATCCTGAAAACATCCTAAACATTGTAAGTCTTAGTTGATTTTAAAAGTTCTTTTCTTTGAAAAGCAATAAAGACTTAGGCTTAGAATTTAAAACTAAAGGTGCATATCATCGGCTCTAGTTAGTCCATAGAGGTACCCATAACTGGCTCTAGGACTTAGTTTTTCTCCCACTAACTAGAGGTGTCCGAAATTGGGTCTAGTAAGGATTAGTTAAACACTTGAGGTACCCAAAAACTGGCTCAAGTAGTATAAGTATATAATAATATATATTTATCAATTTAGGGAGAAAGAATAAAAAAGAATTAAGAAAAATCTTATTCGAAAGTCTTGAGCTAGAAAAAGATTAAAACTTAGAAAATCAACTTTGACATAGCTACGCACATGCACACATTAAGACTTATAGTCTAATTTTGAAGAACTCCTAGAACCTAGAAGAGGACGAGTCAAGAAAGGAATTTTGCTGTGGCAGACAGGATGGTATATTAATTTAAAATTCTTGAATTAAAAATTATCCTTTGCATTGCTTGAGGAAAATTCCCTAGAGTTATTGGCCATAGAAGCGTTGAGGTGCAAGAAGTTTAGACAAGATTTAAGAGTTGGGCTTCAGGTTCATGTGAAAGCGAGTCCACTTAGGACTCTTGTGAAGCTAGAAAATAGTGCAAAAGCTTTGGAATGAATTCAGGATACGAAACCTGTTAGGATGGAAGATTCAAAGGACCATGAGGTGGATACGAATGACATTATATGTTTTTCTCAGTTAATGCATGAGAGTTTTTGCGCCTTGAAGATTTCGAAGAGAATTGCTTCTAATTAGTTATCGAGGGTTGGTATAGGATCTATATTAAAGACTCATATAAATTCTTTGTTATCTACTTCAGGAGGGACTACTAATGTGTTTTTAAAGCGTATGATCCATCAGTATGTGAGTACTGCGACCGAAACCACCTTGAAGTTTGTTTTCTGCTTCAGATGATTTGTTATAGGTGACGCAAAATAGGCGGTTATTTTGCCTTATATTTTTCATCAGTAGCTTCTTTTGGGGCTACTGTTTCAGGGTCTTACCTACTGTTTGAGCAGATATTTCATGGTCCTTTAGTTGTAATCCACTATTGGTAGATATCGCCTTGCATTGTTCATGAGGACCGGTTCTAGCGACTTTAGTATCGCTAGGGAGGCCTCCTATGGGTCTACTTTTCATATGTTATGTCATTTTTCCTACTGCAGTTTCCAGTGTCTTGAGAGCAGCTTCGTTGTTCTGCATTCTCGTTTTTATTTTGTCCATGAAGGTGTCGGCTCTTTGAATGAAGTTGTTGGTGTTTGCAATGCATGCGCCGGTTTGAGCCATAAAGGTTTGCAGTGTGTTCTCCAGAGTTTGGAAATCTATTGTCTGCAGAGGCGGCGGGGCCTACTGCGGCACCTGTTGCTAAGAAAATCTATTCTTTTGCTGGAATCCAGTAGATTGCACTGGTTGATGTTTTGTGTTAAGCGCATTATTGGTGATAAACACCTCTAGTTTTAAAATCTAAGTCTAAGCCCTTATTGTTTTTCAAAGAAAAGAACTTTTAAAATAATCCCTATATTTATGTCTGCGGCAGAGCCATTCCAGTAGTAGATATTACCATTAATGCGATCTTCGGCCTGCATATCGAAGACGATGAACACGCTACTTTCGCTGCTGCCCTAACCACCGCTGAATTCGAATCAATGGAGATAGAACTTTGCGTGCCCGTAACTGAATGGAATACGGGAAAACACCGCTGCTCTTTTAGTCCCCGAGATCTCAAACTAGAGGCAAAGATCTGGAATACATTCGTTAAAAGAAACTTAATGAAGACATCACATAATCAAACGGTAGACCGCCCAAGACTTGCTTTGATCCACTCAATAATTGATAAGAGGAAGATCAACATCGACCGAATTATCAGTGAGCAAATATTCGACTTTACCGAGAAAGATAGAGGTATGCTTTATTTCCTTCATCTTATTTCAAACCTATGCCGCATCGAACAAGTTCCTTCAATGTTGTCCGACAAATGGACGTCGACGAGGAAAGGCTGGACACAGGTAATATACATGAGAAGAATAAAAGTGGAGGAAGCTACTCCACAGGCATATATAGATCCAACCACAGAACAAGCTCCCGCCGAGGCCGCTCAACAAGAAGACCCAGCTAAACAAACAACAACATGACTCCTAGAGATCCTACAGAGGATGGAGAAAAGGCAATTGGCCTTCATGACATACACCCGGGAGTTCAACATTACCATCATCGCCATCATACATGATGCACTCCCAGCATGCTCGATGGTATTCTCAAACATCCAGTCGATCTCTCCACGCCTCAGCCTCCCCCTCCTACACATGCTCACTCAAAATCAGCTTCAGCAACAGTCCCTCTCTCTCCCGCCGCATCTACTGCCGCAGCAGCAACTACATAAGCCCTTCGGCAAAAGAAAAATAAACTAAAACTAAATAGAATAAAGTAAAATAAACAAAAAAGTGCAAAAATAATTAGTAGTAAAATTGAGCGTCAATCCCCGGCAACGACGCCAAATCTGATGGAGGCTCGGAAGTCTTATTAATTCTACCTTTGTCAGATTGTAATACTTTAGGTTGTCAAACCCACAGGGACTGTGTCGACTTTACTACTTCTTATGAATGCACTACGGAAAATAAGAACATAAATAATTTGAGTTTAAATTATAACTAAGAACACTATTAAACATAAAACTAGTTAACGGAAAAATAAAGATGATAGAAGTGATGCTAAATTGAGTGTTTTATAAAGGTGAATCCAGTTGTATTAAGTATCCACTTAATGCAATGGGTTGAATTACCGTATCTGCGGATCGCATAAATAGTCGCCGCAGCTGCCTAGGCAGGGTTATGCCTTGTCGACAATTCAACATTCCATAGTTCGATAGAGCATCCTTGTATGTCTTCTTCCTTATCCCTAAGCAAAGAGAATTGTTGAAACCCACGTCTTGATGATACCTCCCGGCTTGAATTAAGGGCGGACAACAACCAAACACATGCGTCTTTTTAGTCGTTGAAATCTTGAGCGGTTAATCTCTCAACCGGATTAGTCAATGCCCATGAGCAAAATATCGTATTCTCTCGTTTTATGAACCTACATATATCGATGCTAGGCAAATGAGTTTTTCTTCACATACAATCTTTCGAGCTCATATGCGAGAAGAGAAAATACCAAGAGAGAATAAACTATGAAATAAGTTTTGTATTAATAAGTATCAAACATAACACAACCTTCTTCCCCAACTACTGTGCAAACAACTTAAACCTCTGAAGAAGTTTAGAACATGATGTAATCAGCGGCTAAAGGTATATGAAAGAGAGAATCTGAATTGACTTCACACTAAACTTAAATCTAATAAGTGCTTTATATAGGCCAAGCCCTAAGCTGAGTTTTTCATGCAAGGAAAGAGTTCTAAAAGGGAAATAAATATAACTCCTAATTAAACTGTATTATTTTACTCTTATTTTCTAAAATATCTCTTCTTTCTTGCGGTTGACTTTGACAAGGGCTTGACTTCTTAAACGGGCTTCGTATTTCTCTTGCTCTTTGTCCGTTAAGATTGGTATCTTTTTCTCTTTCTATCGAGCACCAGTTGTTAACTTCACGCTGTTACCGCGGCCACCAAAGTGCTGTCGTGGCGGGTGCTTTATCTCCAATTCAGCATCTATCTTCTCATTTGTCCGTCTTTGTGATGTAGTTTCCGGTCTAAAAAAGAAAACTATCAAACGCATATGTTTTATACAAAATAATAGATAGATTCATAAAATTAGTGTTCGGATGCTAAAGTACGAAAAATAACCAGAAATATTCATTATCGCCTTTAAATCTGTCTTTATTAGCAATAAACGAGTGAGAAAATGATATAAAAATGAGGACTTTTGTGTACTCATCAAGAATAACAACTCAAGCGCAAAAAAACCTTGCTCATAGACGAACATTGACCGATCTCCTTAGATCAAGTGCAAAAAATGATCTCTCATCTCATCCACGTACATCTCGATGATATACTTCTTTCGGAACTCCAAGAAAAAGATAACTGAAGTCGGAAATGTGGGATATAAACCTAACTCAACGGTCTTCCACCACTCATGTACATTACCCCTAAGAAGGGATACAATGCAATCGAGGTCATCCTCTAGACTTCCTCTTATCTACCTGAAGATTCTTTGTGTCACGCAACCACTGATTAACCTTGACCGGGTAATCCTCACATAGTCCCTCAAAGTTCTTAGGCTCATATCGGTGTAGCCTCTCAATAGGGGTCTTGCGAGACGTCTTAGATTGCCTCGGGATAGCTTGTACCACTTGTAAAAGCGAAGAGGTAATGTCACGGATGTGATGACCTACCAGTACCGTTTCTCCCTTCATCAACTCTTTTCTAAAACACAAAAAATAAGATAACACATCAGGATTCTCAATCTTATAAGTAAAACTCAACTTTATGGACTTGTAAACACTAGACAACTTGCCACAACCTCAATACCACCTCGAGGTTTCCTATAACTGAATAAATCTAAATTTTAATACCATTAAATATAAAACTTTAATCTCGATCTAGATCTCAAATGCCATATTCGGGTCACCCAAAATCGACACATCAAAATTTCTTTTAAAGCCCGTGTCCCAAAATTTCAAATACCTTATATTTAATAAATAAACATAGATAAAAATAGAATAAAAGGGTTTATAAAATAAGAGCTTCATTTAATACATCAACATACCCAAGATAAAATCCAAAATAAAGAAAGAGACTTGATTTTTGATAAGGTTGATAAGTGCTCAACTCACTATCACTTTTTACACTTTTCATGGGCACTTATCATCAAATACTACACCTACTTGAACCAATGCATGTACTTAATATGATATATTTAAGGATGATGCTATTAAAGATAACATTTGTAGAAAAGGCATACTTTACTGCATTTTCATATCTGTGCAAGAACAAGTATTATCGCGGCAGCAAAATGAGGCCGAGGCAGGACCTGATGCCGAGGCAGTAGAGGATAAAAAACAATATAGAAGACAAACTGAGGAGGAAAATTAGGAGAACGTTGCTGAACAAGAAGCTCAAGGATCAGAGCTGAACAACACATCAAAAGCCCAAGGATAGGACCACGCGGGAGAAAGCCTTCTAGAAGAATTAAACTTGGAAATATGTAACCTATGCACATAACTTTTTCCCTACTTCAAGTTGTACTCTATTCAGGAAAGGTTTGCCCTAGGCCAAACCTATATAAGGCATATCTATCCAAGGGACAAAGAGAGACGAATTTTGAGAAAGTTCACCTTAAGAATAATTCTTCCCATCATATTCTAAATTTTCTTAGGGATTAGGTGAAAGTTGTTGAGTATTAGTGAGAGGAGATTGTATTTTGTTTCTTATTTCAATGCAATAAAATATCAAAGTTTGCTTAGTCTTTTTCATTCTTTGTTCTTGCATCCATGCCCGAGAGGGAAGTTTGTAAGTAATCTATTTGTTTAGACTCGGGAGAGTTAGACTCACGAAAGGAGTAAGTGTGGTATTCGACTTGGTTGGAGGATACTAACTCGGCCTAGGGATAGGTTAGAGTTTCAGTGACTAAAAGAAGTGTGAGATTGGTTGTTGGTTATAATTGATTAACGCTGGGAGGTATCATCAAGGACTGACCATCAACAGTGTTTCGACTTAGGGATAAGCGGAGCAATTCAAGGACACTTTGCCGAACTTTGGTAAATCTGCCCAAGAGCAAGGGATTGTCGCGGTAGAGAATACTGTCGCTGACAAAGATACTAATCTGCAATACTGTCGAGGCAGTGCAGTGCAATTGCATTAGACAAAAACGAATCAATCAAATCCACTATACAACACAACTAGATCCTGCCCTCTTTCTCAAATTTGATCTCATCTTATTTAGTTTATTTTATTTAGTTTAATCAACACTCAAACTTATTTGTGTTTTTACTTTTGTTTTAGAGGGCAAGAAGATCAAAGGAAGCATATTTAGTATATCAATCCCTGAGGAGACGATAACTTGATAATATTTATCATTTTATTACTTGACGTATACACTTGCTCTCCAATTGCGCATATTCAGCACGCATCAAGTTTTTGACACCGTTGTCGGGGATTGACAACTAAATTTTTTTTCTTTTTTTTCTTGCAATTTTTTTTATTTTTACTAATATATTTTCTTTTTCTTTTTCTTAAAAAAATAGGTGTGTTTCAAATTAAAGATGCAAGAAGAAAGAAAGAAATCCATTCGGGAGTTGATGTTGGAAGATATGAATCAAACCAATCAAGAATTTCCTAGATTAAATGATGATTATCTATGCCAACCAAGAGCAACCAAACAAGTTTATGCCTGGGCAAATTTTTGTTTTAATTGTGGAGATAATCATTTGGTTAGCAATTGCCCATACAGTACTGGAACATTTAGCCACATAGAGGACCACAGATGGAACCAACAACAAAATCCTTCATGGTATGATCAAAACACTCAATTTTTTTTACTATGAAAATTTTATTGATTTTACAGATATGCCATAGCAATATTATTCTTCTCAAGAGTATCTAAGTTCATTTGAGGAAACATTGAAAGCGTCAATGGCTAGAATGGAAGAATTAATGACAGAGAAATCAAAGTATATATCTAGATTGGATGCACCCTTACGGGATTCATAAGATCAAGTGTAAAGATCTATATATACCATGGATACAGTGGAATCTGAGGATTACTCTCACTCACAGTTGCTTGGGCAATTACATGATGACATGCTCGATTAACAAGATGGCGATGTCGTGATAATGGAATATGAGAAGGTAGTGATTGAACCTTTTTAAATTCTTTAAAAACTTATCTCTTCCATTGCAGGTATCTTTCGAGGAATCAACGTTACAAGATTTGAAGCCATCACAAACAGGAGATGATTATTTAGAAGATGATATTTTATCTGTGATAATTCCATCTAATAGTAGCTTTAAACCAAAATCTCTATTGACAGAGATTTCTGAGAAGCATAAAGAACAATGTGGATTGATTCTTGAAGACTTCAAGAAGGATGGTTTTTCATTTGACGCACACAGAATTTTGGCAAAGGATTGCCACGGCAATTGGCTAGCACAACAATTGCCTCGACAACAAAGGCTACGTCTAAACATTCTAGAAGTCAACAAGAATGAGGTAATTAAATGGTTGGATATTGATATAATTTTTTCTAACGGGATATTCATACCTTTAGGAATAATATCAAGTTGGAGGATAGGAATGGACTACAAAAGAACATGAACAGAAGATACCTCCACCATGATTGCACAAATGGGAGTATCCGTACCCGTATTAGCCCATATCTTTTTGAGTAGAATTGTCACTTGATGGAGGGTGCAAATGGACTATAAGAAATATCGGAAATTATCCTCCATAAGTTTTCTTTATATTCTTATTTTATATTAATTTTCTCTTTTTATTTTATTTTGTATTTTCATGAATTCTCTTAATTATGGTATTTAGGAATAATTATTTTCTCATTACTTGAATATTTCTTTCTTTATGTTTATCTTTTTAGGTTAGGACAATAAAGCAAGAATAAAGGAGAAGTAGTTCACAGCAGGAAGCCTGCTGTCGAGGCAGTAAACAGTGTCAGAGCCGCAGTAGTCTCAACGGACAAAAACAACATAACGGCTATCTGTCGAGATTCCCACCACGGCAGTAAATGTAAACAATAGTAAAAGTTAAACGGCTATAAAACAAATAGTGGATAGAACGATCATACTGTCGAGGCCTTTATAAGTACTTGCTTCCTCTTGAACTATTCACTCTTGCAATCTTGTTTCTTTAGAATTACTTACTCTCTTTTACTATATTCTTTGCAATATCACAACTCTCTTATTTTTTTCAGAAAGATTCCAAGTTTTTCACCAAAAATCTCAAGAAAATCTCCACTGCTCATCTATGGCAACATAAAACCGATTCATACATGTCGCCGTTGAAGAACGCTTCAATAGGTCTTTCATCTCTAGGCAATTGTAGGAGGAACAAAGGTTCCAACACATTGATGAGGAGAATTTTGATATTGAACATTACTTGTTCGACAGAATCAAGTATCAAAAATGGAAACTCTTTTGCCTACAACCCGAACAAGCTAATGCCATGATCGTGCGAGAATTTTACGCACATTGGCCAAGCAAGGATTCACTTTATGTCTACTGCCAAGGTAGGCTAGTCCGCCTTGATGTCGAGACAATCAACTAGTTTTACGGCCTAACCTCTTAACGAGATATCCACTTAGAATTCATGGAAGAGGTAACAAACCAAGATTATGAATTGATCAAAGACGACCTTTGTTACGAAGGCACGCATTGGAAGACGGGAGCCCATAAAGGATCGGTTGCTCGGTAGAACCTCAAGCCCGAGGCAAATATGTGGACAACATTTGTCAAGAGACGCCTCATCCCCACATCACACAATAGCACGATGGATCGAAGAAAATTGGTTCTTATCCAATCCATCATCAACAAAAGGAGCATCAACGTGGGAGAAATCATTCTACGAGAAATATACGAGTATGGTAAGAAAGAAAGAGGACCGTTAAATTTTCCATGCTTGATCACGGGTTTGTGTATTGCTATAGGTGTACCAACAGACGATAACGATGAAATCACAATTCAGAAGAAATGATGGACTAGAGATTTTTACCACAAAGTGATACAAATCACTCAGGCAGAACCTATCCAGGAAACACCATAGCCCTACACTACCGAGACTTCTGTTAGGGCACAATACACGACAACTACACCTGGTGCTGCTCACACTACAGCTACAGCAGAACCCTACCAGGAGATCCTCTAGAAAATAACAGACAGGACCTTAGACAACAATGGTACATAGAGTACCAGAGGGACTTCAACACTGCCTTAGCCCAGATGATGAGCAATAACTTTCTAACCCAAGGAGTGCAGTTTCCAAACTTTCCTCCCAACATCTTCGTCACAGCAGCACCTTACACCGAAACAACCACAACCCCAGGAGGGCTAAGACCATTATTCCCTACTGGAGCACAGAGATCGTTCAATGTTGCTTGCCCATCTAGGGCAATAGAAAATGTCACGGCATCATCGGCCTGCCGAAGAACTTCAAAGAGAAAAGCAGTTTTCAGCTTACCACCGAGATCTATGGCCATCCTCTTGGAAGAAATTGACGCTTATGTCCATCAAAGTTCGTCCATTACCGAGCCGAATACCCAGCATGCCACAGCAGAAGCCGAAACAAGAGGGACAAATATAATGCTCACTGAAGAAGTTACCGAAGAAGAGGAAGGAGAGGAAGTCAACTCTCTCTTGCGAAGAATACCACCAATTCGAGTTCAACCGAACCGACAAGCAAAAACACAATAATCACCAGCACAAGAATCTAGAATAAAAGAGTCGGCAGGGAGGCCTAGAAAGAAGATAGTTAGCAACAGCTCCTCGGAACCATTATGATTTTTTTGCTATTTCTCTTATAATTACTTGTTTTCTTTTATATATTTTGTTGCTTATTGCTTGCCCCTAAATTAAGCATTGAGGACAATGCTTGGTTTGAGTTTGGGGGTGTAGAGCCACTACCGAGGCATTCTACTACTACGGTCTTACCATGAAAAAGGAGTTTTTAGTGATAAAATTTTTTGTTTTATATCCACCACTTCACTTGGAATTGTTGCCCATACTCTTGCACTGCTCATCATCAGTATTGTTTTAGTTTATTCTTTAAGGCAATAGAAATCTTTCTCCTTACCATAGTTAGGTTCTGTTTTGAAGGCTTAATTCTAGGATACTTAAGGAGAAAAACTTAGAAGCTCACTATAAGGTTGAACTTAAAAACACTTTGTGACTTGTTTGGCTATAGGAATTCTTTTAATGAACGTAGGTGATAAAGACGTAGATCTTTGAAAAAGTGACTAGAGGTGCCTATAACCGGCTTTAGGAAATACTCTTCTTCATGCTAGAGGTACCCGAAATTGGCTCTAATATGCATAAAAGAATAGCAAAAGAAATAAGGAGATAAGAATGAGAAAACACAATACTTGAGGTACCCAAAATTGGCTCAAGGAATTATTGTTGTAAGAAGAGTACACTAAATCCAAGTCTATTTGTCTTGAACTTAGAGTTTATCTAAGAAGGCCTTTAATCAAACTTGTCCACAAAAACGTACACAAAAATTAAACCTTATAATTTGTCTTCTAGGTACACCCTCAGGTAACCGAAAGGTTAAGTCTAAAGAATAGACATAATTATGATGGGGAGAATAGATGGAAACATAAGACCAAAAGAGAACAGAGTTTGACAAATTGATGGTTTGCATTGCTTGAGGACAAGCAATAGTTCGAGTTTGGGGGTGTGATAAGTGCTCAACTCACTATTACTTTTTACACTTTTCATGGGTACTTATCATTAAATTCTACACCTACTTGAACCAATGCATGTACTTAATATGATATATTAAGGGATGATGCTATTAAAGATAATATTTGTAGAAAAGGCATACTTTACTATATTTCCATATCTGTGCAGGAACAAGTATTGCCGCGAAAGCAAAATGAGGCCGAGGCAAGACCTGATACCGAGGCAGCAAAGGATAAAAAGCAATATGGCAGGCAAACTGAGGAGAAAATGAGAAGAACGTTGCTGAACAAGAAGCCCAAGAATCGAAGCTGAACAACACATCAAAAGCCCAAGGACAAGGCCACGCGGGAGAAAGCTTTCTAGAAGAATTAAACTAGGAAATATGTAACCTATGCACATAACTTGTTCCCTACTCCAAGTTATACTCTATTTAGGAAAGGTTTGCCCTAGGCCAAGCCTATATAAGGCACAACCATCCAAGGGACAAATAGAGTCAAATTTTGAGAGAGTTCACCCTAGGAACAATTCTTCTCATTATGTTCTAAACTTTCTTAGGGATTAGGTGAAAGTTATTGAGTATTAGTGAGAGGAGATTGTATTTTGTTTCTTGTTTCAATGCAATAAAATATCAAAGTTTTCTTACTCTTTGCCATTCTTTGTTCTTGCATCCAAGCCCGGGAGGAATTTTGTAAGTAATCTATTTATCTAGACTCGGGAGAGTTAGACTCACGAAAAGAGTAAGTGCGGTATTCGACTTGGTTGGAGGATATTAACTTGGCCTAGAGATAGGTTAGAGTTTCAGCGGCTAAAAGAATTGTGGGATTGGTTGTTGGTTATAATTGATTAACGCTGGGAGGTATCATCAAGGATTGACCATCAACAGTATTTTGACTTAGGGATAAGCAGAGCAATTCAAGGACACTTTGCCGAACTTTGGTAAATCTGCCCAAGAGCAAGGAATTGTCGCGGCAGAGAACACTGTCGCTGCCGAAGGCAGTAATCTACAGTACTACCGAGGCAGTGCAGTACAATTGCCTTTGATAGAAATAGATCAATCAAATCCACAATAAAACACAACTGGATCCTGCCCTCTTTCTCAAATTTTATCTCATCTTATTTAGTTTATTTTATTTAGTTTAATCAACACCCAAACTTATTTGTGTTTTTACCTTTGTTTTACAGGGCAAGAAGATCAAAGGAAATGTATTAAGTATATCAATCCCTGAGGAGACGATAACTCGATAATATTTATCACTTTGTTACTTGACGTGTGCACTTGCACTCCAGTTGCGCATATTCAGCACGCATCAAAGGTCCTATGAATTTAATAAGTCCAAATTAGAATATCAAATTTTGTAAACTTTTATGACCATTATATTGGGAAATCCAACACGATGAGCTCTTCCCAAAGCTACTAGTGAACGTATGCACAGAAAAAAGTATGCATGATAAAATAGTCAAGAGTGCATAGAAAGGTTTTCAAACTAAAGTCTGTCTCCTAGCATATCTTGCTAGAGTTCTCAATTTATCTCTCTTAAGACAACATCATATAAGATGATCATGTTTCATATTAGGCTTACCTACTTGTCTTTGCATAGCTTATCGAGTTACTCGATTTCACACAGGCTTAGGGTATAAAAATAATGTTGATTCTCATGTAAGTATACATATCGAACAAGTAATAAAATATGTGGTTGAGATCGTTCCCACGAGGATTGGGTAGAAAATTTTAAAGATAGTTAACATACACAAAAGATAAGTCACTACAAAAAAATATCCATATGCCAACGCTTAGTTATACTGACGGACGACAACTGTCAGTATATAAAGTATATAGCGACGGTTTTCTGAATAGTCGATAAAAGTTTTGAGAATTTACTGATGGTTAAAAATCTGTCGGTTTACGTAACAGTTATACTGACAAATAACAAGAAAGCGTGAGTATAGATACAATTTATACCGATGGTCGATTCCATGTGTCGGTATAAGTGTAGTTTATATCAATGGTTAATTTTTCTGTCGGTATAGGTTAAGTATATACCGATGGTAGCATTAGTGTGTCACTGTATGTTTAATGTATAGCGACAGATTATATTAGAGCCATTGATAAAATATTAATATATAATAGGGTTTATTAAACGATATTTTTTAATGTTTAAAATATTTTATTAAAAGACGTTTTTACCTTCTCCCACATTCACTCTAACTCTCATCCGTTCAAAAAAATCTCTAGTTGCTCTCAATCGATCGTCATTCTCTATACGATCAGACCGTTTGCCGGTGAGATTTGGGTGCAGTGGTGCCATCGTCATCATCCTCTTATTTCACTAAAGGTTTGCCTCTTTTTTTAATTTTTTTTGCTCCTATAAATAATCGTGATATGCAAAGTTCTGCATTGTTGGCTCAATGAAAAGAACTTTTCTTTTGATCATCGTTGTTTCAAAGAAAAAGGAATTTGTGGCTCTGTATTTTATTTTACATAGATTTATCAATTATTAACTAGAATTTAACCTTTTAGGAGAGGACAAAATCACTAAATATACCAATGCGAATCACCATTGACGCAGGAAAAAATATTTGGGTTTCTTATTCAGAGGAAGTGATTTAGATTTGGTTATATATTTATGTACTTCATTGCCAAAAACTTAATAACTGAGCAAGATAGAATTATAGTCTTTTTTAGCTTTTAATAGCTTTTTTGTATTTTGAAATTTAAGATTGTTATAGAAACAGCGCAATTGACTCTAGAAAATCCTTTTAACTGAAAATGGTGAATAAAAAAATAATCAAGAAGAAGAAATGAGAAATCTATGTTACTCAAACTTGGTTTTAAGTTTTAGACATGGGTATGTATCTCGGGATAAGTTTGGTACTATTATTTTCAAGATTTTAATTAATTTTTAGGGCCTTTGAGGATTACATCCCGATACCCATGCTCGTACTTGGATGTCAGTCATGGGGTAGACATAAAGAATCTATGTTACTTAGACTCGGTGTAAGTGTTGGGTATGAATATATTCAAAATCTATTCTCATTCCCATGTTTGAGTATGTGCAACATGCTGGTGCCGTAGTTAGAAATAAAGACTCATTCTTCCATGGTCTAGATGCTTTAATTGTTTTCTTGTGAATTTGTGCCCATGGGTTTCCCTATATTGTGATCAGATGTCAATTCATCAATCTTTAGCCACTTACTTGCTTTCTAGGTTTGGTTGAAGCTATTCTCAGTAATAATTACACTAATTTGTATTATGATAACTAGGTTTTCTAGAGATGGGGAAAGACTCAAAATCACATAACTAGTTGTTTTACCCTTAGTTGTATAACCACATAACTAGTTGTATAGTTCTGGCTGTTTTTTTATAGACTACAGGTTTAGCATATAACCACGTAACTAGTTGTATAGTTCTGGATGTTATCTATTATATTTGATCACAGTCAATACCCTTTAAAGGTTGGATGATATTCCTTAAGATTCCATGTCGTTTCATCGGATTGATTCATTTTGCTTTCGAGCATTCAAATAGATATCAAGTTAGATTATATGTTTCACTGTTTTGGGATTTTGACAAATCTTTGATGATTGGATTTGGGGAAACAACAACTAGCAAACAAGAGAGGTTCTTCCCCTTTCTCACATGAACCTAAACTGACACCCTATGATCTTATACATGTATATGTTTTTGTTTTGCAGAGTGAATATGGTGAAATTATAGATTGCATCGACATTAACAAGTAGCCTTCACTTGAACATCCAACTTTGAAGGATCACAATATCCAGGTGTTTGTTTTTCGTAAGCTTTATTTCCTAGCACTTTGATCGTATGTCCCCAATATTTTTCTGTGAATCTTTTGGAATATGAATATTTTTATATATCCTTCTGGTTATTTGTATAGACTTTTCACTAGGGAACACAAACAATTATTTTTTTCTGACCAAAATTGACAAGACTGGATATATCCTTTAAGTAGTCTAAATCATGGCCATGTGCTAATACAGGTATCATTGATGGATAAGACTTGGATCAATCTTAGATCAAGAGCAAGTGAAGAATACATTAGAGGGGTTACTAGTTTTTTAAACTTTGCTTTTGAAAGAACTGAAGATGAAAAAATTTGGTGTCCTTGTGTGAATTGTGTAAACACTAATAGAGTATCTAGGAAAGATGCATTTGATCACTTAATATGTGATGGTTTTCTTAAATTTTATGTTCGTTGGATTTTTATGGTGAGCGATGTGATGGATCTACGCCATCAATTCCATCAAATATAGAAGAAAGAGACAAGTACAAGGCTTGGGGATCTTGATGGCAGAACGAGTTATGAATAATGATGAACATAACAATCATTCGGGAGATGTAAGTACAAGGCTTGGGGATCATAATCATAGACTTCAAAGAGATAAGTTTTATGATTTACTGAAAGATGCAGAAGTGCCACTTTATCTCAATTGTAAAAAAATTTCGAAATTATCATTTATCATTTATTTGTTCCACATTAAATGTTTTAATGGGTGGACAAATAAGTCTTTCAATTCTTTACTGGAGGTGTTAAATCTTGCATTGCCGGATGATAATACTTTGTCAGGGTCTTATCATGAAATGAAAAGATCATCTGTGAATTGGGTTTAGGGTACGAAAAGATTCATGCTTGCCCAAACGATTGTATGTTATTTTGGAAAGAAAATGAAAATGGAGATGTTTATTTGAAATGTGAAGCCTCCCAATGGAAAGAAATCAACATTGGTACGTATAATTTTGTTTATTATTATCATTGATTAGAATAATAACATGTGCTTCGAATATCTTACATTGTTTTGATGTCAGACTACTGAATCTAATGGAATCCCACCAACACGAGCAGATGTCTAGATTCGATCTTGTATACGTAAAGATTGGAGTATCGTTAATTCTAACGCTGCGATTGTTGTGGTAATTGATTTTTATAAAATCTTATGTGCTTCAAAAAATACAATATAGTTATAATATTATTTTTTTTAACTTTCTTATATTTTAGGAACGTATTCAAGAGAAGAGAAATGAAGGTTCTTCTTCTGATAGTATATCACAAACTTTATGGTCAAATGATGTGTTTGCTCAAGTTAAGGGACCGAAAAGAAGAGGGTGTGTTCGTTGTGTAGGGGCAATTCACACTCATTCTCAAGAATCTAGACCTTCACGACCAGTCCAAAATACTGAAGAGGTGGAAGGATTGAAATCTAAGGTTGCCAAATTAGAGAAACTTTTTGAAACTTGTTTTCTACCCTACTTTCAACAACAATGTCCAGATTTCATGTGCCTGATATGGATGCTTTGCTTTGTATGATTGATACAAAGGTATACAAAACATTTTAATTTTTTATTTCTCCATTTATTTTTTTATTTAAAGTAATTATTTTTATTACTTTTAATAGGCAACCCCTGATGTTGGTAGTGCTTCAGCGGCAATTAACTGTACCAATCGATCCATGCCTTCAACTAATCAACAGAATACTGATGAAAATGATCCGGTTTAGGGTGTAAAAGATGTTTGACTTTTAAAGTTTTTATTATTTAAGTTTTTAAGAAACACAAATATTTGGTTACTTATTTTAACTATTTGTAAGACTCAAACATGTATTAGATATTTATTTTATTCCAAGTTTAAATCTGTTATTTTTCTATTTACACAGAAGAAACAATTATTCTGCTCGTATTAGTAAATTTAATAATTAAACTAAAAATATAAAAGTATTAAAATAATTATTCAATTAAACTTAATGTCAACTAAATCTATACAGACGGACAGAACGTCGGTAAATGTGTATTAAAAAAACACATCTACATTCTTTCTATACCGACGGACAAGCCGTTATTAAAGATAAATATTGTAACTACAGATTGTCCGTTGCTATAGGTATATATATTTGTCGGGTTAGTCCATATATACCTACAAACGAGGTCGTCGGTATATCTTACTAAACCCTACATGTCTACATGCTATCTATACCGACGGACAGGCTATTGCTAAAGATAAATATTGTAGCTATAAATAGTCTGTCGCTATATGGATATACATTTGTCGGGTTAGTCCATATATATACCTACAAATTTGTCCGTCGGTATAACTTACTAAACCTATACCGACACTTGGATTCGTCGGTACAAGTTTATATCGACTAGCATTTTACCGATGGCATATTGTTTGCCAGAATTTGTGTTTTATCCGTCGGTAAAGGGTTTCAAACCCTTTACCGATGGATAAATATAGTTTTACTGACAAATTTTTATTCGTAGCTATAAGTCATATTGTTTGTAGTGAGTAAACCCTTTGTATAAACATTTGCTAAAGCAATTGCATAAGTGTCACCAAAATACTATAGCAAAATAAAATTAAAAACAAAGAAATAGATAAAGTTGCACAAACAAAATACAAATGAGTATTCAAGCTTAAGACTGGATAGGCTTGCTATGACAAAAACTTCCCTTTTATCCTGAAAGCTTACTATTTTACTGGTTTAAAAAGTGTTCAATAGATTTTACTAAAAATACCTCCACTATCTCTAATCAAAAGGCCTAACACTAAAAAATGCTAAGGCATTACCTCCCGGTCTAATGTTGATGAAGTTCTACCCCTTTTAGTCATTGAAACTCTCCCTTATCCCTAAGGTGAGTTAGGATTCTGCTCCCACAGTAACCTCATTGTTCATGTTGATCTAACTTTATCTATCTGTAGATCTAAGCTACCTGAAACACTTAACTATGGCAATCTCCTGAGAGCTCTTACAAACCACGATTTAGATGAAAAGGTGTTAGCTTTCATGAACAAAACACTAAATAGAACCAGAAAAATAGTAAGGCATTCAAACAAAATAAAATCATCCATAACAAGCTTAAGCCATACTAGTTTAGTTCATGGCTAGGTTTAGCAAACTATTCAACATTTCGTCTTTGAAATACATTTTTAACAACAAGAAAAGAGGTAAAGCAAAGTGAAGAGAAAGAAGTCCCAAACACTTGGCCGTGAGGTTTCCTAGCTTGTCGCTTGTCCCGAAGTATTGCAACAATCCCTTGCTTAAAGCTCCCAACAATGGTGGTTTGGCTAAAGGTAGAAGATGAGAGAAGTGACATCCTTTCTTATTCTTTCTCGCCTCTCTTGCTCTCTCTTTAAGCTCTTTAAAATTTGCTCTGACTCCCCTTTGCAATGAAGGAGAAAATGTGTATTTATAGGGGAATGCTTCTAGGTTTTTGTACCATAAAAATGCAAGGAATATTCTTTGACAATTCTGCAGAGAATTGTAGCAATGTGCAGGAGATGTGCGGCTGGCCTGAAATTCACGCATAAGGATAGTGGACTTCAGGTTTGTCTTTTGCAATTCTGTTTGGTACTCCCACAATGCTATAGCATCTTAAAATCCGATCCAACACTAAATATGCTATAGAATCTCTTTCGTTCTTCAACTTTTGCCCCAACAATCTGCACAATACCATCAAAGAAATGCTCTTCAAAGCAGTATCTTTTAAGAGAAAATAAAATAAAAACCTAATATAAATGTAAATGAAAATACAATACAACTAAATGAATTGTAAATGAACTTGAAATCAAACAAAATCTTTAGTAAAAGAGTATAAAATATACTCCCTTCGTCCCATATAAGAAGTCCAATATTGACTTTTTAAAGTCAAAATTTTTAATCTTTGACCATATTTATTTTAAATATTTTAATTTATTAAATTTTATAAAATATATATTCTTAAACTACTTGATTAGAGGTTTCTAAAATATAATTTTTTATATTTTTATCAATAATAGATTTAAAGTTATAATGAGTCAAAGTTGAAAAAATTGGACCAAAACAAGTCAATACTGGACAAATAAAATGGGACGAAGGTAGTACGTTTTTTAGAGTGTTAACGCATATATAACATGTTACTTCATACCTATTGGCTAGCGTTGCCTTACTTTACTTGTACTCACATAGCCATCGAGTTTTCTTATGATCACATAACCGTTGGGTTGGACCAAATCTCGATCAATATTGCCTCAGATACGTCCGAGACATTCTTGGATCATCATAGCCATAATAGTTCATTCCTATGGTCAGATAAGCCATCAGGTTACTTGAGGTCACAGAGCCCATTAAGTTGCTTGATGCTCACACAACCTTTCAAGTTACTTGATGCTCAAATAACCCATCAAATTGTGTTTCCTTATCTAGATCACCATAGCCACGGATAGGTTCTAACCACATCCAAATTATATAGCCCGTGGATACGTTGGACGTACTCTCTGACACAACCTAAAGTACTCAACCCCTTATTAAGTACCCATGCATTGACTCTAGGACATCTGAATTTCGTTTTTATGATATACAAGCAACACATGATCCACCAAGCAAAACTATACATCCTATCAAGAAATATGAAACACCTAATCATTATTAATGCTCAAGACATGTCTCGAATAGTTAAGGTTTGACATCTTAAATCATTAGCTCATTCATATGATTGCCATTAGATATTTCCGCTAACCAATACCTCATAAATATTGTAGTATCCCTTTAGCATATGACAAGCACTCTAGCTTCTATACAATATTACTTGATCTACCAAGGATCTTTAAGGAAGCATAAAACAAATAGGTCACGTATCAACTATCAAACCATTAGTTAAGAATTCACATATTGAGTATTAAACTTAGTTTATGAGTTTTATAGTTCGTTTTGAGCCTTTAAAGACCCATTGGGCCTTTTACCTTGAATTATGGATTCTACGAACGCTAACTCAAAATTCTTGGGTAGATTGTTGTTAGTAAACCGATACGCCTCATTATGGTATTGGTGCAATCCTCCATATTGGTAAACCCCCTTGTTGTATCAAAACATCAACTAGGTTTGAACAACTTAAAATATTTACTCGTACTAATAAACTAAACTCGTATATTGATACTCGTTTTCGATATGTGAAAGCCCTGTACCGAACCTCCACTCATATCGATACACACCTAGGTGCATACTAATACTTGAAGTCATCTTCAACCAATGGAATACTGGTACCGGTATATGTCCCTGAATATCGATACCCCTAAATGATTCTATAAATCAAAACTTGCCAAGGGTATCAGTACGCTTCCCCTTGTACTGATATTCCCCTCAAAAACAACCTCATAAAATACCCTAGCGTATTGACACACACCCTAGCTGTACTGCTACGCACGCCCAAATGAAGGTTTGGACTTGAATTTCACCTAGAATCCCCACTTAACCTATATGGTTAAGCTCTAAAATATTTTTACAAGTTATTTGGAGTATAATTAGTGAGTTACTACCAATTTTATACACTTAGAATATTCTAATCTTGATTAGCCATTAAAGGGGATTTCAAGCATTCAAACATGTAAAACTATGAAATCCAACTATATATCAAGCAAAGCAATCATTTTATAAGCTTCATGAAGTGTAGGAGTTAGAGATGTACTGACTTTAAGCAAACAAAACTGGATTAAAGAAACAACCAAGCTTCACTCACGTCCTCTCTTAGCATCAAGCTTTAAACCTCATTCCATCAACTCTAAAGATATGTACCTTGAAAGTTAGATTTTTTTTGTTGATAAAACCTTTTTTGATGAAGAATCCAAGATTCCTTACAACAAAACTAAAGTTTCTCTTTTTTTTCTTTTGATTCGATGGTACTTTGAAGAAGAGGATATTATGGAAAGATGAATACAAGGATGACTTCATCTTTTTGTCAAAGTGAAGAAAATAAAAGAGTGAGCAAAACGAATATTTTCATTATAAGAATGTTAAATTGGCAAAAAATAGAAAATATTGTTGGAAAGGAAAACTATATTTACCATAAAAGTATACGAATAAAATTAATATAAAAACAAATAAAAAAAACTAAAACAAATAGTTATATGAATTTTAACAAAATAAAACATAAAAACATATATTAAACTAAAAACGCATTCATCAAAGATGAAAAATTTTATCTATATATAAAAAAAATCAGCTGAAGACCAAAAGTCGTTGTCAATGAATAAGAAAAGTTAAACTAAAAAATTATTGTTTTGCGAAAGCTAAATAATTGTCATATAAATTTTAACTGCACAACTTTAATTAAATATTAATTAAAATTATATAGTAATTTTAATTTTATTTATAGACAAACTCATTTTTTAAAATTATAATTTATTTTATTTTTTATTTTTTTTAAGATTTCGTGAGTTTAATAACTTGCTTAATTGACAATTTATGTGAAAAATATATTTTAAAGTTAAACTTGATTATAGAGCAAAATGAAAGTACATGCATGCAAAAGTAAAAAATAAAATAAGATGAAGAAAGAAACATGAAAAAACAAATAATATGAATTTAGTTTTCATTATTAAAACGTTACGTAGAAAATTGATATCAATTTAAAAAGTAAGCCTCCGATAACTACATCAATTATAGTCTAAAATACTTCACCGAAATCAAAAGTAATGAGTTGTCATGAACTAACAATAAATTTATAAACCCGATTGAGAGGCAACATAACACGTTTATGATTAAAATTATCATTTTATTCTAAATTTAATTTTTAAATAATATTTTTATTCAGAAATTTTACGAAATTTATGTCTCAAGCTGAAAGGGGAATAAGTTTTTCGTTATCCTGATTAAAAGATTGTTTTTAAATATTTTTTAGGGATCACATTTTTTAAAATATATTTGAATTCTTAATTTTTATTATTAAGACATTATATAATCAATCAATATTAATTTTGAAATATTTTGGGTTTTAATCATTTTACATGTATGAATAACACTTAAATTCAAACTTTTTTAATCTTTAATGTCATACGGTGTTTAACATAAAAAATACTAATATTTGCTTCACAACGATTAAAGGATTAATATTTAATGATTAATAATAAAACTCCATGCAAGTGATCAGTTTTTTGTTCTTGGTCTATAGCCCTAATCCCTAGGTTTTCTATTTTTGCTTGCCTTGGACCATACGCAGGAGGAGAAACTTTTACACACAGAAAAATAGTTAAGCCGAAATACAAGCGAAAGTCTATTTTTCTTTTTGGACTATATTTCCTATCATTTTTCCAAGATGAGCAAACGAATTTGCCTACGGCACTATTCTATGCTACTAAAGAAATAAAATTCCGCATATTGAAGTTGCTTTTATTACAGCTTAAATGTTAGGTTTTCAAACACTTCAACTTGCCGGTCCTCCATGCAGATCTAATCTATCTTCCTGCAGACTAGTTGTGTGGTCCTATTTTCAACTCTAGTGGATGTTTATCTCTGCACATATGTGTCTAGATTGGTCCCAATCCTGTATGGTTGCTCTCAATGTCTCAGGTAGCTCTCAATGTCTCAGGTAGCTCTCAATAACTTAATTTTAAGTAACTAATAGGTTTATTTTCAAGTTTAATTCGAGTCTCGAAACTTTGTATGATATGCATATTATATATGAAAAAATAAGAAATAAATATAAATATATGATACACGGGCAAAAGTTACCTCTCCCAACTTTGATGGTTTAATTGCATTTTAAACCATTGAATGAAATTTTGTTCCTCCAAAAATTTTATAATTAAGTACGCGCCCCTTTCAAAATTTAAGGTTTAATTAATTTTTAGGATTTTTTAGTTTTAAAATTAATGAAATTCAGTCTTTAGTCCTAATTTTTTAGTTTAGTTATATTTTAAGTCCTTTAATTTCAAAATTAGAAAAGTAAAATCCTAACTCCCTTAATTTTATTGTTTACTTGCTTTTTAAGATCTACTAATTTTAAAGTTCAACAACTTGCCTCTTATAGAAAATTGTTTAAATTAGAACAAATTAATATCGTAACATTATAAATATTTATAAATAAATCTGAATTGAAACTCTAACAATTCAAATAAAAAATAAATAAAATTTAAATTATAAAATAAGACTCGAAACCTCAACTAACTCGAGAATTTTTTTTACTCAATCCAATACCCCCACTAATATTAACTTAAAATTGCAATGGGAAATGAGAACAAATCAATAAAATGCAACAAAATCTAATTATTCTTTTAGAAAGGAAATTAAGGACAAAAGTAAAAGGTTTAGCCTCCAAAATTTGGTCACATGAACAACTTTCTTAGCAGGAGTACTAGCTAGGCGTGCATTCATCAGCCCCATGTGATAGGGATTCAATCGCAAGTGCTTTTGTAGTTGTCGAGAAAGCATGCCTCCATCACGTTTTCAAATATATGCAGCATGGTCCCCCTCTTATCTTATATTCACTTTGTTTTGTGTTGCAAAATGAGGAGATTGTTAACTGTTAATACCTTAATCTTGCTTTCTCTAACCTATAAATAATTAAGGTTACATCTTTCTTTCTTAAATTTGATAATTGCTGGTCTTGTTTTGGTTCTCAAGATTAAGCCTCTGGGAATGGTCTCAATGATTGCTTAATATGCTTGAAAGGAAGGAAACGTGTAGACTAGCTAAAGTATTTGACATGTGGTGAAATGTGACACGTGGCAACCCTACTGCCACTGCTTCATTTCTTTCATGGACAATGGTCGGTTAAATTCCAGCATCTTTCTTTTTCTTTTTTCTCAAATGGATGAACAAGGTTTGTTATAAAACGCAAAAATGTTTTGATCTTTCAATAGACAAGCAGCGAGTTTGGTTGAGTACATCACCGAAAGCTTCATGGTGCATTAACTGGTACACTCTGATAATTTTTGTAAGTTTCTGTTATTTGCACATTTTCCTTGGAATAATACCTAATGATATTTTAATGGCTTTTTTCTGAAATTCTAAAGAATCTGCTCTTTCTTCATATCCTCATCTTTTCTTAGCTTTCTCTTCTCCACTGATCAAGCAAGCCTAGACTGAGCTTTAGTTTCTATATGAAAATTAGGGTTATACATACACACAGTGATCAATTGACTGAAATCTAATTCTTCTTTTCCATATGCTGAGGAAGATTCTATTCATTGATCTTTCTTTCATTGTGCAATTTTGAAAGGAAGCTTTTCACTTGCCTTATGCTTCAACAATGAGAGACCTAAGATGAATGCAAGTTCAAAAGAAGGAGATTCTTCCCCAAGACAACAAAGCAACACAAATGATACCAAGTTGAGCAGTACTAAAGGCCAATCCAGGTTAAGATTGAAGGATCCACGAGTCGTACGTGTTTCGCGTGCCTTTGGGGGAAAAGACAGGCATAGTAAAGTGTGCACCATTAGAGGATTGAGAGACCGAAGGGTGAGGCTTTCAGTTCCCACTGCTATTCAATTGTATGATCTTCAAGACAGACTCGGACTTAATCAGCCTAGCAAGGCAGTCGATTGGTTGCTCGATGCGGCTAAACACGAGATCGATCAACTCCCTCCACTCCCGTTGCCAATGCCACCGCCAGGGAACTTTGCCTTCAACCATCAAATTGTTCTAAGTAGTAGTACTTCTCAAGAAGCCTCAGTTGCTTCCCAATCCAACAAACAAAGACTTAAAACTAGTAGCAGTGTTGATTCGGAAGATCCTGCAGGAGAGTTATCAAGATCCAGGTGGGCTAAATGCAAAGAAATTGCAAGGGAAACGGCCAGTGAGAAGGATGATTGGAACAAAAGAAATGAAGAGGAAAAGCAACAACGCATGTTAAGCAATGCAGTGTCATATGGTTCTTACTATCATTTTGATCCTCCAAGTTTTCCTTCATCACATTTAGGTAGCCATGGATTCGCTTCCCTCACAGAAGAGCTACATAATTTTAATGTCGTGCCATTACCATTGCCATCCACGTTATCTCTATCATTTGGTTCTAGACAACAAGTTAGCCAATCTCAAATGCTCAGCTCGGCTGCTCAAACCCTCTTCCCTAGTTCTCTTAACCTTCCAGTTCCACCGCCGTACTCAATAAGACAATCTATTAGACCCTTCCATTTGAGCATTACTCCTATGTTTCCCCTTTCTCAAAACAGCATCGGACATCAGCCTGATAAGGAGCAGGAGTTTCCTTCTAAATGACTAAAGCACTATTGATCACCAGGGAGGGATGACTAAAGAAAGGTACTTTTTGCATACATAATTTAAAGACATTTCTACTTCCCGGAACTGAGAAGAAGACATTTGTGTTTTCATTTCTTTATGTTTGCTTTATTGGGTGACTGTAAAAGAAAAACAAATCAGATCTTCACATATAGATTTGAACGCTATACTGAAAAAAATAATTATACCAATATTTGATGCTTATCAATAGTTTGATGGTATACAAATATTCTTGTTTTCTTCTTTTACTTGCAATATCATCTCCAGAATGCCTTGTATTTCTAGAGCAATATCAACAGAATACTATATGTATATATACCCAAGCAAACTAGTGCATTAAATGAACCGAAACTTGAGTGAACCGATTATGTCCGTTTATTTGTTAAACGTAAGAACATGGATAAAAAAAATTTTGTTTAATTAATTGAATGAACATGAATAAAGGATTTTTTCATTATTTTTTTGTGAATGTTTGGTAATTCGTTCGTTTATGTTTGTTCATTGATATTTTATTTAGTATTATTAACATATGTCTAGGGGTGTTCATTATTTGGTTCAACCAAACTAACCTATCGAACCAAAGAAAAATTGGTTAATCTAATAGATGATTTTAGTTTTTTTTCTAATGAATAAGAGTTTTAAAATTATAATTCTCGATTAATTCAATCTAAAATCAGTTAATTAATTGAATTAATCGAACTAATACAAAATATTAAATATTTAACACGTATATATTCGTTTGTGTTTGCTTATGTTCATTTATTATTTTAACGAACGACACGAACAAACTATATTTCTTAATGAACGAACACATACAAAAAATTTATGTTCAATTATGTTTGTATTTATTCATCTGTTCGGTTAAAATTAAACGAACAAATAAAACAGATCCCGTCCGTGTTCGCTTGATTCGTTTACGTACCAAAATCAAACTAGATGAAGGGATTCTAGGCACTACATGTGCTAACCTCACACAAGATCCAACAGGATAATGTCATGATGAAAGGAATAGCAGGTTAAGAAAAATAGGGTTAAAAAGGACCAGCAATTCCAAAGTGTTTTGAAGCATGCAGACATAGTTTGTGGTCTGTAACCTTAAAACACATAGAGAGAGACGTTGGAAGAGAGAAAACTTGGATGCGAAGTGTTCTTGCTTCTCAGAAGTTAATTTATTATCTCTGGTCCTTCACTTTCGGAAGAGAAATGAAAATTAAAACAGCCTCACAATCATGATAGCCTGGCTCTCCATTTTACTTTCTTTACCAGTCTATCTACCATAATGATCAGTTGCCCCCACAACTGTTTTAACTGTTTGGGTATTGTTTAATGAGTAAAAATTCTTTGCCTTTTTATAAGGTCTCATTACACCAGTTTTGTACTATAGCGGTGCTTTTAGTGGCGTTTTTTAAACAAACGCCACAGAGAATTGCAATTCAGTGGCGCTTGTTATAAAAACGCCGCAAAACTTTTATCTTAGTGGCGTTTTATAAAAAACGCCGTAATTACCCGAACTATAATGGCGTTTTTGTCAACAAACGCCGCAAATGATTGTATATCTGCGTCGCTTTCTAGCAAACTCTGCTAACACGCTGCAATATTTGTCAAAGCTTGTGGCGTTTCATTTAAAAACGCCGCAATAGTCTCAATTGTTGTGGCGTTTCATTTAAAAACGCCGCAAAAGTCTCAATTGTTGTGGCGGTTCATTAATAAACACCGTAATAGATAGTGTTTTTGCGGCGTTTCATTAACAAACGCCACTAAGTTATTGTTTTATCAATGATAGGAATCGTTCCAGCAGCCATTTCCCCCAACACTCACAGCCATTTCCAGCCTAAATCTCAGTCCTCTTCGCCGTCGTCCGTTGCTCCAGTCTTCCGCTCGTCGTTGTCCCTTCGTCGGCAGCTCCGACCGACTCCCCTGACCGTCCCGTCGTCCTACTGTAGGTAACTTTATTGTTTAATTTAAGGTTCCTTTAGATTTAGGATTCATAATAATTTAGGGTTTTTTTAAATTATAAAATATAAAAGTCAATTGCTGAAGAATAGTTTTAGGATTCATGAATGGGTTCGAACCCATTAATAGGGTTTCTTTAGATTTAGGCATTTCGTCAAAGTTTTGAACTGATTGAATGGTCTTGTGTTATTCCTGCATAATGTATTGTTTAACTATGAATTATTTAGTTTTTTAAAAAAAACCATGAATTATTTATGTTTGGTTTAACTTAATTCTTTAATTGAATGGTCTTGGTTTAACTGATAATAAGAAATGGATTGGTTGTATTCATTTTTTACTGTTGGGGAAGTCTTGAGTTTTGTATACAATAAGGGATACTCTTAGAAAATTATGAATTATTTGGTTTTTTTAAAAAAAAAGTGTGACAAGGGTGTATACAATAAAAGTACAAATAGAGGCAAATAGAGACATGAAACTGAAATAAGGGATACTCTTAGAAAATTATCACTATTGTTCTGATTTCCTTTTGATCGTTCAAATTTAATTTAGGGTTTCTTTTTTTCTGTTGTTTTGTGGATAATTGCTCATATCTATGAACAAAGAAAAAGGAAGAAAGAAATTTGTCCATTTTGTTCTAATTTAATTAGTATATTTATGTATAATTATCCTCTAATTGGATAGAAGTTAGGTTGTTCTGATTTCCTTTTGATCATTTTGATTAGTGTGATATGAATGTTTCTTTTTGTTTTATAAGTTGGGTTATTCTTTGATGATGTATATTACAGAAATTCTAAATGGATAGAAGTTAGATGAATTTGTCAAGGGTAAGTACTGCATATCGAAATAGAGTGAAAACTTTTCTAAATGTAGCTTTTGCGAATGCAAGCCAAGAGAATATGATTCTTTGCCCTTGTAAAAAGTGTATGAACATTAATTGGCACAGCCGTGAAGTTGTAGAAGAACATTTAATTGTTTATGGCTTTGTTCCGGAATATAGAAAATGGGTATTCCATGGAGAATTGACACCTCGTACTGCTTCTTCTAGGAGTAATTTGTCTTTTCATCCTATTGTTGATCGCGAACCTATTATAGAAGATGACATGGAGGGTATATTGCGAGATGCATTTAATATGCACGAGAATCAACAATCTATTAGAGAAGAAGATTATGATATTGGTGTAAATGATTTTACCGAGATGAGAAGAAATGAATGTGATAAAGAGCCAAATGGAGATGCTGCAAAGTTTTACAATTTGCTTGATGAAATGAATGAACCTCTTTACGAGGGATCAAGGCATTCAAAACTTTCCTTTTGTATTCGTCTTTTCCACTTGAAATGTTTGGGAGGATAGACTGGTAATTCCTTTACACAGTTATTACAGTTTTTAAGAGAAATGTTTTCATCTGTCAAAATTCCTCAATCTAGCAAAGATATGAAGAAAATGATAAAAGATTTGGGCCTTGGATATGAAAAAATACACAGTTGCCCGAATGATTGTATGTTGTATTGGGGTGATAAGAAAGATCAAGTGTCATGTCATGTATGTGGTAAATCTCGGTGGATTAATATGGATACGCAAGATGTAATTGAAGAAGAAGCTGAGACACGATCAAAAAATAAGCCAATAAAGATTTTGCGGTATTTTCCTTTAATACCTAGACTTCAAAGACTTTTTATGTCTTCGAAGACTTGTGAGTCTATGAGGTGGCATTATGATGGACGAACCGATGATGGATTGTTAAGGCATCCTGCAGATGGTGAAGCTTGGAAGTCATTCGATCAAAAATTTCCAAGTTTTGTCGAAGATCCTCGAAATTTCAGACTCGGTCTTGCATCTGATGGGTTTAATCCTTTTAAAATCATGAGTACTTCGTATAGTACTTGGCCCGTTCTGCTTGTTCCTTACAATTTGCCCCCATGGATTTGTATGAAACAATCATCTTTTATCTTATCTATGATAATCCTCGGTGAGAAAGGCCCTGGTAATGATATTGATCTACAGCCTCTAATTGCAGAGTTAAAACAATTGTGGGTGGGTATCGAAACATATGATGTGTTGAAGAAGGAGAACTTTAATTTGCGTGCAGCTTTATTATGGACTATTAATGATTTTCCTGCTTATGCAAATTTATCTGGGTGGAGTACCAAAGGTCGTTATGCTTGTCCTTGTTGCGCTGCACAAACATGTTCGAAGTGGTTGTACAATGGAAAGAAGTTCTCATACATGGGACATCGATGGTGATTAACTGAAAATCATCGTTTTAGATTTCAGAAGAATATGTTTGATGGTATTGAAGAGTTTAGAACAACTCCTGAGCAAACAATCGGGTCCGATATCTTATACATGTTGAAAGATACAGAATTCAGCTATGGAAAGATGAGCTAACCACCAAACCTACGATCAAAGAGAAAGATGAAAGAGGTGTAAGAAGGTGATGCTGAACCTCTTAGTGATAATGAGTCTGATGAAGAGGATGATCCAAATGAGGCAGAGTTATGGAAAAAAAAGAAGTGTTTTTTTTGAATTGCCTTATTGGAAGGACAACATTTTGAAACATAATCTTGATGTTATGCATATTGAGATGAATGTTTGTGAGAATATTATTGGAACCATTCTCAATGTCGATGGAAAATCTAAAGACAATTTAAAGAGTCGACTTGACTTAGTTGACCTTAGAATTCGACATGATCTTCATCCTTAGATACTTCCTAATGGAAAACCTTTCTTACCGCCTTCTATATTTGTGATGTCGAAGATAGAAAAAGAAATATTCTGTAAGGTGTTAAAAGATATAAAGGTTCCAGATGGGTATGCAACAAATATATCTCGATGTGTCAGTATGAAAGATCGAAGACTTTATTCTCTAAAGTCACATGATTATCATATACTGATGCAAGATCTTATGCCAGTTGTCTTACAGGGTTGTATGTCGAATGAGGTGATATCTTGTATAATTGAGCTTTCTAATATAATGAAAGCTCTTTGTGGTAAAGTTTTGGTGGTTGAAGAACTTGAGAAACTCCAAGATCGAGTAGCGTTGACTTTATGCAACTTGGAGAAGATATTTCCACCTTCATTCTTCACAATTATGGTACATTTGTTGGTTCATCTCCTTCACGAAGATAAAGTTGGTGGACCAGTTTTCTATCGTTGGATGTATCCTATAGAGAGGTATAAATTTTTTATAGTTATTTAATAATATTTAGATATTCAACTAGTTATATAATGTTGTGTTTATTGCGTGTCTAGGTTCTTGTGCAAGTTGAAGTCTTATTGTCGTAATAAGCATTATCTAGAAGGATCAATTGCTGAAGGGTATTTAGTAGAGGAGTGTATAACTTTTTGCTCTAGATATTTGAAAGATGTCGAAACGAGATTGAATAGACCAAATAGAAATGAAGTATGCAGTACTAATAATGGAGATACTTACTTGTTTGGAAGCTATGGTGAACCACTCGGCAAAGTTGAAATTGTTCAGCGTTTAAAACAACAATTAACTCAATTCCAAGCAGAGATGGAAGCAAAAAAAGCTAAGAGAGCAGCAAGGAAAGCAGAGAGAGAAGCAGCATATCAGAATCTTCAACAACAATTCCAAGATATGATGGCGATGTTAAAGCAGAACCAACCAAGGAATCCGTCGCCTTAGATGATTTTAGGTTCATTTGGTTTGTACTTATTACTGAACTTTATTTTACTTAAACACTGAATTATTATATTTCACTTTATTTGATATTAGATTTTAATATATTTTGGGTGGTTAAGTATTTTGGATTGCTTTATTATTGTTGTTTAATTGTATTGTTGTTGAAATATTAATTACAGGGAAGCTTTTGGTAGAAATAATAATTTAAAATTATTTTTTTAAAATGCAGTATTTATAGCGGCGTTTGGGATAAATGCTACTAAAAACCATAACAATAGTGGCGTTTGTTTAAAAGTGCCACAAAAATACAGAACAATTGTGGCGTTTGTGATAAAAAACGCCGTTATAGTACACGATCTTTAGCGGCATTATAAACGCCGCTATAGAATTTACATTAGCGGCGTTTGTTTAATAAAACGCCGCTAAATATCATGTACTATAGCAGCGTTTATTTTAATAAACGCTGCTACTTTTAGCGATGCAGCTTCCAGCGGCGTTTTTTGTGGTATTTTTATTTTCATCGCAAGTATTTTTAGCGGCGCTAAAAAACGTCACTGTATATATAAAAAAAGGCCACTATAAACCTGTTTTGCTGTCTCTAATTATGTTTTTTATTAAAAACTTTAAAAAATTAAATTTTAAACCCTAACCCTTATTTTTATATAATAAATCTTAAACCCTACATCCTAAAAAATACATCATACCCCTAATTCTTGAAACTCTAATCATACTCCCTAACCTTAAGCCCTAAACACCTAATTTGAAGCGGAAGCAAGAATAAAGATATAAAAAATAGATAAACGATTTGTACTCCTATTTGATTGTTTTATTCTGACCCAAAATTATTACTCCCTCCCGTTCCACTTATATTATCACATGTTAGATTTTTTTATATAAAATTTCTGAAAACAAATTGTGACAATTTTATTACGATTAAGGGAGTATCATATTAAAAGAATTTTTAGGGTTTTCTTAAGTGACAACAAGTTTTGACATTCTTTTTCTCTTACTCGCCAATATTATAAATTTATATAAAACTAATTGGGTTTTATAAAATTTGAATAGATTAATGATCGGAACCACCTATAGACAAGGAATGTCAGCTGATATGAACACCCAAAAAATTTAAAAAAAATTATGTTATCTATAAATTTAATATAAAATAATATTAAAAATAAAATTAACAAAACTTTAAATGAATACTAACACTCACTAAATAAAAAGTGATATTCATTGTTTATTCTCATCTATATAAAAAAACATAAAAAACTTCTTGAACTATATAGAGACTTTTAGTTCGATTTAGAGTTAAAATATTAGCAACTGTCTTGAATGTTGTTTTTGTTGCGTAAGTTTTGGAAATGACGAAGATATATAAAAAAATAAAATTCTTTCCAAGCTGTAAAGCCTTTGAGAGAATTATCTTATGTATGTCTAATCTATGAACTATTTGAGCTGCCATTTACGGGTTTTTAACTCAGATCCTCTTTTGATTTCAAGACACCCTTTGCAGATTTTTTAGTTTGAATCTCTCTTGTTCTTTTTTTTCTTTTTTCATCGAAGATGCCCTTTACGAGTTTTAGATACTTTTTCTTCTTTTTCTAGGTATAGTTTCTCTTGACTGGACCTGAATTCAACAAATTCTCCTCCATATCCATCTCAACCAAAATCAAAGTTTCTCCTGAAAAAGCTTTTGACACAACATAAGGTTTTCCCAATTAAGTGCACACATTTTTTGGATATCTTCTAGATTGACAATATTTTTTTCAACATCAAGTCTCATTCTTGAAATTTTCTTGGTTGAATCTTCTTATCATAAGCTTGCATCATTCTCTTTTGATACATCTAACCATGACAAACAACTTTCAACTTATTTTCATCGATTAGGTTTAACTGGTCATATCTTCTTTGGACTCATTCAGTTTCTTCTAACTCTATTTTCGTCAAAAGGCAGAGGAATAATTACTAGAGGTAATAACCTTTTCTAAATGTATATTCTCATGTTTGGTTTAAGAGCATTCCCATTTAGAGGTATTATTCTTTTTTAAATAAACGCTCCTTTCTCCTCAAATGGTGGGAATGTTATTCCTGTCACACTCTTAGATATTATACAATTCCACCCTTAGACAATTTTACTCTTGTTTATATTAATCTTTTATTATATCTTTAAGTAGATGATTGATAAGTGTACAATAGTTTTATATTTTATATCCTATTTACCTCAATTATTGCTTGTATTAAATAGAATAGACGATAATTATAGACAATTTTGTATATTTTTTTTTATATTTCAACATCCATATAAATATTTATCGATTTTATACAATATTTGATAAAAAAAACATATGCAGTTAAGGGAAGATGGATACTCCTGTCACTAGACCTTAATGGTATTTTGGGCTCCGATATTTGGTTTAAGGGAAGATGGATATAGTTTAATGGGTCTTGTAAATGGGTAAGGATTTTAATTGAAAAATAATGAAAATTGTATTATTATTTTTTTAATAGAATAACTTTAAAAAAACAATTAAATACTGTATTAAAAAATAATGAATTTTTTCAAAAATTTATAATAAACTAAAAATAATTTTAAACATGGTTAAAAAAAATATGAAATACCATTTACAAAAATATTTTATTTATTTTAGTCCTTATCTATTTTCTTTAAATTATAATAATTTTAAAAACTTTGTGCTCTGTATGAATTCTTGACTGACCAATCATGTTTTGAAACACAACCCCCCTCTCTTGTTGCTTGAGAATGTGTTTTTGACCACGGCAGCAGAACATGACTGATCTTTTGTTCCAAAATTAGGCACCGTCTTTGTTTGACAACAACAGTATTAAAATAAAATATTCGACTGGAAAAACTTAAGTTCCCAACATCTTCACTTTAACGACTTTGGTTGGGTCACAGAATTTCCCAACATATTATACTGAAAAGGATGGTGTGGAGGCCTTTAAAACCTCTAATCCTCAGACTAACTACGTATCAGCACGACATTAATTTATCTAAGAACATGTGATTAGAAACACTACAACCAACAAATATCTAATTAAGAAATATTAATAATTGAAAAGATCTTTTCTATGATCATGTTTTAATAATAACATCGGATTGCAACCCTTGACCAAAAGAGAGAAAAAATAATTAACAAATGTTTAGCAATCCACACTCATTGTTATTTTTTTTATTTAATTATATTTCATTTAGAAAATACAGCATTTTAACTACTAAAGATAAAAAAATATGGATATTTTTGAGTTCCGAAAATATAAATGAAACACGTAAATAAGGTATAAAATTCGACTCGATTTGATTCGTTTATATTTTTTATAAATTCGATTCAAAAATATTTTAAATAAAATTTGAGTTATAAAGTGAGACTTTGATTAGCTCAAAATTTTTAGTTGTTAGTGGATTAGTTTTTAAGTTTAAGTTGAGCCCCTCAATCTTATCTCATATAAAGTCGTTTAAATTAAAATTAAATAGTACTATAACATTATAAATATTTAGATTAAATTTGAATAAAAACTCGAAAAAAACTCAATTTAAATTTCATAAACTTGACTTAACTTAAAAAAATTAAAATAAAATTTAAATTATAAAGTAAAATTTATCAACACGATTTACTCACTTTTTTGACTTGATTTAATTTAATCAACTATTTAGCCTACCAATAAATATCTATATCATACTTTTTTAAAGTGAATATATCTATACCATAATTGTTATATAGTGGGAAAAAAGTCATTTGTTTATATTATTAAGTGTATATATTAGTTAATATTCTTACCAAATTAGCCCATTCGTGACAACATCGAACCTAATATGTCAATGTTTTAGACTTTCTTACATGTTAAAATAAACTTCCCTTCTAAGAAATTTCTAAAATATTATATTTAATTTTGACAAAAACATATTGACGTGCCGTTTGGAAATATATATTGTACGGGAATACATTGAAAATTTTAATCAACAAAGGATTTTTATTTTAAAAAGTGTTTTATTGTTTTGTAAATTTACTGAGGGTGAGTTTCATATGTCATATTTTTAAAAAAATAAAAAATTATTTATAATATGTTATATATTTTTAGAGTTAAAATTTATTTAAAAAATCACTTGATTTTAAAAGCTAAGATTTTTAGCTTTTAAGACGAAAAGAAAAATTATATAATGAATCTTGTCCACTACGTTAGTTGTGGTCTTAACTAACTAGATTCATTCATCTTATCGGATTGTTATTAAGTAGTTACTTAAAGATGAACAAATCTGATTGTTTGGAACACGAATGATGTAGTGAACATGATTCATGATATAATTTCTCAGACGAAAAACAACTTTTAGTGTGAAATTATTTTAATAATAAATTATATAATAAATATTAAAATAATATTAAAAATTTAATATTTTAAATAAAAATATAACATCCAAATTATCACACTCCACAAGTTTTGACAATACATTAGTGAGAAAGAATACGTAAAGTTTATATTTTAAATATAAAAAAGTTAATAATGACTTGTCACAATTTTATAGTTTTTATTTAAATTGATTTATTTTATATATAATAATGTGAATAAATTTTATGAAAAATAAATAAATATTATTTACGTTCATGTATTTTTATTTTAAAATATCATATCTATAAAAAAATATTTTATTTTTTTAAGAAAATAAATTTTCACGGTAATCACAAACACTAAAATTTTATAATTATTATTTTTAATTCTTAAAAGGCTAGACAGAAGTGGAGTTGTTAAGGAAATATGTTTGGTCTCGTAAATATATTTGAAAAGTAAAATATTGGATAGAAAATTCAGAAATTACTTCCCGACATAGTGGGAACACGAGAATATAAGATACGTAGAAGATGGAACTCAGACAACAGTGTAATCATGCTTTAGGGATGTGATTGGTAGGGAGTCTATATTATCGAATATCGAATCGAACTAAATTTAATTTAATATTTTTTATATTCGATTTTTAGAATGATGATACAGTGGTTTAGATTCAAATTAAAAAAAAATGTATGATATTCAATTTAATTATATATTTTTTAATAGTCTTACATATAAAAAAAATCTAAAATTATAAATATAACAACTAATAAATCACGGCTAAAAGCAATCTTTTGTTTCCCATTTTAAAAATCCTCAACAGTTTAGATGGAAAAGTTAGAATTTGTTTTTACTTACTAACATAATACTCTTTTGTTCCATTTCTTGAGGAAACCTAATTCAATAAACAAATGGGTTACATAATGGAGGTTTTGAACAGGTCCCTTTGCATGCTTAAAAAGTCAATGAAAAAAAACATTTATTTTGTTTCTTGACCATCATCCAGTCCTACATTCATATACATCTACAAAGGAAGTAGGAACTCTTGTGTTTACATCTTTGGAAACCACAAAGGAACGATGCCAGGGAACCACGCCGGTGCCGGAGCGAGACAGTACAACAAGTCAGAGGTACCACGTTTGAGATGGACTCCTCAGCTTCACCAACACTTTGTTCAAGCTGTCGAACATCTGGGTGGAAAATACAGTAAGTCTCTAATTAATACCAGTCTCCTTCTGCCTTTATCTGTTCTAGAACGAGCTGACGGTAATCGGCGTAATCGACGACTTCTGCGTCGACATGCTTGAAACCAGAGTGAAGAAACTGGTGTGCTTCTGCAGTGTCTTAAGGTTGTTTTAATTTTCAGGAGCGACTCCAAAGCGAATACTGCAGATGATGAGTTGTGTCCAGGGCTCAGCATTTCCCATATCAAAAGCCATCTTCAGGTATTATTAGATCTTATGAGTAACCTATAAGTTATAGTTACAGTCACAGTAGATAATCTAGAATTATAAACTGGTATATTTTTATCATTTTGGTTCTCATTCTTTTTTTAGGACAAATTTAGCTTTTGACTTATATTTTTTTGATAAATATCTCATTTTTAACTAGTATAATGATTAGATAGTTAAAAGATTAACTATAATGATATGTCATGTATATGTAGAATAATATTTAAGATTTGAGAATGCCTAATAGCCTTTTATTTTAGATTTAATTAATTTTTAATATTTTATTTGAATTTTATTTGTTTTATATTTTATATTAGAATAAAATTATATTTTACATGCATATATTTGTCAATATCGTAAAAAAAATTAACGATAATGACATGTCATATATATGTAGAATGAGGCTAGATGCCATTTTAGTTAAAATATATAATGATATGTCAATATCGTTAAATTTTTAAGATCTAATCATTATATTAGTTAAAAAACATAAGTTATTTATCAAAAAGATATAGGTTAAGGGTTAAATTCATCCCAAAAAAAGAATAAGGACCAAAATAATAAAAATTATAAATGTTAAGAGCTAAAATTATCTTTATGCTAAGATAAAATCACGTTTATACAATATCAATGAACCACACAATGTTACAAATTAGAAATATTGTAATTGTTTGAATTAATTTTTTATGTATTAATTGTGCATAATTATTCATATTATGTTGGTTCAAATTCTAATATTTATCTTAAAAATTTTACTATTACTTTTGCTTTTGCTTTACCTTTTTCTAAGATAAAATGGTGTCCGCTTGTTTCTTCATGTTTCCAAAAACTAATTTCCAATTGTTTTAGAAATATAAACTCTACTCAAATTGATTGTCATTGGCTCCTGTTGCTCTCATTAAAATGAAAAATTAACCTTCATTTTTCTTGGAAAAAATTAATTCAATATTTTGATTGGTGTAACCTTTTCAACTTACCTCCCATTTAACATTTATTATAGATAAATTCTGAAATATATAATTTTTGAGATTATAAATGAAGTTTTTATATACTTCACATATTTTCTCAAAATTGATTATTTAAAATATTTAAAATAATAAATGTTAAAATTTTAAAAATATATCATTTTAATTAAGAAAAAAAAGTATTATTGATATTATACTAATATTGTAATAAAAACAATTGTTTAAAACATTTTTAACATTTTTTTAATAAATTCCCATATAGTTTATGTATTTTTTTATATTGAAGATCTAATTTTGTACCCTATAATTTAATTTGCACTTCTAGTATAACATTTTATGTTCGTCTCTATTAATATAATAACAATATTCGAGTTTTTAGGCTTCATTAAAATATATTTTTATGTATAATATCTGTACAACATAGTATATGTTTTTCTTAATAATCTTAAGGTGATTATAATGTAGTATATGTTTATATGTTTTCTTAACTCTTTGATAACATACACACCTCGCAAACAAAGCTATTCAAACCCGATATTCTAAAACATCATCTCTTTTTACTGAGACTACTTGTTAATTTCAACAAAATAGAAGTTTTAATTTAGTCTAATATCTTAACATATTTTAAGGTTCATTGCCTCCAGTAACAGATGCATGTATTAGGTAGGGTGGGCACAGGTTCATCCTTAACTTTTTAAAGTTCACACATTTATTGTGTCAACCCTGAAATTTTAAAATTTTATATTTTCTGGATCTGTTATTGAATACAAAATTATTTTAATTTAGTCCAGTATTTTAACAAGATTTAGGGTTCATTGCCTCTAGTACCAACAAGACAAAAGAAACTGTTAAAATTGAAGTAAGGAATACCAATGGGGAGATTTGCAAAGAATGATTCATTTTACCTAAGTTATTATTAGACGTTGATTGAATCTTTTTTGATTAACCTGTAGATGTACCGAAGCTGCAAAGATAGCAAGTCTCGACTTAGAAGACCAAGACTTGAAGACAATTTCGACGCTGAACTCTTCACACCATCTAAGAGGTATTCCCTACTTCAATTTTAACAGTTTCTTGTCTTGTTGGTACTAGAGGCAATGAACCCTAAATCATGTACACTTCCCATTTCTTGCTGCCATTAGTAACATGTGGTTTGAGTTGTGTAGATGATGGATAGAGAACGGATATTAGTTTTTTCGATTCGAGTTGTAAACCCATACTTTAATTTTGAATATTTTTATTAAATCTCTTAAAAGCATAGAAGGGACTCCACTATTTGAGTGATTAATCTGGGTGCAAATCGTCAACTTCTTAATCGTGCCTCCATTAGTATCTCCACTTTAAATTAGTGTCTTTAGGGTTTAGGGTTCAATGTTAGTGGTTGTAGTTAGGGTTTAAAATATTAGAGGCAAGATGTATATTTTTTAGGGTTTAGGATTTAGAATGTAGAAAATTAAGGTTAAAGTTTAGAATTCAATTTTTTTTGAATTTTTTAGTAAAAAGATTTGAAATGAGACAAGATTAAGACGAGATTTCTACTCAATCAATCTATGCCGAAATTTAGAAGCAATCCTTGGCGTTGAAGTAGAATCATGTATTAGTCATGGCATTTAATGTTGGTTGAAAACAAGCAAGCCAGAAAAGTCATAACCTTTTTGATCCCATTTGGGTCATTCTCCACTGGAATGAATATGACATTTTAGAAAATGAGAGAGTAACCGAAACCCTCAGCCATGTCCTTAGCTCTTGAGTTTAACATTTAGCAGAACAGGTTTCCTCGTGACAGCAAAGTCTGTCCCTAACAACATGGTTGCGTTCTGCATTTAAACGTGTTTTCAGAAGAAGATTCTATTGCGTTCTGCTTGGTGCTATTATTTAAACGTGTTTTCTGTTGTGTTTGCTTTAGTCCTACCGTCTTGATTGTATGGTGAAGTTTGATTTTATGTTTTAGGGTATTCTTATATTCTTGGATTTAATTTTTGGACTTTTCATACTGTTTTAGTAGGTATTTTTATTAATAAAAATAATTGATTTGTGAAAAAAGTGATTGCAAGGTGTATTTTCTTAGGGTTAAACTGTACCAAATGTCATTTAATTAAATAAACATCACCTTTTTTTTAAATTATAAATCATTTAAAATAATAATATGAAGAAGTCATTCGTCATTAAAATCGAAAAAGGACGATTAATGTGATCTAATACAATAGTATTTATAGTCTCAAGACTTATTCATACTATTATTTTTGTCATAATTTAAATCAATTTCATAATTTTCTCTTCATTAAAAGTTACATTAATATAGACTTATTAACCTAGAACCTTAAACCCTAAACTCGAAATGGACACATAATTAAGAGGTGATTTCTACTCTTTCTAAAGGTAATAGACTATACAAGTTTTGGGGAGTTAAATAATTTAACAAATTGGTCATTATTTTCACTAATAATTAATATCAATGATCTATTTGTAATAATATTTTTATCAAATGAATTATTTGTAACTTCTAGAAGAAAAAGTAGTATGTTTATCACCAAACATGATAGGAGGAAAAAAAAATCTCCTACCTCTTTTCTGTACCTTTTTTTGTGCTCCTTTGATTTTTTAAAAAAATAATTTTAAACCCTAAACCCTTATTTTTTATATCTTAAATCTTAAACCTTATACCTTAAAAAATACACCCTATCCCTAATTCCCTAAACCCTTACCAAAATCCCTAACATAAAACCCTAAACCTTGAACCTCTAATTTAAAGTGGGGGCATAAATGGAGGCATGAGAAAGAGACAGATGATTTGCACTCTGATACGGATGTAGTTTAAATTTTGTTTATCACACTGTATTGTTGTGTTAGCAAATGCTTAATAGAGATACGAGCTCAACATGTTTCCAAGAGATTTCTCAATGGTTTGCAGGGTACAAAGATCTGAACACCAAGATTGGACAAGCAATCATAGCCATTTACAAATGGAGGAAGCTGCTAATCTCTTTGAGCATCAGCAGGTACTACTCATTTCATCGAAATATATACGTTTTTTCTGGCTTATCTGCACCTACCAGCGAAAATACTTCACACCATTTAAAAAAAAAATCAAACTTCTCATTTCATACAACTCCCTGGTTTGCCTTTAGAAGCGCCATCAAGACTGGATGCAATCTTTATAGTATTTGTTTCTAAACTGGTTTTTTCGGACAGGATACGTATGCATGCTTGGTTGGTAAACAGTTGAAAGATGAAGACGATAGAGACGTATGTGAGTTATCTCTTTGCACCGCTACCCTACAAAGCTCAGGAGATGAGGAGGAGGAAGGTTGCTTTCTTAGGCGCCCAACTTTCATAAGGACTTCAAACTTTTCGGACAATTACATTAATTTGGACTTAACCATCTCCACCACATTTCCCAATTGATCATCATGTTTCAGTATACATGCAGTGTTTGAGTCATTTATAGTAGAAAAAGTTGGTTTTTCTGGTACCTGAACTATACTGAATTAGTCAATGTCATACAAAATGTCTTGTTTGCTGTCTGTCACACATGTGTGATTCTTAAATTCCAACCCATCTTCAAATTTAGGGAATCACATCTCATGCAAGTTTTCTCTAGCTCATCCTTCATCTCAAAACCAACTAGTTTAGCATTACAATGTAAGATTATTATGTAAGATCTAACTGCAAAGTGATAGAGAAATTTTTGCAGCAACATATCATTATTGGAAACATCTCCTCCTCCTAGTGTTCAATTCTGTAACCTTCACGTCATTCCCTCTGAGCATGGAACAATGATCTGAAACATTCAAGTGTTGATGCCATTTACAAAGAGGTTGTATAGATCTGATGCCATGTGGGTAGCACACACCCTTATGTAGTGCAGATAAGTTATAAAGAAAGCATACAACCTACTAATAGAGATACAATTCCTGTGTTCTTATATTAAATCGGAAGTTAACTGAATAGTGCACTGAACACGAATGCATTGGAAGACTTGAAAAAGGTGAAAGGATGAGTTTAAAGACTAGGACGGAGATGATCGATCTAAAATAACGGTGAAAGGATGAGCTTTATTTTAGGCACTCATCACTATCGTCCACTAATTTTATTTTTGTCCTCCCAAAAGTATTTAAGAACAACCTTTAAGTCCCTATCTTTATTTCCCCAGAACAGTAACTGTTGAAATAAACTTCAATGACTTATTTAGCGAGTCATAAAAATTTAACAGTTAATGAGGAGTTATGAAGTTGAAATGTCAAAAGTTAATAAGGAGTTACTAGTTGTTATGTAGTTTAATATATGAGTTATGAGAGTTACATGAGTTATAGTTTTTATTAGTTTTTTATTATGTAATAATGCCTAGTATCTATATAAAGGCATTGTCTATTGCTTTGTAATTAGTGGTTGTGTGTGGCTGTGGTGAGTGTGAGAGAAAATAAAATTTTTTTAAAGGAATAAAAGAAAAATATTTCAAAATAGTATTGCATTTGTCAATTGCCCGAGCAATTTTCATTCTGCGGATAATTTTATTTTGCTGACAATATTTATTCCTGGGCAATTTCATTCGAACTCTATTTGATTTAGAGTCTACAAATTGGCATCAGAGCTTATGGCGAATGTGACGGGTCAAATGTCGTTACCACGAATAACAAAGGCGAATTACGAAAATTGGAGTATTCAAATGAAAGCTTTTCTTGGATCTCAAGATGCATGAGAGGTTGTCGAAGAAGGATTCGAAGAACCAAAAACTACCACGGGATATACGGCGGCTCAAACCAAGGCATTGAAAGAGGCGTGATCGAAGGATAACGTGGCACTGTACATGATGTTCAGAGCTGTTGACGAATCAAGCTTTGAGAAGATTGTCGGGGCAACTACTTCAAAAGAAGCGTGAAACACTTTAAAAAAGGTATTCAAAGGAGCCGACCGAGTTAAGCAAGTGTGTCTCCAAACTCTTCATGGCGAGTTGGAGAGCATGAATATGAAGGAATCGAAAAGTGTATCAGATTTCATTGCTCGTGTACAAGCTGTGGCAAACCAACTCATTCATAATGGTGAAACGTTAACCGATGCGAGAATTATGGATAAGATCTTGAGATCATTAACCGATAATTTTGAGAATGTTGTATGCGCAATAGAAGAGTCAAAGGACCTTGAAACTCTCACAATTGATGAACTCACCAGTTCTCTTGAGGCACATGAACAACGTAAGAAGAAAAAGAAAGAGCAGACACTCGAGCAAGCACTTCAGACTAAGGCGTCAATTAGAGTTGAGAAGGTATTCTATTCTCAAAATTTTTGAGGTAGAGGACATGACCGTGGAGGTCGTAGAAATGGTCGTGGTGGTCAAAAAGATAGTCATGAAGGATATTATAAAGAGAAGGGACGAACAAGCCAACCAAATTGGCGTGGAAGAGGACGTAATCGAGGAAGAGGTGGCAGATCAAATTACTCCAACATCGAGTGTTACAAGTTTTACAAGTATGGTCATTACGCGAAGGATTGTAACTCTGACAAATGTTATAATTATGGAAAAGTGGGGCATTATGCAAAAGATTGTCGAGCTGATAAAAAGGTGGAAGAGACAACCAACATAGAAGTGGAAGATGAAGCGAATGAAGGCATTCTCTTGATGGTTAAAAATGAAGTCAACAACGAAAATGGTGTGTGGTACCTAGACTCGGGCGCAAGCAACCATATGTGCGGTCACGAGTACTTATTCAAAAAGATACAAAAGATAGAAGGTGGTCATGTGTCGTTTGGTGATGCATCAAAAGTTGAGGTTAAAGGTCGAGGTATAATTTTCTTTTTACAAAAGGATGACATGATAGGGTCAATCCAAGATGTGTATTACATTCCAGACCTTAAAACAAATATTTTGAGTATGGGGCAACTCACGGAGAAAGGATACTCGGTATTTTTGAAAGATTGGGTATTACTTTTGAAGGATAAGCGAGGGCGTCTGATTGTCAGAGTTGAAATGGGAAAAAATCGGTGTACAAATTGAATTTGATAAGCGTGTAAGAAAAATGTTTGCAAGTTGATGTAGAAGACAAGGCATCGCTATGGCATCTCCGATTTGGTCACCTACATCATGGTGATCTAAAGGAGTTAGCAAAGAAGAACATGGTGCACGAATTGCTGAGCATGGATTATGATGGCAAATTTTGTGAAGAATGTGTGATTGACAAGCAAGAGAGAATATCGTTTTAAAAGAATGCAGAATATCGAGCTAAACATCCATCGAGTTGATTCATACCGACATATATGGACCAATCACTCCTGAATCTTTTAGCGGTAAAAGATATTTCATTTCGTTCATTGATAATTTTTCACGAAAAACTTGGGTATATTTTTTGAAAGAAAAATGCGATGCATTTGAGGTGTTCAAATAGTTCAAAGTGATGGTAGAGAAGGCAACTGGTAGACATATCAAAGTCGTACGATCAGACAGAGGTGGCGAGTATACTTCGAAGACTTTCATGGAGTATTGCGAGGAGCAAGGGATAAGGAGATTTCTAACCGCACCCTACTCTCCTCAACAAAATAGTATGGCTGAGAGGAAGAATCGGACCATTCTTGACATGGTTCGATCAATACTTAAGAGCAAGAAATTGCCGAGGCAATTTCGGGCAGAAGCTGTGCAATGTGCCGTCTATATACAAAATCGATGTCCACATATAAAGTTAGATAATCAAACACCACAAGAGGCATGGAGCGGATAAAAGACGATAGTTTCTCATCTTAAAGTGTTTGGTAGTGTGGCGTATGCATATTTACCGGATTAACGAAGAACGAAGCTCGAAGATAAAAGTAAAAAGTTTATTTTTATTGGGTATAATGAGAAGACAAAAGGGTACAAGTTACTTGATCCGATAAGCAAGAAGGTGACAGTGAGTCGTGATGTGCGAGTAAATGAAGCGAGCGAATGAGATTGGAATAATTCGACAGAGATTGTCATGAAAGTTGGAGAATCATCAGTTGTTGCACCAACAAGAATACCACCAAGTTCTGAAACTACCGATGATAGAGATGAACCACGAGAACCCAAAATGCGAAGCTTACAAGATTTGTATGATTCGACAAGTGAGGTACATCTTGTATGTCTTTTGGCAGATACTGAAAATATTAGCTTTGATGAAGAGTCACGAGAAAAGAAGTGGCGAATTACCATGGACGAGGAGATTAAGGCAATTGAACGAAACAACACATGGGAGCTAGCAGAATTGCCGAAAGGAAGTCACCCTATTGGTGTAAAGTGGGTGTTCAAGAAAAAGATGAATGCTCAAGGCGAGATAGAACGATACAAGAAGCGACATGTTCTGAAAGGATACAAGCGAGTTAGAATCAAGTTGCGGAAAAAAAAAAGATGATTGGCATGATGGATGAAAGAAGAATTTAAGTTTACGGGGGAGTTTTGTTGAAATAAACTTCAATGACTTATTTAGTGAGTCATAAAAATTTAGCAGTTAATGGGGAGTTATGAAGTTGAAATGTCAAAAGTTAATAGGGAGTTACTAGTTGTTATGGAGTTTAATATATGAGTTATGGGAGTTATATGAGTTATAGTTTTTATTAGTTTTTTATTATTTAATAATGCTCTAGTATCTATATAAAGGCATTGTCTATTGCTATGTAATTAGTGCTTGTGTGTGGCTGTGGTGAGTGTGAGAGAAAATAAAAGAGATTCAAAGGAATAAAAGAAAAATATTTCAAAATAGTATTACATTTGTCAATTGCCCGAGCAATTTTCATTCTGAGGGCAATTTTATTTTGCTGACAATATTTATTCCTGAGCAATTTCATTCGAACTCTATTTGATTTAGAGTCTACATAGACTATAATCATGAATAATGTTGATATACTTGTAATTTGCATGCATTTGATGTTGTTAGGGTAAGTGAAGGGAAAGCAAAGGACCCAGTTTAAAGTTAGAGTAACCTATTGCTAAGAAAATAACTGTAATTAGTTGGTGGATTAATTAAATGTTTGTTAGCTTAGTTAGATTGGGTTATAGATACCCACCTTATTGTAAAGGGTTAAACACCCATTAATCTCATCTTTCTTTCATATAATACAATTTCAGATTTTTTTTTTATCTCTAACCGTTCTTCTCTTTTCTTCATTATCATAATGCCTGAGTTATCACACCTATCCTTTATGCATGGTATCAAATGACTCAACACAATCAGGCGTTGGAATTGTTCCATTCAGTTTGCTGCTCAGATTTTGATTTCAGGATGAGCCATAACATGTCTACTCTGCTGATACATGGTGGGATTTTGGCAAATAAGACTGCAATCATCAGACATACATGTAAGATGAAGTTAGGTATATAGATGATCAAGGATGATAATAGATTTAAATTTATCTTAAACAAAATTAATATAGTGAAATAAGACACTAAATCTTTTAAATAAAATTAAAAATATAATTTTATCGATGTAAATATTATTATTAGATTATATTTATAGCTGGAATATAAATCATCTGCCTGTTAACGTTAGAACCTCCCAAACTTCCATGAAAAAGAAAATTGTCCCCGTCCACCATCCATATGAATGGCTCCATGTTATTACATTGATTGACGCGTGTATTTCGTTTTTATTCCATTTTCCCATGTATAAATATATTGTTATAAATATTTATTTATATAAATGTTTATTATGGATAAAAATTTTATTTAGGAGATGTTTATGTTATTTAATTTTTATCATTGTAAATTTTATCTTCATTTATTCGAATTTTATATGTCATGCATTTCTTATGCTTATAAATAAATTATTTGAAAAAGATATTAAATTCATATTCAATATACAATAAAGATTTTTTTCGTTCTTATTTTATTTTTTCCATTATTAACACGAATTTACTAAAAAAATTTAATTAAAAGTCAAATCTCTTTAAAATCTTTAGTTATCCGGTATGCTTCTCCTTCTCTACCCTATTATATTTTAGTTAGTTCATAAACATTACGATAAAAAATTGATTAAAATGATAGAATTAATTTATTCTTCTTACGCCAAAGCATGTTTTATTATTAAAAGTTTTTTTATTATAAATTGAGCATATCTTCTTCTTCTTATTATTATTATTATTATTATTATTATTATTATTATTATTGATTTACGTTTGATCTAATTTATTTGTTTTTCTTTTACAATACATTAATGCTAAATTTGTAAAATTGAATTTTTGACGCTTGATATTTTTAAAAAATTTATTTATCTTGTATTTTAGATACCGAAATACATTTAGATATAGGTAGAATTAATTTATTCTTCGTCGTTGTCTTTACGAGGAAATAAAATCTAAATATTTTACGGTGAGAGATCTTTTTATTCTTTAGAGTAGTCTAAAGAAAAAGTGTGGCACTAAAAACTATTATTCTTTCTAAAGCTCAATATGATTGGTTGTAATTGGGATTACAAGATTTTAAATAGTTAGCAAGTATAATGCAAACAATATATATATATATATATATATATATATATATATATCACGCAAACAATATTATTGATAAAGATATGTTAGAATATATATATATTTCACGCAGACAATATTTTCCTACAAACACAATATCATTAAAAAAACTTTAGGAAATATTTTGAATTAATTTGTTGTATTTTTGTGATTGAGTAAAAAAATGAGCTCCTCATAAAAATTTATATAATTAGTTACTATAAAAATTATGAATATCACCCTACCAGTTCAACTTCATTCCTTGAAATGAATGCGGTATTCTATAATAGAAAAATTAAGGTCACACTAACTATTGTGATCATAATTATGGCGGTGATCGTGGTCAAACTCACAATCTAAGACATATCTAAGATGGTTATTTTAAAAATAATTAGATTCATCCCAAGAGAAAAATAAATGTATTAAATCAAATTAAATAATTATATTATTTCAATAAGATGTTGACACATGTCATTATCTAATTAAATAATTAATTTATTTTCAAAAATTTTAAAATTATGATCAAACTGATAGAATACATTAATAACGAAAATCAAATATGTAATTATACAAATTTTTTATAACTATCACGTCATCCTTCCATTAAGTTCTAACAGATCACATTGAGTCTATTTTAATAATTGAATTATCTAATAATTTAAAAAATATATACTTGTCAAATCAAGATCAACCTTATAATATGATAATCATTTATGTAGTTTTCCATTTACATTTTGTAGTTATAAAATATAACCCATAAATATAATTAAAAGTTTTTATTAAATTAATTATTTGATATTGATAAAGTCAAAGAAATAACTCTGCAAAATTTAAAATAAATTATTAATTATGATCATTAAATTAATAAATTTGTTTTTTTTTATATAAATTATGATCACTCTACTAAAAAATTAATTATAACCATTTAATTATTTTAACAAAATGTTTCATTTATTGACTATTAACTTCATTAAATTAGAAATTTGATTATATAAAATAAATTTAAATAAAAATAAGTTAAATTATATTTAAATTATTAATTAATAATTTAAATATAATTTAACTTAAAACTTTAATATATATATATATATATTTAAATATGATTTTACGGATTGAAAATTTTACCTACAAATATTGAAACTAACAAAATTTATAAATGTATAAATTAAATTTGCTATAATTTAATACACTAAAACTAAAATTATATTAACTAAATAAATTTAATTTTTAAATCTCATAACAAAAATTATTAATAACATAATTTAATCATGACTAACTACTTAAGGTCAATTTAGTATTACTTTTGAAAAGTGTGGTGAAAAAGTACTTTTGAAAAGTTTTTTACATAAGTGCTTTTGGATTTTTGGATTTGAGATTTAAGTATTTAATATTGTTATCAAAAAATATTTTTAATAAGGTAAATGATCATTTTAGACATGATATATATAAATGACACCTATTTTATTTTAATGTTATAATATATATAATATATTAACTTAAATTATCATAAAAATATTATTTTTATTAATAAATATATTTTTAATAATTATATGTATTTCTATAAAAATATAATAAATTTAAAATATTTTAATTGATATATAAAAATTTTAAATTAAAAATATTTTATTAATTATTTTTTAATAAAAATTATAAATATATAAATTATAAATAAAATAATTATAAATAAAAGTTAAATTTATAATTTAACTCTCAAAATATTTTTCTAACTTAAAAACTTTTTCAAATATGTTTGATGTAAGCACCTAAAAAGCATCATCATTAATAAATCATTTCAAATATTAATGAAATAAACATAATAAATATAAAGAAATAAGTTACCTACGTAAAGAATGTTGTTCGCAAAAAAATTATTATTAGAAATATCATTTTTATTTTAAAAAATTATATATTCATATTTGGTTTAAAAAACTCCTTTTAAGGAGTACTATAAAATTTCAAAAAATAGCTTATTCTATTAAATGGTGAAAATATAATTCCTTTATATTTTTTAAGTATTTAATATTTTGTCTTTCATTTAAACAAATGTACCCTTAAAATAAAAGAATTCTCTCTAATCCTTGTCATTTTCATCTTCTTGAGAAATGTTATGTTTTCTTTAATTAAAGATTTCTTTTTTCTTTTCCACGATAACAGTTGGATGAGATTGAGTGATTTACTTGCCGGCTTTTATCATCGTTTTTGTCGTTCTTCTCATACCGAGTTGCTTTAGTCTTATGTATATCTTACTGTCAAACGTACCCTTTTTCCTCCATTTAGATTAGAGAAGTTTTTTAACGAGGCGTGAAGTGACATCTTCATTCTTAATAAAAAAAATTACATTATTATAATTAAGTAGAAATTTCATCGTTGAATATATGTTATAGTTATCTATACTTAATTGTAGTTAAGTAAAAATTATATTATTGTAGTAAAGTAGAACTTACACTAGTGTCGATTGAGAATCTGCATACTCTAGGTAATTATACACTTTTATTTGTCTAGGTAACTGTAACTAAAAGGGTGGGTTAAAATCGGTTGAGATTGCTTGCTTAGATAATTGCGTCTAAGAAGATACCGAGGATAAAAAAAATAACTCATCTTCACCTTCAACAATCACACCATCATTCCATCAACCACGGGTGTCAAGATTAGGGTGTCAGTCGGATTAATGTGTCTCAAGGTGCATTGGAAAAGTAAGAAACAAATTAATATATTTGAATAAGATAAGTAGACCCAAAATTATCTGGATCACATCGAAAAATTAAATTTAAGTCGACTGAAATTCTAGACTTATAGAAGATCTCTTTAATAAAATGAATCATTTTAGCTTTTCCACGCACGTGTCATTTTCCCTATGGTGAAAAAGATTCGTACCGAGTATTAGGAGTTGTTGATTACAACCTTTAAGTCTCTTGATACGTCTTCGAAAATAAAAAAAAAAAATTAAACTAGGATCTATATACAAAATTAGATTTTTTTTTATTTTATTTTTTCAACTACTAAATAAAGCAATAAAAGATAATTGTATTAAACATTTAAACAAAGGCTCTGAATATCGATTAATACAAAAATTAGGATTCAAGAATCACCTTAAAATCTAGAAGTCCTCTAGATAACAATTAATCTAACAAACTCAATAATATGATCATAGAAAATCTAAAAACTCCAACTTCAATATAGTAGTAAGAAAACATGATCTTAATATAATAAACTAGATATTTGAAGGTGGTGGTGTGATGTTGGATAGATTTTTCCTTGACACACTCCTAATCGTAATTGAATAGGCAAATACCTTTAAACAATACAAATCTCTCTGATGGGCGGATGATAATAAGGTAGATGTTGTTGTTCTTGTTACCCTCCTAAATACATTTACTTAGACAAACAACCTCAAGCGGATTTAATCCATCCTCCTAGACATAATTACCTAGGCAAGCAAGAGTATAAAGATGATCTCCCTCACAAGAACTTGAATAACTTATAAAGAAGACTTCTGATATAAAAATAAAAAGGTGAATCCATCAACCTTACAAATAAAATCGCCATGATCTGGAGTTTTATAACTCAACAATTTATGATAATTTTTTTATTAATGAAGCAAATATGCCTAATAGTCTACAAATAAAGAGTTCATCTTAAATTAAGAAAAGTAAAGACAATAATAAAATAAATAAATTATAAATTATTGAAAATTCATAATAAATGATAATTTTCATGTAGAGTTTTTTGTTCACATAGTCTTCACTAAAATAAAAATAATTTGAGCTCCTGACATTAGATTAGTGCCTTTCAAGATGCATAGAAAAGCTAAGAGACAAAAGAATACGTTTGAAGCACACAAGTAGACCCAAAACTATCCAGATCATATCCAAATTTTCAATTCAAGTTGGATGAAATTATAGACTTATATAACTTAAGGAATTAAATATGTGGGTGAAGCCTCCTTTATATTGGCCTTACAAAATTTCTAATCATAATAAACTTAAGAAATTATATACAATAAATAAATATTAAAATCTAACCTCCCAAGTAGATCAACTTTTAATGATAAAAAATACTAAAAATAAAATCCTAATTAAACAAATATGATCCTAATAGATATTATAGAATATTATATTGATTTTAAATTAAAAATAATTAAATAAAAAATTAAAAATTCGCAATTATCCAAAAATAGTATGGATTCTGAAGCTTGAAATGCCCTGCTTTCTATATATAGACTGAACAAGAAAAAATTAACAAAGCTCTGATTTGTTTTTAGGCTTAACAAATGCTCTTCTTTCTTTCAAAGACATTTTTTACCCTATAAAAGGTAGAAAGATTTATATCCATAGCTAAAAAATTGTTTTTAAAAAGGAAAAAGTGAAACTTGAGGGTGAATTGGATTAAATCGATAGATTATTAAAATTATATTAGTTAATTTTTTTAGAATTAGAATTAAATTAAATAAGTGTAGTAATTAAGGGTTAATTATGTATTTATATCAATTTATATTAATTATCACGTCATCAACTGTTAAATTTTTAACGGAATTGGACTAATTTGTTATAATTTTTAAGATATTAGACCAGGTTGTAACTTATTATACTTGAGGGACACAAAAAATAATTGGAGTATAGTCAAGAGACTATTTATGTAGTTTACCCTCTTTTAATTTGTTGCTACTTTTTTTAAAAAAATATTCAGTAATAATAGGATGAGTATACCACATACGTCGAACACAAAAATTATATCATAGGTCAGTCCCACCACGTGGCCATGAGACCAACCACTAAAAACCACACACATCACCAATTTTTACATGTCATATTTTTTTCCCAAGTGAATCTTCACTTAAAAAATTATTTTTAAAAAGAATTAATAATAAATACGAGTGAAGATTCACTTTAAAAAATATGACATGGAAAAAAATGATGATGTGGGTGGTTTTTAGTTGTTGGTCTCATGGATGACGTGGTGAGACTAACCCATGATATAATTTCTCGTCGAACACTTTTAAACATCATTAATGTTGAACATTGTTGAACACCATTAAATTTGTTAATAAATGTTAAAAATCTAAAGGATCCAATATACAATTAATAATTATTTAAATTATTTTTTTAATTAAATTATTTTTCATAAGAAAAATTAAACGAATGGTGACCCATCTATCACCCCTATTTTTTAGTCATCCAACTAAATTTTTTTATCAAAATTATCATTAACATTTTATTTCATTATCGTTTTGGTTAGTTATCGTTAAATATTTAACAGAGATTATGACATACATGATTTAATAATAGTTTTATTCTCTAAAATTATTACATTATATTAGTTTAATCCTAATAAAAATAAATTATCAAATATTTAAATTAATAAAAAATAAATCAAATATCAAGAAATTTTCACCATGTCAACCTCAGTCTTATAAACATGATCAGACTAATTTTGAAATTCAAATTCGTACTTTTTCTATCTTTTACAACACGAAAAAAAATCATTGATAAAAATCCAAATTTTACGCGACAATAAAAAATAAACCTTCATTTCATAATAAATCTATACCCGATTAATTCATTTCATAATAAATTTGTACCCGATTAATTCATTTCGCAATTCATTTTTTTATCAAAGTAAAGGAATTTCTTTTTTTATAAATAAATTTTATTCATTAAAAAACCTCAAATTAATTATATTATTTAAAAAAAATAAAGATAAAAGATTTATATCTAACCAACAATCAAAAAAAGATTAAACATCAAAAGTAAAACAATTTCTTTAATAAAAGAAGGATAAAAAAAATATATCGATATATATTAAAATATTATCGTTGTTACATAACTGGACGATTAAAATGGGTATCAAATAAGGACGTTGAATCACTAAAAATGAAGTCTGAAGATCGATGTTCTTTCTAGATTCACTGCACTATTGTTGATTGCATGTCCGAACGATTTTCTAGGATGGAGGAGAGAGGCGGTTCAGGTGGTGTTTCAGGAGTATGTTTTGGTGGGTGGGGTCCAAATATTTAATAAATTATTTTTTATTAAGATTAAATTGATATAATATAATAATTTTAGAGATTAAAATTGTTATTAAATCTCGTCATGTCATAATCTTTGTTAAATATTTAACAAACAATGATCAAAATATAATAAAATAAATACTAATGATGATTTTGATGGAAAAATTTAGTTGATTGAATAAAACAGAAAAATAATAATAATTGGGTGACTATAGTATAATTTTTCCTATAAAAAATAATTTAATTAAAAATTTATTTTAAATAATTATTTATTATACGTCAAGTCTATAAAATTTTAATCTTTATTAATTTATTTAATAATATTTAACGATGTTTAACATCAATAACGTTTAATAATATTTAACGACTGTGGTAGAATTTTTCGTAATAGTATCAGATGTGTGGAGTTGCGGATTGTATCTTTGCTTAATAGCAAGGAGGATCTATACGTAGATTCATTATATTATTTCTTTAAAAATTGGAAAACATTTGGTCTTATTCCATTGTCCGACCATTAGAAAATGAATGTCGCATTAACGTTAAGAGTGTTCAAAATTATCGACACAATTGATTTGAGTCGATGATCCAAAATAAAAATATCAAATAATTTTTTTAAAAATTAGTTGATCGAATCGGGTATTCGACTCGATAATTATTGGGTTAGATTTAGATCAATTTTTTTTATTTTTGTATACCCGACCCGATTAGTTTTATTATTTATTTTTAATTTTAAATTATATTTTTATTTTAGATTTATTTAATATTTATAATTAAAATTAAATTTAAATCTTTAAATTAGTTTTATATTTTTATTATATATTTTAAAATTTTAAATATATTTTTATTAATTTGTTAACACCTAAAGAAACGAAAAAACAAGATTAAAAAACAAGATTAATCTTGTTAATGTCATTTTAGTGATAAATTAATAAATATATATTCAAATATTCTAAAATTAACTTTAAATCACTTATTTTTAAGTTTAGTCATATATTATAAAATTTTAAAATTTATATGTTTGATATATGATTTTTTTAATTTTAAAATAAAAAATAATAATTATAAATTGGGTACTCATTACCCGATTAGCGATTACTCTGATTTTACAGGTACTCGATAACAGGTATCCGATTTAAATGAACCGGGACAGGGATCGATTTTTTACTATCCAAAAAGGAATCGATTTTTTTCGAGTACCGGTAATAAACACCCCAATTTGACATCGATTGATGTATGATGTTGGCATACGTGAAATCTAAAAGTGACCACATGGGGTCGTCCAAATATCGACTGTGGAGGCAGCTGGGAATTGAGTTCCCGAATCTTGGCAAAGATCTGAAAGGTGAGCGGCATCTGGCCCGAAGGGTTGAACAACGCTGGTTAAGACATACTATGAATGTGGTATAAACGCAAGGATGCAAAAACAATAGTATATTATTAGCTGCACCTGCACGTGCTGTCGTTGACCACCTAACTCATCACCATTTAATTTGACAACCAAAATCTCAGAACCTGAATAAGGAACCAGTTCTTCCACAACAGTTGACCATACCTACACTTCAACTGAAACTAACACGTTAGTTAACGTGTTTTTTAGCTTTATCTACTCTTCTTATTTATCTATCCAAAAAGAATGGTAGTTAACTACCTTAATTACAATGCTACAAACCTACTAGTTTAAATATATTGGCTTTTACTTCTACCTGTGTAATATGTTTCAAAGAGTCAAACTTCAGGGAACAAGAAACAATAATCTTCACTAGATTCTTTGCTTAGTTGCTGTGGTCTCACAATGGGTTCAGCTGCTCCTGAATATCAAACATTGCTACTCGGTCTCGAATCACATTCTCAGATACCTGATTTGTCATCCGACGCGATCGAAGAGTTCCTGCAGCACAGGCCGGTCGCACTTCGATGGTGGCCGAGGCTTGTGGCTTGGGAGTCCAGGCTTCTTTGGCTTCTATCCGGTGCTTCTATAGTAGTTTCCATTTTCAACTATATGCTCAGCTTCGCCACCTTAATGTTCACCGGACATTTGGGTGCTTTAGAACTTGCTGGGGCTTCCATTGCCAGTGTTGGTATCCAGGGTCTTGCCTATGGGATCATGGTAGTCTTCGTTTTCCAACAGTTCCCATATATATTTTTTATTTAATTTCATATATTATCCTAATCATTTCGACTCTTTTTTTTTTCTTACAGTTGGGCATGGCCAGTGCAGTGCAAACCGTGTGTGGACAAGCCTATGGGGCTAAGCAATATTCAGCAATGGGAATCATTTGCCAAAGAGCAATAATCTTGCACTTGGGAGCAGCAGTTGCTTTATCATTTCTGTACTGGTACTCTGGTGATGTCCTCCAAGTAATAGGCCAAGCCGAGAGCATAGCTCAGAAAGGCCAAGTCTTTGCTCGAGGTTTGATCCCTCAAATTTATGCCTTCGCCCTAAGTTGCCCGATGCAGAGGTTCTTGCAGGCACAGAATATTGTGAACCCTTTGGCCTATATGGCGGTCGGGGTATTTCTGGTGCACATTCTTCTCACTTGGATTGTTGTCTTCGTGTTGGACTACGGCCTACTCGGAGCAGCTCTTACTCTCAGCTTCTCTTGGTGGTTACTTGTCATTATAAATGGACTTTATATTGTTTATAGCCCTTCCTGTAAGAAGACTTGGACCGGCTTATCCACTCGAGCCTTCACTGGAATTTGGCCTTATTTCAAGCTCACTGTTGCTTCTGCTGTCATGCTTTGGTATGTGTCTGTCTTTGTCCTAGACTTTAAATTAAACTCGTCAATTGAATGGATAAGTTGTTTTGAAGATCTATTTTAAACTCAGTTTTCTTCTTAAAATGATGTAGTTTGGAGATTTGGTACAACCAAGGATTAGTGCTGATATCAGGACTCCTTACTAATCCAACAATCGCATTGGATTCCATTTCAATTTGGTACGACAATGCCCTTCATGTTTCACTCAATTTTTGCTTCAAAAACTCAGTAAAATTCCTAATTTGGTTCATTTATTCTCAGCATGAACTATTTGAATTGGGACATGCAATTTATGTTAGGCCTCAGTGCAGCTGCCAGGTTTGCTAACGAACCAAAGCTTAAAACTGTGTGATTTCAATACTTTTGGCACCTGATATAACTTTCTATTGTGCATTGGCAGTGTCCGAGTGAGTAATGAGCTGGGAGCAGGCCATCCAAGGGTAGCAAAATTTTCAGTTCTGGTGGTGAATGGGACAAGCATATTGATCAGTACAGTTTTCAGTGTCATTGTTTTGGTATTCCGGGTTGCATTGAGCAAAGCATTTACCAGCGACTCTGACGTTATCGAAGCAGTTTCGGACTTGACTCCACTGCTTGCCATGTCTGTTTTCCTTAATGGCATCCAGCCTATACTCTCAGGTGAAACAAACATATTCTTTTGAAACAGTTAAACGGAAGGGCGATCAATCCACGCAGCAACGTACAAGCCTGGGGGGACTCGAACCACAACATCTGCAACTCATGTTATCACCAAACTGCAACATTTTGTTCATGTGTTTGTTTATGGAATTTCAGGTGTGGCAATAGGGAGCGGATGGCAAGCGATTGTGGCTTATGTAAACCTGGCAACATACTACATTATTGGTCTCCCAATTGGATGTGTTCTTGGCTTCAAAACCAGTTTGGGAGTAGCTGTGAGTTGATTCACTCCAAATCTCCTATACTTGTTTCTGTTTTTTGTGCCAAAAATAACACTAAATTGGGTGTACAAATTTGAAACTATTCAGGGGATTTGGTGGGGGATGCTGATTGGAGTGTTTCTGCAGACAGCAACTCTCATTATTCTAACAGCCAGAACCAATTGGAACAAGGAGGTATGTATTTAACTTTGCACTATCCAACATTTGATTCAAGAAACATGAGATTGCCGATTGCGGTTGTGTTTTTTAGGTAGAAAAAGCTGCTGATCGCTTGAGGAATTCAGCCAACGAGGAGACAGACCTGGTTGCTCCAGCATGAGAATACTTGCTACAATTTTCACCATGTATTCTGGTTTTCATTGTTGTTAACAGTTGAATAATATGAGATTTTGAGATCAACAAGCCTGATGATTTGTTAATTCATCAGAAATCACCCTCCAGGCTCCAATCACACATCAAATTTAGTATTTTATAGGCTTCAAATTCATTAAACGTTATATTTCAAAATTAAATAAAAAAATAATTGACCCCTCATTTTTCCCACGGCAAAAACAACCCTCCGCCGCCGGTGACGATGGCCATAAAACCGAGTCCTGCGTAGACTTGTAAGCGGCAACATAGGGAATGTTTATCTTTGCCATTTAAACAACCCTACGGTTGTGTTGTCTCAGTGATTTTACGCCATGAACGTGGTGGATAGAGAAGCTCTTGCTATTAGGAAGAAGTTGCAGAGGGATAACATGAAGAAAGACATTCTGGGTCTGCTGGATCATCCATTTGTATGCAGAGTTGGAGGCTTCTCATTACTGGCCATGGAGTTGGTCCGGAACTGGTGGCGGCCGAACCAAACAAGCTAATAAAAGTAAAGAAATTCATTCTTTTTTGGATAAAAGAATCTTCGAACCAAGCTCTCCCTCTTGGCTGCCGGCTCAGCTGCTGAAATCTCATCAGCTACGTTTTCGAATTTTAAACAGTAATATTTTTGGAATTCAATCTCTTTAATTAATGTATTTTCTTTCTTCTACATGTATCTTCAGGTTTTAATGTGGCCGTCGCGGGTTAATTTTCCGCCATCCAGTCGGTTTTATTCCCGTCATCGGCGGCGGCGGAAGGTTGATTTTGCCGGTGGGAAATTAGGGGTAGATTAATTTTGATTTTTTTAATTTATTATTTATTTTTAAAATATAATATCAGAAATTATAAAAACATAACATGTGTCGGCTTTTAATACATGACAAAAGAATATAGAGAATAATAGTAGATTCGATAAAAATATTATATTTTTATTTAATTTAAAAATACTTTAAATATTTATAAAAAAAATATAGTTCGAAAATTTTATACTTCATTATGTTGATCATATTAGACTCATTCATTCATTCATAATTCGAAATGGTTTTTTTTAACTATTTAACTTTATCAATTTAGTCATTTGGCTCCTAAAAACTTTTATTCTGTACTTTTTACTTTTTATTTTTATCAAATTGACCCAAATGTAACAAAATAATAAATCAATCGTGTCCTTATTGAGATGTCCCCGTTGTCTATTTTGTTTTCCTTTTTTGCTAAATCATCAAACAATTAAAAATTGTAAAATAGTTGGTATTAACATTTCAATAAGGATAAATAAACTATTTTTCAATATTTTATTAAATTTTAAAATAGTAAAATAATTGACATCAAACATAATCATTGTTCCATCTCATTTGGGTCAGCTTAACAACAAAATAAAAGCTTGAGGGTCAAAAGTAACACAATAAAAATTGAAGGACTAAAATGACTAATTTATAGAATGATAATATAATTCAAATCCGAAGAAAAATAATGAAAATTCAATTGAAAAAGTTGGAATCTAAATAAAAAAATTGGGTCTTAATAGGAGGTAGATGAAATATGGATATTATCAAGATCCAATACGAATTCGATCCAAATTCATATACGATTAGAGTTGAATCCATATACGAATTCAAAATAAATATTTAAAACTCTTAGATTTAAAAAATATAGATATATTAAAACTCTATTTAAGTTGAATCATGATTATATATATTAATATAGATATATAATAAAATTTTAATTAGGTTTATATACAATTAATATTTTTAGATAATTAATATCTTCCAATATCTTTAATCTCAAATTCTACAATTAGGTCTCAAATCTAAACTCAAACTTGAATTTTTAAATATTTTTTCTTTGTTCAAAAGAGTCCATGACACAATTGAAAATGAGTAAAACGTGATCACATTTTTAAAATGTTTAGGGGTTCCTAAATATTAAAATTAAACATTCGGCCAAATACAAATTTAATCCAAAAGAGTTACAATATTATAATAGGTCTTATGAATACATGACACATTTATCTAAGTGATATACTCCTTCAAGATTAATGCTGAAACCTACCATAGATGGTGCACTTAAAATAGAATTGACACCTAAAAACCTAAGCATAAAAATAAAGATTCTGAACGTTGGGCTAATGAAAACTCATTGAATGTATACAACATGATATGATGAAAAAGCATTGATTTAGCGCTACTATAATCGCCTAAATGTATAGCATTAACATAACATTAATCGTGGCAACATCGTATGTATTCATGAGTCAAAAATACATATATTAGATGTGTTGTCCAGAGTAACTTAAAATTGTAACTCATACTCATGAGAAAGGTTCGTTTACCATTAAATCAGAACCTACTCTCCGTCATACCTTCGCAGAAATCAGGAGTTACTAAAATCGCATACATCACCCTTGTGCTCGTGGTCTGAAGTTACATAGTATTAAAAGTCGTACCTTTAATATTTGGATCTCGTACAATATTCTTATAACACAATACTAATATTCACGAGTAATAATGAAGGTTCACATAATAACACATGTTTTATACAGGGCATTAATCCATTGAACCACATTTTAATCATGTACGATGTTAAAGTTTTTGTTATTCAGTTTTACAATTTATTCTTTACCTTAAAAGACCCAGTAATACTTATTTTGAATTATTGAACCTTAAAACTCAAAGCTTAAAAACTTGGATAAGTTGATCTACGCGTACCGAGATACCTACATAAGGTATCAATACATCTCTAACAATATCAATACTCCCCCTTGAGTACCAATACTCAAAAACATTTGAAAGAATATAAATATCATATTTGAAATTTTTAGATTATGTCCTCTTTACTCTCCATCGAAAACCTATCATCCCACCATTTTAATTCTTTCTTACCTCAATTTAATAACCTATTTAAGCTACACAATTTTCTCTTCTGCATCCAAACAAGATTTTTACTCTAGAATTCAAACCCCACACCTTTATTTTTCAAATTTAGGGAAAGAAAGTTGATGAAAAAGAGGAAAAGATGCAAACCACATAGGTGATATCACCCATTCATTCTTCTATAGAAAATTTAAGATTTCCCCTTTCTCCAATAACTATCCTCACCCAAAATTACCGCTATAACTTTTGTTTGGTTCTTTTAGCTTAAACTTAACAATTCAAGCAAGCCCAAAAGGCTCTTAGGATCCAATAAATTAACACAAATACGAGTTCTAAGTCTTAGGTTAAATTCGACTCTCGAACTCTTAAAATTTTGATCATTATGTATCTTATATAATTTTATTTATGTTTGTTAAGCTCGATACACCAACTGATTTTACTCGTCAAAGTATGGAGAAATGATTATTTGGATGTAATTGGAAGCAAAAATATAAACAATTTGTACAATGATTTTAGAGTTGTTCGAATTTCTACCAAATCCTACATCCAGTACCTTAGATTCTCACAAAGAATTTCTCAAATCACTAAGAATCTCTTCCTTTTGTGGACAAAGGACTAACCTTACAATCTAGATTTAATTCTCAGAATCTAGCATTTTCACAAACAAAACTTTGGGAATCCTCTCAAATAAAGAAAACTTAGTAAAGAAGTAATCCTTCTAATAAGGCTGATTGTTTGCACTCTAAGAACTCACCCAAACCTAATACACTTGAGCATACATTAACAATTAAGCTCAAAAGTGTTTTCTATAGAAAGAATGAAAGAATTAAGCACTAAGACAATTCCTTATTCATATAATTGTTACAATTCAAACATTAGTCTTTTATATGATGCTTGAAGGTCTCTTTTATCATCCAAAATGAGCTTATAACCATTGTGACCGTTGAGATTGATTTGGAGCCATTGAGAGATCATTTTCCAAACAAATATGCACTTCTACGACATATGGTATCGACATCGATCAAAATTGAAAAGAGTCGTCAGAGAAAAATATAAGCGATATCGATATCAAATATAGGGGTATCGATATTAAGGGTATTGATACCAAAGTTAATGGTATCAATACCATTTTAGGGTTTCATTTCTAGAAAATGGTTTTACATATGTGTATCAATACAGAACAATGATGCATCGATATGAGCCTTATAAAATTGATATTTTGGCTATTTAAATGCGTTCTAAATCATGTTAAAACCCTATAAAACCATTTCAAATATATTTTTAAGTTGTTTGAATTTCTCATGATTTTTGAAATATTTTCAAATTATTCTAAAACTATTTTTTAATTATTATATCAAAACATATAGTTCGTTTTTCTCTTATTAAGCTTTTGTTGAGATTTAATGAACAATAAAGGTTTGATGATTACTTTTTTTTTTTATATCAAATAGTTTTGGTTGAACATTTTGATTATAATTTTAATTTGTTTAATTAGATTGTAATATTTATTTTTATTTTATAATTATGAATTGAAAAATAATTATGTTAGTGGATGACATGGTATGCGTCTGCTAATGTTCTAGTCACACATTGTTTATAAAAAAAGGTTCATCTTAGTAATATTATCGAACGTCCTTGAGAAGTCTCTTTCTGACATTATTGGTTAAGTCTATTGGCGTTACATTGCTTACCAATTAATTAATTATAATAGCAAACCATGAAAGTTGAGACAGTTATAGAACACATTTATCTAAAAATTCTTTATTAATAGGGAAGATATTGTTATCCTCTTTGTCAAATTTCAGTATGCACAAACGATCTATCACCAGATTTTCAATATTCTTCTTGTCTCTTATCTCCAAATCGAATTCTTGGAGGAGTAATGTCTATCTGATTAATCAGGGCATGGTATCTTTCTTGATAAGTATTTGATGTTAGAAATATGTAATTCTTGAATCTCACACTTTGTTTTTATAGGTTGTATGAGAGCAGTTTAGTTGATTTAAAATTCTCTTTGAATTTTAAATACTTAACCGAATAGATTTAATAACAAAATATCCGAGATTTAAATGGATATTTTCGGTTAGTAAATCTACTATTTTTAGATAGATATTAACAGATTATCTGAGATTTAATTAGATTTTATCTGTTAATAAATCTAATTTTGAATAGATTTTATCCGAGATTTAAATGGATATTTTCGGTTAGCAAATCTACTATTTTTGGATAGATATTATCTGATATTAAATTTAAAATTTAAATTTAAATCAGATTTTATTTGATTCTCGGACAGATTTGCCCTTGCTTTCAACCTATAAATAAGATGCTTTTCTCTCATTTTTAATTATCCCATTCAGAGTTCATCTATCTTACTTGAGAGAGAATTAGAGAACATCATTTTGTTCGACTCCGGTTCCGACGATCATTTCCTGTACAGTCCACTCTAAACTTTGGGTGTACACTGTTTGGAGAACCGTGCTAACCTTTGGGGGACAATCGCCTAAAGTAGCGAGTACACACATCGGGGCGATTTGTTTCTAAGGCAGTGGCCTCCATACCACGACATGGTCAAACTTTCTATCAGTTCGTTCCTTTAATTTTTCCTGTTAGTGCTAACGCCCTGTTTTGCAGTCTATTTAACCAACAATTTAGAAACAAATCTACTGCAAAAATGATTTTATTGTCAAGGTGATTTTGGGTTTGTTCAAGCTTAACGCACTTGACGGGTCAATAATTGAAGATTCAAAATATATGTAAAATATCAGTTACGATGAATTTGGGATCATGATACAAGGATTGAAGTTGCAGACATGATCAAAATAGACAAGGTCTACATGAATTGCGTTTCTACTTATAAGGTCAGATTATTTAAATCATGATTTATATTATACGAATTTATATTAAAGCCTTTAACTAGTCTATAAGCTTAGAGAGTATGGTTTAGACTAGGTTGTAAAAGAAGGCTAGATGACCTTTTTGAGTAGAAAACTTATCTTGAGTGTGCTTAATAATTTTTTTTTAGTGGGAAATATATATATTAAGCATAACTTTTAAAAGACCTAAATGAAGAGAGAAATATTCATAAGAGATTAATTGGAAAGTAGTGAGATAGTTTAAAAAATGCATGTCTAGGATTAGTTTTTGAAAGACTTGGTATTTAAGTGTGCTTTATGCACCACCTCCCTTTCTAAATTTACCTGGTGCATTACTATGCTCATTATTCCAATTTATAAAGTACTATGACTAAATAAATATTCTATACTTAATGTAGAAGTTAGAATAATAATCTTAATAATCTTTAAGATATCTTTCATTTAGTCATAGTAGATGAATATTTCCAGTGGTCTTTTAAGGTAAGAACCTTGTCTAAAATAAAGAGAAAATGATAGACATTAATGCTACTAAAAGATGTTTGTAGCTATTAAATCTCTTTGACCTCTTTTCTTCAGATAATTAAGAAGGAAGAAAAGATTTGTCTATCTTAAGAGTGTGCAGAAATCTCCATAAAAATTCTCTTTATGAAAAAAGATAAAAAGTATTAGGTCCGATAGAGGTGGTGAGTTTGGATCTAAATTTTCTTAAAAAAGTATATGAGACGAATGACATAGTTCATGAAACTTCTACCCCTTACTTTCCTCAACAAAACGACATAGTCGAAAGGAAAAATAGAACTTTAAAAGAGATGATAATTTCATTGTTGATAAGTTCTGAGATAGCTGATAACATATCGGGAGAAGTCATTCTATCGGTAAATCTTAAACCGAGTACCTCATAAGAAATTAGACTCAACCCCATACGAATTGTGAAAAGGTTATGCATCTAACTTGCAATACTTAAAAGTGTGGGGGTGTCTGGCTAAAGTATGTTTGCCTGACTTTAAGAAGTCCACCATCGGTGCCTAAACCGTTGATGTAGTATTTATTGAGTATGCTACCAACACTGTCTTATGATATGCTCTAGAGTTTGAGTTAGAGCCTAAACAAGATAAAAATATCTTTTGGACCAGACTTTGTTACTTCCTTTATTTTTGAGATAAATGATCTAGACAACTTATCAGATCTTATAGCTCAAGTTTCTTGTTAGATGGGGATCCTAAAACTTATGAAGAATCTATGAGATCTATTGACACTAGTTTTGGAGGAGTAGTTAATGATAAACTAGAGTCAATAATGTCTAAATCATGCTTGGGAATTGGTAGACTTGCCTAAAGGATTTAAACCTATCAGCAACAAATGAGTTTTTAAGAAGAAACTCATACCAGATGGGTCAATCCAGAGTAAGGCAAGGCTAGTAGTTATAGGGTTCGCTCAAAAATATTAAAGAGTTTGACAGTTGAGATGTCATTTATACTCGAACCCCTTTTGACTCTAGCACTCATCTCGTTAAAAATAAAGGAAGCTGTGTTTCCCAAGTTGAATATGCTAAGATTATTGAAAGCCTAATGTTCTTAGTGAACTATACTCGGCCCGATATTGCCTATGTAATAAGTAGATTAAGTAGATATACTCATAATCCAAGTGGTGAACATTGAACGACTCTTAAACGCTTACTAAAATACCTTAAGGGTATTATGGATTGGAAACTCAAATTTGTTGGCTATCCTATTATTTGAAAGGATGTTGTGACGCCAACTAGGTTTCTGATAGTGATGAGGTAAGCTCTACGAGTATATATGTTTTAACTTTAGGTGAAGCTGCAATCTCGTAAAAGTCTATCAAGTACTTATATTGCACGCTCCATCATAGAGTCAGAGTTTATAGCTTTAGACTTAATTAGGCAAAAAACCGAGTGGCTAAGGAATCTTTTAGCAAAGATACCTTTATGGGAAAAACCGACCCCTCCGATATCTTTATTGTGAGATTCGTAATTTACGATACATGTGGATCTAAATCAAGTTTAAAATGGTAAGAAGAGACACATTCTCATAAGGTACGAATATGTGAGGAACCTAATAAAGAACGAAGTACTCACCTTAGAGTATGTTAAGTCGGAGATGAATTTGGCTGATCCTACTACCAAAGGATTGAGCAGGAATCAAATTCTGGATTCGTCGAGGGGGATGAGTCTTAAGCCCATTTGTTGAGAGATTCATGGTGGATACCCAACTTAGTTCTCTAAGTTCAATGTGGTTAAACGAAACCATGAAAGAGACTCATAGTGTACATGTCCCTTTACCCAATCCCTATGACGTTTCATGTACATACCCAGGTTGAGCTTAAATGCTCTTAATAAATTCATATCCCAATTTTGGGTGGCTTATGTTGAGAAAAACTTGATGAAATAACCTATGTAAGTGAGAAAAGTTAGCCGTCTTCTATGAAAAACGATGGGCCGTTTTTCTAGTACACTTACTAAAATCCCGAGGTAAGATGACTAAATATATATACTTTATGTATATACACATCTTCACATCGCGGACTGTGGTGGATGAAGGGATTAGTTATGTGTTATGAGTTCACCCCGATCTTAGAAAGTTCAAGACTAGTTTCACTTATCTAAGAGGAGGATTACTCATCATCACTACGTACTAGTTCAAGATTCGTTCACTATGTACTTAAGTAACTAATCTCGCAAATGCTCGTCTAGTGATAGTCGAACTTTGCGACATCATGAGGATTCTTTCGCATTAGTGGGGGATTGTTGGAAATATGTAATGCTTGAATCCCACACTTTGTTTTTATAGGTTGTATGAGAGCAGTTTAGTTGATTTAAAATTCTCTTTAAATTTTAAATACTTAACCGAATAGATTTAATAACAAAATATCCGAGATTTAAATGGATATTTTTGGTTAGTAAATCTACTATTTTTAGATAGATATTAACAGATTATTTGAGATTTAATTAGATTTTATCTATTAATAAATCTAATTTTGAATAGATTTTATCCGAGATTTAAATGGATATTTTCCGTTAGCAAATCTACTATTTTTGGATTGATATTATCTGATATTTTAAATTTAAATCAGATTTTATTTGATTCTCGGACAGATTTACCCCTGCTTTCAACCTATAAATAAGATGCTTTTCTCTCATTTTTAATTGTCCCATTCAGAGTTCATCTGTCTTACTTGAGAGAGAATTAGAGAGCATCATTTTGTTCGACTCCGGTTCCGACGATCATTTTCTCTACAGTCCACTCCAAACTTTGGGTGTACACTGTTTGGAGGACCGTGCTAACCTTCGGGGGATAACCGCCTAAAGTAGCGAGTACACACATCGGAGCGATTTGTTTCTAAGGCAGTGGCCTCCATACCACGACACGCTCAAACTTTCTATCAGTTCGTTCCTTTAATTTTTTCTGTCAGTGCTAACGCCCTGTTTTGTAGTCTATTTAACCAACATTTGATTGTTAAGTGATCAATTAAATATTTTTACCCTAAACTCAAATCTATCCTCATATTTTTATTTTTAATAATTCAATTTAACCAAAATTTAATTTTTTTAATAAAAATATATTCCTATTAAACCGGTTTGAATCGAGACATAATTGGTTGAGTTTATTTTAGGCATAAAGATAATTTTAACCCTTAACGTTTATAACTTTTATCATTTTGGCCCTCATTCTTTGTTTTGGATAAATTTAACCCTTAATTTATGTTTTTTGACAAATAACTTATTTTTTAAATAACAAAATGATTAAACCGTTAAAAATTTAATGATATTGACATGTCATATATATGTTATAATATATTTTAAATAACATGGCATTTAACCACATTCTACATATATATCATGTCATTATCGTTAGATTTTTTACAAAAATGATAAATATATACAAGTTAAATATAATTTTATTCTAACATAAAATATAAAACAATTAAAATTCAAATAAAATATTAAAAATTAATTAAATCTAAAATAAAACGTTACTAAGCATTCTCAAATCTTAAATATCATTCTACATATATATGATATATCATTATCGTTAATTTTTTAACTATCTAATCATTATGCTAGTTAAAAAAAATGAGATATTTGTCAAAAAAAATATAGGTTAATGGTTAAATTTATTCTAAAAACGATAAGAGTCAAAATTGAAAAAAATCATAAACGTTAAGAGCTAAAATTATATTTATACCTTTATTTTACCATCATACACTTAACGACAACTTTTGGCATATAAGGAAATTCACCCAAAAATTTTGGCATATAAGGAGTATAAAAAAATTATAGGAGAATACGGCAAAATCTACAGTACAATAGGAAGAACACCATGTGCTCTTGACGTTCTTTATTTTTTAATATTTTTATAAGGAGAACACTATGTGCTATTGGCGTTGTCCATTTTTTAATATTTTTTATAAGGAGAACGCCATGTGATCTTGGCATTTTGCATTTTAAATATTTTTTTATAAGGAGAACGCCATGTGCTCTTAACATTCTCCATTTTTTAATAAATTTTGACTTTTCAGATAAAATAATTATTAAAAAATAAAAAACGCTAAAAACACATGAGTTTTTACTATTGTATTATAGATTTTATCATATTTTCCTAAAATTTATTCTATACCTCTTATATATCAAATTTTTTTTGAGTAAATTTCCTTATTCATCAAATTTTGCGTACACTTAACTCCTCCCGTTATTCTTAACCGTCCGTTTCTCCAATCCACAGTGTTCCTTATTTCCTCAGGTCTGCGGATTATAAAACGAAATATCGAAAATTACATAAAATAGGAAACCCTAATTGAATCATCAGGAAAACAAAGGTGCCGCTTCTTTTTCTCATCTTTTTCTCACACTTTCAAGGAGTCTTATCTTACCATAAAGAGAGAGGGTGATAATCATTAGGGTTTCCTTTCCTTCAGAAGTTTTTTTTAACTTTTCTTGTGTGTGATTTGCTTCGCAGCCGAACAGCGATCAAAGCAAATGGCGGATCCTACGGGCATCAATGGCGAAGTAGAGGATCAGATGGAGGAAAATTTCTTCAACTCCGATGATACCAAACTGACCCAACTGGATACCAAAATCAAAATGCTTGAAAGCGAGAAGTTGGACCTGAGCAACGAGAACCATGATTTGAAGGAGAGGATCAAGAAGGTAACCTTGGAACTCGATCAACTACGGAACAAGGAAGCAGAGATGCGGCAAGAAATGGACCAGAGGGACGAAGATAAGAGGATTCTGGAATCAGTCGCTGCGAGATCGGCTACTCTTGAAACCGAAGTTGCCAGACTTCAACATGATTTGGTAACTTCGATGAGTGAAGTCGGTGATGCGAACAAGGAGTTGATTCAGTTAAAGGGAGAATTGGAAGAGAAAGAGTCGTTGATTGAGAGATTGGACAGGGAAATCACTGAACTGAAAAAAGAAAAAGTTGAGGGCGAGAAGAGAGAGAGGGAGTTAGAGAGGAAATTAGGGGTTTTAGAAGCGAGGGGAACGGAGGAGAGAAGCAACCGTGTTAGGATCGAAGAGGAAACAAGGGACAAGATCAATGAATTGAAGGATAAAGTCACGGAGCTCGAAGCAGAGTTAGCGAGAACAAGGGTTGTACTGGAGACGAGTAAGGAAGAAAAACTAGAATCCGAGGAGAAGTCCGCGGGGTTGCAGATGAAGTTGTTGGAATTGAAGGAGGAGGTGGAGAGGAAGACTGCCGAGAGTATCATGGGCAAGTCCCGAGAGATTGTAGGGACTGCCGGTAGTGCAGGTAAAAGTCTCAGCCTGACGCCGCTTGTGGCAGCAGGCACGGCTGGTGCCATCGTCATTGCAACTGCTGCGGCGTATCTTTGCTGTAGGAAGCGGTCATAAATCAACGATTACCGGTGCATGATGATGAACGAGGTTAGGATACTAAATTAATAATGAATTTTTGAAAAATTTTCAGTTTCCCCCCCCCAAGAATCTCCCTTGTACTAGTTTGCTAGTCGAGTATTTCTAGTTTATTTTAAATGAATTTCTACAGTTTGGGCTTGATGTATTCAAGTTACTACTATCCCATGTTTCTTTTTTTCGTTGTTTCTGACATTGAGGTGATGCATCCATGATTGCTTCTCATTTGATTACGGTTTTGAAGAATTTCAAAGTCTTGGCTTGACTGTCGTTTGGTTTGTTCAGTTGTATGGTATGTTTTCTGGATTTGGTCAAAATTGTATAGGTCGTTTCACCTCACCTACTACAATAGTCAAGGTTAGCTCTGTGCTACACGCCTAAACCAATCAGTGCTTTGCTTAGAGTTGAATAATGAGCATTTAGGTTAAGGAAAGTTGGAACTACAGGATATTTGCCATCTTAAGCTGTTAAGGAAATTATATTTTTCCTATATCATTTGCTTGCTAGAAATCAGATCGGAGAACAGAACTGGCCGCTAAGAATTGATGCCATTCACTGTCTGCAACTCTGGATAAGGTAAACAAGTGGTATCAGTCAGATCCCCAAAAAGAATCTTGAAAAACATGATCTGTATTGTCTTCATTCCTCAGTGGATCAAAGTTCCATGCTCATGGGATTGAGGCCCAAATATTGTCCGGTTCTATAGGGAGGCAGCCAGTCGAACATAAATGCTATTCGGCTCGTCAAACGGTGATAATATGAGGATTGACATCTCTTCTAATGTTCAGGTTGATAACTCGTTATTCCGCTCTAAAATGTAAATTTATCTGATCACATGATTTGGTAAAGATGATATTATATTTTGATGGCATAAAAATAATTTTAACCTTTAATGTTTATAATTTTTATCGTTTTGGCCCTTATTCTTTTTTTAATATAAATTTAACTCTTAACCTATATTTTTTTGACAAATAACTTATTTTTAACATCATGATAACTGGATCATTAAAAATTTAACAATGATGACATGTTATATGCATATGATAATATATTTTAAATAACATGGATGTAATCTATTAAATATATATATATAATATAATTTTATTTTAATATAAAATATAAAACAATTAAATTCATATAAAATATTAAAAAGTTAATTAATTTTAAAATAAAATACTATTAAACATTCTTCTTCATATTTTTTTAAGATAAAACTTTGATTCTATCATATCCATATGACATGTCATCATTGTTAGATTTTATTAAAAAAATATAGATTAAGGGCAGTGTTAAAATTATCTTTATGCCTATTTTATTTTAACTTTAAATATTATCCAGACCTAATAATAATTTAGATTTTAAAATTTGAGTGTTTGGGTTGAATCGAGACATGAGCTTTCTGTTTGATTTTTGATGTTGGGTTTTGTGAACCCTTTTAGGTTTGGGTTTTAGTTTGAATATATTTTTATAGAAGATAGTACGAGCGCAACGTGGTAAATTGTTTAAAGGATAAAAATAAGGTAAGAAAGGCTTTCAATTTCTGGTATTTTGAAAGCGAGTGAGGTTACTTTATATCCTTAAAAGCTTCCTTCATCTTTTTAATCTTTTTGATAAGTGTACAAAAGTTATATATTTTTATTCTACTTAATTATTGTTAATAATTAATAGACTTTGATAATAATATTAGATAATTCTGCATATTTTCTATATTCTAGTATCCAAGTACTCAAATATTGTTTTTATATAATATTTGGTAGAAAAGGGGTATGATTATGATTTTCTTTCTTAGACAGGGAATAAACCATCCAATAATACTAGATATCATCGATAGATGCTGGATGCAGAAGAATGCAAATCAATTCAGATGTAAAGGAACACCCACAAGGGTAGCAGTATGGTTGCCACGACAATAGAGCAAAGAAGACATGGTGTGCGATAGAAAGATAATAAAGAGTTGAATTTGCTGAACTAAGTTAGAGAATAAACAAAGTTAAGGAAAGCAAGCCAAGCCATGGTTAAAGCTACGAGAATTCAATAATTCAAAAGAGTAAAGTTAGGAAATAAAATAAAGATCTTATATTTAATATAAAGTTGTATTTTATTCCAATAAGAACTTCTATCACTTATGGGAAGTTTTGACTTAGGCTTGACCTATATAAACTGACCCCTAGTTTAGAGAAGGCAACTTGTTTCCACCGCTTAGAATCATAGCCGCAACTACCATTATCATGTTCTAAATTCTTTCATAGGCTTATTTTGTGAAGTAGTTCTGGAAGAAGGTTTTATCTTTATTCAAGTTTTATTAATGTAAATTCAGAATTCATAGTTTATTCACTCTTAGTATTTACTCTTTCTTACATATGAGCTCAGAAGAAAAGTTTGTCAGGAAAAACTATTTGTCTAGATTAGGTATAATGAAGCTCACGAAATGAGTGAATACGGTCTTCGCTCTTGAGCATCGGCTAATCCGGCTTACAGATAAACCAACCAGGATTTCAGTGACTAAAAGGAAGCATACCATCAGTTGTTGTTCACCCTGGATTCACGTTGGGAGGTATTATCAAGATGTGACCCTCTATAGTACTCTAAATTAGGGATAAGGTGGAGGTAATAAAGGATGCTCTGTCGAACTATGAGTTGTTGATTTTTCTATAAGGAATAACAGGCCGAGATAGTTAAGGTGAACCTTTAGCGACTCGCCAAGGCGACATTTCAAACTTTTACATTAATAAGATACGAATATTGTACAACTTAATTCTACACTAAGAAGAAATTTAATCTAGCCTTTCCATCATATCTTGAGTTCTAATCAATTGTTTAGTTATCATTCATTATTTTATTTAATCATACTTTAACAATTACTTGTGTTTTTAATTTTCTTAGTTCAAGAATGATCAGTTGTGTGGTTATCCAGTCCTTGTGGGATCGATATGTAAAATAATATAACTTGGCAAAGGTGTGCGCTTGCACCATAAAAGGTGTAAGACTTCCTGTCGCAACCCTTTTTTCAAGTGGCTTGACGATTTTTCTTTTAAAAACTAAAACAACGGAGTCACCACCAATCTTTTTAAAAGGTGTAATTGGATTACCTAAAAACGGGTTATTTTAATAAAATCATTTTGTTTGATTAAAACAATAATTTTTTGGTTTGCGAAAAACACAAAAACAAGCTCGGGAGTCGGTTATGTGTGAGGAAGGGTTAACACCCCTCAACGCCCAAAAATTAGTACCTAGCCAATTTCAAAATATTTTAATATCGAAATTTGCAAATTCGTCTAAAATTTAAGTTATTTTTCATTTATGAATTTTGATTCTATTTTAACAACCCTACCGCCAAGAGAGTGTTTTCACCGCAAACATTTCTGGCGCTAACCCGTTACCTCTCTTTGATAAGACATCGCATTAATTAGATTTCACGTTATTAATCAAGCAAGCAAAGAAATTTAAGTGTGTTGAATGCTTTTATTATTCTAAGTTAGTGATTATTAACCTAAAGAAATGTCTAAGTAAATTTTATATATTATGGTTAAAGTATAATTGAGCGTGTTTTATGAATTTGGTGTAAAGAGAGTTTTATTAAAGTTCAAAGGTTCTAAATTAACTAAGGTTGTAATACTAAAGAACCTAACCCTAGATTTTTACCTAAAGTAATACTAAGAAATAATTAAATATTTTAAATTAAGGAATTTGATAAAATATTAAAACACAAGATACCCCTTAAAATATTGATTAAATAAAATTAAAATAGCCTACTTTATTTAAAATTAGCATAAAGTCCCAAAACACTTATTCAACTTTTATTTTAAAACAAAGATTAAACAATATATTTTAAAAATTCATCAAGTGTTCATGTAAAAAATAAAATAAAAAAAGCAACAAAGATTTTTATAACTCAAAAAATTACTCTAAATAAATTCAAAATAAATAAATAAAGAGCAAGAGTAAAATATCAAAAAATAAACTTTTCTTCTTATATTCAACTTGGAATTTTCAGTACAAGAGTAGTGAAAAGAAATTGTGAGTGAGGTGTTTGGTGACTTGTGGTGTGTTTGGTCCGTGTTTTACAAGTGATGTGAAAGATTACTTTTAAGTCTTTAAATTGCTTATGAGTTTAACCGAGTGCTCGTTTATGGTTTGATAGCTGCCGTATTTGTTCTGCTTGAAGTCGACACACGTAGGAACTTAACTACGCATTTAGAATATATATATATATATAACGTTTTAGGGTTTATCAAATTGGACCTTCACGGGATTTGTCCGGTATTCATCGTGTAATCTATTAGATTCGGTTCCGTCTAGGCCGAGTTAAGGGGGTTACATTTGATAGTGGTTTTCAACCCACAAATAAATGGAAACACAATCAAAATTAATACACAAAATCATTGATTTTTGGGTAAAAAATCACCCAAAATAATCATGATTTGATTCATGTCCAAATTTGATGGAATATTCACAAATTTGAATGATCTTTTTCCTTTTTTCATCTTTAACTGATTTTAAATGATTTGAGAATGATTTTTTTCTTGATTTTTTTCCATATTCAATTTGACACATTTCCTCTTTTATTTGAATCTGATTTGAAGCTGATTTTGTGGTAATTTCTTCCATGTTTTTCATCATATTCGATTTGGGATGAAAAATCAGTTACAACAGTTACACCTTTTTTGCTTATTCCAGTGAAACAAGGATAGAGCAAATAACAAAAGACACTGATTTTCACTAGTCGTAAAATCATTGGACGATTCCATTCTCCTTATTCATGAACGGATAAGCGAGTTTTATTCTTCTTATGATCGAATAGATAAGCAAGTTCAAAAAAGGGCTCAATTTTCCTCATGCGCGAGTAGATAAACATGTTAAAAAAGGTTTCATTCTCTTCATGCGCGAATGGATATGTAGGTTCTATTCTCCTCATACTCGAATAGATATGTTCAAAAAAGGTTCTATTCTCCTCATGCACAAATAGATATTTAGTTTCTATTCTACTCATGCTCGAACAGATAAACAAGTTCTACTCTCCACATGCTCGAGTAGATAATTAAAAAAGGTTCCATTCTACTCAAGCACGAATGGATATGAAAGTTAAAAAAAGGTTCTATTCTCCTCATGTTCGAATAGATAAGCAAGTTTAAAAAAGGGTTTCTATTCTCCTTATGCACGAATGGATATGCAGGTTCTATTCTCCTCATGCTCGAATAGATAAGCAGGTTTAAGAAAATGTTTCTTCTTCTCATGCAAGAATGGATATGTAGGTTCTACTCTCCTTATAATTTTTAAATTCAATTTGAATTTATAATTTTTATCATTAAAATATTTCGTAATCAACTAAGTAATAATTTTTGGAGTTGGGTGCTCACCCTTTCCATATATAATTATCTTATGAACTTATTCTTATTTCACATACCGAAATTTTATATTTTAATAAAATGAAAAAAATAAATTTATATAAAATTAAAGAAGTTTTATATGATAAAATCTCACTTAAAATAAAAGATCGATGATAGTGTAACGATTCAATTTTTCCAACTCAACATTGGGTGATGCGTGTTAGATATGCGCAATTTTAGTGCAAGTGAACACGTCGCCAATTAATAAAGTGATGAGTATCAAGTATCGTCTCCTCAGGGATTGATATACTTAATATGCTTCCTTTGATCTTCTTGCTCTGTAAAAGAAATAAAGTAAAAACACAATTAATTGGTTTGTGATTGAACTAAATAATAAAAACTAAATAAAGATAGAAAATTTAGATAAAAAAGGTGGTCAGGGTCCAATTGTGTTGTATAGTGGAATTGATCAACTTGTTATTGTTCAATACAATTGTACAAGACTGCCTCGACAAGACTGCAGATTACTGCCTCGATAGTGAAGATACTTGTTTGTCGCGGCAATCCCTTACTCTTGGGCAAACTTTACCAAAGTTCGGCATGGTGTACTTAGATGACTCTGCTTATCCCTAAGTTGAAGTACTGTTGATGACCAGTCCTTGATGATATCTCCCGGCATGAATCAATTATAATCACCAACCAATCTCACACTTCTATTAGCCGCTGAAACTCTAAACATATCCCTAAGCCCAGTTAGTGTTCCGTGACAGAAACACCTTACTTATTTCTTTTGTAAATCTAACTCTCCCGATATTAGATAAATGGATGACTTACAAACTTTTCTCCCGAGCTTGAATATAAGAACAAAGAATGGCAAACAATAAGCAAACTTTGATATTTTATTTCATTAGAAACAAGAAACAAAGTTTGACTTCCTCACATTAATACTTTACAACCTTCACCTAAGCCTAAAAAAAATTAGAACATAATGTAGAAGAAAAGAAAAACTAAAATCTAAGCTCTTTAATTCTATGAATTGGCCGAATCTAATCTCTCAAGTCGAGTTCTTCTTCTCCTTGGGACGGCTAGATCTTATATAGGCTTGGCCTAGGGCAAACCTTTCCTAAGTAGATTACAACTTGGGGTAGGGAACAAGTCATGTACATAAATCAAATATTTCCAAGTTTATTCTTTCTAGAAGGTTTTCCCGCGTGGCCTTGTCTTTGGGCTTTCTATGTGCTTATCCAGCTCCGATCTTTGGGCTTCTTATCCAGCAACGTTCTCCTCATTTTTCTCCTCAGCTTGCCTTCCATATTGCTACTTGTCCTATGCTGTCTCGGCATCAGGTCTTGCCTCAGCCTTAAGTTGCTACCGCGGCAGTACTTCTTCCTGCACAGATATAAAAATACAGTAAAGTATGCCTTTTTTGTAAATATTATCTTTAACCATAAAATCCCTAAATACATCACATTAAGTCTATGTATTGGTCTATGTAGGTGTAGAATTGATGATTAATTCCCATGAAAAATGTAGAAAGTGATAGTGAGTTGAGCACTTATCATTGGGTGTTGACCAGAGCCTTAGATTATAAATAGGGTCACATGTTTGAGCTTGTAGCGTCATTGTAGATTGTATTGGTCCTCGGTTTTGTCTTGTGGGGTTCTTCGTGTTGTTGGGCTTGAGCTTTGGGCGTGGAATGTGGGCTGTTTTGATTAAGGGTAAGGGTAAGAAGGAGTAATTGTGTAATTATCCCCTAAAAGAGGCAAAAGGCTGATATCCCTATTATTTATCTTGCAAAAAGCTGGGGGGATAGGGTATATCTTCGAGAATTTCATATTTCTTTCACCTTCTTCTTTCATCTTCTAAAGATAGTAAAAGGTGGAATCTTAAAAGTATAGGGGAAATCTCAGTTTGGGCATTGATGTGTGCTGAATATGCGCAATTAGAGTGCAAGTGTACACGTCAAGTAATAAGTGATAAGTATTTATCGAGTTATCGTCTCTTTAGGGATTGATGTACTTTTTATGCTTCCTTCGATCTTCTTGCTTCTGTAAAATAAAAATAAAAACACAGGTAAGTTTGAATATTGATTAAACTAAATAAAACAAAATTAAGTAAGGAGAGATCGAATATGAGAGAGAGAGGGTAGGATCTAGTTGTGTTGTATAGTGGATTCGATTGATCTGTTTCTGTCCAATGTAATTGCAATGCACTACCTCGGCAGTACTGCAGATACTGTCTCGGCAGCGAAAATGTTCTCTACCACGACAATCCTTTACTCTTGGGCAGATTTACCAAAGTTCGGCAAAGTATCCTTGAATGACTCTACTTATCCCTAAGTCAAAACACTGTTGAAGGTTAGTCCTTGATGATACATCCCGACGTTAATCAATTATAACCAACAACCAATCCCATACTTCTTTTAGCCACTGAAACTCTTAACCTATCCCTAGGCCGAGTTAGTATCCTCCAATCAAGTTGAATACCACACTTACTCCTTTCGTGAGTCTAACTCTCCCAAGTCTAGACAAATAAATTACTTACAAACTTCCTTCACGGGCTTAGATGCAAGAACAAAGAATGTCAAAGAGTAAGCAAACTTTGATATTTTATTACATTGAAACAAGAAACAAAATACAATCTCCTCTCACAAATACTTAACAACCTTCACCAAACCCTAAGAGAACTTAGAACATGATGGGAAAAATTGTTCCTAAAACTCTCTCAGGATTCGGCTTTCTAGGTCTATCTATGCGTATCTATATGTCTAACCCCTAGGACGACTATGCCTTATATAGGCTTGGCCTAAGGCAAACCTCTCCTAAATAGAGTACAACTTGGAGTAGGGAACAAGTTAGGTACATAGAGTAAATATTTCCAAGTTTAATCTTCTAGAAGGTTTCTTTCTGTGTGACCTTGCCCTAAGGCTTTTCTTGTGTTGTTTAGCTCCAATTCTTGGGCTTCTTGTTCAGCAACGTTCTCCACATTTTTCTCCTTCAATTGCCAGTCATATTGCTTTTTCTTCTTTGTTGCCTCGACATCAAGTCCTGCCTCGGCCTCATTCTGCTGCCTCGACAATACTTTTTCCTGCACAGATATGAAAATGCAGTAAAGTACGCCTTTTCTACAAATATAATCTTCAATGGCACAAAATGTCTACTGGGAGGGAGGGAAGTTTTCTAGTTTGAGAAAATCCTCTGACTTCTCTCTAGAAATGTCCCCGTTTCAAGCAAGGCAATGTCTTCTGGTAGTTTTTCCAGGGTGTTTTTTAAGCTCTTTAGGGGGGCTGGAACAGTGGCCACCTTATGGTGGTCGGTGGCTTCTCGGCCACCCCTACCGTGGGGCGTTTTCTATGGTTCATGGTGACGGAGGTTACCTCCGATTTATGGTTTTCACTTCTCTCTCCCCTTCTTCGAAGCATCATGCCCAAGGGAGGGCCTTGGCTGATCGAGAAGAGCTTGGAGGAAGAGCACATGGTGGTGGCGTTCTGGTTGGTTTGTCGCCCATCGGGGCTGTTTTTATGGACGAGGGGTCCGATTATGGGGCTAGGAAGCCCAACATGATGGTGGTTCGTATGGTCGAAGGGTACCGGATAGTGCAGCAACGCCGTCGTCCCTTCCAGACGAGTGGCCGACAGTTATCGCACCATGGGGGTACTGCTCGGGCCATCGTTCTCGCACCATGGTGGCGAGGGAGCCGAGTGCTCGTGATGGTGGTTTGCACAATCGGAGGGTACCGGGTAGTGCAGCAACGTCGTTGTCCTTTCTCGACGAGTGGCCGGATTTTATCGCACCATGGGGGCGCTGCTTGGGCCATCGCTCTCGCACCATAGTGGCGGGGGAATCGGATGTCCCCATTTCAGATATCTGAATGTCTACTGGGGACATTCCTGAAAAGTTTTTTAGCTCTTTAGGGGGGAGTGATCCGCGACCCCAACCGACGCCCGAGGAGGGGCTCGGTCTCCAGCGCCCATGAGGCCTGGGGGAGGCCAGCGAGGGCCAGCGGTGTCGCCCCACACTCTGACCATGGTGGCCAGGACGTCCGACGGTGGGGCAGTGGCGGCCGGAAAAGTTTATTTGATGATATTCCATCGCTACAGTGGGAATTCCTTGCACAGTGGTGGGCTATACTCGATGATGAAGGTCATTTGGGTGGGCCGACACCCTAAATACCGTCCTATCCATGTTATTGGCTGTGTTTTAATTTTTACCGGTGGCTGGAATAGTTTTCTTGGTGTCCCAACGAAGAAGATGATTACGTGGCGGGCTGGTTCATCATGGATTAATTTTTCCCGCCCTTGGGTAGAGATATTGGCCCCAACTATCGAGTTGTTCAGCCTTTGCAAGGCTTTGGGGCGGGGAATTATCAGATTGTTTCCTCTTCGGGTGAAGCAGGTGCGGTGAGGCCGTGCTGCAGGTGCGGAATGTAGGCACAATTCGGGAAAGGAAAACTATTTTAATCTCTTAAATAGGGCGTTGACCCTAAATTATCCCGCCTTTGGGAAGGACTCGGATAATTGCCTCGGACAAAAGCAGCAGCAGGGGGCAGTATACTTTTTGCCCAGAATGGAAACTGCTGGTCTGGTCAACCCGCCTGGCAGGTCACAGTCTTGGCAATTTTGGGCATGTGCGCTGCTCGAAAAAGGTGGGAAAGCTGCCGATCATTAATTGTAAGATCTCTTTTGTCCATTTTGGCTTGGGAACCGGACAAAGGGGTAAATCAAATCCCCTCTCCCTCCATCCAGCCATTGCTCCATAGAGTTATTGAGTACTTTGATTTCCTTTCTTGGTGTGCTATTTGCTTGCTGGTTGCCTTGGTTTTGTGCGGGGAAAATATGGAGGAATCACAGAATGAGCTTATCAAGCAAATAGAGGGGCTCCAATTTACTGAAGAGGAGCTACTGGTCGCGAATGAGATTGAAAAATTGGGCAATGAACCTGTTGATGAGGAGGAAAAATGGTTAGTGGGGAAGCTTGTGTCCCCAACCATTGTTGACGGCCCTAAACTTATCAGAGTATTCTTCTCGGTGTGGAAGGAACATCCTCTAGAGGATGCAACCTCCCTTGGCCTGAACATGTTCTTATTTAAATTTAAGAGGGATGATGATAAAGCTTTTGTGTTGGGGAGGTGTCCTTGGACATTCGATGGTGAACTCCTTGCGGTCAAACCTTTCAATCGTCTGCTTAGTCCAAAGGATTATGACTTCCACCCCCTCCCCATTTGGATTCGAATCTACGATGTCCTGTTGGGATTTATGACGAGTCGGGTTGGAGAAGCCATGAGAACTAAGTTTGGAAAGAGTATTGCAACGGACCTACGCGATGAAGATGGATATACTGGCGAGTTCCTTAGAATTCAAGTTGAGCTTGACAGTAACAAGCCCCTTAAGAGGTGCATTACCTTGGGGAAAAATATAAAAATAGGCCAACCTCGGATCTGTATGGCCAAGTATGAGAGATTACCAAAGTTTTGCTTCTGTTGTGGTATCATTGGCCATGAACAACAATTGTGTCCAGACCTACCTGAAGGTAGTATCCCAAATTTTCAATTTGGGGAGTGGCTAAGGGTGGAGAATTCGGGGAATAGTAATGGAAGCTCTCGTAAGAAGCAAAAGCCTGGAATTGTGCTCGCAACAAAGAGCCAATCATCAAACTCAAGTGAGAAACATGGCCTTGAGAAACTAGATGATATAGCCAAGCCTAAAGCACCTGCTCTCTTGATGGACCCGTCCCGATCAAGTGCTCAATCCTCGCTACCATCCAAAGTTAATGGTGCTAAACGATCCTTGAAGAACAAACTGGAGGGGTGTTCCTCGAAAAAGTCTAAGAAGGCCAAGCCAATGCCTTGTCCCCCCTCAAATGATGGTGAAACAGAACAGGAGGTGGTGTCCCCTCTTAAGGCACCTATATCGGTAGAGGCTGCGTCGCAACCCCGCCGAGAGCCATGAAAACATTATGCTGGAACTGTCGAGGACTGGGAAACCTCGCAACAGTTCAAGCCTTGGCAAGGTACGTTACCTTGAATAATCCCGACCTTGTGTTTATTAGCGAAACTAGATTGTTGAGAAATAAGATTGATTTTGTCCGTAGAAGATTGAATATGTGTGAGGCTATTGATGTTGCTCGTTCGGATATTTGTGTTGGACTATTGTTGTTATGGAAAGATGATATATCGGTTGATTTATTGTCCTTCTCGAACTCCCATATTGATGTTAAAGTCTCTTATGAGGCAACAAGATTCCGATTCACTGGCATGTATGGAACTTCCCACCGCCCTACAAAACATGTTGATTGGGAATTGCTTGATAGATTAAAGGGTGAATCCCAATTGCCTTGGCTGGTAGGGGGAGATCTTAATGACATTTTGTGCGTGAATGAGAGAGTGGGTGGTTGGAGGAAACCATGGGTGGAGATGGAAAATTTCAGAGATGCTTTAGAGAGGAATGGATTGTGGGATATTAAGCCAAGTAGGGGCTGGTTTACATGGCATAAAGGGGACTCCACTGAAAATCACATTAAGCAAAGACTGGATCGTTTTGTGGCTAACATTCCTTGGTTGCGCTCTTTTGGGCAATGTGAAGTAATCACAGATTACTCAAGCAACTCTGATCACTGCTTCCTTCTCCTTAACACGGCCAATAATCAAGCAAGGGGCAGTAGTTTTGAGGACTACTTTCGGTTTGATATGTGTTGGGCGGATGAAACTGATTACTCCAAAATTGTGCAGGATACTTGGATGGACTCCGATGAAACAGTGCTTGGAAAACTCAAAAGTGTGGGAGTCAATCTCAATGCTTGGCAAATTAGAAGAAGAAGGGAGAACTCAAAAGAGAAGAAAAGACTAAAGCTCCAAATTGAGAATTTACTTGATGATGACATATCTACGGCAAATCTGGAAGCTTTGACAAGGGCAAAAAAAGACCTACGAGAAGTGCTCGACAAAGAAGAAGTTTATTGGAGGCAACGATCTCATATTAGATGGCTCAAAGAAGAGGATCACAATACTAGTTTCTTTCATGCAAAAGCAAATAGCAGAAGGAAAAAGAATGCAATCAAAGGCATTATTGACGATGAGGGAAATTGGGTGGAAGGAGAGAAGAATATATCTAGGGTGGCAAGAAAGTTTTTCTCGGCACTCTTCCAATCAAATAATGGCTCATCATCAGAGTTGATCCTTCAAGCTGTTGAGAGCTGTATCACTCTAGAAATGAACAACCTACTGTGTGCGGATTTCACTGTGGCAGAAGTCCACAAAGCTCTCTTCCAAATTCACCCAAACAAGGCCCCAGTTATTGATGGTCTCCCCGCTTCCTTTTTTAGGAAATTTTGGAATGTTCTCAATCACGATTTCACTCAGCTTTTCCTTGGCTTGTTGAATGGGAAAACCTATATGAGTGAAGTAAATAAAACTGTGATTTTCCTTATTCCAAAGATTGCTGAGCCATCTCTCATGAAGCACTTTCGGCCAATAAGTTTGTGCAATGTGGTCTATAAAACATGCTCTAAAGTGCTGGTAAATCGTCTAAAGCCTTTAATGTCGTGCTACATTGATGAAAACCAGAGTGCCTTTGTACCAGGAAGGTTAATTTCGGACAATGTGATGGTGGCTCACGAGTTATTTCACTATCTCAAAGGCTCAAAGAATGGCCCTAACAAGGGTGCTGCCATCAAGTTGGATATGGAAAAGGCCTATGACAGGGTGGAGTGACACTTTCTTGCGGATGTTATGGCTCGAATGGGCTTTGCCTCACTATGGATTGATAGAGTAATGGCCTGTGTTACTTCTGTCTCCTTTTGTATTAAAATTAATGGTGTAATTTCTGATGTATTTAGGCCCTCAAGAGGATTGCGTCAAGGCGATCCTCTATCACCCTATCTTTTTCTTTTTTGTAAACAGGGGCTCTCGGCTCTATTATTGAAAGAGCAAACTCATGGGAGAATCAAAGGAATTCGGGCAAGCTTAAAAGGGCCAAGAGTGAACCACCTTCTCTATGCGGATGATTGCCTCTTATTCATCAAGAACTCAAAGGAGGAAGCTCTCCGCTTGAAGATGGTGCTTTCGATCTATGAAAGCTCATCTGGCCAGAAAGTTAATGTGGACAAGTCTTCCATCTACTTCAGTAATGGAATGACAGAACAAAGCAAAGCCATCATTAAGGATGCTTTGGGGATACACGAAGAAGAGGAACTTGGACATTACCTTGGGCTTCCTTTGATTGTGGGTAAGAAAAAAACCGAAGCTCTTGGATATTTGAGGGACAATGTTGAGAAAAAAGTCTCTAATTGGACCAAGAGTTTGCTGTCACATGGAGGAAAGGAGGTCCTCATTAAGTCTGTGGCTCAAACTATCCCAGCTTACGCTATGTCTTGTTTTTTTCTCCCAGATTGCATCACAGATCCGATGGTCTCAATGACTAGGAAGTTCTGGTGGTCGGGTAATCATAAGGGAAAAAGTTGGCTACATGTTGCATGGACCAAGCTGTGTCAATTGAAGATTGCTGGTGGCCTTGGCTTCAGAGACCTTAAAACGTTTAACATGGCCTTGTTAGCAAAACAAGTATGGCGGCTTGCTTGCAATAAAGAGTCACTGTGCTACAAAGTACTCTCGGCCAAGTACTTTTCGAATGGTAATGTGTTTGATGCCAAACATGGTGATAAATGCTCTTTTATTTGGAGTGGTATATTTAGAGCAAAAGAGATGATGAAAGATGTCTTCCATTGGCGAATTAGGATCAATAGCAAGCCCAAAATCTTTAAAGATAAATGGGGAGCCTCAAAGCCAATCAAAATTAGAGGTAACCATCTTGACAACGAGCTCTATCCTATTTCTTGCGGTGAATTTATGATTCCAGATTCTGGTGATTGGAATGTTGCTAAAGTAAGGCAAGTCTTTGATGAGGTAGACTCGAAATATGTGATTTCTTGCCCAATTTCCCCTGTTCTTGAGGACGTACTTGTTTTGGGGCATCACTCATCCGGGAATTATACCACCAAAACAGGGTACTAATGGTTGCTTAATCGAGATAATGAGACCAGAGATTCCTCGAGTATTTGGAAGTCCATGGCCAAAATTCCAACCTTGCCAAAAATCAGAATATTTGGTTGGCGTCTTTGCCAAGAAGCCTTTCCTACGGGTCAAAAACTTGCTGCTGTTGGATTGTATGATGGGATGTGTAAGCTATGCAACCAGGAGACTGAAACCTGCTTGCATGCTTTTCGGTACTGCCCAACAACTAAAGCAGCTTTGGACTTGGCTGCTTTTTCTCATGTGCTCTCAATGGATCCTTTTCCGAATTGTAAAATATGGCTAGAGGACTCACTCAAGAAAATGGACAAGGAGCAATTCACTTTTTTGATAGTCCTTTGGAATCTATGGAATCGGAGGAATAAATGAATCCATGAGAATAAGCTCCTTCCAGTCCAAGCAGTGGTTGATTATGCTAGGCTTATTTCCTTTAAGTACTCGGTGGCACATGAGTATGTAGGTAACCAAATCACATGTAACCGAGATGTAAGATGGAAATCTCCCCCCGACAATGTGATAAAAGTCAATATGGCTAGAAATTACCATGGCTTAGTGGTGGATGCTCAAGCTCATCGACTGACTGGTGTACATAATACCGAGACTGCCGAGGCTTGTGCTTTCTCTGTGGGCATCCAGATGGTTGTGCGGAATGGTTGGGACAAAGCCTTGGTTGAGGGCGACTCCATTGCAATTGTGTCAAAGCTTAACACAGATGTGCTAGACAGATCTATGGCAGCAGTGTACCTTGGCGAGGCTTTCACTGTGCTAAATGATCGAAGGGATATTCAAGTTGCCCATGTTGGACGAGAAGCAAACAAAGCAGCACCCATTTTCTTGCTAAGTTTGGATTAACTTGTAATGAACCTTACGTTTTTTCATGTGATGTTCCTGATTGTATCTGTGAGGTTGTAATCGATGATGCCATCTATGGCTAAGTAAGGAAATCTTACCTTCAAAAAAAAATCTTCAATGGCACAATTCCTAAATATATTAAATTAAGCATATGCATTGGTTCAAGTAGGTGTAGATTTGATGATAAGTGCCCATAAAAAGTGTAAAAAGTGATAGTGAGTTGAGCATTTATCAAGCATCAAGGAGAAGTTAATCAACAACTCAAGATCTTATTATCAAGGTGTACATCTCTTAGGTTGGTGGAAGAAGGAGTTTGAAGCTAAAGAACAAGATTTAGAGGTGGGATAAGCTTGGTTGTTGTTCGAATCCGAGTATATTGCTTGAAGTTAGTACATTTCTGACTCTTACACTTTATGTGCACCATGAAATGCTTGTCTTGCTTGATTTATGATTAAAGATTGTTAGAGATTGATTTTTGGGTAGCATAGAAACCCTAAAATGATAGATTTCGTATTCAAAGTTGTTTTGATGTAAAATTATTAGGAATTCACCTTTTATGCTTCATTTAACTGGTAAGAACGAAATTAGAATCAACCATATAGGTTGAGGTGGGAAATTTGGGGATTTTCCAACCCAGACCTGCATTTTGTATAGGCGTATCGATATCGAGTGGCCGCGTGTCAATACCCCCAAAAGGAAATAAGGGTGAGTATAACAGGCATATTAGAATGCTCTGCCCGTGTTTCAAAACCAAAAACTGTAATAGCAAATCATTTTGATACTTTATTAGGGGAATATGGAAATAGGGAGGCCTATCGATACTGCTCTATAGGCATATCGATACGGATATATTTTTCTTTATGGTTTTGCTTAGCCGTTTAGCTTAGCGTATCAATACGCGAATGAGGCGTATCGATACTGTGAGCATTTCTATTCCCTATATAGGTGTACCAATACGGGTAGTTTTCCTATGTTCTTAAGCCATCGCCTTAACGTATCGATAAACAAAATAAGCATTGTGATACATGAGCGTTTTGATATCGTCCTATAGGCGTTTTGATACTCCTAGGCAATCTGCACGAAAATTTACACTTTCAATCAAGGGTTCTAAAATTTTGGAAGAAGTCTCCAATGGGTCTCTAAAGGTGCAAAATAAACTATAAAACTAATGGGTTGAGTTAAATATCTCGATATGCGAATTTATGAACAATGGCTTAGTATTTGATAGATGGCTTAGTATTATGTTCCTTTAGTGATCCATGGTGGATCGAACAATAATGTATGGTGGTTAGGGCCCTTATTGTGTACTGATGGGACACTAATATATTTAAGGGGCTTTGATTAATGCAATAATCTAATAGGATCTTGTAAATGGTCTAGTGGCTTTATATATCTTATCTAATTTATGAGAGATATCTTGGTTACTAGTTGAGTTATATTCTTTACCTAAATTGATGATGTATGTGGATGCTTGGGGAGGATGTATTACTTATTTTTTGGTAATGGAAATCCGAATATCCTAGAGTCGGTGCATGGGCACTTAGTTGAGGGGATATGTACTTTGGGCTGTGTGTGTGAGTACGTTCAACTTGTCCAAGAGCTATGTTATCTGGATGCGGTTCGAGCCTATTTGTGGCTATGATGATCCGTATAAGGTATATATATAACTTGATGGGTTGTGTGAGTAGCAAGAACTTGATGGGCTATGTGAGTATCAAGCTACTCGAAGGAATATGTGAACTCGAGTAACCTGATGGACTATGTGACCTCAAGATTAGACTATTTGTGGCTATGTTTATCCAAGTATGTCCCAGACGTATCTGTGGCTATGTTGATCCAGATATGGTCCAACCCGACGACTATATGCACACGGTGAAACCCGATGGCTATATGAGCATGGTATAGTAGGGCTAAGTTTGGCCAATAGTTGTGGATGTTGCATGCATGTGTATTTAATTCTATCATTGGTTGATGACCTTATTACCCTAAAGCTGTGTGAGTAGGGTAAGGTACCTATAACTTGATAGGGCTGTATGATCTCGAGTAACTCGATGAGCTATGTGAGATCGAGTAAATAAGTCTGGTAAGACATATGATCTTTTTATATGTTGAGGTCTTGGAAATATTATCTTGAGAACTCTAGCTAAGATAGAATAGAAGATGAACCTTATTTTAGAAGTCTTTTGTGTACTCTTTACGATGTTAGCATGCATACTCGTTTTATAATATTCATGAATTGTAGTAGAGTAAAAATGTACCATTGAGCTTTGTTAGCTCAGCGTGCGAAATTGTGGTTTTTTCGTAGCGTATTTTATAAGTAGCTTTGAAGGGGCACACGAGGAGGACTTCCTAGCATTGAAGCTTTAAAAAGAGTACAAGACTTGATATTTAGTTTGGACTCTATGTATTATAGGACCTTACCACAAATCGACTATGTAATCTTTATTTTGGATTTCATTTTGAGTCGGATAATATATTTTGAAAAGGAGCTCCTATTTTCTAAATACTTTATTCTATTTTATTTTGATTTACATGGATTTATAAAATGTGATGTTTTGAGAATTTGGACACATACTTTTAAAAGAATTTTGATGGGTCAGATTTTGGGTGACCTAAATGTGACACATCAGATCTGGATCAGGATCGGAGTATTACAGACAATAACTCTTTTAAAATAAAAAAATATTTTTCGTAATAATGCGTTGCTCTCACGCGATGAGACCTTATTACAAATGTAATTTCTATTTATTGTATATGATTATCCTAATGTAACGACCCGTTCTTTGTGACACGGTCGTGACATCGCGGGACCGAGCGAGATGCTTCTGGTTATGCTTAAAGCTTGGGAGCGGGATAGCATTGAGAGTATAGTACGTACCGAGCAGTCGTCCTATCTTAGGATGGGTGTGCTGATCGCGCACCACACTGGTCGGGAGCTATCCCCGCTTCCCTGATGAGCCCATGGGAGGGCGAAACCAGTGAGCATCGAAGATCGTAAAGGCTGAACCTTGGGTATATGAGAGACCTGAGGTGCCGCATGGGTAGAAGTCCCTGCGCCAAAACTCTGACCCCGTGACAAGTGGTATCAGAGCGAGATTGTGTTAACTGTGTGTTTACCAAGCGCCCCGTTACTGCGGAGCGAGTCATGTTGACGAGCGTGTTAGCTCGCACCCCAAGAAGAGGGTGTTCGTAAGTAGGTCCTCTAGAGACGAGGACGAGTAGGCAAGAAGCCGTAGCGAAAGTTCTCTAGAAGTGAGACCCCTATCAGTGGTCGAGTTTGGGGGAATTACACACTAGTTCCTGGCGAATCTAAAGAAAAGGTTAAGAGTTCCTCACCATGCACGAGGGCGTGCATGAATCAAGTGGGGGAGTTTGTCACGACCCGTTCTTTGTGACACGGTCGTGACATCGCGGGACCGAGCGAGATGCTTCTGGTTGTGCTTAAAGCTTGGGAGCGGGATAGCATTGAGAGTATAGTACGTGCTGAGCAGTGGTCCTATCTTAGGATGGGCGTGCTGATCGCGCACCACACTGGTAGGGAGCTATCCCAGCTTCCCTGATGAGCCCATGGGAGGACGAAACCAGTGAGCATCGGAGATCGTAAAGGCTGAACCTTGGGTATATGAGAGACCTAAGGTGCCGCACGGGTAAAAGTCCCTGCGCCAAAACTCTGACCCCGTGACACTAACATCTTGTAAATGTAAAACAATATAAAAAAAACTATTTTTGTCCCTCCAAAAACGCCCTTACGATTGTTTCACTTATCCCATCAGCATATGCAAACAAATGGCCTGCACCAACTACCTCCTTGTACTTAATTCATGAAAGTCTTTGGCAATGTAGGGTTGAAGGGTATTTGTTCCTTATCCAAGGGTGAAAACTTCCTTCATTGTTTAGAAAAGGGTTATCGAGATCGAGGGGATCAAATTCCCACTTCCTAAAACTAGAATAATCCTTGTTGTGTTATCACTCTCTGCATACAACAAGGTCAAGTGGTTAATTCTTTAATACTATCTCCCTCTATTCCTTAAATACTTGGTAAGAACTGAGAAAAGGGGAAAGAAAGTTAACTACCACCACCCTGTGATTTTGTTTAAGAGCAAGTTTTTGCAAAATTTAAAGATTTTTAAGGGCATAAATTATTTGATTTAAGAGAAATTACAACAGATAAGAAAAAGATTTTGTGTGTTCCACTAATTGACTAAAAATAACATATAGTGAGCAACACACAAGGTCCATTGATCTTGAGGAAGCTGAAGATTGTATGCATCTTTAGTAAGTTTACGGGCAAGCCTACTCACTAGTAGTTAATAATATATACCCTTAGTATTCCTCAGGCTAGCCTAAAAAATCATTGTCACAAGTCAAATTCAATATATGCCACTCTCAAGAGTCGACACATGCTCGTATCAAACACTCACTCGAAGTTCATATAGCTAAGTTATTTTATATCAAATGAATTTTTATTACCTGTGAGGTATATTTGAGGTGCTCCAGACAACATGGATTCCCATGAAAAATCCAACTACATAAAGTTTGGATCCCAGTCCCAACTGATCAACAAGCTCTTTTGTATCAAAGGTCAAACTCTTCATTGTTCGATTTGGGTGAGGATCACTTTCTGTGTACCTTTTATCAATCCACACACTATATATCTCTTTTCTTCAACAATTTCGTAAAATGTTGAAATTCAGAATTTGAATCAATCAACTGATTGAATTTAGTAATACTAACCAAATGAAATAAAGGAGAAAACACTTGTCAAAGTTGCTTAACAAGGGGATTATCATGTCTAAAACTAGAAAAATCATGAACAAAGATAAGTTTATGTTTTGCTTTCATCCCTCAATTTTATTTTATTGGTTGTGACCGGTGGGCTATGTGAGATCTAAGGATTTTGAGAGGTGAAGGCTAAATGTAGGGATGTAAAAAGCTAACTCGACCTGAAAATTCGATTGAAATTTATTCGACTCAAAAATTGGTTTGGCCCGATGTTGTATTGATCTAAACCCGATCTATATCTAATTATTGTTGACTTAAACTCAAATTGGACATGTTACTGTTGTAACCGAACCCGACCTTCTTCAGATTGAGAAAACACAAACCTGATTTGAACCTGTTACTGTAGACTTGACACCCGAAATGAACCCAAACCCGAGTCTAACCTAACAGATAACCGATATTACCCAAATGAATCGACCCAAGACCTGATTTTACCTGACTTTTTTTGAACCTGACCAAGTAAATGATCTGACTTGTTTTGAACCGAACCTGTTATTGACCTGAACTAATATTAACAAGACCTGATATTTACATGACTTGTAATTAAGGATATCTATGATTTGATGAATTAACTTATTAAACTTGGGATTTATTCAAGCTAAACTAAAATATAAAAAGAATAAATTATGAACATAATTAAAAAAATTCTAAAATGAAATATATTTTTTATTAATTCAATCTAAATTGGGACTCAATTGAATTAAATCAAAATAAATGAGAAAAAGGGAAAAGATAAAATTATAGAGGAAAATAATTTACTCTTAGTTCAAAAATTTTCGAGGGATATATGTCACCAAAATTTTGGAGGAAAATATAAATAAAATTTGATTATTATATAGAAAAAGAAAAACAAAATTTTGGAGAGAGTTATAACATATAATAATTTTTGGAGAAATTTTTTTATTATTTATTATTATAACATATAATCAAATAATAAATTTTGATTATGTATAATCAATTAAAAATATAAAAAGAGAAGATTAGATTTGAATATTCATTTGAAACTAATCTGGATCAAGTAAAAAGGTTCGCGCCTAAAAAATTGGATATCGCGCCGCTATATACTTATTTTATATTTTTTTCAATTTGATCTCTATCACTAAAAAATTAAGCTTCAAATTTTATTTTTTTATTCAATTTGATCTTTATTTAATTAAAATTTGATTATATATTTTAAAATTATTTTATTTTGGTCCTGATCATTTGAAAATTAAGCTTCCAATTTTATTTTTATTCAATTTGATCCTTTTTTATTTAAAACTAGATTATATTTTAAATTTGTTTCAAGTTGATTTGATTGCTAAAATATTAAGCTTCAAATTTATTTTTTATTAAATTTGATCCTAATTTAATTAGAATCATGAACTATTTTTTTATATTTCATATAATTATGTCCTTAAAAATTATATGTTTCATTAATATATAAATTTATTATATATTAAATTTATTTAATATTTAAATTTTTATATTATATTATAAATTATTTTGAGTATCTAAACAAAACTTATTTAATATTATTTTTAAAATTTATTTTATTTTTCATAAAATTATTATTGAACTTAGATTATTAGTATTGGAGCTCTCCCATAATGTTGTAGTTAGTTGCTCAAACCTTCATCACACCTAAAATAAGACAATCAAGAAATTTTTGGTATCCAAATTGCTTTTGATCCTTTGACATTAGTAGTATATAATTTAGTCCCCTTAGGAATCCATTTTTAATTTTATCCTTTTTGGTTGAAGTGATTAGTCATTTTGGGACCCCAGACACTTCTAAAACATTTTTCCTTCAACAATCTAGGGGAACTAGATTGTCTCATTTAAAAGTTTGATTTTCGTAATTTTTTTTCTTTTAAAACTCTTTGAAAATCAAATCTTTTTCTTTCTTAAGATCAACTAATAAAGCAATTTGATGATCTTTTCTCATCTTTTGAAGTAAATTTTGTAAATCAAAAGCTTTGAGTTCAAACTCTTTCAATCTTGCTTCAATTTTAAAATTATTTTTTAAAAGCAAACCATTAGTTTAAGCTTTGAAATTATCTTTTTGCTTTTAAAAAATGAAATCTTAAACACAAAAGCAAAATTATCATAAGTTTCTTGTAACTTATCAAATGAATATGAATTTAAACTAGATGATTTAGAAGCTACCTCCCCCTCATTGAGGGCAATCAAGCATAAGTGGGCTACCTCATCTTCGGTGGAGTCATCATCACTCCATGTGGTCACGTATGCTTACTTATTTGAAGATGATACATTTTCAATGACTTGTGGGAATCCTTCATCTTCATCTTTGATTTGTTCTTTGAAAATTTCTTCATTTTGTTCTTTATGAATTGATCAAAGTTCATGAAGAGTCGGGTGATCTCTTCATCTTCTTCATTATCCTCCTCACTTGATTATTCAAAGTTAATTCACTCGGAGGTCTTGAGAGCAATGGTGTTGATATTCAAATCAAGCTCTTGAATCTTCTTCTTCACTATCGATTTAATCTCTTCCTTCTTTTTCTCCTCTTCTCTTTCTTTCATCATAATTTGATGTGTGAGGATTGACCCTATGAGTTCATAAAGCTTGAGAGTCATAAGATTCTTGGTTTCGATGATGACAGTCCTTTTTGAGTCTCATTACTCGGGAAGAGAATAAATAAGCTTTCGAACAAGCTTCTCCTTCGGCATGATCTCTCTATAGCCTTTAATTCCATTGATAATGATGGGGAACCAATCAAATATATTTGCAATATCTTTTTTTATTTGTGATAGCCCTTACTTCATTTGTTCACTCGTATTTGACTTCTAGCTTGTTCCAAACTTCCTTGAAACTCTCACAATAAAATATCTTCTCATATATGTTGAATGTAATGCACAAAAGAGAAAGTGCAAAGTCTTGCAATTTAGCGTCATCTTCAAATAAATCCTAAATTTTGTATTCTCTTGCTTTGATGAAGTACATCATCCTTGTCTTCCATTGGGAGTAGTTGGACCCGTCAAAAAAAGGTGTCTTGTCAATGGAAGAGCCACGGATCGTCAGTTCATAAATAATTGATCGAGCTTATCAAATCTTCTCAATAGGATGTTAATCCTTCTCGATTGAGTCTTGTTCTAATACCAACTGCTAGGCTTGAAGGTGCTCGTTGTACAACCAATCTTACTTGCCGATTGATGGAGAAATACTAATTTGAATGACAATTTGTGAAAGCAAAGAAAATAGACAATTTGCACAATGATTTAGAGTTGTTTGAACTTTTAACCCAATTCCTATATCCACTACCTTAGCTTTCCACTAAGGTTTCCCAAATTCACTAAGAATCTTTTTCTTTTAAGAACAAAGGACTAACCTTACAATCTTGATTCTATCCCTAAATCAAACATCTAAAGTTCACAACCCAAACTTTGGGAATCCTCTCAAACAAGAGATAATCTAAACAAATAAGTAATCCTTCTAACAAGGCTAATTGTTTGCAACTAAGCTCTCACCCAATTCCTAAGACACTTGAACTATATATTAAGCTTACAAGTGTTGTCTACCCAAAGAAGGAATTAAAGCACTAAGACATTTCTTTGATCATAATATTGTTACAATTGAAGCATTAGCTTTATCTTGATGCTTGAGACTTCCTTTTATCATCGCAAATAATCTTTTAGCCGTCAATGACTGTTGAGATTGATTTGGATCCGTTTAGAATTAATTTCCAGGCTAATTTCTGCTTTTGGTGCATGTGATATCGAAATGAGTGGAAGTCATTTCGATACTGTCACTTTGGAAAATAGCCATTGAACCTACATTTAAGAACCGATATCAAAAAGCTTATAAGGCGTATCGAAACCTTTAGCTCAACGTATCGAAACAACTAAAGCCTGTTTCGACACGGCTCCTAGCCGTTGAGGGTTTTTATAAAATCGTTGGGGTTTTCATAAAACCGTTGAAGATGTATCAAAACACCTAAAACATGTTTCGATACTTATGTATCGAAATGGGGTTTGTTGTATCAAAAAAATATCCTACAATGGCAAATTGTATCAAAATAGTCCTAGACCGTATCGAAACGCCTGTGTAATTTCCTTTGAAAATAGACAAGTTGTATTGAAAGGTCTAAGAGGCATATTGAAACACCTAAGATATTTTGTACCCTTTTGTTTCTTTAAAACATTTAAAACACATTTAAAAGTTTTAGAATGTCTCAAACTAATTTTCAAGTTGTTTGGACTTAAAACCATTTTGAAATCTTTTCAATTTAATCTGAAATTATTTTTCAATTATTACATCAAAATATTAATTCCACGGATTTAAATTTCTTCAACATTTACATTGTTTAGGATGTTTAAACTTTTTTTTTCCTAATATTCACATGAGCGTGAATTCTAATTAAATTTGTACCACCTGCTAAATCTATGGAATGAAGAAGGGTTCTATTACACATAGGTCTAATGCAAACCTTATTTCATTCCCTTTCATTTCCAACTAAAGGAAACTTATATTCATAAATTCGACTTTCTAATGTTGATATCTAATTATATCTTAAATTTTATTCTAAAATGAATTCGAAATACATCATAATAGTTACATCTTTTTTAACATCTACAAATAACTTATTGAATCAATAGTATATTGTTTTTACAAGAGAAATAATGTATAAATGATATGTAGCCTTTAAAATTGAATTTATTAAATTATCAAGTTAGTAGTTATATGATCATAAAGATGCCCTCGTCATATTTCATCAATTAAATTTTATATGGTATGTGAGGATTATAAATTTTATAAATTATATTATACAATCGTTAACATAATATAGTATTGAAATTACTATCAATATTATTAAACTATTATTTGTAGTAACCAAAATTCTAGATCATAATTTAATAATATAAAATTATAAATATAACATTTCATAATAATTATTATAATATACGAAAAAATGATAATATATGATAATGTATTGTCAGAATTTATAACATTTTTAACCAATTCTTAAAAAAAACTAAAATTTTAAATTTTAATTTGAGTTTTGTTTTATCTTAATTTATCGTATTTTTTAATTCAAAAGACAAAATTTGAATTTAATTTTTAAATTTTTTAGAATTAGATAAAAATGGGTTAACATTTTCTATCATAGTTGAATGAAGCCATGGTTCAAAAATTTGCTCACTTTTCCTTTTTATTATCTGTTAGAATGACTTAATCTACTTTACTAATATCTTATTAATCTCATTTGTTTTTATTATAGTCACTACCTAAAGTAGCTCAAACTCTTATTTTATTATTACCTTAAAAAATCATAATCTTTCCTTTCATTGTCACCTCAACCTCTTTAATCTTTCTGGAGTAAGACATGATAAAGGTAATAAGAAATTAAATTTAAAATTTTATAATCTTTAAATAAATATTTTAAACTATAAAACAATCTTTAAAACTATTATTATTTGAATCTGAAGAATTTATATATGAACAATTATTTGCTTTTGTTTTAATATGGCTTTCATGTCCTGTTTCTTCATCTTTAACTTTGGAAAAGTCCCCCAGGAAAATTCTGATGAGAAGACCATTTTGCACTAGGGGTGAGTATTTGATCGAGTTAAAAAATTTTGAGTTATTCGATTTGACGAGTCCTTTACAATTCAAACTTTATTTGAAATTTTTTCGGTTCGAGTCGAGTTTAAAAAATTCAAGTCGAGTCGAATCGAATCGAGTTTTCGAGTTCCTATAAATATTTAATTGTAATTATTTATCATGTTATAGTATTTGATTCCAATTTAAACGACTTTCTCTAATCATATAAAATATGTATATGTATATTTTTTTCATATGTAGCAATATTTCTTTATATTTTTATATATCAATGTATATATATCATAAAAAAATTGATAGACTTGTCTCAAACTTAAAAATTAATCCTTTAATTACAAAAAAATTCGAGTTATTAGAGTTATTCGAATTTCCATTTTACAACTCAAACTTTATTTAAAATTTTTTCGAGTCGAATCAAGTTTATAAAATTTCGAATCGAGTCAAAATGAGTCGAATATTTTCGCTTCGAGTCGAATCGAATTATTCAATTTTTTCGAGTCGAGTTGTGTTTTGCTCAGCCCTATTTTGCACTATAAAACAATCTTTGGAGCTATTATTATTCCAATCATAGCTTTAGATATTTGGTTTGCTAATGAACTTATCTTGCATGACTTGTTCTCCTTAAGAAACAATCAAGAGCTTGTGTTATTAAATAAGAAGAAAATGTAATTTATTGTCTTTGTTTCAGAAGGCAACTATGAATGAAAATGAATCGGACATGATGAATTTTATATCAGAATAAGAATTGCAAGTAAATTATATGCTAACCCATTCATTTAGTATTCTCCAAGGCAGCAATGATGTTTTTAGATAAGCATACAGATGAATAAAAATGAACCTAAAAGTCAGTTGTATCCATCTTGTAACACCAATATCTTTTCATCCAACATTTAGATTTCGATCCCTAATTTCATTGATGACATGCTCAATAAGGTGTGGTTTTAAATTCAATAATATTTTCGGAAGTTAAACTTCAGAAACACAAACAAGGAAGGTTCCAAATTGGATGCAAAACCATTAAAAACAAGAGGCAAGACATAAGGCATCTCAATAATCTTATTCAAGATGATAAATGCAGCTACTAAGGAGCCAGATCTAGCATTAGGTAATTACCCCTGAATCTATTGTTATAAGTCCCCGTTCGAGAATAACAAGGACGAAATCAAAATTTTATGTTAGAGAATAATCTATAAAATTTTAAGGGGTAAACTTATAATTTTGAGAGAAAAAAAGATTTTAAATAGATTATACTTACGAATATTTTAAACTATTTAGGAAGGCATGCTCTTTATCTCCATCCATCCAGAATCAACAACATCGGTAACAACTATTCCTTGCTTTATGAGGAAAACAGTTACAAAAGTATTATTTTTAACCTTTAACGTTTATGATTTTTATTATTTTGGTTCTTATCCTTTTTTTTGGATAAATTTAGCCCTTAACCTATATCTTTTTAAAAAATATCTCATTTTTAATTAGCATAATGATTAGATAGTTAAAAAATTAACGATAATAATATGTTATATATATGTAGAATGATATTTAAGATTTGAGAATGCTTAGCAGTCTTTTATTTTAGATCTAAATGATTTTTAATATTTTATTTGAATTTTAATTGTTTTATATTTTATGTTAGAATAAAATTATATTATATATATATATATATATTTGTCATTGTCGTAAAAAAATTTAACGATAATGACATGTTATATATATATAGAATGGAGTTAGATGTCATGTTATTTAAAATATATTATCATGTATATATAACATGTCAATATCGTTAAATTTTTAACAGTCTAATCTTTATGTTAGTTAAAAAAAATAAGTTATTTTTCAAAAAGACATTTGTTAAAGGTTAAATTTATCCAAAAAAAATGAGGGCGACAATGGTAAAAATTATAAACGTTAAGGGTTAAAATTATGTTTATGCCTTATGGTTTATGAGTTCATGGTTTAAGATTTAGGGACTAAAGATCAAGCTTTAGAGTTTGGGGTTAGAATTTTAGATTTTGAGTTCATGATATAAGGTTTAGAGTTTATAGTTTTGGGTTTGAGTTTAAGGTTTAGTATTCAAAGTTTATGGTTTAAGCTTTTGGTTTATGCTTTAGATTTTTGAGTTTGTAATTTATGATTTAATGTTTGAGATTTATAATTTGAGATTTATGATTTAGGGTTTATATTTAATATTTTATGGTTTTAGGGTTTATTTTGGGTTTAAGGTTTGATTTTTTAATGTTTATGATTTAGGTTTTAGGTTAGAATTTTAAGTTTGGGGTTTATGGTTTATGATTTATGGTTAAATGTTCGAGGTTAGGAGTTCTAAGTTGAGGTTGAAGTTTAGAATTCATGGTTTAAAGTTAGTTTTATTATTTAGGATTTATGGTTTGATATTTGATGTTTATGTTTTTAGAGTTTATTTTAGGATTTAGGGTTGGTTAATTTTTTAGAAATTAAGGTTTATGGTTTTAAAACTTAAGATTTTAGATTTGGGGTTTAATGTTTATGGTGTAGGGTTTATAGTTCGATGTTCATAGTATGGAGTAAACAATGAGATCAGGGGCGTATCTAGCATAGTTTCTGGTAGGTCAAGTAAAAATGGATAAATTATATTATAGGTCACTTAATTATTTATAAAGTTATGATTAGGTTACTAAATAATTAAAAGTTATAATCGAATCATGCAATTAAAGATTTAGTTATTATTGAATCATTCCCTGACATCTAATAAAATTTGGTATAATGATAATTTTAATACTAAAACTTATATACTTTACTAATGTAGTCTTAATTCAAAATAATTTAAAAGATGTAACTTTGAATATTTAAAAATAGACCAGTTTAATTATTTTTCTCCTAAATTACATGTATACCATTGTTAATACTACAATACTTTATTTAAATTATTAATTAATCTAATGTATAAATTTATAATATAAATATATTTATAATTATTAAAATCTATTTAAAATTATTTTTAAAAATACTCAATTTTAATTATTACTATCTTGTAATTTTCTACGAAAGTTAAATTTTTTGTTTTGAACAGTATTTTTAATGATTTTATTATTTTTTTCATGTTAAAAATTCTCATGTTAAAAAAATCTTTCTGAGTATGATTTTTTCGTATCAATTATGAATATCTTAAATAATTTTTAATAATTTATTTAATTTATTTTTATTTTATATACGATTTTATTTATTATCTGAGGGTGAACTATCGTACTTAAATTCCTAGATTCGCTCCTGAATGGGATGGTTGTAATGGATTGTGTAGATGATTAATAAATTTAAAGAAAAAAGGATTATAAAAGATCTAAGAAAGGATTCAAGAAGCATAAGAGTATAAGATTGTATGAAAGAAAGCTTAAAGCTTCATTGATAAAATATTCCATCAAACTTTGTACACCCGTTCCCCATATATATCAGCAAGACAGCCCAGGGTAGGATTTACCAGTCCAAATGCTACTCCACTAGTAAGTGCTTATATTTTAATATAACAGAAATTCTGGTTCTTTCTCACAATTTAATTTTTTTTTTAAATCTAAAATATATTAATATTTTCATAATTAAATTCAAATTAAAATATATATTTTTAGTTAAAAAAATCATTCAACTCATAAATAAATCTAACTGGCACAATAAAATTATTTTATAAAGAAATATTAATTGTATAATTTTTTTTTTAGCTTATATCGATCCGGTGTCTACATAACATTTTTTTATCAATAGAGTGGGTAGTAGCAATTGACTACAATAAAATGTTTATTTATTTGAATTTTATTTTTTAAAATTTTAATTTTTATAAATTTCAATTATTGTAAGTTTAGATTTAAGATATTTTAATTAAATTTTTATAAATTTTAATTTCTGTAAATTATATTATTGAAAGTTTAGATTTGGGATATTTTAATTAAATTTTATTAGGTTGATTTGAGTTTGATCATTTAAGTTTTGCTTGAATCTTTTATTTTTATTTTATACAAATTATAATCAATTTATAATTACGTGTTTAATATAATTTTTTAAATTTTAACTAAAGATTAAAATAAATATACTCAAATTCTAATTTGAAATGAGGACCGACATTATAACATTGTGAAGTAAACTGGTCATAAGGATGATTTAGAATGATTTTTTTTATATATATAGAGAATAATGAACGAATAAATTAAATTTCCATGACAATAAAAAAATAAATTCAAATTCTTATCAGATTCGTAGTTTTATTATTCAAATAAAGTTTCCACTTGTTTTTTGTTACCCTAATAACAAAATTACAGGAAAAAAAGTGTGGTTAAAACATAAATGCCAGCTCCCTAATCCTACTAGGGTTTCAAGGTTTACGGGGTTCACTATTGTAGTTGGACTTCGGAGCAGAGCAAAGACATGAGCCTTGGTCTGGATTGGAACGTCCTTTACTGGCTAACTTTTGCCTCAGTTCAGTCAACAAAGCCTGGTTCTCCTGGTTCAGCTGTTGAGCCTTCTTCCTCAACCTCTCGTTCTCTTGGATTATGCAGTAGTTCTGCCAATAAAGCTGAGAGTTGAGTTTTTCCATCCCAGACTGGTTTTTCTGCAATACCAATAGCAGAAACTCCATCATAAAATATATAGAAACTTAACACTTGAATTCCTAACCCTAACAACATCTCTTAGAAAGATATGAAGCAAACCTTGAATCCCTCGAGCGAGAGCTTATCTCAGAAACAAGGTTTTGCAATGGGTTTAAATACAAGTTTGACTTAAATTTACTACTCAGAAAACAACAAAAGCCATCTGCAAAGCCCCCATGTCTGCCTTTTTCTTTGATTATGCTAAAACTTTAACGGTTTAAAATACACGAGAGATTGTGTTGGATATGGAAAAAAGAAAGAATAAAGTTGATTAAGTTGTTACAAGAGTGTGCAAGTGAAAAGCACCTTAGAGAAGAAAAGGGAGATGCTTCAGGGACAAGAATAAGATGAGGCTGCTCTTTTTCTTCGTTTAATTATTATATCCGATATTTATATTCGAATCCAAGTAACATAGATGAATTTACCATTAAGGATTGTTATGTGCATGATCATGTGATGGCAGACCCCGCATCTTATACCTCTTCTTTTTGGGTTCTTTTATTTGGGGATGATGCTAAATGCTGTTTCATTACTCGTTGCCAAGCATTCCTAAAAAGAAAAATGTTATGGTGTTGGAAGAAGAAATGAGGGAAATGTTCGGATTTCAAAGAGAGAAAATTGAAGACAGAATCGAAAGATAATTGAGAATTTTAGAATAAAATTGAATTAGTAAGTCATCACCAGAACGGTATCGTTTCAGGAGGAATTGGGTCATTGGAATGGACGGGTTAATGGAGCAATCAATGGTGCAACCCAAGAATGAAGAGTTACCAGGCCTTATTGAAGACAGAATCTAAAGATAATTGAGAATTTTGATTGTTTTTCAGTACTATATATAGACAATGGTGTAACCGTTTGTTTTTATCTAAATTTACATGAATGAATCTCTTCTTTGCATCCCAATTTCTCTATACTTATTAATCCTTTCTTCATTAATTCTCAAATTAGTGGAATGGGATTGGGAATCAAAGAAATAGGTCTGAATTTTTTTTAAATATACCCAAGAGTGAACTCTAATTATTTAAAGGATTGAATCGAAGAGGATGTACTAGAAGATGTCAAAAGTATTTTAAAATATTCATATTCCAGGAAGAGGATGAGATTAAAATAATTTCTATGTAATTAATGGGAAAGGTTGAAACATGGTTTGATGCCTATATAATGTAGAAACATAGACTTGGTTGGAGTTTGCTGCAGACATTTGTCATAAATTTTGTGATATGACTTATATAATGTAGAAACATAGAATTAACACTATCAACAACTCAATCTCAACACACAAAAAAAATTATCAACAAATCCAACAACCACCATAGAAGTCAGTTTCTTGTTTTTAGAATGTCAAACAATTGCTCACATAGTATAAAAGAGCAGACAATCTAAGTTTTAAGTGTGGACAGAAGTTTGATCCTGATCATCAGTACAAAATCAAACAATTGAACTATTGGAAGAAGAACCTGAAGCTGAAGAGGAGATTGTCAAAGAAGAAGTGTAACCCCCTCGACCTAGTCTAGACGTCACCCGACTCGAAAGAGCTACAGGGCGAATACCAAGGGTTATCCGGAGACTTGCCCCGATAAATGACCCTGATTTTTTAAATTTATCTAAATGCTTTAATTAGATACTACATGTTCATGCAATGATTGAATTCAATTGCAGCGTAAAACGATGTGAAAAGAATCCTAGATTCATCGAACAAGTTTTAAGGACCTAAATGTAATTTCTGGAATTTTATACTCTAATTGTGTAATTAAGGTTACCAACATTAAATTAAGTATCTTTCATGCTTGCACGTAAATTTATAGCTTAAAAAGATGTCTACAAGTCATTTAATTGTTCTCTTAAAGTTTCGTGACTAAAATATGCAGTTCTAAAGTCTAAACCAGACTTTAACGACATTAACAACTAGGTGTTTTGAAATGCCATATCCCAGTATTAATACCAGTGTAACGAAAAAGAAGGTATCGAAACGGGACTTAAGTGTTTCGATACACCTTCGAAGACTCGCCTGATTGCCTACGTAAAAAGCCCACGTTTTGATACAGCTATGACCTCGTATCGATGCCATTTGAAACTATAAAGATCAATATCGAAACCTAAATCAAATGTATTGAAACACCTGTTTGCGTTCTTCATACCGTTTCGAAATCAATTGATGTGGTTTCAATACATAGGCTAATTTTTTCAGAAAATCATCATATATTTGCCTAGGTATCGGTAATCTATGAATAAGTATCAAAACCCTTTATCCAGAAAGTACAGATTACACATGTTTCATGCCTTAGACGAAATTCTAAAGTTCTCTAGATACATATAAGGCCCTATAGGCATAAACCATACTTCATAACATCATCTCTAGATGCATGGCCACCTAATTCCATATGCAAAACAAATAATACATGCATAATTCAATAACAATGAACAAGGCACAACTTACTTTAAAAACAACATATTAAATAACTCCACATGATAACAAGTTCTATAACAAAATATTCCAAAACACATATTATCTTATTTCATTGCTCTCAACTACCTAAGGTTCATAATTTAAGAAAATAACATACTTGAGCTAAGAAATAAAATACTAAAATAGGCTCACACGACACATTTGTTTTTTGGTTACTTGATCGCCAAGGCACCGATACGAACCAAAATACCTTCAAACACGATATCCTAACTCTTATCTTGTTTCAAGCATCAAAACCAAGGGATTTAATGTTCCTAAACATACAAAAGAAATCCTCAAATCGGATCCCTACACAACAACCCTTAAACCCTAAACTGAAAACTTTCCAAAACACAACAAACTTCACCTAAGCTAATAGTTCGGGATCAAAATCAATTTAGAAAACTTCATCAAACTTTTTGAAACACACCAAACTACAAAAAAAAAACTTTAAAAAACACATTATAAACATCCCAACATGATCAAAATCAACAATCTAGAATCCAAAACAGTGAGTAAAACCCTTGAACAAAAATTGTATATTTTGGCCGAAAACCAATTTTTATGAAAGCAAAGGATTAAAAACATTTATTCCAAGCCAAGAACTTGGTAATTTCAATAAGTAACTCTAAAGTTTTAAAGGATTGACGAAATCTCACCTTCAAAATTGATCCGATCGTTTTTGGGGTTTTAAAACGAGAAAACGATGAGAAAACTAGAATTTTAAAGAAGAAAAAGTTATAGTAATTATTTCAAAATGAAATTAGATGAAAAAGAAAATGATTTTACCTTGCAAAATAGTAGAACGAAAGCCTTCAATAAGGGAAAACGAAAATTAGAAAAATATGTTAGGTTTTTAATATTAAAAGGGGTTTTAGAGTTAAAAATTGACCTTATTTAAGTTATTTGGTTTAAAATAAATTTTGGGCTTAATTAATTAAAATTTGGAAAGCCTAGACCAGCTAGGATTTTAATTGGATCAAAGCCCCTTAAAGATTTAAAATTTTGGATTATTTTATAAAATTGTCCTCAAATTTTTAATTTTTAAAAAATGGTCACTAATTTTAAAATCTTAGGGATTTAAGGGTAAATTTCTCTATTGATTTTACCAAAATCAAATATATGTTAAATAAGAATTTTAGGATAATTTTCTATAATTTTTTTCGATTTAAAACTTATTTTTAAGTATTTAGTTTCGAACTAGGCTATACTTGTTAAACTGTTCACTAATTTCTAAGCCTATTTTTGGGGCATTATAATTCTTCCCCACTTAAGAAATTTCTTCCTCGAAATTACCTGGTGAAAAAAGATAAAGGAACTACTCTTCCATGTCTGACTTTCGTTCCCACATAGCTTCCTCAACACCTAGACGTCGCCAAAGCACTTTGACTAACTCGATAGTCTTACCATGTAGAACCCTTGAGCTTGATGCTAAGATCTTTACTGGCTCTTCTTCGTAGGAAAGATTAGGATTAAGCTTGACCTCTCCCACCAGCAAAACATGTGATGTATCCAATCTGTACCTCCGAAGCATCGATACATGAAACACATCATGGATCCTCTCAAGATCGGAAGGTAACCTTAGAAGATAAGGCACTGGTCCAACTCTCTCTAAAACCTCAAATGGTCCAACAAACCTCGGACTCAACTTTCCTTTCTTACCAAAATGCATCACTTTCTTTCACGGAGAAACCTTGAGAAATACTTTTTCAACGACAACAAACTCTATCTCTTTTTGTTTAAGATTTGCATAGGACTTTTGACAATTCGATGCAGCCTTAAGTCTATCACTAATGAGCTTAACCTTCTTATTAGTATCCTCAAGAACACTAGGCAAGTTCACAAACTTCTTACCAGCCTCAGCCCAACACAACGGAATACGATATCTCCTGCCATACAAAGCCTCAAACGGAACCATCTTGATACTCGCCTGGTAACTGTTATTATAAGAGAACTCAACCAACTACAATTGCTTCTCCCAAGAACCTTGGAAATCTATGACACAACACCTCAACTTATCCTCCAAAACCTGGATAACTCTCTCGAATTACCCATCCGTCTATAGATGATAGGAAGTACTAAAACTCAACCTTGTACCAAGAGCTTTCAACAAAGACTTCCAAAACCTCGATGTAAACCTCGGATCTCTGTCAGAGACTATGGATTTTGACACTCCATGCAGCCTCACAACACTAGACACATAGAGCTCAACCAACTTATCTAAGGAATACTTAGTATGAACTGGATAAAATATGCACACTTAGTAAACCTGTCCACAACAACCCATACCGAATCTTTTTTAGATGGTGTCAAAGGCAAACCCGTCACAAAAGTCCACAGCCACCCTTTTCTACCTTCATTCTGGCACTTTCAAAGGTTGCAACAAACATGAGGGACCTGATATTCAACCTTAACCCGCTGAAACACTAAACACTTACTCACAAACTCAGCCATATCCTTTTTCAAACAAACCCAAAAATACTCACCCTTCAGATCATGGTACATCTTCATACTACCCGGATGTATAGCGAAAAGACTACTATGCGCCTCTTCTAAGATAGTACGTGTCAACTCAGCATCAATCGACACCACAACACAATTTTTGAATCATAAAACACCATTTTCTCGGAAACTATACTCAGTCGGCACACCCTCAGCTATATCCTAAACATAAGCTACCAAAGCATCATCCAACAACTGTTTCTCTCTGATTGACTCAACCAGAGAGGGTTTAACCTACAACTCGGCTATTAAACCACCATCCTTTAACACACTCTACCTAGTAAACATGGCACATAACTCCATGACCACCTTTCTGCTCAAGGCATCAACCACAACATTAGCTTTCCCTGGGTGATACTCGATCGTTAGATCATAATCCTTAAACAACTTCAACCATCGACGTTGCCTAAGATTAAGACCGGTGACTTAAATGAAGAGGTTACCTTTTAAATCATAAACATTTACATGTAAATAGAAAGACATCTTCTTTGGGTTATCTGAATGATGAGGCATCCTCAACTGTAACACTCGACCCGGATGTCATATTGGGCCTCCGGCCCAAAACTCGTATATCAAAATTTCCTTTTTAAAGTCCAATAGTAAGATCATATCAAGTCCAAAATCGAATCATAAAATCCATTTAAATTAAAACAATCCCAAATAGTTAAAGTAATTCGGAGCTCTAAATATTACAAAACCATTTAAATATTCGACCCAAATTAAAATAAACAAAGTTACAATTACATATAGGGTTCAACATAGTACTAAGCCCACTACATCTAATAAGTGTACTCTGACAACACGGTCGATGCTGAAGTCCAAACCTCGATGGTGCTCCGCGGAATCGGCTTCACCTAACCTACGCACGAAAACATATTTCGAACATTGAGTCACACAAGCTCAGTGGATACGCCGAACTCGGCCAACATCATGCATATCAAAGCAGTAAAGCATGGCATAAATCTCGTGCATGGTATGATGGTCTAGCATGCTTGCCTAACACATGGCATAATGAAATATATATTATCGCACACAGTATATACAAGTCAATCAGATCACACAAGGTAGTGAGACACGCGTCCACACAGAATCGGGATCCTACACTACGAGTAAGGCCCATGTCCACACAACATCGGGATCCCATACTCAAGGATGAGGCCCGCGTCTACACAGCATCGAGATTCTATATCCGGGATTGAGGCCCGCTTCCACACAGCATCGAGATCCTCTAAATCCCATACTCGGAATATCGCATCGAGTATCTTCGAATGAGGCCTGCATCCACACAGCATCGGGATCCTATATTTGGGATAGTCGTCAAATCATCACCCGGAATATTACATCGGATGGCCTTCGACGTGTTACAACACTTATAGATATTCGGATTTCTAACACACAAAGACTCAAACCACACAAACGATCCACCTAGGGTCATAGCACAACAAGATATTTAAGATTATCTCAATTAGTATTTCGGAGTTATAACATCAATCTTGATTCGATAATTTGTTTCGTAGCTTTTAGATTAAAGTAATTATTTATTAGAATCACCGAGCCCCAAAACTCTATTCAACTTGGCCAAAATACACAGGGGTATCGATACCTTTATATGGAGTATCGAAATACCCAACATCGATGCCCACCCAAAATGGGTATCGAAATATGGGTATCTATGCCAGTATCGATACCGTTTGACCAATCCAAAAGTCAACGAAAAGGGAAGGATCGTATCGATACAGGTATCAATACAAAAAGTTACTAACGACAAGCCAAATTAAACTCATAGGTATCGATATCGGTATCTCGAGTATCGATACCCCCTGCACGAAATGCAGGTCTGCACTTAGAAATTCTAGAGTTCCAACTCCAAACTTAAACTAATCGATCATAAAGTCTTCCTACTTATTTTTAATAGTGATTAGGATGTTTTAACGTCAATTTTCAGGCCTTAATCATATTAGTACAATTTCCACCATTAAAGGTTCCAAAGCTCAAAACCAAGCATTCCAAGTACTAGGACTACATGTATGCAACTACCATGATATGCATAATGAGAAGAAGAGTTGGGAGTACCAACCTCTTAGCAAAACAACAGCAACCCGAGCTTCCTCTAGTCAAACTCTTCCTCTACCCAAGCTTGTTGATGGCTCACCACCTTCTTTCTCTACAAGAGAAAGGTAAAGAACGGGTTAGGAAGAACTTAGGATGATTCCTGAAGGTCTAAGAACACAAAAAGGACTGAGATTAAAGCTCTAAAACTCAATCCCGAGCTCAACCCAAAATCCCACAAGAACCTCCATCTAACACCAAAACCACACATCCTTACCTTGTTTTATAGATCCTTTACTACTCTACAACCTTTCTCAAGCATAAAAATGAGATTCCCATTAAGATTCTTAAAGATCAAACCTTTTTCCTTACCCTCTTCTTGCTTCTAAAATGGGGGAGGATGGAGAGTGAATAGAAAAAAGGAATAAGGTCATTCCTCTGCAGAAATTAAACCCCAAAACCCCTCTCTTCTCATCTCAATTTGGTAATTACCAAATCACCCATAAACCAACAATTAACAAGCCCAACAACGAGACCAAACCTAAAGCCTAAGGCCCAACAACCTAAGGCCCAAACTATACAAACTCGGGGCCCAAAACCAAACCCAACACTTCGGGTTAACCCGACCCTCAGATACGGGAAATCTGGGTCGTTACATCAACGGTGGGCAATATTTTTCTAAAAGAAAGAAGAAAAATAGAAAGGTATAGTCGAAGACGTTCCTCGTGTATGTTGTCTTTGATTGTTTGTTGAGCTTTTAGTGGTAAATCCTTTCCTACCTTCGTTGATGTTTCTTATGCTATCTTAAGGATACGTACGTCTTTGACGTATAATGGTGCCCCTTAGGGGTTGTTTCATGGACTGACTATAGATGGTAACCTTTGGTGTCCTTTAAGAACGTTTTGGATACTCTTATCTCTTTTTTTTCATGAAAGGAGACTCAATAGTTTTGCATTGGCAACAAAGGGTTCAAGTGAATCAAGTCTTCCTAAATTTAGGGTATTCAAAATTACTCGACCCGATAATTTAAAAGACAAATATCAGACAATTCTTGGGGGGGGAAATAACTAATCATGTTGGGCACCCGATCCGACCAAAAATTTTTAATATATAAATATATATTTAGTTTTAAATTATATTTTTATTTTATATTTCTTAATATTTTTATCTAAAATTAAATATAAATATCTAAATTAGTTTTATGTTTATACTATATACTTTTAAGTTTTAAAGTTTTCCAATATATTTTTATTAATTTATTAATACCGAAAGAAAAAAAATAAGATAATATTTTTAATGTATTTTGATGTTAAACTTTATTATATATTCTAAAATTAACATTAAACATTAACTTTTATGTTTGGTCATGTTTTATAAAATTTTAAATTTCAAGTGTTTAATATGAGTTTTTAAAAAAATTTAAAAAATTATAAAAAAATATTATGATTCGGGTATTCATTACTCTACTAGTCAGGTACCCGGGTTTTATGGGTACTCGATTTAAATAGGTCAGAACACGGATCAATAAATAGATACTCGAAGGATTCGAGTATTTAATTTATTTGACAACCAAATATCAGATACTCGATAATGAACACTCTTACGCAAAGCTATATCTATCGTACGTTATAGTGAGCATGAACTAGATGTAGCCACTAACTTGATACATAACTTCTTTAAGATTACGTCTTGCACATCATCGAAAGACAAATCTCTTTTAATATGTTTGACGAGACATTATCGTCTCATTACCTTTGTGACACTTTTCTTTAATGTATGTGGTGAGAAATCACTAATATATTTTTTCAATAGTTTAGAACGAAAAAATTATCGTAATTGATTCTTTTATATAGAATAAAATGCAGATTCATCACACTAAACGTTGATGCCAAAAGTATCAAACATCAAACAGAACGGCGAAGATGGGTGTCAAGGAGCAGATTGGTGGTTCACTCATCCTAACTTGAGCAGAGAGTATGAACGTCAAAGTAAAATATAGAGAAAGTGCTGGAGAAAGATAAGGTGAGGAGTATTCGTTATGTCTTGTTCTCTTCATTTGATGATATTCACAGTTAAGTAGCACTCTTTGATAAGATACAATAAGATATAGTCTCAGGTTCGAGACGTTGTGTATGCAGAAAATCTCTGTTGTGAGACTCATCCACTAAAACTAGGTGTGCAATGTGGGTCAGTCTAGATTAGTCATGGCTAGACTTTAAAACCAGAAGAGAAATAAAAAAAATTTGATAAGGTTAGATTTAATTCTTACCTGATAGAATTTTTAAATTGATCACATAGATTAGCATAATAGAATTAACCTTCAGACAATATATTTAAATAACGTATCAAACAAACTTAATGATTATCGTGTCAGAAATAATTCAGAAATCAAAATTTTAAAGATTGATGTTTCGTGTATGAAAGTACAAAATAAAGATTAAGAGTTTCAAAACTATAATAATTATAAGCAAATATATAAAAATTATAGATTGGCAAGACTAGATCTTTTTTATTTCTTCCACACTTTTAGAGTTGTTCGACTTTAATGAAATAGGAATTTAAAAGTTAGAAAGCTGAGGTTTTTTTTCTGTGATTTTTATAATTATATGTAAGATAAAAGTGATATTTAACTTTGAAAAAATAAAATAAACGAATTTAACTGATTAAAATTATAAATAATATAAAAAAATAAGATTTATTTAATAATTTTTTCTTCCTCTCCTCTGACAAATGATAATTGTTCCATCCATGTTCTGTTTGTTCATTTCCTTATGGAAGCTAATTAATTCCCACTTCTCCAGCCAAATTGACTATTGTAAGAAACTCTTTGTTTCGTAAATTCGGCTCACCCAACTTGGGACAGCTCTACAAATTCATCAACTTTCTTACCAAAAATAATTTTAAAACATTTAAGGAAACTAGTAAGAGAGGTGCAACTAAATTGAAACTTAACGACTGGAATTGTCCTATAAAATAATAAAAACCATATGTTTCTTTATTATATTTTTTTCTCGTATTAAAAATTTAAAAAATTAAACTTTAAATTTTAATCTTTATTTTTTATATCTTAAACCTTATATCGTACACCATAAAAATATATTTTACCGCTAATTCCTTAAACTCTAACTATAACCATTAACCTTAAAGCTTAAATCTACTAATTTAAAGTGAAACACGAGTAGAGGTACAATTAGAGGTAGACGATTTCATCCATCTTAAAACCTCACATTGATCGGAAAAAAACTTCTATCTTTTTCGATATTTAATATTTCAATATTAAAATATTAAATTTTAAATTCTAAACACTATCCCTAAAACATATATCATGTCTTAAATTTTTTAAACTTTAATTATACATTTTAATCTTAAACCTTAAAGTTTAAATCGGTGGATAAATAGATACACAAAACAAAGCCGAGGATTTCTGTTGACATTGATATAGCTATAAGTAAACCAACTTTTCTTTTTCTTTTCATCTCATTGTAAATCCACCTCAAGTTCAAAAATGGCGTTTTCTTTCTTCCTTCTTCTTTTCTTCATTACTATAATATTTTCTGGTGATTATTATCATATGCCTTTGTTTTTTTTTATCTCTATATATGTTGTTTCAAGTGATTTAGTATTCTATGGAAATTAGATCGCTCACTCTTCTTCCTACTAATTTCTGTAATGTTGGCTTTGATGGTGTGTAGAAGTAGAAGTTCATGCAGTAAATGAGCAGCACTTTCAGCATGCTTCGAAATCGGAATCTAAATCTAACATAACGCTTTTCGTGTTCGGAGACTCGTACGTTGATACAGGTAACTGGAGAAAATCGGTCGCAAGTTCGTGGAAAGAGCCATACGGCATAACTTTTCCGGGCAAACCATCAGGCCGCTTCTCCGATGGTCGAGTCCTCACCGATTACTTAGGTTTGATAATTTTGCATCCTACGATATATATCGTTAAAGCTTACTTATATATAAATAATTATATCGTATAATGTTGAGACTATGATTTCATTTTATTTTTACAATGGTAATTGACATGTTTGTGAAATGGTGGCAGCATCATATTTGGGGACAAGAACTCCAATATCTTACCAATGGAGGAAAGGAGTGAATAGATCAGATCTAAATCATGGTATGAATTTCGCATACGGTGGGACGGGAGTGTTGGATACATTGGTGAACCAACCCAACATGACCACCCAAATCGATTATTTCCAACGTTTGATTCGAGAAAAAGTGTACGAAAAGCAGGATCTCGACGACTCTGTGGCCCTTGTCTCCGTCGCCGGCAATGACTACGCTGCTTATCTCACTAGGAACACCGACGACCTCCAGGTGAGTTAATTTGTCTTATTTCATCGTTTACTCAAGTGTGAGTATCGGATACGAGATATGACTAAATTTTTATAACCTGTACCTGTTTTCCATTTGACAGGAATTGCCTTCCTTCACTAAAACGATCATGAAGCAGTTGGTCATAAACCTAGAACGAATTCAAGGTTTAGGAGTGAAAAGAATAGCAGTTACATTGATTGAGCCAATGGGATGCATACCTCTACAAGCTGCATCTTCTTCCTATACAAATTGCAGTGAAGTTTTGAACTTGGGATCGAAGTTCCACAACCAAATGCTGAAGCAGGCTCTCAAAAACTTGAACGATAAGAGCAATTCGACCGTTTTCGTCCCCCTTGATCTCTACAATGCTTTCATTTCGGCTCTAAACAAGCTTAGAAAGCGTGTATCAGGCATCTATATTCATTTCCATCAACAAACCATGATGTTGTTACTAATTCTGGACTTTCGGATTATCGTTTCAGTTTCATGTTTTGTATGTATGATTTTTCAGGAAGTTTTGTTTTGAAGCCATGCTGTGAGGGAAAAGATACTGGGAACTATTACTGTGGCAGTGTTGATGAGACTGGGGCACAGCAGTATCGTGTCTGTGAGAATCCAAACCTATCCTTGTTTTGGGACAATGTCCATCCTTCGCAGAATGGATGGCAGACAGTTTTCTCCTATCTAAGATCTTCTCTCCACAAACTCATCACCTAGTAACTCTGTTATATATTCCATGACCAGAAGCATTGAAGACAGGTAAAAGTGTTGCAGCTGGATGTAAGATTGAATTTAATTTCGGGGTGTTTGGGAAAATTGGTTTTATGAGTATATTTCACGTCCTTTCTTTTTATAGTACGGTTGATCTTCACTTCATCCCGAAAATGGATTTCATTTGAAATTGAATTTGATTCCATATAATTCAATCAGAAACACTTAACGTCGAATAATTTTCCCCGTAACCCTTTATTATCGTTTGTCATATTTATTAAACCAATCGGAAATTTTTGATGATAATACGTAAGGACGGATCTTGATATTCAAATATAGGGTCAATTATTTTTTTTAAATCAGTTACAGTGATTACAGTAGTATCCGTTTTAGAGTACACTCTTAACTATTGAACATTGATTGTTAAATCATTGTACTAACATTACTGGTGCTCGAACCTGTGACCTTCAATAACAATAATAGTTCTTTTAACACTAAAGTAAGATGACTCGTGCTATAAAGTCAATTAAAAATTTCTACGAATGGGTCTTTTATATAGTATTATATAACACAAAATTTTGATATTAAGTTTTGTCATGGTGTTTGGTGGTACATGCGAGGAAAGGTGGAGGAATAGAATTCGTTCTATTTTTTTTCCTTTCATACATTATATGAATGATTTTATATAACGTTGTAATAATTTATTTTTGTTTATCTAAATTTAGACCCGAATTGAAACCCAAAAACCAAACCCATTTTCTATTTTTAGTACCCAAATCGGATCCAAAATTAAAATTCAACAATCTGTTATCCATTTTAGCTGGCCCAAAATAATTACTCGACCTATTAATTTTTAATCCTTAAATTAATCGTTAATGTTGTCATTTCATAAAAAAATTATCTTAATTATAAGTAATTTCCATAACATTTACAGCTAGAACAATCTTATTTTTCGGTTAAATTTATTAAATTTATACTATACGTTTTTCTTTTACTTTAGTAGCCGTTTCCTTTTTTTTCTGTCATTTGTATTTTCTTTAATCTCTATGTATTTAATTATGATATTAATTTTAATATTAATTATCGACCATCGATAATATCTTTTTATTTTTATAATTAATAATAATGTCCTTATGATATTTTTTTATATATCTTTTGATTTTTACCGTGATTTTTTAATAGGTGATTTAATTTTTTTTTAATTTTTATTAGGATTAAATTTAATATCACTGCGACTGATTAAGATAATTAACTTTTAATTATACTGTTAATTTTTCTACTTCGAACTCTCGAATTGAATTTAATTACAAGCTCATAGCTACCACTTTTATTTGCGATCGTGTTGTCAAAACATGTCTTGTTATTGTAATATTTATTTCTTAATCTTTTCTTTGTATGATTTTATTTATGATCTAGAGATAATATTTTTCATGTTTTTAGAAATGTATATGAAGAAGTTCATTTACATAAATCGTTAACTCTCATTGTATTCTTGATTTTTTTTCTCTTTTAATAAAACTAAAATATTCTAGAAAAATACTTTTAACTAATTATTATTTTTTATAATTTTTTTCACTTATTATTAGACAGTGACTTTTTCCTATTATGAGATACAATTTCAAGTTAACATTGAATTTGAGACATGCTTTCACTTAATTAAGTTGTCAATGCACAAAGTGGGTATAATGATCTTTAAAAATTGGAAAAAGAATTGAAGTTAGAATAATGATAGAATTGTTTATAGTCCTTAGAAACATATATTACTGTTGATTTTCATAAATTAAATTAATTTTATCAATAAATAAATAATGTTATTCACCAGAAATATAATTAATTAATGTTAAATTCTGTTATTGTGCAATAACCTTTCATTAAGTCAGAACGTATAATTAGTATGTCTAATTTTATAATTATTGAACAGTCACATTGACGATTTTATAGAGTATTTTAAGTAGGAGTGAATGTTCGAGCGAGTTGAGTCGAGTCAAAATTTTTTGAGTTTTTGAGTTGAGTCAATATATTTTACAACTTGAACTTTTTTTTGAAAATTTTCCGATTATAGTCGTTTTAACGAGTTCGAGTCGAGTTCAAGTCGATTCGATTTTTCGAGTTTATGTATAAATTTAATTGTACTATTTATAATATTATAGTATATTTTAATTCTAATTTAAACGATTCTCACTTTATATCTACATACATATTTTTTCATATTATTTTACATGTATAAATAAGATTTTGAATTCTTATTATTATTATCATCATCAAATACCTTAGGTATGAATATGTCATTTCATTAAATTACGAGCATAATTAAAGTTTTTTTTTATCTAAAAAATCTCAAAAAAAAAGATAAAAATAATGATAAACTAAATAGTATAAACTAAATATATAAATTAAAAAAATATAAAATAATTAACATAATTTAAATAATATAAAAAATATAAATAAAAACTATATTAAATAAAATAAAAAATAAATATGGAAAGCGACTATATTATAAAGAAAAGAAAATTAAAATATAAAAATAATAAAAAGAGAAGATACAACTGAAATAAAATTGAAAATAAAATTATAGGACTGAATGTGTAATTAAACCCTAAAAATTTTCAAGTTAATCGATTTTTCGAGTAACTAAAACTTTGGAAATTTGAACTCGACTCGAATAACTCGAAATTAAAAAAAATAAAATTTTCAAATCGAATCGAGTTTTGTTCAGCCCTAATTTTAAATAATCAATTATTGATATAATTTATCAATAATTAAATGATTTAGCGGTACGAGGTCTTACCTTTTTATAAAAAAGTTGATGATTCTTATTTTAATATTAAAAATAGAGAAAATTGAATTGAAATGATGATCCTTGTAATATAACTCGATAAAATTTGATCTATATTAATTAGTTAATAAATTAGTTATTATTGATTATAATTTAAATGAATATTTTTGTTTAATAAAATAGGATAAAATGACTCTGTAAATAAAGTAAAGAACAAAAACAAAATAGATGAATAAAGATGAGAGATAAAAGAGAGGGACTTGTATTATATTCTCAAAGTAGGATATAAAATACTTTATCCAAAAGTCTATATTTATAAGTATAAGATGAAAGTCCTAATTCCAATGGGAATTAAACTCTAATGATAAAGTAGATGAAAGTCCTAATTCTAATGAGAATTAAACTCTAATAATAAATTACATTAAAGTATTATTTAATATATGGATATCTATCACAAATAAAGATATTCATAATACTCCCCCTTGGATATCCATAAAGATAATGCGTCTCATTAAAACCTTACTAAGATAAAAATCCTATGGGAAAAAAATTCTTAGTGAAGGAAAAAGAGTACACACATATTCGATACGCATAACATGTTACCTCATTAAAAACCTTACCAGGAAAACCCATTGGGACAAAACCTCGATTAAGGGAAAAAGAGTGCAACGCGTATTTACTCGCCCTCATGAAAATATCACATAAGATATTCGAATCTTCATAATTTAATATTGAATACAATCTTCAAATGTTGAATTAGATTATGCACTAGTGGATAGATCTTTCAAATTATTGCTTGAAATGATTAATTAAATACTATTATTCTTAAGATCATGAGGGATGAAACTTGAAAGAAATATGTTTCTTCTTATCACATTTGATGTATCCACCTTGAGATATAAATTTTATATTATCTCTACACAAGATAGCTTGTATCTTATCTTGTGAAAGCAATTCACATATCTTCTGGATATGTTTAGCCAAACATATATTTCGTCTTTACCTCATGCATAACGATTATTAAAAGGTAATGATCTCGTAGTACTTAAATATTTTTGGATCAACTAAGATACGATGCTTCAAAATCAAATAACATATATATATATATAATGATTTTAAACAAAAAAATATCTTTACACTTTTCTCGAGGGTGGAATAGATTGTTTACATTAAGAGACCTAGCAACCAAATAATGATCAATGAATATGTATTATGCATGTAAAGTCTCTTTAAACATTTTTCTGTATACCGATTGATGCACAAGGATTTGATGAGATCTCTTCACAACTCTCAACGATATTCAAATCATTGATATATACAACAATAACAAATTTAGAGTTAAACCTCTTAATAAAAATGCTTGGGGAAATTAAATAATTCATATAGCATTATGCTAATAAGTATTCAATGAGGCGATTATACCAAATACGCCTAAATTGTTTCAAGCCATAAAAAGATATATTCAATATGATTGAATAATGTTCTCGAGAACTTGAATTAACTACTTATGGCAATCTAAATCTTTCCGATAGTTTTATCTAAATATTACTATCAAGAGGACCATACAAATAGGATGTAACAACATCCATTAGACAAAAACTAAGTAATGTTATTTATTGCTAGAGTGATCAAAATCTAAAAGTAGTTGCATCCGCCACTGAAGAATATATTTTCCTCATATTCAATTTCATATCTTTGTAAGAATCCTTGTGCAACTGAATGAGTTTATATTTTATAATTTTCTCTTTTGATTTCTCTTTCTCACAAAGGCTCGTTTATATCCATGAGCTTTACACATTTCAATGTACAAGTTATAGGCCCAAATACTTCTCTTTTCGAAAGAGATTTTAGTTTCACCTCAATTACCTCTTTCCATGTTGACCAATCATTTCTTTGTTTACATTGCCCAATTGACAATTTTTCATGATTCACATCATCAAATAAAATCTCTAGTGCTATATTGTATGCAAATATATTAACAATATTGATTTAATTTCAGTTCCACTTATTACTAGACATGACATAATCTATTAAGATCTCTTTTTTATCAGGTATCTGAGTCATGTCAATGTCTCTGTTGGAGAGCTTTTATTCTCTTCTAGAGATTTTCATAATTCGTTGATTCCTCAATCAGACCATCATAAAATATAGTTTCTTTTCTTTTTCGAGGATTTTTATCTTTGAAACTTACTTGTCTACCACGCTTCAAGTGTAAGTTAGACTCATTAGTAACTAGACTTTGTTCTTCCAGGACAAAAATAAATTAGAGCATTCATAGTTGGTATACGTGACTTAGTCACTCTTTTCGGGTTAGCAAAAGCATCTTGCTATTGATTTGCTAAATGAATTACCCTCTGAACTTATAGTTCACATTGTTGAATTTGTGGATCAAACTAAAAAAATGATAATCATTCCAACTTATTTCTTTTTCTAGCTATTTTATTTTCTCCCCCTAATATTGGGTAAACTCTCATTAAAATGATAGTTAGTAAATCGAGCTGTAAGTAAATTATCTATCAGAAGCTCAAGATATTTAATTATCAAGGGGAATTTAAATCTGACATATATTCCCAACATAACTCATCTTTGTGCGTTGTGGTGGAGCAATTAGAACATATACTACACACCAAAAAATGTAAGATGAGAAATATTTGGTTCTTGACCAAAAATCATTTATAATTGGAGAATACTTATGATCATTTATTGGCTTGATGTGAATCGGTGATACTACATGTAAAATGACATAGCATCAACATTATCAAGACTGATTATCTTTATAAGATAATCTAAAAAATGTGCTCGTAATTTTATCAACTGAGCAAGTAGCCTTGCAAATACCAAGTTGCGGGTTAATAATAAGGATACTGTAGCGATCCTTTTTGAAATCGAGTTTGGAAATAAAATATCGCTAGTGGAAAAACTTGGTTAAAAATAGAAAGTTAGAGATTAAATTGAAATGTTTGTTAGCAAAGTAAATTTTGATTTGAAAAAGAGAAATTTGAAAATTAGGTTAAAATTAGGGTTTAAAAGATTAGGAGTTTGAAATTTAAAAAAAGGCTTTTGAAATTAGGGATTTTAGTTAAAAAAAGGAAAATTGAAAAATTTGGGGAAATCAGTAATTAAAATTGAAAATTAAGAGATTAGGGATTTGAAATTTGGGGAAGAAAATTTTAAAAGAAATTAGGGTTTAGAAAGGATTAAATTAAAAATTGGGAATTTTGGGGATTTAGAGAAAATTAGGGAAATAATCGGAAAGATTTAAAAATGGACTTAACATGGTTAAAAACAAATTAGAAATATTGAGAAATAATTTGAAAATTAATTGGAAAACTATTTAAAAGCAAAGGGAGTCGCCACCGGTCACTTTGGTAGATCGGACACCGTAAAACCAGAGATTTAAAAAGACAAAGGTTCGGGAGTCAGTTACGATTAAAAAACGGGGTTAACATTTTCAAACCGCCCAAAATTGATACTTTAAAAACATTTACCACTTATTTAATATTAAACTTTTCAAATTAAAGTGGCAATTAAGTTGGCATTTAATTATAAATTCGGATTTATTTTAACACCTCTTTACTCGAAGATAGAAACATACACTGTCACCACTACGTTTGGTGACAGGCCCGCTACGACCGAGTAAAATATTAATTAATTCATCAATTAAGAGGTTGATTGTGAATTTGATTCGTACGATAATAAAATGCGTAATAAAATAAATACATGTACAACATTGCCAATAAGTAAATACATGAGCAAACAAATAAACAAAATAACATATGCAAACATAATAAAATTAAACAAACTATAAAAATTAACTATGCACGAAAACACGTATCAACATCGACAAACTAATAAACATTTATTGTACTACATGAATTAGATCACATACAGTTTAGATAGCATTTAAATTCAAGACTAAAAATATATGAAAATTAATATTAAAATGATGTGAGAACAAAGATAAATAAATATCATGATAAAATGGATGAGAACAACATGAAAGCTTGAAACAAGTATCTAAAAAAACAAATAACTAAACAATGTATGGTAATGGGTAAAGGATACAAATAAAGTAACAACTATAAAATACATATGCAAAATGTAATAAATAAAAATAATAAGCAATATGTCGTAAAGAGAAAACATGCATAAAAATGGACATGGATATTATATACACCTAGTATAAATTAAAGGTTAAAAACACAAATATAATGCATGAGACATATAATGAAAATTGCAGTAAGGTGATATATACATGTATACAAGAATATAACAAAAAAATATCCAACATCATAAAGACAAAGAGAAATAAAACTATACACAACATATGAGCTTACATCATGGTAAATGCCAAATAACGTACATGTGAGACATATTAATTAAAAAGGTTGCAATAAAAACAACATGAGACATGTAAACTATATTACCAAAGTAAAAATAATTATGCGCTAAAAAGAAATAACCAACCAAAATGATAAGCGAATGCACATTTCATGGAGAGATTATTAGGTGAACCCTGTTTACCATGTTATTTATAGTCTAAGTAATTAAGACGGTTGATCTTTAAATAACCACTTAATAACTACCCATCCACTAAGTCTATGTAGGAAAGAGGTGGTGATTCACTTGGAAAAAAATTAAGATCAACAGTCTTGATTAATTGAGACCATGTATGATGTGGTGAACAGGGTTCACCTAATAATTTTTTCATTCCATGACATAACGAATGAATAAAATAATATATACATAAATAAAAATATAATAAAACCGATGCTAAGAGGAAATAACATAATGAGAAGAAAAAAGCTTATGGAAATGATTAATTTGATAAAAATGAAACTTAAAGGATAAAAATAAAAGGACATGGGTTTTAAACTGAAATTAGTGACGGAAATGGAGTTTCATGAGTAAGCCAACAAGCACCGAAGTAATTTCAAAAAGAGGAAGGGCTCGAAAGTTGATTATAAGACACTGAGGGAGTTACTATAAATAAAATCTTTTGAAAATAATCTGAAAATCATGTGAAATGGGGCTAAATCAAAAGAAAAGAAAAAAATACACATCTTAGTGATTAGATTGTAAAATTTCTGGAAGTTTCGAGGGCCACAGAAATGAATATGAACATGCGAAAGGATTTAATGAAGGAATTTGACCAATTTCAAAATGGTCCCCGAGTATAAAAGTCAATTATTGGCACTGGCGGATACATGTTCATAGGAGGGTGGGTCCCTGCCCACCCTAAACTTTTCAAAGTTCACATATTTACCCTTAATTTTCTTAATTTTTATGAATTAATCTTTAAGTTTTTATAATATTTAAGCTTTGTGCTCACCCTGAGATTTTGAAATTTTATATGTGCCCACTCTAAAAAAAATTTCTGGATCCGACACTGTTTATTGGAATCGATTTAAAACTTTTCCCCATTTCTCCTTTAAACCGAAATAAGCCACCCCCTTTATCCTCTGTAAACGTTCAAACAAAACCCCAGAACTCTGAAGAACATTATTATGTTCTTCAGCTTTCCCAGAAACCACCATGCTTTTTTTCAGAAAACCATGAGCGGTGGCGAGTTTGAAAATCGTTCAAAATTGCTCCTTTCTTACCTTTTTTAAAACCAAAACCGAGAAATAAACTTCCTTTCGACAGAAAAATCACTCCTCTCTTTTTCGAACCAAAAACGAAACAAAATCGAAGATAAGACCCGATTGTTTTTGATCTAGAAAAGAAGCACCTCCTTTCTTGGTCTTGGTTCACTGATGGTACGAAGGCTGTGGCTTATCATTGGCCAAAGAAAAAAGAGAACGAACGAGGAGATCAACGATGATAACCTTGAAGGTAAAACCGAAAAAACTCTAATCTATTTTTCTTTTTTACTTTGGTACATACGAATAATAAAAAAGGGATTACCATTGAGATTCTTTGTTTTTCTATTGCTTCGAGTGCTAGGATTCGATCCCTTTTACACTGTTCTCAACTCGGTTCTTATAACCAATTTACATGGGTTGGGGAAAAAATCCTAATCTTGCTATTGGTTTCCCAAGAAATTTGTCTTGATTCGTCTGCTACTCTGAATATTTCGGCCGAAAATCTCTGTGGATATGTTGGTAGTCTCTGATTCTTCAGAATTTCTGTTGTAATTTGAGTGTTATTGCTTCTGAAAAACATACGATCTGACATTTTATTTATTATTCTCTGGTACATGTGTCTCGGACGAGAGTGATGGGGGGACCACCGACGACTGGCGACGGCGAGCTGATCGGCGGGAGACGAATGGTTGTCGACCATTCGAAGAGTCACGCGTGAGCGTGACGCGCGCGTTGAGCACTCCAACAGCCTCGCGTGAAGGAGCGTGTGGATCTCGATCCTTTATTTGGGTGTGATCGTGGCCGTTAGATCAGGGGCAGATCTAACGGCCCACGATCGACTACGCAAAAACAAAAAAAGGATTAAGGTTTCGATGCTTAATTATCGGTTTGGGCTACCGGGTTTAGGATCGAACTGGGTTGGTTACAATGGGTTGTGTGAATTGGGCTCAAACTTGTAATTATATTTGGGTTGTATCTAATTTAATTATTTTTCTAGGCTTGTGGTTTAATTATTGGACTTGTGTAAGTTAAACATCTGGGTTTAAAATTTGTATTGGATTGATTATTTAATTAATGAGCTTTTATTTTAATGTTGTTGTGAATAAAATAAAATATAAGAACAAAGTAGGAGAACAAAGATGAGAGACAAAAAAGGAGATATTTGTATTATATTCTCAAAGTAGGGTTGTGTACAAAGCTTTGGTCAAAAGTCTATATTTATAGGCATAAGATGAAAACCTTAATTCCAATGGGTATTAAAACCCTAATAATAAAGCAATTAAAATTTAACTTAATATATGAATATGCATCATGATTAAATATATTCATAACAAATGTTGGGTTTTTGTTTATATTAATATGTTTATTTAATTATATAATATGTTTTATAATAATAATAATAAATAAATAAAAAATAATGATGATAACGAAAGGGGACAAATATTTATAAGAGACTAAAAGTGAGATGAGAATATTTTTGACACTTATAATAATAGCATAATATTTATACTGACGATGAAGAGAAAATAGAATAAAAAAGGACTAAAAAGAATAAATAATAACAAGATTTTTTTAATAAAAGGTGATAAATAATTAATAAATAGTAACTAAATTAAAACCAAAAGCTAATCAAAATTAAAATAAAAATAGTAACCATAATAATATAAAAAAATAATACTAGTAATAATAAAAAATATATCGAAATAGAATTTTTGGTAGACAAAACAAAATTAGAACAAGGTAAATTAAATAAATAATAATTTATAATATTTTTTGGTGGAAATTTTTTAAGCTTAAAAGTAATATGTACATAATCGTTTTGATTTTTTAATATATTTTTATAAATAAAAAGAACTAAAAACACAGAACAAAATAAACCCATTATTATATATTTTTGATTTTTGATTTTTTTTTGTCATTAATGCCAAAATTAACGAAAGCTCATTATTTAATATAAAAATAAAATAAAAAATAAAACGAATTTCTCCCGGATAAAATTAGTGATTGCAGATACATATAACCATCTAGTCGATGCATCGATAAAAATCGTAAAATATATAGATGATCTTTAAGAAAGGTGTATGGGCCCATATATATCACCTTATATCCGTTTAGAAAATTAATAGATTTACACTCTAAGTGTTGATGATTGAATAATCAAATTGCTTTCATAGCATGAATTATATGAAAAATACAATGAAGAAAATCTTAGTTCTTCAATAAATGACCACATGAAAGTGTCAGCAAATTTTCGCATCATAATTGAACCGTATGGTTTAACTGGTCATGCCAAATAAAATTATCTATAAACATCTGGTTTACAATCGTATGAGCTTCAATTTGTACTAATTCTTCTGTAGTACAATATGAATGACAGTGAATGTAATTTTGTCAAGATTTTCTTATTGGCTTGAGTTATAATCGTAATATTGAGATAGTCAGCATCCCATTGACTAATATTCTCAATTTATTATCTAAATATCTTTAAAATTCAATAAGTCTCTTTGCGACTTTGACGAGTATAATGCACTGTAAATATGGAATAAAGTTGTATATGAAAATAATATATTTGCTCAGTCGAACCCTTCTGTGATATTATTTCTTCCGGATATAGTACTCATATTATTCCCTTGAATTTAAAACAGAAAAATTTGCATAATTATGAACCTTTTAATATATGTTTTATTTCATTCACTTAGGGGAATAAAAAATATGTGATTTTATAGAATTAATGTTTTGATATAATAATTGAAAAATAGTTTTCGACTAATTTGAAAAGACTTCAAAAATGTTTCTTATGTCCAAACAATTTGAAAATATATTTAAGATATTTTTGAGAGTTTTTAAATATGTTTTGAATGATTTAAAGAAACCAAAGAACTGATTTTTACCCAGGTATTTCGATACACGCTCAAGGTGTTTTGATACCTGTTCTTCAATGCCATGGTTTCAAAGGCAAAACCACAGTGGTATCGATACTAGTATCGATACCTTTCGCCACTGTAATGTTCTGTTTCGAACCATGTTTTGATACACCCTAAACGGTCAAAATGATTTTATAAAAAACCCAACGGCTAGGAGCGGTATTGATACTGGTATCGATACCTGTTCATAAATGCAGGTCAACGGCTATTTCCCAAAGAGGGTGTTTCGATACCAGTCTTAGGGGTATCGATACCACCTGCACCAGAAACAAAAATATGCCTTATAATCATCTCCAAACGGCCTCAAAACATCCCAAACGGTCATAAACGGCTAGAAGCTCATTTGGGATGATAAAAAGAAGCCTCAAGCATCAAGAAAAGACTAATGCTTCACTTGTAACAACATTATGATCAAGAAATTGTCTTAGTGCTTAATTTTTCATTTTTAGGTAGACAAACACTTGTGAGCTTAATTGTAAATATATGCTCAAGTATAATTGAGAAAATATTTCTTATGCTTAAATATAGTATGAGTACTTGTACTATCTGCTAAGCATAAATAACCATAATTAATTATATATTTTATTCCGAAAATAATAATATTCTTTAAAGGATAAATTAATATAAAAAGTAAATAAATAAAATTTAAAGTAAATTAACATAAATAAATTTACATAAAATGTAAATAAATAATATATAAAATAAATTAACATAAATAAAAATAAATTGACATAAAAAAAATAAATAAATATTAATTATTTTTTTTAGATGTTACAAGGGAAATAAAATAAATAGCGAATTATTCTCTTGAAGGATTATGAGAAAATTAATAATATTCAATTGAGTTAAACCAACAATGTCATAATTATTTACACCACAAAGAAAATATATTTATATTTTCTTTTATTTATCATTCATGATTAAGGATAAAGTTCATAATATTTTGGAGTTTAACAAGTACGAGACTAATAGTTTGTACCATCGCATTGATAACATAAAAGTTTTGATATGATCTATATCTTTCTTGTCATCCTTAAAATACCACATCTGGTGGATATGAGCATTCTCAAAAGAATCATCTTATCCATGTCTATTTTATTAACTCAATCGAGGCCATAATTACTAATGTGATATTTATTCTTTCCACTATAAAATATCACATTCACTTCAGAAAATGAAGAGGAGACTAATAGGTATTTAAAACCTTTTCATAATATTGTGTCTGCAGGACAACATTAATGTGTGAAAAATACAGTATGTTTTCTTACATATCCTCATCAATGATACTTTGACATATAATTGAGTATTTATTCACTAACCATATAGTGAATTATCACGTTTGCATTTACTTTAAGAAATGAAACAAATTTAATAATCGCATGGAATAAACATAATGCTTGCATTCACTTCAGGGAATGCCTCCCATAAAAATTCTTGGGTCAAGACGATTTTCGTAACTTGAACTTGAGAGAAGTATATACTCGAGTTTTTCGACATAAAAAATATTACTTTCAATCAAATATAGACTTTATAATATTCATACTATTAAATAGTAATTGATCAACCAATATATATACAATACATATAAAGAACAAAAAAAATAATCTTCATATGCGGCGTTGTTAAACCAGACCACAAGGTCCTTTAAAAAGAACCTCCTTTGAGACTAGTAGTTTCGCAGAACGGGATGTTCAGCCAATATACTTGGATTAATCCAACATAACATAAAACATATTAATTAATTAGAATATAATTGGCTTTTACCATAATGATCGGTTTTTACACTTTGCCTAACTTAATAGCTTATTTTCAATAGGCCTGCAACCAATTTTACAAGTACAAACTAAAATTACAATATTGAAAGGGAAAAGATTAAACCAAAAATCTTTTACGGGAATTGTCGATAAGAACCACGGTAATTGAGTCGCTTTATTGCTACACAAACACCAAACAACCAAAGATTTTTAATAAATTAAAAATTAAGTCAAAAATCAAGAAAGACAGATAAATCAATAATTAGAATATAATTGAGGGAGAAGAACTTATCTTGGTAGTAATAAATTCTTTTCAATAACTCCCTTAGGATTCGAACGACAAATACCTCCGTTGGTTAGAGTCTCGTACTGATAACGTGTTGTAAATAAAGTAAAGAACAAGAACAAAATAAATGAACAAAGATGAGAGATAAAAGAGAGAGACTTGTATTATATTCTCAAAGTAGGGTGTACAATGCTTTCTCCAAAAGTCTATATTTATAGATATAAGATGAAAGTCCTAATTCCAATGGGAAGTAAACTTTAATGATAAAGTAGATGAACGTTCTAATTCCAAAGAGAATTAAACTCTAATAATAAATTACATTAAAGTATTATTTAATATATAGATATCCATCACAAATACAGATATTCATAACATTTAATATGTTTTTATTAAATCTCACTTCTCTAGCCTAACTTATTGAGTTAAGTATAATCATACTTATAGCTACCTTTTCATAGTTTGGCTAAAACCTAACGTGACGAAGAAAACAAGGCAAGTTGATGAAATGCCATCAAATTTTAGTGACCAAACAAGCAAAGGTATTGAAATTTGATAATTATTGAAAACAACTATTTTGTAGTATGGTCCAATTTTATATAAAATAGTGTACAATAACCAAATATATTAATTTTAAGCTTAAACCTATCATAAGCTCCTTTTAATCTTAATTTTATGTCACAAATTAATCAAAAATAATTTAATTAAGAAGATATACTTTTAAAAATGCTAACATTAATATAAACTTAAAAAATAAGTATACTTAAAGATTTACTGATTGATCTAACGATTAAAAATATTATACTATTTTATTTTATATAAATTTAAATTTTAATATAAAAATATAAAACCTTTATATTTAATAAAAAATTAAATGTACTTATCCTCAACGATAAGTAATATTATCTACGAAAATAAAATTTTTAAAATGATAATTATATGACATAATATTTGAATGTTATATTTTTATTGGCTTGAATATGAAGCGGCAATATTTGATTGGTGAATTATAATAATACAAAAATTTATATTTTATTAAATTATTATTGTGATATATATTATTTTCAATAAGTCAAACTTCCGATATTAAAATGAAAATATTTGTTGGAGAATTCCTAGAAAATATATTTTTTATTATTTTTAAGTAATATATTTTTCTTTTAGAAACTTCTTAAACAAATAGTTTAATATATATTTTTTAATATTATAATATTATATATTTGTATATATGTGCATACAATGTATAAATTATTTTTGTTTTATTATAATTATAGATTTGAAGAGTACAAAAAAATTCAAATCCATAAACTTTTATAATCATTCTTATATTTGTTACTAAACTAAATATACTATAAATATTATAATTATATGTTTTATTACTTCATTTATATTATTTTAAAATTTAGAGTTGTTTTTTTAAATCTAAATTTCAGACACCACCTGTAAAAGTGTTTTAAATTGAATAAAACAATTTTTGTTACATAAGTAAAACAATATTATTTTTACAGAAAAAATAATATTAAAAAATAGTTCTGTTATTTATTACTATTTATTTACTTTTGGCATAAAGATAATTTTAACCCTTAATGTTTATAATTTTTATCATTTTGGTTCTTATTTTTTTAGGATAAAATTAGCCCTTAATCTATATCTTTTTGACAAATAACTTATTTTTAACTACCATGATAATTGAACCGTTAAAAATTAACGATGATGACATATAATATACATATGATAATATATTTTAAATAACATAGCATCTAACCTATCAAATACATATATATATGAAATATAATTTTATTTCAATATAAAATATAAAACAATTAAAATTCAAATAAAATATTAAAAAATAATTAATTCTAAAATAAAAGGCTACTAAAAATTCTCAACCCTAACTACGTTAGAATCAAAGTCCTATCTTAAAAAAAATATAAACACAATTCAAAATTAATTAATTCTTTTAAGATAAGATTTTGATTTTATCGTAGTTAGGATTGAGAATATTTAGTAGCATTTTATTTTAGAATTAATTATTTTTTAATATTTTTTGAATTTTAATTGTTTTATATTTTATATTCGAATAAAATTATATTTCACACATATATATATGTATTTGATAGGTTAGATGCCATGTTATTTAACATATATTATCATATGCATATGACATGTCATATCATCATTGTTAGAATTTTAACGATCCAATTATCATGATAGTTAAAAAATAAGTTATTTGATAATTATAAACGTTCAGGGTTAAAGTTATCTTTATGCCTTTACTTTTTTACTGACGAGTATACTTTAGTTATTTTATTATACAATAATTTAGATTAGTAAAAAATATTTAATATATCAAAATAAAAATATTATCGAGAAAATAATAAAATATAATTTATATAACTAAAAGATATTATTTTTTGTATAATACTTTTTTACGAACCAAATAAACATTACTTAAAAAATAAATAATTGTACGTAGCTACTTATAATTTAGAGTCCCAGCCCTAACCTTTTAGGGTTGATATATTCTTTATGTCTGCATTACTTATAAGGCTAAATCATCTGAATAATTATTTAATTATAGAATAGATTTAAATTTGATCATTGATACTTTAATTTTATTAATTATATTATTTAATTATTTAAATAATGCCAATTAAATCACCTATAATTAATAATTAACGTAAATATTATAGTGTTGATGTGATAATTAAATAAATATATTTATATATTAGATCTTCATTATTTATATTATTTTATTAACTTAATTTTAATTTAATTTATTTAATAAATTTAATTATAAAATTATCTGATTAAAAATTTTACCATAATTTTATCTTTTAAAAGTTATAGGGAAAATAAATATATATACTTATAGATTTGGTCAACATGTTTTTTCAAAGGTTATATTATTGATAAATTTAAAGAATCTAAAACGGGAATCAATTGAGTCTGTTAAGGGAATCCATTGAACCAATTTTAAATGAAATTGACAACATTATCGCTTAAATGTTACTTAATAAAAAATTAATATTATATTATATGATTAGGATAATAATATACAATAAATTATTAATTTAATTAATATCTTGGCATAAAAATAATTTTAATCCTTAACGTTTATGATTTTTATCATTTTGGCCTTTAGTTTATATTTTTTTGATAAATATCTTATTTTTAACTAGTATAATTAGATAGTTAAAAAATTAACGATGATGATATGTTATATATATGTAGAATGATATTTAAGATTTGAGAATACTCAGTAGTCTTTTATTTTATATTTAATTAATTTTTAATATTTTATTTAAATTTTAATTATTTTATATTTTATGGTACAATAAAATTATATTTTACATGTATATATTTGTCATTATCATAAAAAAAATTAACGATAATGATATGTCATATATATGTAGAATGAGGTTAGATGTCATTTTATTTAAAATACATTATCACATATATATGACATGTCAATATTGTTAAATTTTTAACGGTCTAATCATTATGATAGTTAAAAAAATAAGTTAATTGTAAAAAAGAAATAGGTTAAGGGTTAAATTTATCTTAAAAAAGAATAAGGGTCAAAATGATAAAAATTATAAACGTTAAGAGTTAAAATCATCTTTATGCCTAATATCTTTTATCATTTTATTAAAAATATTAATTATCATTTATTAACTATTTTTTTTCTTTATAAATATTTTACTCGACTAATTTTGAGTTATTTTTTAAAGCATGATCATTTTTATTATATATGTCTAAAACCATCCTATTAACATCCAAAAAAAATCTAATAAAAAATATACGAAAATCTTTTAGAACAATCATTCAACTTAGAAGAAGATGTTGGATGAGTCTATCATGTGTGTCGAATATCGTTAAACACTATTGAATATTATTAAATTAATTAATAAAGATAAAAAATCTCAAGGACTCGACATACAATTAATAATTATATATTGAGTCTATCATTCTTTTATTAATTGTATATTGAGTTCTTAAAATTTTTAATCTTTATTAATTAATTTAACAGTTCTCAACGAAGTTCAACATTAATAGTGTTCAACGGTGTTCGGCGTGCGTTATAAAATTTTTCTATACTTCGATGACTTCCTATCATCATTAAATCTTTCTTTAATTAATTAAAATTTTTAAGAAAAATATTTAAAAATCAAATTTAAATTTAATAAGTACAATAGACAAATGATACGACAATCATAATCAATACATCAACAACATAACTACGACCAAAATCAATTATTACAATAAATAAATAATAAATTTATTAATATCGTAATATATCTAATTTAAAATAATCTAACCTAAACCCAAATTAATATAAACCTGCAACCACCCATATAATAAGTATGCATAATAAAAATCAAACCTAAAATCATAAAATATCATAATCTCTCTCTTAAAAATCAATGCTCGTTATGGTATAAAGTAATAGACAGATACAGATGCACCCACACGATGGAAATTTATTATTTACACATAAAGTAACAGATTTTAATGTGTTTCAAAGAAATTTAGGTAGATTGGGTTTATTTGTTTTTATTATAATTATTAGTATTTAATTTATTTAATTAATTTGATTAAAATAATACATAAGATTATTATATGAAATAATCATGTATTAGAGTTAGGGGTGTAAACGAGCCGAGTCGAACTCGAGTAGTGCTAAGCTCGGCTCGACTCGTTAAGATTTCGAGTCAAGTTCGAGCTTGAGTAATTTTAAACGAGCCTAAAAAATTTGAGCTTGTCTCGACTCGTTTAGAACTCGAGTCGAGTTTGAGCTTTTTTCGAGCCTAATCGAGCTAACTATTAACCAATCTTTGACCATGTTAGACTTGAGTAACTCTTATCTATTACGTCTCATTTAAAGCTTAACGGAAAAAAAAAAAAAAACTTTGATACACAAGTTGTGTAAACTCAAGCTTGTTAAATTTAGGTTTTAGTATGTTAATTTAGACTGTAAGACTTATGTTTAAAGTTTAGATTTTAGGGTTTTAAAGTATATTTATATTTTCGAGTAGCTCGTGAGCATTTAGAGTCGAGTATCATGTAGCTCGGCTCGGCTCGGCTCGGCAAGAACTCGAGCCGAGTTCGAGCTCGAGCCAAGTCCAATCGAATCGAATTTTGACCGAATCGAACTTAAATAACTCGCGATCTGTCTCGTCTCGTTTACTGCACTAATGAGAGTAACAATGATCGTTGAGAGTTATTAAATGTAACTGATAAAATAGTATGACGTTAGTTTAAATTTCTTTCAATAAAATTTTAAACTTTTATTAATATATTTACATAAAATGAAAAAATATATAATGGACCTTATATTCGCATAGAAACTCAAATCTGTATCGTCTTGTTTTATTAAGTGTTTCTACAAAACAAAAATTTAGATTTAAAATAATAATAATAACAAGCATCAATTTAGTGTAGATAAAGATTTCTTAAATTATATAAATGATCAACGGGTTTTTAGGTTAGATTTATTTTGCTCATCGAACTTTTAAAATATTTAATAATATCACTTAATTTTTAGTTTGTATTCGATAAAGTCATCTATCAGTTCTTAATTTAATTCTTCCTTAAAAATTTTGGAAAATATTTGTTTTCATGTTTCATATTAAATTTAACATATTACAATATTTTATATTTTAATAAGAAAATAAAAAAAATATAACTCGCATAAAAATATTTTAATTATTTGATTTAATTTATAAATTATAAGATCGAGAATTAAATAATATAAAATTAATAATTAATCAAAATATTTTTTTAAAAATTAATCAAACTCGATTTTAGTATAAATTTTAAAATAAATTATTTTGATTCAGTTACGATTCACAATTTTAAGTAATATTGATTAAATAATTTTATCTATTATATATAATTTTTATTTTGACAAGAATTAATTAAAAATTTTACCAAAATTATTAGACTATAAAATATTATAATACATAAAATTTAAAAATATTATATAATAGAGAAGATCATTTAATCAATTTTTATTAAAATTATGAAATATAATCAAATTAAAATAATTTATTTTAAAAATTTACACCAAAATCAAGTTTGATTAATCTTTAAAAAATGATTCTGGTTAATTATTAATTTTATATTATTCAATTTTTGATCTTATATTGTACCATTAAATTAAATAATAAAATATTTTTATTCGGGTAATAATTTTTTTTATTTTTCTTATTAAAATATAAAATATGATAATACAGTAAATTTAATATTAAAAATAAAAAATATTTTCCAAATAAAAATAAATAAGATTATTTAATCAATTTTATACAAATTCTAAACCATAATTGAATCAAAATAATTTATTTTAAAAATTTATACCAAAATCAGTTTGATTAATATTTAAAAAATTAATTTTTAATTTTTAATTTTAGATTATTTAATTCTCGATCTTATAGTGTACCAATTAAATTAGATAATTAAAATATTTTTATTTGATTAATTATTATTTTTACTTATTAAAATATAAAATATGGAAATATGATATTTAATATAAAAAAATATTTTCCAAAATTTTAAAGGCATAATCAATTTTTTAAAATTTTTATAACCATATCATTTAAGAGTGACCAAAATATAAATAATTTAAAATTTAAGTTATTAAATTAGAAAAATAAATTTTAGTGGCTAAAATAGGAATTAGAAGAAAGTTGCGTGATAAATGTTGTAGTTCACCCATTTTTTATTAAGAAAAAATAAATTTTAATGAAAATTTTTAATGGTATATAATGGGGTTGTATCGAATGTAAAAGTTGAGTGATCTTATTGAATATGAACTAAAAATTGAATGACCTTATCGAATATTTAAAAATTTTGATGAGCAAATTGAATATGACCTAAAAGTTCGGTGATCATTTATTTGTTAGTGGATCAATCAATAAAAAATAGCCAAAAAGAGGTAAATTGACACTTTTAAAATTTATGGGATAATATGAAAATTAGAAAATCGAAGACACAAGAATTTATAATAGTTTAAGCTTCGAACAAGATCTACATCCACTACCTTAACTCCTACTAAGGATTTTTAACCCAATTCACTAAGAATTCAACCTTTTTCTAGGTTGAAAGGATAACATTTACAAAAAAAAATCAATATTTCTTCCCAAGGATTGCTTAACCTCACAAGGTTACAAGAAACTGAAGAATGACAATTTAAAGTTTCTCTCACAGAAAATATTACCCAAATTACAAGTATAACACTCCTCAAAATCAATTACAAAATATTAGGATAAATTACAGAGAGTGAATATATGAATTTAGCAATAGAGTGCTTTGAATGAGATTTGGATGGTTGGATGTTTTCTTTAAGATTAATAATTTTTGTTGCTGCTTGAAATGCTTTATTTTTTACATTCTCATTGAATTCTAACCGTTAAAGTGATTAGGAAAAAAATACGGATGTTAGATATTCATTTTCCCACAATAAATGCACTTCTACAATTACCCGTATCGAAACGGGACCAAAATAGAAAAGATCATTGTATGCATTTAATAGGGGTATCGAAACGCTATGTCATCTTATCGAAACGATCTGTTTTTTAAAAAGGGTTTATCGAGATAGTTATAGAGTTCTACCAAAACGTTCTGGGACTACCAAAACTCATATCAAAACACCTCTAAGGACATATCAAAACGGGTCAACTAACTTTTAAAAATTCCTATCAAACAACGGTAAAAAACATTTAAATCTCAAAGAGTCGTTGAAAATTTGACCTAGTATAAAAACGCCTTGAAAATTCATTAATTTTATAAAACACAGGACGATATCGAAACAACCATAGGTTATATCAAATCGCCTATTTTGATACCAACTTTAAATTTTTTGAAATATAATTTTTACAGTTTCAAAATGTATCGAAATGGTCCAAGACCGTATCAAAACGCCTGGTAGAACTTGAAGAACTTAGTTGAAAATTTGCAGGCCGTATGGAAACTAGTTACATGCGTATCCAAACGCCTGTAACAGAAACACAAGTTTGGTTTTGAAAACACTTAAAAAATTGTTTGTGTTTTTGGTTTGACATAAAATTATTTGTTTGACTTTTAAATTTGTTAAAAACTTAAATTTTTTATTTCAAATTAATCCTTTAACTTCTTTATTATAGAAAAAATCAAATTTAGTTTTACATTTATGTACTTTACCCTTATTTTTAAGTCTTGGTTAAAACTTTATGGGTCCTCTAACTTTACTATTCTAACTATTTTAGCCTTTAAATTGTATTAAATATTTTTTACCCTCAAATTTTTATTTTTGTTAAATTAACTCAAAGTTGCATATCAATAAGTTAACTACATATGTCAAAATCCTTTACGAGGATTAACCTCATTTGGTGGATAATGTTTTATAAAACTAAAATAAATCTCATTTTTATTTATTATTTTTTATAAAACCATCAAGAATTAATCTAAAATCTACTAATTGATTAATTTGAATTTTATACTATAAGAAAAATAATCCTCTAATTCAATTTATTTTATTTATTTTAAAATTTAAGTCTTAAATTTAAAATTCAATAATAACAAAATATAATGTACTTAGAAAAGCAAATTAACTGAAAATTTTCTAAGCCGAGCATGAAAGTACCCTAGATGCCGCTAGACTTCTTTTATTTCAAATTTTCAATTCCCTTAAACTTCTCCTTCTAAGTTCCAACTATCAGAGATTTAATAAAAAAAAATTAACTATCAGTACCAGTTAAATTTTAACCCTTAATATTTATGATTTTTTTTTTTATCATTTTAGTCTTTATATTATTTTTAAGATAAATATAATCCTCAAATTAGAAAAATTATATCATAAGTTCTTCTTGTAGAGTCATTTATGAGACCAACCAACCAATCAAATAAATTTAGTTTATTAATTTTATCTTTTTTATTAAATGAATCTTCACTAATATTTACTATAAATTAAGTTTAAAAACAGTTTTTACAAAGTAAAGAATCATTTACTAAAAAAATGATATGAAAAAATTAATGAAGTAGATTCATTTGATTGGTTGGTCCCATATATAACTTCATGGGAATGACCAATGATATAATTTTTCTCGACCTATATTTTTTGTTAAATTACACTTTTTAACTAATGCTATGCCCATGGATTTTTAGAACTGAGACATGGCCTTAGGCGCCTATTGGGATGGTTTGGCCTCTAAGTAAGTATATCTGACCCAAGCGAGAGGGCTTTGATCCATATAGAAGCAAGGGAATAAAGAGAAAACTAGCAAGGGAAGAGATTGTGAGAAAACCAAGCTATAGCTCAGGGCTTTTATTAAATCAAAAAGCTCAAGAAAACAAAACTGATGCCTAAAGCAAAAACAAGATGAAGTGAATAAAGGTGAGGGTAAGCCTCTTTAAATAGCCCCTTATGTACCTAAGTTCTATCTAACTAAGATATTTAATCCTTCAAGGAGTAGAACTCCTTGGTCCCTAAGGTGTGACCGAATTGAGCCCTAGGGTGAAGCAGACTCAACCTATAGGTGTGTAGTAGAATTTGGACTTAGGGTGCGGCAAAATAGGTTCTTGGTGTAAACCGAACACGAGCCCTAGGTTGTGGGTGTATTCGGTCCCTTGGTGTGTGCTAGGGTCGGGCCTCTAGTTACAGATAAACTCTTCCTCTTGGTGTGTGAGAGAGTTGGGCCCTATGGTGTGTGTAGACTACCCCTTGGTATGCGATAAAGCTAGACACTATGGTGCGAACGGACTCTCCCTCTTGGGGTATGACAGAGCTCGACACTATGGTACGAAAACTCACCTCGGTGTACGAGAGAACTCGACCTAAAGGTACGGGCACCCTTAGCCCTCGGGTGTACGATAGAGTTGGGAACTAAGGTGCAGACAAACTCGGCCACTAGGTGTATGGAGAACTTGACCCTAGGGTGCAAACACACTCGGTCCCCATGTATCGAAACAACTTTCACGTGTTTCAATACTGATCATACCAGGAGTAAAAGTAAGCCTTAAAATCAGATCCAAACGACTCCAAATCATTCCCAACAGTCACAAACAGCTAGAAGCCCATTTAGGATGATAAAAGAAAACCTCAAGTATCAAGAGAAGATGAATGCTTCAATTGTAATAAAATTATGATCAAAAAATGTCTTAGTGTATAATTCTCATCTTTTGGGTAGACAACACTTATGAGTTTAATGTTTATATATGCTTAAGTGTCTTAGGATTGAGTGAGAGCTTAGTTGCAAACAATTAGCCTTATTAGAAGGATTATCAAAGTTTGCTTAGTTTATCTCTTTGTTGAGAAGATTCCCAAAGTTCGGGTCGTGAACTTTTGATGCTTGATTCAGGTTTGAATAAAGGTTTGCAAGGTTAGACCTTTGTCCTAAAAAGGAAAAGATTCTTAGTGAATTTTGGAAATCCTTAGTGGGAAGCTAAGGTAGTGTATGTAGGTGCTTGTTAGAATGTCGAACCACTCTAAATCATCGTGTTCATTGTCTATTTTTATTGCTTCCACAATTAACACCCAAATTTCCACTTCTCCACCACTTAGAAAGATTTAATAGATTGTGAACCGAGAACCTTCAAGCTAACAATTTGCATCAAAGCGAGGCTCAATCGAGAGAGATTAACATCCTATTGAGATGATCTGGCGAGCTCGACCAATTATCGATCAATGAATATTCCATGGCTCAATCCATTGACAAGCCACCATTTTTTGACGGGTCCAACTACTCCTAGTGGAAGATAAGGATGAAGTATTTCATCAACTCAAGAGACTACAAGCATTGGGATATAGTGGAGGACGGACCATTTATGCCAAAACGAAGTAAGGTAGAATTGAGCGTAGAAGATCACAAGAAGATGATGCTTAATAGTAAGGCTTTGCACATTCTTGTTTGTGCATTCCATCAACACATCTATGAGAGATGTCTTCTTGTGAGAGTGCCAAGGAAGTTTGAAGAAAGATCGAAGTTACATAAGAGGGTACAAATGAAGTGAAGGAGACCAAGATTGGACCCCTCAACCAAGAGTATGAGAACTTCAAGATGAATCCAAAATAGGACATTTCAAAGATGTTCGATCGATTCTCCACCATCACTAATGGAATTAGAGGATATGGAGAAATCATTTTGGAGGAAAAGCTTATTCATAAGCTCATCTATTCCCTTCCCGAGTCATGAGACTAAAAAAGGACCGCCATCATTGAAGCAAAGAATTTAAAGAATCTCAAGCTTGATGAACTCATGGGGTTACTCCTCACATATCAAATTATGATGAAAGGAAGAAAAGAGAACAAGAAGGAAGAGATTAGATTGATGGGGAAAAATATTCAAGAGCTTGGTGTAAATGTCAACAACATTACTCTTAAATCCTCCCACTGCATCCTCCTTGAAGATTCAAGTGAGGCGGATAGCAAAGAAGATGAAGAGCTTGCCCAACTCTTCATGGAATTCGATCGATTCGTGAGGAACAAAAGTAAGAAATCCTCAAAGCATGAATCAAAGAAGAAGATGAAGGATTCTCACAAGTCTAACAAAGATGGATCATCTTCAAAGAAGCAAGCATCAAGCATATGAAGAAGCAGACCTATGCTTGATGACCCTCAATGAGGGGAGATAACTTCTAACTCATCTTCTTCAAATTCATATACTTTTGATGAGTTACAAGAAGCCTATGATAAACTGGCTTTTGAATTTAAAGCTTTATTTTCTAAAAACAAAAGGATGATTTCAAATCTAAAAGTAAAAAATGATTTGCTTTCAAAAACCAATTTTGAAATTAAAGCAAGGTTAAAAGAATTTGAACTTAAAGTTCTTGATTTGCAAAACTTGCTTCAAAAGATGAAAAAAGATCATCAAATTACTTTATATGATCTTAAGAAGGAAAAAGATTTGATTTCCAAAGAACTTAAAATGAAAAAATAATTTAGGAAAATCAAACTTTTAATATAAACAATCTTGTAATACCCCAAAAATTATTCCTAATTCTAAAATCCTAATTTTGAAATCCCTAATTTGACCGGTTGGCTTTGCCACCACTGTGATTGGCGTTTGGAGTATGGGATTACATTCTTTGTGACCTTACATTCATTAGATTATCAGAACTGTGTACCTCGTATATTATACGAATATCTGTTATGAGACTTATGATTTGTGATAGTGATTGCATAATCATGTGCATGGGGTGGATTATACGGAGGAAGGTGGTTTTACCACACTGTGTTTTGGCGAAATAAGGGGTGAGGGGTTCTGGGAAATTACCTCCACTATGATCGGTTGGCTTTGCCACCACTGTGTTTGGCGTTCGGAGTATAGGACTGCATTCTCTGTTACATTGTGCTTATTTACTACAAAAATTTTGTTATAATTGTGATTATGATTTGAATGATATTGTGATGTTTGGCATTCTCTGTGGATTGTAGCTCATTCTTTTATTTTTTTTCCAGATATTTGGCCCTAGGAGTTGGTACTTGGAGATCTCTATCAGACAACGTTTTATTTTTTTCAGTACAGTTATTTACAAACATTTTTTCAATTATTTTGGGATTATTTAAAATTTAAGATGTTTTTAAACTTTATACATAAAACTGTTTTATCCAATTTTCTCTATTTTTAATCAGAATAAATACTTTTAAATTATTTACTTAATATTTAGTTTACAAATTTTCAAGTTGGTTTTATTATATCAAAAAGGTGGAGGTTCTAGAACTAATGTTTTGATATAATAATTAAAAAATAGTTTTGAACTAATTTGAAAAGATTTCAAAAATGATTCTTAAGCCCAAACAACTTGAAAATATATTTAAAAGGTTTTTGAGATATTTTAAATATGTTTTAAATGATTTAAAAAAACTAAAGAAATGATTTTAAACCAAGCGTTTCGATACACCTCTTAGGTGTTTCGATACAGTTATGCTTTTCAAAGGCAAAATTTCACAGGCGTTTCGATACTGTCTTGAACTGTTTTGATACCTTTTTGCCACTGGGAATCTTGGTTTTGATACCCATTCCGGTACACCCCCAACGGTCATTTGAAAACCCCCAACGGCTAGAAGAAGTATGGAAACGGCTAAGGTATGTTTTGATACCATGAAATAAGGGTTTCGATACAATTTTTAGGTGTTTTGATACCGGTTATTAAATATAGGTCAACGGTTATTTTCCAAAGTAGTTGTATCGAAACAGCTTCCACGTGTTTTGATATCGATCATATCAGAAGTAGAAATAAGTCTTGAAATTAGATTGAAATGACTCTAAATCACTCCTAACGGTCAAAAAGGGCTAGAAGCTCATTTGGGATGATAAAAGGAAGCCTCAAACATCAAGAGAAGATGAATGCTTCAATTGTCACAATATTATGATCAAAAAATGTCTTAGTGCATAATTCTCATCTTTTGGATAAACAACACTTGTGAGTTTAATGTTTATATATGATCAAGTGTCTTAGGATTGAGTGAGAGCTTAGTTGCAAACAATTAGCGTTATTAGAAGGATTAAAAAAGTTGCATAGTTTATCTCTTTGTTGAGAGGATTCCCAAAGTTGGGGTTGTGAACTTTGGATGCTTGATTCAGGTTTGAATAAAGGTTTGTAAGGTTAGCTCTTTGTCCTCAAAAGTAAGAGATTCTTAGTGAAATTTGGAAATCCTTAGTGGGAAGATAAGATAGTGGATGTAGGTTCTTGTTCGAAGTCTGAACCAGTCTAAATCATCGTGTCCGTTGTCTATTTTCATTGCTTCCACAACAAACACCCAAATTGTCAATTCTTCACCCCTTGGTAAGATCTAATCGGTTGTGAATCGAGCACCTTCAAGCCCAACAAGAATTCGACCATAGGGTCCAAGCTCACTTGGACCATGAGTGTGCGGGATAATTGAGCCCTAAGGTAAGTGAAAACTCGACCATCGGGTGTACGAGAGAATTGGGTCCTACAGTGCTGACAAGCTTGGCCTCTTTGTGTGAGTTAGAATTGGACTACAAGGTGCGGTCCATGACATTCTCCCCTATTACTTCTTGCGACATCTTTGTCGCTCGACAAATAAGAAATCCACTTATTTTGTCTTTGAATTGCCAAAGTTCCTTAGTCGGTTCCCAACTTCCTTGTCTATCTTGAAGCCCTTTTCACAAGAAAAAATACTCATTCTTCGGACGATGTTGCTTGCCAAAACTTGTTAAGTGTTGTAATGTGTTAACGATTTACGTGCAAGTATAAACATCGAAAAAGTAATAAATTATGTGAGTGAGATCGTTCCCACGAGGATTGGGTAGGTTATTTCAAAAATAGTTAACATACACAAAAGATAAGATAATCCTTTGTATAAACATATGCTAAAGCAATTCTGCACGTGTCACCAAAATGCTTTAGCAAATTAAAGATGTAACCAATGATGCTAGAGCGAAATGAAGAGCGTCACCAAAATACAGTAGAATAAAACTGATAATGGAGTAATAGATAAAGTTGCACAAACACAACACATAGGAGATATTCAAGCTTAAGACAAGCTAGACTTGCTACGGCAAAGATCTTACTTTTTATCTTGAAAGCTTATTGTTCCACTGATTTACAAGTGTTCGACAGAGTTTACTAACAATGCCTCCATTATACCTAGTTAGAAGGCCTAACACTCGAAAATGCTAAGGCATTACCTCCCGGTCTCAACACTAATACTTCTAACGTTAATAAAGTGCTACCCTTTTTAGACGTTGAAAATCTACCTACAATGCAAACGGTGCAAGTGTACACGTCGCAAGTAATAGTATAGATTTAGATATCGTCTACACAGGGATTGATTTGGGCCCCTTTGCTTAAGTTATTACACTGTAAAATAAACACACAAGTATTGATGATAAGAGTTTAAATAACAAAAATAACAATAAAGAGAAAGATAAATGAAATCAAATGGGTGAGAAAAGAGGTTGGATTATCCTGAATTGTGGGGTGATGTCCGAATTGAATTCTTCTTTGTAAATAAGTGCTCGCACCGCCCAACTCCTTCCGAGAATTGGGCTCAATCGATTACTTATGTCATTTCTTCGAGTTGTCAGTTCATAGATTGTTTGGGCAAATGCGACGAGGGAATTGCTCGGACAATTTTGGTTGCTATCCTTAAGGTTCAGCAAAGCTTAGCTTCTATTAGACTTTGAAATCCTGCACTTATCCCTAAGCCGAATTAGTTCTTTCACACTTGGATCGAACCATACCTATTCGTTTCGTGAATCCAATCCTCATAAATCTGGATAAATAAGTCATTTATCGAGGTCCTCTCTCGATTCTCTCGCAAACAAATCAAGTACCAAAAATAGGCAAACCTCAATTAAGAATAACTAAATACTTAGATAAAAATCCAAATCATTCTCACAACCACAAAACAAGATAATAAAACCAATTACATCAATTAATGGTTCTAAAAATATACAAAGAATAATTCAAAATTGATTCTCTCAAATCAACTCTAGAAATTGACTCCTAAATTGGACTCCTATTCGACTCATCACTAGCTTGATGCCATGTTCTTCCTTTTACAGGAGAAATCTCGGTTGACTTAGGTGAAAAGGTAAGAGTGAATTGGAAATATTCATAAAGAATATTTTCATTCTTTATTTGATTCTCATCACCATTTTGCTTTATTCTCCAATTCATTCCATTTCTTCTCTAATTGATCTTTTCACTGATTTCTTTCCCATTAGGGACTTCTTCATCAAGGAAGGAATCCTGCAAACATGGAAATACACCAAAGCAATATCATTTTCCACGAATATTAACCAAACCACGAAATTAAGATGACAACCAAGAAAATCATGTAAATATATATAAATGACTAATAATATAATTAATAATATGCTTAATTCTAATAATAATACGAGTAAAAAGGGTAATAAAAATAATAATTTTGGACATTCATCACTACCTTATCCCTAAGGAGAGTTAGGATTCTACTCCCGCAGTAACCCCTTGTCAAAGTTGGTATAGGTTTGTCTATCCCTAGATCTAAGCTTCATGAACCCCTTAGCTATGGCTATCTCCCGATGCTCTTACAAACGAAGCTTTAGAAGAAAAAGGTGTTAGCTTTCTTGAACAAAACACATAAATAAACACTCAAAACAGTAAACATTCATTCAAATAAAATAAAGATCATCCATAACAAGCCTAAGCCATACTAGTTTAGTTCATGGCTAGGTAAGAAAAGTTATTCCACTTTCATCGTTTGAAATACATTTTCAACAACTTAGAAAAGAGGTAAAGCAAAGTGAAGAGGAAGAAAGTCCCAAACGCATGTGCCGTGGAGCTTTCTTAGCTTGTCGCTCCTTCCGAAGTCGTGCAAATCCTTTGTTTGAAGCTCTCCAACAATGGTGGCTTATCTTGAGGTTGAAGACGAAGGTAAGTGGTCTCCTTTCTTCTTTCTTCTCCCTCGTTCTCTCTTAAAGTTCTCTCTTTTTTATTATTCTTTTGTCCACCCACAATGCTATAACATGCTGAAGTCCGATCCAACACTTAACATTATACTAAAGCATATCTTCCAATCTTTCAACTTTACCCCAACAACCTGCACGTCACCACCAACAAAATACCCTTCAAAGCAACATCTTTAAAAATAAAAGAGAAAATAAAATAAAAATTTAATCTAAATACAAATGCACATGAAATGCAACTAAATGCAATACAAATGAACTTGAAATCAAAAAAAACCTTAAGTACAAGAGTATAAAATATATATTTTTAGAGCGTAAACAGACGATATCCTGGCCGTTTAATAACCCTTTTTGCTTGAATTACCTGAAACATATTCTCGTATAAGATTTTTACTCTGACTGGTGCTTATTGTGATTTGACTCATTCCAGTTCTGATTCATCTTTTTGGAATGATTTTAGTAAACTTACATGAAACATCTAGTGAGCTTGGATGATTGCCGGTAACTCTAGTGGATAAGCCATATTACTTACTAATTTTAAGATTTTGAATGGATCTTCATATCTCTTCACAAACCCCTTATGCACGGTTGTACTTCATAATATCTCAGTTAGCTTGACAAGGACTAAGTCTCTGACTTGGAAGTTTATATCCTCACATTTTCTGTATGCCCATTTTTTAGTTCGCTTTCTTGCTTTATGTAAACAAGCTCGAGCTAAGCTCTAGCCATTTTGTAGCAAACTTGTGGATTACTTGCTTGGGTACCTTATACTTGTTAGCATCAATGTTGGGTATGGATGATCGTTGGTTGATCGCTTTACTCCCTTTTAACTTTTAGGGAGATTAACGTTCATCCTTGGTTACTTTAGGGGAACTTTTTCTCGTGATTGTTTGAGAATTTTCAATTGTTATAACAATTCCTTGTGTTCTTTCATTGCGACCTTGTGTTGCTTGCTAACAAGACAAGTTTTCTCACTAGACTTTGCATCGAGAAGTTCCTTCAATGGTCTGCATAACTCCTCATGCTTGGGCAGAGCCTTCCGATAAAGGACTTGGGTTGTTGGCTCCGTTTTTGGCACAAACTTAAGCTTGTGGTCGGCTCCTTGATTTGGTTAAGGAGTTTTGGCAACTTGAGGGGTATCACATCTCGAAGTTTAGCTAAAGCTTGCCCCACCTGCGTTGGGATTTTTTTTGGCATGATTAGATCATCATGAACCACTGTTGTGACCTATGTTGGCATTTTCTTTTATATTCTTTTGCTAAATTGAATGACGGACATCACCTTTGCTTTAAACCTAAGCATTCTGTTTTTCGGTACCAAGCATGGGGTATTTCTTATATATCACTTCGTCTAAATAACTTAATTCGATCAAGGAAATCAATATCGATCATAAAGTCAAAATTATAAAGGGGTATTACATTTATTGATTTCTTTCCGGACCAATTGTCGATCTTGAGTTTGATTCCTTTTTTTCTACTCTCATAATTGGAGTCTCGATAGAATTTATGGTTTTAATATACTCACTTTCCTTTTTAACATGAAGTCCAAGCTTTTTTGTAGTTTATTCTGACATGAACAAGTCTGAGGCACCAATGTTCACTAGTGCATTCAAAATTTTGCCTACCATGATGAATTTTACGTACATCAAACCTTTCTTTTTGGAATTTCCCTTAATCTCCATGAAATTAATGGTGGAATTAAGTTTAAAAATTTTCACTTTGTATTTATCTTCATGAATGGCTACATCTTTCTCAAGTTGGGGACAATCCCTCTTCATGTGATTGCCTCTATAATTGAAACAATTAAGTTGAGGACTTTTTTTTCCTATGGTTTTTTAAAGTTTAACATTTTTGTTGGGCGACTTTCGGGGCTCACATTTGGTATGTTTAGACTCTTGTTTTTGGTTATTGTCTTTATACTTTATCCTTTGTTTAGAGCACTACGAATTTGTGTATTCATGTTCAGTTAGGGAATTGAAAACACTCAACGCCTTGGAAAGGTCTTGAATCCTCATGTGGTGTAATTTCATCTCTGTCCAATGTTATAAACTGTTTTTAAGGCAAAAAGGGTATCAACTTCACTCATACCTTGAATTCAAATCCTAACTTTAGTGAACTTGTTGACATATTCCCGAATTAAACTATCGTGCTTTAATTGGTGAATTTTTCTTAGGCTTCATATTGAGCATTCTTTGGGTAAATATTCTCTTTGAACTCGAATTGAAATTCTTTCAATGTTTTGATGGAAATCACCCCATCCTATGATTAAAAACACTTATGTCGCCACCATAGGAGTGCAAAATCCACCGAATAGAAAGAGGCGATGTTTATCTTTGTGATTCTTCATTGATGCTCGTGAGTTAAAAACATTGCTCCAATCCCCAAACGAATTTATTCACTTCTTAGGCGTCCATTGTCCATTTGAATTCCTTTAGTTTTGGCACATTGATCCTGGCTTTAGCCATTGTTACTTCACCCACCATATCGATTAATACAACATTCTTGTAGAGGAATAACTCAACATTGAGCTTTTTTATTTCCCCCCAATAATTCACCCTTTGTTTCCTTCATTGCAATTTGAAGGGAAACATCTTCTTGCTTCAATTTCTCATACATCTCGTTGACGACACCTTTAAATTTTTTTGTGACATCATCCTTTAGGGGATTAACTTTGGCTTTTTAATTCTTTGAGACGATCATTGATAATGTATAGGGATTCCATCTATACATTTTAATTGGAATCGGGTTGTTTCAAGTTTTTTTCAAGAGTTATAAACCAATCATTTAAGGGAAATCTCTTTTTATCAATTTCTTGAGCCTCCATGGCCTTTTTTCTGCCACAATCTCTTCTTTCTTGTCCACCTCGAGTAGATTCCCTTACTTTGATAGGCACCCTTTGGGATGGTTTAGCGTCTAAGTAAGCATATATGACCCAAGCCAGAGGGCTTGATCCATATGGAAACGACGAAATAATGAGAGAATTGACAATGAAAGAGATTATGGGGAAAACCAAATGATAGCTCGGGGTTTTTATTAAATCCAAAAGCTCAAGAAGAAAACGTTGATTCCTAAAGCAAAAACAAGATAAAATAAATAATAAGGTGGGGTATGCTTCTTTATATAGCCCCTTATGTACCAAAGTTCTATTTTAACTGGATAATTAATCCTTCAAGGAGTAGAACTTATTAGCCCCAAAGGTGTGGTCGAACTAGGCCCTATGTTGCAGTAGACTCAACATCTGGGTGTGTAGCAAAATTGGGTCCTAGGGTGTAGTAAACTTGGCCCTTGGTGTGAGCCAGAAACAAGCACTAGGTCGCGGGTGTATTCGACCCTCTGTTATGTTCCTAGATAAGGCCCCTGATTGCGGATAGACTCACGCCCTTGGTGTGGGACAACGCTAGACGTTATGGTGCAAATAGACTTGTCTCTCGGGTATAGAAAAACTCGTCCCTAGAGTGTAGGCATACTCAGCCCTCGTGTGCACGACAGAGATGGACACTATGGTGCTGACAGACTCAACCTCCGAGTGTGAGGGAGAACTCACCCCTAGGGTGAGGGCACACCCGACCTCCGGGTGTAAGGGAGAACTAAGCCCTAAGGTGTGGGCAAACTTAGCCCTCAGGTGTCCAAGAGAATTAGGCTCTGTGGTGTTGATAGGCTTGACCCCTTGGTATCCTCTAGAATTGGACTCCAAGGTGCGATCCGTACATTAACATATTGGTTATACTTGAATGAATGTCCCTCTTTTGGTATACCCTCATCTTTGGCCTCTGAATTTGACTCACTAAAGTGATTCATTTCTATATTATTCAAACATTGTCTTGTGTTCTGACTCTTCTTTGCCCCTCGACTGAGTAGTGACTCACTATAGAATTAGATTTTTTTGTCTTTTAAACCTTTCTCATTTTAATAAGATCTTTAACTTTGTTTTTTGGCACATTATAATTTTCGATAGTGTGTGATAAGTGCATAAAAGTCTTATTATTTATATCAATTTTCTACTCAATTATTGTTAATAATAGACAAATTTAATGGTAATAATGGATAATTTTTTTTGTTTTCCATATTCCAACATCCCAACACTTAATTCATATTTTTATCTATTATTTGGTATAAAAAAGGTACAGTTAGTGGTTTTCTCTTGTAAGACAAGAAACAACCATATAGGTCATACCAGTTAGTATGATGGACGCTAGAAACTAAAGCTAAAATGTAGATAAGCACCCGTAACGGTAGAAATAAAGAGTTAATATGGAATTAAATGAGATAAATTAGGAAATAAAATAAAGAATTGTAATTTAATATGAACATGTATTCATTTCCTTTTATAACTCCTACCTTTATGAAAGACTATACCCTAGGCTTGGCCTATATAAATAAATCCCTTAGGTTTAGAGAAGTCAAGTCGGTTCTCATGGAAAAGCCCTAAGCCGCCGACAAGATCATTATGTTCTAAACTCCCACCGAGGCTTAGGTTAGTTATAGAGTAGTTAGGGACCAAAGTTGTATCTTATTTGAGATTTAGTAATGTAATCCTTATTTTCATAGTTTACTTTCTTTTGGATTTTACTCTTCTTTACATACGAGCTTGAAAGATAAGTTTATGATGAAAAATATATTTTTCTAATATTAGAAGAGTTAGACTCACGAAACGAGAAAGTACGGTCTTTGCTCATGGGCATCGACTAATCCGTAAGGGTTTCAATGACTAAAAGGATGTATATTATCAGTTGTTGTTCATACTTGATTCACACCGGGAGATATTATCAAGACATGGATTTCAATAGTTCTCCGAATTACGGATAAGAAAGAGACATACAAGAATACTCTTTCGAACTAAGGAAAGTTGAGTTATCGACAAGGCATAACCCCGTCGAGGAAGCCAAGGCGACCCTTCGTGCGACCCGCTGCGAGTCAACCCAACGCATTAATAAATGGACAATAAGTGCAATTGAATTCCCCTATACAAATCAATCAACCCGGTCTTATTCTTATAATTAAGATTCCATTTATTTACTTAGTAGTTCTCTTTATTTTAATTATTCTCTATCCAAATCACTTGTGTTCTTTTATTTTTCTTAAATTATAGAATTAACGTGCTACTTAGGAAGATCTAGTCCCTATGAGATCTATATCTAAAATATTAAAATTTGGCAAGAAGTGGACGCTTCGCAAATAAACATAAGACTCCAAAGCTCACACTAGTGTGACCCAAATTTTCTATATGATAATTTTATCTTGCATGAAAAGTATTTTTTTTACTCCATATAGGTGTATTAATAAGGGTACGAATCGGTACTGATACGGGGGCTAGCTGTATCGTTACAGTGAGCGTCCTTGGGCTCTTCGAAGGAGACAATATCGGTACGCGTTGGAGGCGTATCGATATTAGATAGCATACCAATACCCTGTGTGTGCGTATCAGTACTCGTTGGGCAATCTATCAAAAAATTAATGTTTAAGTTCGGGGTTTATAATTCATGATAATGGGATCTAAGGGTATCTTATATTGCAAAATAAATGTTAAATATGATAAAATGATAATTTAAGCCTGAATACGAGAAATACGACTTAAGACTCGGTAAGCCTTAGGTGGTTTAAATGGAAGATAGAAACCATATGATCCTTGGTGCGTTTTTGGTGCTATGTGTTAACTAAGACCTTGATGTGTGTTAATAGGTTACTTAACATATTAAACTCTTGTTTGATAGGAATTCTAATACCCAAGAAATTAGTGTTGCAATACCATGAAGACATACCGAATGAAGGATCTCGATGTTATGTGAATGTATGCCTCATTCAAAGATGCTCGATGTGACATTTTGAGCATAAGATTTGGAGGATCTTGATGTTGTATAGACGTGAATCTCACTTGTAATGTAGGATCTTGATGCTGTGTGGACGCGAGCCTCGCTACTTTGTGCTTGATTTTGCTATGTATATGCAATGTACGATAGTATACATTCATGATGCCATGTGTTTAGGAAATTATGGTAACATCATCATATCATACATGATATCACATGTGTTGTATTGCTTTAGTCATGATATGTACGATATATGGTCGAGTGAAGGTGTACCCACTAAGCTTTTGTAGCACACTCCATTCACTCTTCGTACCTTTTCAAATGAGTATTTCACTCTTGACCTCATCCACCTTGATTTATAAAGTTTTCACCTTGACTTCACAAGTTCACTCCCTCAAACATTCTTCAACTCTTTGAGAGCACGTTGGGTCTCGTCCTTGAACCTATCCTCCATGGAATCTAAATTGTCAAGATGTAATCTATGGCACCATGGATTTTCTTTATGCCCTTCATCAAATTTTTCGTTAAAAATGTCATGTTCGTCCAATTCATAGAATATCTCTTTGTACACTTCATGGATTTCCTCTAAAATATCATCATTCTCACTGTCTTTCAATATAAGTCTAGATAACTTCATGTTAGTTATCACGTCTTTTGTAGTCTCATTCGTTGCTTCAACTATAATTAGGGTCTCCTAATGTCTTTGAACATCTTTTTGCTCCACTACAAGCTTGGACCCGGGTCTATGATCTTCTAAGAAGGTTTCGAGCATACTCCATTCACTCTTCGCACCTTTTCAAATGAGTAGTTCATTCTTGACCTCATCCACCTTGATTTTCAAAGTTTTCACCTTGACTTCACAAGCATCAATCCCCCAAACATTCTTCAACCCTTTGAGAGCATGTTGGGTCTCGTCCTTGAACCTATCCTCCATGGAACCTAAATTGTCAAGATGTAATCTACGACACCATGGATTTTCTTTATGCCCTTCATCAAATTTTTCGTTGAAAATGTCATGTTTGTCCAATTCATAGAATATCTCTGTGTACTCTTCATGAATTTCCTCTAAAATATCATCATTAAAGGATTATAACCTTTGCATCGTAATAATATCTCTTCATTTTTCTATCTCGATCACTTCTCATAAACTAGCTTGACTGCAACTATAACCACATTCAAACACAAGTCCCTTCAACTCGCTTTGATACTACTTGTCACGTACCTAGAGTTTCACGTTTGTAAAAGTCAACTACTTGTCCGCAATGCGCGGCCTTAGATTCCTCGTGATGTTTCTTGGTCGAATATCTACGTCTAAGTAAGCCTTCAACCAACCTTACGAGAACTCCTACTCGATAAAGGTTTGGACAAGCTCTCAAGACTTTGATGAATGTAGAAACTATTAAGCTTGAAGGTGTCTATCCATAAACACTCGAGAGGCAACAAGAACAAAGAGCTAAATAAAGAACAAAAGAACTACAGTAAATGTCTCAAAACGTTTTATTACTCTCTCTCAAAGAGGATAAATGAAATTTAGTGATTACAAATGAGAGTGAAAGCTCTCTATTTATAGTTGAGCTCCCACTCAACCAATGGTAGTAAGGATTGATTTACATGGATGGCTAGGATTAGCCTGAATTAAATACAAAATCATATCTAAGTACATCAATCCATAGGAAACTTTTCTTGGATAGTTGATCTTTCCCGAAACGGCAAGGTTCTCCTTTATCGTCATCTGAATATCTGTCTTTGGCCTTTTTTTGAAATGAGATCTCTAGCTTTCTTCAAGTGTTGGGTCAATTCTGATAGTTTTGGTGAACCCGACTGAACCTCTATATTGGGCAATTGAGCGCCTATCACGGATCTAAATGTGTGGGATGTCAAATTAACAATATATACAAATTTAAAAACAAATTTAAGAGGTAAATGCAAATATACTTGCAAATATACATTATCGAAAAACTCACACATATATTTTATATACATACATATATAAATTATGATATAAGATTAGAGTTTAAGGTATTGATGTAGAGTTTAAATTTATGATTTAGAATTTAGGGTAAGACCTTAGAATTTAAATTTTTCGTGTTTAGCATAAAAAATAACGCAGATTTTTTATTCATCTCATTAGTTTAAATAATTAATTTAATATTTCAAACATATTGTTTTATTGTTGGATTTATTTATATATTTAGAAAAGAGAATAAACTTTTACGGTTAGATTAATTTATTTATTTGATAAATTAAAAAAAATTAAAAAAATATATAAATAATTAAATTTAGAGACATTTAACTGATAAGGGCCTTAAATGATTGAGTTTCCTTGAAACCAAATTTTGTGTTGTTGAATCTTAAACCATATTGGTAATATGTGTCACTCTCCGTTTGGTTATAGTTAATTTAATAAAATTATTAAATAAAATTAAGCAATTCCACATCAGCACCTTAACCCGCATAAATTTGTTATATAAAAAAAATTCATCGTTTTTTAATTAACGATTTTCATCCAAAAAATCATTTTGACAAAAGTAAAATTAATAAAGTTAAAATGTTTCAAAAATATTAAAGACCAAAATAACGAATCTATGGAACGTTAAAGGCACATTTTGACATCATGCCATTAATTAAAAATAAAACTGTTATCATTACCTTATTTATCCTAAATACTAATTTGTTGCATAGTTAAAAATTTAAGTTATAATGGTTGAATTTAAAAATGTGATGTTAAAATTAAATTACGATATTAAAATTTTAAAAAATAATGTTGATAAATTTAGATAATTATTGTATTAATTGTTTAATATTTCTTTAGATAAAACTTATATACAAAATGTTTTTCAACAAATTCCAAGACGTCAACTTATATTTATAATTTCACTATATCAGTGATCTTAATTAAAAAAATAATAATATATAATTAACAAAAAAATCCACTAATTGATTAAGTGATTAAAGAAATTCGTATTGCTCTATCTTTTATGGGTCTCGGTGGCAATGTGGCGAGTCAAGGACGATTTTGCATTTCTCACTCTATCCCCAATACATGCGGGTACGATTTTGGGAATCTCCATTAAATATTTTGAAATTTTTTCCGTTCACATACACATCCCTTGTAGATCCTCGTAGTTTTTATTAATTGCGTACCAAAAAATAAACAAAACGTATTACATTAAAACAAATATTCAACATTAAATATCTAAAATCATAAACTTAAATGATAAATTTAATTTTATCGATAACTAAAACTATTTCAAAACTATGAAACATGACTAAAATATTAACTATCGAAACATGTCCATCATTGCTATCTTTTAAAAGAAAATATGTAACTACTAATCTATTGTTCCAAATCATGACTCATTTGTTCTAAAAGAAACTACATTGGATAATATTTTCAACCATATAAATTATCTCTTCTATTTTACTAGTATGATTTATAATAAATTTCTGAAGTCATTGTTGTTTCTGAAACAATGTCATATTTTTTTCTAACCTTTGTTCACTTAAAAATTAATAAATTTTAATAGTAACTCGAAATCAAGATCCGTTTGTTTTAAATAAATATAGAATAGTTATATAAATATAAAGTTCACTTCATGATTTATTTCGTAAAATGTTTGTTGATTTTTTAAAGTCATTAATAAAATTATTTTTAAGGAATTTGTTATAAATTTTTACGATATTTCAATATTCAAATATTTATATTTTTAAAATATATATTAAAATCGATCATTGTATATTTTAAATAAAATTATATTGATCATGTTTATAACAATGTATATATCACTTTCTAATTATTTTTATGAAATTTACGAAGAATTTTCATGCTCCAATCGGTCATACTTAGATTATGAGAGATTAAATTTTTGTTGAAAATTAATAAAATACTCTTCTGGCTATCGAACTTTCTAAAATACTATAGATGCATGCAGATATTTTTTTTTTCAGAGATCCATGCAGTGGTTTATATGGGTACGATTCAATTATCCCTAAGATTGAGATATAAGAATCCCCGTCTCTATCCCCATTTAAGCTTCGATGATAAAACTTTACTCATTATTGTTACCATGATTGAAGATTTCAATTATTCCTCGTACTTGTCGATTCAAATCTCCATGATTTTGATTATTTCCCATATGATTGATATCTCTACTTATGAGTTTAAATCTTGATATTTATTTTAATCTTGTCATTTTCATTTTTTAAAGAATGAATCACTAAATTTTAACTTATATTTAAATGAAATAATTAATCTATACTAAAAATAATCACTCGTATTCTAAAAAATATCTTTAATTCTAAACACTAAAACCAGGGACGATTCAAAGATTTTAGGGGTCTGTACAATTTATTAAAATGTGACCTATAGAAGTAATTATCCACAATCTCTGCTAGTTCTAAAAATATGATTCTTATAACTTATAAGCAATTTATCTACAACCCTTACTAGTTCTAAAAATGTGGCCCTTAGAAGCAATTATCTATTTTAGAGGCCCATGTGCGGTCACTACTATCGCGTTTTTCTAAAATTCTACTGGTTCTATAGAAGCAATAGTTCGTGATACGAATAATTAATGAGATTTTATAATTAATTATTACATTTAAAAATAATTATAACATTTTAACAATTATAATCCATCTTTCTTAAGAGTATTTTTAAAATTTTATAATGAATTTCAAGATTAAAATATCTAATGAATGTGGTTTATCAAAATTTTGGGGTTCTCTTTTTTAGGGAGCCCTGTGTGGTAGCTCTTATTGTGCATATGTTAACGCTCTAAAAAGCGTATATTTTATACCATTTTACTTAAGGTTTTGTTTGATTTCAAGTTCATTTGCATTGGATTTAGTTGCATTTCATGTGCATTTGCATTTAGTTTAGGATTTTATTTTATTTTCTCTTTTATTTTAAAAGGTGCTGCTTTGAAGGGTATTTTTCTTGGTGATGATGTGCAGATGCTGGGGCAAGTTGAGAGAATGAAAGAGATGCTATAGCATATTTTTAAGTGTTGGATCGGGCTTCAAGATGCTATAGCATTGTGGGCGGACAAAACAGAATAAAAAAAGGACATACATGCAGCTCACTATTCTCATGTGTTTTGTCAGGCCAGCTGCACCTCTCCTTGACAGGCGTTGCACCGCTCCTGTGGACCTGCATTTTGCTGCCATCTGCTGCAGTAAATGTCAGGGAATATTCCCTTGCATATTTAGGGCACAAAACCCTAGAAGCCTCCTATAAATACAACCTCAAGCTTCCTTCTACAAAGTACGGTGAAATAGAGCTGAAAAATAGCAAGAGAGCTAAAAAGAAAAATGAGCGAACTTTGAGAGAGCACGAGGGAGAAGAAAGAAGAAAGGTGACCACTTTCCTTCGTCTTCAACCTCTAGCCAAGCCACCATTGTTGGAGAGCTTCAGCAAGGAATTTCGCGACTTCGGGAGGAGCGGCAAGCTAGAAAAGCTTCACGGCACATGCGTTTGGGACTTCCTTCCTCTTCACTTTGTTTTACCTCTTTTCTAAGTTGTTGAAAATGTATTTCAATTGATGAAAGTTGAATAATTTTCCTTACCTAGCCATAAACTAAACTAGTATGGCTTAGGCTTGTTATGGATGATCTTTACTTCTTTTGAATGAATGTTTACTGTTTTGAGTGTTTATCTTAGTGTTTTGTTCAAGAAAGCTAACACCTTTATCATCTAAACCTTGGTTTGTAAGAGCACCGGAAGGTAGCCATAGCTAAGGTGTTCAGGAAGCTTAGATCTAGGGATAGATAAAGCTAGACCAACTTGAACAATGGGGTTATTACGGGAGCAGAATTCTAACTCACCTTAGGGATAAGGTAGAGTTTCAACGACTAAAAGGGGTAGCACTTTATCAACATTAGAAGTGTTAGGATTGAGACTGGTAGGTAATGCCTTAGCATTTTCGAGTGTTAGGCCTTCTGACTAGGGATAGTGGAGGCATTTTTAATAAACTCTGTCGAGCACTTGTTGAACTAGTGGAACAGTAGACCTTCAGGATAAAAAATAGGATCCTTACTGTAGCAAGCCTAGCCTGTCTTAAGCTTGAATATTTTCTCTGTGTTGTGTTTGTGCAGCTTTATTTTATTTACTCCGTTATCTGTTTATTTTGCTATCGTTTTTCAGTGACAAGCTTTATTTTGCTACTATATTCTTTGTGACATCTTTATTTTGCTAAAGTATTTTGGTGATATTTGCATAATTGCTTTAGCATTTGTTAATAAAAAGGATTATTCTATCTTTTGTGTATGTTAACTATTTATGAAATAACCTACCCAATCCTTGTGGGAACGATCTCACGCACACACTTTATTACTTGTTCGATGTGTATACTTGCACGCAAACCAATCTAACTTTTAAACATCGCATCCACACAAAACAGCATATCCATACCCACCGACTAAAACACCATTACATGTTTTATCAATGTCAACTTAAATCAAATTCATCCTTTATATAAATCCTTTAAACATGAACATTGAATGAAGAATGTAAAAGACAATAGAAATATATACTGTATAAAAACTATCATTATCAATTAACACAAGCTAAGTATCATTCCCAAATCATAAATATTGAATAAAATGGATTATATTTAATAGAGTGCTTATATGTGATTAGCGTATCCGTTAAAAAAATGTAATTTGACGAGATTTGGTTATCAATGTTCATCTATTATTTATTCTGTGTGAGTTCGAATTATTAAAATTAAATTATAATTTAATTTAAAATTTATCATGTTAAATCATCAAAAATAAAATACTAGATGTAAAAGCATACCTGAATTCGTTGATGAATTGAACCCTTTAATAAAGATTGATCAAAAGGTAGTTGTAATTAGTGGCAAATCCAGAAATATATTTGAGGGTAGATATAAATAAAATTTTAAAATCTCAGAATAAACAAATACGTTAAATACTATAAAATTCCAAAGATTAATTTATAAAAATTAAAAAATTAAGAATAAATATATAAACATTGAAAAGTTTTGAGTAGACGTGTGCTCACCCTATCTTTAGTGTACATCCGTCACTGGTTATGATCTTCCAAGAAGATAACTTAGCCCTTGATGTAAAAACTCTGTGATAAGGACAAAAGTAATACAAATTAACCTATTTTTTGGATATTACCTTTTTATATAGTTGATTTGATAAATCAACTATTAAATATTTATAATTTTGCTCCTCGTTAAATTATGTATACATCTTATGATATCTATATTTATATTTTTATGACACTTTAATATCTATGACATAACTAACATAATTAGCCATTTAATTTTGTATCATACTTTAGAACATCATATAATTTATATGTGTTCACAAATACGAATTTTAATCTAACACGAGTCTTACATTTATCTTAAAAATATTAACTTAATATAATTAATTTAATAAATAACTATTAGATATTATAACTTTGAACCTCATTTAATTATATATACATCTTTTGTATTTTAATATCTACACTTCTATTTTTATTTTTATTACACTTTAATATATATGACATGACTAATATAATTGATCACTTAATTTTTTATATACTTCATAATAACATATATTTTATATGTGTTTATAATTACGAATTTTAATCAAACACAAATTCGAGATTTATCTTAAAATATCATTATAAAATAATTGAATAAAAATCATAATTTATCATACTATAAATAAATAAATAAAAATAATGAATGGTATATAATAAATATTTATAAAATTTATTTAACATAAAAAATAATTAAAATATTATTGTTTTCCAACATTGTCAACACCTCAATACCCATGAATTTCTCAATGCTTCTCATTATATATTCTTCTCTCCATTGTGGCTACAATTTTTCTCAAGAGAAAAGTTTTGTTATTTATAATTTTAATTATGATTAAATTAATTTATGAAATCCTTTAATAAGTGATAATTTGTGATTTATGATTGCACATGAGACTCATATAATAACCAACATATTTGATTTAATTTCATAAATAAATATGTAAAAAGTGGGAGGATAGACTCTTGTCTTCATCATTTAATTGCACCGTCCCACCTAAACAATGGTGACCGAAAGATTTGGCTATGGCAGCTTTAATTGAAACTCCACCTGCATTTTCATGCTCATCTCGTTTTTATACAAATCCCCAAAACCCCAAATACCATCTCTCACTAGTCAACAATGGCTGCTTTCAATTCATTGCCTTTCTTCTTCACAGTTGCTGCCTTCTTTCTTGCATGGCTGCTTCTCTCTCGTTCTCGTAAATCTCGAACCAAACGTCTCAAACTACCGCCGGGACCCCCTGGATGGCCTGTCGTTGGCAATCTTTTCCAGGCTGCTCGCTCAGGAAAGCCTTTCTTTCAATACGTTGACGATCTTCGCCGGGAATATGGGCCCATTTTCACTCTAAAGATGGGGACTCGAACTATGATTATACTCAGCGACGCCATGCTCTGCCATGAAGCTTTCATCGAGAAGGGTGCTATCTTCGCCAGCAGGCCCCGAGAGAATCCCACCCGGAGCATCTTTAGTTGCAATAAGTTCACCGTAAACGCCGCCGTTTACGGCCCTGAATGGAGGTCCCTGAGACGAAACATGGTTCAGAATATGTTAAGCTCGAGTAGGATTAAAGAGTTCGTTGGTACAAGACAGCAAGCAATGGATAAACTCATCGATCGTCTTCGTGTCGAAGCCGAGAGTAATGGCGGCGTAGTTTCGGTGCTGAAAAACGCTCGTTTCGCCGTGTTTTGTATACTCTTAGGGATGTGTTTCGGGCTCGAAATGGATGAAGAAACCGTTGAGAAAATGGATCAAACAATGAAATCTGTTTTGATTGCACTTGATCCGAGAATCGACGATTATCTCCCAATTTTACGCCCCTTTTTCGCCAAGCAACGCAAGCGAGCACTCCAAGTTCGTAAACAGCAAATCGAAAACATCGTCCCGTTCATCCAACAGCGTCGAGCAGCTCTTCGAGATCCAGGATCGGATAAATCGGCGATGACGTTTTCGTATCTCGACACCCTTTTCGATCTCAAAGTTGAGGGAAGAAACTCGGAACCGTCCGACTCGGAGCTGGTCACACTTTGCTCCGAGTTCATCAATGGCGGAACCGATACAACCGCTACTGCAGTCGAATGGGGCATTGCTCAGCTGATTCAGAACCCAGATGTCCAATCCAAACTGGTCGATGAAATCAAATGGACAGTTGGCGATCGAACAGTGGAAGAGAAAGACGTCGAGAAAATGAAATATTTACAAGCAATAGTTAAAGAACTGTTACGGAAGCACCCGCCAACCTACTTTTCATTAACTCACGCAGCGACTGAGCCAGCTACTTTGGGTGGATTCGACATCCCCGTTGATGCAAATGTCGAGACTTTCTTGCCAGGGATCAGTGAAGATCCCAAAATCTGGTCCAACCCAGAAAAGTTCGACCCTGATAGATTCTATTTAGGTAAAGAAGATGCGGATATAACCGGGGTAACAATGGTGAAAATGATGCCATTTGGTGCTGGCAGAAGGATTTGTCCTGGATTAACAATGGCAACGGTTCATATTCACCTAATGTTAGCAAGAATGGTTCAGGAATTTGAATGGACTGCTTATCCACCTGGTTCCAGCATTGATTTTACTGGGAAATTTGAGTTCACCGTGGTGATGAAAAATACTTTACAAGCAAGCATCAAGCCAAGGTCTTAAGGGTGAGATTAGATACTTAATTTGGGTTTGAAAGCATAATAAAAAATGGTTTTGAACCAAGAATGATCAAGCATAGAATTGATTAGGAATAATCATTTGTGAAGTTATTCTGATATTTTAGTTTATGATCACACGATATCTTCGTTAAATACTAAAATTATATCGTACGTTATTCTCGTAACGTTAGTTATAGGATTGACCAATCAAATACATTTATTTTATTAATTTTTTTCATCCCATTTTTTTTATCAAATGAATCTTCGCTTTGTAAAAATTGTTTCTAAATTTAATTCACACAAAATGTTAGTGAAGATTCACTTGATGAAAAAAATTAATGAAATGGACGTGTTTAATTGATTAGTCTCATAGATGACATCACGAAAAATAACTCATGATATTATTTTTCGTCAAATATATATATTTCAATAAAATCGTACAAAAGGACAATTTTATAAATTATAATTTTTAAATAATTTTATATGATCATATTTTTTAATCTTTTGATTTAAAAAAACACATTCATTACAAATAAAATTATTTAAATCTGAATCTATTAAAATAAACATTATTTTTACAGTAAAATCAATTATTAAGTTTAATTATAAATTATTTTTTAAAAATTGAATTTAGAATTCAGATAATGTAAAAAAAACATTATGATGCCAAAATAATTCTTGATTATTACGGTAATTTTAATTTATTTTACCTTTTCTGATTTAGATGAAGAATCCTTTCAGGTCGCGGTCAAAGTAAAAAAAAAAATTAAAAAAAAAAGAATACCAAAGTATTTGAAAACCGTCAACCCTAATTAAAAAAATATCACTCTTAAATGTATTAAAACAATATCTGAGCATACTAACTCAATTAACATGTTTATGTTTCAAACAAGAGATTTAACTGGTAAAATAAGAGAATCGAATATTAACCATATTTTGATAACCTTATTGGGACTCTTGGCATTAAAACCGAAATTATCATAAAAGTTTTATCTACGAACGAGTGCATGATCGAGAGACTAGCATATATGTTTTATTTACAAACAAGTGTATGATCGAGAGACTAGTGTCACGGCAAGAAGCATTAAAACCATATCAAAAAAAAAATGATGTCTTGGGGTATATAAACGGTGGCACTGCACATCCTATAAGACATGTCTCTTAGAAAAAAGATAATAACCCCGTAATACTAGCATATAACAATTTTGTACGTGATTTACGAATGTTTCCATCGATAATAATTCTGTAGGCCCATAAAAATGATGTAAATATATAGGATATGACTAGCCCTCGTTAGTATTAATTAGTGAGGTTTTAGGAATGCAATGGCTCCGGTTTTTGAAACTAAAACAGGGTTGGTATTGGTAATGATCATATTACTAGTGAACCCATTGATTAAAGTTTTTTTGGCAACATTTACATCATTTTCTTCTTTTCGTTTATAGTTCATATTAATGAACCAACCATATAGTTGTCTACCCTATTACTTTATAATTATTGCACCTAAAATGTAGTTCAACAATTGATAATGATGGTTCTACTTTGGAAAAAATCGTAATATGTGAAGGAAATAATTCCACGTTAGAAATTAGAAGCACGAATTCTCTTAAGGAAACTGGAAAGCAGAAACATATTTTATAATTTGTTTAAAGTATAATTTATCTCATATTTCTGCAGTCCTTTAAAATTTGTAATTAAAAAAACTCCATGTAATTATCAATTTTTTTAGCTACAAATATATATTATGAAGTTATACAAATCATTACAATACTTACAAAATTGTCTGGAATAATTACATAAAATATTACTTGGTTACAAATTAGGGAAATAAAACACATTTTATGTATAAAAACATAAATTCTATCGTTCTGTTTTGTTATGATTTATTGATCAAATATTTTTGATATAATAATTATATGAAAAATATTTTATGTTTGTTTAAAAAATTCGAAAATCCTTGAAATTCGAAAGATATATTTTAAACATTTTGGTAACCTTTTAACTAATGTCATTATGGTTAAAAGATAGTCAAGTTTTTATATTTTTAAAGAAGGTTTTTGATACCTCTATTTGATGGGTTTAAAACCTTTCGAAGAAGAAGGTTACTTTAACCATTCAAGCTTAATATTAAGAGAAATAATTTTTAAATCTTTATTTTTATATTTCTCTCATAAATATTTATATATAATGTTTTTATTGTATATCTTGTACTCTTTTTTGTGAGTTTAAATCTTGTAAACACTGATATTGAAAGGTATTTTTGTTTAGTCAAATAAAATATCGTGAAAGGGAGAGGTTCTAGTTTAACCTTAAAAAAGTTAAAATGGTTTTATCTTGACCAATGAAAACATAGGGGTTGTAAGGTTACACCTTATCCACAAACAGGGACGGAGTCAGGATTTGGGGTTGATGGGGGCAAAACATAAATGTTTAAAACTAGGGGGACAAATTCATAAAAAAATAAATTTTAAAAGAATTTAAATAATGGGACAAAAGTAAAAAAAAAATTAAGGTGGGGACGATTGTTCCACCCAATTATAATGTGGCTCCGTCCCTGTTCATAAAGACTATAATTCATTGTTAGTGAATTGAGAAATCTTTAGCGTTGATAAGTTAAGATAATAAATATAGATTTATTTGAGAAGTCAAACCATTTTAAAATTATTATATATAATTATTCATTCTTTTCGAGTTACACCAGTTCATTCAAGAATCCGTTTTAACCTTTCTTGAAAGTTTTTGGTTGATCGATTTGAGCCTAAAATTTTATATCAGAGACTCATCCTTGTCAAAGGTAAAAATAATCAAGTTTGAAAATTATCATTCTAAAAAAATGGCTACTAGATCTAAATTGATAGATTTTAAAGAATGTAACTTTATTATGTTGTAACCACCTCTAAGTCTAAGATTAAAAAAATAAAAAATCAATTTAAATGTGAGTTTTTTTTTTTTTTATAAAGGTCTAACTGCTACGATTTTATCATTTAAAACCAGATTTTTTAAAAGAGAATTATCGTGGTCTATTTTAAAAATCATCGAATTTTATTTAAAATTTTAATTCTTTAAAAAATAATAAAATGATAAAATTTGGAGTCATCATCGGTCACTTAGATAGGTTGGACACTGTAAAAAATAAATATTCATTTGAAAGAGTTCGAGAGTTGGTTACACGTGGGGAAGGATTAACACCCATCACGCCCAAAAATCGATACTAAAAAATATTTTCCTTTAAAATCTATTTTTAAAATTTAAATTAATTTTAAATCGGTTTTCTTAATTCAAAATTGACTTTTAATTAAAGGAACTTAATTTAATTGGTGAATTCAAATGAATTGGTCATTTAATTAATAAAATTGACGATACACCGGACCATAAACTAAACCGACTTTAAATAATACTGACTGTCGTATTAGTTTATAGCTCAGATCTCGTGTGTCACCTTTATGTATGATGCACACATTTAAAAGAATGTCATGATATTGTCAAATTTTAATTTTATTTACTTGAGATAATAAAGATTAATTTAAATATTCGATCAACATTCAATAATCTGGATTATCACGACACGAATATCAAAACTAATAAATAATTCTCTTTTTTATGGTTTAAATTTAATTAATTAATATTTTCAAATTAAATTAAAAATGATGTGGATGACTATTTAAAAACATGACAAAGAAAAAAAACTAAAATACAAAAAAAAAAACTAAGTTCACTAAACTCTTAACCTAAAAAACTAAATTATGAGAAATAAATTAATGATCTAATTCTAATTATGTGTTCAAATATTAACCCTAAATTAATTAATCCTAAGCACTAAAGACCATAACAAATTATAAGAATTAATTTATGTCAATCTAAACTTCGAAATTCATTTTCTCCTAAAAGTAATTAAAAAACATTCGATTCATTTAATGAGATTAACATTCACCTCATTAATCCAAGACCAAATTTAAATTCACTAAATTAATTCGAACCCTAATCTAACTAAGGCTCTGAGAAACCTAATTCTAAAGTTAATTAATTTAAAAACAGTACCCCTATAAAATGAAAACATAACTTAAATTAATTAAATTAATTAATCTAATCTAAAACATAAATTAAAACTAATAAACATAAATTTAAAACATGCATAAATATTAAAATAAAATATAAATAAATATTAATATAATAAAACACTAACTAAATTAAATATTTTTTATTAAAAACATATAAAAAACCAAATTAAATAAAAAGGGAAGAAAATATACCTAACTAGGAGTTTGAATAATGAACTCAATAAACCCTACCGAGATATACCACGAACTCTCTAAAATTTTAACCAGATCGGGTTCTAAAATAAAATCTCGATTGAATCACCCGAAAAATTTGGGAAGAGCGTTGTTCTCAAATTGGGATCAAAAAGACATTACCCCTCACCCGAAAGTAGTTCCCCTTAAAGATGACCACCCTCCTATTTATAAGCGAAGGGGAGGGAAAAATAAAGGTTTGCAAGTGATGTAGAATTCTAATCTCACGCCACTTTTTGCTTCCTTATTTTTTTTGTCTTCCTTCCTTTTTTTTCTTCTATATAATTTCTTTTACCATTTATTTTATTATATTAATATTACAATAATACTAAAAATATTAAATTTCAGACAAAAATTATTGATTATAGCTACCTCTCTTTGCTTGTTCTTGTGAAACGAGAATAAATCAAAGATAAAAGACCACTCATTTTTTTTATTATCTTGTAGGTCAGTTTGTTCCCCTTAATGATCCTGAAGTAGATGTTGCTCTCCTTAACGATCTTAGAGCAGATGTTCGCTTCCTTGAATGATCACAAGAGAGTTTAGCTTCCCTAAACAATCTGAAAGTCAATTTTGCCTTCCTTGTATAGTTTAAAGGCCTATTTTGCTTTTCTGAATGGTCTCAAAGTATATTTTTCTCTTCTTTATGATTTTAGAGCATGTGTTCGCTTTCTAGAATGATCTCAAGTGAATTTGTCATCCCTAAATGGTCTTAAAGCTTATTTTGCTTTTTTTATATGATCTAAAGAAGTATTCTACTTTCCTTTATAGTCTCAACGTTGATGTTCGCTTCCTTGAATGGTTGCAAGCAAATTTAGATTCCCTGAATAGTCTCAAAGCCTTTTTTGCCTTCCTTGTATGTTCTAAAGGCATGTTCTGCTTCTCTATATGGTCTCAAAGCAGATTTTTTTCTCTCTAGTATGGTCTTAGAGCAAATGTGATTGTGTTAATAAGTCTTCTCAAAATGGAAAAAGATCACTATAACGATCCATATTTTGAATCCGAGTGTTAGGTTAACCTGAAGAATTGGGCTTCAACATATGTGCCTCGGGCTTGAGTGTTAGAGTGGGTTTTGGCCTTAAGCCTATGTGTTTTTGGTTGTTAGTGGGATAAATGATTTTATGATAAGGTTTTTTGGTAAAATCTTAATTTGAGGACAAAGAGTGAAGGGAGTTTAATGTTCTTCTATAGAAAAGATGGAAGGTGAAGTCACCTTGTCCCCTTTGTTCTTCATCCTTTTCTCCTACCCAAATCAAAGGTTTAAGGCATAATCATTTTGTTCTGAGTTACAAATCTTGCTTCGAGTGTTGAGAGAAAGTTGTAAAGCTTGAAAAGATCTACAAATTAAACTAAATATGTTGAGGTTTGGTTGAGAAAATTTTTGGTGAGCTTAGAGAATCAAGAACAGAAAATGGTTGTTATGAGGTTCTATCTGCAGTTTTGTAGACGTTTTTAGCTTCTAAGAACATTAATAGCATTGTTTAATGGGGTTATCTCTTCTTTGTAGAGAAAAAAGTGCGAAGACCTTCAAAGGCTCTTAGTAAGAAGAAAGTGTAAGCTGGGCTTGAGAGAACATTTTTTGCTGTTATGGCTTGAGGTTTGTACCTCTCTAACTTCCAATACATCATACATCTCATGAAAATAGGTTGCATTGCTTGTTGATTTCATGTTTGGTTTATTTGGTAGCTTAAGAAGTCTTTAATGGTAAATTATGGGTTGAGATGAATCATGGCTTAAAATTAATAACAACACACTTTAAAATTCTCCAATAATATGTAAGAATGAATTAGGAATCACTGATATGGTTTAGGTTAGTGTTCTTGGTGAATTTCAGGCCCAAATCTACAAATTCGTATAGACATACTGATACGGGTTATGAGTATATTGGTACTCTAAAGGAGAAATTAAGGGCGTTTATGTTAGACATATCGCTATGGTAACCCGTGTATCTATACCCCTTACATATTTCAAATTTTAGAGATATTTTTTGATATTGGTATGCAAGGGCGTACCGATACCAGTATTGTATTGGTTTATTATAGGCGTATCGGTACGCCATATAAGTGTATCGATACTGTTACAAATCGATACCAATATAGGATTAGGCTATATCAGTACGGGTAGAAAGCTTAAGCTCTTGAAAGTTAATAGTGTATCGATACGCCTTTGAGGTGTATTGATATTGGGCAACGTATCAATCCCCTATATAGGGCATCTATACTCGCTAATTAATCTATCCAAAAATTAGTGTTTGAGTTTAGAGGTTTTATAATTTATAATAATGGGTTCTAAGGGTCTCCATATATGAATAATTGGACTAATGGCTCAGTAAACTTGAAGATAGTTAAATGGATGATAGAAACATAATGTATTTAATATATCTCCACCTGGCTGGTGAGGAAGAAATAAAAAAGAAGATTTTAGCTTAGAAGGTTTGATCTAGAGTTAAAAGGCATAAAAAGCATGCATGCTAACCACTAGGCCAAACTTTTATTAATTTAATATAATTGTAGCATAATGTATTTAAAATATAGTTTTTGAGAAAATAAAATAGAGTAAATATAATTTAAGAAATTCGAATATAATTTTAATAAAAAATAAAAAAAATATATTTGATATTAAATATACAAATAAAAATATTTATATAATAAAAATTCAAATAAAAATATTTATATAATAAATATTTGAATAAAAATATTTTAATATTTTTATTTGTATATTTTTTATTCAAATATTTTTATTTGAATATTTATTCGTAAATTAGATATTTAATATACGAATATTTAATATACGAATGTTAGATAATAGTTTAATATTCGAATTTGATTCGAATATTTAAAACATCAAATTTGATTCAAATCAAATTATTTTACATCAAATTTTACATTCGTATACTAAATATCTAATAAATTTGATTCGAATATTAAATTAAAAAATATTTAAAAATTTAAAACATTAAATCATAATATACAATTATTTAATATTCGAATCAAAATATTCAAATATTTTAATATTTGAATCAAAATATCTAATAAATCTGATTCGAATATTAAATACACAATTATTTTACTTTAAATATTAAATATTTGAATCACAATTATCTCATAGTAAATTGTGCATGTACACAAATCCTTACACTTAGATGGGCTCTTTTAGCTCATGGTGAGTGGGTGTAAGGATTTCAGTATATACATTTTTTCTTACAATTTTCGTAAGCATTTGTGTATATTTTGTAAGGAATTGTGTACATACACAAATTCTTACATTCCTTGTACCAAATCATGTATTCTCGTAGTAAATTGTGTATATACACAAATTCTTACACTAAGATATTCTCCTTTAACTCATGGTGAGAAGGTGTAAGGACTTGTGTACATACTTTTTTTCTTACAGTTTTCGTAAGCATTTGTGTATACTTTGTAAGAAATTGTGTGCATATATAAATCCTTCCATTCCTTATATCAATTTATGTATTCTCGTAGTAAATTGTGTATATACACAAATCCTTACACTAAGATAACATTCTTTAACTCATGGTCAGAAGGTGTAAGGATTTATGTACATACATTTTTTCTTACAATTTCCGTAAGCATTTGTGTATACTTTGTAAAGATTTGTGTATGTACACAAATCCTTACCATTTTTGTGTCATATTATGTATTCTCGTAGTAAATTGTGTATGTACATAAATCCTTACATTTAGATGACCTCTTTTAACTCATAGTGAGAAGGTGTAAGGATTTATGTACATACATTTTTTCTTTATAGTTTTCGTAAGCATTTATGTATACTTTGTAGGGATTTGTGAACATCACAAATCCTTACAATATTTGTATCATATTATGTTTTCTAGTAGTAAATTGTGCATGTACACAAATCCTTACGTTGTAACATTTTATGTATAAACTGTTTCTCTTACGATATTTGTAAGGATTTATGTATGTACACAAATCTTTACGTTTGTAACAATTTATGTATATACCGTTTTTCTTACAGTTTTTTAAGAAATTGTGTACATAGTTCGTAACCAAATATGTATAGAAAATAACCGAATAAACTGGTCAGTTTTTTTAAACCGGCTTTTAAATACCTTTTCTTAGAATCAGCCCTTTGGGACCTGTTTCTTAAATCCTTCAAAGTCTGCCTCCGCTAGGGAAAACACGGCAGGTAATTTCATTACTTCTTGAGATATTCTCACTTCTCTTCTCATTACCAGAAATGTCTCGTTAAAACGAGCCAGAGAAATGCAGTACAGTACAGAGAATGAAACCAGCTTTTTGATTCTTTCAAGGCTGTTGTTAATTTCAATGATTTATTTTTATCTTAAATTCTTAATAGTAAGTGCGATCATGCTTTATTATTTTCAGATATTTCCTCCTCAACTTTTTTTCTGGGTGGATTTTGTTATACCTTCTCTATTTTTGTTAAAAAACAACACCAAACATGATAGGATATAGAAAGAAACAGAATAATCTTCACCTTAAAGATCAATGGACTGTAAATGTGGTAAATCTTCAACGTTTCTCGCGTAAAGACATGTTATTTATAGTGTCTTTCCCAAGAAATTGAAGTACGTGAGCTTACAACATATAGAATGGCTAATGCACACTAAAACGGCAAAACCAAGATTCGACAGTTCTTTCGGAATCGATTAAATACTCACATATCTAAAGGTCCAAACACATCGTCTGACGGAGAATCCCCGAAAAACGAATCAAGCTTCGGTCTTGCTTGATGTTCTCTCTCAAGAGGGAAATTCCAAAATGAATCCGATTTCTGGAAGAACACGTAAAATACAACCGCTGATGCCAAAAACAGTCCTAGAAGCATCAAGTAAATCTGCCACTCTGCACACAAAGATAAGATAATTGTTCTTGTATCTGATAAAACTGTTCATACGCATCCTGCAGAGAGAGGAGGGAAGAGAGAGTTACCTTTCCAATCTGCAGGAACATTTAATTTTGTTACCATGGCTCCCCGTTGACTAGAAGTTGTAAGCACAACCCTGCAACAAAGCAATGAGAAGGGAAATTGAAGACATGACTACTGGCTCAATCTAGAGACATTATTACTGAAAGCTAAATACAAGTATTTTGTTGGAAATGGTTAGCCAAAATACCACTCATTTCAACAAACTGTACCTTTCACTAGGACAGAACTCGAGTGATGCAATTGGTTCACCCGGGTGTAGCCCCTTGCTCCAATGGCTGATCTCCATTTTATTTACTTCAACCACACAAATGTCTCCATCTTTGCTTCCCCTACAATGAAAACAATCAAGCATATTTGTCAAATGAACACACTAATGGAGTATATCATAAATGTAATCAGTTCTACAAAAATTTTCCAAGCATCATTAAATCAGTGATTGATATTTATGAATCCCGATCACTACATTCTTCTGTTTTTGCCTCTATCACTCCCTTTTACATCAGACCCTACCCATTCTCTTCATGAGAAGCCAGGCAAGTTAAACATTTCAATAGATGGCATGTAGCTTGAACTATTTTGCTCAAACTCTTCATATTTCTTAAAATACTTGTGTCCAGAATTTGTGTCTGAAACATGGATATGAAGAGATGACTTATAAGGATCTTCCATAAACATGGAAAAATCTGACCGTACCCATGTGGGATGTATACCCATCCAACGCTCACATCCGAATCCGAAAAACATGGATATTGAGGAAAAAAAAACATTCCACATGCACATCTAAGCACTTTCAGCTACAATATAACCATGGAAAAAGAAATTTAAATTTTTAGACATGGTTACAAGGATATAACCCTCCAAGGACCCTCAAATACATGGGAAAAGTTACAAAATATCAATATCAGACGCATATCGGTATGCAACACCCCAAAAAATCCAACATAGAAGGCAAGTAAAAAAATTCGACAGCGGAAAAACTTAACTCGGGAGTATAGATTTGAAAGTTAATAATACTATGGGATTTTTTTAAACAGGCAAACCAAACCAAACCAATTGCTTCATTTAGTTAATTTGCAACATGAATACTGATACACATAGAAGAAATCCAAAAGGCAATGCTGAAGGCTTACAGGGCTAGATATTTTCCATCGAGGCTTACAGACATAATAGAAGCAGGCTTCATGAGTAACCTCTTGTGCCCGATTTTGTTCCATGTGCTAATGTTGTAAACTGCAGTAACTGCTTTATTACCTGTCAAATTACAGCCATGCAGTTCTTGTAAAAGTCATTTAATAATTGAAAATAAATCATTTCCTTCAAACTAAAGATGGTTACCCTTTTGAACAGCACAAAACAAAAATGGTTTTGTCCCATCCTGGGAGAACCGACATAATTCAATCTTTTCATCCTAATGACAAAAAAAGACCAAAAATTGTCAGAAAGACAAAATTTAGTTCACATCAAGAAAACCATTGGTTAAAGAAATGATACCGAGTTGCGAGCTAAAGTCGTCAAAGGAATACCATCATCTGCTTTCCAGATTCTTGCTGAGCCATCAGTAGATGTTGATGCTAAGAATTCGGAATCGAGGCTAGAGTATGAAAAACGAACCAAGCAAAATTCAAAAGCCATCTTGGAATGGAAACCACCAAAACAAAACAAATTCAACTGTAGAAAATATACATACAATTTACTTTTCTACCAAAAATTGACATGCAACAAGATTTATCAGCCCCTTTTTAATGGTCATTAGAATATTTATGTTGAGCAAGAAATCTCTTAACGTCACATCTTATTGTCAATAACATTTCTAGACAGTAATTACATTATGATTACATACAAATAGGGTCATTTTTACCTAAAATCCATATCCTGAAAGGATTCATGTGCTCTTACTTCATCTACAATAATGTGCAGGCTCGGCCATTCCAAGATTCTAAGATGCCCATCCTATTGTTGACCACGATAGAAGTTACCAACATGAGAAAGGGAAATAAACATGGATCAAATTGAAGGTGATAGCTTACCATCCCGCCAGTGGCAAATCTTGAACCATCAACACTGAATGCTAGGCATTTCTGCGGACCAGCATCTTGGAGAGGTGGTACTTGTTTGGTAAGGAGCTTTAAATTTGTTTCCAGACCATACACCTCAAACAACCTGCCCAGACCAGAAAAATCTCATTTTATTGAAACACTGAGACCAAGAATTGTCAGGAATAGCTAACACGAAGTAATTGCTTTTCGTGATAAACAACAATCTAAAAATGTAGAAACTTCTCCTTGTATCTCGGGCCATAAGGGATTTAGTAGTCTATTACCTAATTCCAACACAAGAATTTTTTTTCTTTTGGAGAGGGTGGCAAGAGGGAATGTTAAACAACCAATATAATTTGAATTCTTCCACATTTGCTTTGAAACTAGACTAAGTAAATGTTAATGTGTCACGGAAACAATACATAAAGGATTTAGAAGAGCTCATAGGACATCTTGAAGCAATCTGATTCAAAGTATCATCAATAACTTATTATGCTTTTGGATATTAAATATTTGAATAGTAAGCAAACAGCAAGTGCAAGGTTGAAGAATACGAATGAAAAATCCAGAACAGAAAGAACTGAATACTGTTGATTACAAATCATTCCTCAAATCCAAGCAGGCAAGACTGAGCCAACCAACCAGATATAAAATAATGCAGAGAGCCAACATGCAGATAACTGAGCAAAGAGAATAGATTTCTAGAATACTTTTGAGTTGCAAAAAGCCCACAAAAGAAGAGACAATATCCCACTTCTCCACCCAATAGCTCCAAAGCCAAATGGAAGCAAAAAGAAACCACTTTTAAACTATATGATTACTATCCTCAAGATCAAAATACATTGAGTCCATGCATTTCTCTACGACTTTAGAAAACTATTGAAACAAAGAGGACCATAACAGAAATGGACAGTTCACGAAAAACTTCAATTTATGTTTGCTTATATTTGTTTATCAAGTCAAATAATTGATTAGGACCAATATTTTGCTACTTGTTTATTACAGAAACACAACTCAAAGGACTTCAATTTATTTATACTAAAGAACAAACTCGTTTATGAGTCATTTAAAACTAGATTAACAAATGATTTATTGCTCATTTATTCTTCACTTATGATATACTTTAAGACATGCTTTTTTGTTTTCCTTTGTTGCTTTATAATATGATTATCATATCTAAAAGTAAGACACTTATTAGTTGTTGTTTTTTTATGAAATTATTTAGATTTTTAGTCTATTGTTCATGAATATATTTAAATTAGTCATGACCATGTTCAATTATATGTTCATGAAGTTTGTTCATTTAATGTTTCCAAACATGCTCATTTAATTTAAACAAGTGAACACAAGCACATAATGTTAAACGAGCCAAAACTTTAACGCAATTTCGAAATTCTTAATGAATGCCAACAAGCTCAGAAATAAACAAATGAACACAGATAAAGGTTCAAGCACGGATTATCTACAGCTCTACAAAATATAGGGGAGAAATGCAGAGCAAAATGTTCCTTGAAACTAAACGAAGATACCACATACGAAAAAGTCAACTGATTCCTTAAAACAAAGCAAAAATTGCAACAAAAAATGAAACCAACTGCCAGATTTAATCAAAAAAATTCTCAAAAATGTTTTCCAAAAGCTATGTTACTCTAACTTGGGTGTGCGTGTCAGACACAGGTAAGTGTCCAAGACAGTTTAAGTTCAATTTTTCTAAGATTTCCATGTGTTCGAGGGTTCTTGGAGAAACATAACCCATTCCCTTGTCGGATATGCATCAGATATAGATATTTTAAGAAAATTAAAATCGGATCAACATGGTTCTAAAGCATACAATTTGCCTCCTGAAAACAGATTAAGCTTCTTATAAGTTATAACTGGAATAAAATGACAGCCTAATGACCATCACGAAGCATTTCAAAAAAAAAAAACTGAATATTCATGCATCTCCAAGCTATGGCAATCAACATAAAACAAACTCAGGAAAAGTAAAATTAGAAAGAAAAAAAAAACTCACTTGCAACCGCCATTAGAGGTAGAGCAAATAAAGTCATCTCCACTTGGGTGCACTGCAATGGTTATTGGATCACCATCACTATCTTCAAACTCATGCCTCACCTGGTTATAACAAATTTAAGTCTATAAAATATAAATTCCTAAAAACAGAAATCAACTTTCCCAAAACCACAAGTGAAAAAATAACAATAAATAAATGAAATGTATTGTTTTTCGAACACACAAGTTAAGGGGTGAAAGCAAGCTTACCAATGGAGATGAAGAGAGAGAAGTGGTCTTGGGATCAAAAGAGAAAATCTCGATAGCAGCAACAGCAGAAGAACCGGGTCGGGTCATAGACAGCCCTAACACGACCAAATTAACGTTTTCGGGACGACGGATCCAGGACCCACACTTGACGGACCTACCTGCATATCCTTCCATTGATGAAGAGAAACGAAAGCTCGAAATAAGTCAACGACAGATTTCTTCTTCCCCTTTCTTTCAGGAGATTTCTATAGAAAATAGAGAAAATATCTGAAAAAGAGATACAAGTACGATTAACATATAGGTTATAGGTACAATGCAATAAAGCGTGTCTTGCACTTTGGACTTAACAACGTACGATTAACAAATAGGTACAATGTAATATCTAGATTTTTTATTTGTTTATTTTTTTAAATAGAGTTTTTATTTTAATATTATTATCATTTTTTTAATAATACAATAATTTTTATTTTATTTTTAATAATATATTTTCTCCGTTTCACAAATAATGTCCCTTATTAACTTTTTGAAGTCAAATTTTTTAAATTTTAATTATAATTATATTAAATATTTTAAATAATTAGATTTTATAAAATATATATTTGAAATATACTCGATTAGAGGTTTCTAAAATATATTTTTTATATTTTTATCAATAATAAATTTTAAATAATCATTAGTCAAAGTTTAAAAAGTTTGACCCAAAAAAATCAATAAAAAACACTATTTTTAGAATAGAGAGAATAGTATTTTATTATAACAAATCATAAGTTGAGTACATTGTAATCTGATTTTAAATAATATTTTATTCAAAAATTATAAAAAATTAATATTATTTAAAATTAGATTTAATTCTTTCTTCTTTAAACAACGATCTAAAAGTATTTTACTTAAAATTTATATCGTTTTGAAAGTTATTTTTTTAAAATTATTGTTTAAAGATGGATGAATTATAATTTAACTTTTGATTTTTTATTTTTAGAAAAAATATTATTTAAATCAGATTAAAATTTATTTGTTTTTTACTTTTAATAATAATAATACGATATTATTAAAATAATTTAAAAGAAATTATATTTTTTAAGTAAAAAAACTAAAAAAATACTTTGATAATTTCACATTTTAAAATTATTGGTTTTATAGGTTTAATTAATATTATATTTAAATCCTAATTAAAATGTCTCGGGAGCACCGCTTGGAAGAGACAGTGGGTGGACTTAACAACGTCCTAGGGGACAGTACGTATCTGTATAGATTTGATTTTGGTTCTCCGGGTATATTTAGGAATAAATTATATCATATACTTCACAAAGTGTGTATTTTTATTTATAACTTTAAAAAAGTAAACGTTATATTATTAATTGATGAAATTTTTATTATTAAATATTAAAAATATTAGATTAAAGATGTAAAGGTTAAATTTTAATTTAACTCCTGAACGGTATACATTTAACTCTTAAATTTTAAATAAAATATAATTGATCTTTAAATTTAGGGTAAACTATCCCAGTAACCATTCAATTAATTGAGAATATTTATTTTAATAACTCAATTAAAAAACTCATCTCATTCAATTACCTATTTAGACCATTTTCGTTAAAATTCTGACAAAAATTAACTAAAATCTCTATAATTATAGATTCAATCCTTATAATTTATTTATTATTTTAATTTAATTCTAATTTTATTTTATATATTATTATTTATTTTTCTCCAATATAATTATGGCATCTGTCACCACAAAAAAAATGACACGTGTCACAATCTGATAGAAAGAAAATTGAGATAATAGATTGCTTTTGTTTGGGTTTGAACTTGTGAGTTGTGACCTCTTTGTTGTAAAACCAAAGGGGTTACCAATGGACCAACCTAAAGTTCATGACATTTGATGCATCATAATATATATAAATCATATAAAACAATAAATGTTAGAGATAAAAATATTTTATTTGAACATTATATTTCAAATAAAAGTATTCCTACAACAAATATTCAAATAAAAATATTTAGATTTTAAATATTTAAATAATAAATATATGAATAAAAATATTTGTATAATAAACATTCGAATAAAAATATTTATATTAAAAAATATTCAAATAAAAATATTTGAATTTTAAATATTCGAATAAAAAATATTTGAATATTCGAATAAAAATCATAAATATTTTTATTACAACATCCGAACAAAAATTATAAGTATTCAAATATTTTTATTCGTATATTTATTATTCAATTACTTAAAATCTAAATATTTTTATTTGAATATTATTAAATCCAAATATTCGAATATTTATGATTCTTATTCAAATATTTATTGTAGGAATAATTTTATTTGAATATTTATTATACGAATATTTTTATTCTTATATTTAATATTAAAATATTTTTATACGAATATTTAACATCCGAATACTTTTATTCGAAAATATAATATTCAAATAAAATAATTCATCTTTGATCATTTTTACTTTTTTCTCTAACATTTATTATTTTATACGATTTATATATATTATGATGCATTTAATATCATAAACATTGGATTGATCCAATGGTAAGCCCCTTGGTTTTGCAAGCAATCATCTCTCTCAATTTTTCTTTCGTCCGATTGTGACACGTGTTATCTCCTAGTGGTGAAGCGTGTCACAATCCTATTGAAGAAAAAAATAATAAATACCAAATAAAAATAAAAATTAGTCACCCAATCGATTGATAACACATGATTACTATTTATTTATTAATTTAAAATTATAATTAAATTAAAATAATAAATAAATTATAAGGATTGAATATATAATTATACAGATTTTATTTAACTACCACATCACTATTGTTAATTTTTCCGTCAAAATTTTAATGCTAATAGCCAAAATAGGTAGGATTTAAAAGTTAAGTGAACCGATTAACGAGTTCTTTAGTTGGGTGACCAAAATAATATCTTTAATTAGTTAGATAGTCATCAGGGTAGTTTACCCTTAAATTTAATAAAATTTTTATCATCAATAATCAGTCATCATCACTATCGATCATCAGATGATGATTTTAAATTATCAGTTTAATAAGAAAATAACTCTTTTAAAATTTATAGATCATCGTTGAAACTTAAAGAAAAAGATAAATAAAAATATAAAACAATCATTTATATTTAAATTTATAATTAGACGATTGATTATATCAACAGGGTGGTAATCAACTATTTGGAAATAAGATAATTTGATCAAATTCAAAGATCAATTATGTTTTAATTAAGGGTGTTCAATCGGTCGGTTCGGTTAACTAACGAAAATGATCTTTCAAAATTTTATTAATCAAATTTTTTTCGTATTAACTGTTAATCGAATAGAAAATTTTTGAAATTTTTGACCGATCTGAAAAAAGTTTGGTTAATACGATCGGTTAATCGAACTTTAAAAAAGATAAATTACATAAATGATCATTAAACTATATTAAAATATATTTTTTGGCACTGAACTTTCAAAAATTATAAAAAAACATTAGACTTATCGAATTATTACATTGATTCATCGTACGTTATAAATTATTGATAAATATTATAAATTTTAATGATTATTTTTTTAATTTAATAATTTTAATTATTATTTTTTGCTAATTTTATAAAGTTTAATGATCATTTCAAATTTTTTAAAAGTTTAATGATAAAAAATAAATATATAAAAAATATATAATGTATAATATATAAAAATTTTGGTTAATTCGGTTAATTAACTGATTTCGAATCGAATTAACCAATAATCGAAGTTTTAAAAAGTATTAACCGTTAATCGATTTAATCTAAAATTAACCGAACGATTAACCGAAAAACTTTAATTTAATCGGTTAATCGAATTTTTTAACACCCCTAATTTTACCTAAAGTTAAAGAGTTAAAATTATTTTAACATGTCATTGTCATGTCATTAAACTAATGACATTTAATGTATATTAACTAAAATATTATAAATCGATAACATACATAATCATAATATTATTTTTTAAAATATAATGAGCAAAAATAAATACTTATAAAATATATGCGATAAACTATATAGTTTACTATTTATTTAAAGGTATATAAAAATATTACAAACCATTTATATAGTTTACTCTTATACAAAGGTATATAAAAATGTTGTGGACCATTTATATAATTTATCCTCTATATAAATATATGAAAATGTTGTGGATCATTTACGTAGTTTACCATATTTTATCTAGAAAAAAACTATTTTAATTTTTTTTCTTCTTATCTTTTAGCCCATAACCTTCTCATTTTTACAAAAAATAATGAACTAATGATAAAACGAGGGATTTAATTTTAATATATTTTTATATTTTTAAGACTTTTAATAAAATAACTATATTTTATATTTCAAATTTCTATTATTTTTAATTTTTACATGAGAAAATAGTATAATATACATCAACATCGTTAAAAGATAAAATACATAACATTAATTTAATTAGTTTACAAGAAATTTAAAATGAAGGGTAATCTAAACGTGAGGTCCTTCTTGTTTGAGTTGAGTTCTACTTTGGTTGCTCGATTTGAAAAAATATTATAATGGACACTAACATTTTTAATCTATTTTATTTTGGTCATTGTCATCAATAATATGGTTAATTACCGTAAATGTCACATTTGTTTGCCACGAGTACAAATTTGATCATCGATTTTGAAAATCGACCAATAAGATCACTTGCGTTTTTATACTGTAAACTTTTGGTCACTCCGACATTAAATAACGTTAAGGGTTAACGAAAAGATCTGATCTATTAAAAATTTTAAAATGTATCCATATTTTTTTCCCATATAGATTATCTACCCTATAAAACAAATAATAAAACCTCCCTCCCTCTTCTTAAAATCCTTTTGATCAAGCCTTAAAATTTGTCTGTACAAGGAAAAAAAAATAAGAAGAAAAAGATGATGAAAGCAAGGCAAGTTTTTGTTAAATTTGACAACATAATTTAAGGTAGACTTGATTTTAACACAAATGATTTAAAACTAATTTCTTCTAAAATTGTTTATCAATACTTGTCAGTTAAATTGAAATCTAAATCCGAACCAGTAGCCACACCAATGAAATACAAGAATTAAACACATATAACAAAGTGGATAACGGATTATGAATAGCATAATAGAGGATCAAAGACAAAAAACAATATTTTTTCCATCCTAAAATAATTATTTAGTTAACAATATGGCTTGGCAGCCAAAAAGATTTGCCAAGTTATAAATGTATGAGTTAATCCACCATAAGCTCCAATTGGTTACAAAAATAAATGGGTATTTCATTTCTTGCTTTCATCCATTTTTTATACTTCTTTCTCTTTTTTTTGTACAGATAAATTTTTAGAGTTTAATGAAAAGGAGTTTCAAGAAGGGTGAGGGGGGTTTTATTATTTGTTTTATAGGGTAGATAATCCATGTGAAAATGTGGATAAATTTTAAACTTTTTAATTCAGTCAACTCCTCTTTTTATCAACCCTTAACAATATTTAACGTTAGAGTGATCAAAAGTTTACAACCCGAAAATATAAAAGAGTTAATATAACACGTTAATCAAAAGAGTTAATTTTTATTTTGACCTCTAAACTTTGAACAAGATATTAATTTGACCCCTAAACTCTTTATGTTAGAGTATGCTCAAAGGCCAATCATATGATGATTGTAAGGATACTTTTATTTACCAATTTTATTGAATAAAGGCATTGTCATTGTTGTTTTCAGATATATGTATCAATGTTTAACATAAATTGAGAAACAATAAGGTCTATATAATAATATAAGTATTATTATTAAAAGATCTTTAGTCATGTACTATTATGTGCATGAAAAATAATGATACGCTTAAGACTAATATGTTATTGATTGATGACAATGAGTTGTCATTGACATCGAGATGTTAGAATCAATACATGAATATATTATTAGAAAATAATATATTAGATTGACCCGCTATAAGCATATATCTTGGATTATTATATGACCATCACGATATTGCTCATAATGACAATTATATTATGATCTTTAGACTCGAGATTATTACTATCTCAACATATGTTGTTTTATGTTTTGATGCAGTTAAACGTCTATCGTAATTGGTTATACTATAAAAATTGACATTGGACATATCACAATGTATGTAGTGAGATGTGAATGATCAAGATATGATTTATACTTCCTACATAATAGGGAAGTATATCATAGACCACTTGATTGAATAAGACTATAAATGCATGACCATGCTTAAATTAGTTGATATGAGATATCACAAATTATTCATATACAATAATCTACTCTAGATATCAAGAAACATTAAATAGGCTATACAAGTGTGACTAAAGACTTGTGCCTATTATAGATATAAAAGGACAAAAGGATACAATACATTAAGAGAGTTGGCCACGGACATGGTACATCGAATCATGATATCTTGTAACTTAGATGACAATGATATATTGCTAATGTCACTCATTGTTTGTAATATTAGAATTGTTTTAATATTATTAATAACTTTACAATGAGCCTATAGGATCGCACCCAATGGTTGAAAAATGAGCAATAAATATATATGTATAAGTAAATTATATTTAATCTCGAATTTAATCAAAGAACACAATTAAAGTAATTGTACCCTTTTTCAAAATTGGATTAAATATAGATCCCGGATTTTAAGGAAATAATGAAAGTAATTATTTTCTATAACAAATTCGAAATAAAACCATAATATCTAGGATGACACATATATAAGAGATGTTTTGGTCTATCATCCGTTTAAAAGAATCCTAAATTCTTAAAACCTAAAATCAAGAAAATAGTTTTTGAGATTTGCTCTCAACCGGGTAAACTAAGTAAAGGCCGAGACGATATTCGTGGAGGCTAAATATTCGGATTGTTGAACAATCGTGACTATAGCAGATCCATTCGTTGTTTTTGTTGCTTATCAAGGAACCCAATGTAAGTCACCGCATCTCTTCCTCCCGATTTTGGATTAAACGTACATGGATCACTGGAAAGATTATCGTAATTTTGTTCTACTGTGCCATAGGGTGCGCCGACGGTCCCAACACTTTCAACCTAATTTTTAACCCACAATACCGCTGCTCCTATCACCTTCTTTAGTGGTTGATGCCTTGATGGGTCCAACCACTTCTTTGTACCCCTTTCTTCCTTTTTGTCTAACCGTTAATACCTTGTGCCATGGTTGAGACTTAATATGAGGGATTTTGAACTCTGTATAGTTAGTGTTGATGCACTTAACACTACAGCAAAACAAGTCTATAGCGACATTTTTTTAGGTTTATACCGGTATTTTTAAGTACCGCTAAAAGAACCAACACCGTAAAAAAACGCTGCAAGAAATGTTGCTGAAACAAACACCACAAATGGCAAAGATGTTTTTTTTTTTCCTGTAAACGTCGTTATAGTGTATCATCTATCGCGGCGTTTTATGTATAAACACCACTATAGTACATCATCTATCGCAACGTTTGATATACTAAACACTATTTTAGTACATCATCTATAGCGACGTTTTTATAAACAACTGTTTTCTTAATCTATAGTGGCGTTTGATTAAGAAACGCCGCTACAGATGATGTACTGTAGCAACGTATTACATAATAAACGCCGCAATATATCCATACATTAGTGACGTTTTTTTCAAAAACGCCACTGTTGAGTTATTTGTTATGGTGTTTTACTACACAAACGTCGTTGTTGGTACTACATTAACCAAAAAATTTTTGCTATTTTATTCTCATAAAATTTTTCCTATTATAATCCAATATAAAACTGAAAATAATAAATACCAATAAAACAAAATAGTCTAGAACATTAATATAAAATAAAGTTACATTAAATAAAAATATTGAAATACGAAAATAAACTTGCAAGTCTAAAACCTTAATGTCAAATAAAAAAATTCAATATTAAAGTGAAATAAAGTAGCAATCACAACAAGATTGAACTTAAAATCAATTAAGGTGATGAAATATTTTTTTGGTTCTACTTTAACATCACCATCATTTCCTAAAATTGTCTTTGAAGATTCTGATATGCAGCTTCTCTCTTTGTTTCTCTTCCTGCTTTCTCTGCTTCTCTTGCTTCTCTATTAACTTCTCTCTCAACTTAAAATCAATTAAGGTGATGAACTATTTTCTTGGTTCTGCTTTAGCATCGCCATCATTTCCTAAAATTGTCTTTGAAGATTTTGATATACAACTTCTCTCTTTGTTTCTCTTACTGCTCTCTCTACTTCTCTTGTTGCTCTCTTTGCTTCTCTTGCTTCTCTCTCAGCTTCTCTCCTTTCTCTCTCAGCTTTCTTATCTTCTATCTCGATTTGAAATTAAGTTAATTGTTGTTTTAAACGATTAACTTTCGCTTGAGAAGACTAGTTTTATGATGGCATGTATTGAGATGAGTTTGTTCCAAAATATTTGGTTGGGGTAACAAATGATCCTTGACACTGTACCCTACCATATCTTTCAGGACCCAGAACATCAACAAAACTTGATTATCAATATCATCCATATTAGTAGAACTATTAGTTGAAACCGTTACTCCATACTCTGTCCTTTTTTCCTTTAGTTAGATGATAAGTATGTCTTTTTTCCTTCATTTTCCTCCATAGGATGATTGTCTTTGGCACTAGCATAACTTTTAGTTGAAGAAGTAATAACAATCCCACAATTTTATGTTTTCTGTAATCTTTCTCGAGCTTTTATATGAACCTATATCCGTTAATGAGATAGGCATTATATCTCTTAAGAATTATTTTCGGGCCTTAACAAAGCCATTTATTTGACCTACTCACTAACTTCTCTTCCACCCCAAACCTATTATATGTGAAATACAAATTTGGTTAACTTTCATATTAATATATTAAGACAATAAAATTTATACATTAAATCATTGTCGTACAAAGATCTAGTTACTTACCGTTTTTCCTAACCATTCATGAAAATTTTATGCAAAAAACTTATGACTCTCGCGTTGATGTAATCTTTGGAAGCTTATACGAGATTGTAACTATTCTTTAAACTCACTATAAAAAATTATGTGGTTAAAGAATGAGAAATATAAAAGCTAAAGTAAATACTTTATACGTGAAAATATAAACTTACGAGCGTAATGGCTCTATTGAGTCATGATGTAAAAGAACATATCGATGTGCTTGTACCCAAGACTTATCATCTAACTGTGCAATTTCAACTTTACCAAGTGGTTCACTATAGCTTCCAAACAAATAAGTTTCAGCAACATTATTAGTATTGCACATTTTATTTCTATTTGGTCTATTAAATCTCGTTTCAACATCTTCCAAATATCTGGAACAAAAAGTCATACATTCCTCTGTTAGATATCCTTTAGCAATTGATCCTTCCGGATAACGCTTATTACGACAATAAGACTTCAACTTGCACAAATACCTAGATACGTAATAAACACAAAATTATATACAATTTTACCAACTTTATGAAGTTAAAAAAATATTTTATGAGGTTAAAAACTTGTACCTGTCTATAGGATACATCAATCAATAGAAAACAGATCCACCAACTTTAGCTTTGTGAGGGAGATAGACCAATAAGTGCACCATAATTGTGAAGAATGAAGGTGGAAATATCTTCTCTAAGTTACATAAAATCAAGGCTACTCGATCTTGCAATTTATCTAGTTCTTCAACTACCAGAACTTTTCCACAAATAGCTTTCATTATATTGGAGAGTTCAATTATACAAGATGTAACATCATTCGACATACAACTACGTAATGCAACTGACATTAGATCTTACATCAATATATGATAATCATGTGACTTTAGAGATATAGTTTATGATCTTTAATACTGAAACATCGAGATATATTTTAAGCATACCCATCTAGAACCTTGATATCTTTCAACACCATACAGAACATTTCTTTTTCTCTCTTTTACATTATAAAAATAGAAGGTGGTAATAAAGATTTTTGATTATAAAGTATTTGAGGATGAAGATCATGCCGAATTCTGAGGCCAACTAAGTCAAGTCGACTCTTTAAATTGTCTTTAGATTTTCCATCAACATTGAAAATGGTTCCGATAATATTCTCACAAAAATTCTTCTCAGTGTACATGACATCAAGATTATGTATCAAAAGGTTATGCTTCCAATAAGGCAACTCAAAGAAAATACTTCTCTTTTTCCACAACTATGCCTCATTTGGATCATCCTCTTCTTCAGACTTGTTATCACTAAGATGATCAACCTCACGATCACACACCTCTTTTACCTTCTTCTTTGATCGTGGGTTATGTGGTTTGATCGTCTTTCCATGGGTGAACTTGATATCTTTTAATATTGACAAGATATTAAAACCGATTATTTTCTCAAGAGCTTTTTTGAACTCTTCGGTACCATCAAACATATTCTTCTGATATCTAAATCAATGATTTTCGTTTAACCACCATCGATGACCCATGTAATAGAACTTCTTTCCATTATAAAACTACTTAGAATAGGTTTGTGCAGTAAAACAAGGAAAAGCATAATGACCTTTGATTCTCCAACCAGACAAATTTGCATAAGCATGAAAGTTATTAACAGTCCACAATAAAGCTGCATGCAAATTAAAGTTTTCCTTCTTTAACATATCATATATTTCGAAACTCACTCATAATTGTTTCAACTCTTCAACAAGATGTTACAAATATATATCAATATCATTCTCAGGACCTTTCTCACCGGGGATTATCATGGATAAGATAAAGAAGATTGTTTTATGCAAATCCACAGGGGCAAATTGTAAGTAACAAGCATAATAGGACAAGTACTTTACAAAGTACTCATAATTTTAAAAGGATTAAACTCATCAGAAGCAAGACTGAGCCTAAGATTTTGAGGATCTCTTGCAAAACTTGGAAACTTTTGGTCTAATGACTTCCAAGCTAAAGAATCCGCATGGTGCCTTAATAATCCATCATCAGTTCGTTCATCATAATGCCACCTCATAGATTCAGCAGTCTTCGAAGACATAAAAAGTCTTTTAAGCCTAGGTATTAGAGGAAAATATCAAAGAATCTTTACTAGCTTCTTTTTTTATCGTGCTTCAACTTCTTCCTCACTCATATTTTTTGTGTCCATATTCATCCATCGAGATTTACTGCATACATGACATGAATCTTTTTTTATCACCCCAATACAACATGCAATCATTCGGGCAACTATGAATTTTCTCATAACCAAGACCCAAATCTTTTATCATTTTCTTCATATCTTTGGCAGATTTTGGAATTTTTGTAGAAGGAAATATTTCTCGTAAAAACTCTAATAACTGCATAAAAGATTTACCGGTCCAACCTTCCATGCATTTTAAGTGGAAAAGACGAACGTAAATGGAGAGTTTTGAATATTTTTAAAACAAAATATTTAATATAATAATTAAAAAAATATCATATCACTATTTGTATTTTGAACCAATATTTGTATGTATAAACTACTTGTATGTATAAAAATATATGCAATACTTGTATGTATAAACTAAATCAATGTATAAAATATTTAACATAAAATATATATACATTGGTTTATATAAAAACATATGCAATACTTGTATGTATAAACTAAACCAATGTATAAAATATTTAATATAATAATTAAAAACAAGATAAAAAATATCCAACCTATGAGTTTTTTTACTACTTTTATTTGCAGATTATAGCAATGAGGTTAGCTGGAATATTAAACCAAAAATTTCCAACATTAACAAAAACACAAATTTTTAACATTTAATATTCTGTGTTTGAATAGACTTCAGCTTCATTACACACGAAATCAATGATTTCCAACCAAAAGAGACTAACAAATTGCATATGCCCAAAGTAACATTACACCAACTGCCACTGCCACTTGACTCGCATATAATCGAGGCTTACCTACAATTTGCAACGTCGACTGCGTTCTGACGAGTGGAAATTGAAAAAGTGAAAATATATAGACAAGTGAAAATTGGGGCTTACCTTCAATTTGCAGTGGACTACCGACGAGGTAAGGGTGTAGGTTTTAACGAGTCAATGCCGATGGACGAAAGAGTAGATGAAGGCGTGATTTCCGATGGTGTTGATTCTGACAATGAAAGGATGACAACCGAACGATGAGAAAAAAGGAGGTCGATCGGCAGAATAGGTTTGAAAATTTGGGGGAAATTCACGATTATTGGATATAATATCAGAGGGGTCAAAACGGTACGGAATTTTTGCGTTTTAATAGAACTTTGTGATGTTTATAGGTAAAACACCACTATATAGTTATATTTTACGGTAATTTTTTAGAAAATATCTATAATAACTGTACATATTGCGGCATTTGTCTTCCAAACGCCACTAAGAAATACTTTTTATGGCGTTAATTAATAAACGCCACTGTATTTGACATCTACAATGGCGTTTCATCCGAAATGCCATTACTATCGCCGTTATATATCAGATCTGGGGTAATGGTTGCGGCGTTTATGTAAAAAACGCCATTAATAATTAGGTATGTTGTGGCATTTAACTGAAAAACGCCACTAACATTAGTTATTTGTGGCATTTCCTCTAAAAACGCCACTAGGTATAAGTTATTCGTGATGTTTACTTTATAAATGCCACTAATATCACCGCTATATGTCGATTCTGGTGTAGTGTAATTTCCTCTCTTGTTAAGTACCCAATACCTAGAAAAATAATAGCTAGTGATAGACTTTAGACTTAAAGTGATAAAGAAAAATGAAATGTAAATCTTTTTCATTTAACTCAAAAGTAAATCTTCAGTACAGGGATGGTGACAATATATAGGCTTAGTAGAAGCCTTTACAAGATCTTGAAACTTTACAAACAGTTATAACTAACTAACAAACTTGTGTTACAAATGGCTAAGACTTCAACAGATAATATCTCCTAACATTCTTCCTATTCTCCTTTGTTTTCTTCAAAATTATGTTTTCTTAAGAAAAACAGTTTCAAAGCTCTTCAGGACAAAATACTTTAAGTTGTTGTCGAAGGTAGAAAAAGAATGCTGAAGAGAGAGGTTTTTTAGAACATCAGTTATTTGTTCTGAAGCTGGAACATAATTGATCTAAAAATCACCATTTGTAACTTTTTCTAACAAAACTAAGATCAAGCTCAACATATTTCAGCTTGGCATGAAGAACTGGATTAGAAGAGTGAGCAATAGCACTTGTGTTGTCACACCAAAGTGTTGGAGTTGACACAAGCTAGATCTTGTGTTCTGTCAATAGAGATTTAATCCAAATTGCTTCACACATAGTATCAGCTAAGCTTCTAATTTCAGTTTCTGTAGATCTTAACACAGCTCCTTGTTTCTTCAAACTCCATGAAATAAGATTTTCTCCCCCCAAAGAAACAATAACCTCCGGTAGACCTTTTATCATCTGAGCTGGTTCCCCAATCTGAACCTGTATACCCTACTAAGGTTTTTGAAGAGAGTAGCTTACTAAAGAACAACTCATGATTTAAAGTACCTTTTAGATACCTTACTATCCTTTTGACAACTTTCCAATGTTTATCAAGAGGTATTTGCATATATTGACTGACCTTGTTAACTGAGTATTGTATGTCAGGTCTCGTAGAACATAAATGTTGTAAAGTGCCTATCACTTGTCTGTACAAGGTAGCATCATTGAAAGGTTCACCATCAGTAAGAGAAAGCTTAGGAGAAGTAACCATAGGAGTTGGTGAGGCTGCAACATCCACCATTTTTGTTTTTTCCAGTAACTCAAGTATATGTTTTTTCTGATTCAAAATGATTCAATTGTTAACATTACATATATTCATACCAAGGAAAAATTTAATTGACCCAAATTCTTTAGAGAAAACATTTGATTGATATCTTTGATTATCATCTCCATTTCTTTTGCATCATTACCAGTTGCAAGTATGTCATCCACATATACCATAATGTAGAGTTTTATGCCTTGACTATCTCGAAAAAACAAAGAAGAATCGGTTAAAGAAGCAGTGAAACCCAAAGAACCAACCAAATATATTTGAAATTTATCAAACCAGGCTCGAGGTGCCTATTTAAGCCCGTATAAAGATTTTTTTAACCTGCACACTAGCTGATGTCTAGAGGGTCCTTCATTCTCAAAACCTGGAGGCTAACTCATGTATACTTCCTCAGTTAAGTCATCATTCAAAAAAACATTATCAATATCAATTTGTCTAAGTATCCAACCACAACTGAGAGCAACACTAAAAAGCACTTTAACAGTAACTGACTTAACAACAGGACTAAACGTTTTGAAATAATCAAAATCAGCCTGTTGATAAAATCCTTTAGAAACAAGCTTGGCTTTATAACGGGCTATGCTACCGTCTGAGTTCTTTTTTACCTTAAAGATCCATTTACAACCAATGAGAATTCTGTTTTCTAACAAAATAATGAGTTCCCAGGTTTCTTGTTGTAATAAAGCACTCATTTCTTTAATAACAACCTTTTTTTTCCACTTATTTGAAAGCATAGCCTGATGAACATCTTTAGGTAAAATCTCCTCAGAAGTTATACTGGAACTTGAACTAGTGATTGTTGAATAAAGTATCTTAGGTTTGAATATTCCTGCTTTAGACCTTGTCACCATAAAGTAACCCCTTTTCGCTTGTGGCTCAACCTCCGTAGAAAAGGAGGTAGAAGAAGAAGCTGAAAAGGACGACTCAACTATAGGCCATGGATTAGCCGGATCTGCAGAAGATTTTTTAGTAGAACCTTGACCAGCAGAGTTAGTACACTCTTGAAGAGGCAAAGCTTCTGTGGGTTGATAAATTGTTGGATGATTAGGAAAATTGTAGATTATTTAAGAGCTGTTGTTGACTGAGCTGTAGCGGATTGTTGTGCTGCTGTAGGTTGAGGAACTGTTACAGATTGTTGTTTTTGAGCTACTGCGTATTGATGTGTTGAAGATTGCTATTTTTGAATTGTTGCAGATTGTTGTCCTGTAAATTGCTGTTAATGAGCTGCTACAGACTGTTGTGCTGTTATATCATCAATTGAGACTCTATCATCACGTGCTATATCACCATTTGATTCACCGGTTCTAGAAGAAGTAGCTGAATAGCTACGAGGAGGAATTAAACAACCTGAATTATTTGGAGTAGACAAAACATTATTAAAAAATTTAGGAGATATATACTTAAAGTGTTGAATTTTATCGTTAGAGTTCTGTTCTAAAATTTTAGAAAGGAAAGGAAAAGAAGGCTCATCGGATTGAACATGTCTAGAAACATAAACCTTACCATAAGAATCGAGACATTTATAACAATGTTGAAAGGCACTATAACCTAAAAAAACGCAAGGTTTCGACCTAAAACAAAGTTTATACTGATTATAAGGCCTTGTAAAAGGATAACATTGGCTGCCAAATACTCTCAAATAACTATAATCGAGTTTAACTTTAAACAATTTTTTATAAGGTGAAACTCTTCCTAGAACTCTAGTGGACATTCTATTAATAAAAAAAACAGCAATGTAAAAAGCATCAAACCAATATTTAAGAGGAACACCACTTTGAGCAAGCAAAGTTAATCCAAGCTTAACAACATGCCTATGCTTTCTCTCTACTAAATCGTTCTATTCTAAAGTATATGGACAAGTTTTTTAAAACTAGATTCCTTGTTGAACAAAGTAATTTTTTAATGGACTAAACTCAGTGCCACAATCTGACTGTATGATTTTAAATTTACGATTCAAAAATCTTTCAACCATTTTATGGAAGTGAACAACAGTTTTGTAAACATTAGATTTTCTAGAAATAAAATAGATCTAGTTATATCTCGTACAAGCATCGACAAAACTTATGTAGTAACAAGAATTATTGGATAAAAGAAGTACAGGACCCCAAACATCCATTTGGATGAGATGCAAAGGATCATTGAAAACAACAATAGACTTTTGAAAAGGCAATTTATGGCTTTTACCTAACTTGTAAGCTTGACAAAACGAAATTTCATTAATTCCAGAAATGTTACAATGTTCAGCCATTTTTACAAGAATATCACTAAAAGGGTGGTCAAACCTTCTGTATCATAGTTGAGCATTACTAGAGGCAACAAAACACTTAACAGGAACACTAGACTTTGAGTTAGAAGAACTAGTAAAAACAATAGATTTAGCATTAAAAGAAGTAACAACAGAAGCATTAGAGAAACCAAAATCATGCAAACTATCAGCAAGTCTGTAGAGTTCATTATTTTGTAATCCTCGAAGAATTGTTTGACAAGTTGTCAAATCCTTCACAAGATGAAAGTTAAAAAAAAAAATCAATCGAAACACTATTATCCTTGGTAAACTTGGATACTAAAAGTAATTTATTTTTAATAGAGGGTACATGTAATAAGTCACTGAGAACAAGAGATCTAGAAGTGGTTTTTAACATGGTTGAACCAATTCTAGCTATCGGGACAGTAACACCGTTAGCAACCGAAACCTTACCAGACCCTAAATAAGGAATTGAATTTTCGATATTACCTACACCGAGTGTAAGATAAGACATAGCATTAGAGTCTGGATACTAGGCATCATCACCATAGTTGAACTCTTTGGCTACAGACGCTACAACAGGTTCACCGACAACCTGACCATTAGACCCCCCTTGTTCTTCTGATAAATCTTCAGTAAATGAACATTGATTGCAGAGTTCCCAAATCCATCATAAGCCTGATCAAAACGAAAATAACACCGATTGACAAGATACCTAATATTGTCATATATCTAGCACTGAGGGCAAGAACGACCAACAGAGAAATTACGACCACCACGTCCCCTAAAAGGAGGACGACCATAATATGTTGGAGGACGAAACCATGGATTCAGAGATACTCTTTGAGAACCATTATACCCATACTGGGCTAAATTGACATATGGGCTTTGTTGTCCAATTCCTATATCACTTCCAGAGTGGCCGAAAGAACCAACCATGTTGGTTATTAAGTTTTGACTCAAAAACTCAAGTTGGTGTGACTCTGTATCAAGAAGAAGACTGATAACACCGTCTAACTTATATGGTAACTGACTGGACGTGATAACAATGACCACTAGTTCATATTCTGGTGAAAGACTAGAAAGAATGACCGAAATATGCATAGTTTCTGTCAAGGGATTCCCACACGCAACTAAACTATCACACACTCTCTGAATTTGTGCAATATACTCATGTATCGACTGATCTCTTTTGCATATATTCTTTAAAGACCAATGCAAATACATTATACGAGTTGTTGAAGTTACAGAGAAATTGTGATTTACCTTCTTCTAGATCTCAAGAGCTGTCTTTCAATTGACAAGAGAAGGTAAGATGGAAGAACTGATGGACGAAAACAAACAAGAACAAAGAGTACTATCTTGTTGTTTGTACCGAACAAACTCAGGATTAAAAAATCGAACACCTCCTTCTCCAGTCGCAAACTAAGGCGGAATCACCAAAGATTCATCAATATACGCAGCAAGAGCCAAGCTTTCTACAGCAAACATGACTTGCTGCTTTCATAAAAGAAAATTAGAGTCATCGAGATGAATCAAAATTGTCTTATTGGTAAAGGGTTTGACAGAGGAGTTTTCTTCCATGAAAACCTTTGATACCATGATAGATTTTAGACTTAAAGTGATGAAGAAAAATGAAATGTGAATCTTTTTCATTCAAATCAAAAGTAAATCTTCAGTATAGGGATAACGACAATATATAAACTTAGTAGAAGCCTTTACAAGATCTTAAAACTTTACAAACAGTTATAACTGACTAATAAACTTGAGTTACAAACGGCTAAGACTTCAACAGATAATATCTTCTAACAGTTAGTAAATCAAAGCACGAATAATTTATATGATATTGTAGGAAATCTCAATATCTAAGCTAAGGATGTTTTAATATGTAAAATGTTCCTTAAGCTAACCTAGTTTAGAATAGGGTAAACTATAATATAAGTCACTTAATTATGGGTATAATGTATTTGGATCATCTAATTATTAAAAGTTATATTTGGTCACTCATTTATGGGTAAGGTTACATTTGAGTCACCAAATTCTTAAAGGCTACACATGGGTCATTCAATTATGGGTAGGTTTATATTTTGGTTATTTTTCTTTCAAATCACTTATATACCCCTATTAACATTATATTACTTCATTTGATATCATTAATTAATCTAATATACGAATTGATATTTTTTTTAAATATGAAGGGTGAATCAAATGTAACCTTACTTATAATTCAGTGATCTAAATGTAACTTTTATTAATTGGGTGATCTAAATTTGATTTTACCCATATTTGAGTGACTCAAATATCATTTTTGATAATAAAGTGACCCAAATATAACCTTACCCATAATCGAACAACATCCGTTGTAGTTTACCCTTTAAAATAACATTTTAGGAAGTAAATTAATTGGGATTTGATACTTCAAAACGTAACTTCCTTAAGGCTCTTCAAGGTTTCTTACAATCAGCAAATCATCCAGGGAAAATAAATTGAATAATCTTAAACAATGGGTTTGGTCTAAGAAGTTGTTCTTTCAGCTTTTTAGAAGTATCCGAGATTCATGATGTTTTCTGGTCAGAAGATCACTGCGGTCAGGATCAGAAGTTAGGACTTTGAAAAAGCAGTATGATTTTATATTACTTTGATTCGAGTTTGAGTTTTGAAAAAATAGTATTAAAAGTTAAAAAAAAGTCACCTACAAATAGCTACTCGTAAGAAGGACGTACCTATAAATAACATTTTTTATTTATTTTTAATATTTTTTTAAAATCTAAAGGATATGACGTTCTCTTTCTTGTATTATAAAAATTGATAGAAAATCTAAAATATAATTAAAGCTTAATTGTATTCTAAAATTTAATTTTAATTTAAATTATTCTCAAAATTTTATTTTAATTCATTTTTTGATCATATGTTGATATTAGAACACATTATAATGAAATCAATCTCAAATTACGAAAAGAAATCAAATGATGAAAAAAATGAGCATACGAATTTATAATGCGTTTGACCTATGGGAAAATAATGAGAATAATATGATTAAATTTTAGTCATTCAAATACTAATGTATTAATGAATAATCTCTTAAGTATATGATTAGAACTTTTACTTGATATTTTTTCTTCGTCTTGTGATTCAAGATCTAGATTAAATTTTTTCGTAAAAATTATTAAAAAATATGAGTATACTATTTTTTTTATTTTAATATTTATAGGTTTGTGCAAGAACATTTTTTTATTGTCCTGATATTCTTCTTAAATAAATATTTTTATGCTTTTATATCATATATGCAAAGTAAAACGAGAAAAATATTTTTGATTGAATTATTGTATTATGATATATCTTTAATGCTCGTTATACGAAAATTAGAAATATAATATATTTAAATTTTAGTACCTAAAATTATAAAATAGACCGACTGTCAACGATATTAATTTTTATTAGTTAGATATTTGATACTTAAATTTATTAGTTTCTGTTAGGATTAACAATCAACTCGATTTGATCAACAAGAAGTGAATTGACTATTTGAAAATTTTTATAAACATAAGGAAAGATAACAAAAATGAGAATAGAATAATTCATAGTGATTCAATCTTAGAACGAGGTCTACATCTACTATCTTAGTTTTCTACTAAAAATTTTCAACCAATTCATTAGAAATTCTTTTCCTTTTCTAAGCTAAGAAGACAATCGTTACAAAAGATCAAAACTATCTACACAAAGCTTGATAAATCTCTTTCTTTTATAAAAAATTCGAAAAATCAGAAAAATACCTCATAAATGTGTATGTTTACTCAATTACAAATCACTCACAATATCCCCGACTTAAATAAAAGTATTGCAATTAAAGTCCACTCAAGTGAGTTACAAAAATTTAACTCTTTAACTCAAAGAATTGGATTTCTGCTTGAATTCTTGTAGGATAATCAAATAAAGTTTAATAGTTGTTGCAATTTTAGACACTAGTTTATATATTTCTTACTAATTTCTAACCGTTTGAGTAGTTGAAAGCATCAATATAGTCGTTAAAAAGTTTTTTTTCTACAATAAATATTGTTAGGTATACAAGCGTGTTAGTACGTATGACACCATATCAGAACCTATCATAAGAAAAAAATGTCTTTGTATAGAATGATCGATAAATGAAGAAGCGTATACAAAAAAACATATTTTATAAAAGGTTTCGGTATGTAACAATGTGTATCGATACCTGTTTTGCTTATTAGAATTCCTGTAAACTAAAAAGTTTTTAATGTCTAATGGTCGTATCGGTACGATTAATGTATTTTCAAAAGTTTAGGATTCCAATAACTAACAAGAAAGCAATCAAAAATTAAATACAAAAGATTTATCAAATCTAACCAACTTGTATAGGTATAGTAGGAAGTGTATAAAAAGGTTAAGCATATTTTGATTCTATGTATGAATAATGTGTTGGTACGACATGATACGTACCAAAACCTTTTTGCCGTTTGCATAAACATAGTTTTAGTAGCTAAAATTTGTATCGATATGATAAAATCTGTATCGATACAACTGAATGAAATTTAGTAATTTTAATTCAAAAACACTTAAAAAATATTTTAGGTTTTAAATTTTGACTTAGAAAAATTTAAGGTTTGAATCTTATTATTTTGTGAATTTTTTTGAGTACTTATAAATTTAGTCAATCTTATAATATAATCCTTAAAAAAATATTGTTATATTAAAAATCAAATTTGATTTTATAGACTCTACTAATAAATTTAGTTTATGAAAAACAACTTTAATTTAGTTTTTTTCAGCACCATTTCCTTGTTGTTTTCTTTTTTATTTTAATTGGTCGGCTGTAACATTAGTTTTAGTGTTGATTGCAGAGGTTATCGTTATCGTTGGTATTTCAATCTTATATATACACGTATTCTTTTGTCTTCTTTCATGCTTTAAATTTTTTTGACTTTTTATTTGTCTTTATGATATATATTTTTTGTCGTATTTTTTTTATCTTGTGACACATTTTCTTATTTTATAGCATGTTTCTGCCTTATACACATTATTGTCTATCATTATGGTAATTAAAATGATCGGTTCAATTAACAGATAAGTAAATCGATTGATCAATTATCGTTTATCATTATAGTGATTAAAAATTTATTCATAATACAGTGACTTGTGAAGTAATTTACCCATTGTATTGTCATCTTTTAGTTGATGAATTGACTAATTTTTATTGGTATTAAAAATTCCTTCATATTCATCTAAATAGTAAATAATTTATTATCGTTTAAGTATATATCGAATTTAAAGTCTTACCAAAAAAATTTAACTCAAAAACTAAAATCATATATACAATACAAGCCAAAACTAAAACCTAAGAAACTGAAATGAAAAAAACCAGAGCTCACTTTAGGAACCAAAGTTAATTCATTTTTTTTTTCAAAAGGTCTAGAATCAATATCTTGATAACAACAATTTATGTATTATAAAACTTTAATTTTATATATTTTTTAGATTGTTAAATGATTGAAACGAATGTCTTAAATTAGAGAAATTATTCTATGGACCGGTTCTATCACGTCATCCATGGTTCTTAAGAACAAAAAACAAATCCATGTCATCATTTTTTACACATCATCTGTACACTCATAATTTTAATTTCCAAATCATATCTCTAAATAAAATATATTAAAATTAAAAAAATGATGACGTAGATTTATTTTTTATTCTAAACCCTAAACCCTAAACCCTAACCCTAACCTTAACCTTAATCCCTACACTCTAACCCTAACCCTAAACCTTAAACCATAATTAAAAAACAAATCCATGTCATCATTTTTTAATTTTAATATATTTTATTTAGAGAGATGATTTGGATTAAAATTATGAGTGTGCAGATGATGTGTAAAAAATGATGACGTGGATTTGTTTTTTGTTCTTAAGGACCATGGATGACATGATGGAACCGGTCCATAGAATAATTTCTCCTTAAATTAACTCTTTATTTTTTTAAGTGATAATCTTTATATAACCGACTATTAGTTCGAGTCATCCGTTCAATCATCCAATAATCTAAAAAAACGTATAAAATTTAGGGAGTTTTACGATAACTTAACCATATCCCTTCTATATCAGTTAACCAATATTCAAGTATGATTTTTTTAAAAATATTTCTCCAATTTTATTTAAATGAAATCAACTTGACAATCGATATTCAAGAAGTTTTTTCCTTTCGGATGTCAACTCAGTTTGACCAATTCGTATGTCTGTAAAAAACCCAAAAAATTACTAACTTTGGCCATTCTTAAAATAGATTTTGCTTTGCAATGATTTAACTTCCAAAATTAGCATCATCTGTTCCCTTTAAATTTGACATTATAATCTCATCCTTGTCCATGGACAACAATGATACTTTACCTCTTTTTTCTTCTTTCCTTGTCTCCATGTTTGAGCTATGGTGTCAGCTTCGACCCCTTCAACGATAAAACAGAGATCACCTATCACGGTGGCCCAATCCTCACCGGACAGGTGAACTTAATACTCATTTGGTATGGGGATCAGAGCGATAATGTTCACAAGAATCTGATCAGGAATTTCATCCAATCGTTGAACGAGGACAGGAAATCCTCCGAAGACAAAGGTGAGCCTCAAGTTTCTGCCTGGTGGAAAGTGGTGGAAAGCTACCAATCCTTAGTCCCGGGAGCGCAGCCCGGAGAACCTCCTGCGATCAAGGTGAGTGCTGAGAGACAGAAGATTACGAGTCCGAAGTATGGGAAAGTGTTGGTCATTCAAGAGATTATTCCCAATCTCATCAAAGACGTCACTCAAGGAGATCCGAATCTCATCCCCGTCATCATCGGTGCCAAGGATGTTACCGTACAAGGACTCTGTTCAGGGAAATGTGCCGAGCAAGGATATTATGGTAAGCTTACCGTCACTTATAGAACTAAGGACTAAGAGTTTAGGATACAAGATAGATACCAGTCGGATTTTTGGTCCACTCATATTCAATTGATAACGTTATAAACGTTAAATGTCTGTTTTAACAAAAAAAAAAAATTAAATACATAAAAATATAATTTAAACATTTATTTTTATTTTAAACTTATTTTATGCTTTATTTTCTTTACTTCCTAAATCGTAAAATTTACTCACACAATTTATTCCATCTTTGGTGGAATAATAGATATGAACAAGCCATTCATCGCTGTGGGGAATCCTGAAGTGGAGTGTCCCGGAGCATGTTTATGGCCTTTCTACGAGGCTGACAGCGGGCCAAAGGGTCCGGTTCTAAAACCACCAAACGAAAATATGGCAGGCGATGCAATGGTAACAGCCTTCGCCGGAGCATTGGTTGATACGATACTCAGCCCCCAAGATACCGGCTTCTTTGGTGGAAATGCGTTCGAACCAATCGGTCCCGCTACGGTTTGTAGAGAAATTTTCGGTGAAGGTGCCGTCCCGGGAAACCCTGGTACAGTCCTTACGGATCTAAAAACCGGTGGAAATTACAATGCCGTTGGGAATGAAGGGAAGAAATTCATTCTTCCAGCCATTTGGAACCCTAAAACTAAATCCTGTTGGACTCCCATGATGAAAGGATGATTTTCTGATCGATTGAAACAAGCAATACGATTCCTCATTTTCATCGGTTTATTATTCTTATATTTATACATAATGGATGTGCATTCAACCTTCCAAAAGCACTCAATGGATTGAACTCCCATGGATGAATTCAATAGGTCTAATTTTTAATGTATTGTGATTTTTAAAATTTTGATTCATGTACTCTTATAAATTTTGAAGTCGTGCATTTGTAATAGTGATTAATAGTAGAAAAATTATTTTCATCTCTCAATTCTATGGAAGACCCTTGTACTACACTCAAATTTATTTTGGCCTCTCTTTTATTAGAAAATAATATTTTAGTCCCTGTGATTTTTTTGAATAATATCATCTAAATTTTATTAATCACGATGAAAGATTACACATACAATATATCAAAGAAAGAAATAAAAAATAATAGTTCGCTAAATATCTCATAAAAGGTACAAAGTAAAGCAAACCCTTCAATCAAAATTAGTATACCATCAAAACTCATAAACCTTCATGATTTTTTTTGTCTCTAACTAAACGAGATACTTTATGTAATACTCTCGACCCAAATGTTATATTTGGCCCTCAGGACAAACCCTAAATCAAATATTCATAACCATTTTTATTTTAAAAAATAAATAAAGTCTTAACATATTTTAACCCATTTAAGATAATAAGAAATAAATAAACATTTAAAGAGTATTTAAGAGTTCCATTTAAAAATAGTTAAAATAACATTAGAAATACTTTGAATTAATTAAGAGTTATATTATAATATAGGTCTTATGAATACATAGACAACCCATCTAAATGTTGTATTCCTATTAACCAGAGTGCTTTTATTCCTGGAAGATTGATTTTTGATAATTTTTTAGTGGCCTATGAATTGATTCTTTTTTTGAAAAACTTTAGTTATAGACCTAATAAAGGAGTTGTGATTAAGATAGATATAAAAAAGACCTATGATAGGGTGGAATGAGGTTTTATCACTGATATCATGCTTAAGATGGATTTTGCACAGAGTTGGGTGAATTTGGTTATGTCATGTGTGACTACTGTTTCATATTATTTTAGGGTGAATGGTTGTATTTTTGATTTCTTTCGTCCAGAACGAGGCTTGAGATAAGGAGACCCTTTATCACTATTTCTCTTCTTGAGGTTTTATCACTCAAGGCTTATCATCTCTTCTTCTAAAAAAAACAAAGAGAGGTGAAGATTCAAGGAATTAAGGTAAGCAGGTATGGGCCGAAGGTGAATCACTTACTTTATGCTGATGATTGTATATTATTTGTTAAGAATTCAATTGAAGAAATTAATCATTTAAAGGACACTCTTAAGGTATACAAGAATGCTTTAGGACAAAAGATTAATGCTGATAAATCTTTCATATATTTTAGTAATGGTATGATTGATTCCAGCAAGTAAAACATTAAATAAATTCTGCGAATGATGGAGGAAAAAGATGTGGGTTCCTACTTAAGATTACCTCTAGTTGTAGGAAAGAACAAAACCAGCTCTCCAGGTTTCCTTCAAGAGAATATAACCAAAAGAGTGGAAGGATGGACTCAACATCTTTTATTTTATGGAGGCAGAGAAGTTTTGTTAAAGTCAATTGTTCAAGCTTTACCTACATATGCCATGATGTGCTTCTTTCTTTCAGATTGTATTTATTGACCCTATAGTATCCTCTATGAGAAGGTTTTGATAGTCTGGCAAAACTGGAAAAAGAGGATGGTCACATATGGCTTGGAGTAATTTGTGTAGACCGAAGAGGGATGAAAGTCTTGGTTTGAGGGATCTAAAAATTTTCAATATTGTTTTGTTAGGGAAGCATGTATGGAGATTAATTGTCAATAAGGAGTCGTTATGCTTTCAAGTATTATCCACCAAATATTTCCCAAATGGATGTGTCTTGGGAGCATCTCTGGGTGATAAACCTTCCTTTATTTGGAGAAACATATTTATGACAAAAGAAACTTTAAAGAATGTCTTTCATTGGAGAATAGAAATGAATAGCAAAGTTGAGATATTTAATTCTAAATGGGGGGCGATAAACCTGTTTCACTTACTGGTAATTATATGGCATCTTTAAATCCTGTGGTTTGTGGAGAATTTATGAAAGTAGGAAATAATTCTTGGTATTTTAGGAAATTAAATCAAGAGCTCTCATCTGAGGACGTCGTTGCTATGCTTAAATTTCCAATAACAAGGGTTAATTCTGATCTTTTAGTCTGGGGTCATCATCCTTTCAAAGAATTTGTTACACGGTCAGGTCACAAATGGTTGCTAGAGCAGAATACTGAGACTGTTGATTTTTCTCCCATTTGGATTAACATTACCAAGCTCAAAACACTACCAAAAATAAAGATTTTCGGTTAGAGGGTTGATCATAATGCTCTACCTACTAGGTAAAAATTGGCTTTAACCGGTGCTGGAAATGGTTTATGCAACTATGTTCTGTAGAGGAGAAATCATTATTGTATGCTTTGAAAGATTGTCAGAAGGTTAAAGAGATTTATAACATGAGTGGCTTATCTTCTATCCTTCTTTAGGATCCGGTTTATGGAAGTAAGAAGTGGTTGGAATTGGTGCTTGTTGCCTTGTCTATAAAACAATTTACTTTCTTTCTTATCCTGTTATAGACTATATGGAATAGACGAAACAATTGGATTCATAATGGTGTTTTGACTTCTCCCTATATTGTTGTGACTTATGCTCAGACTATCTCAACAGCTTTTATGCAGGCAAATGAGATTATATCTCCTTTAATTCCATGTAACAGACGATCAACTTGGTCTTGTCTAGATGTTGGTGTAGTTAAAATAAACGTATATACTGCTTTCTTGGAGGATTCTGGAAAAGCTGCTATTGGAATCATTACTAGGAACAACAATGGTTTGACGCTAGATGGTAAGGCTATCATATTACGAGGCTCCCATTCGGCTGAAACTGTTGAGGCGTCTGCTTTTGATGCTGGTTTAAAGCTCGTTGTTGATAACGGTTGGCAAAAGGTGATTATTGAAGGTGACTCAATGGCTATTGTAAACAAGATTAACGTTGTAAGTCTTGATCAATCATTGACTGCTGTTTACCTCGTAGAAGCTCATAGTTTGCTACACTTGAATTCTCACTTTAGTGTTAATTATGTAAATCGTCAAGTAAATCGTGTTACAAACAATTTGTCTCATTGAGCTTTTTGATTTAGATAGCCCCTTTTATTTTTCTTTTGATATTCCCATTTGTATTGAAACTTTGGTCTTGGAAGACGCCATTTATGATTAATAATATCTTGATCTTTCAAAAAAAAATAAATGTTGTATTCCTTAAAAGACCGATGTTGAAACCTACAAATTGATGGTTCTCCTTACGCTTCAATAACTTATAAACTTGCAAACGAAAATAATAATTATGAACGTTGAGTTAATGAAAACTCAGTGGATATAGTTCTACACAAACATGCTTTAAGCAAATCATAAATAAAAGTATGAGGCAAGATAAGATATTGAGCTATGCATTAGCGCTACCCTAATCACATAAACATATAACGACAAATTACTCTCATGACAATATTTATATCCCCTTCAACCTGGTCTAGACGCAACTTAACTCGAACGAGTTACACAGGAAATTCCGAAGCAAATCCTGAAAGTTTTGCTCTGATAAAAGACCCTTAATTTTTTTTTATTTTCTAAATACTTTAATTAGGTTCCGAAGTGTGCATTCATTACTCATGTTCATTTTCAGCGGAAAATAACGTCAAACGAGTCCTAATTTGAATTATTGAGCAAAAAGAACTAAAACATAATTTTAGGAACTTAAGAGACATTTTTTTTAAATTGAAATTACCATATTCAAATTAAGTCCATTTTATGCTTGCTGGTTAAATTTTAACTCAAAACGATAACCATAGCTCATACAATTGCGCAAATAATATTCAAAAACAAAAACGTAAAGAATTAAAACTTTATTTCAGGCAACAAACTAACTTACCTAACCATCGTACTGGTAAGCATGGACGGAGCCACCCATTTAAATGGGTGGTCAAATGACACCCCAAATATTTTAAATCAATTTTTTTATATGTATAATTTATATATACATTTTTTAAAAAATAAATAAATAACACTAATTTATAAATAATTGACACCCATTAAATATAATTTTAAAAAAAATGACACCCTTTAAAAAATTTTCTAGCTCTGCCCTTGTTGATAAGGCCATCTCCGATATCGTTACACCTACGTGATAGGGACTGTACTTGCACTCATTAAATCTCATACCCATATACTGGTTTTAGTAAAAAAGTAGAAATCTAGATCTATCTTAACGTACCGATATGCCAAGGCATACCGATATGTCTGCTCGTTAGCAAGTAGCCCGATACTCACCTCTCGATACTAATATCTTGCACTAATTTGTACCATTAACAACCACCAAAATAGTACCAAACCGTGCCAAAATAATACCTATTGACCTTAAACACCTAATTAACATGCTTAAGGACATATTCATCAACAATCAACCACTAAACATGCATTAGATATAGGCATATCAAAATATTATCACTAGATGCATCACAATCCTATTTTCAACATGACCAACATCCCTACTCTGGAGGCATGCATCCTAACCATCCATCATTCAACCACCAATCAACATAACCTAGGCATTAAAGGTCTAAGCGTCAAACCAACATGTCCAAAACAATATTACATCCTAAAGTATCGTATTAAAATCTTTCAACATTAAAACCCTCCTCATTGTTCTCATACCACTACTAGGATTTGCAAAAGCACACTTGAGCTATCAGTTAGTGGTCCAAGGGGATCTTTACCTCTCCTTGTTGCTCAATCTTTATTTATCTACATTATAGGATAAAAGAGAGGATAAGCAATAGTTTAGGGAAGGGTAAAACCTTAAAAAACACAACCTAAACAATACAACTCATAACCATCATCAAAACTTATTTTAAAAACCTTGTCAAACTCAATACAACAATGTTAATATGGTTTCTAAAAATTGAAATCATACTCCCAGTAAGTGTCACAAAATATAATGCATCACAGTGTATAAATCTCAAGTCTTACATGCTTCTAACATAGCAATGCTTATGGTCAATCTCATGTGTATATCAAACAACATTAAATCTCATGCATAATACCATATAGAAATTAATATAAAAACATGACACTTGTAATTCAAAAAACATATATTGACATTTGTGATTCCAATTAGATTTACTCCTAACCGTTTGGATATATGGATAATCGTTATCTTCTTTTACCACCAACAAAGCATGATGGCTTGCTGCACTCCAATCATATGGGCTACACCTTAGTGTTTGGATTGGTTCTTGCTCCTAATGAACGAATGTGATAGGCTTGCTACACTCCTGTCACTTAGCATTAGGTTGCTTCACCCCATAATGCATACCCAAGGAATTTATATCACATATGAATTTTATTTTATAGTGCACTCTAAACCCAATTAATCGATCAACATATCCCTTAAGCTTTAACCACAAATTAGTAGTATACCATTAAAAGAAAAGCTCAATTCTCTGTTCTAAAACAACAAAATATATAACATGCTTCTCAGTTTCTTATGCATTCAAAGTGCATCATATTCAAAAGCTAAAATCATAGCATTTTGTATTCCAAAATAAAATCATAAGAGTATCAATATTATTATAATCAACTTTAAATCATGCATAAATATATGAAACAATAAACATTAAGAGGCATGACAAAATTATATGAATCATTAGACATTATGGAATCGTTAAGATAGCATAAACCATTCAAATTACTTCTGGGTGTAGGGAGGTTTCTCACACCATCCCTACACCCTCGAACCTTTGTTGGCATTCATTTGTTTCCTCTAGATGCCTTAGTGCTCTAAACATATTGATCTTTACTTGTTCGTCATTAACTCAAATGATTAGTTTTCCTTTTTCGCAATCGATCAATGTTCTCCCCGTTGCCAAGAATGGTCTTCCCAAAATGATAGGGAAATTCTTATTTGCTTCAATTTTTTCTTCAGGTTGTATGTAAGAGTGGTTTGCTAAATGCAACATTGTCGTAGTTGGTTTCGCATGCCCAATGCCCAACTTCTGAAATATTGACTTAGGCATCAAATTTATTCTTGCACCTAAGTCGCATATTGCCTTACCTATGTATTGATCCCATATGGAACATGGTATCATAAAATTATCGGGATCTTTTCTCTTTGTTGTGGCTTGGTTTATACAGCATTGCCACATATCCCTCTATTGCGGCATCAGTCTCAAACTCCTCAATCCTTATCCTCTTTGAGATGATATCTTTAAGAAATTTGGCATAATTGGGCATCTATTTTATAGCCTCCACTAAAGGTATATTGATGTGTACCTGTTTTAGGATGGCCAAAAATTTCTTGAACTGATACTTCTGCTTTTATTTCTTTAACCTTTGTGAGAATGTTGGTGGTAATCTCAAATCTTCAACCTTTTTATAAAATTAAAATCGAATATGTGGTGCTACCTAGGTATCATCTGCTACGACATTATCCTTAAAATTTGTTTTTGTCGGTAATTTCTTCTCAGATTTCTTTGCTTTTACGTCATTGAAGTTTACTATCTTAGATTTTTGACCCATTACTTTTGCATTTGGCTTAGGTTCTTTTAATTGTAATCTGCTTCTAGTTATTATGGCTTTGCATTGCTCAAGCGAACATGTTCTAGCGACTTCAGTATCGCTTGGTAGACCTCTCACAGGTCGCTTGTTCATCTACTATGCAATCTGTCTTACTTTGATTTCCAATGTTTTTAGAGCAGTTTTGTTGTTCTACATACGCATATCTGCTTTATCCATGAAGGTGTCGACTCGTTGAATAAATTTATTCTTATTGGATATATAGGCATCGGTTTGAGCCATGAACATGTTCAGTGTATTTTTTAGGGTTCGTAAACCAGTAGGTTACTTTCGTGGCATTGCTTATTGTGAAAACTTTTGTTGGGATAATATGTTATTCTACTGGAATACTATAGTGTGCACATTTTGTTGTTGCGTGTTGAGAGCATTGTTAGGGTTACTCTATGAAAAGTTTGGGTGTTTCCTCCATGCTGGATTGTATGTGTTGAACATGTAGTTTTGGTTGATATTTCTAATATAGAAGCTGAATTCTAGATTCTGAGGGCAATCACTTGAGTCATGATTTCACCATATAATTCACAGAAAGGGATGATTACCTTTTAATTCTCAAACGTTAATGGGTTTTTGCAGATCTTTGACCATGTTTGTCAATACTAATAGTTGGGCCAAAATTGAATCTGAAGAGTCCAGATTTGTCGCTCCTCTCCTTGTTGTAGGATGTTGATAATCATTCCTAACAAGATTGACAATTGAGTCCGTTCGGGCCATCCATGCATCGAGAATTTATGATAAAGTTCTCGGTATCTTTCCAATACCTCAAACATGGATTCGTTGTCCTCTTTCTTGAACGATATGATATCGTTCATTAGTTTATCTATCATGTTTGTGCAGCTAAAACGGGCAATAAAACTTTAGTACAATTCTGTCCATGAACTGAGCAATCCTAGTTGTAGATTATTTAACCATGATTTTACCCTAGTCCTCAATGAATAAGGAAACGACTTAATCTTTAGAACATCAGCGAATACTCCTGGTAGCTTGAAAGAATTACAAATTTCTAGGAAGAATTTAAGATGTTGTCAAGCATCCTCATTGGTTGATCCTCCGAATTTCTCAAGTGTATTAATCATATTAAAGATTAAAGATTTAATTTCAAAAATGCTCAGCATTGATGTTTAGCAAAACAATTACAGATGTAAGCCCATCCAGATCTTCTTCAAGACAATCATGAATTATTCTTATGCGTTTAGGTGCTAAAAACGCTGCTTCATCGATAATCACACCCAATTCCCTTTATAAATAATCCCTCATCACTCGATTTTTATTTCCGTTTCCTTTCAAGGTCTCCATTTTTTTCATTTTATTTTCTTCTCCCAACTACCCACAACAAAACAATGTCAAACCGAAGGCAACAACACCCTGCCGCTGCACCAGAACCAGCAAAAGAGTACAGACTCTTTGCCACAATCATAGTCGAGCAAGAATATCAAAGAAACTTCAAGGGACGAAAAGTTTGGGAAGGGAAAAATTTTACTAGGTAAGAGAATATTAAAGCAACAAATGTTTTTTATTCTGTAAAAATTCACATTCCAACGATGGTAAAAGTTTGAAAAGTAGCAAGAGCCGACCAACATTAACTAGGTAAGAGAATTTTATGCCCACCGACCCAACCCAACAATTCATACATATATCTCTGGGTCCAAGCAATTCCAATGGCACACGTGACAATAAATTCCCATTTTGGCTTGTAAATCCAAGATGATGAGCATGCCACCTTTATCGCTGCTCTGATTTCCATAAATTATGAGAATATTAAGAATGAACTCTACATTCCAAGAGCATAATGGAACAACGGCAAGCATAGAGGATCCTTCATCTACTGTGACCTCTAACCAAAAGCTAAATTATGAAACACCTTCATCAAAAGGTGTCTACTATCGATATTACATAACTAAATCGTTGATCGGCCACAACTGGTGCTCATACATTTTATCATCCACAATCGTAGAATAAATATCGACCACATCATCTACGAGAAAATTTTTTAATGTGCGTCTAAGGACAAGGGTATGTTGTATTTTCCTTGTCTCATCACAAGTCTTTGCTTCCTAGAGAGGGTGCCTCTACTACCAATAGACCTGCAAACACTGACCAGGAAGGGGTGGACTAAAGAAGACTACATGAAAAGGATACAGATCGAGGATGTTGTCCCTCAAGCATTCACTACCCCTACTGCAGTAGTAAAGCCCCCCGGGGCCAAAGAATAGGCACACCCAGCAGAAGTAGTAGAAGCAACAAGAGACGTATTATAGTTAATGCAACGTATAGAGAAAAGGTTGTTGGCTTTCATGGGGTACGTCTAGGGACTTCAACGCAGCTATCGTTGCAATAATACAAGAAAAGTTTCAAAATTGTTCAACAGCATTCTCCGACTTTATAGTTGACTTGACTATACCAAAACCAACTCTTATAACACAAGAGCCTGCCAAGTAAACGTCTGTTTCTGAGAAAGTCCCATTGTAGACTTTCCTTGACGTGATCACTACTACCGCAATAATAGAACCATTCATAGCCATAGAAGACTCAATGGTCGTAATTTTAAAGATGGACTCCACTAATCGAGAGGCCACACTAGAAGACTTCGATTCATTCGATTAGAGTAAATCTTCAAAAGACATCGAGTCTCCATTATGGACAATTCAAGAATTTATGGAACAACAACAATCAAGCAGGAAAAGAAAAACTTGTGTCACTGCCTCAATCACCATCAAATCCAACGAGCAGGTCGAGCAACGTCCAACTCCTATCCGAGCCCAACCCTCTAGATCATCTAACAAGCCTTCTGCCAGCCCGCTTTGAGCAGCACCATCACCACCAAGGAGCTATAGAAAGCTGGTCATTGACAATGACTCAACAGATTCATTTGAATCTCCTTCTATTTAGGGCGGTAGCTCATTTTCTTTTACCTTTCTTTTTTTGTCTTCTATTTTTTTTTATTTTTATTTTCGATTATATTTTTATCTTTATCTATTTGTTTTTCATGTATTAAGGATAATGCATCTCTTGAGTTTGGGGGAGCATTATTCATGTTTTTACTATGTAAATATATCTAAAATGTATGAAATCTACAGTTGCATCTAAAATTGGTTCCTATTTTTTAATTATGCCTTTATTGTATTATTTTTAAGTTTGTGACTTTTATAAAACACATTGACTCAACAAAAATATGTCATCCAGCTTGTCGTAGTAGAGTGTATCCTTCAACAAGATTAAAATAATAAGGTATCTAAGGAATAGTACTTAGGATTAGAATATGGAGAAAATTATTCCAAATATTTTTCAAAGAGAAGCAATAAAAATGCAAGGAAAGAAATCAAACAAATTCACTTATTTTTTCTTCTTTTTTTTCCACTGTTTTTCTCTCTTTTTCCTGTTTTTTTTTTTAAAAAAATTGTATTGATTTTCTGCATTTGTTCGAACCAAACTGCACTATATATTTTTCTACACAGTATTTTCTACATTGGTCTGAATCCAATTTATATTTTTTATTTTTTTAGAATATATTTTTTTTATTTTGTTCAAAACTCTCTTAAATTTTTGTAATAACTTCAACCTTGTCCTAAAAAGGGTTACAAAAATAGGTATAAAAAATTGATATAGGTTAAATATGTGGTAAATCAAGGAAAAGGCTAAGGCTCAAACTTGGTTCACTAAGGGATAAATATTTAAAAGGTAGTTTTTCTTGAAGAGAAGAGTTTAAATCCTAATGCCTCTATCACATTAAAACATCATGTTCAATTGTGTAGTCTCGCCAAGCATTGTGTCACAAGTTCTAGAATGCAACAAATTAGTCGGCACACTCAATGAAAAACAAAGAGCAAGAAAGAAAATTTATGCTTATTAGGCTCAAAACTCATATGAAAGGCTAATTTACACTAAGGCATGCTAACATTTTGACTAACAAATTAATAGAACGACAAAGTTATAGAAAAACCAACTAATCATGCCAATTACTATCATACTTCCTATATTCCCTCAAAAGAAAGATAAAAATCCACAAAATCAAGAGAATAGTACAAAACATGAGATATCAAACAATCAATTTTCAGCATACTAATTCAAGAAAAGTTCAAGTTCAAATGATCGAATAAGATGGACAAGGAATTTGATACTAATTCTACCCTCACTTTATTCATATTGTCCCAATATGTAAGAATTAAAGTAAAATAGAAGGAATAGAACTCTCCGTGCTAATTACGATATGATAGCATTTGGGCTTAGCTTATCACGCCAATTATTCAAAACAAAATTGGGTACCTTAATATTAAAATAAATAAATAAAAATAAAAATAAAAAAGAAATGAAAAATAAAATTGATTAATTAAATAAAATGGGTTGCCTCTTATTTAGCTCTTTATTTAACGCCGTTAGCTTGACAAACTGATCTAGACTACAGGTATTGTGACAAATAATTTCTCCAACTTTTACACTTTGTCTAACTAATAATTTCCCTATAGGAAATTTTACGATTACGAGTTTTTATTATTTTTCCCTAAACTACATTCTTTGTTCTTTAGTCTATCCAGCGATAACTTGAAATCAATATTTAGTTCATACAAGATGGAATATAAAATTTTAAATTTTGAGGGAGTTAGACGAAAATTAGAAAAAAATAGAAAATATATTTTCTAACTCCTTAATTTCTTGCACAAATCATTAGATATATTAATTTCCATATATTCATCAATTAAAGATTCAATTACACCAATAAAACTTATACTTTGAACAATATCATAATATCGCATTGCTTTATAAACATCAATTTTAATGATCTCACCGTCAAATTTTATTGTAAGGATATCCCTTCTTACATTGATCTTTGTGTTGGTAGTACTGAGGAAAGGAATATTAAGAAGGATCTCTGAAGAATTGTTTGATCGATCGTTTTCTATGTCAATAACATAGAAATTTTCTAGAAAAATAAGGTTGTTTACTTTTACTAAGACATTCTCTAAAAGTCCTTCCGAGTATATTATGAATCGATTGATTAGCTGTATTGTTACCTTAGTATCCTTCAAAGGCTTAGTAGAAAGTGAGTTGTAAAGAGATAAAGGCATAACATTAATTGACGCACTCAAATCACACATGGCACGTTTTATACTAACCTTACGAATTTTGCATGGAATAGAGAACATACATTAGTCTTTCAATTTTGGTGAAAGCTTACATTGAAAAAACGGCTGAAACATGTTTTCCTAAATTTAACTTTTCGATTCTGGTAAACTCTATTTTGCTTGTACATAAGTCCTTCAAGAATCTAGCATACTGTGGCATCTTTCGGATTATTTTAATTAGTGGTATATTGATTTCCACCTTTTTGATAATGTGTAAAATCTTATTTTCTTCTTCTTGTTTATCATGTTTTGTTAGTCTTGAAGGAAAAGAGGTTAAATATTATAAGGAGTAGGATCAGACGTACCTTGTATGGTTGAATTTGATGTATATTGTGTGTTTAACGTCGGTTCTTTTTCTTTGCCTTTCCTTTGAGTGTCTTCCTCCGTGGCTTTTGGTGCGATGAAAATTTCACTTCTCAAGATGATAGCACTTACATTTTGTCGTGAATTTGGATAGTTTGCAATGGTAATTTCCCTTATAACTCCAAACGTCCCATAGTTTAAGTAAGTAAACTTATTTACTTGTCTATTTCTTACAAATGAGTTTTAATACGGCTTTGGAACTTCACTTGGGACAATGCCAACCATTCAAAAATAGATTCTAATAAGGCTTTGGGTTGTTGATAGGGTTGTTCTTGAGGGGGACTTGGAAGATATGCTTGATTTTGCGCATAGTTAAACTTCGAATGGTCCCTTCATTCTGGGTTGTATGTATTGCTATTTGGATCGTAAGGTCAATGAAAAGGTCCGGAAAATTACCTATTACATTCACTTGCGCCTCATTATCCTCCTACAATATTGGACAGTAATCCGTTGGATGATCTATCTTCATACATATTCTACATAGTCTTGTTGTACCTTTTTATCTACAATAAGATATTTGACTATGTTAGTTAATTTATCAATTTTCACTTCTAATTGAACAATACTTACCTCATGAACCCATCGAGAAGGTTCATTAGTTGGTCAAAATAGTTGAGAATTTACTGCCATGGTTGATATTAAGTTGCTCGCCACAATTGATGTCATATTACCTAGTACTCTTCCACTTGTCGCATCTATCATTTTCATCTCCAAAGAAGCTAGTCCTTCGTAAAAGTATTGCATCAATATTTGTTCGGATAGGCTACGTTATAGGCAATTTGAACACAACTTCTTGAATCGTTCCCAGTCATATAATGATTTTGTATCCTTCTGTCGGATACTTAGTATATTTTGCCTAAGTTCGCTCACTTTAGTCGCAAGAAAGAACCTGTCAAGGAATAAACTAGCTATATCAGTTCACGTGTTAATCGAATTTGAAGGTAAATCAAATAACCAATCTTTAGTAATATCGGCTAATGAAAAAGAAAAAGCACGAAGTTTAATTTGATCTTTGGATACTCCTTATGGTTTCGTTCTTAAACAAAACATGTGGAAATCTTTTAATGTAACACTCCAAAATTTAGACTAGAAATTTAATGAACCAGTTTTGTTAGTTTAGCCTAGTTCGAGATTAAATACTTAAAAATTAGTTTTTATTTAAAAAAAATTATGAAAAATATCCTAATTTCCTTATTTAATATATATTTGAATTTGGTCAACTCAATTTCGAAAATTGACCCTTTAATCCCTTAGATTTTGAAATTATTGACTATTTTATAAAAACTTAAAACTTGAGAAAAATTTTATAAACTAAGTTAAAACTTTGAATATTTAAGGGAATTTGATTCAATCCTAATCCTAGTTGACCTAAACCTTCCAAGAGCCTATATAAACAACCTTTAATCTTTTGTTTTAAACTAAGTAATCAAAATTCCCTAATTTTATTCCAAAATCTAAAAATTCATTTTTAAAAAATTACCCTTTTTTTAAATTTCGGTTTCTTCTTCTCTAAGGCATTATATTCATCATATTTTCAATTTAAATATATATTATTTTTTATAAAAATCGGTTTGTTTAATTTGCTATAATTATGTTCTTTAAAATTTCTTAGATTTTTCTACGAATTTTCTTGATTTTAAACCTTGGAAGGAGGTTGGATCAATTTTGGATGTAAGAATCATTAAAATATCTTAAACCTAAAGTTCTTTAATGAAATTCCTAAGTTTTTAGCTTATTGCAACAATCTTTAAAATCTTGAATCAATAAAATCGGTTTTCTTGATAAAAATTCCATTATTTTTTTGATATTCGTTCAAGGGTTTTACATGATTGTTTTTTATGACCAAATACATGAATTTTGAAGTGTTTATATGTTATTAAGATGGATTTTAAGTATCTAATCCCAGACATATGATTTAGGAGGTGTTTAGAGAGGTTTTATGTGAGTTTCGGTTAGGTTTTATGGTGTTTTTAGGGGCTGTCATGTATTGGTCTGACTTAAGGATGTTTGGGTGCGGTTTAATACACTAAACCCTATAGTTTTGATGCTTTAATCAGGTTAAGAGTTAGAGGAACAATTTTGAGAGAGAGCGGAAAGTCAAATCGTGTTTTCGGGTGACTTGTCAAGCATGTTTCAGTAAATCGGTGAGTGGATTATAAGGTTTGTCGATTTGGAAATGTTTTAAATTTTTTTTAAAGGTTTGAGATTTAGGAAAGGCGTGAAAAAGCTCTTTATACTCAAAAGTAAGTTTTAATTATTGATTTTTTAAAGGTTTTCATATTATGCCTTGTTTTTATTATGTGTTTTAGTCATGGTCTATACTTATTCATATGTGAATGTGCATGTGTTTCAATGCTTACGAGATATTTTTAAAAAAGTTTTTATATAAATATGATGCCCCCACGGTTTTTTTTAAACATGAAAAAAGTTGTTTTTATTGGTTTATGCATTTGATGCATGTGCGTACATACTTTTATAACTGGAAAACTTGAGCTTTTTTTGATTTTGTGTTGAATATTAAAGATGATGGTAATGTGGATAAGTTGATCGATCAATAGGATGTTCAATGCACTTTATATAAAAAAATTCGTATACGTGTGCAAATTACTTAGTGATGCATTAGATTTATTGCTTGAATTGCGGTATATGTGTCGTATTACATTCAAGCGTAGCTTATCCCAGAAGCTAAGATTGGAAACATGATTGGATTTAATCCATTTGTATGTATGAGTTTAGCTTGTGCATGGTATGAGTAGGTGATATAGCCCTCATACGTGGTATGGTGACAGTATAATCCCATATGTAGCATGACTTGGCACTTCATATGAGTCTAACTGGTTCACTAATATTCCAACACGAGAAAAACAAAAGTTTAAAATAATTATTGTTTTTAGTGTAAATTGAGTTGCATGTGTTTTGATATTGAACTCAAATGATTTATAAGTTCTTTTTATGTGTAGCATGTAAAACTTGGTTTTCCTTACAAAGCATGTGATTTCAAAAAGGTATTTTTGAAAGGTTGTTTAGCTTATGAGCCATGGTTACACTTGTTGATCTTTTTCAAATAGTGGCGTTAACGGTCATGGACATTGTTTTTACTTTGAATTTCGTTCAAGGGTTTTACATGGTTGTTTTCATGCCTAAATACATGAATCTTGAAGTTTTTGCATGTAATTAAGATGGCTTTTAAGTATTTAATCCCGAACCTAAAGTTTAGGTGGTGTTTGTAAAGGTTTTTGGTGAGTTTAGATTAAGTTTTATGGTGTTTTTAGGGGTTGTCATGTATTGTTCCAACTTGAGGGATGTTTGGGTGTGTTATAATACACTAAACCCTCTAATTTTGATGCTTGAATCAATTCAAGAGGTAAAGGAACAAGTTTGAGGGAGATCAGAAAGTCGAATTGCGTTTTTGGGTAACTTGTTGAGCAAATTTTGGTAAATCGGTGAGTGGATTGTGAGGGCTGCCAATTCGACAGGATTTTAAATGCGTTTTCAAAGGTTTGGAGGTGTAAGGAAAGATTGAAAAACATACCTAGACTTGGAAGTAAGTTTAAAATATTACTTTCTTAAAGGTTCTCATATTATGCCTTGTTTTTAATATGTTTAGTCATGCTCATGTTATACTTGTGCATAAGAATATGTATGTATTTTCTATGCGTATGTGACTATTTTTACAAAGGTTTTTTTTATGCATATGAAGCTCTTATGGTTTTGTTTTGAGACATGAGAAAAATGATTTTTACTGGTTTATGCATTTGATGCATGTGTCAATGGATGGATGTGGTTAATTCACTATTTTTGACTTAAAACTTGAGCTTGGTTTCGTTTTGTATTGGTTTATTATGTGATAGATAAAAGGGATAAGTTGATCGATCAATAGGATGTCAGTGCACTGAAGTTATAAAAAGTGTATGTGTATTAAATACCTTAGTGATGCATTAGAATTGATGCTTAGAGTATGGTATATGTGTTGTATTACATTTAAGCATTGCTTATCCCGGATGCTAAGGTGAGATTTCATGATTGAAGGTAATCTATCATGGGTGTGAGTAGGCAGCATAGCCCTCATACGTGGTATAAGTAGCGATTTGGCTCTCATACGAGGTATGTTGGCGATTGGCCCCATGCCTGGCATGTCTTGGAAAGTATGACTACATGCGTAGTTCTGTTTATCCCAACGATTAGAGGTAGACTAATCGGATCCCTAATACCAATATGGTTTAAAAGCAAGTGTACGATTTAGTTTGCAACAAGGGTTGTTTACCAATATGTATTTTTGTTATGTGCACACAAGTTTTGATTTAAGCTTTGCTTTGAATGACATGTAAGACCTGTGTTTTGCTTACTAAGCATGTGTTTTCAAAAAGGTATTTTGAAGAGGTTTTGTTGCTTGTGAACCATGGTACACTTGAAGATTTTCAAAAGGTGACGTTGTTTATCACGATTGATTATTTTTATAAAGAGCATGATTTGGTTTTAAATTGATCTTTACTTAGTTTTAACTTGGTTTTAAACTATTGAAATCGGTTTAATATGAGTTGCATTGCAAGGAGTTTTTATACTTGTTTTTATTCACTCACTAAGCTTATGCTTACCCTCTCATTTACCTTATAATGCAGATTATTTAATGTGGAGGCAGCTAAGAGAAGTAAGGATCCAGGTAATCTCCAAGTGAAAGCACAAGTATATCTTTATAACATTAGTAGTAGTGAGAGAGCAATGGAAATGAGTTTATAATATAGTGAATATTGTCTATGCTATGGAAACTTGAAATAATTGTATGTTATACATATTAATGATATTCAATGTTGATGTTTCTTGAATGAAAACTTAATGTAAGAATCTTTTGAAAGCCATGAACCTTATGTTGAAATAAGGTTATGATGTCGTTAGCCAAGATGTTATGTTTTGATTAGTTGAGATAATGTTAGCCTTGTGACATGGAATTGAATGGTCTATTAGTATACCTTTAATTATAATAAAGTTACATTGAAGTTTGTTATCCTTATGTGTGAATTTGAGTGTTATTAAAAAGAATGACTATTTTGAGTTGAATCTACGATGTGGCTATTTAGGTTGGAATGCATCTAGAAATCATGTTGAGTATATTGAGGTGGTTCTTTTGTGTGTTTATGAGATATTTTGAGATTCAATTTATGATAATCTTAACTTATTTTATGTCATGTTTCCTTTGGTGATGTATTCTTATGTGATGTATTTGGTTTATGGAATTAGGAGATGTTGCATCTAGAAAGATTGTCATTATATGTGCTATATGCCGTTAGATACTTATATGCATCTAGAGAGACTTTGAAACTTTACGTTTTAGTCATTAAACTTTGAACATGTGATTAAATGACTTGTAGAGCTCATTTTTAACTGAAATTTGAGACTTAAGCATGTAATGAACTTAATTAAGGATTTGGTAACTTTAAATTCACAAGTAGTCCTTAAATTTGAAAAATTATAAATAGGTTCTTAAAACTTGTTTGGTTAAATTAGGACTCGTTTTTTTATCGTTTTTCGCTGCAATTAAACTCAGTCCTTGCATGAACATGCAGGATCTAATTAAAACATATAGATAAGATAAAAAGAAAAAAAATTAGGGTCGTTTATCGAGATGAATCTCCGGATTAGTCTCGATATTTCTCATGTATCTCGTTCAAGTCGGGAGGTGTCTAGACCAAGTCGAGGGGGTTACATTTTGTTTAGTCTAGTGTATAATATTTATTTTTAATGTGATTCATGGTAGTGAAAGACATTAGACGTTAAATAATTAATTCAAAATAAATAATAAACCCAAAGTCTATCAATTATTTGTGCCAAACACAAACTTAATAATCAATATGAATTCAAAATCCAAATTAATCGGACCTGAAATAAAACCTAATTGAAATGAACCCGACCTAAAATAAACTCGACCTAAAATAAAATCGACCTGAAATCTACTCGACCAGAAATGAACTTGCCAATTATTTGATTTTGACCTGAACCGTTTGAACCCGATCTGAAATGAATCTGACCTGAAATAAACCCGAACTGAACCCGACCTGAATCAAGTCAAAATATCAAATCAACTTGAAATGAAATATATCCAATTTTACCCAACCTTACGGTACCTGACAAAAAACTCTTCCGATTAACTATTTTTTTACATGCCTAAGAGAGACGAACATTGTTAGGCATTTGTATCGTCATTGTCCTTTGATGATTTAGGATAATGTTTTGCGGTGGACCCATTGGAGATGTCGTTCCACGGGTTTGATGTCATCTGGGGCATGGACTGGTTTATCTATCATATAGAGATGGTCGAATTTGAGATGAAACTGATATCCTTCTGACTTGGATAACTATGAGGTGAGAGTAGTGGGTGAGAATGCTAAATTCTTGCTACAATTAAAATTTTAGTTTTGTTTCAAATAACTATAGACATGTTAACTAGTTATAAAATATAACATAAAAGTTAAAATATTTTATATAATTATATATTTAATCTTTCATGTTTATAATTTTTAAATAATTTAATCTTAATTCAAAAGTAATAATAAATTTAACCATCTACGTATAGTGGTTTATGAAGAAATTATATTATGGATAAGTTCTATCACACGTCATTCATGAGGTTAATCATTAAAAATCACTCAATCTCATTATTTTTTTCATGCCATATATTTTTCAAGTGAATGTTCATTTACTGTTAATTCGTTTTAAATACAGTTTTTCCAAGGGAAGATTCACTTGAAAAAATATGAAATGAAAAAAAATAATGAGATATGTGATTTTTAGTGATTGCTTCCATCGATACGCGGTAGGATTTGATATAATTTCTCGTGGTGAATCGTAGTCTCAAGGTCTGAGATCTCAATCACCAACTGAAAAACAAACCATTTATCAAAACTCAAAGTCAACCATTTGTAGGCTTTAAATTTAAAGATCCGAAAGGTCATTAAAAACGGAATTTGGGTTATTTTTTAACTGTAAAAAGGAAGTTGGTGCCTTTGATAGTGTAGGAATCAAGGTTGTTCTTGCCAGGTTGGGTTTTGTGAGCAAGGGATGTGAATGGAAATGCGAGGAAGATGAGATTTTTGGAGGCTAATTTTGTTTTGAAACAAGTCTCAGTGTTCCAGTGAGCTCAACCAAACCTCCTAAATACCCCACTTGGATTCACCAGCATGATGCGCAAAGTGCACACTGTTAAATTATTTTTAATGAAGAACGTTCTCAAATTAAAATAATGCATAAATAATAAAAGTTAAATTATTTTTTAATTAATTTGAATGTATAAACACAAAAAACTAAATGTATAATTATACAAAATATTTTAACTTCCACGTCACATTTTTAACGGTATTTAACAGGTCAATAGCTATATTAAAATAAAATTAAAAATTTAATAGTAATATTGAAACAATGATATATTTAATTACTAAATTAAATAATTGATAAAGTTTAATAATCATTTGTGAAATTTACACTAAAATTATCCTCTTTCTCTTCTACTCCTGAAAATTCAACGTCATCATCTATATCTAATCATGTATAAAATCCAACAAAATCAATGTTATTTCTCATAACTTTTTAATAATAAGTTTTTGGGTAAATAATAATAGTAAAAATAATAATAATATGGTTGTTAATTATTGTATAATCAAACAATAGCAATCTTTAAACAACTTATTAAATAAGTTTTAATCGATTCATAAACTTCCATGAATATACTAAGCTTTAAAATCTTACATACAGATTACCTTCTGTAGCTTAATAAACAAACACAAACGATCAAAAACAATCTGTCCATGAATTTCATTTGTTTATTATGAGAAGCAATAATAACCAGAAAAATTTCAGTGAGAATATCTGTGCATTTCTTCCTGAGAAAATACCAAGCATTGAAATTAAATAGACTCTACACTGTTTTACAGCTAATTTCTTAAACATAAATGACTCCACAAGAAATGATTATAGAATCAAAATTGAATGCAAGCGACTCAATTTGATGATCAAGTTAAGACTGTCTCTAACTCGCTGAATCGATTAATGAATTGTTCTGTTCACTTACAAGGTCGATGGACATCCGAGATGGTATTCGATGACGTTCTAGAATCCGGGAAGTAGCAATTCTGGCAGACTCGTAGTTTAATGCAACTACCCTATCATCATCCAAATCAATCCTCAAGCTCTCTATGCTACAATGCTCCACAAGTTGGCACAAGTGCTTTAAGTTTTCGATTTCAATTCCATTGACTTTCTTGACCTGTACACAACAGTGTACTTTTCTCTCAGTGAACAAATAACCATGCATACATCATATATAAGGAATGCTTAATTATATCGACAATCAGACGCTACAAATCAGCTAATGTTTATTGAAAAAACGACAATCCTCGTATACGAGTCCAAATAACATAAACGCAAATTCAATTGATTCATATGCTGAGTTTTGAAAATGTGTAACATAGCTGCACATCTACATGAATCCATAACATTTTGTGATGCAGGGTAACATTCATATAGTAAATAGCTCCTCTAGCCGAAAGATTTAGGATTGCTCAAGGCCAACTGACCACTACAAAATTCCTTTCTTTAACCTCCCCTCCCCTCCCAGATCCATCATAACCCACCCCACAAGAAGTCGGAGCAGGCCAGCTAGTAGTTTAGTTTGTTGGATGCATAAAACAGTTGTACCAAACAAAGATGATCCAACAAAATTAAATAAGAAATACCTGTAATTCAGCAAGACGCTCGTAACCGGCATTGATATCATCCATCAAAACCTGAACCACATAGCAGCTTGTCAAGAAGGTGATGTATATGGAAAATCTTTTAGTATTTAAACCCTGAATTGTTGTCAATTATGAGAGGTTAGAAGGTTGATACAAAAGCCCATTAGGTTAAGTTTTAAAAAGTAATTAATTAATGAAAGGGCATACAACAACATTCTACTCCACTAGTGGAATTATAAACTGTACTAGTCTTATATAAAAAACATCCCTTTATCCCAAATGAATCAATTAAATTCTTTCCCCACCTTATGGTGTGTGGGAAAGAGAACCTTCAAGAAAACAGTATTCCAAAATTTCAAAATCAGCTATTGTTTATTGAAAAAAATGGGACAACTATCCCATACACCACAGGTGGTTTTTTGAACTCCATCAATGAGGTGAGAGGGTTCCAGGCAGCAGCAGTTCTAGCTCTAAATTAAATGCACAGGGGCCTATCCTTCTAAAGGAAGTATGGACCCCTCCTAGAACAATGCAGTTGAAACGGTTGTTGCATAGCCCTATAAGGTATATTTCAAAAATAATATAATAACAAAAGCACACATGTTTATTCTTTAATACCACAAATGGAGTTTAACAATGAAACGGCCTGTGCAAAGAAAACAAACTTGAAAAAGTATTCCCAAAAATTATATGAAAACAAACAATAGCATCCAGGATTGTATGCTTAAAATCATTTTCCAAAAGAAAGGAAGCTTCCTTCCATATTGATTCATCTAGGACACAAATTTTGCTTAGTCTTTCTTGTAACTGAAATTGACAAACTAAAAAGTTTTCATCACAAAAAAGACTTGTAGTTCGAACCTGAGACAAGATTACAAGTTGTTCCCCGGCCTTTTTAGGCAGCTCCCTTAGAGCACGTTCACAGAGCCGACGGGGTGAAGTATTATACCATTCTTCTCCATATTCATGTAGGTATGGCTGGGTTAGTGGAACAAAAACCAGACCAGCAAAAATGTAATAACTAGGAAGTTTATCAAATTGATGAACCGGAACCAGCGGCTGCAACTGTAAAATCAACAAAAAATTATAAATCAATGATTCAAAATCAAGGTTAATATCACCACTAACCAAACAGTGCACTAATATAAACAGTTACTAGTATTATTATTATTGCCATCATCATTGTCATATCATTATTAATTACAGCAGCCAGCCAGTAAACATCTGTAATAAGATTACTTGAAGCAATAAAAGTACTTCAAAGATTTCTTGCAGGGAAAATAAACCAAAAATTGTCAAAAAGACAGCAAGAATCTACGAGCAGCATAAAGTTGAATGATCAAAAGCCTGTGCTGACAAGAAACTCTTTGGCACAAGAATCAGAATCCATTTAAGTGTTCACCTCGGCTGATGGATACAGACACCTTACTTCCTATACATGGTTCATCGGCAGTTAATTAATCCTTTGTGCATTGGAAATGTATTAACGGTTTCAGCTTTTGGTGTTCTAAGGAGAAGACAAATTCTGCCGCACAAATTTCCGTCCTCCCCCCCTACTTTTGAACTGGGTTCTGCAGGGAGTTGTTACAGGCAGCATGTGACAGCATAACAAAATCATAAAGAGTTACTTGATGGCTCTCCAATCTTCTTGGTTGTAAAAGCTATATGCTCTCTGGTCTTCCACCATGGGATTTATCATATTCTACAATATAACTACAGACTCTAACCAGTTCCAACTAAAACGTAGATCAAAGATGACAAAGATAATTATCTATTTTAACTTGACCTTCCATGGTTATGGTGGGAATTAGATGTGCATTCCTCATTTCATTGAAGCAGAGAATATACTAGAGTGTTTCACTTCAGTTAGCTTATAGGGTTCAACTAACAGCTGTAGTATATGTTTCCAGGTAAAAAAATGAGCCTATAACTTAGATAGGTATGGTTGATTATTGGGAGTTTGAAAATTAAGATCACTTTAAAACAAGTTTCAATATGATTTTTTATTCATCAATGGTTTCTTCTAATATTTTCCGCATCTTTATCTATTCTTCTTTACTGGATTCTCTTATCAAAAAAAAAAAAAAACTATCCCTTCTAAAATTAAATCACAGAAATAATTTAATTCCTACATAAACATGTCTTGGTTGATACATGAACTTCTTTGTTCATCATAGTTATTTCTAAAACTTCATCTGCCACCAAATAAATTATCTGTTTAAATCATAAAAGATAGATTACAAGTATACACTTTCTTACTTCTGCACTATCAAAGTCTGCTCCACCAATTAATCTATTTCCTTCCTTTTTAACAGCAGTATTAAAGACATTTAAAGAGGGCGGATGTCATTTCTTTATTTAAAATGAGAATGAAGAGAAAAACAATGTTAATCAGGCACAGATGGTATAAAAAAAACCACAAAATACAATCAAATTTAATAAATCATTACAGGTGGCATAAATAATGAACTCGTGCTTTTCATGGTTCCGTGAAATTTCATTAACCCAATTTCACTTGGTTATGCATAGAGTAGATATTGCTAAGACCTTAAAAATAGTACTCACAGGCCGAAGGGTGACGGTGAATGCATGTTCTTCACCATTTCTCAATACTTTAACTCGCGCTGTTTCATTGGGTTTCTTCATAGACACCAAATGATCAAATGTAATCCGCTCCCTGTTCCGGAAAGGAACTGCAATGCATGTTTACACTCCAAATTAACTTCATAGAACATAATTATGAATACCAACATATCAGTGTATTATCCAAAAGATAAACATAAAGAGAAATTACATCCTAAAGCATCTCAGTTTCAAGAAACCAAAACAATTTCCCCCTGATCATGACAAAGATAGGTCCCTTATTTAATGGAACAGAGGATAAATGCAGTCATGTTACCATAACAAAAATAAGTATTGGTCAGACAAAAAGGTCTCAATGTTATCCTAGATGGGAGTCAGATTGTTTTATTAAGAAAATGAAATCGGCATGCTTGCAAAATTATCATTGGCCAAATGTGGAAACGTATTGAAGTAGAGGAAAAAATTGAGTAAAGAGCAGAAATCAAGTACCAGTTCCATCATTTGCTATTGGCACGCCATCAAATTCAAGGATGATATCATCCTTTTTTAGGACTCTGCGCGCATCAGACAAAGGATTAATTTTGCTCACAAGTACACCTGTCATATGAGGTTGCATTTTGAAGTGGTTACGAAGTTGAACATTTTCTGTAGGTTGACATGAGAGACCCATAGAGCAGAATCCCACATATTTTCCACTTTCCTCTACACCGGCTATAAAATGCTTTATTACAGGAACAGGAATTATATAGCTGCATTAAGAAAAAAAAGATTGAAACAAATACTTAGGCAAATAGAATAATCCATTAAACACTTTTAAACCCACAATAAATAGTTTAATTTTCAATAATGTTTAGTCTCGAAATGTCTGGCGTAGCTTTGAATATATCCGTATGCAAGTTATTCCAGTTTCAGATAATATACGCTAAATAACACAATTCTAGAGTATGTCATAACTCCTTACTGAAACATCATAACATAGTCTTTGATTCTCAAGGCACAGTTCTGAACAGAATATCCAGTAAAAGCTTCCATCCGATTAATATGGCCAAAATGTCTAGCATTCAATAAACCTTAAATGTTTTCTTAAGAAAAAAGGGGAAAGATGCATACTTCTGATATTCTTTTATTTATTTTTCTGCCGGTGCTTCTTGTCATCCCCAATTAAGAAGATTTGGATATGCATGGTGCAAGCCGAGGTACTGAATTTTTAATAGTGAGTAAACTCAAGTAACATAGGAGTAAACAAACAAGCAAGCATCAATCTAAATTATAAACTACGCACTTAGAATTGTACATTATTTTGCATTACATTGTGATCAATAAGGGATAATATAGACAATATCTATCCATGCTATTTTAGGGGAAATGGGGCAACAATAAAGAGAATACAAGTACCAAAACCGCAGCATAGCTAGCAACAAATTGTAGAAACCCTAAATGAAAAAATATTTTATCACAGTAAAAGATAATGATCAAGAATAGGTAAACTGCAACCAAAATGATGCTCGAGAAGAAAACAAACTCAAAACTCACCCAATATTCTCAGCACCTGAAAGGTTTTGGAAAGCTACACCAGCAACTTTGTTCCCCATAATCGCAGGGCCCCCACTATTCCCGGGGTTTATAGCTGCATCTATCTGTATAGCCATTAGCTGTGTAGCACCATGAACATACTGTGTAGGCTCAACTCTAGAAACAACCCCTTTAGTAACGGAAATGTTGTCGCCTCCTGCATCCAGGCAAAGGCAGTATGACATGTAAACACTAAAGCAAGAACTACTTATTAAATTAAAGTTCAACATCCCATGATTTCCCACAAGAAAAACTTCAAAGCCTAATACCTTATTGATTAGTGAAATGCGATATCAGGACTTGCAATGAAGGTTATGTCTAACAATTAGATGGTTCTTTTAGAGAATTGAAAAGGCCATTATACGAATCAAACAAGTAAAATGAACAGCAGAGAAATGGAATCAAATAGGTTGGGTTTGATCACCTTGAGGATACCCAACAACAGCAACAGCTTCTTGCAGAAATGGGATGTCTCCAAGCTCCAAGAAATTCATACCCTCCCAAAACTCTGGACTTTCAACAACAAGAATGGCCAAGTCACATTCATGACCCACAGCTTGGACCTGGGCTCTATATTTAGTGGGGGAGCCATGTTTTCTAACAAGAACAAATGTATGATCAGCCACAACATGAGCATTTGTGAGAATCTTTTTTCCCGGAATAACAAACCCTACAGTTAAAAGAAACAATTAAACAGGTAAAGAAAAGCACAAATCAGAAAATGAACAATGATTGCCATTGCTATTATAATTTCGGAGCACAAAATATATCTTAAAAGGGACCTGAGCCCATGGTTTCGCGTTGTGACTTATTCTGCCATGGAAGGAGATAGTTCGGGCTACTGCTAACAGTGAAGATCTTGACTACCGAGTCAAGAGCCAACTCTATTGCCGAATACGCGTCGGTTTCGGTATACAGAGAGCGGTTTCGCCATTGCCGAATACTATGTCGCTCCCCAACATAAAATCTACTAAATTTGCTGTCAGTTTTGCAAAATGAAGGAACAACTTTGGGTTTGCTGAAGCAGTAACATTTTGCCATTAAAAACGATGGCGACGGCGACAAAACCGCCGATTTATTACAACAAAACTTTATCCTCCGCAATGTGCGGACTGAACAAGTTAACATCCTGTGTGGGGTTTGCTAGACGATAAAGAAGAATGAGTGATTACAAGATTAATACAATGCTGCAATGCAATCCGATGCTGGTACACAAATAAAACAAAAAAGGTAGGGTTTGCTTATTAAGCATGAACAAGGTTTATTAGGGTCCTGAGCATGATTGCAGGAGGAGGGTGTACCCTAGGTAATTTTTTGGTCCTTTTATTTGGCTTTTGTTTTATTTTGATCACTTAAATTCAAAAATTTATTTTTACTATTTATGTTTTAATATATGTTTGTTTTGGTTATTAAATCGTTAATCTCCTTTATTTGGATAATGAAAATTTTAAGATGAGCACTTATTGAGTCGGGAATTAAAAAGTTTTGAGTTATTTAAGTTGACAAGTCTAATTTTATCATTCGAACTTTTATTCAAAAAAAATTGAGTTGAAGATATTTGAGTCGAATCGAATAGAGTTTTTGAGTTCTTATAAAAAATTTATTATAATTATTTATTATGTTATAATACAATTTGATTTAATTTAAACGACTTTCACTAATCATATAAGATATGTATATATATTTCTTCGTATTTTTCATATGTGGCTATTTTTTCATCTTTTTATATATCGGTATATAGATCATAAAAATTTGGGAGACTCATATCGAACTTAAAATAAATCCTTTAATTACTAAAAATTTTGAGTTCTTCAAATTTCCATTTTACAACTCAAACTTTATTTGAAAATTTTCGAGTTGAGGTGAATTTATGAAATTTCGAGTAGAGTCAAAACGAGTCGAATATTTTATCACAAGTCTAGTTGAGTTAATTGATTTTTTTGAGTCGATTCGAGTTTTGCTCACCCTAAAACAACTAATAAAACTCTTTTAAAAAATAAAAATAATCTACGTGTTATAAATAAAATAATAAAAAAATAAAACAAGAATAAAGAACAAGAATGAAAGAACAAAGAGAAGATATAAAAAGAGATATTTATATTATTCTCAATATTGACTTGTATACAATGCCTTCACAAACTCATCTATTTATAGGCATAAGCAGTACATAATGTATTAAACTCTAATTAATGAAGATAATATTTCTAATGATAGAGTTTTTATTATGATAGACATCCATATAGATAATATTCATAACACTCCCCTTGGATGTCTATGAAGATAATGTACCTCGTTAAAATCTTACTAAGATAAAAACCTTGTGAGAAAAAAATCTAAGTGAAGGAAAAAGAGTGCACACATCTTTGATACGCATAACATGTTGCCTCATTAAAAACCTTACCAGAAAAACCCATTGGGACAAAACCTTCGTTAAGAGAAAAAGAGTGTAATGCGTATTTACTCCCCTCATGAAAATATCACATAATATCTTTGAATCTCCATAATTCAATATTAAATATCATCCTCAAATATTGAGGTAGATCAATTACATTAAGAGACTTAGCAACCATAAGGGTGATCAATAAATAAGCGTTATGCATGTGAAGTCTCTTTAAATATCTTTTCTGTATGTCGATTGATGCACAAGGATTTTAGGAGATCTCTTCATGAGTCTCAGTGATATTCAAATCATCGACATACACCACAATAAAAATTCAAAGCTAAATCTCTTAATAAAAATGCTCGGAGGAAATTAAATAATTCATATAACATCATACTAAATAAGTATTCAATAAGGCGATTATATCAAATACGCCTAAATTGTTCCAATCCATAAAAGATATATTCAATATGGTTGAATAATATTCTCGAGAACTTGAATAAATTGCTTATGGCAATCTAAATCTTTCCAGAAGTTTCATGTAAATATTATTGTCAAGAGGTCCATTCAAATATGATGTAACAACATCCATTAGGTAGAAACCGAGTAATTTCATTTATTGTCAGACTGATCAAAATCTAAAAGTAGTTGCATCCACCACCGAGGAATATATTTTCCTCATAATCAAATTCATGTCTTTTTGAGAATCCTTGTGCAACCAAATGAGCTTATATCTCATGATTTCCCCTTTTGATTTCTCTTTCACACAAAGGCTCGTTTATATCCATGAGTTTTACAAATTTCAGTGTACGGGCTATAGGCCCAAATACTTCTCTTTTCAAAAAAGATTTTAGTTTCGCCTCAATTGCCTCTTTCATGTTGGCCAATCATTTCTTTGTTTACATTACCCAATTGACAATGATTCATGATCCACATTATCAAATAAAATCTCTAGTGCTATATTGCATGCAAATATATAAACAACGTCGATCTAATTTCAGTTCCACTTATAACAGACATGACATAATATATTGAGATCTCTTTATTATCAGGTATCTGAGTCATGTTAATGTCTCTGTTGGAGACCATTTAATCTCTTCTAGAGATTTTTATAATCATTGATTCCTCGATCAGACCATCATAAAATATAGCTCATTTTCTTTTTCGAGGATTTCCTTGGAACTTACTTATCTACTACGCTTCAAGCATAAGTTAGACTCATTAGCAACTAGAGTTTGTCATTCCATGACATCAAATTTAATCGGAGCATTCATAGCTAGTATACGTGACTTAGTCACTCTTTTAGGGTTATCAAAATCATTTGGTAATTGATTTGCTAAATGAATTATCCATTGAACTTATAGTTCATATTGTGTAACACGTGGATCAATAAGAGAAAATGATAATTCATTTCAACTTATTTCTTTCCCCCGCTATTTATTTTCTCCCCCTAATGTTCGGAAAAATTAACTCATTAAAATGATAGTCAATAAATCGGGTTATAAATAAATTTCTTATTAGAAGCTCAAGATATTTAAATCTGATATATATTCCCAACAAAACTCATCTTTGTGCGTTGTGGTGGAGCAATTAGAACATATATTGCACATACAAAAAAAATCTAAGATGAGAAATATTTGGTTCCTGACCAAAAACCATTTGTAATGGGGAGAACTTATGATCATTTGTTAGCTTGATGCGAATTTGTGATACTACATGTAAAATTACATGTCATCAACATTATCAAGACTAATTGTCTTTAGAAAATAATCTAGAAAATGTGCTCATAATTTTATCAACTAAGTAGCCTCGCAAACACCAAGTTGCGGGTTAATAACAAGGATACATATAACCATTTAGTCGATGCATCGATACAAATCATAAAATGTCTAGATAATCTTTAAGAAAGGTGTATGGGCTCATATATATCACCTTGTATCCGTTCCAGAAAAATTAATAGCACTCTATCTTAGATGTTGATAATTGAATAATCAAATTGCTTTCATAGCAAGTATCACGTGAAATATTACCATGAAGAAAATTTTAGTTCTTCAATAAATGACCACATGAAAAGTGTCAATAAATTTTCGCATCATAATTGAACCAGGATGGTCTAAACGGTCATGCCAAATAAAATTATCAGTAAACATCTAATTTACAATAGCATGAGCTCCAATTTGTATTAATTCTTATGTAGTACAATATGTATGATAATGCATGTAATTTTGCTAAAATTTTATTATTGTCTTAAGTTATACTCGTAATATTGAGATAGTCAACATCCCTTTGATAGATATTCTCAATATATTTCTGTAAATATCTTTAAAATTTAATAAGTCTCTTTGCGACTTTGACGAGCATAATGCAATGTAAATATGGAATAAAGTTCTATTTGGCAATAATATATTTGCTCAGTCGGAGCCTTCTGTGATATTAGTACTTACGGATATAGTACTCACATTATTTCCTTGAATTTAAAATGGGAAAATATGCATAACCATGCACCTTTTAATATGTGCTTTATTTCATTTACTTCGGGGGATGAAAAATATGTGCTTTGTACCATTCACTTTAGGAAATGGCAAAATATTAAATATAGCACATTATATCAAATCAGTTATCTATCAAAGATAAACTCTCAAAAGATCTTCCGAAGCATTGATATTTCAGTACTTTGAGATATAGTACTCATATTTCTCTTGTATTTAAATGAGAAAATATTTCTTATGCTTAAATATTGTATGAGTACTTGCACTGTCTGCTAAGCATAAATCGCCATAAATTATTGCATATTTTATCCCGGAAGTAATTATATTCTTTTAAAGGAAAAATTAACATAAAAGATAAATAAATAATATATAAAGTAAGTTAACATAACTAAATAATAAATAAAAATAAATTAACATAAATAAATAAATTAACATTAAACAAAATAAAATAAAGATCAATTATTCCTTTTAGAATTTATAGAGAAAATAAATGATGAATTATTCCCTTCAAGGGTTATGAGAAAAATTATCAATATCCAATTGAGTTGGATCAATAACGTCATTATTTTCGCTATAAAAAAATCTGTTTATATTTTCTTTAATTTATCATTCATGATTATGGATAAAGTCCATAATACTTCGGTGTTTAACAAGTATGAGATCAATAGTTTGTATCATCGCTTTGATAACATAAAGATTTTGATATGATCTCTATCATTCTTGTCATCTTTATAATTCCACTTCTTGTGGATATAAGTATTCTCAAAATAATCATCTTATCTATTTCTATTTTATGATCTCAATCATGACCACAATTACTAATGTGACATTTATTCTTTCCACTTTAAAATATCATATTCACTTCAGGGAATAAAGCGAAGACTGATAGGTATTTAAAACCCTTGTATGATATTGTGTCTGTAAGACAACATTAATATGTGAAAAGTAGAGTATGTTTTTTAACATATCCTCATTAGTGATATTCTTGTACATAATTGAGTTTTATTCACTAACCATATAGTGAGTTATCATATTTACATTCACTTCAATGAATGAAACAAATTCAATAATCGCATGGAATAAACATCATGCTTGCATTCACTTTGGTGAATGACATAAATCAAATAATCGCATGGAATAATTATCATGCTTGCATTCATTTCAAGGAATGTCTCCCATAAAATTTTTTTGATCAAGACGATTTTCCTAACTTGAACTTGGGAGAAGTTTATAGTCGAGTTTTTTCGACATAAAATAGTATTGCTTTCAAGCGAATATAAACTTTATAATATTCATACTATTAAATAGTAATTGATCAACCAATATATATACAATAAGGAACAAAAATTTAATCCTTGTATGCGGCGTTGTTAAATCAGTCCACAAGATCCTTTAAAAAGAACCTCCTTTGAGACCAGTAGCCTCGCAGAACAAGATGTCCAGCCAATATACTCGGATTAAACCAACAAAATAAAGAACATATTAATTAAAGGTTTAATATTTGTTCTAATATCATGTAATACTTAAAACATGATTAAAACATAAACTTTTATCATAGTAATAAAATAAAAAATATTGGTTATAATAAAGATAAAAATCTCAAATTAAATAAGCAAAACATACCAAACTTTTCACTATATGATAGATTTAGTTACCAATATCTTGTTAAAATCTTTTTCGGGAAGAACCACGGTATTTGAGCCACTTTATCGCTACACAAACATTAAACAATTGAAGATTTTTAATAAATTAAAAATCAAATCAAAGATCAAGAGAGAAAAATAACTGATAATTAAAATATAATTGAAGGAGAAGAACTTATCTTTGATTTATGCTAGTAACAAATTCTTTTCAATAAATCCTTCAAGATTCGAACAACAAACGCCTCCGTTAGTTAGAGCCTCGTACTGATAACGTATTATAAATAAAATAATGAAGAAATAAAACAAGAATAAAGAACAAGAATGAAAGAACAGAGAGAAGATATAAAGAGAGATATTTGTATTATTCTCAATATTGACTTGTATACAATGCCTTCACAAACCTATCTATTTATAGGCATAAACAGTACATAATGTATTAAACTCTAATTAATGAAGATAATATTTCTAATGATAGAGTTTTTATTATGATAGACATCCATATAGATAATATTCATAACACTACGTGTATAATATGCGTGAAATATTTATTATTTGATTATTTTTTGAAAGAGATAAAAAGAAAATTAACCTTTTTAATTCTTTTAATTGTGATTAAAAAAATTAAAACACCAAAAGTCGGGTGAAAATCATCTACCTCTTTCTCATGCTTTCTTCTATGCCTCCGTTTTAAAATAAAGGTTTTTTAGAGTTCAAGGTTAAAGGTTATGATTAGAGTTTAGGGAATTATGGGTAGGGTGTAGTTTTTAGGGTTTAGGATATAAAAAATAAGGGTTAGGGTTAAAATTTTAATTTTTTAAAAATTTTCAATGGAGACATGAAAACATAAACGAAAGAGAGAAATAATTTTTTACCCAAAAAATCTTTTGCTCTTCTTTTTGTTCCTCTATGGATTTTAGATATTGTTAGTGCTTAGAAAAATAATTTATGATAAATCAAGGTATTACTTAAGAAAATCGATTTTATCTTATATTTTTAATTGTATTTTAGTAAAGGGTATCACTCGTCTAAACTCTTTCTTTGATTCTAAAAATATTTCGATGGAGACATTAAAAATCAAGAGATGTATGATTGGTTATTTTCACACTTATTTATTCGTTTTTTAAAATTAAAAATAATTATAAAACAAGTTTAGAATTTTAGTTAGGGCTTATGATTTTGGTAGAATTTTAGAATTAGATCAAAGGTTTAGGATATAATATATATTGCAGTAAGTGTTTGATTAAATTAATTTTTATGGGATTATTTTGATTTATTAGGACAATGATTCTTTAAAATAGTAATTGTTTCAATTTATCGATTTAAGGTAAATTTAAGATAGTTTGGGACTTTGATTTGTTTTGTTTTGCACAATAGTTGGATTGTTCGTGCAAAATTATAAATATAACGACTAAATTTTACGTAAATAAATCAAGCGTTGGATATGAGTATTTAAGATTTTATTTTGAAAGTCCAGTTATAAATTTGAATAATGTCTTGATGGTTAAAAGGTGATGGAGCTTTTTATTATTTAATTAGTAAAATAAAAATGAAATAAATATTTTTATTTATAGTATGTTGATGATGTGATGCAGAGAAAAATAAAGAATGGGGGAAAGAGATAAAGAAGAAAGATGAAGGAAAATATGATTTTTAGAGAGAAAAAAAGTTTAAGGGACTTTCATCATCATAAAAATCGCCTCATCGAGACGTAAACGTTAGTGGTTGTCCCGTCATTATCACCGCAACTACTCATCGAGGTAAGAGCAAATTATGATCAGAGAAGCTAAACAATCACGAACCATCACGAACTACCACAAACAAAGACCACTATCAAAACTAGTGGTCGAAAAATAGTGGAACTAGAATTCACTACCACTATCTGGTTGTTGAAGGAGGGCTCATGTGCTCTCGCACCACTAACGAGGGTAGGCGTGTGTTAACCCAGGCGGGTACACATAAATATTGTACACGATGCTATATTAGATCTATTTTTATATGAATCTGATCGCACCATATCATGCCATACGGTTGTGCGATCACCAATATAGTTGATCAATGTTGAGCGGTATAGATCAAGTTGTTGACTTTTTTCTAATGATCATATTTAGTATTTTTTTGATGTTTTAGATCTATTGGTGTAATCTATTTGTCAAATTTGAATCTAGTAAATTATTTTTATGTTTTTAACCTTGTGAACAGTATAAGATATGCATATGATCAATATATTTTTCATATTTGTAATTATATGAGGATTATTCGAGATCGAATATCAAACCATGTAGATTATTTGGGAAACTTAAACCAGGATTTTAGAGATACTGACTTAAGATTAGTATACCTCAAATTCCTAAATGTTTTATGAGTATCATAAATATAATTGTCTTGCATGTTAGTAGTTACAAACTAAAAGATGGTAAATAAATATGATAAAGACCGATAGTACGAGACAAGATATTTACAAGATGTATGATGATGTTGCGAATGTGTTGAGACTGAATGTATAGGATTGTTTGAGATGCTCGTCTAATTAATTAATGATTGATTATTTTGGTTGATAAATTGTGAGGCTTGTTATACTTGTTAAAATGGATTGACGTGATTTGGTGAAATTCACACATAAAGGATAATACTGATAAATACTCAGTTAAATGTTCATTAATTTGAAAATTATATTTGGTTAAATGGATAAAAAGCTAATAAGTGGTAATAACTAATTAACTATGTTAACAATGTACTTAAATGACTTTCATACGCTCTAGGAACTAAATAAGTGTTATAACATCATAATTTTGAAAAAAAAATATACGAACCCTTTAGTTGGGTTAGACGTAAGAAATTCGAGCTATATTAGTGTGGATGGGACCGTACCAGGATTGGTCAAAATTTGGAATTTCTAAGAAACCAATTTGTATCAATAAGCATGTAAGTATTGTTAACAAGGGATACCATGTCAAAAATTATATTTGAATACCCTTTTTCGTTGAATTGAGTAAACTAAAATATCAATTAAAAGTAGAAATAAATGATGAATATTAATGAATTGATTTATGTCTTAATTAATATGATAATGCAGATGAATGAAAAAAATTAAAAAATATGATTAAAGCATACCTCTATAATGTACATAGAGCTATGGATCTAATAATGTTATGGGATATTTAGGATCCTTATTGTGGTGTTGAAGAAAAACCTATTTAATTGATTCGCCTTGAATAATAAGATAAATTAATGAGAACGACGTTTTAATGTACAATTTCATAATATGTTAATAAATTGATTAGCTTAATGTGGTGGTATATTGATTGATAGAATTCATAAAGTTATGGAAATTATGTTATAACTTTATTCCATATGACTTTTGTGTCAGTGTTTATATTGTGTAAAAGTCGGGCCCTTGTTGTATGTTGATGAGAGACCTACTTAGTCAAGTTCTTGTTTGGTGGGATCTAGATACCCAAAGATAAAGTGTTGTAATACTATTATTAGAGACTTTAGAATGTAGGATCTTGATGTTATTTGGATGTGAATCTTATTTAAAGATGCTTGATAAGAGATTCCAAGTATGGATGTAGAGTCCCGATTCTATATAAACGTGGGACTCATCCATATAAGTGTAGGATCATGATGCTATGTGAACATGGGCCTCGCTCGAAGTGTGCAATTCCGATGTTGTATGGATGCAACTATCACTCTATGTTTATGGTTATAACTTTAGATGTTTTACTTAAATGAATCGGTATGATCTCAAGTATGATTGGGTATTGTGTGTCATATATGTAATTTTACTATGTTTGTAAGCATATTGTCACGGGGTCAGAGTTTTCGCGCAGGGACTTCTACTCGTGCGGCACCTCGGGTCACTCGCATGCCCGAGGATCAGCCTTAACGGTCTCCGATGCTTACTGGTTTTGCCCTCCCATGGGCTCATCAGGGAAGCGGGGACAGCTCCCGACCAGTGTGGTGCACGATCAGCGTGCCCATCCCAGATGGGATGGCTGCTCGGCACGTACTACACTCTTAATACTATCCCGCTCCCAAGCTTTAAGCACCACCAGAAAGCATCTCACTCAGTCCCGCATAGTCACGACCTACGGTCTGTGACATTCTCCTCCACCCAATTCATACACGTCCTCGTGCATGGGGAGGAAACTCTTTCCCTCTCTAAAACTTACCAGGAACTAGTGTACAATTCTCTCAAACTGTCCCACTAACCTGGGGCCGCTCTCCTATGTCGGGCACAGGACTCCCTACAATCACCTCATAGCCACCTGTCACTTTACCGAGGTGTCCCATTGTAGTTCCTCCAACCAGGGAACTTTCGCTGCGGCTTCCTGCCTACTCGTCCTCGTCTCAATCTCTTTCTAGAGGACCCACTCGCGAACACCCGCTTCTCTTGGGGTGCGAGCTAACACACTCGTCCAACTGACTCGCTCCGCAGCACAAGGGGCGCTTGGTCAACCCAACAGCTAGCACACAGCCTCGCTCTGATACCACTTGTCACGGGGTCAGAGTTTTCGCGCAGGGACTTCTACCCGTGCGGCACCTCGGGTCACTTGCATGCCCGAGGATCAGCCTTAACGATCTTCGATGCTTACTGGTTTCGCCCTCCCATGGGCTCATCAGGGAAGCGGGGACAGCTCCCGACTAGTGTGGTGCACGATCATCGCGCCCATCCCAGATGGGACGGCTGCTCGGCACGTACTACACTCTTAATGCTATCCCGCTCCCAAGCTTTAAGCACCACCAGAAAGCATCTCGCTCGGTCCCGCGTAGTCACGACCTACGGTTCGTGACAATATGTTTAGGCAAATAGTGCTAGCTATACATATTTATTTATCTCTTATTATTACTCGTAATGACTTGCATGTTTATATTTATGATTCGCATGAAGTATAATAGAGTATATGTGTATCACTTTATCTTTATAAGCTCAATGCTCGAAATCATTTTGTAACTCTTTAAACCTAAATACTACATTTGATTTACAAGTATGAACCACTCCCATACAAATTTTTGTTACAAGTATAATAAATCCAAATCTACAATTTCAAACCATGTCATTTCTAAAATATTAAGTTTAACAATATTTAAATTATTAAAATAGTAAATAGAGCTCCAAATACAATATTAAAACATTTAACCAATACAAATTTAATTCAAATATAGTAACAAACACATATGGTCCTACGAATATATAACATCTAAGTACTTATAGTTTTATTACAATTGGCCAATGCTAAAACTTCGTCCAAGATGGTACTCTATTACACACGATCATCTAATTACTTGTAAACAAAAATAGTAGTTATGAATGTTAGACTAACAAAGTTTTATGGATAAAAAACCATTTAATCATGATTCATACAAATCACAAATAAGAGTATGCTAGATAATATGATATCCTGGTAAGACAAAATAATAGCGCTATCATAATTGTCTAAACACATATTAAGCATAAATATAACATCTCATATTTCACAACCACTTTCATAAAACAAGCCAAGGGTGAGGACCAAATGTTATCTAGTATTGGGAACATCACTCATTCTTAGAATCTCATATCAAACTGTTCAAAATCTCACATTGAGCATCGGTACTTAAAATCTCACATAGAGTGAGGCTCATAATCTGGCCTTGAATAAATATCATCAGCCAAAATCTCATATCACTACAACAAAATAGGTTTTTTGCAGCGTTTTTTTAGTTCTTTTGTGGCGTTTTTAAGCGCCACTAAAAAAATTTCAGGCGCTTAAAAAAGCGCCACAAAAAACGCCATTAAAATCAGCGCCGCAATAGTTTGCAGCGTTTTCTGACAGAAAACGCCACAACAGGTCTAGATCTTTAGTGGCGTTTTTCTTTACAAACGCCGCTAAAGAAGGGTTTTCTTGCGGCGTTTATCTATACAAACGCCACTAAAGAGTGTTTTTATTGTGGCGTTTTTATAGACAAATGCCGCTAAAAAGAGTTTTTTTTCTACGTTTTTATAGACAAACGTCGCTAAAGATAGGTTTTTTGTGACGTTTTTCGCCGCTAATAATATCATATTTTAAAAAAATCAAAATATAAATAATACTAAATTATTTAATAATCAAATAAATAATATTGTACTGTATCATATGAAGCACTTTTCAGGTCTACTCGTCCACATTGTATTGCTTTTATGGTAAATAAGGCAATATGAGGACCCAAATAATGGACAAAAGTATGCAGACCAGATCCTGGAATAGGACATTTGAAGTAGATAAGTGATAAATCAAATCAAGGTAAATTGCATCGAGTATACAAGAAAACAACAAAACAAGAGAGTATAAATACACATATAATGATAATCCGATCAGATTCCTGAAATTCGAAGTCCCACAAAAGTCTACATAGCAGAACAAGAAAATTTAAGTTTCAGTCTTTCGTACCAGTAGAATGTTTCAAACACGGGTAAACCATACACAACAATATTGGGAACAAACATTAAAGTGTCACTACTAATTCCAATGTGCTAGCTATTAAACTAGATTTGATGAAATCAGATCAACATGACCTGAGCCACTTTAGAATCTAAAAAGCACCAATAATTATATACAAATCTATGTAAAAGCTTACACCCCAGCTTTGATGTATAAGGAATTGCATACTTCCACAAAAACTAGATGACTTCTGCATAGTTTAGCCAGTTTTAGCCTCCTCAAAAGCATTGTCTTCAGTTCAGGTTGAAAAAACTTACAACAAAAATTAAAAGTTTTTAGTTATTACGACCGTTGATGAGAACCTGCATTCATAAAACCTGAATTCAGTTTTACATAACCACATTCTCACTAACACGTAGATAAGCCATTGCTAATGCTAGGGAATCAAACGCTGAGTGCATTACCTGAGTGTCATTTTTAACACTTATCATCAGAACAGACAGAGGTTCGGTGTTAAATTCCTATTCCTCATTCTTTACTGTTTGTTAAAGAAGAAGACATGAATGACAACAGCAAACATATATATATTTTAACATGTAAAGGAACACGAAAAAGATAAGATATACAATTAACTTACATCTTTCTCCATTGGTCGACTGCAAAAGAATAAGCAAAACAAAGAGGTGGGTCAGTATGGTTATGAGAACTAATCTACTAATGGATCATCAGAGTCCTTTGAGTAGCCTACCCATCAGCCCACCTGCCCAACAGAAATAACATACAATTAACACCAGAGAGATTGATCTTCTAAAGGTCTGATTTCATAATATGGTAGGAGTTCTATGTGAATGCGTTGAGTTACAAACATTTCAGCAATCAACACACAATACAAAACATTTCTATGTGAATAATGTTGAGTTACACATCTTAAGAAATATATTCTTAAGGAATCTATTTAACCATAGCTTAAAGATGCATCATAACAAATCAAATAACTTCAGTAAATATTTATAAAAGCTAACCATCAAATTTAAAGTTTTCTATTTGATGTCATAATTACCAAAAATAGAGGAGGGCTGGAACATTTATAATTATGCAAGACCCTTAGATAAACATAAAATTGTGAAGCTTTATATTATTAGTCTTATAGAAGTATAGCAGTGACAAGGAACGAAATTGTTAGAAAAAAGAATAATAGTAGAACTTAAACAAGGATTTCCTCAATATTGGAAGTCCACAACACTTGATCACTTTTAAGCTATTCACTGAAGGAACAAAGTCCGAGATAAGAGTTAATAGCAACTAAAGAAATTATCAGTTCACTTCCTGTAATCCTAGACAATCGCGAAGCATCATGGTACAACTCTTCATCTATGGCATTCTGCAGATAAACAACATATTACAGTAAAAGCAAAACATAATATCAGGGTGTTCATTTTAGAGGTTTAAAAAAACTCTAACCTTCAATTGAGACATGATTTCAGTTACACTGTCCTTTGAAGAAGTCTTTGCAATGGATAACTTTAACTTTGCAGCTTCTTCAAAATCTTCCTTATCTATTGCTTCTTCAAGTTGGAACTACAAGAAAAAAATACAATGAAAAGAATTTCACAATTTAAAACTAAACATTAAACCATATCTATAGAATTAATATTTTAAGTATCTTTGTACAAGCAAAAAGTTTAACAGATATCATATAACATCAATATTACAAGAATTTTTCATTTAGCGCCGCAGTAACTCTCCCTTGACCTCATGCCCAGTTAATCGTTTCATACAATGTCCTATCTTCCGCGTTGTTTTATGCGATACACCAAAGCTTTGTGACCATTGTTCCTCCGTCGTCGCAAAAGTAAAACAAGATCGACGCGGAGAGCACTTCTTGACTGTAAAAATTCCTCATATACTAAGTTACCAAAGGTATTTCTAAGAGATTGGAACAAACCAATAACAGAGGGTAGTGATGCAAGATTCTAAAAAATAAGAGAATCGAGAGTAAGCAACCAAACCTGAAATAAGAGATTGGATCTACATTTATGGCCTTCACTCCAAAATGTCTTCGACTCAGATTCATGGTTCTTCAACGATTTATCGATATCCTTCTCTTCAATCTAAGCTTGACGACAAGACTCAACCAGACGAGCGACAACTTCTGTTAGTTTCTTCTTCGCGTTTCTTAGCCGCCTTAGATAACTATGGTCGGGGGAGGACGAGAGAGTATTAGTGAGAGAATGAGATAAGTTAGGGTTTGAAACTTTAATTTGGGTAATGAGCGGTATAAAATGCAGACGACAAATAGTAATAAAATAAATTAAAATGTTTGTTTTAATAAACAAAGAAAGAAAAATTTTAGTGTGGCGTTTTTAACGCAAACGCCCTTAGAGAATATATTTATTGTGGCGTTTATTATTATAAACGTCGCTAAAAAAGGATTAATTATGACGTTTTATTATAAACGCCGTTATATATCATCTATTAGCGGCGTTTGTTCAAAAAACGCCGCAACAATTATTATTTTGTGGCGTTTTTCTTATAAATGCCACAATATGTAAAAAATTAACGGCGTTTTTCTTACAAACGCCACAAATAATACCGCTATAGACTAATTTTGGTGTAGTGTATTAGACAATCTTTATTTTATTGCTTGAAATCTTATATCAAATATCCTTATTATGTTGGAACACATACTCATTGAGTATCTGAATTATACCAAAAAAAAAACATATAATCAAACAAGTGTTTACACATGACACAACCACATATTATCCACCGAAGACCCTTAAGATTTGCTAACACAAGCATTTCTCTTTTTATTCAAACACATTATTGACTAATAATTCACATAAGAAGTTAGAAACGCCTTTTTTAGTTTTATTATTCAAACACAAACATTCCACTTAAGTGAGCATTATTTATTCAAGTATTGAGTTTGAGTGAATTTTGTATTGAACAAACATCTATCTTTGAGAGTTTTTGTTTGTTTGTTTGATACTTTTTTAAAAAAAAAAGAGTATTTTCTCAAATCTTTGAGTGTGTAAAGGCTTTCTTTTAAGCACAGAAAAAGAAAAAAAAATAACAAACTTGGGAAAATCCTTGATAAGATACTAAAATAGTAGATGTAAACCTTGTTTGAAGGTTGAACCACTATAAATCTCTTGTGTCCCATTTTTTATATTTACAGTTTACTTTCATAATTTATTTTAGTTGTAAATTCACCACTCTATTGGCCTTTATGATCATCCCAACAAATAATATCCAAGCTTCATAATCAATTGAAATAGCTTTTAAGTCTTTATTTCTCTTGTATATATTATATAGAGAAATCCTTCACTGTTTTTATTTTTTATATTTTTGTGAACTTCAATCAAGTAAACACCCACCTTATAAAATTTCAATGTTTACTTAAATTTTCTTTGTAAAAAAGAGAGGTTCCAGTTAAGTTTAAGAAAAAACTAGAACGATCCTATCTTAATCATAAAAAAGATAGAATTATAAAGATTGTCATTTTGACCTATAAAAAACATGTTAGTGAAATGAAAAATACTTAATATGGATGCTATGGAAATGAATGTAAACCTTAGTTTAAAAAGTCGAACCACTCTAAAATATTAAAATTATTATTTTATTTTATCGTTTTTTATTTCTCAATTTTACAAGAGATTATTACCCCTTTCATCAACGATATCAATTGAAATACATCAAACCTATCAATAACCTACACTAAAAGCTCAATCACTAGATACATGAATAACTTAATAAATTCTAAGTATTAACTAAGGTACAAATTTAATGTTTAATTAATTAAACTAACATGTCTTTAAACTTTAAAGCCTCGTTAAAAGCTTGTTTAGTTTTTAACAGACAAAAGGCTTCCATTGAAATGAAGTCTCAATTAATATTAGATCTTCAACTCTAAGCTTTTAAACATTCCTCTTCCCAATTATTTCCTAAATTTGACACTTGATTTAACTTAATTTATAATGTCAAATTTTGGGTAATATTAGGGGAGTAATTCAAGTAAAAAAAAAAATAAGGTAAACAAACATTACGAACGGTTCAAAGATTTTGAAAGCTATGTACAATTTATTAAAATAAGGTTCTTACTTATTAATAAGATAGATAATTTTTTTAAAAAATATATTTTAATATAAAAATATTATCAGATTATCCTCTTAACAAAAAATTAAATATTAAACATTTAAGATCAAACATGTTTAGTTTTTCACCTAAAAGTGATATTTTTTTATGTTTTAAGTTTTAGATAATTGTTATAGATATATCTGCACACAATTATATATTTATAATTTTTATAAGTATTTAATTTAAAATTTTATTTTGTCATCCTTTTCTTTTGGAGACTTTGTGTGACCTTATTATGCATATCCAAACCCACTGCCAAGTATTCGCGATTGTTATAATTATATTAACACTAACTATTCTTTTTTAATTATATTAATTTTTTAAGATTCATTAACCAATCTTATAATTAAATGTGTTTATATTACCTCATCTTATATAGATATGAATAGAAATATAACACTTCTCTACTTAGGCAAATATAATATATAAATTTTCCCATTTTTTGTTTAAGAAATGGGTCATTAAATATGTTTATATCTTATAATTAAATGTGTTTATATTACTCCTGACCTTGATTTTTTTTTAGATAAATAAAAATTAAAGTGACGAACTTGATATGTTGTTTCTAGTAATGTAACTTTTTCTTGAGAATGCTCCTTCCTTTTCATCTTCTATTTATAACAGTTAACAGGAGGAAGATTGCACGTGATCAAACATCTACTCAGAAACGGTTTTTTAGAATTTTTAGTTTAAAATATATGTGTTTAACATTACTGTCAAAAAGTGTTTTTAAGAAAATAAATGATTATTTTAGACATGATTTTATAAGTTAAAAAATATATATTTAAATGATAATTAAATTATTTCATATTATAATATTAACTTAAATTATGATAAAATATAAAAATATTAATAAATAAATACATAAATTATTTTTGAAAAATAATTTTTAGAAGTGCTTTTGAGAAAATATATAATTTTTATATGAAGATATATAATTTTTAAATTAAAAAAATAATTTATGTTAAATATAATTATGTATTTGTAAAAATTAAATTATAATAAAACATAGTAAATGATAGTTAAAATTGTAATCTGACTCCTAAAAATACTTTTTCAACCGCAAAAGCTAAAAATTTTAGCTTTTGAGTTTGGGTTAAAAATCACTTTTCAAACGTAGTTTTTTTCCAAAAGTTAACAGTTTAGCATTGCTTCTGCGTTTCAAACCAGCTTTTGATTCAAAAGTTGGTTTGAAAAGCATTACTAAACAGAGCCTTAGTCACTTATTATTCATGTCTATTCAAGACGAGAAAAAGCTCAAAACTCATGCCCTTTACAAGACTCTTCATTAATGGATTCAATTAGGGGTGATAATGAGCATGACTGGCTCGCGAGTTATTCAGGTTCGACTCGGTCAAAGCTCGATACGAGTGAGCTCGATTCGGGTTCAGATTCGATTCAAGACCTTAATGAGTCAACAGAGCTTAGCCAAACTCGGTTCGGAAAGCTCGTGAACATGCTCGAAATAATTATATTATATATACTACATATACACTAAATAATTTCTTTAGCAAAAGAAAAATAACAAAATAAAATATATCCACTAAAAATAAATTAACTAAAATAAATTAGGCATTTTTTCTCATTTCTCAATATTGAATTTCGTTTTTGTGTTGATTATGAAAAAAGTTTTTAACGAGGTCCTATCTTTTATAGAAAAATATAACAAAATTACCTATTTTGAGTCGAACTGAGTCTGACAAGTCCAAACCGAGCCCGAAGAGCTTCAAGCCCGAGCCGAGTCCACTAGTATTGTTTTCGAGCCGAGCCCGAGCCTAAAATTCCGAGATCGTTGAGCCTCGAGCCCAAGCCCAATAACATTATTTCTGAGCCAAGTCTGAACCAATTATCACCCCTAGATTCAACTAGGGCTGTAAACGAACCATACATTCAGTGAATCGTTAGACTGAAAATTCGTTTATGTTTGTTTATTTATAAAACGAATAAATATAAACAATTTTTTTTATTTTTTTAATTAAATAAACAAACATGAACAAAGATCTTATTCGTTCATTTATGTTATAACCGTTCGATAATCTATTTGTTTATGTTCATTTATGTCCATTCGTTCATTTATATCCGTTTATATTCATGTCATTCATTTATTTATGTTCATTTATGTTCATTTAAATTTATCTACTTATATTTAGAAGTGTTTATTATTTACTTAAACCAAACTAACCGACTGAACTAAAAAAAATTGTTATTCTATTAGATAATTTTAGGTTTTAACTAATAATTAAGAGTTTTTAAATTTTAATTATCAATTAATTTAATTTAAAATCAATTAATTAACTAAATTAATCGAACTACTTTAAAATATTAAATATTTAACACATATATTCGTTTGTGTTTGATTGTGTTCATTTATATTCGTTTATCATATTAACAAACGAACATAAACAAACATGAACAAGCTACATTCCTTAATGAACGAACACGAACAATAAATTATGTGTTCATTTATGTTTTTATTCGTTCTTCTTTTCTGTTAAAATTAAACGAACATAAACACAACCTCAATTGTGTTCGTTTACAGCCCTAGACTCGGCCTCCGGTGGGTCTACATGGAATTGTTTAGGGGAAGAATGAGGCCTACCGCTTTTGAAAATCTCCTCTGAGATGATCAATCTCCCGTTTTGGTTACACCCGTATGGAGTAAACTGGAACTGATGTGACCAAGCTAAAACACAACGCCATTTCAAGGTCTGAAAATCTAATATGCAGAAAGGGCTCTGCTTAATATAGAGCATGGAAAATGAAAACACAAGATACGTTGAAAGTAATATCAATAACAAAGGAGTTGTCACATTAGTAAGCAACCGGACATAATTAGACGACTCCGTAGCATGTAAAACGATAAACTCGACCGACAGGAACATGAAATAAAGTAATGTCCTCAGATAGAAACTTGAAACTCAAATGTTACCATATGTTTTAAACAGTGTTACTCCAATCCTGCTCTAGGTCCAGATGTGTTCTGCTTAGGTAGAATCATTTTGTATTCTGCAAGCAGTCTCGGAATATCATCTATCCGTAGCTGAAAACAAGAGGATAAAGAAACCAAAGGAAATGCCAAAAAGTGAGGCAGTAAACAAATAGGGAATACAGCAAGAAATGAACACATGATATGAGCGCAGTTAAGTTTAAAGTAATTCCAATAACAAAGGATTTATTACACAAGCAACCAACTGAACACCATTATATCGTGCTATGGATTATCGTTTAGAGAATAGTCTAATGCTAGCTGGATATTTATGAACTACTCGACCAATAGGACCCTTGTTCAGGGTTAGGTTAATGCCTCAACAATAAAAAGTAATATAATGCTTTTGACTAACCAGCCAACCATTCACATCTATTAAACCACACATCTGATTATTTCAAGCAGTAATCATTGCATGTAAAATGATATCTCTAAGCAGGCAAATAATGTTTATTTAACTTGCCAACAATTGTTAACAAACGCTTTCTTTTCCTTTATTGAGCACAAAACCGAGAAAACAGTGGAAAGGAAGACATAAACAATAAATCATACCTGAGAAACATTTTTCAAGTGATAAAACTTGTAAGCTTCTTTTCCCGATAACCATGAATCAATAGACTGAATATCAGATCCTCTATTGGCTCTGCCATTCGACAATCGGAAAATAACCAAGAAATTGTAAGGTGCAAAAAGTGGTAAAATGAAACACCAAAGCAGCATCTCTTAAGAAATCTTCCATGATGTACATTTATATATTTTTCGTTTTGGAATTAAATGTTATAAACGTCTGATTTAAATAAACCAGCACTAATAGAGATCCGATCTTATTAAGTAGTCAATAGACTCCTTACCGAACCTATGTAGGATATTGACAGTTTATATCTACTTCTCACACCAATCTTCTTCGGTGCACCCACCTTAACCCTCCCAAACCTAATTTGTTTACTCTTATTTCTTGTTTGACATAGCATTAGTGAGAAGTAGCTCTTTTAGTTTTACTCTTCTAATTGTTTTAACATATTTCATAATAATCAGCATGTCGCCTCGGTGCTCTACTTGTGTTCTTGTATATGATTTGAACTTAGATTCTGACCCATTACTTGATGGTATCCTCAAGACAAGTTGCAGGATATTTGTTAGTTATAAGTGTTAGATAAAATAATAATATTATTATTAGGATAAAGTTCTATTTAATAGGAATAAGTCGATTAGGACTAACTCCTATATTTTAGGAGTTATTAGTATGTTGAAACTCTTATCTCATTAAGAGATTAGAGTCCTATTTGTTTAAGAGATTAGAGTCCTATTTTTAGTTATTGTAAAACTCTTGCAACAAGAGTCTATATAAGAAGCTATTCGGCTCAGTAATAAAATAAGTAACAGAGACTATTTCACTCTGTTTTCTACATGGTATCAGGTTAGAGCGATCCTGATTTCTCTCAATTTGAATTCTTGTTTCTTCTTCTCGGATTAGTTTCTCCTCATGACTAATCCAGATCAATCCTCTTCTGAGATTAGTTCTCAGAACAATTCCTCACAATCAGAAAATATATTGTCTGATTCATCCCTTTCTCCGATAACAACCTACAAATTAAATGGGAATAACTATCTCCCATGGTCCCAATCAGTACGACTATACATCACTGGAAGAAGGAAGATTGAGTACCTCTTTAATTCCATGATCATTCCGACAAAAACAGATCCAAAGTACATCACCTGGCTGAGTGAAAACACCATGATCATGTCATGGTTGATCAATTCAATGCTTCCTGAAGTTGGGGAGAATTTCATGCTATATCAAACAGTAGCAGAAATATGGGAAGCAGCAAGGGATACCTATTCGAATAATGATAATACTGCAGAACTCTTTCGGATAGAAAATCTCATCAAAGATCTTCGACAAGGAGATCTTTCAGTTGTGCAATACTATGGTCTTCTCAACAAGTATTGGCAGCAACTTGATTTATACGAGAACAATGAGTGGAAGTGTCAAGAGGATAGTCTTTTATATGGTCAACAGAAAAATCAGAGGCGAATTTTCCAGTTCTTATCTGGATTAAATGGAGAGTTTGATGGGGTTAAAGGAAGAATATTCACAACTAAACCTCTTCCATTGGTACGAGAGGTTTTTTCAAAAATTCGAAGAGAAGACAGTAGAAAAACAACAATGATAGCACCACCAATTCAACCAGATGCTGCAGCTCTTGTCACTAATTCTCATCCTAAGAACCAAACTAGGAGAAATCGACCATGGTGTGAACACTGTCAAAAGCCTGGCCATTGGAAAGATAAATGTTGGAAAATCCATGGCAAACCTACTGATTGGAAGCCTACTCGATCCAAAGTTCCAAATGAAGCTAATGTGACTACCCAAGAATCATTGTCGAGTCCCTTTACTAAAGAACAAGTTGTCACATTGCAACAACTTCTGAACAATATTACACCTCAATCTTCTAGCATTGCACATGTTGCTACTGCAGGTAACTCTTTTTCCAAATCCACTATTCAATGGATAGTGGACTCTGGAGCATCAGACCATATGACAGGGAATTTTACTATTTTGGAGAACTATGGTGCTGTTAATCTTCCAGCAATTCGAATTGCTGATGGTACCCTTACTCCAGTCGAAGGAAGTGGTTCAGTTATCTTGAATAATAATTTAACTCTTCACAATGATCTCTATGTTCCTAAGCTTACATGTAATTTGCTTTTTGTTAACAAGTTAGTTCATGAATCCAAGTGTAATGTTCTTTTTGGCATTGGTGGTTGTACTTTTCAGGAACAGGACTCGAAGAAGGCGATTGGCAAAGCTAGGCTACTAAAGGGCTTATACATACTCGAAGGATGTATCTCTCCTCATCATACCTTCTCTACCTCTCTTAGGAAACAAGTTTTTCTCTCCACTCTTAGCACAAATGAGATTTTGTGATGACACTATCGATTAGGACATCCAAATTTCTTTTATTTATCCAAGATGTTACCACACTTATTTGTTAATAAAAATCCATCTTTATTCAATTGTGAATCTTGTCACTTTGCAAAACATTCTCGCAAACCTTATGCCTCAAATACATATGAACCCACAACACCTTTTTTTCGATCATTCACAGTGACATATAGGGTCCTTCCTCTGTCAAAACTGTATCTGGATATAGGTGGTTTATTTTTTTCATTGATGACCACTCTCGAACCACATGGATCTATCTTATGAAAGACAAATCTGAAGTAGAAACCATCTTTAAGAACTTCTACCAAAAAATTTCAACCCAGTTTGACACAAAAATAAAATTACTTCGAAGTGACAATGGGAGTGAATACTTAAGTTCTTCTTTTGGTTCTTTCTTTCGAGAAAAAGGGATAGTTCATCTTACTTCATGTGTCAATACACCCCAACAAAATGGAGTGGCAGAGAGAAAAAACCGACATATTCTAGAGGTTACAAGGTCTCTATTTTTCTCGGCCTGTGCACTTAAGTACCTTTGGGGGAGGCAATACTGACAGCTACCTATCTCATAAATAGGATGTCAAGCAAAATTTTTAGGTTCAAAATTCCTAGTAAGATTCTTCTTGACCACTTCCCTCACTTTAAACCTTTACATTCAAACATTCCTCCTAGAGTTTTTGGGTGTACTACCTTTATACATATACATCAACATCATCGCAGCAAATTAGATCCTAAAGCTATCAAATGTGTCTTCATAGGGTACTCTCCTAGTCAAAAAGGCTACAAATGTTATTCTCCATCCACAAGAAAAACTTATGTTTCTTTTGATATAACTTTTTTTGAAGATACACCATATTTTTCCAGGTCAAAAATTCAGGGGGAGAATTCTAAGGAATTTCAGCATGTTCATATACCTGAGCAACATATTTCCCCTTTTCCTACTACTATTTCTCATCAGTCAATTATTTCAGCTCCTACTGAAGATAATGTGACTAACCGATAGGATATAATCACTGAATTATCCTCTCCTTTATCCCATCTTCCTAGTCCTTCGACCAAAAATACACCATCTCAAATCCATGTCTATTCGAGAAGGAAAAAGGCCATTGCAGACCAGCCTAGCATTAGCCAAAGACTAGACTCGATTCCTGCTACTGAAACAGAAATTATTGGTGTTGAAACAGATCCTATTCCTGTCACTGAAACAGAAGATAAAAGTGCTGAAATAGACCCTGTTTCTACTACTAAACTAGAAGATAGAAGTGTTGAAACCGAGAACAATAATGTTGAAAATGAAACTAATAGAGATACTACAGCTATTGAACTCGATGATTTTCCTATTACCATCAGGAAATGAGTAAGAAAATGCACTGCACATCAAATAAATAGATATGTAGCATATAGAAAATTACAATCTGATTTCAGGGCATTTACAGCTAGCATTGATAGTAAGAAGGTACCAAGAAATGTGACAAAAGCACTCCAAATTCCAAAATGGAAAAAAACAGTGGAAGAAGAAATAAAAGCTTTACAGAAAAATATGTAGCATATGAAAAATTACAATCTGATTTCAGGGTATTTACAGCTAGCATTGATAGTAAGAAGGTACCAAGAAATGTGACAAAAGCACTCCAAATTCTAGAATGGAGAAAAGCAGTGGAAGAAGAAATAAAAGCTTTACAGAAGAATAACACATGGAATCTGACTGAGTTACCACATGGAAAGAAAGTTGTTGGGTGTAAGCGGATTTTCACAATCAAATACAAATCAGATGGGAGCATAGAAAGGTATAAGGCAAGGCTGGTTGCTAAAGGTTTTTCACAAACCTATGGTATTGATTATCAGGAAACATTTGCACCTGTTGCAAAGCTGAACACTATTAGGATTTTGTTATCAATAGCTGTCAATATGGATTGGAAGTTGCATCAGTTGGATATTAAAAATACCTTTTTAAATGGGAATCTGGAAGAAGATGTTTACATGGAGGTACCAACGGGACTAGAAGGGAAATTCAAAAAAAATACTATCTGAAAACTCGAGAAATCCCTATATGGTTTAAAGCAATCACCTAGAGCATGGTTCGATAAATTTGCTAAAACAATGATACAAGGAGGATACAAGCAAAGTCAAGCCGATCACACTTTATTCAAGAAAGGTGACCCGAATGGTAAGATGACTCTGTTAATTGTATATGTAGATGATATTATTATCACTGGAAACAATGAAAAAGAGATAGAAGAATTAAAAGGGAACTTGACAAAAGAATTTGAAACTAAGGACCTAGGGAACATGAGGTATTTTCTTGGTATGGAAGTTACCCGATCCAAAGAAAGACTTGTCATCGATCAAAGAAAATATGTGCTAGACCTTCTTACAGAAACAGGAATGTTAGGCTGCAAACTAATCGAGACTCTTATGGATCCAACCTTGAAGTTCAACAAGGAAAAGAATGAAAATCCAACAAACAAAGAAACCTATCAAAAGTTAGTTGGTAAACTAATTTATCTTTCTCTAACACGACCAGATATTGCGTACTCTGTTAGTGTAGCCAGTCAATATATGAGTGATCCTAAGGAAGAACACATGGAAGCAGTAAAGAGAATACTTAGATTCTTGAAGTTTACACCTGGTGCTGGACTTATATTTAGAAAAAATCAAGATAGGTCAGTGAAGATCTATACTGATACAAGTTGGGCAGGAGAATTGACTGATAGAAGATCAGTGAGTGGCTATTATTCCTATGTTTGGGGAAATCCTGTCACATGGAGAAGCAAGAAACAAGCTGTGATTTCTCGAAGCAGTATTGAGTCAGAATACAGAGCTATGGCCCTTGGAATATGTGAAGGGATATGGATTAAAAAACTACTTACATAACTAGAACTGGAAAGTGAAGGTGACAAAAGTTTTGAGATTTTCAGTGATAGTCAATCGGCCATGAGTATAGCAAAGAACCCAGTGCAACATGATAGAACGAAGCACATTGAGATAAATCGACACTTCATTCACGAGAAAGTCAATAGTGGAGTGGCAAACCTACAATATGTGTCTACTAAGAAGCAACTGACAGATATTTTCACCAAAGCCCTTCCAAGAGTTACCTTCGATGAGCTTTCATTCAAACTAGGTATACAACATATATACTCCAGTTTGAGGGGGAGTGTTAGTTATAAGTGGTAGATAAAATAATAATATTATTATTAGGATAAAGTTCTATTTAATAGGAATAAGTCGATTAGGACTAACTCCTATATTTTAGGAGTTATTAGTATGTTGAAACTCTTATCTCATTAAGAGATTAGAGTCCTATTTGTTTAAGAGATTAGAGTCCTATTTTTAGTTATTGTAAAACTCGTGCAACAAGAGTCTATATAAGAAGCCATTCGGCTCAGTAATAAAACAAGTAACAGAGACTATTTCACTCTGTTTTCTACAATATTATCAGTATAATTGGCTGTTGATAATTTTACAAAAGAAATTTGAAGACACACATGCACACACACCAAATAAAGGAGAGTCCAAAGCTTCAAACAAGCTGAGCTGAAAATTAAACTAGGACTTGGAGAAATAAGCAAAATACATTAATTAAAGTCTTACAGATGATGACGTGAAATCAGCCGTTGATAATCACGAAGCAAAGGTCCTAGTTCCTTTAGTGGTATTGAGCATGGTGTAGATGTCCGCCAATGATCACGAAGTATCTCAATTGTCTGTTTATTGCACCATTTAAAATATTATTACCAGAAAACACCCAAAAAGAAAACAATCAAATATTATGCCACACCTGATTGATCAAACCCTGTTCATCACTAGAAACTCTTTCTCCAATCAACCTTGACCCCAGTTCAATGAATTCTTTGTCTTCAGACTCATCTAGTATCTGAAGCATAGGACCTGAGAGTGAAACTGAAATTCCTAATGTTCTTTGTAATTCTGCGATAGCATCATTTTCTCTTCGGCCTTCCTGTGGAAGAAATGGAAATCATCAGATTGGACTTAAAGTTACAGCACAAAAAGGAGTGGCACCAATGGGAAATTACCCCAAAGGTGGCTGAAAACATCAGCTTTGAACCAAACCATGTTTAAAAAGGCACTGAACAAGCCCATGGACTTCAGAAATGAATTTGCCAATAAATTAATTCAAAAGTTTCAAACCTAGTAGATATGCACCGGTAATGCTTCCACACTGATTCCTATAATGATCTCTTCTAAAATTAGCTACATCATCTACACAATCATTTTATTCAGCCGTGAATATTTACTTTCTAAACAAGATGGCTTGATTGTTCATCCGAACTCAAGCTATTATATACGTTTAACAGGTTAAGAGTTTAACAAAACCCTGGAAGAAAAGATTTTTCCAATTGAATCTTCAACAAAGACCATGAGCCCAACTGGCAAATTCATTTTGAAAAGGTACAAAATAAAGAGAGCATTGAGGATAAATTTGCATAGATACCTTGAAAACAGATTGGATATTTTCTGCAGCCATACCCTTACTATCAGGAACATTTTTTGGCGGGGACTCGATAAATCGCTTTGCAATTGGATCCCCTATAAGGAGGAGATAAAGCCAAAAGCATTTACAAATGGTAAAATTATGAATGAAATTGGAGATGCAATTTAAAGAAAACATGCAAATGCATATTCTGCAGAAATTAATGAGCACTTCCTGCGGTAACATAGAAGCTCATGTCCTATCTATATCATTTATTTCCTCAGCCAGTTTCCTACTCACAGGAATCAGGTTGCAAGAACATCCTGTCACATAAGAATAGTCATATGATATGCAAATATAATAGCTGAAAATAAATATAGTACCTTCAGGAACCAGCCACCATATATCCCCATAAGTTAATTTGCCATCAAACCCACCAAATAACAGATAGCGAGAACCTATATTAGTCAGAGAATGGTATGCGCGAGCAGCAGGGGGTTCATTCCCAATAGGTAGGCGCTTCCACTGAGCAGACACTAGTTTGAGGCAATTAAAACACTAGTAAGAACCATATAAACTAAAGCACAAAAATCACTAGGCATGAGGAAGAACAAGGATCAAAATCTTGTAAAACATATGGTGTTGAACGGTAGAGGCAATTGTAGAGCATATCAGTATAAATATAAACATCCTTCAATCTTGTTTGTAGACTGAAGTTATGGAAAGCTGTCACATTAAAGCATAAACAGTCTTGCATCCAAAATGCAATATATTACACTCAGTCTCTACAAGTTTAACCAATCACTGATTTAAGACCATTATTTTATTTGGTCAAAAAACTGATGCTCAATGTGCTTCAACAATTTTGTATCTAAACATTTTCCATCTTTTTTCCCTCTTCCATTTTTGTTTTACCCTGTTTCATTGGTCAGGCATACAAATGTGCAAGAATGGCACCGCCTGAAGCCACCATGGTGCAACATTCAATGAGTTGGAGAAAACTAAAAGAGAAATACTTACATCTGTCCAACACTATACAATCATTGTAATAAATATCGTAACGACTCAACCAACCGCCGGTTCCATGTCCTCCAAATAACAAGAGCTGCAATGAAGTGGAGAAAATATGTAAGAATGTAAAAGAAAGGAACTTTAGAGTTAGAATTAGAATAACAAATACTGATACTAAGAATAAAGGCGACAATGAAACCTTACAACTTTGAAGAGACATGCAGACACTATCAATATTAAACAAAAAATCTTTTTAAAAATGGAAATTTACTAAGTTAGCATAAATGGAGTATTAGAATTCCAAAGCTGTGGTTTGTGATCTTATTAGGAAAGCAAAACTCAAAATTGTATATAATAAAGAATTAAACGTTTTCCCAGTTCCCACCATATTGGAAAAGGAGGGGGGGGGGGGGGCACCGTAAAGATCATTTATTATGCCACTCAGTAAGCTCAGTAAAAGGTTTTATATCTTTGCTCTTCCAAATCTCCCTTTAAATACAAATTACCCATCAAAATTACTTTTCTTCTTGGGAGAATCTGCAAATACTCTTCAAATCTAGACCACCTTGAATGTGTTGTTCTGATTTGTATTTGATGGTGCAATCCACACCTTTTTCTTTTATGTTGATATTCGTAGTTTATATTGGTCTTGTTTACAGAAGAAAACATTAACAAATCAATAGAATTAAGGCACAAAATTGAGTAATAAAGAAGTTAGAACTCTTGAAAACTAAGGGTTATAGAAACCTCCAGTTTCTGAAGTCTATTAATAATTAAAAGAGAAAAAAGGTTGGTTGTAAATCTATTTTACAGCTTATTTATACTAAAAATAACTTATAATTCTAGCCCTAGTTTAAACCCTAAACATAACTTAAGGAAAAATGTTCATCATCAAAATAGCATAGAAGTTTTTCCACACTTTCAATAATTAGTCATAAATTAAGGGGAAAATACAAAAAATCGTTTTCTCATTTTCTAATACCACATAAGAGTGATGGAAAAGTATAAATAAGGAAGCTAGTTTGCATCTTCAGCAGTATTAAGATACATAGCTAAACCAGTGAGGAGATGACATTACATAGTGTCCTGCAGATGTGACTGTATGCCCACAACGGGGAGAAGGCGCTTGACCTGGAAGTTTCAATTGAGTCCAACCAGGTGTTTCATTCTCTTCCTTCCACAAGAAAGGCAACATAAGTCAACTAAATAACAATTCATTACAACAGTCTAAAATCAGAAACAATATTATTCTAAATCCAATAAAGCAACTTTGCTTGCAGATATTTATGATAAATAAATTTTGAGATAAAATAAAACAACTGTAGGATGTCTCTAATAAAATAATAATATTTAATAATTAACAGTAGGTTGGGTCAGAGGTAATAATTTAATTTATACATTGTCTGGCAGATGAAGCAAAAATGCTGTAAAATTGCCAGTATAAAATTATCTAAGGAAGAAACAATTACATGAAAAATTTACCCTCCATGCTATCATCAACATGGAAGGGAAAACTGCAAGTATCCATAGAACCAAATTCATGTTATTGCTCCCTTAAATATTTGGACAGCCACTAGGAAAGCTAGCTTAATCTTCTGTAAGAGCACTACTAAGAAATCATTTCATATAGAAGCAAACATCTTTCAAATTGGACTATGTAACTCATCAAAGGATAGTGAAAGACATTATATAGATAGTAACTCTTCAAAGAATTAAGTAGGAAACTCTTTTACATTTGAAATTGGACAGCTACAAGTAACTCATCAAAAAATTAAGTAGGAAACTCTTTTACATTTTAAAAACCAATTTCAAGAATATAAGCATCAGTAAGGAAATTACTATTGAAATGTTTCATTAAAGAAATAATGTTTACCTGCACAACTAAAATGGAAAAGAAAAATTCAAATGCAAACCTTCTTCAATAAGACCTTTCAAAGCCCATAAATCACTCATGATTGGCCCACCACCACCTGTCGAAGTTTAAAAAGTGCTCATGTCAGCTCAATTAAATGAAGAAAAATAATGTTATTCAAAAGCGAGTATGCTCCTAGTAAACAAGTATCAAAGATATATAAGAAAGACAAATTGCCATCTTGCTTCTAAAATAAACATGTTCCAACTATTACTGTATGAACAATGTAACAATAGAGCTGCTATAAGCAATTCACCTCTGCCACCAAAGACAAGCAACCTTTTCTCAACCATAGTAGCTGTGTGACCACATCTAGGTGGAGGTAGTGATCCAGTAACTGAAAGCTCCGTCCACTCAAGTGATACTGTTCAAGGACATCCTCCTGTTACTTAATATTTCGTCTTACTAAGCAGGGATAAGTTACTTAATGAAAGATGAAGGAGAACAAATAAAATCCCAGAGCAAAGAAGTTACTTGTGTCCAAGATATATAGATCTGACAACCACTTTTTACCATCCCAACCACCGTACCTGCACTTAAATCACTACTGCTTGAAAAAAGAGTATATTTAAACAAACGATGGAAGTGGTTGAGAATCCAGGATACCATACATAACAATTTTTTGATTGCCAATAGCTGAAACTGCAGAGAAATCCCGTGATGAAGGTAGGTCACCAAAACTTGTTAACTCCGACCATTGCCATATATCTGGAATAAATATATTCAATTAATTAAACAGGTTAAAAATAAGGTTCGAGAAGCTTACACCACAAGATAACAGAAACAGAATCTTACCAGTGTCTAGGACCCAAAAATCGCCTAACCTGGATATTGAAATCATCATCAATAGCATGTGTATAGAAATGTTTGAGTAATAAAACAAATAGGTTTGTACGGACACTTGAAGCTTGTGTACCTTCTGCTACCAGAACGGCCACCAAAGATGAACATGTGACAATCAATTGCAACAGCAACATGAAATGCTCGTGGGCTGGGACCAACTTGTCCATCTGACCCATTTCCAGTACATTCTGGCTGAAACCATAGTTTGTTCTCTACGTCAATTAAGAATAAAAAGTACAAGTCAATACTAGCAGATAGCCTCATAAGGATTTTGGAAGTGATTGGCACATGTACTACAGTTCAAGGTTTACCTATTATATCATCCAAAACAACATAGTGCAGCAACAATGAAAACTGTAGAAAAATACAATAATGATTCTTAAAGAGTCTAGTCATATTAAAGAACAAACACCAATTATAACAAATCTGTCAGTTTTCTCTACAATGAACTGTGTACAGTGTTTGACAAACAATTTACTTTACACCTAATGGTATGATGAATATCATTCAGACATCCTTCATCTTATCTCCACAAGCACAGTGTTTCTTCTTCCACACAATCAAGACTGATGCATTCCAAATCTGAACTATAAATCTCCAAAATAATTTCCTTTTGCATGTGTAAGCATTCATAGAAAGTCAAACTCCAAAATCACCAATTGCCCAATCATCATTACAAGGATCAAGAAACCTTTCCATAAAGGTAAAGAGAAACTACATTCCCAAAAGGTAAGATACCTATTCTTACAAACTACATGGTAGAAAATACAAAGGTATTTAACACTGCAACTTTATTTAACAATCTCTCCCACTACTTAATTGGTTTGCATGTCTCTAATGGCCACCAAAGAATGATTGTAAGGAAGAAAAAACAAACAATTGTTAAGAATAGAATAATAAGACAAAGGGAGTTGTACCAATGAAATGTGTAATTTACCCCTCGACTTCCCCAATAGAAGCAACAGTGGAAATACCAATTTTGAAGGAATCTAACTTGCATCAGTCTCCCCCAATCCAAGAGATTGAAGACCTCGATATTAGAGATTTAAATTAGCTTTGATTGGCTAGGCCGAGCCACCACAAAGACCTAGCTTGAGTGAATAAAATCACACCGTGCTTCTAAACCCCATGCACACTTTTCCTAGATAAAAATAAACAAGCACTCAATCCTTATAAAATCCAGAGCACCCATTTCCTGGATAAAAAAACGCACAAGCTAGCTTAAGTTTCTTCATCAGTATTACTTTTACAAAGTTGAACATTAGTTTCTACTCGAGGCCCATGATCACTCTTTTTGACAATTACTTCATTGTTTATGAAAACAAATGAAATTTCCGATGACTACATTCACAGAACAGTTGCATCAACTTATAAGGAATTAAACTTCCTTACTCAATTCAAAAACTAAACATAAATCACTCATTTCAGCACACTATTGAATACAAATAGGCATCGGGTTTCATACAATTAAAAAATCGAACTATCAAATCACAGAAATTTGACCATAGGTTATTCAATTGATCTTAATCAATGCATTTCCGCACGCCTCAATCAAAATTAAGGTTACAATCCAGCTGAACGAAACAGTTAAAACCCAGAACGAGCGTGAAGATTTTTTTAAAAAAGGACTTCCACCAAACACCAAAGAACAATCCCAATAAAAACTACGAATGAAAAAGAAGAAAAAAACCAAAGTACCAATGTCATAAACAGCGATGTCGTTAAGGAATTTCTTGTCGAGAAGGCCACCAAACACAACGATCTTGGATTTCCCGATGGGAACAGCGGTGTGACCACTGAGAAACCATGCAAGACTCGGTCAGGTAAATCTTCTATAACATAAACAATTTGTAAACACATAAATTTAGCTTTACCTTCGTGGCTGGGGAATCGTTCCGGAGAAATCAGAAGCAGAAGCTCGAACCCAGTAATGCATTTGTTCAAATCTTGTTTTCTCTCTCAATGAATTTTACTTTTTAAGTCCCACCAGCTATCGAAGATTCTAGCACACTATCAGGGATCCGAGTTTGATCATATGAGAAAGAAGGGAATTGGTAAGTAGGATGGAACTCTCAAGCCTTTCTTTCGATTAGTCAATAATATTTTTTAAAAATATTTTTTTATTAAAATTCAAGTATTTTTTATTAATAAAAGTGATTTTGACTTCTATATTTAATAAAAATGGGCCTCGGCCTCATTTACATTTAGGGGCAATTGGATGAATATTTTTTATAATATTTAAATGAAATAATAAATCTTTCGAACTAAATTTGAAACCTAGAGAATTTTTTTTGAAAGATCAAGATATAATAACCATAAATGGCGTCTTTCAAGATCAAAGTGTCAATACAACTAGAAATATCAAGAGAAAAATAAGAGGGACTATCTAAATCAAAATCCCAATGAGCCAAATAGTGTGCAATACGATTTGCTTGACGATTTACATAATTAACACTAACGTGAGAAATCGAGTGTAATAAACTATGAGCTTCTACGAGGTAAACAGCAGCCAATGATCAATCAAGACTTACAACGTTAATCTTATTTACAATGGCCATTGAATCACCTTCAATAATCACCTTTTGCCAACCATTATCAACAACGAGCTTTAAACCAACAACAAAAGCAGACGCCTCCGCAGTTTCAGCCAAATGAGAGCCTCGTAATGTGATAGCCATGCCATCAAGCATCAAACCATTGTTGTTCCTAGCAATGATTGCAATACCATCTTTTTCAGAATCCGTCAAGAAAGCAGCATCTACGTTTATTTTAACTACACCAACAGTTGGACAAGACCAAGTCGATCGTCTGCTACATGGAATTAAAGGAGATATAATCTCATTTACTTGCATAAAATCTGTTGAGATAGTCTGAGTATAAGTCACAACAATATAGGAAGAAGTCAAAACACCATTATGAATACAATTGTTTCGTCTATTTCATATATTCCATAACAGGATAAGAAAGAAAGTAAATTGTTCTATAGATAAGACAACAGGCACCAATTCCGACCACTCCTTACTCTCGGAAAACGGATCCTGAGGAAGGATAGAAGATAAGCCACCTATGTTATAAATCTCTTTAACCTTCTAACAATCTTTCAAAGCATGTAATAATGATTTCTCCTCTACAGAATATAGCTTGCATAAATTATTTTCAGCACCGATTAAAGCCAATTTTTGTCCAGTAGGTAGAGCATTATAACCAATCCTCCAACCAAAATTCTTTATTTTTGGTAGAGTTTTGAGTTTGGCAATGTTAATCCAAATGGGAGAAAAATCAACAGTCTCAGTATTCTGCTCCAGCAACCATTTGTGAGCTGACCGTGTAACATATTCCTTGGAAGGATGATGACCCCAGACTAAAAGATCAGAATTAACCCTTGTTATTGAACATTTAAGCACATCAGCAGCGTCCTCAGATGATAGCACTTGATTTACTTTCCTAACATCCCAAGAATTATTTCATGCTTCCATAAATTCTCCACAAACAATAGGATTTAAAGATGCCATATAATTACCAATAAGTGAAACAGGTTTATCGCCCCCCATTTAGAATTAAATATCTCAACTTTGCTATTCATTCCTATTCTTCAATGAAAGCCATTCTTTAAAGCTTCTTTTTTCGTAAAGATGTTTCTCCAAATAAAGGAAGGTTTATCACCCAGAGATACTCCCAAGACACATCCATTTGGAAAATATTTGGCGGATAAGACTTGAAAGTATAACGATTCCTTATTGATAATTAATCTCCATACATGCTTCTCTAATAAAGCAATATTAAAATTTTTTAGATCCCTCAAACCAAGACCTCCATCCTTCTTCAGTCTACACAAATTACTCCAAGCCACATGTGATCATCCCCTTTTCCCACTTTTCCAGATCACCAAAACCATCTCATAGAAGATACTATAGGGTCAATAATATAATCTAGAAGACGGAAGCACATCATGGCATATGTAGGTAAAACTTGAGCAACTGACTTTAACAAAACTTTTCTACCTCCATAAGATAAAAGATGTTGAGTCCATCCTCCCATTCTTTTGTTTACATTCTCTCGAAGGAAACCTAGAGAGTTGGTTTTGTTCTTTCCTACAACTAGAGGTAATCCTAAGTAGGAACCCACATCTTTTTCCTCCCTCGTTCGCGGAATTTGTTTGATGTTTTGCTTGCTGGAATCAGTCATACCATTACTAAAATATATAAAAGATTTATCAGCATTAATCTTCTGTCCTGAAGCATTCTCGTACACCTTAAGAGTTTCCTTTAAATGACTAACTTTTTCAATTGAATTTTTAACAAATAACATACAATCATCAGCATAGAGTAAGTGATTCACCTTCGGCCCATACATGCTTGCCTTAATTCCTTGAATCTTCCCTTCTTTTTTTCAGAAGAAGAGTTGATAAACCTTGAGTACAAAACAAGAAGAGAAATGGTGATAGAGGGTCTCCTTGTCTGAAGCCTCGTTTTGGAGGAAAGAAATCAGAAATACAACTATTCACCCTAAAACAATATAAAACAATAGTCACACATGACATAATCAAAATCACCCAACTCTATGCAAAACCCATCTTAAGCATGATATCAGTGATAAAACCCCATTCCACCCTATCATAGGCCTTTTCCATATCTATCTTAATCGTAGCTTGTTGCGTGTAGAAAGAGTTGCGTAATTAGTGCAAGTGTACACTTCACAAGTAATAAAGTGATAAATATATCGAGTATCATTTCCATATGGATTGGTGTACTTAATATGTTTTCTTTCCTCTTCTCGCTCTGCAAAAGAAATAAAATAAAAGACACAAATTAATTTGGGTATTCCGAATTAAACTAAACAACTTGAATAATAAAGAAAACTAGAGAATGGGAATAAAATCAGATTGAGAGAATGACCAGGATCCAGTTGTATTGTGGATTCAATTGATTTTTTTCTGTTCAACGCAATTACACAACACTGCCTCGACAGTACTGCAGTTTTTTACTGCCTTGACAGTGAAGGGTTTCGTCTGCCGCAACAATCCCTTGCTTTTGGGTAGATTTTACCAAGTTTGGCAAAGTATCCTCTGATGACTCCGCTTATCCCTAAGTCGAAGTACTGTTGATGAATAGTCCTTAATAATACCTCCCGGCTTGAATCAACTATAATTACTGTAACACCCCAAAAACCGGCCTAGTCGAAATTATATCTCTGTGACTATGTATTTTATTTTGATATATGTGTTCTACTCGAATTTTATAAAGTTATTCGAACTAATTTATAAATTCGGGGTTATATTTCGACAATCAAATATTTTGTTTTTCTTAAAGGTTGGTTCGATCTTGTACCCCAAATTAATATACGATTTATATAAATTAATTTATTATTATTATATATATATATAAAGGAAAGGCACGTGGCAGCCAATTGAATTGGCCACCACAAATGCCCACTCGGCCAAAGTAAAATGAATGTGGCAATTTGCCACAAAAATGGCCAACTGAAATTGGCCACTTACATGGCCACGTGGAAGGAAATGAATGATGCAAAAACATTATAAATAGGGTTGGGGGAAATGTGGTTAATGCACGGCAAGAGAAAGATCATTGAAAGGAAATATATATATATATATATATACGTTCCAGTGTTAGATTGGTTGTTCGATAATTTCGATATAGTGATATCAAATCCCTGCTAGTGTTGGGGTAAGCTCGGACCCTTGGTTAGTTTAAATTTTGATATCAAATTTAATTAATATTTTTGTATTAATTCGATATTGTCTTATTTATTCTAATCAATTTTTATTAACGTAGTTTACGGGGTTGATCGAGAGCAACCGTCAACTTTTATAGAAACCAGAACTAAAGATGTTATTATTCTATAATCTTAAAAGCGTTAAAATATCGAGGTGAGTGTAGTAGAGTCATAGATAAAAGCTAGGTGCTTTTCCCATTTTATTTCATTGTTAATGATTGACATGTAGCATTTTATTGGCAAGGAAATGACATGATATCATATAGGGTCATGGTAAACTTTGGTAAGCTTTCCTTATTACATTGATAATGTTAAATCTTTGAATCATTGAAATATTGATCATTGAACTTATTAAAATGGACCTAAGAGTCAAAATTATGGATATTGGTTTATGGAACATATTGAGATTATCATTAAAATTGTTATAAAAATAATTATATTAGACCATTTATTGATTTGGCGAGGCGTGGAAGTCCGCGTATCCACTATCTTGATCAATCCAAGGATGTATATTGATTTGTTGACCTTATTGTAAATCATATGAATCATTGGTATAATTGATGAATTAGCAGGAAAGCATGTAATAATTATTGTATCTTATATGGTAATATTGGCTACCTCACTAGGCAAAATATGCCTAACGTATTCATTTTCCATACATTTTCAGGTTAAAGTCTTGAGGAGGAGCATTGGATCCCTTTTTGAAAGGTTTTGGCAAGTCCACTAGAAAAGGGTATGTAAGTTTATCTATAGATACTCCTAGAATGGTGGCAATATATTTTGTTAAAACATTTTGATATGTCGGTAATGTGTAAGGTATGAATAGATTCATATATTGTAAAATAACCTAAATAAGAAATGGTTTAAGTATTTGAATATGCATGTTTTAAAGAGCCTAAAACTAAGAAAAGTGAGTTAGAATGACTTAAAGGGTGTTATTCCGTTAAATTATGTTCACTATAGATTGTTGGTAAAAGTCCATAAAGATAAGATTTTATACACTAAGCTAAATGGATTAAAACTCAGCTATAACATGGTATTACAGGTTGGTGTATTGAAATGGACCATAATGTTCAGATACGACCTGCTGAAAATCCTTAAGATATATTTTCAATCAGTAAAAAAAATGCATTTAGATCCTTGGATGACGCAAAGCTTCAAATTAATCTAAAAATGCATAGGTCACATTCATGAACAAACTAAAGATTGACTAATCAATCATGTACTAATCCAAAACGAACTACAAAAAAATGTTATCGAACCCCAAAATCTCCGATCGTAGCATCTTCGACCCGGTCCTCTACTAGGCCGGGAAGGGGTGTTACAATCACCAACCAATCTCACACTTCTTTTAGCCGCTGAAAATCTAACCTATCCTTAGGCCGAGTTAGTATTTTCTAACTAGAAAAATATCGTATTTATTCCTTTTATGAATCTAACTTTCCCGATATTAGATAAATAAATCTCTCACAAACTTCACTCTCGAGCTTGAATGCAAGAACAATAAATGGAAAAGAATAAGCAAACTTTGATATTTTATTGCATGAAACAAGAAAACAAAGTACAATCTCCTCCCACAAATACTCGACAACTTTCACCTAAGCCTTAGAAGAATAATGAAAACAAAGAAAACTCTAAGGTCTAGGGTTAACTCTCTCTTTCTCGTGTGCTATGGTTTATATAGGCTTGGCCTAAGGCAAACCTTTCCAAAGTAGGAATACAACTTGGAGCAAAACATAAGTTAAGTACATAAATAAAAGATTTATTTTATTTCCTAGTTTATTCCTATAAGGATTCTTTTCCCGCATGGCCTTTGACCTTAACTTTCCATGTGTTTCCCAGATCCGATTCTTATGTTGCTTGTCTTAAAACGTCCACCTTATTTTTCTCTTCAGATCGCCTATCTTATCAACATTTGTTTTCTAGGCGCTGCCGTGGCCTCAAGTGCTGTCACGGCATCAGGTGCTACCACGGTATTAATTGCCATCATAATGGTTGTTGTGCTTTTTCTCGACTTGGAACTGCGTGTCAGTACAGTTCTCTTGGCCTGGTTCGATCTGCTCATTACTTAGCGTAGTATGTCTCGGCAATATCTAGAGATAAATCTTGACTGCAGTTGTCATTTTGCTGCCTTGGCAACCTCCGTCAAGGCAACCTTCTGTTGTGGCATTTTACCTATCATTAAATAAAGACAAAAATAATACCTTTTCTGCCAAATATTGCATAAATTTCGTTGTGGCGTTGTGCCTAATTTTCATCAAATTTAAACTTTAAAACTTTTCCCTCTCAAACCCTAGCCGAAACCCTCTTATAAAAACCCCTCAATTCATCAAGTTTTATCACAAAATCAATCGTTTTTCTTGAGGGATTTTCATCAACATATCAAGGCTAAGGCTATATCAATTCTTGGTGGTTTAAAAACCACTCATTCATTCTAATCCATATTCAAGGTAATTTTCAAATAACCTATTTTCATTTAATATTAGAATGTTATAATTTAGATTTTGAACATATTTTGAATGCTTATTTTATGAGTGTTCATAATCTTACAAAAAGAAATTCAAAATCAAATTTTTTTATTCGAATATAAACTATTTTAGTCATACTTTTTAACTGGTTTTTCAAACAATTTTCAATCTTTCAAAAACCATGAATTATAGATTTGAATAAGGTTTATAGAGCATATATTGCTTTTAAGTTCCTAAAACTAATCCTTGATCGTTTTTATCCTTAGATCATGGCACCGAAAAAGAGCCAAAGAACCGAGGAAGGTAGTTCATCACGTTCCTCTTCACGTGCTTCAAAAGATGATATTCAAGTGGTATTCGAAAGGAGTTTGGATGATCACTCAAAAGTCGAAAATTCCAACAATTTCAAAACCACAAGCTCAAGAAGGAGCATTGTGTAGATGTTGCTTTCATAAACTCCACAAAGTTTCAATTCCGCTACTATCGCCTTCTTCAAAATTGGAAGTTCTTAACCTTTCTCACTCACACCGGCAAGTTCTATCCCACTTTTGTCCTTCATTTTTATGCTAATGCTACAGGCATCCTTTCAGAGGACAAGACCAAAGGTGATCGCCATCGAATCCTTTCTTATGGGCCAAACTTTTCGCATTCATGTCGACATTTTTGTTGATATCTTCGACCTTCAGGATGAGGGCATTGAGAATGAGAATTCTCTTGACACCTTCACCAGTTTCGTTATGAACCTAGACGTCCATGATAGGGTTTTGCATCTTATCATCTCATGGTGGATTCGTCCATCCAATAGAAAATATTCATGGATTCGTCAAGTAGACGGATTTTGGATCAATTGCTTCCGTCAAGGTCGTTAACCCAATCTTCCTTAGATTATCTTTACCGATATGGTTTGGCAAGTCAAGAATCGCACAACTCCCTTGGTTTGATCTTTTTTCTACGCTTGTTTGCTTAGCTCTATCTTTGCGCGTTTGGTAATTGATTGCTCATTTGACCTTGTAGAGTCCGTCAAAGAACCCATCGGAGAAACTTTGCTCAACCGTTCCTACTTTTAATATCGAGGTGGTGAATGGGTTTAAGGTCCTCCTCCCTCTCCCGTTGATCTAGAGCCTATTCAGCAAGTTGCTCCTAACGTCGAGATGATAAATTTTCTCACATCAAGGTTTGATAGCTTGGATGCACGTTTTGATTCCTTATCCATTCATTTCAACTCTCGTTTTGATACTTAGATACGAGGTTAACGAGTTTGGAGAATCAAAATATTTCCATGCGTCTCTCTCTTGCAGCCCTTAGACGTTTCACAATGCTCCTATCAACGATGATGATGATGGAGATAACGACGAGGATGATGATGAGGATGGTGATGATGATGGAGAAGAGTGATCTTAGCTTCTCTTTGCTTTGCTATGGCTTATTAGGACTAGTTATGATATCTTAAGTTTTAGATTGCATTTCATTTTAAGCCATATGCATCAATGTTATTTCTCTTATTATGCTTTTGACACTTATGTTGGATTTGAATTTATTAATGCTATGGTATGTTTGAATTTACTTATTTGCTTGTTTGTTTATTATGCTATTATACCTTGTTGATTTTGATCTAACAAAAAAGGGGAGAAGATAAAGTTTTTATACTTTTCAAGCTATACTTTTAAAGCTATTTTTTAATAAATTTTTTAAGTCTCTAATTCAAAAATTAAGATTCAAGTCAAACCAAGAGCATAAAAATTATTTTCTAAGTGTTTTCTATACAAGCGTTTCAATACCAATAGAACAGGTATCGATACCGCCATTTATTTTTCAAAGAATGTTTTTGAGCTTTAGAACAGGTATCAGAACACGTTTCGATACCAAAACTACACTGCCAATAAATGTTTCGAACCACGTATCGAAACCTGGTTTTATTTTTAAATATTTTAAAATAATGACATGGCATTTCGAAACAAGTATCGATACCCTTATTAAATCCCCAACGACTCTTTTGAGCTTTAAATGTTTTGATCGTTGGTGACAATTGAAACTTTAAATGACAGTTATATCGTTTTGATACCAAGGAGCACAATTTACTCACAGTATCAAAACTCGATTTGATACGCTCCTATTAAATGCACAACGTCTCTTTCTATTTGTGGACTGTTTTGAAACAAGTAGCCCGAGTTTTGATATCATAGGTTATAGATGTGCATTTATTATGGAAAGATGAGACTATAACGTCTTTATTTACATTCCCAACAACCACAATGATTAGAAATCAATGATAAGGTATAAAATGAAGCTTTCCAAGCATCAACAACAGCTTTTGAACCTCAAGCAACACCCAAGCATCCAACTCCAACTCCAAAGAACTTCATTGAATATCTTTGTACCTAACTCTTGTAATCTTTTATTAAAATTTCTTGTTTGAGTTTGGGGAGTGTATTCATTGTATTTGGACAATATTTATCTGTTTGAGAGATACCAAACTTGCCTTTCTTTCATCTTATAACCTTGTGAGAAAAAAACAGTCTTTAGGTAGAAAGATTGATACGAATTGTAATGGTTATCTCTTGAACCGAGAAAAATGTTGAATTCATCTAGTGAATTAGTTTCAAAATCCTTAGTGGGAGCTGGGGTAGTGGATGTAGAGCTTGTTTTAAAGCTTGAACCACTATAAATCTTGTGTCCTTAAATTTCTTATTTTTTTACCGAAAATCTTCCATCCTTTTTAAATAGCCAATTCACCCCCTCTTGACAAATTTCTTTGATTGATCAACTCAACACATCAAAAAATACTTCTACCTCATTTATCCCTGCACTATCTCAGTACACACCAACGATTCAACCTATGCCCCACCTTTTTCTCATTCGATGTAGTCATCATTTTATCGGTTCCCTCTCCCAACAAAATGTTATCCCACTCCTTTTGTCGGTAATCCATTTGATTCATTCTCTGCTATGATAAGTGGGATATCAAATGATTTGAGAGTAATCGTCCCTTTATATACGTTCTCAACTTTTGCGTCCAATTATGACTCTAATTTTGTTCAACAAACACCATCATAATCTTTATTCTTTCAAAGTGGGCTAATTAGAATTATTGGCGCTACTGATGATGAAAACGAGAATGATGACGATGATGATGATGATGAGCTGCTAGTAGAGTCGATACTTTGTTATCGTAATCTTGATTGACCTCATCGTTCACTAGATTATAGTACCGAAAGACATAGACTTAATTAATTTTTTCTAGTTTTTATTTTTTTATAAAATTAATTATTGTGTAGTTGATATTTTTAATTATTAATTTTTTACATGAAATATATTTTTTTGAATTAAGATTGGGATATATGATAAATAATACCACCGAATCTTGTAATCCAATTTTATGGGTGATATAATTTGATGTGATATCGGTTATATAATTTTTATATCTAACGTTATAGATTTTGGTGGGTTATCGGTTACAATGATCGTAAATATGTTCATGTTAAAATGTAAATTTTTATTTGTTTTTTAATTCATCATTTTTTAATAATAAAATTGTTATACACCTTAATTTTTAACTCATTTGAGAAATTTGAGTTAAAATCGAAAAAATTTCACTCACTTATTTATCCAAGTTCAAATCTTAACTGAAATCGAAAAATCAAATAATTTTATACATATTGCGTGTTTTGCCTTCTAAAATAATATTATTTGATGGGTGAATAACTAACATGTTAGTAATTCACGTCCTCTAGGATGCAAAATTTTTGACTTCTAATATTAGTTTGAAGATATGTATGTGTATTTCTTGTCTTTGTTGAAACTGATTGACAAATTATAATATCTAAAAACATGTGATTTTCTTCTTAAAGTATTGTTAGACTTTCCAACCTTTTATTTGAGGCTATCAATAACTTACTTTTACGCCTACAATTTTGAGCCTATGTGAAAAGCATTGTACACAATAGGATTCAAAGCCGCTACCATGACAGATGAAAATAGGAATATGTGTTGTCAATATCGTATGTACAAGATACCGTCTTCAGTTGGAAATTTGATTTGTTCAGAATAAAAACTATAAATATAAATTGATCTTTACATAATTCGGTGTATTTTCGATTACATATTATTTACAGGGTTACTGTATCGGTGGGTTATCAGTTAAAAAAATATATGATAAATTTAATTGTTTGTAAGGATGATACATAATTTTATATTGAAATATATTATTTATTTTGTAAGAATGGTATATAATTTTATGTTAAATAGAATATTTAACCAAACATGTTTCACGATAGCAAATTGAAACAACTACAAAGACTTTAAAATTAATAAGTTTAGTTAAAATAAATAGAAAATGAATTTAATTCAATATCATCGTAGTTTGTACTTATATCTATTGTTAAGTTTAGTTCCTACATTATTTGTTCTCTCTCCTATCGTCTATTATAATTACGTATTGACAACACAACTTCGTCTTCTAAATGATTGATTGTAAAGGCCCTAGTAGATGAACTTGATCCATCATCAAATGCAAAATTTTTCTCAATATTAATTCTGTAAATACATTTTTATGCTTGAAATATCCTTCATATCTCTCTCTCATTCAGTAGTGTAAGTATGTAATGTTCTTCTAGGCAGGGCTTAGGAAATGGTAATTTGATATGCAATTCTCTTATATTTTTGTTTGATAAGTCACTGGCCATGGTTGAAATTAAATCACCGAGATACTCCAACGATCGAGTAATATCTAGGAAGTACTATTTTTTTTGTATGTTTTAGATATTCTCGCAATGTGTTAAGGTTTTTTGCTACTGCAAGCTAATGTTGTAAATTGATAGATTATTTTTGTATTAGAGATACACCTAGAACCTTCTAATCACGGTTGTGCAAGAGGGTAATAGAAAATGCATTCGTGTGGCGTTCGCAATCATTGAAAAGGAATATAATGTTGGATTAAAATTCAATAATAATATGTAAATATGTATAATGTATATTACTATTATAAAGTTTAACACATAATTAAATGACCAACTATATTACACGTGTTATGGGTATTAAATTCTAAGAAATTAAAAATATAGATACCATAAGTTATATTTATAAATAAATGAGGGAAAGAGTTGTAAATATTAATAAATTGTCCTTTAATTAAGTCTATATAATAGATATGGATTCAATTGTATTCATTGAGCCTTTCTCCGTAATAGAGTTTGTTTATCAGCTTTTAGGTAAAGATATACTACCTAGGCTACTACCTGATACTAATTATGCTAAGGTATCTTTTTATTTTATGATTGTCGTGGCATGGTTTTATGCTTAAAATTTGTTTATCAACGTGGGTGGTATGAAGACGGCAGGAGAATCCAAGGTGCAACCATTACCGACCTTGAAAGAGAATATAAGAAGAGTGATTTTCTATTGTTATGAGATGCAAAAATTACGAACAACTTTTCGTGTCGTATATATTTTGTACTGTTAAAGGTTCATGCATGGTTGCATGAAAGGGTCTTTAAAATTTAGGTCGCCGGATCTTATATGGAATACATATTAATTTTTAAGTGTTTAAAAATAATTTTTTATCTGTTAGTAGGAAAGAACCTGAATGTATAGGATTCATGCCTATAAAATGGACTTATAGTAATAGAGAAGGTATTTGATTCATTTACCTTGCATACATTAGAATATTGAAATAAGTTTGATCAAGCTTCTTAAATTTGTCCAACCTAACCTATATTTAAAAAATCAGTTTTATTGGAAACACCGTATGCATGCCATCCAAGTATGCAACAAGTGATGCAAATGAACCATAGAGAATATAACATCTTCCTTATTTGGAAGCAAATTAAATATAATCCATGAGAAGAGTAATTTTATATTTTTATGATTATGGTTATCAAGGATGTTGTGAGTGATGGTATTGAGTTTTTTACCAAGACTTTTAATTCCTTACATATTTGTAATATTGAGTATTTTTTAGCCAAAAATTGGATAATGCAGATCTTGTTCAAGGGGATTCACTTAAGGATACAAAGAAAGTTAAAGGTTACTTGGATTAAGGATAAGGAAAAACTATAACTATTTTGGTTAGGGGTTTAAATCAGTTGGTTCTTGACGAGGCTGGGAAGAGTTTACATGATTCTTTATGTATAGTAAAGACTTACAATGGTGTAAGGCTCTGTAATCTGATAGAAGGCAAGAATTGTTAATTAACCTAACAACCAATAACAAATTACAAAGACTTACATGATGTAAGACTTTTTAACCTATTTAGTAGGCAAGAACAATTAAATATAAAGATTTACACCGATGTAAGTTGATGAGTGTTTAAAAGTATTATTTTTACCTATATTATTGTAGGATTTAGGTACATTTTAGCTGCATTATTAATCATTCATGCATGATTTTATAATTTTCTTTATCGTCATGCTTTATTTCTTAATTTAATTAATTTTATGAAAAAAATATTGTGAATGTGTAATTTTGTGTATGTAGGATTTGATTTCTTGGAGAACAAGAAAAAAATGCCGATTTATTGAGATAAATTCTCATTAAATCAAGATAATTACATGAAGCAATTAGAGATCTCAGAAGATTTGGATTCTATAGGAAGGAAAAGGATAAAAGAGATTTGTCATTTCTTTTACTTGATTTATTTTCAAATAAAACTCTTTCACATTAATAAAGATTTGAATAGAGATTTAAGAGGAATTTTTAAGAAAAGATATAAAAGAGATTTATTATCTCTTTAATGAGTTTATATCCAAATCAAACTCCTTTTCATCTACAAGATTTGACCTAGCCTTTTTCTATAAAAAGGAAGCCAAGCCGCCACCCTTGAAGAGAAGTCGAGTGGGAGAGAGAGCAGCACATATTTTTATCTTTTTCTTTATTGTCCGATTCATGATTTCCATAAACATTTGAATTTTATCTAAGTAGAAGAGTGGTTATTTTTTTGTGATTTCCATAAATATTTGAATTTTATCTAAGTAGAGTTATATCCAATCAAAGTTTGTTCATTCTTAAGACTTAAATTGTTTGCAAATGAATTGGGAGATGATCTTGTAAAAAATCTATTTATCTAATATCGGGAGAGTTAGATTCACGAAACGAATGAGCATGATTTTAACCAAGTGGTGAGAACTAATTCGGCTTAAGAATAAGTTACGGATTTCAACGGCTAATAGGAGCGCAATATTGGTTGTTGTTCACCCTTGATTCACGTAGGGATGTATCATCAAGGAATACACAATTAACTGAGTTTTGTATTAAGAATAATGGGAACCACTGAAGAACGCTTCGCCGAGCTTTGAAGGTAGTCGCCTAATTCCCTCAATCGCAATTGCCCAAGCATTCAAAGAAATGACCAGGAAATCCAACTGAGACCAATTACTGGATTGATTAAGCAGTGCGAGCACTCAATTATAACGATGATTCATTCGATCATCACTCCATAAATCACGATAACCCTTCCAACTCTTACCTATTAGATCTTATCTATCATTTCTTTTATTATTTATTTTACTTTATTTGTTGAATTAAACTTCAATTATCATTAATTATATTTTTATTTACAGTGTAATAATTTAAGTAAAGTAGCCCAAACCAATCCCTACGAAGACTATATCTTTACTATATTATTAGTTGCGATGTGTACACTTGTACCGTTTACGTTGCAATTAAATCATGCAACATAAATCTTTGTAATTTGTTACAAATCCTATTCACTTAGGGTCCTTGCCTACTAACATATTATAGACTGATTTGGTTCATTTTGCGTTAAGAAACTATTTAAGTAATAAACAAATAAAAGATGTTAAACCAAAACATCGTCGCGATAGAGTAGGAGAATGTCATTCTCATAGACCCCAAGAAAAAAGTTACAACAGAACCAACAATAAAACCCAAAGTTGGTACTGATGCCTCAATAGATGATGCCCCGGAGGCACCCCAAATCAAATTTTCATACAAGGAGAGAATTGATGATCTAAGACTTTCACTGTTATTCCCATAGAGGTTAAAGCAACAAAAACAAGGGTATCAGTTTAAAAAGTTCTTGGACATTTTAAAACAGGTACATATCAATATACCTCTGGTAGAAGCAATGAAACAAATGTTCAACTATGACAAGTTCCTCAAGGATATCATATAGAGAGGAATAAGATAGAGGAATTTGAGACTTTCGCTGCGACAGAAGGATGTATGGTCATGTTACACAATTACGCATTGACAAAAAGAAAAGATCCTGAAAGTTTTACTATACCATGTTCAATTAGGGATCAATATATTGGTAAATATTTGTGTGATTAAGGAAAGAGCGTCAATTTGATGTCCAAATCAGTATTCAGAAGCTAGACATTAGACAAAAGAAATTGAAAATAGTCATGCTACAACTAGTTGATCACTCTTACATGCAACCATAAGGAAAAATTAAAGATATATTGGTAAGAATGGATAAATTTATTTTTTGTTGTTGACTTCCTTATTCTTGATTGTGAGATTGGTGAACATACTCCACTTGTTTTGGGAAAACACTTTTTTGCCACTAGAGGGACCCTAATCGATTACGAATAAGTAGAGCTTATTATCAGGGTTAATGATCAACAAGTAAAAATAAACATCTTCAAAATTCTAAAACATCTTGACGATCCAAAAGAATACCAAATGACCCGGGAAATCATTGAGTTTAAATTCAATGCAAAAGTAAATTATCTCAACAGTAACCTAGATACCCGCCATGATAGTGACCAAGCATGCCTCGATAACTCATGTCATGATGGAATCCAAGAAAAATACCTCAACAGGATCTATCTTAACAGCCAGGAGTCTAACTTTGAAGATGGTAACATAAAAATAGAGATTTAGGAGATATTCTAGATGAGCAATTGTTAACTGGTTTGGTAAAAACCACCTCGGTAGAGGTATGTAGTGTAGCCTCAGTAGATGTCGCCTTGTTAGTAGTAAATGGTTCTGCCTTGTCAGCATTTGACAAAGTCACCTCAACTATTTCATAATACATCGCCCATGGTGTTGTAACGATAAAATCAATCAAGGATGAACATGGATTCAAAGTCATTGATCAACAATTGAAATAATAGGTCTCATATTTCACAAGAAAAGAAAGAATTTATTCTAGGAGATACATGTCGATGCACTCCTACTATAACTTAAAATTTTTCTCCCTTTCTTTTTATATTTTTAATTTTATGTTTTAGGAATTAGGTTTAATTTTAATTTTTAAGAAAATAGTTTAATTATTTTTGAATTAATAAATTTTATTTATTTTGTTTTAGGAAGGAAACACAAGAAGAAGAAACCATAAAACATATAAAACGAACCAGAAATCAAGCCCACCATACCCACCCGAAAAATCATCATAACGAGTTCATTGCCCAAGAGCCTGTCACGACGAGTTTGTCTCTCCAAAACTCTATCTCCACTATTTTGCTTCATAATTCTTCACTCTTGTTTTTAATTGTAATTTCCTTTCTCTACAACTGAATCTCACAAAACTCCACTCAAACATATGTCCCTCAAGATACACGAGAGGCCAACTGCGACTTATAAATGTAGCTTTCTTATCTCTTTCCTTTCTTCTTTTATGTTTAATCTTGTCTACGACTGCAGCACTATGTTCAGATTCATACATTGAGGATAATACATCCTTTGAGTTGTGGAGAGTATTGTCAATATTTTATCAATGTAATCAGATTATGCTAGGTCTCATTACCCTCTAAGCATTCTAGCTCTGCTAAAAACATAAGTTGTTATTTTTTATAACGTTGTTGCCGAAACAGAACTATGCCCAAATATCTGTCGCGGCAGAACATACCTCTCACCATGCTTAAATTTGTAAGATTTATAAGGAATAGTACTTAGAATTATACTTTAAGTCTGAAAACCAAAAACACTTTTGTGACTCATCTGATTTTATGAGTTCTTTATAAACCTAGCTGATAGAGATTTAGATTTTGTATAGTGTCTAGAGGTGATCGAAACTGACTCTAGATTAAATTTTTAGAGGTTTTTGAAGCCGACTCTAAGAATCATTAAACTCTTCTTCATACTATATGTACCCGAAATTGGCTCTAGTATTAAAATTAATGCTTAAGGTGCCTGAAATTGACTTAAGTATTGCTCAAAAAAAGAAAAAAAAAAGAGAATCTAAATCACAAGTCCTGAACTTAAAGTATATTTAGAACTCATATAATCAGCTTGTCCACAATTACGCACATACTCACAAGACTTATAATTTAATTTTAAGGAAATCCTAGACATCCTAAGATAAAGAAAAAAAGAGAGGAAAACAGTTGCAACAGTAATGAGGGCATAATAGCATAGAAATTAATGATTTGATTTTGACATTGCTTGAGGACAAACAATAGTTCGAGTTTTGGGTGTGATAAGTGCTCAAAAGTTCTATTTTATATATCCTTTTTACTATAATTTTTGTAAGTTTTAAGATCATTTGAGAGGTAATAATGACCACTTTTACATAATTCTCTCAATTTAGTCCCCAAAATGAAAAAATATATACAAAGTGCAGAAGAATACTGATCTTAAAAATTAAAGGATAAAAGTATATGAAAGTATTTTTGAAACTAGCAATAATCGAAAAGTGAAATAAGAATAACTAAAAACTAGTATAAGACTATTAGTAAGAGAAAATAAAAGAAAAAGTTGGAGAAGAAAAAAGAACAAATTGTCTTATAAAAGGGTAAACTACATAAATAGTCACCGAAATTTTACGTTAGATTTATTTTGGTTAAAAAACTTTAAAAATATTCGAAAATGTCACTTAACTTTTAGTTCGCATTTGATAAGGTTACTCAATTTTTAATTCATATTCGATACGGTCCCTACCGTTAAAAATTCCGTTAAAATTGATTCATCCTTGATAAAAATGGGCAAATTACAATAATAATCAATCAACTTTCCACTATTTTAATAATAAACTTGAGCATTATTATTGTTTTGTTTTGGATATTGAGATGATGATATAGGGATAAGTCGATCGATCGATAGATGTTAGTGCACTCTTTATAATTATAAAATTTGTATACGTGGGTAAATTCTTTAGTGATGCATTAAAGTTATTGCTTGAATTGTGGTATATGTGTTGTATTACATTTAAGCGTAGCTTATCCCGGAAGCTAAGGTGAGAAACATGTTTGGATTAATTTCATTCGTGTGCATGAGTTTATCTTATGCGTGGTATGAGTATGTAATAGAACCCTCATACGTGGTATGGTGATGGTATAGTCCCATATGTGGCATGACTTAATATTTATGTCTTCATACGAGTATTTGTTTATCCCAACGATTAGAGCTAGGCTAATTAGATCACTAGTACCAACACGAGAAAATACAAGTGTTATATTTATATTGATTTTAATTGCAAATTGAGTTTGTGAGAGAGTTTGACTTTGTTTTCAAACGTTTTATAAAGCCTTACTAGGTGAAGCATGTAAGACTTGAGTTTTGTGAAATTATTTCACGTGATAAACACTTGCTGAATTTTTACCCTTGGTGGAATTGTTAGCCACGTGTGATTATTTTAAGAATATGAATTGAATTTCTCCTATAATGATCTTAGTATATTATGGGCTGCATTGTAAGTAGTTAAACTATTTTTATACATCCCTCACTAAGAAATTGCTTAACCATTCTCTTTTTCTTGCAATGCAAAGAAATGAGACACTCGTCCGAATAAGCAAGGGGTTCCATATTTTACACTTTTGATACATTTTTAGCTCAAAGTATGACATTTCCAATTGAACCTTAGGTAGTAGAGAGAAATGGAGCTAGAAAATTTATTTTATATTTGATTTATTATTGAATAATGATGGTTTTGAGATACTTGAATTTGCTATCGAGATTATGGCTTTTTGATTTTGGTATTTATATTGGAGCATCAATTACTATTAAAGTTATTAAAGTATTTGGATTTGAATTTCATATGCCTCTATGTTTATCTATTTTGTTACTTGGTATTTTTGAATAAAATTACATGTTGAGTGAATCATACCTATTATGTTATGTGCTTTTTGTCCCTTAGGTGAAATATCACATGTAGACCTTGTTGGGAACATTTTAGGCTTGGAACCTGAGTAATTAGTATTTTCTAGGTAGAGGGTTTTGATACCTCTTCATAGGGTATCGATACCCAGGCAAAAATACGAAGAATTTCTAGAAAACTAAGCCTGGGTATCAAAACCACATAATTGGTTTCGAAACAGTAGTATGTTTTTGAGCAGGCGTGTCGATACGTTGATCTCGAGTTTCTAAACCCATTTTTACATATTCAAATCGTATCGAAATGGGGACCAAGCTATATCAAAACACAGGCTTGTTGCATGGGGCAATGATCGAGTAATGGCCTCTATATCAATACACGAGGTTGGTGTTTCGATACCCTCTTTATAGTTTCAAAAGGTATCAAAACATGGCCTCAGAGTATCGATACCGGTGGTAGTTAAATTCGTTATAGGTTAAAATAAAGCTTTAAAATCTCACGCTTTAGTCACTAAACTTAGGAACAAAATTAAATGACTTGTAGACCTTCTCTTATGCTGAAATTTGACGTAAATGCATGTAATGAACTTAATTACATATTGGAATCTTATTTCATAGTTAGATCTTAAAATTATGAAAAATTACAATTAGGTCCCTAAAACTTGTTCGATCAAATTAGGACTTATCTCTTATCGAATTTTATTGCAAACGAACACAATCCTTGCATGAACATGTAGAATCTAATTAAAGCATCTAGATAAGATAAAAGGGAAAAAGTAGCAGTTAATTTTTTAGGATCGTTTATCGGGGAGAGTCTTCGGATTAGCCTCGATATTTCTCGTGTAGCTCGTTCGAGTCGGATGGCGTCTAGACTGGGTCAAGGGGTTACAATTTAGATTTTGGATAGTGTCTAGAGGTGCCCAAAACTAGCTCTAGATTAAGTTCTTAGAGGTGCCCAAAGTTGACTCTAAGAATCATTAAACTCTTCTTCATGCTAGAGGATCCCGAAATTAGCTCTAGTATTAAAATTAACGCTTAAGGTGCCTAAAATTGACTTAAGTATTGCTAAAAAAAAAGAGAAAAGAAATAAAAGAGAATCTAAATCACAAGTCTTGAACTTAAAGTATATTTAGAACTCATACAATCTGTCTTGTCCATAATTACGCACACACTAACGAGACTTATAATTTAATTTCAAGGAAATCCTAGACATCCGAAGATAAAAAGCAAAAGAGAGGAAAACCGCAGCAGTTGTAATAAGGGCATAATACCATAGAAATTAATGACTTGATTTTGGTATTACTTGAGGACAAACAATAATTTGAGTTTTAGGGTGTGATAAATGCTCAATAATTCTATTTTATATATCTTTTTTACTAAAATTATTGTAAGTTTTAAGCTCATTTGAGAGGTAATAATGGTCATTTCTACATAATTCACTCAATTTAGTCCCAAAATGAAGAAAAGATACAAAGTGTAGAAGAATACCGATCTTAAAAACTAAAGGATAAAAGTAGATGAAAGTATTTTTGAAACTAGCAATAATGGAAAAGTGAAATAAGAATAATTAAAAACTAGTATAAGACTATTAGTAAGAGAAAATAAAAGAAAAGTTGAGGAAGAAATAAAAAATAAAGGATATCATTGATGTGCTGCATAGCGATGTGGATACTGTTTGATTCTGCTGTGTATCTTGAGTTTTTGTGCCTTGCTTGATTGTAGCACCAAAATGGATACTATTTTTCTCCTAGTTTAGGATTAGTTTTTTTTAATGAGATCCGTGTTGGTATCCCTTCTCTAATAAAAAACTCATTGTCTTATAAAAGGGTAAACTAGATAAATAGTCACCGAACTTTTAGGTTAGATTTATTTTGGTCATCGAACTTTTAGGTTATATTTATTTTGATCATAGAACTTTTAAAATATTCAATAAGGTCTCCTAACTTTTAGTTCGCATTCGATAAGGTCACTCAACTTTTAATTCACATTCGATACGGTCCTTACCGTTAAAAATTCTGTTAAAATTGATTCTTCCTTGATAAAAAATGGGCAAATACAATAATAATCAGTCAACTTGCTTCTGCTCCTATTTTAGTCATTAAACTTTTTAATTTAATAACTTAACTTTTGAATTGTTCATATTTTGATCACTATCAAATGACATGATTATACAAATTAAAATAGTCCATAATTTTCAAAGTGTCAAGGATCCAAAATTAATTTTCTAAAATTTATTTGACCAAAGTCAAATATATATATCAAATAAGGATTTTAGAATATTTTTTCATATTTTATTTTTACCAAAAATCATTTTTATGAATTAAATTCCGAATCTAGTCTATTTGGTTCAATCGGCTTAACCTAACCTAACCCCTAACCCGACTTAACTAACTTCTAGCCCCATTTACGGGAGTTAAAAGTATCCTTCTACTTTGAGAAGTAGTCGTTATGCGTGATTTAGCCTCTACGTATCGATACATGTTTTCTCTATATCAGTACGTTATACCTGCATGGAACTAGTCGTTGGGGGATTTAAAAGCTTAGTGTATCAATACACTAAAAGAGCATATCGGTATACTATGGTCTGTATCAGTATAGATTTTTGGTTTTAAAAAAAATCTTTAGCTGAAAACCTAGCCTATATCGGTATGGTAACTACCGTAACTATATGCCTGCTTAGAAATGTGAAGTTTGGCAACATTAAAACGTTTTAAACATATCCAAAACTTTTTGAAAACACTCAAACCTAATTTCAAGTTGTTTGGACTTAAAAATATTTTGAATTTATTTTAAATTAATATATCAAAATCAATATATCAATAAATTTAATCTTAATTTTAATTTAATTCAAAATTTAAAAACTCTAATAAAATGATAACATGTGTTATCATGGGAAAGAAAAAATAAATAAAACTAAATGTTTGCACCCAAAGGTAATCAAAATTTTCAATTCTAATACCGTTACAATCAACATAAATTAATAAGAATACATCTCGAATCCTAAAATAAAAAAAACCCAATAACCTTATTATTGTAAAAAAAAAACTGATCAAACTATTAAAAATTCTAATTTTGATGACTTAACAAATTAATTTGATGGTTAAAACATAAGAATGTTAATAGTTAAATGACCACCGGGTCAGTTTACCCAAATTAAGTAATAAAAACCAGCATTTCGTAGCTCGTGGAGTGGAGGAGTGGAGGGAAAGGAGAATGAATCTTATTAATCCCTCCTATATATGATTATTGGAGACCCAGCCAAATCCCTTACTCGAAAGAAGCAAATAGCAGCAGCCTTATGAAGTGGCTATACTGTTCTCGCTCTCACTTGCCACCGCCTCTTCTAGCAGCCTCCTCCTTCTCTTCCCTTCAGCATGTTGCGTCTTCTCAACCCAAAGGTATGTAAGTTTCTTCCACAGCCAAACTTTCTGCAATGGGTGAACTTCTCGGAATCTTACTTCTTTCGAATTAAATTAAAGCTACAATGCATTCATCTTTTAGGTACTTCATCTTCTCGAGAGCCAGGTTTTGCATTCTTCTGTTGTTTTTTGTTAGCTGATGTTTCTGTTTCGTTCCTGCTTTCGCTTTTTATCTGTGTTTCTTTGTTCCTTACTATTAGCTGAAGCTATCAAGTTTTCCTCTGCTTTAATAAAATCTTATTCTTTATAGGTTTTGATTGGTTAAGCTGTTTGGATTGACTTATGGAAGATTGAATAACATTTTACCCTAAGCTATCAATTTTTCATCAATAATATCATTTTTATTCTGAATCAACCATTGTAGGACGATGGTACGAAAAGGAAACCAAAATGGAGCAACGTAATTATAAAAAATGAACATTTCAGGGTATCCCCATCTGGCCTTTCTCTTGACCACCTAGTCCCTTAAAATTTACTCAAAGCAATTGTTTATGCAAATAGTAGAAAATTTATCATTTAGTTTGAAATTTGAAGAAAATTGTTCAATTAAGGCAATGCTTAGCCTATTTTTGTACCCCCGACCCCTTTATATTTAAGCTTATTTAATGTTGAAAAAGCTGTGTGAAAGTGTTTCTGATACTCTTCAGTGATTTCCCGTGTCTTGTATGGGATTTCCATCTCATTGTTTATACTCTTCCTTAATCCTCGAGAAAATTTACATATATAGAACTTGTACTAATGTTAATTGATTTAAATTTCTGATTTTTATTGTATTTGGTTTGGCTTTTTTAGGTGTTGCAAAGGTTATTCTAAAGAAGGGGAAGACACAACTTTTTAAGGATGGAAATCCAATGGTTTATAGTGGAGCAGTTGATAGAATAATCGGTAAACCACCTCCTAAGACTGGAGATATTGTGCTGGTAGCAGATGGGACAGAGAAACCTATTGGATGGGGGATGTATAATTCGGTTTCCATGTTCTGCGTTCGGCTAATGCAGCTAGAAGAGGAAGCAACAAGGTAGTTATTCGAAGAAGGGAAGGGTTTTACACTCAGGTTTTACTTACTCCATAGGGTGATTAACTTAAATTATTTCATATAGAGATCCTTGTAGTGCACTGGACATGGAGAAGCTTCTTGAAACAAGAATCAATGCAGCTATAGAGTTACGCCGCAGAGTAGGGTTTCCTTCAGCTACTACAAATGCATATCGTCTTATCAATAGTGAAGGAGACAGGTAACTTAACTTTGAATTATACTTGTTGATTCAAGATTTAGAGGGGAATGACATTTAATAAAATGCTGTTGGTGACAGACACATTCTTGCATTATGGATACACAGATGAATCTTCTTTTGTCAAACTTAACTGAATAATGTCAGTTAAATTGGTTTTGTGCAACTTTTGCTCTCCCCTAATTTTCTTAGTTTTTCTATATATTCAGAGGATCAAGCTTATATACCGGTGTCCATTGTAAGTGTTGGACATGAGTACTAAAATAAAAATGAAGAGTCAAATGAGTATAGAGATACTATCCACTATTCCTCATAATTCATTTTCACTTTAGATTGTCAGGATTAATTGTCGATGTCTTTGGAGATTTAGCAGTGGTAGCTTCATCTGCTGCTTGGGTTGAAAAGTACAAATCACAAGTTAAAACGTGCATCAGCAGCATTGATGAGATTAATCATATACATTGGAGACCTTCTGTTGAAATTTTAAAAGAAGAAGGAATGGATGCAGCAGATCTTAAAGAATTGCATCCATCCACTTGTCCTCATAGAACAAAGGTAGAAATCCCTTGAATCTAATTAATAAGTTTCTGATGCACATTCTTCATCCACTGTCATGCAAGACTATAAAGTCTGAGCTTGAAGTAATGCTTTCATACCAAGAAAACTCTCCATGTACTTGTGTCCTTGCTAATAAAATAATATACTTTATTAATTTATGAATGATGTCATGATTGATTGATGCATAAGGATAGTTCCCTTTGCACATAAACAAATTGACTGCTACGGCCATACAAAGATTGAAGCACAAACTAATGGTTTTTCATGCCATTGAATTAACTCTTTGATGTTGTTATCTTTTGAATGTCCCATGCCATGCATAAGAAATAGCTGGAGGCTGGAGCTGATACGAGGAAATTGTTTATAGAATTATTTATTCATTCTAGATCATTACAGCAATAATTACTTGCTTGTTGTCTATTAATACTATGTCACCTCATGAAATTTCAAAATAGTTTTTTTACTTATTTCAAACTCCAGTTTATCTTTTATATAAACTTTTTTTATCGGCATAAATCTGCATTTGTAGATTTTCTGAACGTTCTCATTTGAGGATTCTCCTTCCAGGATTACATATCTTATTTATAAAATGAAGAAAATTATTAGATTTCGTTCTCTTATTTGTTGAAATGCAATTTTCCTTGATAAGCAACTGTGGTCACCCTTCTACTTTGAGTTTTTGAAATGCTTCATACAACTACTGCTCTGTGTATGTGGGTGTTTGATTTAGTGCCACAGTATAATATGAGTTTTATGGGGCATCATGTTACATTTTATATTTCAGGTTATAGAAAATGGAATATCTTATGCAATCTCATTGGAGGGTCAAAAGACGGGATTTTATGCTGATCAGCGTGAAAATCGAATGTTCTTATCAACGATTTCACATGGACAGAGAGTTCTTGATGTTTGCTGCTACAGTGGTGGTTTTTCCTTAAATGCTGCAAAAGGGGGTGCTATGAGTATTACCGGTACATATCTGCTAAAATTTTTATTAATTGTTTGTAAAGTGCCTACATGTACTGTTAATAGTTTTGGCTAATTAAGAGTTGTCATGGATGCCTGGCATGATTAAAATGACCATTATTATTGTTACAATGTTGAGTTATGCATATATTTTGAAGTTAATTTTCTCTAGAAGTTTACAGAAAAATTGCAGCCAGCTAATAATGGTGAAAAAGGGAAATAAATATACAAATTTGTAAAGTAGAACAATCATAACCTAGTATCATTGAATTAGATACAGGTGGGAATGTACTTTCATACTCAAATTTTGCTTTTCCCTATCTGCTTGAAATTATGTATTAAATCCCATAGTACCAATATTCAGTCATAGACTTTGGTTTTGCATCTTTTTCCTTGCCTAATAGCTGAATTTCTTAAAATAGGAAGAAGATGGCCATAAGTTCGAAGTTTTGGGAAAAAATGTTCCTATAGTGGAATCCATCTTGTTGGAAATCAAAGTTTAGATAAGTTGAATTGAATTAGTGGATACTATAGGACTTTTGACTTTAAGTTGCATTGAGTTTTAACTATCTCTATATACCTTCTCATAAATAACATCTAAGTAGATACTTAAAAACTTGTTCTCAATTATCATAGATATCAACAGAGAGTATTTATGTGATTCTCTCCGAAACACTTTTAGGTGTTGATACATCGTTGCCAGCACTAGAGCTAGCTAGAGAAAATATTGCTCTTAACAACCTGGACCCTGGAAAGACATCCTTTTTGAGAGAAGATGCAACTGTATTTATGAGGAGTGCTCTTTCTAGAAAAGAATCATGGGATATAGTTATTCTTGATCCTCCAAAACTTGCACCGAGCAGAAAGGTATTATTTATATTTATCATTTAGCACTATATAATATCCTTTTAGATAACATTGGAAGGTGACTTGAATTCTGGTTTACATGTTCATGCACATTCATGCTGACAGACTAATCTGTATGCCTTATTGTTGGGATGATTAATGTACTATCTAGTTATTCTGTTCAAGTTTGTGCTATTGTACAGACATCATCTAGTGCATGTGTTGCTTGAGGCAGCTTACGTCAATCAAAATGAATTCTTCTTATTAATTTCCAAAGGAATTGAATCAATTTTTTCTAGCTTTTTTTTCCTATTTAAATGGACAAGAATATGCTTTACTTTCACTTCAGTCACAAATCAACATGTAAAACTTCTCATGATTCTTGATTCTGGCAGCTCTCATATATGAAATTTAAGCTGCGCCTGTAATAGTGCCTTTGCCGTTGTTGCAACATGCTTTTATTTTTGTCTCCTGGATGCTAATAATACCCAGGTTCTCCAAAGTGCTTCAGGAATGTACAGAAACTTAAACTCACTAGCAATGAAAATAACTAGAAGAGGTGGCCTTCTCATGACCTGCTCTTGTTCAGGAGCAATGACTCAAAGCGGGATGTTCTTGCGTACTCTTCAGGTAAGTGATTTTTCTGTATCCTGTTCTTTGACTTCTTTCTGTTACTATTCACATTGCCTTTTACTATGTTACTAATACTACCTTAAAAATGCACTTTCATCTGCCTGAGGATAGACGATGAAAGTCTTCTGCTTTATATTTTCTCTCTATCACCTTTTTCTCTTTTTTGACCACAGCAAGATTCTGCATACCTTCCGTAGCCAGAAAATCTTTATAAATAAAAAAAATTCTCTGTTACACGATATCATCGTATAAATTTATACAATTAAGTAGCCAGTTCAAAGCAGGTTACTAGAATAGGTAGTTCATAATTGGTAAGAAATTTGTTATCATCTGATAGTCCTATAAAGCAAGAACTGGCCTCCGGTAGCCTTCATTTTTATAACCAATGATCAGTCTAAAACAAAAGTTGAGAATTATGTAACAAGTTTGCTTTTGAGAACTGAGATGTAGGAATATGGATGTAAAGCTCCTAAATTCCTAATTTGTTGTTTAAAATCAGGGTGCTGCATCGATGGCAGAGAGAAAAATTACAGTCCTAAGGCAGAGTGGAGCCGGTTGTGATCATCCTATTGACCCAGCCTACCCAGAGGGTGCTTACCTTTCAAATATCCTGCTTCGAGTACTGTGACCTTTCAAACTTTTAGAAGCATTGCGTGGTGATGCTCAGGAAGGTGATGATTTTGGACCTTTCAAATTATAATCATTTTAATATATATAGGATTATATATATCGAGTGCAACCTTTTTAGCTGAGGCTCCACGATGTAATTCTTACTCTTATATAACTCTTCTCTATTGAAACTTGTTTCGTAAGAGAGATTTGGGTCATGAATTCTGAAGTCATTAATCATTTTTATATTTCTTTACAGTGAAACCAAGAAACAAGACGTCTGCATGAAAGGTTATTTGTCCTCACTCTTGCCTCCTCTTCCTTTGCTTTAATTTATTAACCTGAATTCATACCTTTCAAGGACAATGTATAACTTGTATACCTTTCAAGCTAAATTAGAAATCTCCCCCTGTTTTTACCTTTGCTAAGATAGAATCCACTTTTCAAGGCTCACCTAATAACCTCACCGATCACAATGGGTGAATTTGTGAAACAAGGAAAACCTTTTTGGAGTCGGATGTTTACAAAGTGCAAGCTCTAAAATGATAGAATAAAGCTTCTACAAAGATTTCAAACAGGGTTTTGATTTTATATTTATGTTGAAAAAAGTTTAAGAAAAAAATAAAGCTCCATTATAATTTCACTTAATTTATTGCTTCTATGTGTGTTTCTCCTTTTCTCGGAGTATTGTCGAGGTTTATTTATATGGAAAAATTTTGATGTACAAGCCAAGTAAACTTTAGTTTACATAAATTGTTAATTTTAATGTTTTTACATAAATTGTTAATTTTAGTGTTTGATGTGTTAGTTTAGAGTTTAGGGTTCAAAATTTAGAATTTAAAGTTATAGTCTATGGTTTAGGGCTTTAAATTTAAGAATTTACATTTTAAATTTTAAATAAGGATTGTGTAATATTTTTGTACACGATTTATGTATCAAAGCATAACATTTAGGGTGTGCTTGATGAGTTTAATTACTTTACGAGTTTTTATTGCAAGAATTAGGGTGTGCTTGGTTGAGTGAAAACATGGAATAAGAGTTAAAAAGTGAAAAAAAAAATGAGAAAGGAGAGAATATAAACACATCTCACAAAAAATATTTAAGATTTGAGGCGATAGGAGAATATAAATTTAGGATAAATGTTAGTTTAAAAGTATATTTATTAAAATTTTTATTGTATTTTTTTTCACATTTTAATCCTATTAAATAATAATTTTTCTTTAATTTTTCAATTTTCTTCTCAATCATATCTCACGAAAAATACTTCACAACATGAAATTAAATACTTCAAAATATGAAATTAAATACTTCAAAATTCTATAATAATTAATGCAAGTAATATTTCCCTTGGATTGAGTTAATTTTTTATTGTTGTTGTGGAACTGAGGGCACAAACCTAAGTATATGATCCAAACTTTTTATTTTAGCTCAAAACTGTTTATTAAACAAGGTCAAATTATATAAATATTGAGATTACAATTATTATTTTAATAAAAAAATCATATAGTTATTATATATCTTAATTTTAAAATATAATTTATGAAATTCATATTTCTATCACCGACTTGTGATATTAATTCAATTAAAAAATAAATTAAAATAAGAAACTTATAATTTATGTGAAATAGATTTTAAAATTTCTTATCACCCAACAATCAATATACAAAGAAATTATATTATGGGTAAGTTTTACCACGTTATTCATGGATCAATCACTAAAAATCATTCTTTTTATCATTTTTTCATGTTATATTTTTCTAAGTGAATCTTTACTTATATTTACTATTAATTTATTTTAAAAATAATTTCTTCAAGTAAAGATTCACTTGAAAAAATATGACATGGAAAAATTGATAAGGTATATGGTTTTTAGTAGTTGGTCCATAGACACGTGGTGATACTTACCATAATATAATTTCTCCATGATACAGGATTGCATGATTATTGAACGTCATTAAATCCATGATTAATGAAGATTGCATGACCTATATATCTTAAAGGGTTTCCTTACCAGAACACAAAACCACTTTGCATGCAACGATCATGCAGATTCTGAAACATTTACTGGATATAAATGTTGCAAGGTAGATCATGAGTTGCACCATCTTCACCATCGAGAATTGCATGATCAATAACTGCTGAAAAAACAAAAGCAGTCAAAGAAATTCAAAGTCAAGGATGCTGCTGTTATCACACACCCCTCGCTCGCCGCCGCTGCCGCCGCAGCTGGCTTGAATTAAGAAACAAAGCATCTTGGTAATTGGAGAATGCCATAAATTTGTTGTCCAAATACTGTTTTTGATCGTGCTAAAATCACACACAGGAAGGCAAAGTCACTGGGGAAATAGTTTAGAAGAAAGTCAATTTGATGATATGCTGCAGGCCATCTAACTTTGGATTGGTTCATCTGGAGGAAAGAAAAGAAAATTGAAAATCCTTACAGTCCAAGTTGTCCATTTTTCTATGCGTAAGCTCCAGGTAGAGAAAACACGCGTTCCGATTGAAATTTTCAAAGCAAAAAGCCTCTAAAAACTAATTACAAAGGCGGTCACCAACAATCTGACCTAACTATTTCAAAAAGTAGAAGCATGGTCAAGGAAACTTAAAGTAAAAGATAGAGTTGATTGTAAAACGTCCTTGGATTATATTTTATATTTAAAATTAATCCTTAACTTTTCAAATTTCATTTTTAAACTATAATTCTTATTTTAGTTTGGTCTCTCAAATCTTTAAACATTTCATTTTCATTCACAAACTATGATACTTGTTCTAAATAGACACCCAAAGTTTTTGAATATTTCAGTTTTAATGTTAAAGTTATCATTTATACCATACCATATTGTTACATGATGCACTTCAGCATTTCATGGAAATTTAACAATTTTATAATGGTTTGTATTAACATAAGATATGATTAGCATATATTGATAATTTAAGGATGAAATTAGAATGTTCAAAAAATTTGAAAATCAATTTAAAATAAAAATTGTAGTTTAAGAATAAAATTACGATGCTCAAAAATATGAAAAACTAATTTAAAATAAAAATCATAATTTAAAGATAAAATTAAAATATTTAAAAATTCAAAGACTAAATTAAAATATATATTATAACTTATGGACTTATGATACAATTAACTTTAAAAATCAAATGTAAATACTTTAGAAAAGGGGGGCTAAAAAGAATGATGAGAAAAGGGAGGGGAAGATTGATTGTGCAATCAATGCTGGTTGTGTGGCTAACCAAATGCATCTTTTGGTCAACCTTCACCTCCTCTCTCTCTCTTTCCCCTATAAATATCACCTGTTTTGCTTTTACTCCTCTGTACACAAACATTTCCCATATATCCTTCATCTTCTACCTTTTTCTCTGACCTATTCCTAGAGAAAGCCATGGTTTTTCCTATGGTTTGTCTGAAGCTAGCAGACTGGGTCTTGTACCAGCTGCTGGCTAACTCTTGTTATCGAGCCGCCAGAAAGGTGAAGAACTATGGGTTCTTTTTAAGGAACCAAACTCCTAGGTCGTCATCATCACAGCTACAACCTGGTTCTTTATTCCCTAGCATTGCCCATTTCGATTTAAGAAAAGATATTAAGATCCCTCGTACATTGGTTTGTGATATCCATGGTGTCTTATTAAGAACAGAAACCTTCTTCCCTTACTTCATGCTGGTTGCTTTCGAAGCTGGAAGCATTTTAAGAGCCTTGCTCTTGCTTCTGTCGTGCTCCTTTTTGTGGATTTTGGACTATGAGCTCAAACTGAGGGTTATGATCTTTATATCCTTCTGCGGGCTTAGGAAGAAGGACATCGAGAGCGCCGGCATGGCTGTGTTGCCCAAGTTTTATCTTGAGAATCTTAATCTCCAAGCTTACCAAGTTTGGTCTAAAACAAGTTCAAGAGTTGTGTTCACAAGTATACCTAGAGTAATGGTCGAAGGATTCCTCAAGGAATACATGAGCGTCGAGGATGTCGTCGGCACCGAATTGCAAACCGTCGGGAACCGATTCACAGGCTTGTTATCCACCTCCGGTTTGCTCGTAAAGCATAAAGCTTTAAAGGGATATTTCGGAGATAAAAAACCAGACGTTGGGATTGGAAGTTCAAGTTACCATGACCATCAGTTTATCTCCCTTTGCAAGGTACTTTTATATATTACTTCAGCTTCATTTTAACAAAACCAAAATAATTTGTGGTCGTTGAACTGTTCAATTTGTTTATGGAGGGATTTTTGTTTCATTTAATTCAATTTCTCTGTGAATGCGACAGGAAGCTTATGTGGTGGATGGCCGAAACAATCAAAGCTGCGTGATGCCAAGGGACAAGTACCCGAAGCCTCTTATATTTCACGATGGAAGGCTAGCGTTCTTGCCGACTCCATTGGCTACACTTCGTATGTTCTTGTGGCTTCCATTTGGGATGGTTCTCGCCATTTTCAGGATTCTTGTCGGGATCTGTTTGCCTTACAGGCTAGCTGTATTCTGGGGTTGTCTAAGCGGAGTTCAGCTGCGATTCCAAGGCTGTTTCCCTCCATCAAATTCTCAACATAAAAAAGGTGTCCTATACGTCTGTACACATCGAACACTTTTGGACCCAGTTTTCCTCAGCACAGCACTGTGCAAGCCTTTGACGGCAGTGACCTACAGCTTGAGCAAAATGTCCGAGATAATAGCTCCCATCAGGACAGTCCGGCTGACCAGGGACAGGAAACAAGACGGAGAAACCATGCAGAAGCTGCTAAGCGAAGGTGATTTGGTGGTCTGTCCCGAAGGAACCACATGCAGAGAACCTTATCTGTTGAGGTTCAGCTCGCTGTTCGCCGAGCTAACCGACGAGATAGTTCCGGTAGCGGTGAACACTCACGTAAGCATGTTTTACGGCACGACAGCGAGTGGGCTTAAATGGTTGGATCCCATTTTCTTTCTGATGAACCCCAGGCCGAGCTACCATGTTCAAATCCTGGGAAAGGTGCCACCGGAGTACACATGTGCAGGGGGAAAGTCTAGTTTCGAAGTGGCAAATTACATTCAGAGGAAACTGGCTGATGCTCTGGGATTTGAATGTACTACCTTGACTAGGAGAGACAAGTACCTGATTCTTGCAGGTAATGAAGGGGTTGTCCATGACAATAAGAGAAATTAGCCAGCCCCTCCTCTTCATAGCAATATTAATTAATTGATTTTCACACTTTCAACAACCCTGATGTATTCACTCTTGTGGCTTGAAGTCTATGTCAGTTTTTTTAAATATTTTTCGGACCTGATTTTACAGTCGTCTCTCCATTCAGCAATATACTGTTTTTGTAACAGATATGGTCCTCTTTGTCAGATGGAGTGTGAAAATCTTACAGCATTGTTTCTGAAAATTTACCTGCATTTGATTTATTGTATTTGCAGAAGTGAAATGAAAGTGATTACTCAATTATAATATGACCCCTTCAAATAGGGATAAATTAGGAAATAAATCATCGATCATTTTATTCTATTTCTATCGATATTTTTACTTTAAAACAGTATGTTTAAAGTTTAAAGTTAAAAGAAATTAAGGATATAATGTATTTTTAAGATATAGAATTTAAGGTTTAAGACATGAAAATTAAAAATTAACTTTTAAGAAATTTTAACAGAGTACATAAAAAATATAATTAACGATAAAATATTTTTGCTAGATAAATTAATAATTGTCATGTTTGTATCTCTAAAAATTTTAATTTTTATATTATTTAAATATTTTCATTAAAAGTAACACTATCTTTTTATCCTTTGTTTGGATACCACCCGAGCAATATACCAGACATTCGACTCCAGAAGACAAATTCGCCAAGCATTACCTCCCCCGGGAACTGCTGACGGAAGCTCTACTCGGTACTCACACGCATTTGTCTAATTGATCGTAGGGGACGATCGATGAAAAAAAACACTGGACAAATCAACCTTTAGTGCCGGACATTATGATTATCAAGGAAAACATCTTAGTACAATCCCGCCAGAATTGGTCAAGTTCGGAGAGAGTAACCGGACGGACAAAAATCTCCTTTTGGTGATATTTTTATGCACACAATGATAAAAAGACCAATATCTGTAGACTAACGCTGATTTATTTTAGCACATGGTGTACTGCATCATACAGTCCTTTACTGGTATGTATTCACGGTTCTAGTTTTCCCGAGAAAAAAAGAGAAAATTTTCATTTCAGTAGTTAGTTGGGTTCGATAATTTAGAAGATAGGACGTGGTATTATTCAGCAGTTGAAATGAAGCAGAGTCAGGGGGGATTGAGGTATCCTTTTCTGCACAAACATTGAACTGTGTGCGTGCTGTATTAAACCCTAACCCTAATCCTCTGTCCTTGCTATCAATGATGCCATAAATGCTTTAGAAACCTCATTCGTTGCTTCAGAGATTAAATACCCAACACTATCTGTATCCCTCCGTTGCAAGTGACAATCCTGGTTAGCGGGTTGGATGAATGACTTAATACACATGTAATATCTTTCTACTTAGTTGTTGCGGTCGGAAAATATTTAGCTTAACTAAAAAATTTTAAGTGTTTAAACTATATATTTTTTATGAAATAGGTGTCTAATATTTTTTTTTCCGACTAAAATAAGTACCTAAACTATATATTTTTCTGAAATAGGTGACTAATATATTTTTGACTGAAATAGGAGCCTAAAGTTTTATTTTGTTAGTGTTTTAAGGTAACATCGTCAAAAAAATTGTTTAACTTATAAATAGGTGCCCAAACTATATATTTTTTCTCATATAAATGCTTAATGTTTTTTTTTGAAATAAGTGCTTATATCATTTGTATTCGTATTGGATATTATCTTTCGATAATAGACGTAAATTGTCTATCTTTTATTATAATAATTTGGTCGAGAAATTTTTTTTATTAATTTTTTAATTTAACAAGGAATTTAATTGATTTTTATAACATACAAATCCCACACGTGAAATCTAACTCCCCTTGACGGACTCATTCACTGTTCAGGAATATAGAGCCACCAGATTCTAGCCCCTGTAGCTCGACTCCATAGCAAAATAGGAAATTTGGAACAGCGCCACTTAACGAACCTGGATTCTTCCATTAATGGCGAGTATTGGTTACGAACTACAGTAAAACATATTCAAGGCAAACCTTGTTTTTCAAGAGTCTTTGTCTGTTTCATGATCCTCGTTTGTATACTTCGCGTAAAGGCGATGGTGTCTCTCGTCCGTATATTACCCCCAAAAATCTAATAAAAGTTTTTCTCCATTAAATTATTATAATAAAATATATAATTATTTTTTAATAAAAATTATATAATTTTGGGTATTTATTTTAACAAAAAAAGTATTAGACACTTATATTAGAAAAAATATATAGTTTGAACACTTATTTATAAGTTAAACAGTTTTTTTAACGGTGTTATCTTAAAACACTAACGGAATAAAACTTTAGGCACCTATTTCAGAAAAAAAACATTAGAGATCTATTTCAGAAAAAAAAATATGGTTCATGCAGTTATTTTAGCTGAAAAAACATTAGACACTTATTTCAGAAAAAATGTATAGTTTAGACATTTATTTCTTAGCTAAGCCAAAATATTTTGATATAAGTTTTTAGTTTTTAAAGTTTAAAGATTTGTGTTGTTATTTTAAACTTAAAGGTTTAAAATGTATGACATAAAATTTAAAATTTATAATTAAAATTTAAAATTTAAGTTTTATGGTGTTAAAATTAGAGATTTAAATTTTATAATTTAAATAGGAAAGATTGTATTATATAATTTATATATCAACATATACATTTCTAAGATTTTATGTTTTATTTATGAAATTTATTAGTAGCGTTTTATTTTTTTTTCGTTTATAAATATTCAAAATTTGATTTTCTGATTCTATAGATAATTCGAACTCTATAAAAACTTGCCAAGTTTATTTTAATGTTTTGAGGTGTGCTTTGTTGTATTTCTTTATTTTAACAAATTTTGGTTTTAAGGTCGGTTTAACTTATTATTTACTTTTGCCGTTAACATGGAAAAAGTAATTCTTTAAAAGATTTACTCGACCTAAAAATTCGACAGAAATTTATTCGAGTCAGAATTTAATTTGATCAAAAAATATAATATTCTGAATCTGATCTGTGTTCAACTGTTGTTAATTCGAGCCTGAGTTGTACCTATTACTATATATAGTAATTGAACCCCAACTACATCCGATCGAAAATGACCCGAACCCGATTTTAACCTATTACTGTAGACTCAAAACCCGACATGCATCCGACTGTAACGAACTCGAACCCAAGTCTGACCTGACAAATAATCGATATTACCTGACTGAATTGACATGAGACCTGATTTTACCTAACCTGTTTTGAACCAAACCTATTTAAAACTTGACCAGACAAATGACTCCACCTGTTATTAACCTAACATGTGATTGAAAATGTCTATAATTTAATGATTTAATAAATTTAAAACGTTAAAAATCAAATATTAATTAATAATCCAGTATACCTATTACCTAATACTAGCTCATTTTATAAATTACAATACTATACTTTAAATTTTATTAAATAATTTAACAATTAATTAATATTAACTCATTCAATACAAAATATTTGTTTAATTAATAAGAATTCAAATATTAAAATCTGTATTTATATATTAATAATACTTATATTATGTTTATATTTTACATACAATCATTTTTAATAAGAAATAACATACTTATATTTATAATAAAATTAAGGGTAAATTACACAGATAGCCACAACATTATGGGGTTGGTATCGAAATGGCCACAATACTTTAAAACACGTCAAATACATCGGTGAACTATTAAAATTGTATCGAAATAGCCACCGACCGTTAAAAACTAACGGACTTGATGACGTGATAGTTAAAAATAAAATGAAATAATTACACACTTACTCCTTGTCATTCATACATTTTTTAAATTTAATCTTAATTTTAATATAATAAAATAATATAATTATTTAATTAGGTGATGACACGTGTCATCACCTTATTGGATGATATTATTTATATATTTTTAATTTATTAAATTTGTTTTTCTTACTCCACTCAGGTAGTGATACGTGTCACCACCTAATTAAAGGAGTAAAAACAAATTTCACAAATCTGCATGCAAAAGGGTATGAACTTAGTCCAAAGAGAGGATTTAAAGTTGCTTAACCACTAAGCCAAACACATTCTTTAGATATAAAACTTTTAATTTATTATATAATAATTTAATTAAATTAAAATTAATTAAATATAAAAGAACAAATATGAAAAACAATAAATATATATAAATGATAATGTTTTATATCCAAATAATGTGCTTGGCTTAGTGGTTAAGCAACTTTAAATCCTCTTTCTGGACCCAGGTTCATACCCCTTTGCATGCAGGTTTGGGAAATTTGTTTTTACTCCTTTGATTAGGCGGTGACCACCTAATTAAAAAATTACATTATTTTATTATATTAAAATTAGGATTAAATTAAAAAAATATATGAATGATAGTGAGTAAATGTGTAATTATTTTAATTTTTAACTGTCACATCATCAAGTTCGTTAGTTTTTAACGATCGGTGACTACCTCGATACCATTTTAATAGTTCACTGATGTATTTCGATACCAAAAATTGAGAATTTTAAGAAAAAAATGACAACTTTATTTAAAAATTAGAGCTTTAAAGGATTAAAAAAATAGTGTTTAAAAATAAAATAATTTGGGTTTATTTTGAAAATAAAATCAGAATTTATGTTGGAAAAGAAGAGAGTCGTCACCGACCATTTTGGTAGGTCGGATACCATAAAGCTCAGAGATTCGAAAAAATGGGTTTAGAAGTCGATTACAAATGGTATATAATTAATACCCTTCATCGTCAAAAAATTGATACCTAATCGAATATAGTTTTTCCAGAATCAGATATTTGCAAGTTCAACTTTTTATTAATTTATCATTTATTTAAGAATTCAAATAAATTTTAAAGACCTCAATATTTGAAGGTAAGTGTCTAAACCATCACCATTACGACTGATATCGACCTCGATTATGATCGAATACTTGAGATACCACATTGTAGAACTAAAATTGATTTTGATATAACAAATAAGTGTAAGGACCTTTTTGAAATAAATTTTTAAGTCCCTAAGTCAAAGTTTGATTTCTAAATTAAAATCAAGAACTTTGAAATACTCTTACAAGCCATTTTTACACGAGGGTATCGATGTCATGAGGACAGGTATCGATACACCTGAGATTTTTCAAGGCTTATTCTTGAGATCAAGAACAGGATCGAAACAAGGTTCGATACCAAAACTTTCTGCCAATCCATGTTTCGATACTAGTATTAAAACACCTTGGCTAATTTTTCAAAGTATTTTTTTAATTTTAAAATATGACTCTTGGTATCGATACAGGTATCGATACACCCTTAATCTCCAACGGCTATTTTCAAGCATTAAATGAGTCGACCGTTGGTGTCAGTTAAATTTTGATTGATGGTTAGCCTGTATTGAAACAAGGTTCGATACCAGGCATCATAGAAAGTTTTTGTATCGAAACAGGTATCGATACACCCCTTTTTAAATACACAACGACTCTTTCTTTTATTGGCATGTTTCGAAACAGGTACCCCGTGTTTCGATACCACCTGCTGCAGAGTACATTTATGATGGAAAGATGAAGCTCCATCGTCCATATTTACTTTCCCAACAACCTCAACGGTTAGAAATCAATGAGACTGTATAAAAAGAAGTATTTTCAAAAGCATTAAGCAAGAATTGAACCTCAAGCAACATTCAAGCAAATCGAATCCAACTCCAAGCACTTATTTTGCATATCCTAGCCTCCCAACTTGTGATCTTATTTTGTTTCTTGTAATTCTTAAGTTTGGGGAGAGTCAATTTGTATTTGGGGCATACATTTCTTGTGAGAGAATTTGTTTTAGCCCTTTTCTTTCTCTTGTAACTTCTTGTGAGGTTGAAATCAATTTTGGGTAAAAAATTGATTTGTTTGTAAAGTTTATCCCTTGAACCTAGAAAAAGGTTGAATTCAATAGTGAATTGGTTGAAAATCCTTAGTGAGAGCTAAGGTAGTAGATGTAGAGCTTGTTCGAAGCTTGAACCACTATAAATCCTTTGTTCTTTATTCTTAGCATTTTTAGCCAAAACTTTTACCTCACTTTTTAAATTGTCAATTCACCCCCTCTTGGCCATCTTACAAGATTGATCAACTCAACACACATTAATTAAATTAAATTAGGGTGTCACATGTGATTAACAAATATGTACAAAAATACGAACATGAATAAATACAAGAAAATTAAAGTACAAAATTTAAGTTACAAGGAAAATAAATTGTACGAATTAAATAAATAAATAACGTGTAGGTAAATGTGAAAAAATAAATACAAGAAAATAAAAGTACGATAAATGGGTCGTGAATAATATAGATCATTTCCCGTTGCGAGTCACTTTAAGGCCGATTCAAACAAATACTTAAATAAATTAAATAAGTAATGCAATAAATAAAATTAAAGGTATATATAGTATAGAATATGTAAAGAATAAAAAATAGGATATAATATATAGATTGTAGAAATAATATATAGATTGTAGAAATAATAGTATGTACTATAAACAATATAATAGAATTCATAAAAATATATTATGGATATATACATATTTCGTAGGTTAATATATTTTAGGCATACATAGAAAGCATTTACAATAATATACATAAAAAAGAAACCTTCAAAATATAAAAAAGAAAAAAGAAAAATAAAGATCCAATTAAAACTAAAGTTAGAACAAATAATAGTCCTAAAAATAGAAAATTGCGCCATTAAAAAAATGATATTTATTAAAGCATTAAAAAAAGTTAACCAAATTTAAAGTATTCGAAGTAATTATTAAATAAAAACAGTAATAGAGGAGATAAATGGGAAATAAATTAAAAAGGACAGTCACACTATTAATGGAATTATGGAAATTACAGGCATTTGGAAGCATGAGTTTTTAAAGAATAATTGGTTTTGATGGTATTAAAAAAAGAAAACAAAACTTTTAATGTGAAGAAACGAAAACACGGAAATCTAAGGAGAAATAAAATAATTTAAAATTGAAGTATAGTATAATAGGGATGTAAAAAATAGTTATTTGGATGAGTTTCAGATCGGGTACTGTTAGGTCGGATAAAACTGGATACAAGTTATTTTAGTTTGATTTGATGTTTTGACTCGATTCGGGTCGGGTGTGGGTCTATTTCAGGTCGGTCTGTTTTAGGTCGGATTCATTTCAGGTCGGGTAGATTTCAGGTCGGGTCCATTTCAATTCGGTTGCATTTCAGGTCGGGTTCATTTCAAGTCGGTTTTATTTCAGGTCGAATTAATTTTAATTTTATATTCATAGTAATTTAAATTATTAATTTTGATTTTGTATAAATAAGTAAAAAATGAATAAATATTAGACCATAAAATTAAAGATTAAATTTTGAAATTAAAAAAAAATCAACATTAACTTGTAAGAACTCAATTACAAAAATTAAAAATTAGAAACATTAAAGTAAATTAAAAAAATCAGTAATAATAGATTCAAAAAAATAACTTGTATCTGTTATAAGGACTAAATTACAAAACTTATAACTTAATAATAATTAAAATTATTAACAATTTATCTTTAATACATTATAAATTTATAATTATACTGTAGTTTAATATATTTCAAAATTTAAAAATAAATTTTAGACAATATATAGAATTTATATTATAAACGGAATAATAGTATATATAAAATTAATACTATATAAGGAATTTATACTATACGTAGAAAATATGCTATATATGGAGTAATACTATGCATGGACTAATACTATTTTTGGAAATAGAATAATATTATATATGAATTAATAATATATATGAAATAATACTATTTTTGAAAGTAAATTAATACTAGAATAAAGAATAATATTATTTATGGCATAATACCATTTATGGAATAATATTATTTTTCAAATGAAATAATACTATAAATGAATTAATACTATATATATATATGAAAAATAAAACTATAATATTTATTAAAATATGGTACACATTACACTATATATATAATGAATTAATAATTTAACAAATAATATAAGTATTTATATAATATATATTGATAATTAGATGTCTAGTAATTAGATATGTTATATGTATAATGTATGTATAATATATTTATAATATATACAATTATTAATTATACATAATACATAACTACATAAGTACATTCTAACATTCATGTATAATATATATATATATATATATGTGTCAATGTATGTTATATGTATACATAATGATAGTTGATTAGTATTTAATAGTAGTAATAGGATTATACATAATACATTAATATATCAATATATATCAATAATTCAATATATCATATATGTATGTTATATGTATATGTATATATATAATAATTAGTAAATGTATATTATATACTATGTATATATAACATATGTATATGTATAATTGTATATAATAATTAGTATATAGTACATGTATATATGCATATATATCATATATGTATGTTATATCAATATGTGATTATAAATTATGTATATGTATATATATATTAGTATGTAGTACATGTATATATATGTATGTATCATGTATGCTATAATCTATATGTATATGTATTATATATATGTATGTTATATGTATATATATAATATTATACATACATCATACATGTTAGCATGTATATTAATTTTTAATATATAGAGTATATGATAAAGTATATATTATAATATATATGTATTATAGTATACATTATAAAGTATATATTATATGTTTTAATGTATACATATTATAATATATAATATTTATGTTTTATAATATAAAGTATATATTATACTTTAATGCATATATATGTATGTATATGTATATACTTTAATATATATTAATGTTTTATGTATATATATTTGATATATTTATCACTAAATTCTGAATATAAATCTAAAATCTAAACAAATTAAATTGAAATTAAAATAAAATGAATCAAATTAAAATTAAAAAATAAAGATCTAAGTGTACAATTTTTAAATTAGTACTGACTTAAAGTGATAATAACCCTTAAAAAAATGAGCGAATAAATTCCCTTCGTATTTTATTCAATGCGAAAATAAAAGATTTTAAGATTTAAATTTTCTTAATTTTTCATTTGTTTACTAATATTTTTAATACGCGTTTTTTATATTTTTTATTTTATTTTAAAGTTTTTAGATTCACTAACAAAAATTCTTTTTTTTCCCGCTAATTTTGATCTCCACTAAAATAAAAAAATCCCTCAAATATAAATCTCTCACCCACCCCACCCGGTTAAAATAAAAAATCCCTCTCCCCTTCCCCCCGCCAAAATCCAAATCCCCCCCATCCAAAATCCAAATCCCCCGCCCACCCGTTAAAATAAAAAAATCCTCCCCCTAAAATCAAAAAATCTCCCTCAAAATTTTAATTTTAGATTTACTTCATATATATAAGATATATATTAGATTTACACGTTAATATATGTATATTTATTTTTTATATATATGTATATATACTAGATGTATATATTAATATATGTATATAATATACATTAATATATACTATATATATAATATACTTTATTATATATGATATACGTATATATATTATATTTTATGTATTAATGTATTATATGTAATATATAATATATATTATATATACTTAAGTGTATACTAATATATATATTTAATTTTTTTATGAGTTAATGTATGCATATTACTAATATAATTTATGTATTTAATTTAAAATTATAATTAAATTAAATATATTAAAACTAAATAAAATATTAAATAAATTAATTTAATTAAATATGTAATAGTATATTTAAATATTAATCCTAAATTAATTCTCATGTCTAATTCTATTTTAAGCATAATTATATTTACGAATATTTTAAATTCATCAAATTACAGTATCTTTAATATATGTCATGTAAATATTAAGTTTTGTTAATATTAGTTCAGGTCAATAACAGGTCGGGTACAAAACAAGTCGGGTCATTTATCAGGTCGGGTTTAAAATTGGTCAGGTAAATTAAGTTTCGGGTCGATTCAGTCGGGTAATATCGATTATTTTCCAGGTCAGACTCGGATTTGGGTTCGTTTCAGTCGGATATAGGTCGGGTTTCAAGTCTACAGTAACAAGTTGAAATCGGGTTTAGGTCATTCTCGGTCGGATACAGTTCGGGTTCAGTTACTACAGTAACAGGTCCAACTCGAGTTTGAGTCAACAAAAGTCGAATATAGATCAAGTTTGGGTCATTACATCCCCGAGTCAAAACAAGTTCTGACTCGAACAGGTTTCAGTCGGGTTTCCAGGTCGGGTAAGCTTTTTACATCCCTAAGTATAATGTGTGTATATATATATATATATTCTATAAGTAACGTATAATAATACAGATTGTAATTCCCTAAAATGGGCTTTGAAGTTAGTGGACCGATTTAGCCGGTAAAGAATAGTTCAAGAATAAATAATTAAAAATTAATTTTTAAATCAAAATAAATTATGGAAAAAATATCATAAAATCCTTAATTGATATATGTTTGACTTCGGTCAACTCAATTTCAAATATTGACCCTTGAATCCTTAAGATTTTGAAATTAATGACTATTTTGTAAAAATTAAAAACTTGAGGATAATTTTATAAAACTAAGCAAAAACTCTAAATCATTAAGAGGATTTGATCTAATTGTAATCCTAGTTGATCTAAGCCTCCCAATGACCTTTTTTAATGACCCTTAACCCATAATTTTAATTAAATAACCTAAATATCTAAATATTAATCATAAAAACCTATTTTATATCAAAACATAAACATATTTTTTAGAATTTATACTTCTACTCTTCTAGGCAGTCACTCAATCATATTTTTAAATATAAACATCAATCTTTTCAATAATAATTCATTTGATTAATTCTTTATATTTTTCTTCTTTAAAAAGTCTCATTTTCAATTGATTTTCTTTTTAAAAACCTTGGATGTGGATTGGATTAAATTTATAGGTTAGGAAACTTTCAAACCTCTGAATTATAGAGTTTTTTTAATGAAATTCACAAGTTATTGACTTGGTATAATCGTTTTTAATTTTTTGATTTAAGAAAAATCGATTTTTGATCAAAATTCGTAATTACATGATTTTTTATGTGTTAGGATGTTTATAACATGTCTTTATAGTCCTTAAACCCGGACTAAAGGTTTAGGAGAAGTTTGGTTATTTTTTAAGTGTTTTAAGGGTTTTGAGGGATGTTGTGTGTTGATTCAAGTTAAGGGTTGTTTGTGTGCATTAGGAAGCACTAAACCCTCTAAGTTTGTTGCTTGAAATAGGGCAAGAAGTTGTAGATCATGTTTAAAGGAGTTTTGGTTCTTATTGGTGGCTTCGCAAGCAAGTAACGTCTTTTGGTGAGTGGATTTGAGAGTGAGTTGCTTCGGAAGTGTTTTAGTTTGTTTTAAAAAGGTTTGGGGTGTAGGAAAGGTGTGAGAAACCTCCCTATACTTTGAAGTAAGTTTTATGTTTGCTCTAGTAAAATGATTTTCCCATATTATGCTATTTTGTTATGTGTTGGTCATACTCGTAATATATTTGTGCATATATGATTATGCATGTAATTAAATGCTCATGAGATTGTTTTTATATTGATTTTAATACTCCCATGTGTTGTTTTCTAAAATATGGTAAACTTGTATTTTAATGCACCTATGTAACAAGTAACACCAACAAGAGTTCAGCCACCAAGACGAGCAAAGCCATCGCCATCACTAAGGACGCAACAATCAACAACAATATCCAGAAAATTAATTGTGGAAGAGAGCTCTTTGGAGTCCTTATGATTTTTTATACTATTTTTATAATTATTTGTTTTCCTTTTTATACTTTGTTGCCTACTGCTAGCCCCTAAATTAAGCATTAAGGGAGATACTTGGTTTGAGTTTGAGGGTGTAGAGCCACTGTTGAGGCAATCTACTACCGAGGCCTTGCCATGAAAATAGAGTTTTTAGTGATAAAATTTTTTGTCCACCTCTTTACTTAAAATTCTTGCCCATATTCTTGCACTGCCTATGATCAATATTGTTTTAGTTTATTCTTTTAAGGGAACAGAAATCTTTCTTATTACCATAGTTAGGTTCTGTTTTAAAGGCTTAATTCTAGGATACTTAAGGAGAAAAACTTAGAAGCTTACTATAAGGTTGAACTTAAAAACACTTTTGGGACTTGTTTGGCTATAAGAATTCTTTTAATGAACTTAGATAATAAAAATTTAGATCTTTGGAAAAGTGACTAGAGGTGCCTATAACCAGCTCTAGGAAATACTCTTATTCATGCTAGAGGTGCCCGAAATTGGCTCTAGTATGTTCGAAAAAATAAGTAAAAGAAATAAGAAAAATAAGAAGGAGAAAACACAATCCTTGAGGTGCCCGAAATTGGCTCAAGAGTTTGTTGTTTTAAGAAGAGTACACTAATCCAAGTCTATTTGTCTTGAACTTAAAGTTTATCGAAGAAGGCCCTTAATCAAACTTGTCCACAAAAATGCACACACAAAACCTTATAGTTTGTCTTCTAGGTACACCCTTAGGTAACCGAAAGGTTAAGTCTAAAGAATAGACATAGTTATGGTGGGGAGAATAGATGGAAACATAAGACCAAGAGAGAATAAGGTTTGACAAATTGATGTTTTGCATTGCTTGAGGACAAGTAATAGTTCGAGTTTGGGGGTGTGATAAGTGCTCAACTCACAATCACTTTCTACACTTTTTATGGGCTTTAATCATCAATTCTACACCTACTTGGACCAATGCATATACATAATGTGATATATTTAGGGATTATACTATTAAAGATAATATTTATAGAAAAGACATACTTTACTGTATTTTTATGTTTGTGTAGGAAAAAGTATTGCTGCGACAACAAACTGAGGTCGAGGCAGGACCTGATGCTGAGGCAATAGAGGAAAATTAGCAATATGGCAGGCAAATTGAGGAGAAAAATAAGGAGAACGTTGCTGGACAAGAAACCCAATGATCGGAGATGGACAATACAAGGAAAGCTCAAAGACAAGGCCACGCGGGAAAAAGCCTTCTAAAAAAATTAAACTTAGAAATATTTAACCTATGTACATAACTTGTTCCCTACTCCAAGTTGCATTCTATTTAGGAAAGATTTGTCCTAGACCAAGCCTATATAAGGCACAGTCGTCCAAGGGAATAGGAGAGCCGAATTGAGAGAGTTCACCCTAGGAATCATTGTTATTCTTCCCATCATATTCTAAGCTTTCTTAGGGTTTAGGTGAAAGTTGTTGAGTATTAGTGAGAAGAGATTGTATCTTGTTTCTTGTTTCCAATGCAATAAAATATCAAGGTTTGCTTACTCTTTGCCATTCTTTGTTCTTGAATCCAAGCCCGGGAGGGAAGTTTATAAGTAATCCATTTATCTAGACTCGGGAGAGTTAGATTCACGAAAGAAGTACGATATTTGACTTGATTGGAAAATACTAACTCGGCCTAGGGATAGGTTGGAGTTTCAATAGCTAAAAGAAGTGTGGGATTGGTTGTTGGTTATAATTGATTAACGTCGGTAGGTATCATCAAGAACTAATCATCAATAGTGTTTCGACTTAGGGATAAGTGGAGCCATCAAAGGATACTTTGTTGAACTTTGGTAAAATCTGCCCAAGAGCAAGGGATTACCGCGACAGAAAACACTATCGCTGCCGAGACAGTAATCTGTAGTACTGCCGAGACAGTGTAGTGCAATTGCATTGGACAAAAACAGATTAATCAAATCCACTATACAACACAACTGGATCCTGCCCTCTTTCTCAAGTTGATCTCCTTTTAATTAGTTTTTCAATTGTTTTATTTAATTAAATCTCAACCTAATCACTTGTGTTTTTATTTTATTTCTTTTTACAGAGCAAGAAGACAAAAAAAGACATATTAAGTACACCAATCTCTATGGAGACGATATTTGATAATACTTATCACTTTATTACTTGACGTGTACACTTACACTACAATTGCGCATATCTAACACGCATTAAAATCAATTATACCAAATGACTATTTATAATTCAATGAGCAAACAAAACATGCTTCAACAAAGAATTTAATCAACCGATCAAGTAACAAGAGTTCATACCATCGCCATCAACTACTACTAATTGAAATTAAAACTAGCCTAAGCTTACACCTTAATGCTTGGATTCTTAAACTCCCTTCTCGCTATCCCAAACCTCTTGAAATACCCTACACTGTGGAGGAAAAGAAGAGAGCATAAACAATTTGCTTAGTGATGGATGCTCACGGTAAAACTACAATGCAATACAATTTCACAATCCATTTAAAAATCACTTTCTCATGTCATGTTTATCAAATCTCACGCTTTAAAACATTCTTAAATTACATCATGCTTTCTCTAACATGTGTCATAAGTCTCATGCATCTCAATACATGTAATGTGTCAAGTCTTGCATATTTTTCAATAGCAATGATTATATAAATCTCAAGTACAAAACATAGTACAAAGTCAATCTCATATATACAATAAATCATAAAAAAATATCTTTAAACATGATAAATGTATAGGCTCATCCCTATGCATGCACCGATAGAATTACCTCTATTAAAAGTATATATCGGATACACGAATGTCTTATGATAGTCTCACCTCCATCAAATGTCTCACTCTAGCTAAAGGAAATAACCTCATCCCTAAACAAGTTATCAATAGGCTTACCCCTATTAAACATACTTAAACATGAGAAATCGATAAATATAGAGCATTAAACTTCTTACTTACTTTAGTGGATCGCAATCGTCATGGAGGATTATTTAACCCACGATGATATAACTAAAAATCTTCCCTGCATAGGCAAGAGCTGTTGAGGAGAAGGAAAAGATTGAATAATTTTTTATTTAGAATTTTTGTATTAATATGACAACTTTTATTTGGAACTATTATATTTTTAGTATTTATCATTTTATATGAAGTGCTTAATTTTTATTCACGATTTATATTAAACCTGGCTAATTTTTTTAATTTGAATTAATTTTTTTATTATTATGAAACATGTCGTCACTCGCAAATAGCGTCACTAGAGACATGCCGTCACTTGTAGATATACACGCCATATGCTCGTGTGTCTTGTCGAGTCAGCTTTATTCGGTTGACCCTTTCATTACAACTGCTGATTCACGACTTGTAGAACTAATGTTCTAATGTAATAATTGAAAAATAATTTTGGACTAAATTGAAAAGATTTCAAAAATATTCTTATATCCAAACAACTTGAAAATATATTTAAGAGGTTTTTGAGAAACTTTGAAGGTGTTTAAAATGATTTGAAGAAACCAAAGAATTGTTTTTAACCCCAGATGTTTCGATAAACCTCCTAGGTGTTTCGGTATTGCTATATTTTTCAAAAGCAAAATTCCACAATCGTTTCGATACAGTCTTGGACCGTTTCGATACCATTTGCCACTGTGAATTTTAGTTTCAATACAGTAAACACCCGTTTCGATACACCTCCAACGGTCTTACAAAACCCCCAACGGCTAGGAGCCATATGGAAACACGCGGAGCTAACGGTATCGATACCATTACAAGGTGTTTCGATACAGGTTCTTACATACAGGTTCAACGACCATTTTCCAAAATAGCATTATTGAAACGGGTAGCACGCATTTTGATACCATATGCACCAGAAGCAAAAATTAGCCTTGAAACAAGCTCCAAACGGATCCAAATTAATCTCAATGGTCATCAACGGTTAGAAGCCCATTTGAGATGATAAAAGAAAGTTTCAAGAATCAAGAGAAAACTAATGCTTTCATTATCAACATCTTATGATCAAAGAAATGTCTTAGAGCTTAATTATTATCTTCGGGTAGACAATATTTGTGAGCTTAAATGTATATGTTTACTCAAATGTCTTACGGATTAAGTGAGAGCTTTAGATTGTAAACATTAAACCTTATTAGAAGGATTAACAAGTTTGCTTAAGTTATTTCTCTTGTTTGAGAGGATTCTCAAAGTTCGGTTTGTGAACTTTGGATGCTTAATTCAGAAATTGAATCAAGGTTGTAAGGTTAGCCCTTTAGCCTTAAAGGAAGAAATTCCTAGTGAATTTAGAAAATCTTTAAAGGGAAGCTAAGGTAGTGGATGTAGGTCTTGGGTTAGAAGTCTGAACCACTTTAAATTATTTCTGTTAATTGTTTAATTTTTGCTTCCTTCAATTTTCACCTAAATTACCATTTCTTCATCACTTGGCAAAGTCTAATCGGTGTGCATCGAGCCCTTCCAAGCCTAACACAAATACAATTTCGTAATTTGTAGGTGGTGTCCTCGTTGTAATTCAAATTTTATTAATAAAAAATATAAGACAACGTGTCTTAGATCCCTAATTATTGAACTAAAACATAATATTTGCCTAAAATATAGACTCGTGACTCGAACCATAAAAAATGGGTACCCTCAAATTGGCTACCCATAAAATTCGAGTATCGGGTATCCGATTTCATTTTTTATATATTTTTAAATCTATTTTTTAAATATATATATATATCTATATATATATGAAACACATACAATTTCATGATATATACTTTAAACACAAAAATATTGATTTGAGGTTGATTTTAAAAGATAAAAATTTGGATATATATGTATATATTAAAGTTTATTGATAAAAGAATGTATTAATCTCGATCATGATTTTTTTTCAAATCTCATATTGACAAATTAATATAAATATTTATGAAAAATTCAAAACTTAAAAGTATATAATACAAATATAAAAAGAAGTTAGAGATTTAAAATTAATTTTAGGGAAAATAATAAAAAACATAAAATAAAAATAAAAATATAATTTAAAATATAAAATATATAATTATTAAAATTACCATGTCGGTAACCCGGTCCTAAAAAAATTTCAACCCTAACCTAGTTCGACTACCTTGAGAAAAATACAGGTCGGGTACATGAAACAAAAAAATTAGATATTTTATTATAAATATTCGATAATTTTTAATCAGATAAGTGAATCAATGGATGGAGAAGTTCTACAAAACGACGGTCTTAAAAAAAAAGCTAAAAAACGGCGGTACTATTTTTCTTACAAAAGTTGTAAGAAATTCGGTACACACTTTTTGGTATATTCAGAAATTCTTACAATTTTTGTAAGAAAAACGATATATACAGAAATCCTTATACTTTGTTTAAGAAATTCGGTTTAAAAACCGAAATTCTTACGGTTTTTATAAGAAATTCGGTATATACCGTTTTTCATACAAAAGTTTTAAGAATTTGGGTATATACCGAAAAGTGTGTACCGAATTTTTTATAACTTTTGTAAGAAAAACGGTATCTCGTTTTTTAGCCTTTTTTTAAGACCGTCTTTTTTTAGAATCACCCTGATGGATCAGAAAATTTGAACCGGGCATTTTTAAACGCACTGTCCTGAACCATCTGTTTTCCCTTTGAATTAAGGGCTCTACTGTAATCGTTGTTTGTTTAATGGAAATTGTTGTTTATGTAAAAAAAATGTTTCAGTGAGCACAAAATCAAATGTACTGAACTCTATATCTAAAGTAGATATAAAGTAGATACTTTTATGTTTATAGTTTTTGAATAGATATTTTATCTTTATTTCCCTTTCACACTTTATCTTTATCTACTGAATGAACGAACGAACGAATGAATGAAATTCTAAGTCTAAATCTTCATTTTCCCAGCTGCAGTGAACAAGCTGTCGGCTTCGGTTAACAATGGCCGTACTGAACTCTATATTGCTGAGACTGACTTTACCAACAACGACATTCTCCCAAGAACAACCAACTAGGGACGTAAAAAATTGACCCGATTTAAAAACCCACTTAAAACCTGTTCGAGTCAGAACTTGGTTTAATTCGAAGATGTAATGACTCGAACTTGATTTTTATCCGATTTTTGCTGACTCGAACCCGAGTTGGCTGTTATTGTAGTAACCGAACCCGAACTGTATCCGACCGAGAATGACTTGAACCCGATTTCAACTTGTTACTGTAGACCTGAAACCCAACCTGTATCCGACTGAAACGAACCCGAACCCGAGTCTGACCTGACAAATAACCGATATTACCCAACTGAATCGACCCAAGACATGATTTTATCAAACCTATTTTGAACCCGACCTGATAAATAACATACATATAACATACATATACATATAACATATACATATATATAATTTATAATATATATAATATTATATATATACATATAACATACATATACATATAGATTATAGCATACATGATATATATATACATATACTATATATTATGTATATATACATATACATAATTTATAATTACATATTGATATAACATACATATATGATATATTGAATTATTGAAATATATATATTAATATATTAATGTACTATGTATAATACTATTACTACTACTAAATACTAATCTACTATTACTATGTATACATATAACATACATTGATACATATATTATATATATGAATGTTAGAATGTACTTATGTAGTTATATATTATGTATAATTAATAATTGTATACATTATAAATATATTATACATATAACATATCTAATTATTAGACATCTAATTATCAATATATATTATATAAATATTTATATTAGTTATTAAATTATTAATGTATTATATATAATGTAATGTATACCATATTTTAATATATATTATAATTTTATTTTCATATATAATATTAATTCATTTATAGCATTATTCCATTTGCAAAAATAGTATTATTATTATTCCTTATTCTAGTATTATTTTATTTCAAAAATTAGTATTATTTCATATATATTATTAATCTATATATAGTATTATTTTATTTTAAAAATAATATTAGTCCATTTATAGTATTACTCCATATATAGTATATTTTTTACCTATAGTATAAATTCTTTATATAGTATTAATTTTATATATACGATTATTCCATTTATAGTATAAATTATATATATTGTCTAAAATTTATTTTTAATTTTTGAAATATATTAAATTATAGTATAATTATAAATTTATGTATTAAAGAAAATTTTTTAATACTTTTAATTATTATTAAGTTATAATTTTTGTAATTTAGTCCTTATAACTTATAAGTTATTTTTTTAAATTGATTATTCTAATTTATTTTAATGCTTCTAATTTTTAATTTTTGTAATTGTGTCCTTACAAGTTAATGTTGATTTTTTTAAATTTTAAAATTTAATCTTTAACTTTATTGTCTAATATTTATTTATTTTTACTTATTTATACAAAATCAAAATTAATAATTTAAATTACTATGAATATAAAATCAGAATTAATTCGACCTGAAACAAAACCGATTTGAAATTAACCCGACCTAAAATCTATCCGACCTGAAATGAAACTGTCAATTATCCGAATTGGACTCGAACCGTTTGAACTCGACCTAAAATGGACCCGATCTGAAATAGACTCGCACCCGACTTGAATCGAGTTAAAACATTAAGCTTGAATCGAGTTATAAGCCTTGACAGGTTTGTTTCTTTTAGCTCCGCTGTTTATTCTCTGTAGATATTTCTTTCTTCTATTTTTTTTTTGTTTCTAATTGAAATTATGGGAATATATAGTCTTGAAGTCGATTTGAGCAAGGAACTTACGGCACCTTCAAAGCCTGTGTTACAACAGGCTGTTGACTATACAACTCAAGTAAGATAAGTGCCTTTTATTTCCCAAAAATTTCCTTATTTCATTTATTGGAACGAAGTGGTTAGCAGCACGGTAGCAGCGTGTCTCCCAGATGGAAACTGGTTCCAACACGGTGTGAACAAGAAAAGTGGGATAAAGCAACAAAGGCTTCAACAGGTGGCAGTGTAAGTTATACCTCACTTTCCACTTGCTGGCCATTAGTTTACCTTTGATTACTTTAGGAAATAGGAGCTCTAATTATGTTGATTCTTGCCGCTGCCATACGGAAGGATTCTTCGATTTTGTATCTTCTAATTCTGTTTTTTGTTTTGCCATCTAAGAGAGATTATTAGGCGAACCCTGTTCATTACGTCATCTATGGTCCAAGTAATTAGGACTGTTGATCTTTAAATAATCATCTAATAATTAACCACCCATAAATTATATGTAGGAAAGAGGTGATGATTCACTTGGAAAAAAAATTAAGATTAACGGTTCTGATTAATTGGACCATGGATGACGTGGTGAACAGGGTTCACCTAATAATTTTTCCATCTAGTAGGTGATGTTCCGAGAATTGCGGCAGCCTCAAGTAGACCCTGAACTACTAGCTGCTCAATCGAGGGAGCAGTACTTTAAGGTGGTCGGAGTAGTTGGTTTTGTTCTTTTCATCTTGTTTCTTACGGTTTCACTCGGTACCTACCATCAGATATTTGTTAAGAATTATCTTCAATTTATCTTTTGGAATTCCTTCTGCAGTTGAAAAGGAAGTTGCAAGTTCTCACCTTGGTTATTGGCGGTGTGGGATTGGTCTCATCTTATGTTTCTTACTCTCCTGAAGTTACTGCTAGGTCCGTGCCTGTTTGTACATGTTTAAGTTATTCTATGCATTCTTACCAGTCCATCTTATTGTGTTGCTGTCATGATTATAAACTTTAACTAATCTGTAGCTGCCATTCTATAACATAGGCATCTAAACTGACTGTTATTCAGAACCTGAACCTCAGTGGCATCTAGTAAGTGAGAAGGGAAAATCGCAGTTTAAGAATTCTAGGATTGGTGTATTTGGGAGGCTACAGAACAAATTCGTATTTCTTTCATATTCCTTCCACTGGTGAGGGTACACAAAAAAGAAGTGGAAATAATATTGAGTTCGGATTCGCACTGTCTTCTTTTTGTTATCTTCTCACCGGTAATCAGACTGGACCGCTTTAAAAGAGCTTCAAACACTTTTGTAAATGTTGGAATTAAATGTATTCAGCTCAACTTAAATTAGTGGTTTAAGTATTTTATTGGTTTGAATGATGGTCAATAGCTCTGAAATATGTTTTTATCCAAGGGTTAGGCATGATCATCTAGATCAATTCCTTGTGAATAGTTATTGGTTCTAGCTTACTAGTATTGTCAGATGCTTGTTAAGAGACCATAATTTCAACAAAATCATGCCACCGCTAACTTGCTTAGGTAGCAATCCTTTTGAAGAGATAAAGATTGTTTAGTTGTGATTATAGGTGGAAAAGATATATTAATTTTATGGTTCAAGCTCTTTTATGTTGTTGAGTATAAAGTTTTAAATTAAGAGTTCATTGTTCTCTCCATCATATTTGATGCTTTTTCAATATTCCTGACTGCAGCTTTGGTGTTGGGTTGCTTGGTTCTTTGGTGTATATGCGTATGCTGGGAACTAGTGTGGATTCACTGGCAGGAGCAAAAGGGGTTATGAAGTAAGTAAAGCTGATTGTTTTTTCAATACAATTTTGGAAATAATTTCTTCTCTGAGAGAGGTCAAATGTTTGGAGTGCAAATTGTCTATCTCGTAATTGTGTCTTCACCTTAAATTAGTGGGTTTATGATTCAGAGTTAGGGGTTATAGTTATAATTTAGGTGTAGATTGTATTTTTAAGGGGTATGATTTAAGGCTTAGGACCTAGAAAATTAGGGTTAGAGTTTATAATTTAATTTTTCAAAATTTTTTAACAAGAGGCATAAGAGGCACGGTTAGGAGGCTGAAGATTTATACTTAGCAATATGCAACGAGTGGAAATCTCTTGCCTGCTAATCGTGCATCTTTTCATTCCTCCTGTTAAAAAAATCTTAAAAATTAAATTCTAAATCCTAACTCTAATTTTCTACACCCCTAAACACTATATCTTAAAAAATACATCTTACCTCTAATTTCCTAAACTCTAAACTCTAACCACAACCATAACTTTGAATCCTAAACTTTACACCCTAAACTCACTAGTTTAAAGTGGAGACACTAATGGAGGCATGATTAGGAGGTACACCGTTTGCACCCATATGTAATGGCAAAAATTGTTTTGAGTGCAGCAATAAGCGTTAGAGATAATTTGATTATTTGTGTACCTAAGGTAGGTTGTCTTGTTATCCTTGTTTCCTCTGTTATGGCTTTCTTATTTTCCCTATAATTAGGATTTAAACATTCTGTTTGCATGTCAAACTTAATTTCACATTACTGAACAGTGATGTAATGGAAGTTCTCCACTTTTGTGCCTTATAAACTCTTCCCAGTCTAAAGTGACTGGATTTTTACCTTTTACTTCTTTTCGAGCTTTGGTTGCATGGGGGGCAGTCGCACAGCCCAGGCTATTAGTTCCTGTTGTATTGGTCATGGTCTATAATCGTTGGAATGGGTAAGCATGTTATCTAGCATTCTTAAGCATAGCTTATCTGTTAACTTATACAGATTCCTCTTCTGAAGCCAGTCTATTGAAATTCTTTTGACATCTATGTTTGTCATTCCTTCACCAACTTCTGATCATTACAATACCTTTGCCTCTCTAGTATTGCTCTGTATTTTGTAATTGGCCGTTACTCTATTTTGTATAAATCTATTGCTCACGGAATTTGGATACACAATGGAAGATGACCCTCTTGCTTCCCTTTATTCCCTCTAATTTGCAAGATGTTGTAATATTCTGCTATGTGGTTTGCCTAGCGTGGTAAAAACATGCCGACAATGGATGTGTTTGTATGTGTCGGATGTAGGAACCTTGTTCCGGAATATAGAATCATGCAGTTAGAATTGATCCCAATGTTGGTGGGATTCTTCACATACAAGATTGCAACTTTCTTTGAAACTATAGATGATTCAGTTACTGACTTACTGTTGTTGGGGGAAAACAAAGGTCTAATATTAAAAACGATTAAAGCATGTCATTCTTAGTATTCTTTACCATTGTTCATTGGAAAATGCTTTGGAGAAGATGAGTATAATGCTTATTCTTGTACAATTTCTGTAAAATGCTATTCTCTTCCACTTATACGAAAAGTATCATTGATTTAGGCATCTATTCTTTTCTTGGAGTCAAATTAGTCTTCCGTCTATACCTTTCTTAGAGTTAAATTAAATCTGACAATGGAGGATATCTCTGTTGAAAGCATCCCTTCTGCTTTTAAAAGATTACGTGAAGGGAGAGATAAAGATGAAGCAATCTCACATTTTCTTTTTTGTTAAAATAAAATACAATCAAGCTTTTTCCTTACTAAGTGGTTAGATCTTGGCAAATGAAGGATAAAAGAGAATTGAAAACAGAAGCTCACCGTCCGGTGCCCGACGAGCAGTGTGAGATTAAGAGAGAGATGGAGCTTCATCATTTTGCCCATCCCCATCCCCTGATGTTCATCCATCAAGAAGGAAACAAAGCTCTTTGCTCCTGCTGTGGGAAACCGATAGAGGGTTCAAGCTACTGCTGCAGCAACTGTAGGTTTTATCTTCATGAGACGTGCGCGAAGTTGGATTTAGCCCCGGAGATTCATCATCCCTCTCACCCTCTACACCCTCTTGTATTTCTTGCTCAATCGCCATATCCTCAAGGTTCCTCCTACCGATGTGGTCTTTGTCACAGGGGGCTCGAGGGTTTTGTGTATCACTGTGCTCCTTGTTCATTTGATCTACACATCAATTGTGCTTCGCAAGCCCTGGTGATAAATCATCCTTTCCATCCTTCACACCCTCTTGTACTTCTCCCTGAATCCCCAGATTCTCAAGGTTATTACGTTTGTAATTTCTGTCATGGGCATCGTTGGGAACCTCTTTATCACTGTGCTTCTTGTAATTTCAGTTTGGACATCAACTGTGCCTCACGCCATCTATCCATTCCCGTCGACTTTCCAGAAATTGACCATTTTTCACATGAGCATAAGTTGATGCTCATCAAAGAGCATGGTAGTGATGTTCGTGCCTTTTGCTTTGGCTGTGACGAGCTACTGTCTGTTCCGACCTATAGATGCTTATAATGTAGCAACTTTGATCTTCATAAACAATGTGCGGAGTCAGGAAGGCAGATTGATCACTATTTACACCGTCAGCACACTGTTACTATGTTGGTAGATCCACCGATTCATCCAGAGACATGTACTTGCGACGTTTGTGAAAGGCAATATCAGGGATTTGTTTATCATTGCTCCTCTTGCAACTTTACGCGTCCATTGAAAGATTTTTTCAGACAGACCACGGTTTGGGCTAGTGGTCATCAGCATCCACTTATGTTACTTCAGAGGCGAATCCCATTTATTTGTGATTATTGTGGCATTTCTGGAGACCGCAATCCCCATATATGCGGTACATGCCAAATTTTGCTCCATGAAAGTTGCATTTCAATGCCACCGATAATCCGAATAGCTTGGCATAGACACCAGCTTTTTTACAAAAATGTTCTTCGTCGAGATGAATATAAGCGGTATGAGTGCCTCATTTGTGACAACGAAATTGTTCCACAGTATGGGAGTTACTCTTGTTCTGATTGCTTTTGGGTTATTCATGTGAAATGTGCGTTAGATGCAATTACAACTTTTCGAGATGGAGATGAGCCAATAAGATCTGATTGGTTCGTTGTTGAAGAGAGTTTGGAAGAGAAGAAACATATCTACCATGAGCATAATTTAGTTCTCACAGATAACGGTGAGGTCAAAGGTGACAATGTCTGCGATGGGTGTATGAAGCCAGTGTCCGAGTCTTTCTATAGTTGTGAGCCATGCAGGTTTTTTCTTCATAAAGACTGTGCCGGATTGCCTACACAAAACCAACTTCCGACTCACAAACATCTGATGACCCTCACGAAGAATGGCTTTACACGTTGCGACGCTTGTAGTCACTACCACCATGGATTTAGCTACAAATGTGATCGAAGAAGATGTAACTTCAAGATTGACCTTCATTGTAGTTTACTGTGGCCCTCCTTGACCCATCCAAGTCATAAACACAAACTCTTTCTTGACAAGAATTATGTAGGGAAGTGCAGAAGCTGTGACAATCATATATCCCGAGCACTTCAAAACGGAGCATATCGGTGTAAAACTTGCAAGTATGTCCTGGATTTTAAATGCATTAGGCTACCACATTCAGCTTGGTACAAGTATGACAAGCATGATCTGACTCTAACTTATCACGATCATTCTGATTCGAGTCAACGCTATTGTGACATATGTGAAGAAAAAAGACAGGCAAACTCCTTGTTCTACTATTGTGAACAATGTGACAATTCTGTTCACATAGAATGTATCGTCGGGGATCTCCCATTTGTCAAGCTTGGGAGCACATTCAGAGACGAAGGTCATCCTCACTCCCTCACCTTCGTTAAGAAGATTTGGAACTGCCCTCCATGTAATGTTTGTCGTAAAATTTGCAACACACAAGCACTTGAATGTGAAGAACCCGAATGCAACTTTATTGTGCACTGGAAGTGCCTTGGACAACAAGAAAAGCAGGGATGTCTTAGAGGGGGGGTCAACATGAGCTCTTGCTCAGGTCCCCGTCTTGTACCTTAACAACTTCAATAATTTCGCAAGCGACAATATTGTAAGTTAGTGATTGCACCCTTATTGTTTTACTTGTATTTAATGTGTTTTATTGACAAAACAACGAAAATAATAATTTATTAATGAAATGTTAAATTATTTTTTTAAAGTAATGAAGTATACTTTAGGAGTTTAATATTTTAATTTTATTCGAAAATTTTCAGAGACCGGTACAAAGAAAAGTGATTGTGATCAAGGGCACCTACAGATGGGAGATTTTTCATTTTTCATTTGCTGGGCATGATTCTTGTTCAAATATTTGCTTCTGGATTTGGTTTTTAATGTTTGTGTATTTTGCATGGTTGTAAACATGTTGCGTGTTCTTAAACTCTATATAGTTGTTGGAATAGTTTGGGTTTGCATGGAACATTATTAAAATGGTTTGATACGTCTAAGATGGAGTACTGTAGCTTTTGCTGTTGTAATGGATTTGCATAATGTACTTTTTCTGTTTATGAATAAACTTAAACGATGTTGTACTTTTTCGGTTAGGTCTTGTAACTCCCTCGATCCGGTCTAGATACCATCTGATTAAAATGAGTTACACGGGGAATATCGAGGTTAATTTGGAGACTCGCATCGATAAACAACCCTATAATTTTTTATCTAATCTAAATGCTTTAATTAGATCCTACATGTTCATGCAAGGACTAAATTGAATTGCAACAAAAACTTATTTAAAAACGAGTCCTAATTTATCCGAACAAGTTTTAGGGACCTAATTATGATTTTTCAAAAAAATTTGGACTAAATGTGAAATAAAAGTTATCATTCCTTAATTAAGTTTATTACATGCTTAAATCTCAAATTTGAGCTTATTTATATGCATATGATGCTCTCATGGTTTTGTTTTGAAAATATGAGAAAAGTGGTTTTTATCGGTTTATGCATTTGATGCATGTGTTAGTGGGATGTATGTGGTTAATTCGTTGTTTTTGACTTAAAACTTGAGCATTGATTTTTTTTTAATATTAGTTTATCATATTATAGCAAAAAGAGATAAGTTAATCGACCAATAGGATGACAATGCGCTAATCTTTATAAAATCATACATATGAAATTGCTTTGTGATGCATTATAGCGAGGCTAATGTTGTGCGATATACGCGATTTTATCGCATCCGAGATGACCAACCCATTTCAGACACTAAGGAGGCTTTGGCATGATGGAACTAAACCTTCATGTAACCTCGTAGGGTATAGCCATAGGAGCCCGTTTATTCCAACGATTAGAGAAAGGGACAAATCGTTTCGCTAATACCAATATGGACATAAAAGAAAGTGTTTTTACTTTGCAATGACTATTACATGTGTTGTGATTTGTGCAGAAGAGTTTTGATTTAAGTTTTGCTTGAGTATCATATAAGACTTGTGTTTTGCTTATTAAGCATGTGATTTCAAAAAGGTATTTTGAAAAGGTTTTATGGCTTGTGAGACATGGTACACTTGCTGATTTTCTAAGGATGGCATTGGGAGCTATAAATGATTTTTATACAAAGAGCATGACTTGATTTTTAAATTAGTTTTGACTTTGTTTTAAAGTGTTGAAATCGGTTTAATATGTGTTGTATTGCAAGAAGTTTTTATACTTTTTTTTATTCACTCACTAAGCTTATGCTTACCCTCTTAAACCTTGCAATGTATAGTATTTAATGTGGAGGCAACAAAGGGAAGCAAAGATCCACGTAACCGCCAAGTGAAAGCTCAAGTATGTCTTTATAAAATTAGTAGTAGTGAGAGAGAAATGGGGACATGATACCATATTGAGAAAATTGTTTATGCTAGTGATACTTGAAATGGTTATATGCTTAAACATATTCGATGAATATCAAAGTTGATGTTAGCTTGTAACTTGGATTTTAAATTTCCTATTGGTATTTCTTTAGTTATAATCAAGTTATATTGAAGTTTGGTCTATGATGTGTCATTTAGGTTGCAATACATCTAGCAAGTATATTCATGTAAGTTTGATCTATGATATGCCATTTAGGTTGTAATACATCTAGCAAGTATGTTTTTAAGTTTGAACCTTATGTCAAATTGTGTTTGGTATTGAATTTGCCTTTTTGGTATACTTTGATTATAATGAAGTTATTTTGAGGTTTGATTCATGAATCTACCATGTGCGATTATGATATATGATTGATGTGAGTATGTTAATAAAATTTGGTGTCATGCTTTTACTAACTAGGTTAAATTGCATCTAGCTAATATGCTTAAGTTATGTGCTTAATTCCCCTTAGGTTCACTTATGCATATAGTTAATGTTTGATAATGTCTAAGGCATGAAATCTAAGAAATTTGTAGTTCTGGGAAGATGGTTTCGGAATTGTACCTTAGGGTATCAATACTCAGGTAAGAACACAAGGGAAATCTGGAAAATAAGCTTGGATATCAAAATCGTAAGAGATCATTTCAAAATGGATCAAGCAGGCTTATCGATATGCAGTGTCTGGGGTTCTAGAACCTATTTTAACAATGTTGAATCGTATAGGAATGAGGCTTATGCTGTATTAAAATACGAGCTTGCATCATAGGGAATCATACGAGGATAGTATGCGTTTTGATACCCTTTGTCATTAAATCTGTAATAGGTTAGAAATAATTTAGATTATTTATAATTGAGATATAGACCTCGTTTTAAGTTGAAATTTTAGATACAAGCATGTAATAAACTTAATTAAAGGTTGGTAACTTTAATTTCATAATTAGTCCTTGAATTTATAGAAAATTACCTTTTGGTCCCTTAAGCATGTTCGATCGAATTAGGACTCATTTCTTAATTGTTTCCGTTGCAATTAAATTTTGTCTATGCATGAACATGTAGGATCAAATTAAAGCATCTAGAAAAATTGAAAAAAAGTAGTAGCAAAAAAATAGGGTTGTTTATCGGGTCAAGTCTTTAGATTAACATCGGTATTTCCCGTGTAACTCGTTCAAGTCGGGTGGTGTCTAGACTGATTCGAGGAGGTTACAATACGAATCTTTATAGTGGCAAAAACGTTCTAATAAAACTCTAAGTTGTTTCGATATACCCCGTTTTAAAGGCTACCTATTTTGATACAGCTCAAATGAGTATCGATACTCCCCTCTTTAATGATGAGGTATAAAAACAAACCTCAAAAGCTTCAACAACAACAACTATTGAACCTCCAAGAAATCAATACAAGTTCAAGCACTCAATTATCATATCTTGTACACTCAACTAATTTGTTATTCATTGTAATTTTTATTTCTTAGTTTGTGGAGTTTTTTATTTTAATTGGTCAATATCATTCTTGTAAGAGAAACTCTAAATTGTCAAATTCCTTTCCTTTGTAACCTTGTGAGGGTTAATTCAATATTTGGGTAGAAAGATTTACTCCTTGTAAGGGTTGCCTCCTTAACTTAGAAAAGGGGATGAATTCTAGTAGTGAATTGTTTGAAAATCCTTAGTGAGAGCTAAGGTAGTGGATATAGAGCTTGTTTGAAGCTTGAAGTACTATAAATCTTGGGTCTTCAATCTTTTCATACTTTCATTTTCTACCCTCAATTTTAAAATATCAATTCACTCCCTCTTGGAAATTATCGATTTAACGATCTAGTGAAAAATACGTATAGCTGAAAATTCAAATAGGTATTGATACGCTACATGATCAGATCGAAGTGAGTGTTAATTTTTACAAGATGATCGATATGGGTCTTACTATATCAATACGAGTTTTACTACTAGAATTCTGATAAAATCGATTGAGAAAGTCATATCGATACGAGTCATAGAAGTATCGGTACGTGTAACCATTTTTCAATTTTATAGTATCAATAAACTTATATTCAAACATTTGTAATTTACCCTTGAAAATTGAGTAAAAGTATTAATCATATAGGTACGCATGAAGACCGTATTGATACTCAAAAAGTTGTTGGAAATCAGGTTGAATGGCATATCGATCATTACTTGCTTGTACTGATCCGTTTATTAATACGCGTAAAAATTGTATCGGTACACAATAGCCATCAACTTAAAATTAGATTTTAATAATAAAAATTCGTATCGATACGTCTGGACGACTTGGCTGTTATGAGTATGAAGACACTTAGAAACATTTTTAGTAAAATTTATCTTGAGAAGGGTTTTTAGGTTCAAAAATGTTTTCAGTTTATGAAACTTTAAGGTACTTAAAAATTTATTTCTTTTGTCAAATTGATCCTTATACAGATGTGTTATATCAAAATCAAATATAGTATATCTCTTCAAATTCATTTTGCATGCACCAAAGAGTAAAAAAAATAAAAAGTTAGGGTTTAGATCTTACGTTCGAGTTATCCCTTTTTCTTATCCCTACAAAAATCTTATGACCTTCACGCCATCAATCGGAGTTGAGTTATATAGGAAACTTGTTCTTGTAGGAATAATTTAAATTTAAAGGAAAAATGAGAAAAAATGTCTCTTTCTAAATCTGGTTTTATAGAAATAAAGGTTTCTGTAATGGTTTTATATCGTCGACCATGAGTTTCTGAATTTGACGGTGGAAGAGCGATCATGTTTTTTTTTTCCTAGAAAAATAGAAGAATAAGGTGATTTTTGGAATTTGGTATGATGAATAAATAGAGTTTGGCTTCTCAAGAAGGTTTTCTAAAGAATGAAGCAAAGAGGGTTTGATTTTCATATCCTAATGAGTTTTATACTCATTAAAATCTTAAAAATGATTTATTTTCCTCATTAAGCGCCTCCCTCCTTTAGTTTTTTAGCACAATCCTTCAATTGTAAATAACTCATACAATCCCTTTCCTTTTTCACAAAGTCTTAGTTTCTTCCAGATTTAAGCCTTAATTGGTTGTTTTTAAAGGGTTTATTACATTAAATTCTCTTTACCCCTATTTATTCTATTATGTTGTCCCTTCAATTTGTTTTTTTCTCTCTCTTTTGGTCCTAAATTCAGTGACAAAATGTAACCCTTCCCCTTTCAATTTTGTTCTATTTTTATTTTTAGTCCTACATATATTTTAATTTTCTGTCTTTATTTCATTTTTTCTTATTTAAATAACTTGTATGTTCATTTGTTTATATAGATTGATTTATGTAAATTAATGTGTATGTGCTTTTTTTTATAATTAAGATCGTATTCATATCATGTACTTTATATGGCGTATTTCATATTTTATATGTTACTTTGTTCATTGATATTATTACATATATTTTATGTATATATGTTTTTTGTTTTTTATAACAAAATAATATAGTTTTATAAATGTATATATGGACTTTTCCAATATATGTGTGTTTTTACGTGTATATATATATATCAAGATTGTTTATTTTTTTATAAGCAATATGTTTACATTCTAATATATGTATTTATATTATAAAATATTGTTTCAAAGTTTTATATAATATAATTAATGCATGTATAGTAATATGTATATTATTATTTTTTAAAACTATATAGGTTATATATTATAGTTATAAACCATATATATTTAAATTCATGAGTTTTATGTGGTTTATTTTATGTATTAAGTGACGTGTCATCTTGTTTTTTTTTGAAATTTGCTTTGTTATCGAAGTTTGCATTCAAATTATATTTTGTTATTGGGTGCCTCCTAATTTGGGAGTAAATGTGGCTAGTACCAAGTGAAGTGGTGATGATTTTTTAGTCTCGAATATCGGAACCTTTAAAATTCACTTGTATGTATAACCGAATTTTAATTTAATTATCATTTTTGTTCATAAAATTTAACGTTAAAAAGAGTAGTAATTATTTTTGAAAGTATCAATTTTGGGCGGCATGGGATGCTAAAACCTTCCTTATTTGTATCTGATTTTCGAACTCGTTTTTTCGAATATCTAATTTTATATTATGACTTATCTAAGTGGTTGATATCGACTCCAGACTATTATTCTTTTATTTTCACAACAAATTTCCCAACTTTTTTTCAAACTAATTTTTTATTAGTTTCAAAAATAGAATTTTTAAAGAAATTCTCAATTTCACCTAAAATTCAAATATTTTTTCATTTTCAAATGTTTTAAAAATATGGGGATCAACCTTTTTCAACCTATTTAACCGGTCTTCATTTAAAAAAAAAACTACCAATTTTTAAATCATTTTCGAAAATATTAGTGACTCTCAAATACTTATTTATTGATTTTTTTTTAAAAAAGTTTGTTACACATTACACAAACTCTAAACTCTAACATTTAAACATTATACTCTAATCACAATCTCTAAATTTTGAACACCTAAACCTAAATTCCTGAGCTTTAAACCTGAAAATCTAACCCTAAAACCAAGGTGTTTGTGAAAATATTTTATGTATTAAAATTAAACCCCTAGTGTCGGAAAAAAATTCCAATCCAATTCTTATAAATACAGTATAATGTTGTGAATAAAGTAAAGAATAAGTTTTTGTCCAAGTATCGATACCTTATGAAGAGGTATTGAAACCGTCTACCCAGAAAGTGCAGATTACCAATTTTCAAGCATTAATAGAAAAATAAAGGTTCCCTAGATGCATATGCTCACCTATGGGCATAAATCATATCTTTCAACATATTCTCTAGATGCATTCCACCCTAGTTTCATAAGTTCGACACAGAATGACATCAATATCATGATCCAACGTAGATAACATAGACGAGTCATAAATCAAACATCAAATACTTCATTACTATCAAACCATAGCGTAATACAATATCAATATCTCAAAGCCAAAATAACATGAATTTAAATAATCAATATCTAAACTTAATTTTCATAAGGTTCCACATCTCCATTGCTCTCGTCTACCTAAAGTTCAAACTTAAAATAATATACTTGAGATAAAATATGAAATAAGCACAATTATATCTTTTCTTGCTTCTTCGAACAATCTTCTCACATATTTTTCTGCATTACAAGGGAAGGAGAGGGTTAAGCCAAAGATTAGTGAGTGGATCATAAAACATTTTAACTACTTGTAATACAACCCATAATATACTAAAAATCATTTAAAAAATAAGTCATGCTAAAGAAAATCAATTGTGACTACATAGTCACTAATATATATAAAAATCAACAAGTATTTATCACATGGCATATGCCACAAAACCAAGACTTATATACTTCACCGAGAAAAGCTTACAAAACTTTTGAGCTCATTAATAAAACACATGCAACTCTCTAATTGCACCAAAGTAATATATCATTTGCACTTGCGTTTTTCATATGTTGGTTAAGTGACACGAATGGACTTACCTCCAATCGTTAGGATAAACGGAAATATGTGAATGACATTGTACACCAATTCACACAGATTGAATATCATAATCTAAAGATCGAACCTTAGTGCCCGGGAGAATTCTCTATACCTGAATGCAATATGAAAATCATACCACACAACACTAGGCTAACCTCTATTGCATCATTTAAGGAATTTAAAATACGTACGAATTTGTATTTATAGTACGCTGTACATCATATTGATCGACCAACTTATCTCATAAATATTATCTTAATATCCAACATAAAACCAAAACCAAAAGCTCAAGTTTTACATTAAAACAATTAGTATATCTTATGTTTTCCTCTAACTCATGCACAACTTGTATAAAATGATAAAAACGGTATTTAACGTATTTTGAAAGCAAATCAAGGAAACATTAAAATCACTTTAAAAGCAGTAACACGAGCATTTCTTTACATGCATGACTAACACATAGCAAAAATATCATAGTATGAGAAAAATCGATTTAAGAGAGAGTAAAACTTACTTTGGAGTATAGGGAAGTTTCTCACACCTTCCCTACACTCCCAACATTTTGAAAAACAAAGAACACTATCGAAGCAACCTATTCTCAAATCCATTCACCAAAAGCAATTTCTTATCCGATAAGCCACAAATATCGAACCAAACTCTTTTAAACGTGATCTCCTACTTGTTGCCCTGATTCAAACATCAAACTCAGGGGATTTAATGCTCCAAATCGCACACAAACATCCCCCAACCGTATTGATGGAGGCTATGGAGTCCTTGTTAAATTCCACATTTTTTAGATTGTAATATTTAAGATATCGATCCCACGAAAACTGAGTCGATTCTACTACTTCTTATAACTGTACTTAAGAAAACTAAAATCACAAGTAATTGGATTGGATTGATTGCATTAACTAAACTATACTAAATTATAGAAAGATAATAATGAGAAGAATGAGGTTAGATTGAATGCTTTGTAGAGGAGAATCTAGTTATATTGCTAATCTACTTATTAATGCAACGGGTTGAACTATCGCCTCGGCGAATCGCATAAGGGTCACCGCCGCTTCCTAGGCAGGGTTATGCCTTGTCAAAAATTCAACTTTTCATAATTCGGCAAAGCAGCCTTATATGTTTCTTCCTTATCATTAAGCGAAGAAAATTGTTGAAATCCCCATGTCTTGATGATACCTCCCGGTGTTAATCAAGGGTAGATAATAACCTCACATGCATCTTGTTAGTCGCTGAAATCTGACCCGCATTAATCAATGCCCTTGAGCAAAGACCGTATTCTCTCGTTTCATGAGCCTAACTCTCCCGATATTAGACAAATGGATATTTCTTCACATACTTATCATCTCGAGCTCATATGCAAAGAAAGTTAAGTACCCAGAAATAATAAACTATGAAATAAGTTTTACATTAATAAATATCAATAACAATGTAACCTTCCTCTCCATGTACTCCACAACAATCTAAACCTCAGAGGGAGTTTAGAATATATTATGGTCGGCGGCTAAGGATATATTATGTGTGTATACCGACTTCATCTTCCCCTGAACCTAAACCTAATAAGTTCCTTATATAGACCAAGCACTAAGTTGATATTTCCATGCAAGGAAAAAGTTTTAAACAGAAAAGAAATCTAACTCCTAATTAAATTATATTAAATAAATATTATTTTCTAAAATGTCTCTTCCCGCGGTTTGACTTGGTCTCGACATTCTAACTGAGTTTGTCTTCTATCTTTTACTCTTTATCTTTCGGTATCTTTTCCTCTTCCTATTGAGCATCACTTGTTGTCTTCTATGTACCGCGACAGTCTTCAGAACATTATCATGACAGATGCTTCTTCTGTAATTCAACATTTATTTTCTTCTTTGGCTCTTTCTGTGATCTAGTTTCCTGTCTAAGAAAGAAAATTATCAAAACATATCTTTTTATGCCAATTAATGGATAAATTCATAAAAATGGTATTCGGATGCTGAGATGTGGAAAATAATCAAAAATATCTATTATTGCATTTAATTCTGTCTTTATTAGCAATAAATGAGTAGAGAAATGATGTGAAAATTGAGAACTTTTAGGCACTCATCACACCCCCAAACTCGAACTATTGCTTGTCCTCAAGCAATGCAAAAGATAAGTTTAAGTAGGGAATTTTAAAGTGATATACCGTCCTGCCTGCCGCGGTAGAGTTCCTCTCTTGACTCGGCCTCTTCTTGGTTCTAGGCGTTTCTCGGAATTAGACTATAAGTCTTGGTGTGTGTGTGCGTAATTGTGTCAAAGTTGATTTTCTAAGTTCTAATCCTTTTCTAACTCAAGAATTTTCGACTAAGATTCCTTTAATTTCTCTTTCTTTCCCCCTGAATTTGATGTATATATTACTATATAATTATACTTGCTTGAGTCAATTTTAGGCACCTCAAGTATTTAGTTATTTCTTATTAGAGCCAATTTCGGTCACCTCTAGTAAGTGGGAGAAAAACTAAGTCCTAGAGTCAGTCATTGGCACCTCTCTAGACTAACTAGAGCCGGTGATAGGTACATCTAATTTAAAATCTAAGCCTAAGTCCTTATTGCTTTTCAAAGAAAAGAACTTTTAAAATAAACTAAGACTATTAGTGTTTTAAGATGTTTTTAGGCTCATAGTCTAATCCTAAGTACTAATCCTAGAAAACCTTTCGGAATTCAAGTCTTGTGAATGATGCAAACTGTGACGACGATTGAAGAATATATCATTGCCGAGACAGTTTCAATAAAATTCAACAAACTTTTAAACAAAATTTTGCAGTAATACTTAAGTAATTACGACAAGATTAAAGCATTAATGAGATACTTCGATTACTTTCATACATTGCATTTACATATTACAAAATAGAAAAATGCTCCCCCAAACTCAAGGGATGCATTATCCTCAATGCATGGACATGGACATAACCGAAAATAAACAAAAAGAAAAGAAAAAAGAAAATAAAAGAGAAAAAAGAAAAATATAAAATAAGAAAAACTAATGCCCTTAGAAAGATTTGGAGGATCCAAATGAATCCTCAGAATCACTATCGATTATCAGCTTGCGACGAGTATTCGGTTTCTATTGGATGGTTGGCTTCGGCGGTTGTTGGGCCACTACCTTTAGCGGGCTCACCATCGGCTTCTTGGCAGAATGGTGTGGCTGGACTCGGATAGGATTTGGGTCTTGTAAATGCTCCTCCTCTGGATCCAAGTTGATTGGGGATGAGGCGGTTGCCTTTCTCTTCTGCCCTCCTTGTCCTGCAGCAATGAATTCATCGGCAGCTCTGAGTTGTCTTGTCAAATCTTCTTCTGAATCACTCCAAGTGAAAGTTATTGAATTTTCTGGTGTACCTCCTCTATTGGTGGAGTCCTTTCGGAGGAAATCAACTATTGAATCTGCTGAGAGTGGTTCGGTTGCCGCTGCAGTAGCTTCAGTGGCAGGAGAGACTGAGATAGTTGGTGTAGCATAGGGAGGCTGAGGTATGGAGAGATCGACTGTGAAATCTAGAAACAAAGTTGTGCATGTAGGGAGTTCTTCTCGAATGGTGGATATGATAGCATTGTTGAACTCCTTGACATATTTCATGAAGGTCAACTACCTTTTCTCCATCCTCTGCAGGACCTCCAAGAGTCCTGCTGGTATAGTTTTATCTCTTACTGGTTCTTCGGTTGCGGCAGGTTCGGCCTCAGCCGTGGGAGGGATGTACGCTTGTAGAGTCACTTCTTCCACTTGCATTCTTCCCATGTAGATTTCTCGTGTCTAGCCCATATGTCTTGGTGTGTAGGTGACTAAGGGCATGTTTGAGACTCTTTCTAAATTTCCCAAAACGGTAATTAAGCAAGAAAAGATAAGAATACCTTTTTTCTTGGTGGCGCATTCAAAGACTTGTTCGCTGCTGCTGTTGCCTATGTCGATCCATCAATTGTTGATGATAGAGTGGATGAGCGCCAATCATGGTCTATCTACTGTTGGTTGTGAGAGGTTGGTAGTAGATTCTTTTTGATGAAGGCATTCTAGAGTTTGGCTTATGGGCGAAGATTACGACGGTTAACTGATTCACAGTGCTTCCTCGTATTCCATTCATCTTTGGTTAAATAGAGTTTAACTTTTATTGCTTCGTAATCATCTGTCGTCAAGGCGATGACAAACTCTACATGTTCGTCTTTTTCAATGTGGAGGCCGAAGTAGGCGTTAATGACGATGTCGACCACTGAAATTACCCTTCCTCTAAGGTAGACATATGGGTTCTTCATTACTGGTCGGTGGGTGTAGAATTCTCGTATCCATTCAATATTTGCTGGATGTGGATACCTGTCGAACTGCTACCATCTCTGAAAAGTTACTTTTGATAAAATGAAAGCTTTCAAACCTAGATCCTCTTCTTCTATATAGTGGAAGCCCTACTCCTCCCAAATCTATCTATTCTTGAAGGCTTCCAAATCTGATGGAGGCTATGGAGTCCTTATTAAATTCCATCTTTTTCATATTATAATATTTAAGGTATCGATCCCATGAAGACTGAGTCGATTCTACTACTTTTTATAATTGCACTTAAGAAAACTAAAAGCACAAGTAATTGGATTGGATTGATTGCATTAACTAAACTATACTAAATTATAGAAAGATAATAATGAGAAGAACGAGGTTAGATTGAATGCTTTGTAGAAGAGAATCCAGTTATATTTCTAATACACTTATTAATGCAGTGGGTTGAACCGCCGCCTCGACGGATTGCAAAAAGGGTCGTCGCCGCTTCCTAGGCGAGGTTATGCCTTGTCGACAATTTAACTTTTCATTGTTCGACAGAGCAGCCTTATATGTTTCTTCCTTATCCCTAAGAAAAGAAAACTATTGAAATCCCTGTGTCTTGATGATACCTCCCGACGTTAATCAAAGGTAGATAACAACCTCACATGCGTCTTGTTAGTTGCTAAAATCCGACCCGGATTAGTCAATGCCCTTGAGAAAAGACCATATTCTCTCGTTTTATGAGCCTAACTCTCCCGATATTAGAAAAATGGATATTTCTTCACATACTTATCATCTCGAGCTCATATACAAAGAAAGTTAAGTACCCAGAAAGAATAAACTATGAAATAAGTTTTGCATTAATAAATATCAATAACAATGTAACCTTTCTCTCCATCTACTCCATAACAATCTAAACCTCCAAGGGAGTTTAGAACATATTGTGGTCGACGGCTAAGGATATGTTATGTGTGTAAACCAATTTCTTCTCCCCTTAAACCTAAACCTAATAAGTGCCTTATATATAGGCCAAGCGCTAAGTTGATCGTTCCATATAAGGAAAGAGTTCTAAACAGAAAAGAAATCTAATTCTTAATTAAATTATATTAAATAAATCTTATTTCTTAAAATTTCTCTTCTCATGGTTTGGCTTGGGCTCGACCTCCTAACTGAGTTTGTCTTCTTTCTTTTATTCTTTGTTTTTTGGTATCTTTTTATCTTCCTATTGAGCATCATTTGTCGTCTTCTATGCTTCCGCGATAGTCTTCAGAATGCTGCCATGGCAAATGCTTTTTTTGTAATTTAGCATCTATTTTCTTCTTTAGCTCTTTTTATGATCTACTTTCCTGTCTAAGAAAAAAACTATCAAACATATCTGTTTTATGCCAATTAATGGATAAATTCATAAAAATAGTATTTGAATGCTGAGATATGAAAAATAATCAGAAATATCTATTATTGCATTTAATTCTGTCTTTATTAGCAATAAATGAGTGGAGAAATGATGTGAAAATTGAGGACTTTTAGGCACTCATCACGTATCTATATACAACAACCTTTAAAACCTTTAAAACCCTTAACCGAAAACTCTTAAAAGTCAACCAAACTTCTCCTAAACCTTTAGTCTGGGATTAAGGACTTTAAAGACATGTTATAAACATCATAACACATATAAAATAATAAATTTAGAATCCAAAAATAATAGATTAAAATCTTTGAACGAAAACTGTAGGTTTTAATCAAAAATCGATTTTTCTTAAACCAAATGATTAAAAACGTTTTTACCAAGTCAATAACTTGAGAATTTCAGTAAATTACCTTTTAAAATCAGAGGATTGATTGTTTTCTACATCTAGTTCTGACCCAACCAACTTCCATGGTTTTTGAAAAAAAAAACGAGTGAAAATGAGACTTTTTAAAGAAGAAAAGTTATAAAAATAAACCTAAACGAAAATAATTAAAAAGAAATTATTTTAACTTGAAAAAAGACGATTGTTCTCTGTCTTGTGAAGAGGAAAAACGAAAATAATAAAATAAGGGTTTAATTTTTTATATAAAATAGGTTTTTAGGAATTAAATGAAGTGATTTGGGTTATATGTTTTAAAATTTAGGTTTTGAGTTATTTAAATAAGCCCATTGAAGGTTAGTTCAATTAAAATTACAATTAGATCAAAATCTCTTAAAGATTCAAAGTTTTGGCTTAGTTTATAAATTGTCCTCAAGTTTTCAATTTTTACAAAATAGTGACTAATCTCAAAATATTAGGGATTCAAGGGTTAATTTTCAAAATTGAGTTGACCAAAGTCAAATATAAATTAAATAAGGATTTTAGGATATTTTTCTTTAATTTATTTTTATTTATAACTAATTTTTAATTATTTAATCCCGACCTATGCTTAACCGACTAAACCGACTCACTAACTTCTAAGCCCACTAACTTCTAAACCTCTTATTATGCTCTCAAAATAAATCTAGTTTGGGATTTAGGATTATAGTTTTTGGAATAAGGGGTAAAGTACGTTTATGATTTAGAATTTAGGGTTAGAACTTAAAATCTATTTTTTAGTATTGACATAAAAAAAAACAAAGGATTTTTGTTTCGTATGAGAGAAAATCGTCTATCCCTTTAGTTATTCCCTCACCCTAAAACGTCATCACCAAATATCAAATATTGAAGTATTTTAAGTTTATTTTTTATAATTATCAATATCTAACTTATTGTTTGATTAATACAGGTCAAATATTGTAAAATATCATTATTGGAATAATAATTCCAACGTCAAAATTCAAATTCATCATTTTACATAGAGATCTAGTGCCTCGTTTCACGAGACAAAGTGATTATTGCTAGTATTTATTTTGAGGATGACATTCTCAATCAAATTTGTTCTATTCACAGTATATGAATTCGAAGATATGATTTTATTTAAGATCTTTAGACCCAATTTTAATTCATTAATCGCCAAACAAATGTTGTCGTATTCCATCAATATCTAATTTATTATTTCACTAATCCAAACGTAATATTACAAAATATTATTATCGAAATAAATTTATTCTATTAAATGAATTAATTATCAATAATATTTTAATTTTTTTATTAGTTATAGCATATATATATATATATATATATATATATATATATATATATAGGGCTGTAGACGAGACAGATCGCGAGTTACTCGAGCTTGACTCGGTCAAAGCTCGGTCAAAACTCGACTTGATTGAACTCGGCTCGAACTCGACTCGAGTTTCTGACGAGCCGAGCCGAGCTACATAATATTCGACTCGAAAAGCTCACGAGCTACTTGAAAATATAAATATACTATTTTTATAATTTAAAATCTAAATTTCTAAACTTAAAACCTTAAACATAAGTCTTAAACCCTAAATTAACATACTAAAACCAAAAATTAACAAGCTTGATGTATATCAAAGTTTTTTCTCTATTAGACTTTAAATGAGACTTGAAATATAAGAGTTACTCGAGTCAAACATAATCAAAGATCGATCAATACTTGGTTCAATTAGGCTCGAAAAAACTTGAACTCGACTCGGATTCTTAATGAGTCGAGCCGAGCTCAAATTTTTCAGGCTCGTTTAAAATTACTCAAGCTCGAACTCGACTCGAAATCTTAATGAGCCGAGCCAAGCTTAGCACTACTCGAACTAGACTCGGCTCGTTTACACCCCTATATATATATATACACGTTGTTTTACTTTAATAAATAAAAGCAAGCTGAGGATAAGCTAGAAAGAAAATGATACCAGATGAATGCATTAGTATCTAGTTAAGACAATTAATTATGATACAGCTAAGAGGGGAAGAGGGTGATTAGCTTGATTGAATACACTTAAAGATATCAGAATATGCGGCTGCCCTATCAACGACCGGCAGCTTCATGTAACTGACGCCCGATGCCGCCTACCCCTTACTCAAATCCACATGCATTAGGACTAATATTAGGTAGATTTGATTGGTTAAATCAAAAGCTAATTAAATTGCTTTTTCTTTTGATTTTTTAGAGTTTTATATTAATTAATATAATTTTTTTTTCAAAAAAATAGTTTTAATAAATAAATTTTTTATAAATTTTTTTAAGTTTGATATTAAGTTAATTACAATTTTGATCAATCCGTTAGTTTCTAATTTAATTGTATAACTTGTAAAAGTATATGAATCAAATTATTTGAAATAATATTATTATAACTGGTTCAATTAATTTAACCACTCAATTATATATAAAAAAACAGAATTAATCGAATAAACTGATTTTTTTAATCTAACTAAATCAAACCAAAAGATTCAAGTTTGATTGTGTTTAAATTAAATCGGTTTATAGAGCTGAATGATCGGCCCTGACAAATGCATCTGCATGCAGTTGTGAAGCCGAGGCTGACTGGCTTGGGCACCCACTTGAATCCCAACAGCACGTCAACGTTTTAATGCATGCATGCTGGATGTTTTGTCACCAGATTCCTTCGTCCGTTAACTTTCTTCTTCTTCCTCTGTTTATACTATGAGCGCTCATGGTAGGTTAATCTCAAGACGAAATTGGGATAAATATTATGGGGTAAAAGTTTATTAAGTTTTTAAATTTAAATTTTAAGAGGGATAAAAATTAAGGACCTTAAACATAATTATACTAAGAAAATTCAAAAGGACAAGAATCCCTCTCATGTTAAACATGGCTCCATCTCTGGTTAGTCATATTATTTTTTTTAAACATGTAATTAATTATTGTAAAAATTAATGAATCGTAATATAATCGTTAAAAACGATTAACAATTTTGTTCGTTAATGTTTAACTAACTATTGTGATCATGATTTCACTAATATTTTAATTTCGACAAATGAGAAAGTTATAATTTTAATTTCATTAATTCTTAACAAATGAAAGATCTAAAAATTAGATTATTATCTTATCCATATTAAAGATGAAAAATAAAGTTTTCGCTAACCATTTATTTAAGGTTTTATAGTTCAGAGATTACGAGTTTATGTAATAGGTCTAAAATTTAAAATTCATGATTATATCTTAAAACTTAGAGTTTATGTTTTGAGGTTTGAAATTTAAAATTAAAATTTTAAATTTAATTGAAAATAAGCATAATTATATAAATAAATTATACCAATAATTTGTCAAATATTCTCCCCAAAACATCACCGATTCGTATTTCTCTCTTTTATTTAAAAATATCAAAATGCATACATTAAAATTAGAATATAGATAGTAGAGTTCTCCACTAGGATGCACCTCTATTAAGCAATAAGCGCCAAATAAATAATGATAGTTATCCTACCCATCAAAGGAGGAATTAAATAACATAGACAACTATAAATTTTCATGCAGCTTTATATTGTTTCCGTTGCTTTTTTTTATTCTTAAATTTTTTATCTTATTTAATTTAAATCTATCTGTATTTTATGTTTTTTTAATAAATAAATCTTTAATAATTTTTTATGTATAAAATTTTAAAATAAAAATCTATTTAAACAATATCAAATTGTTTAATACTTAAACCAATATATTAATCTTTCTTTATACTATTTTGTTTATTAAAATAGTTTAACTTTGTTGCACTGAAATTTATTTATTTATTTACAACTGATATTTCCTTTTCTTTATATAATTGATTAGTTTTATTTTTTTATTATATCATAAAAGCACGTATCATCCTTTAAAGGTGCATGTAAAGTTTAAAATCTCTTGTGATATCAAATAATTTTTATTATATTATTAAGTTGGAAACACGAATAAATAGCCCATCAAGGCCTGAGTAACAATCTCATGCCTCTTTTTTGTGCCTTATTTTATACCTCCTTTGAAAATTTATTGAAAATTAAATTTAAACCCTAACTCATATTCTTTATATCTTAAACCCTAAACTCTATACCCAAAAAATACACCCTACCTTTAATTCTCTAAACCCTAAGTAAAACCTTTAAATTAAAACCCTAAACCTTAAACTCTAAATTCTCTATTCTAAAGTGAAAACATAAATAAAAGCATAAGATAGAAATAAACGATTTACCCTCAATTTATGTGGGCGCCAACAACCGAGTGAAAGTGGGAATATGCATGTGCGCAGGCGCAGCTACCCAGGTTGCTTCGCTGCTGTTGCAGAGTATCCCACAATCACCTCGATTCCACCTGGAATTTTAATTTTCCTTATTTATTAAGTTTATAAATACATATTATTTATTAATAAATAATAATAGTTGCATCGATTATAACAAACTAAATTGTTAGAGTGGTAACGATAATAAATTTATATAATATATAATTTAAATTAATTGATTAATAAATAAGATAAAAATTATTATAAAAAATATTTAAATAATTTTTTTAAAAATAAAAAATGGTAGGAGACAATGAAAATAAAATAAAATTTGAATGTGTTTCGTAGGACATAAAAGTGAAAAATAAGTCATTTTGTTTGGAATAAAATATAAGAAATATATGAGTTAGTTCAAAATATATAATAATTTTAAAATTTAATTTATCTTCTTTTATCTTTCAACTCTATCAAATACTGAATAGGAATAAAATGTATATATTTTAATTTTTTTTATCTTTCTTACCCTTTACTATTATTATATAATAATTTTAGCGAATAAAAATTATTTGTCTTTCTTTACGTTCCTTCTATATCTTAACATTGGAAAATTTAATATAATCCATAACCTTGAAATCTAAGATCTTAACTTAAAATTATAAACCCTAAAAATACATCATACTCTAAATTTTTAAATTTTAATCTTAAATTATAAACTATAATATAGTACCAAAGAATTGAATAGTTGATTCAAAGTTTAAACTTTAAAACTTTAACACGCTTGCTTAATGCTTTACTAATCAATCATGTTTGCGCAAATTACAAACAGATACAGATGCTTTACTAATCTCCTCACTGTTGTCATAGCAGATGCAGGCAAGGGAATATTTAAATCTACAAAAAATATATATTATTAGCTGTAGTACCCAACGCCATTAATTTGCATTAATATTATAAACAGTAGACAGATGCAGAAGCTACATTGAAATCAAAGCCTACATAAACCCCAACGCATCCTTCATTTTCCCTCATCCTTCAACTCATTTCCCTCTCTCTCTCGGGTATGCAACATCTCCAAGTTCCTTTTTCTTGTTTTCTTTTTTGTATTGATTTTTATCTAACTGTTAGTTGATTTTGTGCGGCAGTATGGGCATGGGTTCATCTTCATCACCATGGATACTGTTGGTGGGTGTGTTGTTTATGGCGTCTGGAACAATGGGAATTCCCCCTAGAAGGCCTGTAGCAGTCCCATTCGGGAGGAACTACGTGCCTACTTGGGCTTTTGATCATATCAAGTACTACAACGGGGGATCCCAGATTGAGCTGTACCTGGACAAATATACTGGTATGAATATAAATTGAAATGATGCTAACTAGTTTCTGCTTTTCTTCTCTTCCTGTAATGTGTGTTTCTGTTGTGAAAGGTACTGGTTTTCAGTCAAAAGGGTCTTACTTGTTTGGACACTTTAGCATGCAAATAAAGCTTGTTCCCGGAGATTCTGCTGGGACTGTTACCGCCTTCTATGTGAGTAACGAAATTGCAATCCTATCCCACCGCTTAAATCTTTGCATGTAAAAGCTCATTGATTTGTTGCATTGCAGTTGTCTTCTCAAAACTCGGAGCATGATGAGATAGATTTTGAGTTCCTAGGGAACAGGACGGGGCAGCCCTACATTTTGCAGACCAATGTGTTCACCGGAGGAAAGGGTGACAGAGAACAAAGGATTTATCTTTGGTTCGACCCCACCAAAGACTACCACTCGTACTCTGTGCTTTGGAACCTATATCAGATTGTGTATGTCTCATACTTTACGTACTCCTTGTGTTCCACTTTGTGTTCCATCTTGTTCTAAACTAGTGCTTTTGACACATACCGTACGGGGCAGATTCTTTGTTGACGACGTGCCGATCAGAGTGTTCAAGAACTGCAAAGATTTGGGGGTGAGGTTCCCATTCAACCAGCCGATGAAGTTATACTCCAGCCTGTGGAACGCCGATGACTGGGCCACGAGGGGTGGGCTCGAGAAGACCGACTGGTCCAAAGCCCCGTTCATAGCGGCGTACAAGGGGTTCCACATCGATGGGTGTGAGTCATCGGTGGAAGCCAAGTTCTGTGCCACCCAGGGACAACGGTGGTGGGACCAAAAGGAGTTTCAGGACCTGGACTCCTATCAATGGAGGAGGTTGGCCTGGGTCCGCAACACCTACACCATCTACAACTATTGCAACGATAAGAGTAGATATCCTTCCACTCCTCCCGAGTGCAACAGAGATCGGGATATTTGATTCTAAAATTGATGACCCAAAATCAACAGATCATATTCCCAAACTATCAGCGCTGCCGTAGTATATTAATCTCGTTGGGGTTGTTTTCAATTATTGGTTTCAAGCTTTATTGTTGGCCGGTGGCCATGTGTATTGATATATGAGTTATTTTGTCATGTAAGTCTATGCCGTTAATATGATCATACTAAATTATATACTATTTGTGTGTGTAGGATGAATTGGTTTAATGACGAAATGTTTGGCTCACAAGTCTTAACCAACCTAACCTGTGAACGAGGTATCGAGAGCCAAAATCTTCTACCTTTTTTGTATGTATCTTTTGAAAATTTATTAAAAAAATTAATTTTTAAACCCTAACCCTTATTTTTTATATTTTAAACTCTAAATCCTATACCCAAAAAACACACCCTACCCCTAATTCCCTAACCCTAACCAAAACCCCTAAACTAAAACTTTAAACCCTAAACCCTCTCATTTAAAGTGGAGGCATGAGAAAGGGTAGGCGATTTACACCCGGTATCGAGGTTCCGTTCGTGGAGTTTGAGTTTTTGAGTTCCTATACAAATTTTATTATAATTATTTATCAAATTATTATATTATTTGATTCATATTTTTTATATCAGTATATATATTAAAAAATTATATATATTAAAAAAATATATTTATATGTGATATATGTATCTTCATATTTTTTATATCAGTATATATATTAAAAAATTAAAGGAGTCTCGAACTTAAAAATCAATCCTTTAATTATTAAAAAAATAAATTATTCGAGTTACTTGAATTTTTATTTTACAACTTAAACTTTATTTAAAATTTTACTTCAAGTTAAGTTCACAAAATTTTAAGTAAAGTTAAAATAAACTGATTTTCTTATACCGGATTAAATCAAAAAATTATTTTTTTCGAACTGAATCGAATTTTGTCCTGTTCATCTCATTATCTTCCGGTGTAACATGCCTAAAAGTATATGTTCCTTGTGTGCCCTTCTCAACGATGATGAGATTGATCTGTGAGAAGATCTGTCTTTGGTTTCATGACGAAATGTTTGTTGAATTGAGATTATTTGGGATTGATTGGTTTATTGTTTCGATATATATAAATATTATTAATATCACGTAGATTCGTAAAGATATATTTTTTTGGATAACTATTTCATACAAAAGTATTTATAAATTTTTGTTTGTACAAACACTTTAATCTTAATGTTTAAAGGTTTAAATATATTTGTTTGAATTTAAAAATTGTCGATAGAATTTTAGTTTTAAAATTAAAAATTTAAGATTTATAAATTATAATTTAAATCATTAATCATATTACTATAAAACATAAACCTTAAATCGTAAAATATAACCGTAAACTTTAAAGTTTATAATTTTACGCAAGATTCTTAAATTTTAAACTCTAAACAAACTCGAACCTTTAAATTAAAAATATTTATAAAAATAAAAAAAGATAAATTTATGTATAAGATAATAATGGTAACCTTTCATGTACGCTAACTAATTTATAAAGATATCGGAAGTGAAATATCAGTATAAAGCTATCGTAATTACATATATTTGCGATGCTTAAGGATTAATTTGTATATTTTAAGAATTTAAAATGAAAATAATTTTTAAAAGTTCATTTAGAAGTCTAAAATTCTCTCTCATTTAAATATCGTAATTTTTTTTTAATTAATAGCGGTTGAAGGTATTTAAAAATATTTTACTCGAGTGATTTGACCTCTTAACTCACCGATTCAAACTTTAAAAAACCAAGTATGTCTTAAAATTTTACCAGATCCAGGATTTTATTTAGGTTGTTTAGTTGGGTTTAGGTTAAAAAAATTATAGTTAGATATCCAACTTGATATTTTTAGTATATCTAATTTTTATTATATATTTTTAAATTCTTTAATATTTTAATCTTTAAATTAAATATAAATATCTAAACTTTTTTTTATATTTATATATTTTAAAATTTTGAAGTTTCATTTCTATGCCTGCAGGGAGGATCCAACTCAATGGGTAAACAAGAGATGGGAACAATACATTTAGAAACAAGGATTTAACATAATATATACATATCAATTTATTTTGGGATAAAATTTAATAGATATATAAAAAATTTTAAAACTAACTTCAAATCATTAATTTTGATGTTAGAACTATATATTATGATTTTAAATTTTATAAATTTATTATCTGTATTATTTTGATATTTTTAAATTTTAAAAATAAGAAAATGTGAATTTTGCAGGTTCCCAATGTCCTACCCCAATTTTCTACCTTATAATCAAAAAATTAATATATAAAAAGGGTTAAGATTAATTTACACCGTATAAAAAGATAATTATATTAATTTTGGATTGATAATGAATCATCAGAATTATTTTTATTTTTTTCAAGTGATAATTTCACATTTTTATTGTTAATTTTATCCGTACATTTTACTCATTCAATGGTTATGAATTAATGTAAAACTAAATGATTTTTACACCATGTAACTTGATCTCATCTCATATATAAATATAAAGACTAAATAAAATCCCCTTATTAGAAGAAATTATATCATGAACTTTTTTCACCACGTCATCGTGGTCCCAACCAATCAGATTCACCCATCTCATAATTTTTAAAGTCACCTTTTTCTTACTTTTAATAGGTGAGTGGTAGTTATCAAACAGTTACTTAAAGATGAACGGACTTGATTGCATGAACCACAGATGATATGGTGAACTGAACCCATGATATAATCTCTCCCATATTAGATATAGTGCCCAATTTTAGACACTAATTAATGTCTAATCATCATCGTAGTAGTAGTAATAGTAATAATAATAATAATAATAATAATAATAATAATAATAATAATAATAATAATAATAATAATGATACCAGGATCAAAGTCTTAATTTATCTTTTAAATGATAAACCTAAAATATACTTCATCCCCTTTCAAATACTTATTATCATTATTAAACCATAAATCCGATTTTTATTCACACAAAATATCCTTTTCTAAATATATAATATTTATCCTAACATTTACCTAACAACTTTCATTCACTCAATTTACAAAAAACAATTCAAAATCCACAACCTTGTACCCTCTCTATTTTTAAAACTTGAAAATAAAAATATGATCTGGTCAGCAAAAGTTTTAGAGGTTCAAAAATAAAAGTAAATAGACACTACGCTAGGTAAAGAAAGTAAGAGACTAAAATCTCCACTTCCTGAACGATGTGAATAAAAGACTGTTATCTTCACAAGCAGCTGAATCCTTTTCTTCAACATGTAGTAAGCAGCAGATGCATAAAGAAATGCAGTCATGCACGACCCTGTTGAACTGAGAATTCTTCCCAGGTCAATTTAGGGAAGAATTATTCGTACAAAATGAACACAGATACATACAAAGCAACAAGGACATTACACCATAAATTGGACATGAACAAGTTAAATAATTTCTTACTCATATGATATAATTATTGGTGTAGAGGATTCAGGCAGGCTTTCGTAAATAAGGATAAATGAATTTTATCATTAAACCACATGCCGACTTGCAACACTTTAAATGATTAAATAAAAATAGATGAATTGTTTGAAAAAACAACTTTGAGGTGCTTGCCGTCGCCGTACAATGCTTTCATCGGCTTGCAGACAAGCATTTTCCTTTCAAAACTGTTTTGCTCAAAATTAGAAGGTTGTTGCATATAGATCTCTTCCTGTAAATCTTCCTTTGAGAATGCGTTAATAACATCAACTTAATGTATTACCTACTTATTAGTAGCTACCAACGATATTAGAACATTAATGGTAAGAGATTTTATCACCGGACAAAAAGTGTTAGTGAAATCATGCCCCAGAATCTGAGAGTACCTTTTTTGTAACTAGTCGTATTTTGTTTCGGCTTATAGAACATTAACATTCCTTTTAATCTTAAGCAACCATTTGCAGCAATTGCTTTGCGAACTTTAGGTGCCTCAATCAATTTCGATGTACTATTTACCATTAAGGCCAAATACTCCTCCATGACTGTATTTTTTCATTCTTCATACTGCATAACCTCATGTATGGTTTGAGGTATCACATCATAATCATCAAAAAAACCTTTGGTTTAAAAATCCCTTTTGCTAAGTATTATCATCGAGTGTGTGTTGTTTATTGGGGTTGGATTGGATACTCTTGTAGCTTCTGCTTGAGTTTCTACATGAAACTCACTCATGGCAGCCTCCTTGGGTGCTCAACAGCAATAGTGGGACTGGTCGTTATTGTATTTCCAGGTTTTTCCATGTCTGGTGCGCATGACTCTACTTCTATAGATAGTGTATTGTGTTCTTCAGGGGTAGTCTGAGCTGCTGCCGGATTACTTGTCTAATTGTCATTCACATCAGGGGACCTTGCTTTTGTCTTTTCCTCATTCAACTGAGGATTGGATACTTGTGTGAAAAACGAAACCTTTGGTAGTATCTCTGAGCACTTTTAGTACAGGCATTGCATTAGATTTGAATGCCACCGTGGAGGTCCTTAGAAGAGAAGAAAAAATTATGGCCAAATAAAAAATGCACCCGACAAATTTGACATGTCGTACGATATAGATTAGACCTTATGAATCAAGACATTGATATCCAAGATGCTTTGGAGAGTATCCAAGAAAAGTATATTATCGAAAGTGAAAGTCTAGTTTGTGTTTGTTATAAGGCCTAAGATATGAGTAACAAGCACACCCAAATATCTTAAGAAATTCATAATTTGGTTTCTTCCCAATTAATTTCTCTTTTAGGGACGTATCATTTAGAACTCAAGAGTATTAGAGGCTTAGTTTAATGTCATGATGCATGCCATGCATGCATACGTGTAAAATCTGTTGAAAGAAGTTAATTATGCTAACAACTTTGAGTTAGTTAGCTGAGAAGTTACAATTGTTGGTATTTTGTGTATAAAAGCAAGTTGAAATCACCTTTTTGTAATCATCCATTCTTCAATGTTAATCCACTACGTTCTTGTTTCCATTTATTAAGTAGTTTGATATGGTATCAATCGTCAAGGTTTATGGGAGTGTCTCTTTCGCTGCTAGGGAAAACTGAGAAATGTTGAGTGTTGTGGATGTTTCTGGAGGAGCAACTGGTGGTCTTTCTTGATCGGGTCAAATGTTCCAACAATAAGGTGAATATTGTGTTGGACGAGAGAAATTTTTTGCTATGGAAGCAACAGGTGCTTCTCACTGTGCGCAGACATAAGTTGGAAGATATGGTTTATGGTGAAGTCGAGATACCTCCGCGAACAGTGGCTTTACCTGATGTTCGGCAAGCCAAGAATCCAGATTTTGCAGATTACGTTGCACAAGATAGTTCCCTTGACTCCTGGTTATTGTCCACCACAGTCCTCATCTTCTTCCAGAAATCGTGGGTGCAGAAACTACAGCTCAAGTATGGAGTACAGTGGTTCAGATTTTCTCGAATAAGTCTACTACTTCTGTGATGAGTTTGTATTCTAAGTTACGATCTATCAAAATGGGAGATGATGAGAGTATGATGTTGTATTTGTCTCGGATTAAGAAAGTTTGTGATGCTCTTTAGTCTTGTGGATATAAGATCTCTAGGGTTGAGAATATAGCTAGCATATTAAATGGTTTGTCAAGGGATTTTCAATCCTTTATGACTGTGATAACTGCTAAGAAAGATCTTTTGTCAGTTGATCATGTCTGCAATTTGTTAACTGATGTTGAGACTCAGTTGTAGGCTTTAACTCACAATCTGAGTTTTTACCTATGAGTGTTCTTGTAACCAATGTAGTTCATCCTCAACAAATGCCTTATGGTGCTCCAATTTATAGTGGCTAAAATCAGGTTTACAGGGTCAATTGATCGTTCAACAATGTTGGTAGAAGTGGTGGTCGTGGTCGAGGAAGGTCCAAATTTTAGTGTCAGTTGTGTGGTAAGAATGGTCATCTAGTTAATCGATGTTGATATTGATTTGAACAAGACTTTTCTGATCTTGGTGCAGTTCAAGTTGCTGATATGGGTCATGTGCAATATCCTGTGTATATAGATAATACTGAGACTTCTTTGATTAGTGATAGAGCTCAAGCACATATGGTTTCAACCTCTGATGCAACTATTGAAGATCAGTGGGTTGTGAATTCAGGAGCCTCTTACCATGTGACTCATGATCCAACCAATGTTGTGAATGGAGCTTCCTATCAAGGTTAATGTATGTTAGTTGTTGGTAATGGTGTGAGTTTGGAAATTGATAAAACTGATAGCTCAGAATTTTTAACAGCTTCTAGAACACTTATTTTGAATGATTTATTGGATGTGCCACAAGTGATACGTAATCTTCTTTCGGTATCTAAGTTTGCTAGGGATAATCAGGTGTTTTTTGAGTTCCATGTTCGCAATTGTTTGGTTCGTGATGAACACACTAGAGAGGTGATTCTTGAAGGAAGGGAACAAGAAGGCCTTTATCGTTTTACAATTCCTTTAGTAAAAGATAGGGAATTGTGTAGTGTAGGTGCAAAAGCTTTTGTAAGCACGTATGATTTGATGCATCAAAGGCATGATCATCTTGCTCATGACACTTTGCTTTAGATTTGTAAGGATGCAAATGTACAACTTGGCAAAAATATGAATAAAAAGGACATATGTGTTGCTTTTCGTATGGAAAAAGTCATAAACTTCCATTTCATGCTTCAACTACTGTTCATAATACTCCTTTTCAATTAGTGTTCACATATCTTTAGGGTCCCTCACATGTGGCTTCTAATGGTTTCAAGTATTATGTATGCTTTATTGATGTATATACGAGACACACATGGATCTACTTATTGAAGGAGAAAAATCAAGTTGTTGCAGCCTTTCAACAGTTTCTTGCATTAGTAAAAACTCAGTTTGAAGTTACCATAAAAATGGTACAAAGTGATTGGGAAAATGAGTATCGTAGCTTGTCTCCTATTTTGGCTAAGGAAGGAATTCATCATAGGCTTACTTATCCATACACTTCTGAACAAAATGGAGTTGTGGAGCGTAAGCATATGCATGTGATCGAACTTGCCTCGGTGTTGCTTGCTCAGGCATCCTTGCCTATTGTAACACCCCACAAATTCTGAGTAAAGAAAAGCCTTAAAATGAATTAGGACCCCAATTTAAAACCCTAATTTAAGTCAATTTAGGATTCTTATATAAGAGTACTTTCGATATTTCGATATAACCTAACCCTAATATGTGTAAAACTTTTATCTCCTATTTGAGTTTTCAGCCGTTCAGCCTTTCCATCTCAGTTTCGCCTTGTTCTGTTGTGTGTTGCTAGTAAGAACCCAAGGGGGTTTCGTTTTCTTTCTTCCCTTCATCTCAGCCAACATTTCTCCTCATCTTGGTTATTCGTCGTTTGGGTGAGGTCTTGTCAGGAGGTTAGGTTGTTGTTTGGTGGCTACCGTTCACCTCGTCGTCGGTTAGGGTAAGTCTTTTATGTTTTGGGTTGATGGTTTCAGATGCAGGGGTTATTGGATGATTTTTGTTAGGATTAAGTTCGGTGATTGGTTTTTTTTGGTTTTGTTGTTATGAATTATCAGTGAAATAAGAGTTTGAACAGTGGTGTTTGTGGTTTTCATATTCGTTATTTGGGTTGTTACGGTCGTTGGAGTTTTCTGTCGTTGTTGGTTTGGGCCACCGGTAAAAGGTTGTGGCTGGTTGTAGTTTGTTCAGTAGGTGTTTAGGGTGTTAGGTCGAGATGGGAAGGAGATGGGGGGTTGGTTAGTGAACCAGATCGAATCCGGTTATGAGAGGGAAGAACTGGACTGAACCAGAATTGTTGAACCGACTGATTAGGGAGTTTGAACCGAACCGGTTTATTTGTGTGGGAAGATAAAATCGAACCGACTCTCTGACCAGAACCATGACCTATAACCCACCCAGGAACCTGACCCGTGACCCGTACTTGACCCAAAACCCGACCCTGTTTGACCCTTGACCCAGTGACATCATTATTGGCGTTAGTGATGACATCATCAATGATGTCAGTAGTGATGTCACCCGTTGATCATTGACCGTTGACTTTGACCATTGACCGTTGAGTTTTTGACCCGATTTGACATTTTTGAAAGACCCTATCTTGACCTTTTTCGATATTCTGAGTTCATTTTTGTAGTCTATTTTGTCAAATTCGAACCCGAAAGCCTTGTTTTGACCCTTTTAAGTATGTCTTGGGCAAGTGGACTTGAATAAGAGTTTAATAGGAATTTTATGGTATTTTGCAGATGACGTAGAATCTGAAGAGGACGTTTTACCTCCATCACCTTCGCCTCGAGTTCAATCAGCTCTTGTGAGCACCGCTTGAGACTCTGACTCAGAAAGAGCAGGACTCAGCTCAGATCGTGGGAAACACCTATGTCAGTGATAGTACTGGTGCTTCGAGAGAGGTGTTCTCTTCTTGTGCTAGATTATCTATGTGTTATGCTTACTAGTTTACTGAGATTGTGATTTATTGACATGTTATGTGATATTGTGAGCATTCAGTTACACTGTGAAATTGTGATCCGTGTTACTGAATAGTGTAATTCGTATTCTATACGAATATCTGTGATGAGATATTTGAGGTTATTGGTATTGATTGCATAACTTGTGCATGGGGTGGATTTGTACGAAGAAAGGTGGTTTTAACACACAACGTTTTGAAGAAATAAGGGGTGAGGGGTTCTGGGGAACTACCTCCACAACGATCGGTTGGTTTAACCACCACTATATTAGAGTTTGGAGTATGGGATTGCATTCTCGGTGACATTGCATTGTACTCCCCTTTCATTGTGTGTATTTTCTGTGAACATATATTTTATGACTGTGACTGTGAACCGAATGTTTTTGTGTTTATAAATGCACTTTAGAGACACAATAGGATTTATAAATCATCCTTTTATTTTAACTTTTTAGATACCTGGATATAAGAGTTGGTACCCAGAGCTCTCAATCGGATATTATTTTACTATTATTTTCAGTACGTTAGTTATCAGAATTTTTATTTCAGTTATTTTAGAAACAATTTGGGATTGAGATGTTTTTAATTTTATGTAGAAACCGTTTGTGTAATTTATTTCATTTTAAATCAGAATATATTTATAATTTAGACTATAGGTTATTTTTCGCGTTACAAGCTTTAATTAAAATTTCTCTTTTCGTTTACTTAATTCTAAAGTTTTATGAATTATAAATTTTTAACCTAATGTATATCAAGTAAAGAATAAGGGGTTATATTCCTATGAAGTTCTGGTCTTATATAGTTATCATGGCATTATATTTGATTAATCGTTTGCCTATAAAGGTCCTTCATGGCAGATCTCATTTCGAGGCTTTGCATGAAAAAAGCTAGACTATGATCTTATAAGGGTTTTTGGGTGTTGTTGCTTTCCACATTTAAGGGATTTTCAAAGGCAAAAGATGGAGTTCAGGTTTTAAGCATGTACTTTTTTGAAAACCAGTCCTCAACAAAAAGGGTACTTGTGTATGGCAGCCAATGGAATAGTCTATGTGTCTAGACATGTATTTGATGAGTCTTGTTTTCCTTTTGTAGATAAATCCTCTTCAAGGTCTGTTGGTGATAGTGTAAGGCATGAAGTACCTCATTTCCTGATCTACATAGGCGTGATACAGCTTGTGCTCCTTTGGGTACACCTGAGATTTACTCTGAGTCTGATCCAGTGGCCTGTCAAAGAGGTCCTACTCATACTACAGATGAAAGTTAGAACAGTTTGAATGATTTGCCTACTTCACCAGATGCAGTAGAATCACTAGTGAATGTGCAAACTTGTGAGCCTAGAGAGGATCTAGCTCAACAGGCTAAGCAGGTGGAAGTCAGCTTTCAAGATCAAGTTCAAAGGGATGAGCCAGCACAACAAGCTGACCAGTTGGAGTTAGGTTTAGAGGTTGCTTTCGACGAGCAGGTCTATTTTACTTAACAAAATGAACCAGGTTCAGGTAATGAGCCAAATATAAATTTAGTTGCTGAGAATTTCACTGGCAAACAGGAAGAGCTTGGTAAATTGATGGTTACAAACTCATAATTTACTAAAGAAACTGGTCGAAATGAGTGTGAGACTTCTAGATCTACTACAAATAGACATGAAATGGTTATACAAAAAAAGAATGGAATTTTTAAACCCAAGAGTTATGTTGTAGATGTTCGAGAAGTAGATATGACTGAGCCAAAATGATATTAAACAAGCACTTCAGTCAGCTAAGTGGACTGAAGCAATATTGAGTGACTTGGAAGATCTTAAAAGGAATGAGACTTGGACACTTGAAGAACTACCTCAAGAAAGAAAGTAGTAGGCTGCAAGTGGATGTTCAAACTAAAAAAAGAACTCAGATGGCTCTATTTATCGATATAAGGTTCGGCTTGTGGTTAGAGAATATTCACAAATACCTGGTCAAGACTATCAGGAAACCTTCAGTCCTGTTGTAAGGACAACTACACTAAATGTTGTGTTTGCCTTGGTTGTCTTATGGTTGGGAATTAAGGCTAATCAATACTAATAATGCCTTTTTTAATGGTGACTTAGATGAAGCAGTATTCATAGAGCAACCTCCTGATTTTGAGAAGTGTGGAGAGAATGGTAGTAAGCTAATTTGTAGATTAAGAAATACTCTTTATGGCTTGAAACAAGCTCCAAAGAATTGGTATAACAAGCTTAAAGAGTATTTGTTGAGCATAGGATTTTATGTTTCTAAGGCAAATATGTCTTTGTTTATCAAAGAATTCGAGAGAAAATATACATATATGCTTATATATGTGGATGATATTATAATTACAGGAGAGTTTAAAGCTGAGATTGAACATGTGGTTATAGCATTAAACAAAGGAATTTCTCTTAAAAATTTAAGGGAGTTGTATTTTTTTTTTAGAATAGAAGTTAGTAAGAGTGTAGAAGGTCTTGTTCTAAGTCCAAAGAAGTATCTTAAAGAGTTGTTATTATGAGCTGGAATAGAAGATGCAAAACCAACACTAACTCCTATGTTGCCTGAAACAAAGCTTGTTAGGAATACAAGCAGTGTGCTTCTTGATGCTTTTCAATATCGAAGTGTTGTAGGAGCTTTGTTGTATGCCTGTCACACTATACTAGACATCTCGTTTAATGTAAATAAAGTAGCTTAGTTCATGTATGAACCTTGTAAGGAGCATTGGGCTGCTGTTAAAAGGATACTAAGGTATATATCTGAAACCTTGGATCATAAGCTTGTGTTCATTATTGGAGGTTTTAATAAAGTTCAAGTTAATGTATTTGCAAACGCTGACTGGGCTGGTAGTATTGATGATAGAAGATTTGTGTATGGAAATTGTGTGTTCCTTGGAGAGAATTTGGTTTCTAGGTCCTTTAAGAAGCAAAAATGAGTATCTAGGTCCACTTCTGAAGCCGAGTATCGTAGTGTGGTAGATGTTGTTTCTGAAGTGACTTGGGTGCGTGCCTTGCTAAGTGATTTAGGAATTCAACTAGAAGGGATACCAATTATCTGGTTTGACAATACTAGTGTCATTGCCATGAGTGTTAATCCAGTTTATCATGCCAAATCGGAGTATGTAGATCTTGATATTTATTTTATTAGGAAGAAAGTGATTGTTAAGAAAATTTTGGTCAATTATGTTCCTGCAAATCATTAGATGGCTGATGGGTTCACTAAGTCCCTTTCCAGAACGTACTTTGAAGAGTTCAGATAGAAGATTGGTGTTGCAACAATAGGAGAAAGGAGGTTGCAAGGAGCTGGGAGAATATTAGAGGCTTAGTTTAATGTCATGATACATGCCATGCATGCATACGTGTAAAATCTGTTGAAAGAAGTTAGTTATGCTAACAACTTTGAGTTAGTTAGCTAAGAAGTTACAATTGTTTTATTTTGTGTATAAAAGCAAGCAGAAATCACCTTTTGTAATCATCCATTCTACAATGTTAATCCACTACGTTCTTGTTTTCATTTATTGAGTAGTTTGATAGAGAGGGCAGCCGATTGATAATGTGGCACTAAGTACAATATACAACTAATATTTTAATGGCATCGAGGCTTGAGCAAGGAAACATAATATTGTTTCTATAATTTATCGATATTTACACTTAACTATGTTATTTTTTATGATGTGCACGGACATGTGACTCATGTTGAATGCCTAAGTTGCTTAATTTTGTTGCCAAGGCACGAAGTTCACCTGCTTATCAGTTTGTAAAACTTAATAATGAAAATAAATTGTGTTTTAACTAATGCAAGAAATACATTAAAAGCAACATATATTTAACTTTTATTTTTAAGGAGATATGTCTAATAACTTCTGTTACTCATGTCAACAAACGGAATGTAGTAGGAAAATCCAGTAGAAGTGACTGAAGTAGGACTCATACACCCATTTCGACTAGTTGAATGTGCATGAATGGCAAGGCATGTGCCTTTCCCATCTAACATGCTTCATAGAAAATTTTATTAGTAGGTTAGAACTTCTTATTAAATACTGAGCTCAATTTTGATTTAGTCTCTGGACCTGAAATAGAGAACAAGGATTCTAAAGCACTAATTATAAAATCTAATTTGATTTTGATATAAGAAAGATGTAAAAGATATTTTTTTTTATAATTGAATTTTTAAGTCCTTACTAAATTGACAAGTCAAACAATCTTTCAAAGTCAAAACAATAACCATCAATATTGTCTTGGACCATTTTGATACATTTTGAAACTGTGATTTTTGGTTTCGAACAATTTTAAAATGGTATTGGTATCGGTGTTTCGATACAGTTTTTGACTATTTCGATACAAGTATGCATTTAAAAGTAAAATTAATTTTAATATTGTTTTAATACTCCACGTAAGTATTTCGATACAGTGGGTTATTTTTTCAAGGCTTCTCGTGCATTTAAGATTTTAACCGTTACTTTTCAGTTATTTGAAATCAAAATTTTGAAAATTAGTTATCTATTCCGATACACCTTTAAAGCGTTTCAATACAGTTTTTGGCAGTTTCAAATGGTATCGATACGCACTTTAAGCATTTCTATATTCCTCTGTTTTAAAGACTACATGTTTCGATGCACGAGCTAAGCGTATTGATACTCTTTATTAAATGCACATAATGGTTCTTTTTATTTCAGTAGTGTTTCGATACATAGGTTTTGTGTATCGAAACCACAGGTTGTAGAAGTACATTTATGGTAGGAAAATGGTGTCTCAACGGTTATATTGATGATTCCAACCACCCAAACGAGTAAAATTCAATGAAAGGATATAAAAACAAGTCTCAAATGTAGCAGCAACAACTATTGATCATCAAAGCAAAATCCAAGCATTTAATCCAACTTCAATCATTCAAATTGTCTAATCTTTACACAACAGCCATTAAAATCCTTAACCGAAAACTTTTCAAAAACTATCAAACTTTTTCTAAACCTATAGTCCGAGATTAAGGACTTTAAAAACACATTATAAATATTCAACATGTTCAAAGTCAATAATTTAAGACCCAAAAATAGTGAGTAAAACCCTTGAACGAAAATTATAAGGTTTAATCAAAAACTGATTTTTCTTAAACCAAAAGAGTAAAAACATTTTTACCAAGCTAATGACTTGAGAATTTAAATAAAGAACCTTTTAAAATCAGAGGATTGAATATTTCTTACCTCCAATTCTGACCCAATCAACTTTCATGGTTTTTGAGAAGGAAAATGAGTGAAAAACAAGGTTTTTGAAGAATGAAAAATTATAAATATTTATTAGAACGAAAATTAATGAAAAAAAATTAAATTTACCTTGAAAAGAAGAACGTTCTTTGCTTTAGGTATAGGGAAAACGAAAATAATAAAATAAGAGTTTAAATTTTGATATAAAATAGATTTTTAGGAAATAAATATAGCAATTTGGGTTATTAATTAAAATTTTGGGTTAAGTGCTAATTAAATAAGCCCATGGAAGTTTAAATCAATTACAATTTGAATTGGATCAAAACCCCTTAAAGATTAAAAGTTTTGGCTTAGTTTATAAAATTATCCTTAAGTTTTCTATTTTTTATAAAATAATCACTAGTTTCAAAATTTTAGGGATTCAAAGATCAATTTTCAAATTAAATTAACCAAATTCAATTTTATATTAATAAGAATTTATGATATTTTCCCATAATTTATTTTGACTAAAAATAAATTTTTAAGTACTTAATCTCGAACTAGGCTAAATCGACCCACTAACTTCCAAACCCAATTTTGAGCGTTACATTAAGTATTTTTTAAACCTTATTACAATTCCTTCGATTCATCGTCTTCGACGCAAAATCGATTGAAATTCTTGTGTGCATTCCATTAATTGCCACAAAGCATTTTCATACATCTAGGATAATGAAAGATCCATTCAAAAGTTGTTCAACCAATTTCTTTTTCTACTCTTGAGCTATCGCATGTTGAGATGAGAAATTGAAGAAACATATCAAACAAGTCATAAAAATCTTGAAGACGGTTTAGTTGATGTCCCATCGATGATAATGTAGAGGTTGATTGAGATGACTCAATCGGATCATATTTTCATCAATTTGTGAAACGATGGGTACTACCTTGAAGGCAAGCTATTTGAGGGAGCATAGAATAAAGGTTAGACATTTAAAGTAGAATGTCATAACCCATTTTATCTGGGTATTAACCCACTAAAAAAAATACAACCCATTTTTACAAACCCACTGATCCAATAGCTCAATACCAAAATAATTGACCTAAAACCTAAATTAAATAACCCTAATTAAAAAACCTAACCCCAATATTTTTCCCATCCTTAACCACTCAATAGTCAGTCGCAGCCTTCTGATTTTTCAGTACCTCGTGCATGGCTATCACTCGCAACGGTTCAGCTCTTCGTGGCTGCCACGCACGCCACCACATGCATCATCCTCTAATTTCATCGCCCCGGTCACTGCCTTAGTCACCTCACTACCCTGAAACATGTTATAAAATATTATTAGATTTATTTCTTATGTTTTATGTATGAAATCGGAGTTATAAAATTCGAGAAGAAAACAATGTAAGGATTACTTTAGATTTCGAAATATAAGAACAAGATATTCGAACATAAAACCTAAAAATATATCATCTTTATTTGGATATCTATTGAATAAAAAAAAGAGAGGAAATAAGATCGGAAAAAGAAAAACAAGTAAAAAATACATATCTTTGTTCTTTCCTTTGTAGATCTAGGCGTGTACAAACCTCCGTTCAAAAATCTGACCTTAGATTTGATCTTAGAGCTGCAAATTACTTCGGAAAGGTGGTGTTTTTCTTTTTCTGGCTACCACTGACGATGACAGTTGTTTCCTGCAAGCGGTGGTCCGCCGTAACTGATGATCGGACCAGCAGATGCAAAATCAAGGGAAGGGGATAGCATATTAGTGAGAAATATTTTTTTTGGATGATACAAACGAATTTTTTGACCAAAATGACTATATATAGTACCGTCAAAACGTCGTCTTTTTGTGTCAGTCATTGAAGACCAAAACGATATCGTTTTATCCCATCCCACCTGTGAATAAACCCGACTCGACTAGGTATTCGTGATTTTTTGAATAAAGCAGAAGTCACGACTTCGACAATCTTAGTTATATATCCTTTATGACTCAGTTCTCCAAATCATGAATTTTTGCACTTTAGTCACTGTTTTCCTTTTATTTGATCTCAAATTTGTCTTTAGTTTTGGCTTTTTTTTTTGTATAATTTAATCATTGTTTCCTTCTTGTTTTCCCTCAATTCTGCCCGATAACTTTAAAGTCTTGCTTTATAGTCACTTTTTACGTTATATTATTATATATTAATTATATCTATATTATTATATTTATACCACTGAGTATTAATTATATTTATATTATTATATTTATATTACATTATTATATGTTCTATTACCATACCATATGTTTACAATATCATGAATTATGTCATTATAGGCATAGGTTAGTGTTGCACGTTATTATATATGTAAGATTTTATATTATTAAATTATTATATGCTATGTGAAGTTTTCATATATCATATATTATATTATATGTTATTATTATAATTATAAATTATTACACGTATAATAATATACATATCCCCTTAGTGCATCATGTTATTCACATAGAATTTAATATTTATATATAATATTTTAAAGTGCTAGGCATCATTTACAATTATATAAGTCTATTGTTTTATTATTTTTTATACTATATTCACGTTGTTATATTTGTAATGTTTTTACTCTATTTGTGGATATGTTTTACGTTTTATAGAATCAGGTTACTAAGGGATCGATGTTTTTTAATTTTTTCAAAATTGACTTAAAAGTGATACAAATTTTAATTTTTTTAGATTAAATTTTAATTTTTTTATTTTCTTGCAACGACAATATAAAATCGATTGATACAAATTTTGGGCGTTGTGGGTGATAATCATTTTCAATGCGTAACCGACTTTTGGACTTAAATGTTTTGAATCTCTAATTAATTTTTAATGATGTCCGGTCTAACAATATGATCGGTGAAGACTCTCCTTTTCCTTTTTAAAAATTTAACGTTATTCGGTTAGAAATGACATCTTAATATTTAGGTGTCATCTTTTTTAATACCAATTTTCAAACAAATATCATTTTTAAATAGTTTTCAAAAATCATTATTACAACGAGGTAGCCATTTTCTTTGCTTTAGATAAGAAAAAGGCATTTCAATTGTGCTTCAACTCACTCAAGCTCTTCGTTGTCTTCCCATTACCTTCTGCTGAATATATATACCAGTATACCACTGGTTGAGGGGAGACACGAGGAATCTCATCCTCTTTCAAAATCAAATTACAGGTAACCCTGATCTAGATCTACACATTTATATCGAAAATGTTCGTGTTTTGTCTGCTCTGCACAATCAGAACAACTCATTCATTACCCTCATATTAAATGATCATCCAGTGTTAAGCCCCACATCATGTGTTTATTGAAAGAAAGTAACAGGCAAATGATCATCCAGTGTTATTCTTTAATACAGAACCATTTAATTAAGTGCATCTTTACAATTTAGGTGCAAAGATCAATTACTGTTGGCCCAAAAACCATGAAATCCGAGAGGGAAATTCAAGTGCTTAGGGACTTCAAGTCTTGCTACAAGGGCATCAGTTTCTCCTATCTTCTTAGGGTCCAAAACGACAAGATAACATCTCTGTATTGAAACTGCATACTGTGAAAGAGCAACAAAAGATTATCATGTAAAGAAAAATGACTGTCAGAAAAGAGAGAAATAGAGGGAGAAGAGTGTTTATCAGGTCCGTTTCTGACCTCAACCACAAGAATGTACCCATCTTCTTCTTCAATTCCTTTTGGGACAAAAATAGGCTCACCGAAGAATCTACGAGCCCCTGCAGACCATGTAGTGGCTGTTCTGGTTGTCAAATTTAGCTTCACTACCATATCAAATGGAAAATGAGGCAATGCTTGCCTTGACCCTGATGAAGTTGATGCATAAATGTATTCATTCTTTCCCCCTGAAAACTCCGGGTTGATAACGGGAAAATCCGAAGGCTTGTTCCATTCATTCAAGTTCTCCATCAAACATTCTTGGCAGTTGCCATTGGAGTCCAAGTTTATTGATACCTGAACAAGGTGGGGTAATAACAGCTCATCACCTTGTTTTACATTCATAATTGAGGGATCCAGTTGACCACTTTGCCAATCATATCCTGTCAGAATACCAGTATATAACATGCTTCATTACTATGCAAGACTTGAAAGTATTGTCCATAACCTCTGGAAAAAACACACTTACCAAATAATTTTTGGAAATTGAACCATTGGTAAGAACAAGCAGAAGCTTGGATTTGTATCTCTAAATTACCATCCAAATCCTTGACCTCAAAGGCATTCCCAACATGCAGCAGCCATTTCTGAGATGGAGCTTCTACCGGCACTCTCCAATCTCTCTGTCTGGCAGATTTATCGGCTTGAAAGCGAGGAAGCAAATAAATGGGAGATGTGGACTTGCTTGGGTTCACCGACAATGCAGAGATCATTGGTGATAACCCAGATATTGCTGTCATTGAACCTGCACTTAAATATATAGCACATTAACAAGTAGTTCTTTCCTGTTCGCAAAATTCTAAATCTGGTTTGCAGTTGTAATTAATTACCAATAACATCAAGCTTGATGCGGTTTCCAAACAGTATGTAATGAGTATCAGTAAAGGCCCAGTCATGGATCATCAAATGATCAGGTATGTTAAATTCTTGTTTCTGCAACAACTTGAAATCCGAGTCGAATTCTACAAAACACGGAATAAATAAATTCATAAAACTTTCACAAGTAGTTCATTTCCTGTTACATGTATACAGGACAGGCAGACCGACCGTAAAATGTAAAGTTGCTGCGAGGCAGCAGCATGTCCTCTGCATTGCATGATATTGCAAGAAGTCTGTTCCTTTGAGCATCTAGTTTATAATGAGACAATAATCTCTTGGGAGGCATCTTGAACACACCTGTGGAGCATATTATTACAAGAAGAAAATAACATTAAACTTGGAATATTTTTAATAAGGTGAATAAAGTAATATGCTAATGGATATGAAAAATGTCATGTTCAATGCTGACATTGATTGTCTCAGGAGGCGATATATTCCAATATTGGACATACTTAGAACTTACCGTGTAGCACCGGCTTCAACAGCCGAGCGGCTACATCCAAAAAATCATCGGTAGCCTTCTTCTCGGCAAACGGTATACCTTCGTTACTTCCGTTTATCACATTAAAACTGCCGACGGTGTCCAATGTCTCTGATTCAATCTCATAAGGGTCTCCTCCTTCCCATAAGCACAATAACCTTCCACCCCACCTCAACACACTTGTGTTAGCTACATTTTTCATCACCTTAACGTTACCAAGTTTTTTGCCCCCTTTCAAGACCGAAAAGGGACCCCGATGAGTAAACTGCCACGTGTCGGCCACGGGATCATGCTCCTCTACTTGTGCTTCGGTCTTCACGTACTTAGCCATGAATTTAACTTCTTTAGAAACACCATCGATGCTAAACGCTCGGAGATAACCATGACCATCTAGAGGGTGCACCGTCGAGCCGTGATCATCGGTGAATAACCCCGGACCGGTTAGATAATATGTACCAGAAGGGAAGTCCGAGGGAATTGCACCTTCCACGACATGGAGCGTGATGGGCTCGGATGTCTCTGAGCGTTGTGAGACGAATAAAAACTGATAGTCCCAAAAGGCAGCCATGGAGTCATCCTTGTCTGGTACTGTTAAAGGGCCAGAAACATGAGTATCAACAGGGCTGGGAATAGATATGGCCCGCGGAAGCTTCCTTTGTAATGATGGATGATGCAGGTGAGGGAGTTTCACCGGCGGTCGGAACCCGGCCGGAATGATATGGAATGATTTCGCTTGCATTTTTTTCTCTTTTGGAAGTAGTTTTGGTATTATAGGAGCTTGTTAAATCTGGGGGCGAGAGGGGGACTATTCCAGGGAATGCTGAAGGAATATTAATATAACCTGGCTATTAGCTAGGTTATTATATATGAAAATATGGCCACTTGGCCCAGTCTAATTTCCATGGAACTGTCATATAATTACGGATTTGCCAGTGATGTAGTGGTTGCTGGTGGGGGTTGCATTGGTCGATCATGGAAGACAAGAATGTTGCACCATTGAAATGGCAGACAAAATGTCTTTCGTTTTGTAATGGTATGGCAAGTGTAGACAAAACAAGGTTTAAGAAAAACAATATGGCACCACTGTAATAGATATTTTCACTGCTTAATCTATATGTTTTTACCTTGTTTACTGTTGTAAAGTATGAAATGGCTACAGAGGCAAAGTGAAGTGTTGGCAAGACAATGTGCATTGGGGATGGTTATTAAATATGACTGGGTAGTACTGAAACACTGATTGAGATTTGGATTCCATCAAGAGTTGTTGGTAAGATACTGCCGGAAAATGACAAAAATAAACTAAAGGAAACAAACAGAAAGCAGTGGACCAGGTTTTTACATTTCCTACTTCGGCCGTCTATTGAGGAATATGCTGATCTCACCTTCAACTTAACCCTCAATTCTTGAACTTTCACTAAATATTGCCAACTTGCATGGATTATTTAATTTGCAATTCAGATTCAGTTGATCCCAATATATATATTCCTTCATTTACCTACCGACCGATCAATGTTGTACGTCTACGACACAAAATAAGATTGAAAGTGCAAATCGTATACCTCTTTCTCATACTTTCATTTGTATTTTTGCTTTAAATTAGAGGTTTAGAATTTTAGGTTAAGAGTTCTAGTTAGGGTTTAGGAAATTAGGGATAGAGTATAGGGTGTAGGATATAGAAAATATGGATTATGATTTAAAATTCAATTTTTTAAAAAATTTCATCAGGAGACATGAATGGAGATATAATAAAAAGGCAGACGATTTTTACCCTAAAATCATATTCAAGGACGAAATCAGGCGTTTAAAATCAAATATAAATGTTAGAAAAGTAGGGATAGATTTATATTTAGTTTAAATTTAGAGAAAAAATATGTAAATCCACGACATAAATAGTTTCGCCCAAAAATAAAACTATAATTTAAAGATAAGAAAACAAAATACAAATTTTAAAAGATACAAAACAAATTATAATTATTTTAATTTTTTAAATAAAATATATAAAAAAAATTATTTGCCTTGTATTGCGAATTTTTTAAGTAGGATAAAATATATTTTGGATCACAACTTAAAGATAATTGTAACACATGGCTGCTCTTAAATTATGAATTTATTTTAAATTTTTCTATAGATTTTTAAATATTTTAATTTTATCTTTAAATTCTAACCACAATTCTAGATTAATCTCTAAACTTTTAAATATTTTATTTTTATCCCCATATATGACCCTTTTTAAAATTGGCCTCTAAATTTTTTTATATCAAATTATCGTTTATATCACATCATATTAGTACACAATATATATTGGTGTTTCATGACCATTAATAATTTTTATAATAATTTTATTAATATAATATATGATTAGCATATATTGATAATTTATGGATGAAACTAGAATGTTCAAAAAGTGTGAATAGAAAGTCATCTTTTGATGGTGAACCATCACAAGTTTGGAGACCGTTTCAAAATGAATGTTATAGATTAAAGATTAAAATAAAACATTTAAAAATTAATTTAGAATGAGTGACATAATTTTGAAACGTGTGATTCAGTTAACTCTCACAATCTCTAATAATTAATTATCAACAAAATTGTTATTAAATAAAATAATGAAGAAATAAAACAAGAATAAAGAATAAGAATGAAAGAACAAAGAGAAGATATAAAGATAGATGTTTATATTGTTCTCAACATTAACTTGTGTATAATGCCTTCACAAGCTCATCTATTTATAGGTATAAGAAGTACATAATATATTAAACTCTAATTAATGAAGATAATATTTATAATGATAGAGTTCTTATTATGATAAACATCCACATAGATAAATATTATTCATAACACTCCCCCTTGGATGTCTATGAAGATAATATGCCTCGTTAAAACCTTACTAAGATAAAAACCCTATGGGAAAAAATATTCTTTGTGAAAGAAAAAGAGTACACACATCTTTGATACGCATAACATGTTGCCTCATTAAAAACCTTATTAGGAAAACCCATTGGGACAAAACCTTGGTTAAGGGGAAAAGAGTGTAACGCGTATTTACTCCCCTCATGAAAATATCACATAATATCTTTGAATCTTCATAATTCAATATTAAATACTATCCTTAAATATTGAGGTAGATCATTTACATTAAGAGACTTAACAACCATAAATGTGATCAATAAATATGCGTTATGCATGTGAAGTCTCTTTAAATATCTTTTTCTGTATGTCGATTGCTGTACAAGGATTTGAGAAGATCTCTTTATGAGTCTTAATGATATTCAAATCATCGACATACACCACAATAAAAATTCAGAGCTAAATCTCTTAATAAAAATGCTTGGAGGAAATTAAATAATTCATATAGCATCATACTAAATAAGTATTCATTGAGGCGATTATATCAAATACGCCTAAATTGTTTCAATCCATGAAAGATATATTCAATATGCTTGAATAATATTCTCGAGAACTTGAATGAATTGCTTATGGCAATCTAAATCTTTCCGGAAGTTTTATGTAAATATTACTGTCAAGAGGCCCATTCAAATATGAAGTAACAACATACATTAGACAGAAATCGAGTAATTTTATTTATTGTCAGACTGATTAAAATCTAAAAGTAGTTACATCCACCACCGAGAAATATATTTTCCTCATAATCAATTTCATGTCTTTGTGAGAATCCTTGTGCAGCCAAATGAGTTTATATCTCATGATTTTCCCTTTTGATTTCTCTTTCTTACAAAGGCTCGTTTATATCCACGAGTTTTATAAATTTCAATATACGGGCTATAGGCCCAAATACTTCTCTTTTCAAAAATGATTTTAGTTTCGCCTTAATTGACGCCAATCATTTCTTTGTTTACATTGACTAATTGACAATGATTCATGATCCACATCATCAAATAAAATCTCTAGTGCTATATTGCATAAAAATATATAAATGACTTCGATTTAATTTCAGTTCCACTTATAACAGACATGACATAATATATTGAGATCTCTTTATTATCAGGTACTTGATTCATATCAATATCTCTGTTGGATACCATTTAATATCTTCTAGAGATTTTTATAATCAATGATTCTTCGATCAGACCATCATAGAATATAGCTCATTTTCTTTTTCGAGGATTTCTTTGGAACTTACTTGTCTACTACGCTTCTGTTAGAGTATGCCCAAAGACCAATCATATGATGTTTGTATGGATACTTTTATTTACCAATTTTATTGAATAAAAGTATTGTCATTGTTGTTTTCAAATATATGTGTCAATGCATAACATAAACTGAGAAACAATAAGGTCCATATAATAATATATGTATTATTATTAAAAGATCTTTAGTCAAGTATTATTATGAGTATGGACAATAATAATACGCTTAAGACTAACATGTGATTAATTGATGACAATGAGTTGTCATTGACATAGAGATGTTAGAATTAATACATGAATATATTAGTAGAGAATAATATATTGGATTGACCCACTATAAGCATATATCTTGGATTATTATGTGACGGTCACGATATTGCTCATAGTAACAACTATATGTTTGATCCTTAGACTTGAGATTATTACTATCTTAACATATGTTATTTTATGTCTTGATGCAGTTAAACGTGTCTCGTAATAAGTTACACTATAAAAACTGATATTAGACATATTACAATGTATGTAGTGAGATGTGAATGATCAAGATAGGATTTTTCCTTCCTAACATAATAAGAAAATATATCAAAGGCCACTTGATTGAGTGAGACTAAAAATGCATGACCATGCTTGAATACGTTGATATGAGATATCACAAATTATTCATTAAAAGTAGTCCACTCTAGATATCAAGAAACATTAAAATAGGCTATACAAGTGTGACTATTCCAAGACTTGCGTCTATTAAAAATATAAAAGGACAAAAGGATATAATACATTAAAAGAGTTGGTCATGGATATGATACATCGAATCATGACCTCTTGTAACTTAGAAAAAAATGATATATTACTAGATGTCACTCATTGTTTTTAATATTAGAATTGTTCTAATATTATTACTAACGTTACAATGAGCCTACAGGGTCACACCCAATGGTTGAAACGGAGCAAAAATATATTTAAGTATAAGTAGATTATATTTAATCTCGAATTTTAAATAAAGGACATAATTAAAGTAATTATATCCCTTTTAAATTCGAATTAAATATAGATTCTGAAATTTAAGGAAATAATTAAAGTAATTATTTCCTATAAACCAATTCAGAATCAAACTTTTATACTTAAGGTTACACCTATATAAAGGATCAATTGGTTTAGCAGTCATAACACAGAATTTCGAATTCCCAAATCCTAGAATCACGAAAAACTGTTTTTCAAGATTTTGCTTTCTCAACCGGGTGAACTGAGTAGAGGCCAAGACAATATTCGTGGAGGCTAAAAATTCAAATTTTTGAATGATCGTGATTGTAGCAAATCCAGTTGTTGTTTTTGCTGCTTATCAAGGAACCCAATGTAAGTTATCGCTTCTCTTCCTCCCAATTTCGGATTAAACATACATGGATCACTGGAAAAACCGTCGTAATTTTGTTCCGCTGCACCATGGAGTGTGCCGGCGGTCCCAACAGCTTCAAGCTTAAGTTAGACTCATTAACAACTAGAGTTTGTCATTCCATAACATTAAATTTAATCGGAGCATTCATAGCTGGTATACGTGACTTAGTCACTCTTTTAGGTTTAGCAAAATCATCTGGTAATTGATTTGCTAAATGAATTATCCATTGAACTTATAGTTCACATTATGTAACACGTGGATCAAAAAGAGAAAAGGATAATTCATTTCAACTTGTTTCTTTCCCCAGCTATTTATTTTCACCCCTAATGCTGGGTAAATTGACTCATTAAAATGATAGTCAATAAATCGGGTTGTAAATAAATTTCCTATCAAAAGCCCAAGATATTTAAATCTGATTCATATTCCTAATAAAGCTCATCTTTGTATGTTGTGGTGGAGCAATTAGAACATATATCACACAAAAAAAATCTAAGAAGAAAAATATTTTGTTCTTGACCAAAAACCATTTGTAATAGGGAGAACTTATGATTATTTGTTGGCTTGATGCGAATTTGTGATACTACATGCAAAATTACATGTCATCAACATTATCATGATTGATTGTATTTATAAAATAATTGAGGAGTTCCTAAAAGACAATTATTTACTATCCTTCTCATGGTACTTTATACATCTATTATACACCAACTTGAGCTGAAATATAGAATCTTTGCACAATATTATATATTCCGTTATCACTCCTTACAAAGTCAAAATTTATAGAGAATGCAAATATTATTACATATTCTGTACATACAGGAATATCCAGGGCCGAAGCAGCAGTGAAGCAGTGCTGAGGCCGAGGCAGAGACGAGGCCGCGACAGCATCCAGAGTGTCAACATCAATATTGTAGGCAAATGAAAGACAAAAATATAGAGAACATTTTGAAAGATACAGCACACCAATTGAACCAGGCTAGCGCACTAAAAGCCCAAGTCAAAGACCGAACGAGAAAAACTTTCGAGAAGGTTGCAAACTTGGAAATATCAGAAGACTTGCTCCTTACTCCAAGTTAAAATCTATTTAGGAAATGTTTGCCCTAGGTTAAGACTATATATAGCCTAGCCAGCCACATTGTTCTGAGAGCCGATTTTAGAGAAACCCTTCCCCTAAGATTTGTACCTATTCATATTATGTTCTAAATCTCTTAGGGATAGGTGAAGGTTGTAGATATTAGTGAGAGGAGATTGTTTCTTGTTTCTTTGTTCTAATGCAATAATAATATCAAAGTTTGCTTATCCTATTTCCATTCCTTGTTCTTGCATTCAAGCTCGAGAGAGAAGTTTATAAGTAATCTATTTATCTAGCATCGAGAGAGTTAGATTCACGAAAGGGATAATTACGGTGTTGACGACATTAACTCGGCCTAGAGATAGGTTAAGAGTTTCAGAAGCTAGAAGAAGTGTTGGATTGGTTGGTGGTTATCGTTGATTTACGTTGAGAGGTATCGTCAAGGACCAGTTATCAACAACACTCTGACTTAGAGATAAGCGGAGTCAACTACGGACACTTTGCTAAACTTTGATGCATCTTCCCAAGAGCAAGAGATTGTCGCGGCAGAGAACACTAACGCTGCCGAGGTTGTATCTGCATTACTGCCAAAGCAGTGTTGTGTAATTGTATTGGACAAGAAGAAGATCAATCGAATCCATTAATTGGCACCGCTGGATCCTACCCACTTTCTCTATATCGTTCTCAACCCTTTATTTTATGTTTTGTTATTTAATTATTTAGTTAGTTAAACAAATCCACTTGTCTGTGTTTTTACTTTATCTTTTAGGAGCAAGGGAACAAAGAGAGACATATTAAGTATACCAGTCCCTGTGGAGACGATACACGATATACTTATCACTTTATTACTTGCAATGTGTACACTATATAGTTGCGGTATTATTACATGGTTTTCCCTTGTTGACGCAAGTCTCCATGTTCTATAATGCTACCAATGCCTCCACAAGGATGATGCTAGATTCTTCCGCAAATGTGACACTTTTGGATAGAGCATCCGCGGAGGCCATTGAGATTCTGAACAAACTTGCAAGGAACGACTTCCAGTTTCCTACATCAAGGCGAGGAGGAATGAAACGCCATGCTATGACCCATGAATTAGACACAACCAGTTTGGTGGCAGCACAATTGGCTTATCTGACCAAGATGGTTTAGAATATGCAAGCCCAGCAAAATATACATGAGGTTAAGACAGTCAACTCATCTGATTACATGCAAGATGAGGAAACTAGTCTGTATGTTGGAATTTATAACAGGAACAATCAAATGATGTCCAACAATTACAACCCATCTTGGAAAAGACATCCAAACTTTTCATGGAGTAACCCCAATAATGCCTTAAATCCAATCAACCAAGCCCCTGGATTCCAGCACCAAAGTTAGAACCTGCCGCAGCAGCATGCATAACAGTCCATGCCACAACAGTATGTACAACAACAACAGTCTCTAAATGCTCTGGCAAATTCTCTCACGACCTTCATGTTAAAGACTGATTCATACATGGCCAAGAATAGCCGCTTCATGAAGCGTACTGATGACTTCATGAATCGAACTGAGATAAGACTGCAGAACCAGGAGGCTGTAATCAAGTCTTTAGAAACCCAAGTTGGTCAATTTGCCCAATGACAAAACACTCGACCACCAAGGGGTTTACCTAGCAATACTGAGGTTGTTAAGGTATTAGGCCACGAGCAATGCAAGGTAAATACGATAAGAAGTGACCTACAATTAAAAGATAAAGAAGAGACCTCAACCGATAGAGTCCAACCAGAAAAGCAACATCACGAGGACTCAGAAGCTGAGCAGAACCCTACCGAAAGCACTGCCACGACAGCATAACCTACAGTACCTGAAAATCCTACCGAGGCAGCTATAGATAAGTTCACCCCAGGTATTAAACTCAATATCTAAGAAAACCTGGAGGACATAAGACCACCACCTCCTTTCTCGCAGAGGTTAAGAAAGCACAAACAAGATCACCAATTTTGGAAATTCCTAGACATCTTACAGTAAGTCCATATCAACTTGCCATTAGTTGAGGCTATTGAACAAATGCCCAACTATGCCAAGTTCTTAAAGGACATAATATCCAAACGAAGAAGGCTAGGGGAATTTGAAACGGTGGGATCCACTAAAGGTTGCATGGCCATGCTATATAATCGCATGCCGCCTAAGCTAAAGGATCCTGGATGCTTTATAATCCCCTATGCGATTGGGGATGGTTATGAAGAAAAGACCCTATACGACTTGGGAGTAAGCATCAATCTAATTCCCAAATCAGTTTTTCAAAAACTTGGAATAGGAAAGACAAAACCAACAACAATACTACTCCAACTTGCGAATCGGTCCTATGTGCATCTTGAAGGCAAAATTGAGGACATTCTAGTTAAGGTCGATAAGTTTATATTTCTTGTCGACTTTCTCGTCCTTCATTGTGAGGCCGACGACAATGCACCGATCATCTTGGGTCGACCTTTCCTTGCTACTGGACGCACCATCATCGATGTGGAAAATGGTGAGCTCATGATGCGGATAAACGATCAACAAGTCAAGTTGAATGCCTTCCACAATCTAACAAATTCAGACGCTCCAGCAGAATGTAAGGCTCTCCATACACCAGACCAGGGTACTAAAACATCCTGCCTGGGCAGCACGCTCGGTAGACTATTCGGTAAGCGAATAAAGCCCAAAGGAGAAGTCAAATGCACTAAAGGGACTGATCAACACGTGAAGCAAGATACGAGCCAGAAAGAGATAATCAAATTGGGAGATGCTTTCACTTGCACTCCACAAGTAACATAATCTCTTTCCTTCCATTTTATTTATTATATTAGGACTAGTTTTATATGTTGTTATATTTTATTTTTAGTATTTTATGTTTTTAAGTTTTTTTGATAAATAAAACAACGAATGCAGAAAAAGTATTTCATAGCAGGAAGTCTATTGTTGCGGTATTGCACTGTGTCAGAGCCGCAAAAATCCTAACGGGCAGAAATAGTGCAACGGCTCTCTGCCGAGAAATCCATTGCGGCAGTAACTGTTCAGCAAGGTAGTAAATGCCTAACGACTAATTTTTAACAGTCATATTTTTTACAGCCTATATAAATAGCTCCCTTGCTTAGAATTTCCCACTCTTGCATTCTTACTAATCTTCTTTCTTTCACAATCTTGCTCTCAATTACTTTAGCCCTCATCTACTTCTTGAAATTTTCAGCAATCTTTTCAAGTACTCCAGACTTTGCTCAAGGCAATCAATAACTACAATCATGGCCGCTTACAACCGCTTTTACCCTGCCGCCATTGAAGAGCAATTCAACCGTTCTTTTGTTGCTCGATAGCTATGGGAGGAGCAAGGATTTCAGTACTTGGATGAAGATAATTATGGCATCGAATAGTTCTTGTTCGAAAAAACCAAATACCAAGATTGGGAAATCTTCTGTCTCCAACCTCCTCCAGCAATGCCATGAACGTCCAAGAGTTTTATGCCTACATGCCGAGCGAAGAAAATTTATATGTCCACTGTCGAGGGATGCTAGTCGCCCTTAATGCCGAAGTAATCAACCAACTCTATGGCCTCACTTCGTTGTCCAATACACATAGTGATTTTGAAGAGGAAGTCATCGATGTTGACTTCGAGCAAATCAAAGAGAATCTTTGTTACGATGATACCCCTCGGGAGACCGATAACCATAGAGGATCCGTAACAAGATTGAGCCTCAAACCCGAGGCTAAGATGTGGTGCACCTTTGTCAAAAGACGTCTAATGCCCACATCGCATAACAGCACAGTCGACAAGAGACGTTTGGTGCTCATCTAGTCCATAATCAACAAGAGGACCATCAGCGTTAGAGAAATTATTCTCCAAGAAATTTATGATTGCGGTAAGAAAGACAAAGACCCTTTATGTTTCCCTTCTTTAATCTCTGTTTTGTGTATTGCTATAGGTGTACCAGTCGAGGCTACAGACGAGTACACACCGAATCGAACAGGATGGTCTAAAGATTTCTATCGCCGAGTCATGAAGATAACCCAGGAAGATCCTGTCCAAGCAACACCGTAGTAGTTCACTGCTGACTTTACTGCCGGAGGGCAGTACATGGCAGAAGTACCCACATCTGCCCAGGGCCCTGCCGCAGCAGACCCTTACCAAGAAATTCTACATAGGATGGCAGCCATGGACCTTCGCCAACAATGCTACATGGAGTACCAGCACGACTTCAACACATCTCTCGCCAACATGATGATGACAAGCTTCCCAAATCAAGGGGCGCAATTCCCAAAATTCCCAACTAATATCTTTGTCACTGCCGCCCCTTATACCGAGACAACACCTGCCCTAGGGTCGCAACCATTTTTCCAACCACGGTCGCCTCAAGAGTTTCATGCTGTCGGACCTTCCAGGCCGGCCAAGTCTGCCAGAGTATCCTCTACTAGCCAAAGGTCGTCCAAGAGGCGAGCTATTTTTAACTCTCGCCAACGGAATCCAATCCCTCTTCCCAGTCTCATTAGAGATATTCTGTCTCGCGAGATTGACAAATACCACAGTTCGTCACATGAACCAGCAATACCCACTGCTACGGTAGGGGGCGGGACAGAAATCATGCACATAGAAAATATTGACGACGTGGAAGGAGATGAAGTTACTGCACCACCATAACGCACACCGTCCAGTCGAGTTCAGCCGTATCGGCAAGCCAAACAACAAAAATCACCAGCAGAAGGATCTAGCCGGAAAACGTCAGCGGCACGGCCTAAGAGAATGCTTCGTACAAGCAGCTCCTCGGAGTCGTTATAAATGATTTCTTTTAATGCTTTTGTCTATTTCCGTATTGAAATTGTTGTTTGCCGCAAGTATTGAGCATTGAGGATAATGCTCGGTTTGAGTTTGGGGGTATTGTAGGTGTAGAAGCACTGCCGAAGCAATCCACTGTCGCGACATTACCATGAAAAAAAGGGAGTATTTTTTTTGAAATTTTTGGCAATATTCTCTTTCTTGAATTACTATTTTCAATCTTGCACTGCTCTATAACTTTGCTTTAGTTTACTCCTTTAAGGCTATAGAAATCTTTCTCCTTACCATGGCCAAGTTCTGTTTTAAAGGGATAACCATAGGATACTCATGGAGTAAAACTTAGAAGCTTGCTTTAGGGTTAGAAAACAAATAAACACTTTTTGGATTTATTTGATTTAGGAGTTTTTTTAATTAACTTAGGTGATAAAGACTTAAAACCTTTTAGAAAAATAACTTGAGGTGCCTATCATTGGCTTTAGTTTTGCTCTCCTTCATGCTAGAGGTGCCCGAAATTGGCTCTTGTAATGCTAAATAGGTGGTTAAAAATAAAAAAAATAAAAAAATAAAAAGAAGAAAATAGAAAACGCATATCTTGAGGTGCCCGAAACTGGCGCAAGACTTGTTGTTTTAAGAAGATAGCTTTAATCTAAATTCTACTTGTCTTGAACTTAAAGTTTATCTAAGAAAGCCTTGAATCAACCTTTTCCATAAAACGCATACACTCACCTAGCCTTATAGCTTGTTTTTTAGTAAAAAGTCATTGGGTAAACTGGTGGCTAAAACAGAGAGATAGACATGACCATGGTAGGGAGAATAGATAGAAAAGTAAGATCAAAAGGGAGTAAGGTTCAGCAATTTGATGTCTTGCATTGCTTGAGGACAAGAAATAGTTCGAGTTTGGGGGTATTTGATAAGTGCCTAAAAGGAAGTTATTTACTACCCTTCTCATGGTAATTTATGTATCTATTATATACCAACTTGAGCTGAAATATGGACTCTTTGCATAATATTTGATATTCCGTTATCACTCCTTACAAAGTCAAAATTTATAGAGAATGCAAATATTATTACATGTTCTGTACATGTAGGAATATCCAGGGCCGAAACAGCAGTGAAGCAGTGCTGAGGCCGAGGCAAAGACGAGGCCGCGCAACATCTAGAGTGTCAACATCAACATTGTAGGCAAATGAAAGACAAAAATATAGAGAACATTCTAGAAGATGTAGTGCACCAATTGGACCAAGCTAGCGCACTAAAAGCCCAAGTCAAAGACCGAACGAGAAAAGCTTTCTAGAAGGTTGCAAACTTGGAAATATCAGAAGACTTGCTCCTTACTCTAAGTTAGAATCTATTTAGGAAAGGTTTGCCCTAGGTTAAGACTATATATAGCCTAGCCAGCCACATTGTTAAGAGAACCGATTTTAGAGAAACCCTTCCCCAAAGATTTGTACCTATCGAAATTATGTTCTAAATCTCTTAGGGATAGGTGAAGATTGTAGATATTAGTGAGAGGAGATTATTTCTTGTTTCTTTATTCTAATGCAATAATAATATCAAAGTTTGCTTATCCTATTGCCATTCCTTGTTCTTGCATTCAAGCTCGAGAGAGAAGTTTATAAGTAATTTATTTATCTAGCATCGAGAGAGTTAGATTCACGAAAGGGATAAGTACGGTGTTGACGACACTAACTCGACCTAGAGATAGGTTAAGAGTTTTAGAAGCTAGAAAAAGTGTTGGATTGGTTGGTGGTTATCGTTGATTTACGCTGAGAGGTATCGTCAAGGACCAGTTATCAACAACACTCTGACTTAGAGATAAGCGGAGTCAACTACGGACACTTTGCTGAACTTTGATGCATCTGCCCAAGAGCAAGAGATTGCCGCGGCAGAGAACACTAACGCTGCCGAGGTTGTATCTGCATTACTGCCAAAGCAGTATTGTGTAATTGCATTGGACAAGAAGAAGATCAATCGAATCCACTAATTGGCACCGCTGGATCCTACCCACTTTCTCTATATCGTTCTCAACTCTTTATTTTATGTTTTGTTATTTAATTATTTATTTAGTTAAACAAATCCACTTGTCTTTGTTTTTACTTTATCTTTTAGGAGCAAGGGAACAAAGAGAGAGATATTAAGTATACCAGTCCCTGTGGAGACTATACACGATATACTTATCACTTTATTACTTGCAATGTGTACACTACATAATTGCGCTATTATTACACGTATCAATAATCTGGAAAATGTGCTCGTAATTTTATCAACTGGGTAAGTAGCCTCGCAAACACAAAGTTACGGGTTAATAATAACGATACACATAATCATCTAGTCGATGCATCGACAAAAATCATAAAATATCTAGATGGTCTTTAAGAAAGGTATATGGGCCCATATATATCACATTGTGATAAGTGATCAAAATTCCTATTTTTTATACCATTCTCTCACTCGATTATTGCTAGTAAAGGACAAATTTAATGACAATATTGGATAATTCTGCTTATTTCTATATTTCAGCATCTTAATACTCAATTTATGAATTAATCTATTATTCGGCATAAAACGGATGCATTTGATGGTTTTCTTTCTTAAGATAAGAAACTGCATCATAGGAATTGCCAAGCAAAAAAGATGGATGCTGGAAACTGAAGCTGAAATGCAGATAAGTACCCGCCCCTACAGCAGTATACTGCCTCGGTAGCAGTATATTACCTCGGCAACATATTGACGCTGCGACAGCATCTATGGCCGCGGTAGCACCTGAAAAGGCAAATGTCAATATGGTTGGCGATTTGAAGAGAAAAATAAGGTGAACATTTTAAGACAAGCGGCATAGAAATCTGAGTTAGGAGACACACGAAAATACAATGTCAAAGGCCATGTGGGAAAAGAATTGTAATAGGAATAAACTAGGAAATAAAATAAAGATCTTTTATTTATGTACTTAACTTGTGTTTTACTCCAAGTTGTATTCCTATTTTGAATAGGATTGTTCTAGGCCAAGCCTATATAAACCATAGCCTATGTTGAGAGGAGGATATCTTGAAATCAAGTGTTCATAGAAAACTCTAAACTCCTCTATCGTCCCCTAGGGTTTAGGTAAAGGTTGTCGAGTATTTGTGAGAGGATATTGTACTTTGTTTCTTGTTTCAATGCAATAATAATATCAAAGTTTGCTTATCCTATTGTCATTCTTTGTTCTTGCATTCAAGCTCGAGAGGGAAGTTTGCAAGTAATCTATTTATCTAACATCGAGAGGTGTAGATTCACGAAAGGGATAAATATGGTGTTGTAGACACTAACTTGGCCTATACTCTTTTGGAGGCACCGGGAGATAGGTTAAGAGTTTCAGCAGCTAAAAGAAGTGTTAGATTGGTTGGTGATTATCGTTGATTTATGCCGAGAGGTATCGTCAAGGACTGGTCATCAACAACACTTTGACTCAGAGATGAGTGGAGTCACTTACGGACACTTTGCTGAACTTTGATGCCTCTGCCCAAGAGCAAGAGATTGTCATGGCAGAGAACACCAATACTGCCAAGGTTGTATCTGCAATACTGTCGAAGCAGTGTTGTATGATTGCATTGGACAAAAACAAGACAATTGAATCCACAATACGATACAATTGGATCCTGCCCCACTTTTCCATCCTTGATTTCTTGATCATTTATCTTTATTGTTTTAATTAGTTTTCTTAGTTATAATTAAACCCCAATAATTTGTGTCTTTTATTTTATTGTAGAGTGAGAAGAGAAAAGGTAGCATATTAAGTGTACCAATCCCTGTGGAGACGATACTCGATAAATGCTTATCACTTTATTAATTGTCGATGTATACACTTGCACTCAAATTGCGCTTATATTACACGTATCATCTTGTATCCGTTCCAGAAAATTAATAGCACTCTATCTTAGATGTTGATGATTGAATAATCAAATTGCTTCCATAGCAAGTATCATGTGAAATATTACCATGAAGAAAATCTTAGTTCTTCAATAAATGACCACATAAAAGTGTTAGCAAATTTTCGCATCATAATTGAACCGGGATGGTCTAACCGATCATGCCAAATAAAATTATTAGTAAACATCTAGTTTACAATAGCATGAGCTTCAATTTGTATTAATTCTTATGTAGTATAATTTGGATGACAATGTATGTAATTTTGTCAAAATTTTCTTATTGGCTTGAGTTATACTCGTAACATTGAGATAATCAACATTCCTTTGATAGATATTCTCATTATATTTCTGCAAATATCTTTAAAAATCAATAAGTTTCTTTGCGAATTTGACGAGCATAATGCACAGTAAATATGGAATAAAGTTCCATTTGGCAATAATATATTTGCTCAGTTGGAACCTTCTATGATATTAGTACTTTCGGATATAGTATTCACATTATTCCCTTGAATTTAAAATGGGAAAATATGTGTAACCATGCACCTTTTAATATGTACTTTATTTCATTCATTCACTTCGGGGAATGAAAAATGTGTGCTTTGTACTATTCACTTCAGGAAATGACAAAATATTAAATATAGCACATTATATCAAATCAGTTATCTATCAAAGATAAACTCTCAAAAGATCTTCCGAAGCATTGATATTTTAGCACTTTGAGATATAGTACTCATATTTCCTTTGTATTTAAATAGGAAAATATTTTTTATACTTAAATATTGTATGAGTATTTGCACTGTCTGCTAAGCATAAATCGCCATAAATTATTGCTTATTTTATTTCAGAATTAATCATATTCTTTTAAAGGAAAAATTAACATAAAAGATAAATAAATAATATATAAAGTAAGTTAACATAAATAAATAATAAATAAAAGTAAATTAACATAAATAAATAAATTAACATTAAATTAAATAAAATAAATATCAATTATTCCTTTTAGAATTTATAAAGAAAATAAATGGCGAATTATTCCCTTCAAGGGTTATGAGAAAAATTATCAATATCCAATTGAGTTGGATCAGTAACGCCATTATTTTCGCCACAAAGAAAATTTGTTTATATTTTCTTTAGTTTATCATTCATGATTATGGATAAAGTCCATAATACTTCGGCGTTTCACAAGTACGAGATCAATGGTTTGTACCATTGCATTGATAACATAAAAATTTTGATATGATCTCTATCATTCTTGTCATCTTTATAATTCTACATCTGTGGATATAAGCATTCTCAAAATAATCATCTTATCCATGTCTATTTTATGATCTCAATCATGACTACAATTACTAATGTGACATTTATTCTTTCCGCTATAAAATATCATATTCACTTCAGGGAATGGAGCGAAGAGTGATAGGTATTTAAAACCCTTGTCTGATATTATGTCTGTAAGACAACATTAATGTGTGAAAAGTGGAGTATGCTTTTCTAACATATCCTCATCAGTGATACTCTTTCACATAATTGAGTTTTATTCACTAACCATATAATGAATTATCACGTTTAAACTCACTTCAAGTAATGAAACAAATTCAATAATCGCATGGAACAAACATCATACTTACATTCACTTTAGGGAATGACATAAATCAAATAATCGCATAGAATAATCATCATGCTTGCATTCACTTTAGGGAATACCTCCCATAAAAATTCTTTAATCAAGACGATTTTCGTAACTTGAACTTGGGAGAAGTTTATAGTCGAATTTTCGACCTAAGATAGTATTGCTTTCAAGAAAATATAAACTTTATAATATTCATACTATTAAATAGTAATTGATCAACCAATATATATATAATAGGGAACAAAAATTTAATCCTTATACGCGACGTTGTTAAACCAGTCCACAAGATCCTTTAAAAGGAACCTCCTTTGAGACCAGTAACCTCGCAGAACGAGATGTCCAATTAATATACTCGGATTAAACCAACATAACAAAGAACATATTAATTAAAGATTTAATATTTTTTCTAATATCATGTAATACTTAGAACATGATTAAAACATAAACTTTTATCATAATAATAAAATAAATAAATATTAGTTATAATAAAAACAAAAATCTTAAATTAAATAAGTAAAACATACCGAATTTTTCACTATATGGTAGATTTAGTTACCAATATCTTGTTAAAATCTTTTTTGGGAATTATCAATAAGAACCACGGTATTTGAACCACTTTATCGCTACACAAACACCAAACAACCAAAGATTTTTAATAAATTAAAAATCAAATCAAAGATCAAGAGAGAAAAATAACCGATAATAAAATATAATTGAGGGAGAAGAACTTATCTTTGATTTATGTTAGTAATAAATTCTTTTCAATAACTCCTTCAAGATTCAAGCGAAAAACGCCTCCGTTGGTTAGAGTCTCGTGCTGATAACGTGTTATAAATGAAATAATGAAGAAATAAAATAAGAATAAAGAACAAGAATGAAAGAACAAAGAGAAAATATAAAGAAGATATTTGTATTATTCTCAATGTTGACTTCTATACAATGCCTTTACAAACTCATCTATTTATAGGTATAAGAAGTACATAATATATTAAACTCTAATTAATGGAGATAATATTTCTAATGATAGAGTTCTTATTATGATAGACATCCACATAGATAAATATTATTCATAACAAAAATAAGGTTTTAATTAAAAAACAAATATACAAACTATAATTTTCATTTAGATGTCATTTTTTGTCTAAGTAGATATATGATGTTTTATTTTTTTATTTTTAAAAAATCTTCTATAGGGAGATGTACTCACTTTTGTATGAGGTAAATCTGGTACGACCTACTTGTTTCACTCATTTCAAACTGCCATATCCTGCTTGGTATGCTGTCAATGCACGTTTTAAATAGCATGCTGACTTAACGGGGCACTAAATAGAGAACTACATAGTATTCAAGAAGATGATGCAAAACTTAATCAATATTGGGGTTCTAAAACTTGAGTTATCGAGTATGGCAGTCATCTCTTCACCAAAATATGGTGAACGCTAAGGATATGAAATGAATAGGGTGGTTCAGGAGCAATACCCAATCTAGGAGTGTTAGGTGCGTCTCAATTTGGTTTTCATGTTTTATATGATAGCTTGCATTGATATTCTTGCATCTTTTATTTTCCTTTTATGTTTAAATCAATCTTGCTACTATTGGCCTAAAAGTAACAACGATTTTATATAAAGGCCACGTACTTTTTAATTTCAATAAAGATATGCATTTTTTCCAATTATTTTGCATACATCCCCTTATCTTAAAAATTCCTTGGATGTTACGCGCTTATAGTAACTTGGATTCAAGTAAAAAATTAATGGGAGGTTGGATCAATTTTGAAGGTTAGAATTGTTTAAACCTCTGAAACCTAAAGTTTTTTTTTAATGAAATTCCTATATTCTTGGATGATTGCAACAATCTTCAAAGTTTTAAATCAATAAAATCAGTTTTCTTGATAAAATTTTCATTGTTTTTGATGATTTTTGTTCAAGGGATTTATATGGCTGTTTTTTATGTTTAAATACATGAACCTTGAAGTGTTTAGATGTAATTAAGATGGATTTTAAGTATCTAATCTCGAACATAAGGTTTAGCGGTGTTCGGAGAGGTTTTTAATAAGTTTTATGGTATTTTTAGGGGTTGTTTGGTTTTGGTCCGACTTGAGAGATGTTTGGGTGCGTTTTAATGTACTAAACCCTCTGATTTTGATTATTGAATGAGGTCAAGAGGTATAGGAAAAAAATTGAGGGAGAACGGAAAGTCAAATCGCGTTTTTGGGTGATTTGTCAAGCAAGTTTTGGTAAATCGATGAGTGTACTATGAGGGTTGCCAATTCGGCTAGGTTTTAAATGTGTTTTCAAAGGTTTGGGGGTGTATGGAAGGTGTGAAAACCTGTTTATACTTAGAAGTAAGTTTAAAGTATTGCTTTCTTAAACGTTCCTATATTATGCCTTTTTTTTACTATGATTAGTCATGCTAGTATTATACTTGTGCATATATGAATATGCATGTGTTTTCTGTAACACCCAAAAAATAGGCCTGGAAGTTAGTGGGTCTATTTAGCCTTAGTTCGAGACTAAATTCTTAAAAATTGATTTTTGGTCGAAATAAAATATGGAAAAATATCCTAAAATCATTATTTAATATATATTTGACGTTGGTAAACTCAATTATGAAAATTGACCCTTAAAACTCTGAGATTTTGAAAACAATAACTATTTTGTAAAAATTTAAAAATTAAGGACAATTTCATAAAAGAAGCCAAAAATTTGAATCTTTAAGGGTCTTTAATCCAATTATATCCTATCTGGTCTAGGCTTTCCAATTTTTAATTAATTGAAACCAAAAATTATACTTTAACTCAAAATACTAATTAAACTTGATTTTTAATTCTTTAAAACCTATTTAAGCATCATAAACCTAACCTATTTTTATAATTTTTGTTTTCCCTCTTCCCAAGGCAGAGGACCATCAATTTTTCAAAGTTAAAACCTAAATGTTTTCATTAATTTCGTCTGAACTAGATTATATTAACTTTTTTCTTTTTCAAAACTTCTCGTTTTCTCATCGTTTTCATCTTTTAAAACTGGAAAGTAATTTGATCAGTTTTGGAAGTGACATTTCATCAATCCTCTATAAATTTGAATTTTTTTTACTAAAATTACCAAGTTCTTAGCTTGGAAAGAATATTTTGAATCCTTTGTTTTTTTAAAAATCGATTTTTAGGTCAAAATATTCAATTTTCGTTCAAGGGTTTTTACTCACTGTTTATGGGTCCTAAAAGGACGGTTTTTAATGAGTTAGAATGTTTATAAAGTGTTTTTAAAATCCCTAATCCTGGACTAAAGATTTAAGAGAAGTTTGGTTGGTTTTAGAAAGTTTTTGGTTAAGGCTTTGATATGTTTAAGGGGTTTTCCGACTTGGGATTTTATTGAGTGAGATTTGGAGCACTAAATCCATAGGTTTTGATGCTTGAAACAGGGCAAGAATTAGGTGATCTCATTTGATGTGATCGAGGGATGTTTCGATGACTTGTCGGACAAATTTTGGTTATCGGTGAATAGATTTGAGAGTGTGCTGCTTCGACAGTGTATTAACTCTATTTTCAAAGTGCTGAGAGTGTAGGGAAGGTGTCAAAAACCTCCATATACTCCAGAGTAAGTTTTTTGTTTGCTCTCGTAAATCTATTTTCCTATAATATGCTTGTTTTACTATGTTTTTAACATGCTCGTATTATAATAGTACATATGTGATTATGCACGTTTTTAGAATACTCTCATTAATGTTTTTATGTTGATTTTAAAAGATCCCACGTTTTGTTTTTGAAATAAGCTAAAAAGAGATTTTATCAGTTTTGCGAGTAAGCATGAGAAGATGGGATGTTAATGTTTTATCTACTGTTTTTGACATAAAAACTTGAGCATTGATACTGTTTTGTGTTAGATATTTAGATGATGTTAATAGGGATAAGTCGATCGATCGATAAGATGTTAGTATATTTTTATTTTCATGAAAATTCATATACGTGAGTAAGTTCCTTTGCGATGCATTAGAATTGTTGCTTGAACTGTGATATATGTGTTTTATTGCATTTAAGCGTAGCTTATCCCAGAAACTAAGGTAGGAAACATGTTTGGAATTGATTTCATTCGTGTGCATGAGATAGACTCGTACGTGGTACGAGTTGATGTTAGAGACCTCATACGTGGTATGGTGACAGTTTAGTCCCATACGAGGCATGATCTGAAATTTATATCTTCATGCGAGTATCAGTTTATTCCAACAATTAGAAGTAGAGTAATCAGATCACTAGTTCCAACACGTGAAAACACAAGTGTAATGTTTTTACTGATTTTAATTGCAAATTAAGTTTGCGTGAGTTTGATTTATTTTCAAACATTTATAAAAGCCTTGTTAATGGAGCATGTAATTCTTGAGTTTTGTGTATTTATTCTACGTGATAAAGCACTTGCTGGATTTTTATACTTGGTGGCATTTTGGCCACGTGTCATTGTTTTAGGAACATAAACTGATTTTCTTCTAAAACCTCTTTAGTATATTATGGGTTACATTGCAAGTTGTTTAAACATATTTTCTTCTAAAACCATTCTTTTTTCCCTTACAATATAGAGAAAAAATGAGTCGTTGTCCAAAGAAGCAAGGAGTGTCATATTTTATGCTTGATACATTTTTAATTTTAAGTATGTTATTTTCAATTAAACCTTAGGTAGTAGAGAGCAATGGAGCTAGAGTCCTTATGCTAGATAAGATTTGTTTTGTTGAGATCCTTGAATATGCTACTAAGTCTATGAGTTTCTAAGTTTAAGTTGTGAACAAGCATATTCAAGATATCTATTTCAAATGGTCTATGAGTTTCTAAGTTTAAGGTGAATCGAAACCTTTAATATTTGTTTCAATACCCTTTTTCATTTTTATAGGTTTCGATATCGGGAAGGGTGTTGCGTTGCCCCGGTTAGGTAATATCGTTAAAGGTTGTAAAATACTTCGAGAACTTTACATTTTAGTCACTAAAATTTAGGAATACAATTAGACGACTTATGAATATTATTTTAATCTGAAAATTTACGTACAAACATGAAATATACCTAATTAAATAATGATAACCTTAATTTTACCTTTTGAATATACCTTTCTAGAAAATTGTAATTAGATTCTTAAAACTTGTTCGATTTAATTAGGACACGTTTCTCATTAATTTCCGCTGCAAATAAAATTAGTCATTGCATTAACATGTCTGATCTAATTAAAGCATTTAGAAAAGATAAAAGAGAATAAAAAAAAGAAATTTTTTAGGGTTGTTTATTGGGGAGAGTCCCCAAATTTACCTCGGTATTCCCTGTGTAGCTCGTTCGAGTCGGGTGGCGTCTAAACCGGGTTGAGAGGGTTACATTTATTAGTATTAGAGCCTATGTTTATGAATATTTGGGGAGTTTTATGGAATTCTTGGGGTATGTTTTTGTTTGAACATGATATGTTGTGATGCACAATGATTGCTTTACATGTTGATGTGTGATATTGCACAATGATTGATTTATCTATTGATATGTATATTCACAGTGATTGTTTTCATGTAAATGATGTTAAAACATGTTACACATAGGTCTCTATTTCTTCACTACTTTTAGGTTGGTTTTATTAAACTTGAACTAAATGGCACATTGCTTCGGGATAACTCATTTGATTTTATATTTCGCTTTGTCTTATTGCATAGTAGAACTATTATGGGACCCCGTAAAGAGATTTGAATGAACATTATATCTATTACCAATGGAAGGGAAGTACGCGAGGAGACGGAGTTACCACCTCCTCCACCATCACTGGTTGTACCGCCAATTGAACCGTTAGTAGTTCCATCTGATGTGTCGGCTATCGGTGATATGAACCCATTAATCCATGTAACAGTGAGGGCTTTTAGGCTGTAGTTGCTGGAATGCAGGCCACGATTTCTCTACCAGTAAGAAATATTAGTTTACCTTTAGAGAGATTTCGTAGTTTGGGGGCGGTTGAGTTTAAAGGACTAACCCTAGAAGACTCTGAGGCTTCATTAGAAAGTAATGATCGTATCTTAGTTCAGATGGGTTGCTCAGATGAAAGAAAATTAGGTTGTATAGTTTCTTTGCTTCAAGGTGATACTTATAAGTGGTGGACAACCACAACTTATAGTTTGGAAGATGATGAGGTGACATGGGATTTCTTTGGTGAAGGCTTTAAGCGTAAGTATTTAGATGTTAGTTTTTGAGTAAGAGATCCAGTTTGTTAGGCTGAGTTAGTATGCGCCGGAGTTGTTACCCAATGAGAGAGCTCGTTGTGAGAGGTTCCGTTTTAGTCTGTTTAGAGAAGTTAAGACTTATATGTTAGTTACGGATTATATGGACTTTAATGTGTTAGTGAGTCGGGCTAAAGATATTAAGCAGAGTTTAGGATTTAGATCATCTGGTTCCAGATTGGTTAAGAGGCCATCGGATAATGGTAATAATAGTGATAGGTCTAAGAGGCAGAGAGATAGATGGTATGGCCAGAATCAATGTAAAGGAGGAGGGGTTAGCCGAGGTTATCTGGAAGGTCAATCTCGCGGTTCTAAGTGTAACAAGTGTGGTAAACAACATTGGGGTCAATGTTAGACTAGTCGGACATGTCGACATTTTGGTGTATCTGGAGACACTAGAAGAGACTATCCTCAATTGATAGGAGGGTACTAGGGTCAAAGTCGCGGAGGCGAACAGAACCGAGGCAAAGTCCGAGGAAGATACAATTTTCAGTTTCGTGATGAGAATCAGGGATAGTAGCGCCGTGACGAGGGTCAGGAGAGAGTTTATACACATAAGGAGGTCTAGAACGAAGTCGATGTGGTTGCAGGTAACTTTTTCTTGCAATCCTTATCCTTGTTTGCTTTGTTAGATTCTGGATCTACTCATTCTTACATCCTTAGTGAGCATGCTAGAACTCTAGACATACTTGTTGAGACTATGAACATAGGGATGAATGTTTCACGTGGCTAGACTTTTAAACCAGCCCACCGTACAGTCTTAGGCGATGTGACTGAAGATAAATGCCTAAGTAATCCTTCTCAACAATTTCGGAAGATCAAACTTCCTAAGCACCAACAAACACGAATCTTTCTAAGCGGAAACAGATCAAACGAGATGAGCAAGGAATAACACTTTAAGAACGCTCAAGAACAAAGAAAGAAGAACTAAAGAACACTCAGAGGATTTTAGAGAAAATGCCTCTATTCCTTGGAAACTTGGAATACTCTAATACATCAAATGAGGTAGGGAAGGCCTCTATTTATACTTGAACTCTCCTCGATCCTACGATCTATACAGATTTACATCAACGGCTATGATACAACTCTATCCATTTACAAAGCATAATTCTGAGAATATTCCCACCTAACTATGGAAAGAATCTTCTATGTTCACAGAAAGTGTTCACACACCTTGAATGGATAAAGCTTCTAGAACTCTCCTTGGATCGGGCCAACGTTGGTGGTCTTCTCAAGCCCAAAATCACCCTTGGACTTACTTGGACAGGCCAAGTCGCACCATGTGATTTCAATGTCTCGGACCTCAACCTGTAACCCGTGACATTCTCTACCACCAAATTTGGCGACGCCCTCGTCACGTCACTCGGACAAGTCTGAGATCGATCTTGGAGCTTTTCGCGCACCTTGGCTTGCTCCTGTCTCAGAGTCTGGCTTGAATATCCCCCCCTAAGAACCGCTCTCCCCATAAAGAGAATCGGACTCTGATTCAGTTGTCCCCCATAAGGATTGCTAGCATCGGCTCGCACCGCCATGTAATATCATCCGTACCAAGCAAATCTTGATCATTATCCCTGTGTTCAAGAGATACCTCACTCAGTGGCTCATTATTTTCTCCACATGCCAATCCTTCGTCCTTGAAGCTTGGCACCCCATTGCTATGCGGTAATGCAAAACCCATCGACACTTTGCTCCATTTGAAGTTCGATGCATTAGCCACCTTGTCCACGGATGGCTCATCGATGGCTCTCATTTCATTAGGCTTGAAGGATCATTGACACACTAAATAGCTGTCAGCTTCTTGGTTCCTTGCCCAATGTCTCATCATACGGGTACAATACATCGTTGCCTCGAATCCAAGATGTACACGAAGTTGGTACACAAAATTATGGTCGCTTGCACATGGTCAAGGAAGTTTAGTCCCAAAATAAATTCAAACTTTTCTAGTTCGATTACCTTAAAGTCTTTCTTGGATATGCAATCACCAATCTGTAAATCAATTTTCCGCATTGTCCCTAGGATAAGAGCTTCCTTGACATTTACAGTCTTGATCTTATCTGTTGAGTACACAACTTTAAGACAAAGCTCTACTGCAGTCTTCTTGGACATGAATAGATTGGATGCTTTGGTGTCCACTAGAGCCCTCCTCGATCGTCCCCCCATGTTGACATCGACAAACATCAACCCATTCTGCTTCTTGCCTTTCTTCTTGGCAGAACTCATAATCATCGAGCTAAGCCTTATAGCTTCATCACCCTCGGGCTCGTCCTCCTTGGTCTGCTTCGCTCGATTAGGGCACTCTCACGCTAAATGCGACCCCTTACAACGGTAACACTTATGACTCGTTGCCTTCGGCTTTCCACCTTGGTCATCCAGTTCCTCGAGGCGTATGTCCACTACATCGAGTCGCTCCATAGAATCCTTCACAGATTCCTCAAGCCTGGTGACCTTGTCCTCAAGTGCGGACAACTTTTCCCTTGAGTTAGCTCCATTTTCTTTGTCAGCCTGGGTTTCCACACCCTTTTGGCCAGCAGCAACAACAATCTCCCTCTTTGGTGTCATGTTAACTCGATGCTTTGTACCTCAAACATCCTAACATTGCTCGAACAATGCTCTGAGCTCTTATTCTGATACCACTTATCACGTGGCTAGACTTTTAAACCAGCCCACCGTGCGACCTTAGAAGATGTGTGTTACGTGTCAAAAGTGCGTAAATTGTGCAAGTGAACACATCTATAACACCCTCAATAAGGCCTAGAAGGTAACCTGACCAATTGATAATTAGGTTGACTAATTAGGAGTCAAATTTTGTAATAAAGGATCTAATTAAAATAAAGAGAAAACAAGAAGGACTAAATAAGGGTGACCAAAGAGAATTAGAAGACAAACATGAGGCTTGCATGATAAATGATAAAATTCCATAGGTTGCCCTCCCATTTAAATTAAACCTAGTTATTAAAAGAGAGGCAAAATAGACCTTTCATGAGCTAAATGAAGAAGGGGGTTGTCATCCTCCACCTTCCATTTTTCACGTGAGAAGTAAAAGAAAATATAGGGAAAAAGAACCTTGTAGAAGCTTAAGGGAAGAAGCAATGGGGAGTGTTAAAAGTCTTGCATGAAAGGGGAATTCGAATAAGGAATTGGATTCACATAGTTCGGTAAGCTCCTCTCTCCCTAATCGAAATAGTGAAGGTTAAATTCTTGGATTTTGAATATTATTGACATCCTCATTTTGGTATAATGTTAGAAATTGTTAAAGATGAGTTAGGGAGAGCAAATTATTGGGTTATGTTGATTAGAAAATTGATTTGAAGTTAATAGTCACATGATTTTGGACCATGAACATGAGAGAGCAAATGTGGAAAGGAAACTTAGGAATTGAGATTATATAAGTAATATGTTTGTGTTAATTGGTTAATTAAAGATGCTGAAAAATTTATAAGTCTTAGTTCGGATTAGTTTTGGATAATTAGAAAGGGGATTGGCCGAAAATAGACTAGAATTGCTCTTCTGGGTAGCTATCTTTGAGAATTTCCCTAGGTCAGAATTTAAGGAATTTGGAGCTGAAATTATATATTATGATACTCATGTATACCTATTTTAAGAGGAAATTTACAGAACTTAAATCTGAGTCCGGTAGAGAAAGATATACGCGTTGCCGTAGGGCTACCCGAATAGTCCCAGAAATCCAGCCAGGTCTGTTTCGGATGAATTCTGGAGCTGATCGATTAGGAATATAAATGTAAGGTTAATTTTACCTAGTATAGGGTTCTTCTAGATTTCTAACGAGGTAAAATGGACTTAAATCGGACATTGGAGCTAGAAGATATGACCGTTTCGCTAAAGGATAGCAAAACTGTCCGTAACAAACAAACACACATATTTATCTTTGTTAAGACTAATATTGCTTGGATTAAATGATTGAATGTGTGTCCTAATGAATGGTACATGTATATGGATTGTTAGATAATCCAAGGGAAGAGGATATAGAAGAACACGAGAGGCTCGAAGCAATGAGGAAACGAGGCAAAGGGGTTGCGATCTACAACCCTTAATAGCTAGAAAATATTGTAAGTGTGGCAAACCTTGGGGTTAGGGCCTAGGGTCCTAACCACCCTTTTTCTTATTTGAATTATTATATATCATGTAAATGAACTAATTAAATATCCAGTAAAAAGGGAAGGAGTCTAATAATAAATGACTTGCTTGCTAGATTATTAGTATTAGCTTAGCTCATATGCATTGCTTAGAAATGCCAAGGTATGTATGGCACGCGGCTATGGATGCCAGGTACGTAAATCATGCATAGAGCATGTATTAGTGATGCGACATATAGTTGATAACGTGGTATGCATGTTAATTGTAATGTATTGATTGATATACTTGCCTTGCATATTTCCACATGATGGCACGATTTGAATTGCTATAAATAAATTGAAAGAAGTATTATAATTGCCTTGTATTATCATGTAAGGGACACTTGTTCTTGGTAATGTGAACTTAATTACATAAATGGATATTGAAATGTTATTGAGCCTTGGTCTATAGTCGGTCATAGGTTGTACGGCATGCCTAGGGTCTTGAGCTCATTGTTTAGTGCTACGACACTCATGTTTAGTACTTCGGTACTCTTGTTGGTATTATGGGTACCGTGATTTGGTGGTGAGTCACCAATTGTTAGATACCATGGGTATCTCTTGTTAGTACCTTTGTGGTACTCTTGTTAGAGCCTTTGTGGCACTCATGTTAGTGTCTTCGTGACACTCTTGTTGACTCGTTACCGTGTCCTTCTATACCAAGGCATCACACGAATGTAATTGAAAGATTAAAAGTTTAAATGAGACTTATACTTACACGTAATGACTTGAACGATATTGACACTTGATCGTGTATTGATATTGACTATAGAAATGTAATTGATGCTAAGTGTAGCACTTGAATGTAAAATGGCTATTGATATTGGAAATGTTCATATGGATATATGTAGCCCTTGAAAAGGATTGCTTAATGAAAACTTGAGAATTAAAAATTGACTAATGAGATAGGTGCATTATTGTTATGCTAGCTTGAGCATATAGTCCATGATATGATACGCATGACATAAATGTTAATCATGAAAGCATTTGCTATGATATTTGGTTATTGTTGAATTGTGCATTGAAAGACCATTTTCCATGAATTAAGTTGTTTGTTTAACTGAAACATGATATATCTTGTTATTGCATCATGTCTAATATGGTTAGACTAGGGTCACCTCACTAAGTACTTCGTAAGTACTTAGCACGTTTTGTTTCCTCCTTCCCAAAACAACAGGTAATCGAGCTAGAGAGTTAGATCAAGATTGAACCGGAGCAAGGGCACCAAGCAAGCTAATGTATGGTATTTTGAATTCATGTTAACTTCTAGTATGGTGGCATTAGTATTCATATTTTGTTAGTTCATGCATTTGAGGGCTTGGCCCATGGTTTGTATATATTTGTGCAAGTGGCTTATTATTAACTTGGTTTGTAAGCCATAAGGCAACACCATGTGTTGGTTAGCTTTTGATATGGTTGAGGATTGCTCATGGAGCCTTAGCTAGGGTGATGTATGTTAATATGCAAATGACGAGTCTTGTGATCTAACATGTAGGTCATGAGGCTAAGGTAGGATTAACTAATGATCATGGACATTATGAAATGGTTAGATTGATCAAGGGATAGAATTATTGAAACTAGACTTAGTAAGTGGTCTAAGCAAGATGCTAGGGTTGCCTAGAGGATTGAATATGTCCCTTAATGTCTAGGGGTGAAATGAGAATCAATGTAAACCCATAGAAATGTGTCTAAGTGTTTAAAGGCTTGAAATTGCTCATTTCGAGCAGGGGTATCGATACCACTAGCTTGGGTATCGATACCATCCTTGGCAGAAAGTTTTGGTACCGATGCTTGTTTCGATACCAAACCTTCTTGCCTTAAGCCTTGAATTCTTTAGGAAGGCCAGTATCGATACCTAGTTCGATATTGGAGCTTCCAGAAACTTTTGGTACCGATGCTTGTATCGAAACAGGCTCCCCAGTCTTGGTCAACGAGTCAACGTAGGCAACCTGTATCGAAACCAGAATCGATATCCCTGTTCCGATACCTTCCTATATGGGTATCGATACCTATAGCTAATGAAGTTAAATTTGAAAATAAAAATTGACTTGATCGATAAAATATCCTTAAGGGTGATTAAATAAATTGAATTAAGATCTATAACAAGACTTGAATTGATAGTACATTAACGTTGAATTGTGAGATCGAATTGGAATGATAGTTAATTCAGAATTAATGAGTATAATCGAAATTGCAAAGTTTTAAATTAGACTTAAAATTGGTAACCATTACATTTAATCGACTTGAATTAAATCACAAAGTACCGAAACGTTTTAGAGCTAAACCCAAGAATGGTCTAAAATACAAGTACGAATGTCCGGTCGACACCTCCGTCTCCTAACCCGGGGCGAGGGTGTCACAACATTGAAAGTAATAAAGTGATGAGTATATCAGATATTGTCTCCACAAGGATTGGTCTACTTAATATGTCTTCGTTTGTCTTCTTGCTCTGTAAAAGAAATAAAATAAAATCATAAGAATTTTGGTGTTGGGTGAACTAAATAAAGAAAACTAAATAAAAAGATAATAAAATAGAGTAAGTGTCCATGATCCAGTTGTGTTGTATAGTGGATTCAATTGACTTGTTTCTGTCCAATGCAATCGCACAACACTGCCTCGGTAGTACTGCAGATTACTGCCTTGATAGTGATGGGCTTTATCCGTCGCGGCAATCTCATGCTCTTAGGTAGACTTTACCAAGGTTCGGCAAAGTGTCCTTTGATGAGTCTGCTTATCTCTAAGTCAAAGTACTGTTGATGACCAGTCCTTGATGATATCTCTTAGTGTGAATCAATTATAATCATCAACCAATCCCATACTTCTTTTAGCCGTTGAAACTCTAACCTATTGATGCGTGCTAGATATGCGCAATTTTAGTGCAAGTGAACACATCGTCAAGTAATAAAGTGATGAGTAAATCAAGTATCGTCTCCACTGGGATTGGTATACTTAATAGGCTTCCTTTTATTTTCCTACTCTGTAAAAGAAAAATAAAAACACAAGTGAATTGGAGTTGTAATTTATCTAAATAATAAAAACTAAATAAAGATAAAAAATAAGATAAAGAAGATGACTAGGATCCAGTTGTGCTGTATAGTGGATTTGATCAACTTTTTCTTGTCCAATAAAATTGTATAACACTGCCTCGGCAGGACTGCAGATTACTGTCTCGATAGTGGTGTCACTCATCTGCCGCAACAATCTCTTGCTTTTGGGCAGACTTTACCAAAATTCGGTAAAGTATCCTTTAATGATTTCGCTTATCTCTAAGTCAAAATCTGTTGAAGACCAGTCCTTGATCATACCTCTCAGCGTGAATCAATTATAATCACCAACCAATCTCTCACTTCTCTTAGCCGCTGAAACTCTTAACTTATCTCTAGGTTGAGTTAGTATTTCCCGATTGAAACACCGTACTTATTCCTTTCATGAATATAACTCTCTCGATATTAGATAAATGGATTACTCACAAACTTCTCTCTCGAGCTTGAATGCAAGAACAAGGAATGACAATGAATAAGCAAACTTCGATATTTTATTGCATTAGGAACAAGAAACAAAGTTTGACTTTCTCACACTAATACTTTACAACCTTCACCTAAGCCTAAACAAAACTAGAACATAATGTAGAAAAGAAAACTAAATCTAATTCTATCTTCTAAGCTATGAGTATAATGCCTCTTTATACCCTTGGACGGCTATGCCTTATATAGGCTTGGCCTAGGGCAAACCTTTCCTAAGTAGAATACAACTTGGAGTAGGGAACAAGTTATGTACATAAGTTAAATATTTTCAAGTTTATTTCTTCTAGAATGCTTTCCCGCTTGGACTTTTCTTAGGGCTTTCTTTGTGCTATCCAGCTCCAATCCTTAGGCTTCTTGTCCAGCAACGTTCTCTTTATTTTTCTCCTCAGCTTGCCCACCATATTGCTACTTATTCCTTTCGTGAATATAACTCTCTCCATATTAGATAAATGAATTACTCAGAAAATTCTCTCTCGAGCTTGAATGCAAGAACAAAGAATGACAAAGAATAAGTAAACCTTAATATTTTATTGCATTGGAATAAGAAACAAAGTTCAATCTCTTCTCACTAATACTTTATAACCTTCACTTAAGCCTAAATAAAATTAGAACATGATTAATGTAAAGAAATCCTAAAATCTAAGATGAAGTCGGCTCTCTATGCTGCTAAGTCTCCAAGTGCTAAATGCTTTCTCTCCTTGGACGGCTATGACATATATAGGCTTGGCCTAGGACAAACCTTTCCTAAGTATAAATACAACTTGAAGTAGGACACAAGTCAAGTACATAAATAAAATAATTTCAAGTTTATTCCTACTAGGAGGCTTTTCCCGCGTGGCCTTTTTCTTAGGCTTTCTACTTACTTCCAGCTCCGGTCCATGTGCTACCTGTCCAGAAACATCCAACTCACTTTTCTCTTTAGCTCGCCTATAATATCTCTACTTGTCTTTCAGCTGCTGCCTCCGCATCAGGTCCTACCTCGGCCCCATTTGCTATCGCGATAATAGTTTTTCCTACAAAGATACAAAAGTGTAGTAAAGCTTGCTGATGCGTGCTAGATATGCGCAATTTTAGTGCAAGTAAACACGTCGTCAAGTAATAAAGTGATAAGTATCAAGTATCGTGTCCTCAGGGATTGATATACTTAATATGCTTCCTTTGATCTTCTTGCTTAGTAAAAGAAAATAAAAACACAAGTGAATTTGGGTTGTGATTTATCTAAATAATAAAAACTAAGTAAAGCTAAAATAAGATAAGGAAGATGGCCATGATCTAGTTGTGTGGTATAGTGGATTTGATCAACTCGTTTCTGTCCAATACAATTGTACAACACTGCCTCGACAGGACTGCAGATTACTGCCTCGACAGTGAGGATAATCATCTGCCGCAGCAATCCCTTGCTCTTGGGTAGACTTTACCAAAGTTCGGTAAAGTATCCTTAGAAGACTCCGCTTATCCCTAAGTTGAAGTACTGTTGATGACCATTCCTTGATGATACCTCCCGACATGAATCAATTATAATCACCAACCAATCACACACTTCTATTAGCCACTGAAACTCTAAATCTATAGTGTTCCATGGCAGAAATACTGTACTTATTCTTTTCGTGAATCTAACTTTCCCGATATTAGATAAATGAATGACTTACAAACTTCTCTCCCGAGCTTGAATGTAGAAACAAGGAATGATAAAGAATAAGCAAACTTTGATATTTTATTGCATTGGGAACAAGACACAAAGTTTGACTTCCTTACACTAATACTTTACAACCTTCACCTAAGCCTAAACAAAACTAGAACATAATGTAGAAGAAAAGAAAAACTAAAGCTAAGCTCTCTAATTCTATGAATTGGCCGAATATAATGTGTCTCCCTTCCCTTGGACGGCTATGCCTTATATAGGCTTGGACTAGGGCAAACCGAAAGTAGAATACAACTTGGAGTAGGGAACAAGTCATGTACACAGGTCAAATATTTCAAAGTTTAATTCTTCTAGAAGGCTTTCCCGTGTGGCCTTGTCTTTGGGCTTTCCTTGTGCTATCCAACTCCGATCCTTGGGCTTCTTGTCCAGCAACGTTCTCCTCATTTTTCTGCTCATTTTTCTCCTCAGTTTGCCCGCAATATTGTTACTTTTCCTCTACTGCCTCGGCATCAATTCCTGCCTCGGACTCAGTTTACTGCCGCGGTAATACTTTTTCCTCCACAAACATAAAAATGTAGTAAAGTTTGCATTTTCTATAAATATTATCTTTAATAGCATAATCCTTAAATATATCATATTGAGTATATGGATTGGTCCAAGTAGGTGTAGAATTAATGATTAATGCCCATGAAAAGTGTATAAAGTGATAGTGAGTTGAGCACTTATCATCCCCTCAAACTCGAACTATTGCTTGTCCTCAAGTAATGCAAACCATCAATTTGTCAAACTTTATTCTTTCTTGGTCTTATGTTTCCATCTATTCTCCCCACCATAACTATGTCTATTCTTTAGACTTAACCTTTCGGTTATCTAAGGGTGTACCTAGAAGACAAACTATAAGGTTTTGTTAGTGTGTGCATTTTTGTGGACAAGTTTGATTAAGGGCCTTCTTAGATAAAATCTAAGTTCAAGAAAAATAGACTTGGATTTAGTGTACTCTTCTAAAAATAAGAATTTCTTGAGCCAATTTCGGGCACCTCAAGGATTGTGTTTTCTTCTTCTTATTTCTTTATTTCCATTGCTATTCTTTTGAACATACTAGAGCCAATTTCAGGTACCTCTAGCATGAATAATAGTATTTCCTAGAGCCGGTTATAGGCACCTCTAGTCACCTTTCTAAAGATCTAAGTCTTTATCACCTAAGTTCATTAAAAGAATTCCTATAGCCAAACAAGTCCCAAAAGTGTTTTTAAGTTCAACCTTATAGTAAGCTTCTAAGTTTTTTTCCTTAAGTATCCTAGAACTAATCCTTCAAAACAGAACCTAACTATGGTAAGGAGAAAGATTTCTATTGCCTTAAAAAAATAAACTAAAACAATACTGATGATGGGTAGTGCAAAAGTGTAGGCAACAAATTCAAGTAAAGTGGTGGACATTAAAACAAAAAAAATTATCATTTAAACCTTCATTTTCATGGAAAGGCCTCGCCAATAGATTGTCTCGGTAGTGGCTCTACACCCCCAAACTCAAACCAAGCATTGTCCTCAATGCTTAAATTAGGTGCAAGCAGTAGGCAACAAAATATAAAAAGGAAATAAGCAATTATAAAGGCAGCAAAAAATTATAAGGACTTCGAAGAGCTATCCTCCACAGTTAATTTTCTAGATCTTGCTGCTGATTGTTGCGTCCTTGGTGATGACAATGGATGGGTCTTTGCTTATCTTGGTGGCTGGACACTTTTGGGTGTTGTTCGTTGCATGAGAGCATTCACCTCTTCTTCTCCTTCATCTTAGGTATCCATTATATCATTCCCTCAATCGTTTTCTGCATTTGCCTCAGCATGGTGAATTGTTGGCCCGACATCGTTTGAGCTTTGGTGTATATAGACATCTATCTCAGCTGATAGACTTTCCATGATGATTGGGGATCTTGGGGGAGTGCTGAAGACTGCCCTCCTCTTGGAAGGTCTTCTGCTAGCAGATGATGCCGCGACATAATCTGTTGACCTAGATGGGCCAACAGTGTGAAACTGTTGCTGAGGGCCTGTGGGGAAGAATGGTCTCGGTCCTCCTAGAGCTGGTGTTGTTTTTGTGTATGGTACAGCCGTCACGAATATGTTTGTGAGAAACTTTGGAAACTACACCCCTTGGTCTAGAAAGTTGTGGAGCATTATTTAAGCAAGTGTGTTGTTCAAGTCTCTTTGATACTCCATGTATCTCTACTGCCTAAGGTCAATGACTGTCATCCTTTGTAGAATCTCCTAGTGTGGGTCTGTTGTGGCTTTGGTATGGGTAGTGTCAAGCATGTCTGTCGTGTATTGAGCCTCGACAATAGTGTCGGTAGTGAACTACTGTGGAGTTGCCTGGACTGGTTCTGCCTGCGTAATCTGTATGATCTTGTGGTAGAATTATCTGGTCCATCCTTTTCTTTTGGGTGTGAATTAATCTGTCTCGGTAGTGGGTACACCTACAATATTACAAATACCAGTGATTAAAGAAGGGAAATACAAAAGACCTTTATCCTTCTTACCGCATTCATGAATTTCTCGCAAAATAATTTCTCCAATGTTGATGCTCTTTTTTTTGATGATCGATTGTATTAACACCAATCTCCTTTGTTCCATCGTGCTATTATGGGAGATTGGAATGAAGCATCTATTTACAAAGGTGTTCTAAAGTTTGGCCTCGGGTTTCAAACTTTGCCTTGCTACGGATCCTTTGTGAGCACCGGTCTCCCATGGGGTATTGCTGTAGCAGAGGTCTTCCTTTATCAACTTGTAGTCTTGAGTGATGACATCCTCCAAAAATTTGGCATGGACATCACGTGTAGGGACAAGGCCATAGAAATCGTTGATTATCTTGGCATCGAGCCTGACAGGTCTGCCTCGACAGTGTACAAAGTGAGAGTCCTTGCTTGCCCTGTGCGCATAAAATTCTCGCACGATGGTGGCATTATTCTAGGGAGGTTGTAGGTAGAAAATCTCTCATTCTTTATATTTTATCTTATCGAACAAGTAGTGTTCGATGCCGAAATCTTCTTCTTCTGAATGTTGGAACCCTTGTACCTCCCATAATTGCCGAGCAATGAATAGTCGGTTAAATCAGTCTTCAACAGTTGTTGGGGCAAAGCGTTTATAGGTGGCCATGAGTAAGTGTTGTGAGAGTTGATGTTCTTGGAGAATTTCTTGAATAGTTACTGAAAATTGCAAAAAGGTAGTAGGCAGAGTATATTGTGAGAGCAAGATTAGCAAAGAAGTAAAGATAATAAGAATACAAGAGTGAATAGTTCAAAAAGGAGAGATTTCTTATGTAGGCCTCGGTAGTGTGACCGTTTTAATCCACTAGCTATTTTGTAGCCGTTTAACTTTTACTATCGTTTGCATTTACTACCGCAGTGGGAATCTCGACATATAGTCGTTATACTGTTTCTGCCCGTTGGTATTACTGCGGCTCTGACACTATTTACTGACTCGACAGAATTTCTGTTGTGAACTATTTCCCCCTTTTTTTGCTTACTGTCCTAAAAAATTACTAAACAAAAACAAGAAAATTAATTAAAGACAAAAAATAATTATACTAAGTAAATCTAAACTAAACTAATCCTAATATAAAAAATAAAAGGATAAGGAAAGATATTATGTTACTGGTGGAGTACATGTAAATGCACCTCCCAATCTGATTATCTCTTGTTGGCAAGAGTTATCCTTTAAGTGTTGGCCATTGGCTTTAAGTTCATCCCTTATTATTCTGATCTTCACTGCACCTTGTTTGTCTGGACAGTTTGATGTGTTGTTGGTTTCCTCCACATCTTCCTTAATTTTCTTTCAAAAATTTTGTCATAGCAAATATCTAATTTTCTGCCGAGCATGCTGCCCAGGCAGTAACTATTGAAGTAGGATACCTTTGTGTCTGCATCTGTGGTGTGAAGGGCTTTGCATTCTTCTGCTTCATCATACCTTTTTAGATTATGGAAGGCATTGAGTTTAACTTGTTGGTCATTGACCAATATAGTTAACTCTCCTTTTTCCACATCAATTAACGTTCTTCCAGTGGAAAGGAAATAACTCCCAAGGATGATCGGTGTATTATCATCTGCTTCACAATCAAGGACAAGAAAGTCAGCAAGAAAAATAATTTTTTCTACTCTTACTAGTGTGTCCTCGATTTTTCCTTCAGGTTGTATGTATGATCGATCCACAAGTTGGAGCATCACAGTAGTGGGTTTTGCCCTTCCAATTCCAAGAATTTGAAAGATAGATTTGGGCATTAGATTGATGCTTGCTCCAAGGTCGCATAGGGCCTTACCTTCATAATGGTTACTAATTGTACAAGGTATTGTAAAGCATCCAGGATCCTTCAATTTTGGTGGCATGCGGTTATGTAGCATTGCCATGCATCCTTCTGTAGCAACCACTGTTTCAAACTCACCTAGCCTTTTCCTCTTAGAAACAATGTCTTTCAATAACTTATCATAATTACGCATTTGCTCAATTACCTCTACAAAGGGTAAGTTAATGTGGACTTGCTTTAAAATATCTAGAAACTTCTTAAATTAATGGTTTTGTTTTTGCTTTTTCAAACTTATTGGGAAAGATGGTGGTGGTTCATCTCTTCCAGGTTTTTCTTGGTTTGGAATTTAATACCTGGAATCATTGTGTCTGTCGTTGTCTCGGTAGCTCGTTCATGTACTGCTGAGCTCTCTATTGGGGTAATGTTTTCAGTTTGCTCAGCATCCAAGTCCTTTTTTCTGGTTCTGTTGATGGGACTTTAGATGCTGAGCTTTCTACCTTTTCTTTCAGCTGTAGACCACTTCTGGTAGTGATTGCTTTGTACTGTTCATGGCCAATTACCTTAGCAACTTCAGTATTGCTAGGTAATCCTCCTTGTGGTCTAGTATTGATGTTTTGGGCAAACTGCTCAACCTGGGTTTCCAGTGCCTTAATAATAACTTCTTGATTTTGTAACATCATCTCAGTTCTATTGATGAATGTATCTGTTCTTTTGATGAAGTTACTGTTCTCTGTCGTGTAGGATTCAGTTTTCATCATGAATACTTTTAGAGAATTTTCCAGAGAACTTACAGGCTATTACTGGTACATCTACTGCTGCGGCAGAGGTTGCTGAACTTGCTGCTGCGGCAGATGCATTTTTTGCTGGAATCCTGGTGGTTGAGTAGTTCGATTTAAGGCATTGTTTGGATTGCTCCATAAAAGGTTTGGATGCCTTTTCCATGAGGGGTTGTATGTGTTGGACATCATATTGTTTTTATTGTAATTTCCAACATACATGTTGGTCACTTGATTCATACAGTTAGAAGAATTGTGGTTACCTCCACATAAACTACAGTAGGGAACAATGGCTTTGACCTTATGGGTATTTTGTTGTAGTTGCATGTTCTACATTATCTTGGTAAGAAAGGTCAATTGTACTACCACTGAATTTGATGTTTCTAATTCGTTTGTTGTGGCTTGGCGTCTTACTCCTCCTTTCCTAGATGTAGGAAATTGAAAATCGTTCTTTGCAAGTTTGTTCAGTATCTCAATAGCTTCCTCGGGTGCATTATCTAGGAGTGTTCCATTTGCAGAGGCATCTAACATCATCCTTTTCAGGGTATTCGTGACATTGTAAAACATGGTCACTTGTGTACATAGTGGAAATCCATGCAATGGGCACTTGTGCAATAATTCTCTATAGCATTCTCATGCCTCGTACATAGGTTCGTCATCAGTCTATCAAAAAGAAGTAATCTCATTACGAATTCTATCATATAAATTTGTAGGATTAAATCACGTAATTAACTCTCGGCATAGTTCACTCCAAGATCCTATTGATCCTGCTGGAATGCTATTTAGCCAGGTTCTTGCCCTATCCTCCAGTGAATAGGGGAACAACTTCAATCTTAAAACATCTTCACGGATTCCTTGAATCTTGAATGAGTTGCAAACTTCCATGAATAACTTAAGATGTTGCCTGGTATCTTCTGTCATTTACCCACCAAATTGACCAATAGTATTTAGCATATTGAACATGACTGATTTTAGCTCAATATGACTGATTTTAGCTCAAAATAGGTCGCTTCTATTTCTGGTGTAACCACTTCAGGATTTAGTCCATTTAAATCTTCCTCCAAGAATTCTCTGATAGTTAGCTGCCGCGGCAGAGGTGGCTGTGGAAGGCCTCCATTATCGACAGGTAAGTTCTGATTTTCTGTATTTACTATCATGGCTCCTTAGATTTGTCTCCTCAACTCTTGATAGGTATGTTCGATTTTTGGATCTAACGCGTACAAAGAATTGGTAGGGTTGGCCCTGGTCATACACAAAAAATAAACCTAGTAAAATTAAAAATAAAATAACTAAAAAGCAAGAAAATAAAAAAAATAAAATTTAGTTGTCAATCCCCAACAACGACGTTAAAACTTGATGCGTGCTAGATATGTGTAATTTTAGTGTAAGTGAACATGTCGTCAAGTAATAAATTGATAAGTATCAAGTATCGTCTCCTCAGAGATTTGTATACTTAATATGCTTCCTATGATCTTTTTGTTCTGTAAAAGAAAATAAAAACACATGTGAATTGGGGTTGTGATTTATCTAAATAATAAAAACTAAGTAAAGGTAAAATAAGATAAGAAAGATGGCCAGGATCCAGTTGTGTCGTATAGTGAATTTGATCAACTCGTTTCTGTCCAATGCAATTGTACAACATTGTCTCGGTAGGACTACAGATTACTGCCTCAACAGTTGATAAGTGCCTAAAAGGCAGTTATTTACTATCCTTCTCATGGTACTTTATGCATCTATTATACACCAACTTGAACTGAAATATTGACTCTTTGCACAATATTGGATATTATTACATATTCTGTACATGCAGGAATATTCAGGGCCGAAGCAGCAGTGAAGCAGTGTTGAGGCCGCGGCAGCATCCATAGTGGAAGCATCAACATTGTAGGCGCAATGAGAGATAAAAATATAAAGAACATTCTAGAAGATGCAGCGCACCAATTGGACCAGGCTAGCACACTAAAAGCCCAAGTCAAAGATCAAACGGGAAAATCCTTCTAGAAGGCGGCAAACTTGGAAATATCAGATCTCATGAAGAAGACTTGTTCCTTACTCCAAGTTAGAGTCTATTTAGGAAAGGTTTGTCCTAGGTTAAGACTATATATAGCCTAGCCGGCCACATTATTTAGAGAGCCGATTTTAGAGAAACCTTTCACCCTAAGAATTGTACCTAACGCTATTATGTTCCATATTTCTTAGGGATAGGTGAAGGTTGTAGAATTTAGTGAGAGGAGATTGTTTCTTGTTTCTTGTTCTAATGCAATAATAATATCAAAGTTTTCTTATCCTATTGTCATTCCTTGTTCTTGCATTCAAGCTCGAGAGAGAATTTTGTAAGTAATATATTTATCTAGCATCGAGAGGTGTAGATTCACGAAAGGGATAAGTACGGTGTTGTAGACACTAACTCGGCCTAGAGATAGGTTAAGAGTTTTAACAGCTAAAAGAAGTGTTGGATTGGTTGGTGATTATCGTTGATTTATACCGAGAGGTATCGTCAAGGACCAATCATCAACAACACTCCGAATTAGAGATAAGCGGAGTCAATTACGGACACTTTGCTGAACTTTAATACATCTGCCCAAGAGCAAGAGATTGCCGCGGTAGAGAACACTAATGCTGCCGAGGCTGTATCTGTAGTACTGTCAAAGCAGTGTTGTGTGATTGTATTGGACAAGAAGAAGATCAATCGAATCCACTAATTGACACAGCTGGATCCTACCCACTTTCTCTATATCTTTCTTAATCTTTTATTTTATGTTTTGTTATTTAATTATTTAGTTAGTTAAACAAACCAACTTATCTATATTTTTACTTTATCTTTCAGGAGCAAGGGAACAAGGGAAGAAATATTAAGTACACCAATCTTTGTGGAGACGATACACGATATACTTATCACTTTATTACTTGACGACATGTACACTTGCACTTAATTGCGCTTTTATTGCACGTATCAACAGTCAAGATACTCGTCTATCGCGGCAATCCCTTGCTCTTGGGCAGACTTTACTAAAGTTCGACAAAGTGTTCTTGGATGACTCCGCTTATCCCTAAGTCGAAGTATTGTTAATTATCAGTCCTTGATGATACCTCCTGCGTGAATCAATTATAATCACCAACCAATCTCACACTTCTATTAGTCGTTGAAACTTTAAACCTATCTCTAGGCCGAGTTAGTGTTCCATGGTAGAAACACCGTACTTATTGATGCGTGTAATATAAGCGCAATTTGAGTGCAAGTGTAAACGTCGCCAAGTAATAAAATGATAAGTATATCATGTATCGTCTCCACAGGGATTGATATACTTAATATGTTTCCTCTTGTTCCCTTGCTCTTGAAAATAAAGTAAAAACACAGATGAGTTGATTTGTTTAACTAAATAATTAAATAATAAAACATAAAATAAAAGGTTGAGAACGATTATAGAGAAAGTGGGTAGGATCCACTTACGTCAATTAGTGGATTCAATTTATCTTCTTCTTTGTCCAATGCAATCACACAATACTGCTTCAACAGTACTGCAGATACAGCCTCGGCAGTATTGGTGTTCTCTGCCGCGACAATCTCTTGCTCTTGGGCAGAGGCATCAAAGTTCAGCAAAGTGTCCGTAAGTGACTCAACTCATCTCTGAGTCAGAGTGATGTAGATGACCAGTCCTTGACGATACCTCTCGGCGTAAATCAACAATAACCACCAACCAATTCAACACTTCTTTTAGCTGCTGAAACTCTTAACCTATCTCTAGGTCGAGTTAGTTTCTACATCGTACTTATCCCTTTCGTGAATCTACACCTCTCGATGCTAGATAAATAGATTACTTGCAAACTTCCCTCTCTAGCTTGAATGCAAGAATAAAGAATGGCAATAGAATAAGCAAACTTTGATATTATTATTGCATAAGAACAAAGATACAAGAATCAATCTCCTCTCACTAATATCGACAACCTTCACCTATCCCTAAGAAGTTTAGAACATATTGTCGTTAAGTACAATTCTTAAGGAGAAGGATTTCTCTAAAAATCGGTTCTCCTAACAATGTGGTAGGCTAGGGTATATATAGTCTTAACCTAGGGCAAACTTTTCCTAAATGGACTTCAACTTAGAGTAGGGAACAAGTCTTCTTCAAGGAATCTGATATTTCCAAGTTTGTCGCCTTCTAGAAGGGTTTTCCCGCTTGGTCTTTGACTTGTGCTTTTAGCGCGCTAGCCTGGTCCAATTGGTGTGCTGCATCTTCCAGAATGTTCTCTATATTTTTATATTTCATTACGCATCCATTGTTGGTGCTGCCACACTAGATTCTGTCGCGGTATTGTCTTCTGCCTCGGCCTCAACATTGCTTTACTGCTACTTCGGCCCTGGATATTCCTACATATATAGATTATGTAATAATATCTGCATTCTCTATAAATATTGACTTTGTAAATAATGATAACAAAATATCCAATATTTGCATAAAGAATCCATATTTCGGTTCAAGTTGGTATATAATAGATGCTTAAAGTACCACGAGAAGGGTAGTAAATAACTGCCTTTTAGGCACTCATCAAATACCCCCAAACTCGAACTATTGCTTGTCCTCAAGCAATGCAAAACATTTGCCGAACCTTACTCCCCTTTGGTCTTAATTTTCCATCTATTCTCCCCACCATGGTCATGTCTATCTCTCCGTTTTAGCCATTAGTTTACCCAAGGACTTTTACTAAGAAACAAGCTATAAGGCTAGGTGAGTGTGTGCGATTTATGGACAAGGCTGATTCAAGGTTTTCTTAGATAAACTCTAATTTCAAGACAAATAGAATCTTTGACTAAAGTTGTCTCCTTAAAACAACAAGTCTTGAGCCAATTTCTGCACCTCGAGATATGTGTTTTCTATTTCTTTCTTTTTCTTATTTATTTATTTATTTATTTTCTTATTAACCACCTATTTAGCATACTAGAGCCAGTTTCGGGCACCTCTAGCACGAAGGAGAGCAAAACTAGAGTCATTGATAGGCACCTCTAGTTATTTTTCCAAAAGGTTCTAAGTCTTTATCACTTAAGTTTATTAAAAGAACTCCTAAATCAAACAATTCCAAAAAGTTTTTATTTTCTTTCTAACCCTAAAGCAAGCTTCTAAGTTTTATTCCATGAGTATCCTATGGTTATCCCTTCAAAACAGAACTTGGCCATGGTAAAGAGAAAGATTTCTATAGCCTTAAAGGAGTAAACTAAAGCAAAGCTGATGTAAGGCAGTGCAAAATTACAAACAAAAATTCAAGAAAAGAGAATATTTTAAAAAAAATTCAGAAAAAATTTACTTCCTTTTCATGGTAATACCGCGACAGTGGGTAGCCTCGGTCGTGCTTCTGCACCTACAATCTCCCCTAAACTCAAACCGAGCATTATCCTTAATGTTCAAATCACACAGTAGATAAAATTAATAAAACAAGTAAAGATAGTAAAGGGAGAGTTTCTTGGAAAGATTCTGAGAAAAATAAGAGAATTTTGAGATTGTAACAAATATAACAAGAGAGAGATTGAGTAAACAATTTTAAAGAAAAAAAATGCAAGAGTGAATAGTTCAAGAGAAAGAAGGTTCTTATATAGGCCTTGGCTGTGTAGCCGTTTGAACTACTAGCCGTTTGGTCTTTACTGTCGTTTGGTCTTTACTGCCGTTTACAATTTATTGTTGCGGCAAGAATCTTGGCAGACTAGTTGTTACCCTGTTGGGACTGCTGCGGTTATGACACTATGCGCTACCACGGTAGCAGACTTCATACTGTGAACTACTTCTCTGTTATTCTTGTTTTATTGTCCTAACCTAAAAATATAAACATCAAGAAACATTCAAATAATGAGAAGATAATTATTCCTAAATACCATATTTAGAGAATTCATGAAAATACCAAATAAAAGAGAAAAATAATATAAAATAAGAATATAAAGAAAACTTATGGAGAGTCATTTTCGATATTTCTTATAGTCCATTTGTACCCTCCATCGAGTGAAAATTCTACCCAAAAAGGTTTGGACCATAATGAATACGGATAGTCCTCTTTGTATTATCTTGGTGGAGGTGTCTTTCGTGTTCTCTTGTAATTCATGCATGTCCTCCATCTTGATATTGTTTCTGAAGGAAAAATAAATTGTTAGAAAAAATTTTATCAACATCCAACCACTTAATTATCTCATTTTCATTAACTTCCATCATAGTTGGATATAACCCTCGTTGTCGTGGCCACCGTTGTGATAGTCAATTGTCGTGGCAAACTTTTGCCAAAATTCGGTGTAAGTCAAGTGAAGAATCATCTTTCTTGAAGTCTTCAAGAATCAACCCACATTGTTTTTTATGCTTTTTAGTAATCTCTATCAGTAGAGATTCTGGCTTGCAACTAACATTAGATGGAGTTACCACATAAATATCATCTTACAAATAATCACATCCTATTTGTGATGGCTTCAAATCTTATAAAGTGGACCCCTCGAAATATACCTACAATAGAAAGGATGAGTTTTTAAAGAATTCAAAAGGTTCAGTCAGTACCATCTCATTGTCCACTATCACGACATTTCCATCTTGTTGATCGAACATGTCTTCGTGTAACTGCTCCGACAGCTGTGAGTGTGAGTAATCCTCAGCTTCTTTTTTCAGCATCATTGTTGTTGTAACATCCTGGGAATCAGACTCCTCAAAATTTTCTAGAGTATTACTCGCATTGGCCTCGTTGAATGGTATCATGACATTGCCTTGTTCAGGTTTTTCTACTGCCTCGGCCTGACTCCCGACAGACTCATCCATTGGTTGATAGTCTTATTCATCAACATGTTCTAGACTCAGAGGTTCCGGAATTTCCTCTTTGTCTTCTAGTGTTGGGATTTCAGTATCCCCAATGATTGATTATTTCTGTTATAATTTCCAACATATAGGTTGGTCTCCTCATCTTGCATGTAATCTGATGAATTAACTGTCTTAACCTCATGTACGTTTCTCTCGGTTTGCATATTCTGAACCATCTTGATCAGATAAGCCAATTGTGCTGCCACCGAACTTGATGTATCTAATTCATGGGTTGTGGCATGATGTCTCATTCTTCCTCGCCTTGATGTAGGAAATTGGAAATCGTTCCTTGCGAGTTTATTCAGAATTTCGATGGCCTTCGCGGGTGCTCTATCCAAAAGTGTCCCATTTGCAGAAGCGTCTAGCATCATCCATATGGAGGCATTAGTAGTGTTATAAAACATGGAGACTTGCGTCCACAAGGGAAATCCATGTAGTGGGCATTTGTTTAATAGTTCTTTGTAACGTTCCCATGCCTCATATATCAGTTCATCTTCATCTTGCCGGAATGATGTGATTTCATTACGAATGCGATCATAGAGATTTGTCGGGTTAAACCTTGTAATGAATTCTCGGCAGAGTTCCTCCCAAGATCCTATGGATCCTTCTGGGATACCATTCAACCAAATCTTCGCCCTATCCCTCAGTGAATAGGGGAACAATTTTAATCGCAAAATATCTTCATGGACTCCTTGAATCTTGAAAGAGTTGCACACTTCCATGAAATATTTGAGATGATGCCTTGCATCTTCAGTATCAGACCCACTAAACTGTTCAATTGTGTTCAACATGTTGAACATCATTGGTTTGAGCTCAAAGTGAGTTGCTTCGATTTCTGAAGTGACTACGCCAGGGTTGAGTCCGTTTAGATCTTCCACCAGATAGTCTCTAACAGTGGGTGCCTCGGCAATGGTTGCGACATTGGCTGCTGCGGCATTGCTGGCGGCAGAACATTATGTTCAACAGGTAGAATTTGTCCTCTTGGTGGATCATCCATAGCTTGGAAAAGATTTCGCCCCAGATGATGTCTTATGCGCTCAATCTCAGGATCCAACTCGTACAATGGACCACTCGGATTTGCCCTGGTCATAAACCAAATAAATAAAAACTAAATAAATAAATAATTAAAATTAAAGTTAGATAAAGAATAGTTAAAGAGCAAGAAAATTAAATAAAACAAAATTTAGTTGTCAATCCCCGACAACGGCGCCAAAAACTTGATGCGTATGGTATAAGCGCAATTTGAGTACAAGTGTACACGTTGTCAAGTAATAAAATGATAAGTATATCGTGTATCATCTTCACAGGGATTGGTATACTTAATATATTCTTCTTGTTTCCTTGCTCCTGAAAATAAAGTAAAAACACAAATAAGTTGAATTGTTTAACTAAATAAATAATTAAATAAAAAAAACATAAAATAAAAGGTTGAGAACGATTATAGAGAAAACGAGTAGGATCCAGTTGCGTCAATTAGTGGATTCAATTTATCTTCTTCTTTGTCCAATACAATCACACAACACTGCCTTGACAGTACTGCAGATACAGCCTCGGCAGTATTGGTGTTCTCTACCGCGACAATCTCTTGCTCTTGGGCAGAGGCATCAAAGTTCAACAAAGTGTCCGTAAGTGACTTAGCTCATCTCTGAGTCAGAGTGTTGTTGATGACCAGTCCTTGACGATACCTCTCGGCATAAATCAACGATAACCACCAACCAATCCAACACTTCTTTTAGTTGCTGAAACTCTTAACCTATCTCTAGTTCGAGTTAGTGTCTACAACACCGTACTGATCCCTTTCGTGAATCTACATATCTCGATGCTAGATAAATAGATTACTTACAAACTTCCCTCTCAGGCTTGAATGCAAGAACAAAGAATGGCAATAGGATAAGCAAACTTTGTTATTATTATTGCATAAGAATAAAGATACAAGAATCAATCTCCTCTCACTAATATCGACAACCTTCACCTATCCCTAAGAAGTTTAGAACATATTATCGTTCAGTACAATTCTTAGGGAGAAGGATTTCTCTAAAAATCAGCTCTCTTAAACAATGTGGTCGGCTAGGGCATTTATAGTCTTAACCTAGGGAAACCTTCCAAAATAGACTTCAACTTGGAGTTGGGAACAAGTCTTCTTCAAGGAATCTGATATTTCCAAGTTTGCCGCCTTCTAGAAAGGTTTTCCCGCTTGGTCTTTAATTTGGGCTTTTAGTGCGCTAGCCTGGTCCAGTTGATGCGCTGCATCTTCCAGAATGTTCTTTATATTTTTATCTTTCATTGCACCTCCATTGTTGGTGCTGCCATGCTAGATTCTGCCACGTCCATGTCTTCGGCCTCGGCCTCAACATTACTTTTCTGCCGCTTTGGCCCTGGGTATTCCTACATGTACAGAATATGTAATAATATCTGCATTATCTATAAATATTGACTTTGTAAGTGATGATAACGGAATATCCAATATTTGTGCAAAGAGTTCATAATTTGGTTCAAGTTGTTGTATAATAGATGCGTAAAGTACCATGAGAAGGGTAGTAAATAACTGCCTTTTAGGCACTCATCAGTATGTCTGTGGTGTACTGGGCCCCGAAAGTGGTGTCAGCAGTGTATTGCTGATGAATTGTCTGGACTGGCTCTGCCTTTGTGATCTGCATGATTTTGTGGCAATAGTCCCTAGTCCACCCTCGCCTTTGGACGGTGAATTTATCTGTTTCTGCCATTGGTACACCTGCAGCATTATAAATACCCGTAATTAAACAAGGAAAACATAGGGGTCCTCTATCCTTCTTACCGCACTCGTAGATTTCCCTTAAATTTATCTCTCTAATATTGATACTTCGTTTGTTGATGATTGATTGAATGAGCACCAATCTTCTAAGGTCCACTGTGCTATTGTGGGAGGTTGGGATGAGGCATCTTTTGACAAATATGTTCCACAGTTTTGCCTCGAGCCTAAGATTCTGCCTCGCTACCGATCCTCTATGGGCACCGGTTTTCCAATGAGTATTGTCGTTGCAAATATCATCTTTGATCAACTCATAATCTTCATTGGTGATGTCCTCCATGAATGCAGCATGGTCATCACGAACAGTGGTTAGGCCATAGAGCAAATTTATTATTTTGGGATCAAGTCTGACTGGCCTGCCTCGGCAGTGGACATATAGAAATTCCTTGCTTGGATCGTGCACATAGAATTCCCTTACAACTGTGGCATTGTCCTGGGTAGGTTATAGGCAAAAGATTTATCATTCTTGATATTTGATCTTGTCGAACAAGTAATGCTCAATGTCGTAATTCTCCTCATCGGAGTGTTGGAATCCTTGCTCTTCCCATAGTTGCTGAGCAATGAAAGATTTATTGAAGCGTTCTTCAACAGTGGCGGGGGCAAATCTGTTGTATGCAGCCATGTATGAGTAGTGAAGATTTTCTGAATATCTTGGAGAGTTTCTTGGAGAGTTTCTTGGAAAAATTAAGAGAGATTTGAGATTGTAGAGAATACATAAAGAGAGAGATTGAGTAAATAATTTTAAAGAATCAAGAATGCAAGAGTGAATAGTTCAAGAGGGAGAGGGTGCTTATAAAGGCCTTGGCCTTGTAGCCGTTTGAACCACTAACTGTTTTGTAGCCGTTTAGCCTTTACTATCGTTTGTTCTTACTATCGCGGCGAGAATTTCGGCAGACTAGCTATTACACTGTTCTACACGTTGGGACTGCTACGGCTCTAACACTATTGTCTGCCCCGATAGAAAGTTTCCTGCTATGAACTACTTCTCTTTTATTCTTGCTTATTGTCCTAGAAAAAAATCAACAATAAAAATAATTAACTAAATAACAAACATAATAATAAAATTTAACTCTAAACTAAAACTAATCCTAATATAATAAAGATAAGGGACAGAGATTATGTCACTGAGGGAGTGCACGCAAATGCATCTCCTAAGGTGATTGTCTCTTGTTGACTAGAATAATGCTTCATATATTAGTCATTCTCCCTGAACTCATGCTCATCCTTTTTCGATTTGATCTTTATTTCACCATGTGGTTCTGACCATTTGGACCTTAATGTGTCTGGACAATGTGCTTTCTTATTTGCTGCCTCCACTTCTGGCTTAAATTTACTACCAAATATTCTTCCATAACAAGCATCGATTTTTCTGCTGAGCTTATTGCCGAGGCAGTGGTTGCTGAAATAGGATATCTTGGTTCCTGCATCTGTGGTGTGGATAACCTTGCATTCCTATGGATCATCATGTCTTTTCAAATTATGGAAAGCATTGAGTTTGACTTGCTGGTCATTAACCCTCATTGTCAACTCTCCTTTTTCTACATCTATGAGAGTGAATCCAGTGGCTAGGAAAAGTCTCCCCAGAATGATCGATGCATTGTCATCTGCTTCACAATCAAGAACAAGGAAGTCAGAGGAAAAAATAAATATATCCACTCTTACAAATATGTCCTCGATCTTTCCTTCATGTTGCATATACAATCTATCTACTAGTTGGAGCATCACTTTTGTAGGTTTTGCCCTTCCTATTCTAAGCTTTTGAAAGATAGATTTAAGCATGAGGTTTATGCTTGCTCCAAGGTCGCATAAGGCATTTCCTTCATTGTGGTTACCAATCATACAAGGTATGGTAAAGCATCCGGGATCCTTCAACTTAGGAGGGATGCAATTGTGTAGCATTTCCATGCATCCTTCAGTAGCAGCCACTGTTTCAAACTCACCAAGCCTCTTTCTTTTAGACACAATTTCTTTTAAGAATTTGGCATAGTTTTACATTTGTTCAATTACTTCCACAAATGGCAAGTTGATGTGGACTTGTTTTAAGATATCTAAGAATTTTTTAAATTGGTGGTCCTGTCTTTGCTTTTTCAACCTTTGTGGAAAAGGTGGTGGTGGTCGCATTTCTTACATGGTCTCATTAGTTTGGAATTTAATACCTGACACCACTGTGTCTTTTTCTGTCTCGGTAGCTCGTTGAGGTACTGCCGAGTTTTCTATTGGAATTTCTGTGACATGATCTTTTGTTTCAGCATCCAATTCCTCTTTGTCTGATTCTTCTTTTTCTACAAGTGGGACTTTGTTTGATGAGTTTCCTAACTTCTCCTTAAGTTGTAGACCACTCCTAGTAGTGATTGATTTGCACTGTTCATGACCCATTACCTTAGCAACTTCAGTATTGCTACGTAGTCCTCCTTGTGGTCTAGTGTTAATATTCTGAGCAAACTGCCCAACCTGAGTTTCCAATGCTTTAATTGCTGCCTTTTGGTTCTGTAACCTCATCTCAGTTCTATTTATGAATGCATTAGTTCTTTTGATGAAGTTGTTATTCTCTGCCATGTATGATTTTATTTTCATCATAAAGGCCTTAAGAGAATTTTCCAGTGAACTTACAGGCTGTTACTGATGAATCTACTGCTGCGGCAATGGTTGTTGTACCTGCTGCTGCGGCAAATGTTGCATTTGTATCAGTTTCTGGAAACCTGGGTGTTGAGTAGTTGGATTCAAGGCATTATTGGGATTACTCAATGAAAAGTTTGGATGCCTCTTCCATGATAGGTTGTATGTGTTGGACATCATGTTGTTCCTATTGTAATTTCCAACGTAAAGGATAGATTCTTTATTTTGCATACATTTAGAAGAATTATGGTTACCTCCACATAAATTGCAGAAAGAATCTATGGCCTTAACCTCATAGGTATTGTGTTATAATTGCATGTTTTGCACCATCTTGGTAAGAGAGGCCAATTATGCTACCACTGAATTTAATGTTTTTAACTCATTAACTGTGGCTTGGCGTCTTACTCCTCGCCTAGATGTAGGAAATTGAAAATCATTCTTTGCGAGTTTGTTTAGGATTTCAATAGCTTCCCCAGGTGCTTTGTCAAGGAGTGTTCCATTGGCAAAGGCGTCTAACATCATCCTTGTTGGGACATTGGTAGCATTTAAAACATGGTCACTTGTGTGCATAATGAAAATCCATGAAAATGACACTTGTAAAATAACTCTCTGTAGCGCTCCCATGCCTTATACATCGGTTCATCATCTGTCTGTCGAAAAGAGGTAATTTCATTATGAATACGATCATATAAATTTGTAGGATTAAAGCGTGTAATGAAATCACGGCATAATTCACTCCAAGATCCTATTGATCCTGTTGGAATGCTATTTAACCAGGTTTTTGCCCTATCTCTCAATGAATAGGGGAATAATTTCAATCTCAAGACATCTTCATAGACTCCTTAAATTTTGAAAAAATTACAGATTTCCATGAATGACTTAAGATGTTGCATGGCATCTTCTGTCATAGACCCACCAAACTGTCAAATAGTATTGAGCATATTAAACATGACAGGTTTTAGTTCAAAGTGGAATGCTTCTATTTCTGGTGTAACCACTCCAGGATTTAACCCATTTAAATCCTCTTCTAGGAAGTCTCTAACAGTAAGTTGTCGCGTTAGTGGTGGCGACGGAAGGCCTCCATTGCCTGCGGGTAAGTTCTGATCTCCTTGATTGCCTACCATAGCTTATTGGATTTGTCTCCTCAACGTTTGATATGTACGTTCAATCTCTGGATCTAACTCGTACAAAGGGTTGGTTGGGTTGGCCCTAGTCATACACCAAAAACAAACCAAAGTAAAACAAAAATTAAAATTAAAATTAAAAAGCAAGAAAATAAAGAAAAAAAATTTAGTTGTCAATCCCCGACAACGGCGCTAAAAACTTGTTGCGTGTCAAAAGTGTGCAAATTGTGCAAGTGAACACGTCGCAAGTAATAAAGTGATGAGTATATCAGATATCGTCTCCACAGAGAGTGGTCTACTTAATATGTCTTCTTTTGTCTTCTTGCTGTGTAAAAGAAATAAAATAAAAACACAAGTAATTTTGGGGTTGGATGAAATAAATAAAGAAAACTAAATAAAAAGATAATAAGATATAGAAAGTGCCCAGGATCTAGTTGTGTTGTATAGTGGATTCAATTGACTTGTTTCTGTCCAATGCAATCGTACAATACTGCCTCGGTAGTACTGCAGATTATTGCCTCGACAGTGATGGGCTTCGTCCGCCACGACAATCTTTTCCTCTTGGGTAGACTTTACCAAGGTTCGATAAAGTGTCCTTTGATGACTCCGCTTATCTCTAAGTAGAAGTACTGTTGATGACCAGTCATTGATGATACCTCTCGGAGTGAATTAATTATAATTATCAACCAATCCCACACTTCTTTTAGCCGTTGAAACTCTAATCTATCTCTAGGCCGAGTTAGTATTTCCCGATTGAAATATCGTACTTATTCATTTCGTGAATATAACTCTTTCAATATTAGATAAATGGATTACTCACAAACTTCTCACTCGAGCTTGAATGCAAGAACAAAGAATGGTAAAGAATAAGCAAACCTTGATATTTTATTGCATTGAAACAAGAAACAAAGTTCAATCTCTTCTCACTAATACTCTACAACCTTCACCTAATCCTAAATAAAATTAGAACATGATTTAAGTAAAGAAATCATAAAATATAAGATGAAGTCGGCTCTCTATGATGTTAAGTCCCCAAGTGCCGAATGCTTTCTCTCCTTGGATGACTATGGCTTATATAGGCTTGGCCTAGGGCAAACCTTTCTTATGTAGGAATACACCTTGGAGTAGGACAAAAGTCAAGTACATAAATAAAATATTTTCAAGTTTATTCCAACTAGGAGGCTTTTCCTACGTGGTCTTTTTCTTGGGCTTTCTACTTAATTCCAGCTCCGGTCCATATGCTACTTGTCCAGAAACATCCAGCTCATTTTTCTCTTCATCTTGCCTACAATATCTCTACTTGTCTTTCAGCTGCTGCCTTGGCATCAGGTTCTGCCTCGGCCCCATCTGCTGTTGCGGCAATAGTTTTTCCTACAAAGATACAAAAGTGTAATAAAGCTTGCCTTTTCAGTAAATATCATCTTTTTAAGTTATAACAACAAAATATCTAAATATATCACATTAAGCACATGCATTGGTCCAAGTAGGTGTAGATATATTGATTTGTCCATAAAAGGTGTAAAAAGTGATAGTGAGTTGAGCATTTATCAATGTGACTGAAGACAAATGCTTAAGTAAGCCTTCTCAACAGTTTTGGAAGATCAAACTTCCCAAGCATTAACAAACGCGAAGCGTTCTAAGCGGAAACGGATCAAACGAGATGAGAGAGGAAGAACACTTCAAGAACGCTCAAAAACAAAGAAAGAACAACTAAAGAACACTCAGAGGATTTTAGAAAAAATATCTTTATTCCTTGGAAACTTGGAATACTCTGATACATCAAATGTGGTGGGGAAGGCCTCTATTTATACTTGAACTCTCCTCGATCCTACGTTCTATACAAATTTACATTGACGGCTATAATACAACTCTATCCATTTATAAAGCATAATTCTGGAAATATTCCCACCTAACTATGGAAAGAATCTTTTGTGTCCACACAAAGTGTTTATACACATTGAATGGATAAAGCTTCTAGAACTCTCCCTAGATCGGGCTAATATTGGTGATCTTCTCAAGCCTAAAATCACCCTTGGACTTACATGGACAGGACAAGTCGCACCATGTGATGCTAATGTCTCAGACCTCAACTTGCGACCCGTGACATGTGTTACTAGTTCTTTTGGGAGACTATTGTTGTTAAAAAGATCTATAAGAGATGTCTTTTAGTTGTTCAAGGGCATGTGTTTGTTGCTGATCTTATGGAGTTACCTTTTTAAGAGTTTGATCTAATTTTAGGTATGGACTGGTTAGTTGAACATAGAGTTGTTATGGACTTTACGGCTAAGAGGGTGTCCTTAAGGTTAGTTGGTGATATTGAGGTGGTTATGGTTAGTGAAAGTGTAAAGTCTTTATCAAAGGTTGTGTCGGCTTTGGAAGCCCAAAAGTTGCTAGTTGGTGGTTGTGAGGCGTATTTGGCTTATGGTATGAATCCTCATATGAAAGAGGTTAGGTATTGTGACATACGCACTGTTTGTAACTTTCTTAGAGTTTTTCCTGAAGAGTTACCTAGGTTACCACCTAACAGAGAGGTTGATTTTGGTATTGAGTTAATAGAGGGATCCTTACCCGTCTCTATTACTCCTTATCGAATGTCACCAGAAGAGTTGAAGGAGTTGAAAGATCAGTTGCAGGAGTTGTTAGATCATGGTACTTTAAAGATGTACATATATTATCGTTAGTTGAATGAGTTGACGATAAAAAATAAGTATCCATTACCTAGGATAGATTACTTTTTTTTTTATCATTTTAGAGGAGCTACGGTGTTCCTAAGAATCCTTTTCGGTCTGGGTACTATCAGTTGATAGTTAAGGATCATGATGTTCCTAAGACTGCTTTTAGAACACGATATGGACACTATGAGCTTTCGGTTATGTCCTTTGGTTAAACGAATGCACCTACTGCTTTCATGGACATGATGAACCAGGTTTTTCATGAGTTTTAGATCAGTTTATGGTGATGTTTATCGATGACATTCTCGTGTATTCATATACCGAGGAAGATCATGATAAGCATTTGAGAGTTGTTTTGTAGAGTTTGTTGGATAACCAGGTGTATGCGAAGCTAAGTTAGTGTTAGTTTTGGATAAAATAAGTTGTTCTTTTTGGACATGTAGTTTCGATAGAAGGTATTAGAGTTGATCCTCAAAAAGTTAAGGTTGTTATGAGTTGGAAACCACCTAGGTCTATGACAAAGGTACGTAGTTTCCTGGGTTTGGCAGGATATTATCGAAGGTTTGTAGAGGGTTTTTCTAGGATAGCTTCACCTTTAACTAAGTTGCTGCAAAAAAGATGTTAAGTTTGAGTGGACTGAAAAGAGACAAAAGGCTTTTGAGAAGTTAAATGAGGTATTTACGCCGAATCCTATCTTAGTTCAATCGGAACCGGGAAAGGAGTTTACGTTTTATAGTGATGCATCATACCTTGGTCTTAGTTGTGTTTTGATACAAGAAGGAATGGTGTAGCTTATGCATCTCGGCAGTTGAAGGTGCATGAGAAGAACTACCTTACTCATGATATTGAGTTAGCCGTAGTGGTTTTTGCTCTTAAGATATGGAGGCACTATCTTTATGGAGAACGTTGTGTGGTTTACACTGATCATAAGAGTTTGAGGTACTTAATGTCTTAGAAGGATCTTAATCTTAGACAATATTGTTCCTTTGAGTTGCTTAAGGATTATGACTTGACTATTGAGTACCATCGGGGTAAAGCTAATGTTGTTGCGGATGCTTTGAGTAGAAAGGTGGTTGTTGAGTTACGCGTCATGTTTGCTAAGTTAAGTTTGTTTGAGGATAGAGGTTTGATAGTTGAGTTGCAAGTTAAACCTTCTTCGGTTGAATTGATCAAAGAGAAACAATTGTTGGATGATTCTTTGGTTTCCGTTGTTAAGGATATAGCTGAGGGTGTTCCGACGGAGTATAGTTTTAGAGGAGATGGTGCTTTATGTTTCAGACACCGCTTAGTGGTACTGAACGATGCTGAGTTGAGACGTACTATCCTTTCGGAGGCGCATAGTAGTCCTTTTTCTGTGCATCCAGGTAGTAATAAGATGTATCAGGATCTGAAAAGTGAGTATTTTTGGGTTGGTTTGAAAAAAGATGTGGCTGAGTTTGTGAGTAAGTGCTTAGTTTGTTAGCGGGTTAAGGCTGAACACCAAATTCCATCGGGTTTATTACAACCGTTGAAAATTCCTAAGTGAAAGTGGGAAAGGATTATTATGGACTTTGTGACGGGTTTGCCTTTGACACCGTCCAAAAAGGATTCGATATAGGTAGTTTTAGACATGTTTACGAAGTGTGCATGTCCTAACTAATGAAAACCACTCATTCCACCACTAATCATCTATGTTATTAATCTTACTTTTAAAATATATATATTTTTTAAACAACATAAAAAGAATGAGTGAAGATTAATTGGTTGGAAAAAATACCTTGAAAGATAGTGATAAAATGGATGATTATAATTGGATGAAATCATGACTGATGTGATAAACCAGGCCTATGAAGGATGTTTTCAGACAGGCGTCTTTATTTCATTGGTGTTTTTCTTTATATGTAAATTACTTAAATGGTCATTTATCTTTAGTAATTGTTTTTTTTTCATTAATTTTAAAAAAATATCGTTATGATCATTTGTTTTTTTTTAATATCGGATTATTAGGTGTTAAATATGTTATACAATTAACAACGTCTTCATTTGAAACAATAAAAAGAAAATAAAATTTACTTAGGTAGTTATTAAATTATTACCTCACTTTTATTTTGTCACTAAACTAAAAATAATTTGTATAATCACACGTTTAAACCACTATATTTACGCAAAATCAATTTAATCCCAATACCCTCAATTAATTTCACTCACCAAAACATATCTCTAAAACAAAACAAAACAAAACACATTTAAACCAATGGTTATCAAGACAACAAAAAAACTAAAACAAAACACATTTAAACCAATGAGAAAGTACAATTAGGCTACCGAAATCTGGTCTTTGCCAAACCATTTTAGCAAATCTCTTCTGTTTATATTCCCATTCTTTTCCTCTCAGTTTTTCAAAACATAGCTCCCAACCTTGGATTTTTGAAGATAATATTATTGATTTTCCTTTTTCAGAATATGGGAAGTGTTCATAGAGTGGATGAAGAAGGGGAAGGAAGCAGCAAGAAATATTTGACAGATTACGATGTTAATGAAATTAAATCATTGTCAAGCCATGGATGTTCAAACTCATATTCTTCATCTCACGAACTTTTTGATCTCAATGTCACCAATATTGACAACGAAAACCCCAAACCATCTCAGCTTAAATCATCAAGTAACCTTCGTGTTTCAATCTCGAGTTCATCGGAAATGCAAGTCTACTTATCGAATAGGATACCGTCGTCGGTTTTTCGAGTCAAGTCGGGAACACAAAAGGATTGGAGCACTGCTTCAAATGAATCATTGTTTAGCATTCATATCAACAATTACAGCTACTCAAAGGATCAGTTCCTTATGTTATACAAATCTGGAGAAATGACCAAGTTAGATGAGCAAATCATGGCTCAAAAGAACGTGTTGCCTTCTTTGAAAGAGTTGGACGACATGGCTGCCGCTGCAATGAATGAAGATATAGACAAAGGTTCGGGAAAAGAAGCAACGGTGGTCGAAACCGATGAAGTTGCAAAATATGATAGGGAGACAAAGGTGGCCGAGGTTGAGGAGGTTCAAGGTTCAGCTAGTGGTCCAATGGTGTGTGATGGTGCAGTCGGATCAGGGAGTCTTAGCATGGAAAAGAAACCCACCGCCGAGGCTAATAAACCTATCAATAGCCTCACTGACCTCTATGAAGAGAGAAGTATCAGCATTTCGTTTACCTTTCCTGTGTAAGTTTTGATCTTATATGTTCATGTATTCAGAAAACATCATGTATCTAAAGCATTGCAATAACTTGTTTTCATGTTCATTTCGGGTTGACAGCCGCCGATGGTGGAAGACCTATCTCCAGTTGTGATGATCAAAACAAGGGCTTACCGACCCAACTGCAACCGCCGCAACAGCAGCCACAGGAGGAGAAACAGCAGGAGAAAAAGGAAGCAGAAAGCACGTTACCACCCCAAGATGCTTCAAGTAAAAGTTGGTTGTCCATGTTTTCTTGCTGTGGAGGTTCATGATTTTTAAACAATGTTTTTGTCTGTCAATTCAATTTCGCCATCTCTTGATGCAGAATGCTAAATGTTTCCCCAAAGAACAAGATTCTCTGTTTAAACAATGTTGGCATAATTTTATGAGATTTCAACAATAAAATCCGCTTCATTTACAAAGATTGCAAACCTTTACTTTTTACGAACGGTATATATACATGCTACTCTGCATGCTTTATGAAAAATGATTTTCTTTTTTTATTGTATACACTTTTTATGAATTATATATTATTTTAAGAATGCTTAGTGTTTTTTATTGTATTATTATTTTTTAAAATTTTACCTACAAATAGGTATGGCCTTAAAATTAAGTACACGTAATTTCAAGTATATAAATTTTTGGATATTAAAAACATAATATATGATTTGACCCATAAATATAAGTGGAAATCTCTTACCTCCTAATCATGTCTTTTTTTATGTCTCTTGTTAAAAAAATTTAAAAATTAAATTCTAAATCCTAATCTTATTTTTCTACTTCTTAAACCCTAAATCTTACCCCTAAAAATGCACACTTTCCCTAATTCTTTAAACTTTAACCAACCCCAACCTTGAATCATAAACCTTAAACTCTAAATTCACCAATTTAAAATAAAGACACTGATAAAATTAAAACATGATTAAAGAATAGACAATTTATAACCATATTTATTAGGTATTGATAAGTTAGGTATCAGTAATAATTGCGGGAATATGTCAAATTTGTGTAATTTTTTAAACCATATAATTTTGAATAATTCAAAAGTGCAAACATTAGTTGGTTTTTAAATTCTTAGTATAAAATTGGAGAAATTATATCATGGGTTTACTTATTGTATTAGTCATGGTCCTATCCAATTATGGTGAACTCGTTGAAATTTTAACCTAATAAAATCTAATAAAATTGATATTAAGCTATATAACCATATTTAAAAGACCATAAATAAATATGTAAACACACAAAATTTGATTTAATCTTACTTTGCGGTCGTTTTGTTTAGATTTAAAGTATGCATGTCTAAATTGGTTTTATAGAGAATCCACTAGAATTTTAATCGAGTAAAAAGAGCTAAATTGATATTAAGTTGTATAATAAGATTCAAAAGCTCATAATTAATTATTTGAGATTAAGTTCAAAATCCCGCAATAAGGTTCAAAAGACTATAATTAAATATTTGAACTACAAAATTTGATGTAATCTTATTTTCTGACCGTTTTATTTAGATTTAAAGCGTACATGTGTAAATTGACTTTATAGTGAACCCGATAGAATTTTAACCAGGTAAAAAGAACTAAAATTGAGAGTAAGTTGCATAATCAGGTTTGAAAGCTCATAATTAACCATTTGAACTTATTAAATTTGACTTAATCTCATTTAAGGGCCATTTTGTTGGGTTTAATGAGTGTATTTCTATATGAGTTTAAGAGTGAACACGTTGAAATTTTAACCAAGTAAAAACTTCTTAAATTCATATTAAGGTATATAATTTGGTCCAAAAGCCCATAATTAAATTTTTGAACTCATAAAATTTGATTTTTAGTATCAATTTATGATAATTTTGATGTGTTTAAAACGTGTATGTCTAGTTGGCTTTATAGTGAACCCGTTAGAATTTTAACGGAGTAAAATAATCTAACAAAATTGAGAATTAATCTATATAACCATGTTCAAAAGATCATAAGTAAATTTTTGAACTTATAAAATTTTATTCAATCTTAATTTACCGTTGTTTTGTATATAATTTGTATATTTTAAGTTTTAGATAATTATTATATATACAAATATAATTATAAATATTTATATTTTTTAATAAATATTTAATTTAATTTTTTATTTTGTAGTCTTTCTTCTAAGGTATGTTCTTATTCTTCTCTAGAACCCTAGCATAGTGAATAGAAATTGTGTTTTATATATAAATTCATTTCAAAGATTTTCCAAGGAGGCATGACGGTCTAGTCTCGGACCTAACATTAAAGAAAAACTTGGTTCATTAGGCAGAAATCCAAGTCAAGTCAACCTAAGAAATTGGCTGCAACGTTGAAAACCGATGATGCTAAGAAACTTACCAGTTTCCATTGACTGAGAAAACAGCACATCACTTTGAAATATTCTTGTAGAAAATGAATGCCCACATACACACCAAACAACACTAATTGGGTAGTCTAGGTTGGTAATACCTTAATTTACACGAAATGATTGACTTAAAAAGCTAAACCCTATATAAACAGACTTTACCAAAACTGAGGAGATTATCCCATTGCCATTGTATTCTCCTCTTACCCGATTCAACACTGGAGAAGAGAAAGGGAAAGAGATCATCAGTTCCCATGAACAACCTTGTTATATTTCTCATATTTTCTCTGGTAATTCTCCCGGATGTTACAGTTGCAAGGCATCATTATAATCCATCCCTTCCAACACCAGCATCGCCCCCTCCTTTGACACCACCACCACCACCGTCGCCAAAGAAATCAGAGACATACAGAGGAGGCATGTATTATCTGCCTCCGAATGGCATCTAGAACATTAAGCTAGGTTAGTGTGTGTCATATCGAGACCTTTATTTATCTTGTTCATGGATATATTCCATTTGTGTAGCTAAACTAACTACAATCTTTCTGCTTCTCTGGTGCAGAAATGTAACAGCAGTTTAGGCCCTATCAAATAAAAGCATACAGCTTCTTTGTCTTCGATCGACCTTTTAAGGAAAAACGATGAAAAATCGAATTACTTTTTTAATATATATTTCATGTTTGTTTAAGGATAATACTTGATGTATACCTTATTTGAACACTATTTACGCCATAAATTTACTTACAAATCAACCTAGGTTTACTGTTTAATCTATATGGATTTATTCAGTTTATTTACAAGGTGTGTGTTTTATCAAATAGTTAAAAATATGTATAAATAAATACTACATTAATAATAATAATCCATAATTATTATTATTATTTTTTTGAAAATAAGTACCTCATCATCCATAATTATTACTTACTCATTAATTACTATAATAATAACTGAATAATAAATAGAGTAATTAATAAGGGAAAAGAGTTTATTAGTCTCAAGAAACCAATCGTCATGCTTGAAATCTGATCGGTTGCCAGAGCTGTCAGAGAAGACGAAAGATCGTCAGTTGGATTTCAATAGCTACTGCTAGGAAGGTGAGTTTCTCTCATCTTCGTAAATACCTGCAAAAAATAGTGTAAATATTAGATCGAAATAAGTAAATAAAATGAAATAAAACTAAAAATATAAAAGAGGGAAATCGGAGTTCTAGGTGGTCGAGAGTGTCTCTGATGAGTGTGGCGGAGTTGATGAGGGTCGGTTAAAGATAAATCTAGGTTAGTTAGGTGGTTTAATTGAACCGGATATAGATTTTAGGGTTTAGATATGAAAGAAAAATTTTAGGGGTTTTCTGAGTTTTCGACTGACGCGATGCGGCGGTCAGCTACAAACTGAGGGTGGCCAAATTCAAAAAGCGGTGGTCGACGAATATCTAAAGTCGATCGACTGACGGTGGCGAAAGATCAAAGCAGAAACTTGACGACAAATTTGTTACCCTTTTAATCTGGTTATTTTCCCTTTATAGTTGAGACCTCAAGTTTACTTTTCTCTCAATTTAGATCCTTAATTGCCATATTTGAACCCTTAATCCTTAATTTCTTTTTAATTGGACCAGTAGGTTTTGGCCTCTCTTCATTTTAATCCCCGCATCCGTTCTAGAATATAATCTCTACCATTTGATATTGATCGTTTAATCACTCTGCTGGCATAATTGGTGCTCGAACCCATGACCTCTATGAACAACAACCGTTCTGTTAACCACTTGGGATAGAAGGCTCGTACAAATGTTTTATTTATTTTTGTATGTATGTTTGATAAATATCGTATTAGATTATATATTAGGAGAATAAAAATACACATATAAGTTTAATTAGACTAATGACTTAGATTAGGACTCTTTAATTAGATTCAATAATAAAATATGATAGATAAATATAGTAATTAAAATGAGTATTAAATATTAAATTTAGGGCTCCAAATTTAAATAGTGTCTTAAAGCACTTTCACGTTATTTAATCGAATTCTTAAATTTAATATTTAATATTCATTTATATTAGAAAAAAATAAATGACATAGATATAGTTAAAGCGTAGTGTCACGGGGTTAGACTTTTAAACCAGCTAAACCGTGCGGCCTTAGTCGAATCCTCAAGACAAATGACTAAGTAAGTCTTCTCAACACTTACGGAAGATTAAACTTCCCAAGCACCGATAAACAAGAAGCGTTCTAAGCGAAAACAGATCAAAAAAGATAGCAAGGAAGAACGCTCAAGAATGCTTAAGAACAAAGAAAGAACGAAACAAAAACAACTCAGAGGATTTAGAGAAAATACCTTTATTCCTTGAAATGTTAGAATAACTCAGTACATCAAATGAGGTGGGGGAAGACCTCTATTTATACTTGAACTCCCCCTGATCCTACGGTCTATACAGATTTACATCGACGGCTATGATACAACTCTATCCATTCACAAAGCATAATTCTGGGAATATTCCCATCTAACTATGGAAAGTATCTTTTGTGTTCACACAATGTGTTCACACACCTTGAATGGATAAGTCTTCTAGAACACTCTTTGGATCGGGCCAATGTTTGTGGTCTTCGCAAGCCCAGCATCGCTCTTGGAAATACTTGGGTTGACCAAAATACACCATGTGGTGCCAATGTCTCGGACCCCAATATGCGGCCCGTAACATTCTCCCCCACCAAACTCGGCGACACCCTCGTCGTGCCACTCGGACAAGTCTGAGTTCGATCCTGGAGCTTTTCGCGCACCTTGGCTTGCTTCTGTCTCGAGTCTGGCTTGAATGTCCCCCCATAAGAACCGCTCTCCCCATAAAGAGCACTGGACTCTAATTCAGCTGTTCCCCATAAGGACTGCTCGCTTCGGCTTGCACCGCCATGTAAAATCACCCATACCAAGCACTTCTTGATCACTATCCCCGTGTTCAAGAGGTACTTCACTCATCGACCCAGCATTTTCTCTCTCCGACAATACTTCCTCACTAAAGTTTGTCTCCCCATTGCTCCTCGGTATTGCAACACCCATCGATACTTCGATCCCCTTGAAGTTCGATGCATCGGCCACCTTGTCCACGGATGGCTCCTCGATAGCTTCCACGCTAATAGGCTCAGGCAACACATACCTCACCAAGGAAATGTCCCCAATTATCGCCTCTTTCTCGATGACTCCTCGATTTGGAGCATCCTTGACACGCTGAACAGCTGTCAGCTTCTTGGTCCCTTTCTCGATGTCTCGTCATACTGGCACAACATATCGTTGTCTCGGATCCAAGATGTACACGACGTTGGCACACGGAATGATGATCGCTTGTGCACGGTTAAGGAAGTTTAGTTCCAAAATAAATTCAAAATCGTCTAGTTCGATTACCTTGAAATCTTCCATAGACTTCCAATCACCAATCTGCAGATCAACTTTCCGCACAGTCCCTATAATAGAAGCTTCCTTGGCATTCACAGTCTTGATCTTGTCGGTTGAATCCATAACTTTAAGACCAAGTTCCATTGTAGCCTTCTTGTACATGAACAGATCGCTTGCCCCGGTGTCCACCAAAGCACTCTTCGATCGTCCCGCCATGTTGATATCGACAAACATCAACACATTCTGCTTCTTGCCTTTCTTCTTGGTTGAACTCAGAATCATCAAGCCAAGCATCGCAGCCTCATCACCCTCCGGCTCGTCCTTCTTGGACTACTTCACTCGATCAGGGCACTTTCGCGCTCTATGCGGCCCTTTACGACGGTAACACTTGCGACCAGTCACCTTCGGCTTCCCACCTTTCACACTGGTGATTGCACCAAGTCTGCCTGGTTCACCATCTGAATCGTCGTCCTGATAGACAATGGCATCGAGGCGACTCTTCTTCTTTGGATAATCTTTCACTACATGAGGACCCTCAAAATGGTGGTACCTTACGGTTCTTCGATCCTTCCGCTCATATGGCTTATCATATCGACTAGACTTGGGGAATAGCTTTCCCTCGACGCTCTTCTCTTCGGAAACTTTCCAGTACCCTTATCTCGGGGCTTGGAAGACTCATTTTTTATCTCAAATTCTGCAATGGATTCAGCAGCGGCCATCGCTCCTGAAAGGTGTTCAACACCCATTCTCTTCAACTACATTCTTGCCCATCTCTGGAGACCAGATTTGAAGAGATACAAACCTTCCGATTTGCTCAAATCTTTGATTTGCAGCTTGAGTTCAGTAAACCTTTTCACATAGTCCCGAATTGAGCCGTCGTGCTTCAACTGGTGAAGTTTGTCTCGAGCTTCCTCGTTGACATTCTTTGGATAAAAATGCTCCTTAAGCTCAGATAGGAAATCCTTCCATGTCCCGATTGGAATATCGTCGTCATCCAACTCAGAACATTTGTTTTGCCACCACAACAAGGCAACATTAGTCAAATAGACTACTACAGTATTTACCTTTTCGGTATCGTCAATGATGCTCATTCCCCGGAAGTATTGCTCCATACACCAGATGAAGTTCTCAACATCTTTCCCCGACCTGGTTCCATTGAACTCTTCGAGTTTTGGGATGTCTTTCACTGGTTTAGGTGTGGCTGGATTCAACATACCGTTCCGCATAGCAGCCTGATAAACCAGAACTTCCGCCTTGAGTCCCAACATTTCTTCCCTCAATGTCTCAAACTTGGCTTCGAGAGCATCTCTCTTCACCTCAAGTTTATCACCTTGGTCATCTAGTTCCTCGAGGCGTATTTCCACTACGTCGATTCGCTCCCCAGAATCCTTCACGGATCCTTCAAGCCTGGTAACCCTCACCTCAAGTGCAGACAATTTATCCCTTGAGTCAGCTCGACTTTCTTTGTTAGCTAGGGTTTCCACACCCTTCTGGCCAGCAGCAGCAACAATATCCCTCTTTGGTGCCATCTCAACTCGATGCTTCGTACTTTGAACAGCCTAACGTTGCTCGAACAAGGCTCTGAGCTCTCGCTCTAATACCACTTCTCACAAGGATAGACTTTTAAACCAGCTAAACCGTGCAGCCTTAATCGAATCCTCAAGACAAACGACTAAGTAAGCTTTCTCAACACTTACGGAAGATCAAACTTCCCAAGCACCGAAAAACGCAAAGCGTTCTAAGCGGAAACGGATCAAAAAAGATAGCGAGAAAGAACTCTTCAAGAACACTCAAGAACGCTTAAGAACAAAGAAAGAACGAAACAAGAACAACTCAGAGGATTTAGAGAAATGCCTTTATTCCTTGAAATGTTGGAATAACTCAGTACATCAAATGAGGTGGAGGAAGACCTCTATTTATACTTGAACTCCCCTGATCCTACGGTCTATACAGATTTACATCGACGGCTATAATACAACTCTATCCATTCACAAAGCATAATTCTAGGAATATTCTCGTCTAACTATGGAAAGTATCTTCTGTGTTCACACAATTTATTCACACACCTTGGATGGATAAGTCTTCTAAAACACTCTTTGGATCAGGCCAACGTTTTTGGTCTTCGCAAGCCCAGCATTGCTCTTGAAAATACTTGGGCAGGACAAATACACCATATGGTACCATTGTCTCGGACCCCAATGTGCGGCCCGTAACAATAGTTAGACAAATTATTTAATTGAATATTATTTCGAAGTTTAACACGATCAATGCCCTAAAGCAATTGGGTGTTGACATATATATAGATTTTGAAAAAAAATTGTAAGATAAGTAAAATAGTTAGAGCTAATTACGATTAACACTTAATTAAACAAGACTCGATTAGATAATCGAACATCATATTCAATGTATAATATTCACAATCCCCTAAAGCAACTAAGAGTTGTCAAACACGTGCTTTGAATTAAATAATGTTCGATATGAAATAATAATTAATCAATTAATTGAGCTAATTAGTTTAGAAAACTTAAAATAAACTAGACAATATTTAATCATGCATGATTCTTTAAGTATAGATAATATTCTTTTAGAAAATAAATAGATGTGCCCTAATGCAACTGAGTGTCTCTGTTTATATTCGAATCAAAAGAATATTTTCTATATAGAAAGAATATTTTTCATCTTAAAAACAAGTTTGTTTAATAATTTAAAAATAAATTAAAATCTAATTACCATTATTAAAATTTCTATTAAGCGACATAAAATATGAGGTAATGATAATGGATGCTCGTTGGGGTGTTAATCATTCCTCATGTGTAACTGACTCTCAAATTCAGTTCTTTAAAAAAGAATCTTTGATTCATTTTTATGGTGACCGGGTTACTAATGTGACTAGTAGAGACTTGTGACACCCTCGCCCCGGGTTAGGAGACGGGGGCGTCAACCGGACTTACAATCTCGAACAATTTATTCAAATTCAAACGAATTATTTATTTAAGTAACATTATGAGTTGATCTCTATTAATACTTACTTATTTTACGGACCAAGTTCTTGTATTACTTGTACAAATTCGAGGCAAATTTAAAATTTTTCCGATACTTAAACAATTTTCCATTCTGAGTCTCAGATACCATTCATTATTCAATTATAACCTCATTTGACTTGATCTAAGCTTCTATATCAATTTATATTCATTTAACCACCATTAATTATGTCTTAATAATTAAGCAAATTCCCTTATTAAATTTGAATCCAAGTAGTAAGGAGGTATCGATACCCCTAATGTTGGTATCGATACAGGAGTATCGATACCGGTCCTTGGTGTTGACTTGTTGACCAAGACTGGGTAGCCTACTCCGATACTAGTATCGATACGAAAAGGTTTCTGGAAGCTCCAGTATCGAAACGGGTATCGATATAAAAGGTTTCTGGAGGCTCCAGTATCGAAACGGGTATCGATACAAAAAGGTTTCTGGAAGCTCCAGTATCGAAACGGGTATCGATACAAAAAGGTTTCTGGAGGCTCCAGTATCGAAACGGTTATCGATACAAAAAGGTTTCTGGAAGCTCTAGTATCGAAACGGGTATCGGTACAAAAAAGTTTTTGGAGGCTCTAGTATCGAAATGGGTATCGATACAGGTCTGCCTCATTGACACATTAACTAAGGTCAAAGCTTGGTATCGATACAAGCTTTGGAACTAAAAGTTTCTGCCAAAGGTGGTATCGATACCCAAGCTAGTGGTATCGATACCCCTGCTCGAATTTGACAAATTCAAGCCTTTCAAACACTTAGACATTTCCAAAAGGCTATCAAGATGACCTCAACCCAACCCTAAGCCTTAAGAGTCATTAGACATGCTTAAGCATCATATAACAATTCTCTAACTTGTTCATTTTAGCCAATTCATCATGCGTTTCAATATTCGAGTCATCCCTCACTTAGGACAAACATCTTGCCTTACCCTTTTCTATGGCTACTTATGCAACCATGTTAGTGTCCTAGGTTTACATGTCCTAGACACTAAGACAAATTAACCACATACCAAATGCATGCTTCCAAAGCCAACATACCAACCATAGCCAAGAACTTAAAACATACAAAGCTAGCCTACCATGAACATTATGCCTTATGGCTTACAACCCAAGGGCACAAATGATCACATAAATATATACACAAATCATGAGCTAGCTAACAAAATGCATATACTAGTCTAGCATGATCACTATGCCACCATACGCTAGGAGTTACAAAAGTTATCAAAATACCATACTTTGACTTGCTTTGTGTGTCCTTGCTCCGGTTCAAGCTTGGTCTATCTCTTTAACTCGTGAACCTGTTGTTTGGGAAGAAGGAAACAAAGAGTGCAAGTACTAAGAAGTACTTAGCGAGGTAGCCTAAGTCTAACCAATTTAGACATGAATTAAACAAATGATATACTTCAAATGAGCAACGAATCAATTACATATAGCAATTAGTACATCACACAACATGCTTAAATGTACAATGGCAAGTCATATTCAAGTACCCTATGGGTAAATCATATCCAATGCTCAAGTTCAAATCATATCAAATGTCTTATGGTAAATACATGACAAATGCTCAATAGCAATTACATTTCAAATGCCCTATGGCAAGTTTATAACAAATGCTCCATGTCAAATGCTCTATGATAATTATCTTAATTTTAGTTTTCGAATTAGTTTCAACATTGCCTTGGTATAGTTAAACTAGGTAAGCGAGTCAACAGAAGTACCCTAAGGTACTGACAAAAATGCCACGAGGACACTAACAAAAGATACCCATGGTATCTACAAATGGTGACTAACCACCAACAAAGATACCCATAGTACCAACAGAAGTACCGAAGTACTGATCAGAAGTACTGAAGTACTAACAAATGAGATCAGACCCTAGGCATGCCGTACTACCTATGACCAACTATAACCCAAGGCTCAATCAGAGTTTCTTATTCAATTAATCTTCCATTTTACTTATTCAAATTCCTCATTACGGATGATGTACATAACATGGCATTATCAAAAGCATTAAGTCATGCTATCAAGTCCAAAAGCATATGTGGCATGCTAATATATCAAGCATACATAGGCATCATGTTACCCAAATCCAAAAGCATAGACCATGCTAACATATCAAAAGCATATACATATCATGCTATCATGGACATACCTCATGCATGAATCACATACCTGGCATCCCTAGCCGCGTGCCGTTACTTACATATAAATTTTTGTTCATTGTATATATTGTATATGTATTGGTTGATCAATTACTATTTAATAGTATAAATATTATAAAGTTTATATTTTATTGGAAGCAATATTTTTTTGTGTCAAAAAACTCGACTATAGACTTCTCCCAAGTTCAAGTTACGAAAATCGTCTTGATCAAAGAATTTTTATGGGAGGCATTCCCTGAAGTGAATGCATGCATGATGCTTATTCCATGCAATTATTGGATTTATGAAATTTCTTAAAGTGAATGCAAGGATAATTATTCCATACGATTATTGAATTTATGACATTCCTTAAAGTGAATGCAAGCATGATGATTATTCCATGCGATTATTGAATTTATGACATTCCTTGAAGTGAATGCAAGCATGATGATTATTCCATGCGATTATTTGATTTATGTCATTCCCTAAAGTGAATGCAAGCATGATGTTTATTCCATGCGATTATTGAATTTGTTTCATTCCTTGAAGTGAATGCAAACATGATAATTCACTATATGGTTAGTGAATAAAACTCAATTATGTGTCAGAGTATCACTGATGAGGATATGTTAGAAAAACATACACCACTTTTCACACATTAATGTTGTCTTATAGATACAATATCATACAAGGGTTTTAAATACCTATTTGTCTTCACTCCATTCCCTAAAGTAAATATGATATTTTATAGCGAAAAGAATAAATGCCACATTAGTAATTATGGTCATGATTGAGATCATAAAATAGACATGGATAAGATGATTATTTTGAAATTGCATATATCCACAAGAAGTGAAATTATAAAGATAACAAGAATGATAGAGATCATATCAAAATCTTTATGTTATCAATGCGATGGTACAAACCATTGATCTCGTACTTGTCAAATGCCGAAGTATTATGGACTTTATCCATAATCATGAATGATAAATTAAAGAAAATATAAATAGATTTTCTTTGTGGCGAAAATAATGGTGATATTGATCCAACTTAATTGGATATTGATAATTTTCTCATAATCCCTCAAGAGAATAATCCGCCATTTATTTTATTTTTTTAGATCTTTTATTTATTTTATTTTATGTTAATTTATTTTTATTTATTATTTATTTATATTAACTTACTTGATATATTATTTATTTATCTTTTATGTTAATTTTTTTTCCTTAAAAGAATATGATTACTTCCGGAATAAAATATGTAATATTTTATGGCGATTTATGCTTAGCAGAAAGTGCAAGTACTCATATAATACTTAAGCATAAGAAATATTTTCTCATTTAAATACAAGAGAAATATGATTACTATATCTTAAAGTACTAAAATATCAGTGCTTCGGAAGAGCTATTGAGAGCTTATCTTTGATCCGATTTGATATAATATGCTATTTTTTAATATTTTTCCATTCCCCGAAGTGAATGAAATAAAGCACGTACTGAAAGGTGCATAATTATGCATATTTTCCCATTTTAAATGTAAGGGAATAATATGAGTACTATATCCGGAAGTATTAATATTACAGAAAGCTCCGACTGAGCAAATATGTTATTTGCCAAATGAGACTTTATCTCATATTTAAAGCGCATTATACTCTTTGAGAAAATATGTTATTGCTAAATGAGACTTTATCTCATATTTATAGTGTATTATGCTCGTCAAAGTCGCAAAAGACTTATTGAATTTTAAAGATATTCGCAGAAATATATTGAGAATATTAGTCAAGGGGATGTTGACTATCTCAATATTACGAGTATAATTTAAGGCAATAATGAAATATTGATAAAATTACATGCACTGTCATCCATATTGTACTACATAAGAATTAGTACAAATTGAAGCTCATGCTATTGTAAACTAGATGTTTACTGATTATTTTATTTGGCATGACTGGTTAGACCATCCTGATTCAATTATGATGCGAAAAATTGCTGACACTTTCATGTGGTCATTTATTGAAGAACCAGGAGTTTTTTCAAGGTAATTTTTCACGTGATACTTGCTATGAAAGCAATTTGATTATTCAATCATCAACATCTAAGATAAAGTGTTATTAATTTTTTGGAACGGATACAAGGTGATATATATGGGCTCATACAGCTTTTTTAAAGACTATATAGATATTTTATGATTTTTATCGATGCATCGACTAGATGGTTACGTGTATCCTTGTTATTAACCCGCAACTTGGTGTTTGCAAGGCTACTTGCTCAGTTGATAAAATTATGAGTAAATTTTTCAGATTATTTTCTAAAGACAATCAGTCTTGATAATGTTGATGACATGTAATTTTACATGTAGTGTCACAAATTCGCATCAAGCCAACAAATGATCATAAGTTCTCTCCATTACAAATGGTTTTGGGTCAGAAACCAAATATTTCTCATCTTAGATTTTTTGTGTGCGATATATGTTCTAATTGCTCCACCACAACGCACAAAGATGAGTTTTGTTGGGAATATGTATCAGATTTAAATATCTTGAGCTTCTAATAGAGAATTTATTTACAACCCGATTTATTGACTATCATTTTAATGAGTCAATTTACTCAACATTAGGGGGAGAAAATAAATAGCTGGGGAAAGAAATAAGTTGGAATAAATTATCATTTTCTCTTTTTGATCCACGTGTTACACAATGTGAACTATAAGTTCAATGGATAATTCATTTAGCAAATCAATTTCTAGATGATTTTGTTGACCCTAAAAGAGTGACTAAGTCACGTATACCAGCTATGAATGCTCCGATTAAATTTGATGTCATGAAAGTACAAACCCTAGTTGCTAATGAGTCTAACTTACGCTTAAAGCTTAGTAGACAAGTAAGTTCCAAAAATAAGAGATCCTTGAAAAAGAAAAAGGAGCTATATTTTATGATGGTCTGATCGAGGAATCAATGATTATGAAAATCTCTAGAATAGATTAAATGGTCTCCAACAGAGACATTGATATGACTCAGGTACTTAAAAATAAAGAGATCTTAATAGATTATGTCATGTTTGGTAATAATGGAACTAAAATTAAATCGACGTCGTTAATATATTTGCATGCAATATAGCACTAGAGATTTTATTTGATGATGTGGATCATGAATCATTGTCAATTGGGCAATGTAAACAAAGAAATGATTGGCCAACATGAAATAGCAATTGAGGCGAAACTAAAATCTCTTTTGAAAGGAGAAGTATTTGAGCCTATAGCCCGTACATTGAAATATGTACAACTCATGGATATAAATGAGCCTTTGTGAGAAAGAAAAATCAAAAGGAGAAATCATGAGATATAAACTCATTTGGTTGTACAAGGATTCTCACAAAGACATGAAATTGATTATGAGGAAAATATATTGCTTGGTGGTGGATGCAACTACTTTTAGATTTTGATCAGTCTGAAAATAAATAAAATTATTTAATTTCTGCCTAATGGATGTTGTTATATCATATTTGAATGAGCCTCTTGACAATAATATATACATGAAACTTCCGGAAAGATTTAAATTGCCATAAGCAATTCATTGAAGTTCTCGAGAACATTATTCAATCATATTGAATATATCTTTTTATGGCTTGAAACAATTTAGGCGTATTTGGTATGATCGCCTCATTGAATACTTATTAGCATAATGCTATATAAATTATCTTCCCGAGCATTTTTATTAAGAGGTTTAGCTCTGAATTTTTATTGTTGTATATGTCGATAATTTGAATATCGTTGAGACTCGTGAAGAGATCTCCTCAAATCCTAGTGCATCAATCGACATACAGAAAAATATAAAAGAGACTTTACATGAATAATTCATATTCATTGATCAACCTTATGGTTGCTAGGTCTCTTAATGTAAACAAAGATTCTTTCTCCCTCAAGAAAAGGGTAATGATATTCTTGGTCTAAAGCACAATATACACATTATTTGATCTGGAAGCATCGTATCTTATCTGGTCCAGAAATATTATTTAAGTGCTACGAGATCATTACCTTTAAATAATTGTTATGCATGAGGCAAAGCCGAAATATATATATATATGGCTAAACATATCTTAATTGTCATGTTTAACTCATATTTTGGTTAAATTCATAGGGAGAAAATATTGTTGTGGTGTATTTCTTTATTTGTAGGAATCAATCCCTTGATGATAAGTGTCAATTTGGAAGGAATGTCAAGTAAATCAAGTCAAATTCAAAAGCAAGGAAAGATTCTAGAAGATTGAGTTAAAAATAACAAGATATAATTTAAATTAAGTTTAAAATAAAATTTTTAAAATGGATAATTATCTCTTTCATGATAATTTCTAAATCAAACTCTTTTCTATCACATACTTTGACCAATCAAGGCATTTAAAAAAAGAGATGGTGTCAAACTTAGAGGAGTCGAATTATGGAGTCTAATTGGAGAAAGCAACACATATTTTTATCTTTGTCATTATTGTTCAATTCATGATTTATGATTATTCTTTTTATATATTTTGAACCCAACCATGAATTGATGTTAATTGGTTTGGGTTATTTATTTTGTGGTTGTGATAAAAGATTTGATTATATCTAAGTATTGTGTTGTTTCCAATCAAGGTTTGTTCATTCTTGATACTTTATTTGTTAACGATTGAGTTGGGAGAGGATCTCATAAAACTATCCATAATTTAATATCGAGAGAGTTAGATTCATGAAACAAATGAGCATTATTCAAACCAAGTTTATGATAACTAATCCGATTTAATGATAAGTTAAGGATTTCGACAGCTAATTAGAGTGCAAGATTGGTTGTTGTTCTCCCTTGATTCAATTAGGTATGTATCAAGGAATTCAAAATTAATAGATTTTCACGTTAGGGATAATAGAAATCAATAAAGAATGTTTTGTTGAACCTGGAAGGTAGTCGCCAATTTCCCGAGCAATTCCCTTAGTTGTAGTTGTCCAAGCATTCGAAGAATTAACTAGGTAATCCAAATAACCCCAATTTTCGGAACGACCGAGCGCCGCGAGCACTCAATTGCCACGACAATTCAATTCGGACATCACTTCACAACTTAGTATAATCCAACCCCTTCTCTTTTATTCGATCTCATCTACCTTTTATTTGTTATTTCTTTAATTTTAATTATCTATTCATACTTCATTTGTATTGCATTTAGTTGTTTTTTATTTGCATTAGATTAGGTTTTATTTATAATTTTATTTTATTTTCATTTTAAAAGATGTTGCTTGTGAAAGGTATTTTCTAGTGGTGTGTTGCAGATTTGTTGGGGTAAATTTAAAGAATGAAAGATATGTTATAACATATTCAATGTTGGATCGGATTCAAAGATACTATAGCATTTTAGATAGACCAAACAGAATTGCAAAAGAGACTAATGTGCAGCCTAGTCTTTGCTCGTGAATTTTAGGCTAGCTGTTATTTCCTGCAATTCTCTAAAATTGTTAGAGAATATTTCATTGCATCCTTAGGGCATAAAACCCGAAAAGCCTCCTATAAATACAAAGCATTATCTTCAAAAAAGGCAGATCAAAAAGAGAAAAAGAAAAGGAGCAAAGGTGAGGTTAGAAGGAAGAAGAAAGGCGGTCACTTTCATCATCTTCTACCTACAGCCGAGCCACCGTTGTTGGGAGCTTCAAGCAAGGGATTTTTCCAAGCTTTCGAGAGAAGCGACAAGCTAGAAGATCTCACGACCTAGTGTTTGGAACTTCCTTACTCTTCACTTTATTTTATTTCTTTTCATTTTAATAAGAATATATCTCAAAGATGAAAGAATGAATAGTATTCTTAACCAAGCCATGAACTAATTTTAGTATGGCTTAGGCTTGTTTATGGATGCTTTACTTTGTTAAATGAATTACTTAACTATTTCTAGTTTTTATTTGTGTTTTGTTTATGAAAGCTTACAACTTTTCATCTTAAACCTTAGTTTGTAAGAGCTCTCGGGAGATTGTTGTTTCTAATGGGTTCAGGTAGCTTAGATCTAGGGATAGGCATAGCTAGACCAACATGAAAAATGGGTTACTGTAGGAGCAGAATCCTAACTCACCTTATGGATAAGGTAGAGTTTCAACGACTAAAATGGGTAGAACTTTATTAACATTAGAAGTGTTAGGGTTGAGAACGGAAGGTAATGCCTTAGCATTTTTGAGTGTTAGGCATTTGACTAAGGATAGTGGGGGCATTTTTAGTAAACTTTGTCGAACGCTTGTTTAACCAGTAAAATAGTAAGCATTCAGCATAAAAGTATAGACTTTTCCATAGCAAGCCTAGCCAATCTTTATCTTGAATATTACTCTGTGTTGTTCTCGTGTAGCTTTATCTTATTAATCCATTCTCAATTTTATTTTTCTATAGTATTTTGGTGACAGCAATAGAATTGCTTTAGCAAATGTTTGTACAGAAGATTTTCTTATCTTTTGCGTATGTTAATTACTTTTGAGCTTTCCTACTCAATTCTCGTGGGAACGATCTCACTCACTCACCCACCCACTTTATTACTTGTTCTATGTGTATACTTGCACAAGATTAAACCATATGTTATCATACACCTCATAATCGACAACATAACATCGAGCAATATTTCAAGTAAACCAAACGAACTAATTAAAAATGTAAAATCAACCCATATATCTCACCACTAAATTCACATCTTTGATAACTAGATAAGACAAAAAATTGAAGCAATGACTCACAAAAAAATTCACCAAAATTGACTTAGCCTCCATGTCTTAGCCATGCAACACATAAGGAGATCGAAAATTGAGTGAATTAATCTCTGATGATCTTGATTTTTCCTAACCCATCAAACAGGAGAGGATTTATCGAAGAAGAAAGATACAACATTGATTTACCAGATTTCATGAGATGGGAAGCGATATGATCCTAACTAGACTCATCATTTCACATATACTTATCATACCTTGGAATTTTTCCAAGAATTATTCAAATGGAGTTCTACCATATTTCGTTATCTACTTGCTCATTTATGCATTATATCCTATTATTCATTTGCATGATTTATACATGTACATGAATCTACATGAATTTTATTAGTTGCATGATATCAAATTGCATGAAGAAATAAGCATGCTACTTCATTCAAGCATGTACGATAGTTAGGTTCATTTAAGTATGTATTGCATTGAAGCATTATTTCATTAATGCATGCTACTTCATTAATGTATGTTTGTATAAATAAAGTTTACCTTTGTGTTGGGTAAATGAAGGGAGATTAACAGTCATACCAAATGCAAGAATACAAGTCAGATTGATCTCCATTTTTGAACTAGATCTGGGACGATTTGAGTCTTGAAGTCTCTTTCAAGTTTATTCCTCTATCTTTTAGCTTTTCAACGCCTTTTGAATCACCTTAATCCGATATCGAAATTTTGATGTAATAAACCATTTCAGATCCCTTGCCCAAATATTAAACCCAACAAATATAACCCATAACCCAACAGAACCCACTAAACCAAACCCAATCTAATGAACCCAAACCTAAAATACAAAATAAATCCTAATTAGGATAAACCCTAACATCAACCTCCATTGTCTGCCGCCGTCACCCGTTGCCCTTTCGATTTCCGATTGTCGACGCGTGATGACTACGCGCGACGATTCAAATCGCACGTGGTGATCATGCACGCTCTCATTTGATCCCAGATCGGCCACCGCCCAAGCTTCTGACTCCACCGCCCCACCGCCCTTGTCCTTTTGATCTACAAGGAAATAAATAAAAGTATTATCAAATCTGAAAAAATCAGATCTTAAGCAATATTTTTATAATATTTTATGTATGAAAATTTGGGTTATAAATCCCTAGACCCAAGCTTTGTAATCGGTTATAGGGAGATTTGAATAAAGAAAGAGATTCAAACCAAAAAAAAATCTAGAGTAATACCCATACATTCGAAACAAAACAAAAAATATAGAGGAAAAGGGAGTGAGATCGGAGCAAAAAAACTGAAGAAAATAAGGTAAAAAAATAAAAAGAATTCGAAACTCATCTTTAGATCTAGGCTCATCCGTTGTTTTTCTTGAAAATCCGACTTCGGATTTGGGTTCCGCACACTGAGAAGAGCCGGAAAACAACTTCTTTTCAACTTCTAACCACTAGCGTGGGAGCCGGCAGCTGTGAATGGCAGCCGAAGATGGCAATTCTCCACCGGAGTTCCAAGAAGGCAGAGAGCTTTTGAAGCTCTATTTTTATTTTTTTTGAGGGAGAAAAAACAATTGAAAAATAATAATAAAGTGCCTATTTAACCCACATTCAAAATGGCACCGTTTTGGTGCCGGTTCATCGGGCCAAAAACGATGCTGTTTCGAGCATCTTACCCATGGACCAAACCTGATCCAGGACTCGACCCGCGCTTCATCCCGAAAAAATGGTGAAATTATGTGCGTGGTCCCTCCTTTTCTAGTGTGTTCGCACTTCAGCATCTCAGTTTGCTTTCTCTTCAAATTTGATCATTATTTTTACAATTTAGCCATATATCTTTGTACTTCTTTCAATTTTGCCCTTATTATATTTGATTTAACCCCAATATTTTCTGTTTTTGTAGATTGTTCACTGCCACTACTTATTTTTATTAGTAGTAGTGTTATTTTAATTTTTGTTATATTATTTCAATAAGTAATGTCTTATTTTGCAGATTAGGTTTTAAAAAATCATGGGATCACAAAATTGATATCGAATTTATATTTTCGTTTATATAAAATATTTTGTAATCGATAGGTATCAAGTTTTGGATGTTGTGGGGTTTTCACCCTTCCCCACGCGTAACAAACTCCCGGATCCAGTTCTGGTTCATAAACCAAAGTATTTGGTGTTCCAATCGCATCATAGAAAAGATTAGTGGCGACTCCTCGGACCAATTCCGGTGATTACAGCTGGCGACTCCGCTAGGGATTTAGAGTCGAGTCTAAAATCGGTTACATCTTATTTAATGATCAAAAATATAAATTCGATTTATTTTTTTTGATCCTTTATTTTATTTATTTTAAAATATTTACTAATGTTTTTAATTGTTTTTTCAGATCTCCCCATTTCATGAGCTCTCAACCCGAGCTCCGTCCGTTTAAGTGGGAGTATGAAACCACTCCTTCGTGAGGTTTCGTCTCTGTGTAGGATGGTGAATTGCTCTCGGGATATTTTTCCCTTTGTCTTCGTGAGACTTACGTCTCCGCATAGACTTAGAGAAACGTATCCCCCTGAACTATGTTTATTATCCTTAGTAGGGTAATAAGTATTATTCGGGTACCTTCTAGAACCGAACCACATGTGGTGAGACCTAGAAGCCTACCCTTAGAGCTCCATACAAAACTCTGCCGTTTAGCAGTAACCTTTTTAGGCTCGAGTGCCTTTATATGTCATTTATGTATAGTTTTCTCACCTGTTTTAGTTTATTCAACTTTTTTAATATGAACTAACCCTTTTCTGTTTTTTGATTGCATCATGATATCATAATCATCTATTTTGCATTAATGGTAAAACACCATGATCATATTTTGACTATTGAATTTCATAAAAGTGTGAATTCACGTTTGGTTCTGAAATTAAAACATATCGGAAGAAAATCTAGCATCCTAGAAATCAATGCAACATTCAAAGTTGTAAGTAAATCCCGTAAATTTAATATTGTGGACACAAGAACCAATTTTGAATCGTTATATTTATATATAAGATATGCATCTTACATTTACATGCATACATTTCAAATTTTAAATCAATCTTTAGGATGTCCCGTGCCAATAATATCAGATGAAGCAAAGGTCGATCAGTCGCACTCTACAGCAAACACAAGTGAAACCTCAATTTAGGGGCATTTTTGAAAATAACCTCTACACCATGCATTTACAAGACTCCACAACCAGGGGAATTTTTCGACGATTTTCAAAAGGTAAGATTTTGCTGAACCAAACTTCTATATCCCAAGAGACTGCACCAACATGCAAACTCGATCGAGGGGCAACATAACATATTCATGAAGATGATAAAAAACTCCTCGAGAAAAGACATACATCTAAGCCTAAATTCATATCTACCATAAGCAATCTTAGACGAAGACGTTGAAACGTACTTCCTGAAATGTGAACTCAGAATGAATGAACCCAAGGGAAGATTTGAGCATCTTTAAACCGAGTATTGCTCAGACTAGCATAGTTTGGGGCATCCCTTTGAGGCAAAAAATCATGTCACATGCATACATTAAAGTCATTTTGCATCTAGGTTCATGCATACATTAAAGACATCATGCATTTAGATTAAGCATGCATCAAATAAGCGGCGTCCCTTGAAAAAATTATATAATTCATGTATTCAAGCATCTTGCATTTAGACATCATGCATTTAGATTTGGCATGCATTGAGCATCAAGTCAGAGGCATTCAAGATTCATATATTTTTGTTTGTACATACAAACAAGTCCAAGGAAGAGACCAGACGACCTCAATGATAGGGGCACTAACGTGATGACCAACCTTTGGCCCCGAGAAGGCTAAATATGCAGAAAAGCATAAATTTTTTAAGTAATAACTCCAAAATTTTGAATAGTAACTAACGAAGGTTTTATTTTGCTTTTAGGTCCTAACTACACATTATGGAGTAGCAGAAGCAACTTTTTCCCAATGTCGCCTCCATCAATGGTGGTTGGTTAATTTTGTCAAAACCTTGTCCTTCCAATTGCTATGTCGAGAATTAAATCTTCATGCAGATCTCATTTTTTTCATATTTGTATTGATGATACATGTGAATCAAAACTATTTTGAGAGAAAAACAAATGAAAAACAAAAAAATGAAAAAAATGAAAAATGAAAAAACAAAAAAAATAATGATGAAAAACGAAATGAAAAGATCGACAAAGATATACAGAAACAAGACAATGGACAATTCAAATATCCTTGAAAAATCCATTTTTGCAAATGGTCAAAGGAAAGTAAACCTTTTGGAAAAGTCCAATCTTGTGATTGGTTCAAACTAATTGTACCTGGGGAAATGATATAGCTAGCCCGGAGCAAACGGCTATCCGTAAAGGCAAACCAAATCCGTTGATTCCTATGTATTTAGGAAAAATGCAAAGAAGATACAAGATATAAATTGAAGACCTTTAGAATATTTTATGCTCTGATCTTTTCCCCGTTGATGGTGAGGCTATATCCAAATCAATAAAGTTTAGTCCTGCTCCTCCATTGATAGTGTGGTAGGATCCAAATTGATGAAATTTGATCTCGTCCCCGTAGATGGTGCAGCCAGATCCAACTCGATCCTGCTCCTCCGTTGATGGAGTAGTAGGAACCAAATTGCTGAAATTTGATCTTACCCCTCCGTTGTTGGAATGGATAGATCCAACCCATTCCTGCTTTTCTGTTGATGGCGTAGTAGGATTTAAATTATTGAAATTTGATCGCGTCCCCGTTGATGGTGTGGCCAAATCCAACTTAATCATGCTTCTCCGTTGATGGCATAGTATGATCCAGACTTGATCTTACCCCTCCATTGATGGAGTGGAAAGATCCAACTCAGTCCTACTTCTTCGTTGATGGCGTAGTAGAATTTAAATTACTGAAATTTGATCTCGTCCCCGTTGATGGTATGGCCAGATCCAACCCAATCATACTTCTCTGTTGATGGCGTAGTATGATCTAGACTTGATCTTACCCCTCCGTTAATGAAGTGGATAAATTCAACTCAATCCTTATTCTCTGTTGATGGCGTAGTAAGATTTAAAATGCTGAAATTTAATCTCATCCCCGTTGATGGTGTGGCCAAATCCAACCCAATCATGCTTCTCCGTTGATGGTTTAGTATGATCCAAACTTGATCTTACCCCTCCGTTGATGGAATAGATAGATCCAACCCAGTCTTGTTTCTCCTTTGATGGCATAGTAGGATCTAAATGCTGAAATTTTATCTTGTCCCCGTTGATGGTGGCCAAATCTAACCCAATCATGCTTCTCCATTGATGGCCTAATATGATCTAGACTTGATCTTACCCCTCCGTTGATAGAATAGATAGATCCAACTCAGTCCTGCTTCTCTATTGATGGCGTAGTAGAATTTAAATTTTTGAAATTCGATCTCGTCCCTATTGATGGTGTGGCCAAATCCAACTCAATCATGCTTCTCCGTTGATGTTGTAGTATGATCCAGGCTTGATCTTACCCCTTCCGTTGATGGAGTTGATAGATCAAACTCAGTCATGCTTCTCCGTTGATGTCTTAGTAGTATTTAAATATGATCCTAACTAGACTCATCATTTCACATATACTTATCATACCTTGGACATTTTCATGAATTATTGAAAGGGAGTTCTACCATATTTTATTCTCTACTTGCTCATTTATGCATTATATCTTATTATTCATTTGCATGATTTATACTTGTGCATGAATCTACATGAATTTTATTAGTTTCATGATATCAAATTGCATGAAGAAATAAGCAAGCTACTTCATTCAAGCATGTACGTTAGTTAGGTTCATTTAAGTATGTATTGTATTAAAGCATTAGTTCATTAATGCATGTAGTTCATTAATAAAGTTAGTAAATTGATCAAGCTAGTTCATTCATTGAATTAATTAATTAATCAAACTAGATCTTAAATTGTTTTATGCTTGTTTTTATAAATAAAGTTTACCTTTGTGTTAGGTAAATGAAGGGAGATGAATAGTCACACCAAATACAAGAATGCAAGTCAGATTGATCTCTATTTTTGAACTAGATCCAGGACGATTTGAGTCTTGAAATCTCTTTCAACTTTATTCCTCTATCTTTTAGCTTTCCAACTCCTTTTGAATCACCTTAATTCGATTTCGAAAGCTTGAGATATGATCAATTTATCAAAGATAGTGCATGTTAGAATTTTCATTACGGGAATTTTGTGCAAGGATGATTTGGATAAGTTTGAGCCAAGGAAGAGTCCATCTTCATCCAAGAGAAAATTTATTGAAGGTCTTATTTATTCACATATTCAAGTCAATTCAAAACTGATTTTTATTCATACAAATAAAGGCCATCATTATGCAAATAATCAAGGCATTCAAGTCACCTCTTCTTCATTTTTTGGAGGCTATTTGTATTTTACATGAAGACAAGTAATGAAGGTCCTCTTAATGCATAATATTATGAAATTCAAGAAGGTTAATTAGATTGAGGATCAATATAAAATTGGAAGAGACACTCCCTTTTTGCTACCAAAGCGTCTACATACATCAAGTATCCATTTTTACCCTTTTTTTTCTCCATGAAAGAGCAAGACCATGCAGCCCAAGAGTCCTTCCCCCATTTGGATGAAATTATGTGAATATTAAGCCTAAATTAAGTCCAAATTCATCACTAATACCTTGAACATTCATCCACTTAAAGATAGAAGAGAAAACAAAGCATTCATTAGCATTCATCACCATAAAGATGAAGCATTCATCTCTTATTGTAAGATTCTTCATATGGTTCCTATGAACATAGGAACCTTTCCTTCATTTGTATGACAACCACTTTTGATATAAAAAACTCTTTTGAAATATTGCTTTCAGCTTTGTTCTTGCAAGAACTCTATCGCCATCAAGTTAGGCTTGTGATCTTCATTGATTTCATCTATTTATCGCGTTGGTTCTTAGCTCCTTATAGCTAGTGGGTCACATTCCACACTCCTACCACATCGAATCCATCATATTATATTGTTGGTTCCTAGATCCATATAGCTAGTGGCTCACAATCCATTTATCCCTTAAAGCTACATACCTAAACCGTCACCATTATACATTCCTAACTTTCCTTCATTTAGTATAACCACTAGAGTCATCAGACTTCCATACACTTCAAACCTCTTACATATCTTTTATTACATCATTTCATTAATAATATTCTTATTTCATTTTTACGCTTTATGTTTATGAAATTATAGCGTACTAATTCTTATGATATTTGTTCTTACTAGAATCACGATTGGGCAACATCACATATGACTCGGACCATACTACTGGGTTCATATGAGGACGACGAAGAGCCAAGGTTGCATCAATGATTCAAGAACACAATGAAATTGTTAACCAAATCTGAAATCTAAAAAAATCTTGAACTAGTAAAGCAAACCCGAACGACAATAACAACAATGACTAAATCAACAAGCTCTAATCGAATAGAAGAAAAGAAAAATCATGGAAGATAAGAGTTAATTTAGAAAGCAACAACAGTAGCAACGACAATCAAGATCCCTGGCGATTGATACCATATGAGAAGGGGGTCATGGTGGCCAAAATAAATGTACAACGGTAGAGTATTCAATAGTGTATAAAGAAAATGAATATTGTTATTAAAAGAATAAAAATGTTAAAGAGAGTTCAAAATTGTATTCATCGCACTACAATTATTAGGTTTATATGGTTCCAAATATAATATGGTTCTAACTAATCTAACAACATTACTAGATTGATGGTTGACCCAATACTAATTAATTCTTAACTAACTACTAACAACATTCTAATACCCCTCATAATTCAATCGTGACTCTATATTAAAAATATTATGTAATATTATCTAAAAATTTACATTTAGTATTATATAATGTATACACATTTAAATCGTATAGTTTATGAACTATCTATTATTAATAAACAAAAATTTTATAAATCTTTATAATATATAAATATAATTCTCTTACTCTGTGTAATTTTTTAGTTATACATTTATTCAAGTTTAGTTCATTTACGCCCTTACTCATAGAAGCATTAAAAGAGTACTCCCTCTATTCCATTATCATTTTCCATTGTTGATTTTCACATAGTTTTAGGAATAAAAAGTTTGTATAAGAAATATGATGTAAAATAATTGAAAGGACAATTTTATCCTTAAAAGGTTAAATTTTGTTTTGCTATAAAATAAAAGAAATGGTAGAAATGGAAATATACTATGTAAAAGTTTTTGATTTTTTCAATGAGACGTTTTAAGTGAGACAATTTTAAAAAAACAAAAGGAACACTATATATGTGACAGAGGGAGTATTATTTTTTAAGCAATTAATTGAGTAGTTGGTCAATAATACTTTTGTTATCTCATCTTGAGTGATTTATTTTCCTCCAAAATTAATCTCAAAATCTACATCTCATCTTGACAGAGGGAGTATTATTTTTTAAGTAAATTAATTTCAAACTTAAAAAATGAGTGATTTACTTTTCTCTAAAATTTTTTCTTTTCACTCTTTTTTTTATCAATTTTCTTTTTTTATCAATTATTTTGGTTAGATTTAATTGAGTCATAATTTAGATTAATTTAATAAAAATCTACATCTCATTTAGAATTCTTTTAATTATATTTTTAATTTATGTTTTTATATTTTAATTTAGATTAAATAATCCTAAGTTCAATAAGTTAATTTAACTTAATTAAATATTAATTTAAAATTAAAGCTTGTAATGAAATATCAATTTAAAATTACAATTAAAATTAAATACATTAAAATTATAATTTAAAATATTAATTTAAAATTAATATTTGTTCGGGTCAATAACATGTCGAGTTCAAAACAAGTCGGGTCATTTATCAGGTTGAGTTTAAAACAGGTCTTGTAAAATCAGGTCGAGAGTCAATTCAGTCGGGTAATATTGGATATCTGTCAGGTCAGACTCGAGTTTGAGTTCGTTTCATTCGGATGTAGGTCAGGTTTCGGGTCCACAATAATAGGTTAAAATCGGGTTCAGGTCATTCTCGGTCAGATATAGTTCAGGTTCGGTTACTACAGTAACATGTTCTACTCGAATTTGAGTCAACAACAGTTGTATACATATTGGGTTCGGGTCATTACATTCTCAGGTCAAACCAGGTTCTGACTCGAACAGGTTTCAATCGGGTTTTCAGGTCAGGTCAGGTCAGCTTTTTACATCCCTAACTATGCCATTGCTATTCTCTAGTCAAATTCGATCAGAAGATCAACACACTCGGTCGTAGCAAAATACAGTAACTTTTATATTCGAACTGTTTCGAACTCGATCTCATAATTGATCCTACTTGTTTTAAATTTAGTGTGTTATTGATATGAACTAATATTCATAAGACTTGATATTTACTTGATATGTAATTGAGAATTTATATGATTTGATGATTTGATAAATTTAAAATGTTGATAAATGTAATTGGGTTGAAGGAATTGCAATTGAACATGGAATTATGAATTAATTTATGGATTAATATTTGAATTTACTATTATATATTTAATTTAATTAATTTATTTGCTGTTTAATTTAATTAAATATATTATAATTAAAATTTAGGGATTATTTACGAATTAATTGAGGGAATTGAAATTGAACATGTACTTAATTTTAATTATAAATTTAAATTAATATTTAAATTATTTTAATTTTAATTAAATTAATATTTAATTATAATATATTTAAATAAAATTAGGGATAAACTATATAAATAGTCACCGAACTTTTCGGTAAGATTTATTTTGGTCATCGAATTTTTAAAATATTTAATAATGTCACTTAACTTTTAATTTGCATTCTATACGGTCCCTACCGTTAAAAATTCCATTAAAATTGATTTTTTTTCTTTATAAAAAATAGGAAAATTACAATAATAATCACTAAACTTGCTTCTTATTCCTATTTTGGTCACTAAACTTTTTTAATTTAATAATTTAACTTTTAAATTGTTCATATTTTGGTTAATAATACAAATTAAAAATTTTAATCAATCTTAAAAAAATCAGAAAATGTTTTTTATTTTCTTATTAAATTTATCTTATTATCACGTTTCATATTTTAATAAAAAAAGTAAAAATTTACTACTTGAATAAAAAGATTTCAATTATTCAATTTATTTGGTATAACATAAGATATAAAATTGAATAATCTGAAATTAACAATTAACTAAAATAATTTTGAAAAGATTAATCGATTATTTAATATCCATATATTTAATATTTGAATATTTTTATTCAAATATTTAATATTTGGATATTTTTATTTGAATATTTAGTATTCAGATATTTTTATTCTAATATTTAATATACGAATATTTTTATTTGAATATTTAGTATTTAAATATTTTTATTCTAATATTTAATATACAAATATTTTTATTTGAATATTCAATATATTATTTTATAAAAATATTTAATATCTGAATAAAAAATATTTTGATATTTAATATTTGAATAAAAAATTGAATATTAAAAATTCGAATAAAAATATTCGGATGTTAAATACGAATAGAAATATTTGAATTTTAAATATTAAAAAGAAAATAAAATTATTTTATGATTTTTTAAAGATTGGTCGAACTGTTCAATTTGTATAATCATGTCATTTGATAGTAACCAAAATATGAATAATTAAAAAATTACGTTATTAAATTAAAAAATTTAATGACCAAAATAAGAGTAAGAAGAAAGTTGAGCGATTATTATTCTAATTTGTCCGTGTTTTATTAAAGAAGAACCAATTTTAATGGTTTTTTTGATGGTACGGACCATATCCAATGCGAATTAAAAATTAGGTGACTTTATCAAATACAAACTAAAGACCAAAATGAATTTAATCTAAATGTTTAGTGATTAATTATATAGTTTACCTTAAAATTATTAATATTGAATTTATTTAAAATATAAATTTAAATTAAATTTAGGTTATACTTTAATTGAGATTAGAGAATTGAAATTGGGCAAGAACTTAAGAAATTAGTTTAATGATTAATATTTAAATTTAGTATTATATATTAAATATATTTATTGTGTACTTAATTTAATTGTAATTTTAAACTAAAATTTAATTAAAATTATAATTTTTAAATCTAAAACAATATTTAGTTTAACATTTAAATTAAATTAATATTTAATTAAAAATATTAATATTTAATTTATTTAAATTATAAATTTAAATTGAGCTTAAGAAATTAGGATTTTACTTTAATTGGGATTAGAGAAATACTTTAGGAATTAAGGGTTAAAATTAGGGAATTAAGTTTAGAGAATTAGCTTAGGGATTAGGTTGTAATTAAGGAATTGAACTTAGAGAATTTGGATTGAGGTTAAAAAATTAGAATTAGGCTTGGACTTTAGGGAATTAGTTTAGAGATTAATATTTAATTTTAAGATTATATGCTTAATTTATTTATTATTTTATTTAGTTATTGTATACTTAAATTTAATTATAATTTAAATTAATATTTAATTATAAATTATAATTTTTTAAATTTAATATTTAAACTATTTTCATTTTTAATTATAATATATTTAATTAAAATTATTAATATTTAAATTATTTAAATTATAAATTTAAATTGAGTTTAGAGAATTAATTGAGGAATTGAGGGTTGAAATTAGAGAATTAAGCTTAAAGAATTGGAATTAGACTCGAGCTTAGAGAATTAGTTTAGGGATTAGGGATTGGGATAATTTTTAATTAGGCTTACAAAATTAAAATTAGGCTTGAGCTTATGGATAAAATTAGAGATTAGGGGTTGAGATTAAGGAATTAGGCCTAGAGAATTCGTTTAGCGATTAAAGGTTGAGATTAAGGAATTAAATAATGAATAGTGCTTATAACTTGTCTTTTGTTTATAATCTAGCTTAGTATTTTTAATATGATGATATTTTTTTATCATTATAATTCATAAACTTTTTTATTCTAAATTGACCCATATATATTTTTGTTTATTATATTCCCTAAAAATTTATTTTAAATTGACCCATATTCATTTTTTTAATTTAGTATAATATTTTAAATATAAATATATAATGATATTTTATTCATGTTAATCCTTAATATATTTTCACCAAAATTATCCTTATTAATTTCTATTTTTTAATTACTCCTATATTTTTACCGATTTGAAATTACCCGATTTGAAATTAAACCTGACCTGAAACGAATCCAATCTGAAGTTGATCTAAACCTGAATAATGCCGTCCATTACTTGATTTAGACCCGAATCATTTTGACTCGACCTAAAATAAACCTGATCTAAATTAAACTCACATACGATCCAAATTGAGTAAAAACATTAAATCGACCTAAAATGACATGTATCGATTTGACCTGACCTAATAGGAATAACCTGAAACCTATCTCATTATCTGTATTTACATCCCTACATGTAATGCTCTCGGAGGCTTAAACCAAGTAGTACCAATAATTTGGTGAAATGTGTCACAATATGGTCGAAGGATTAAATTTAACGAATTAAGTTAAAATTAAGATTAATTTAATAGAACGCATAATTAGAGATAGAGTTAAGATTTGAGGTTGAGGAACACAATATAAATATTTAAAAATAGTGGTAAATTTATAAACTAAAATTTTTAAATTTTTTAATAAAAGAAAAAAAACGTAAATAAACCATCTCTTTACATAAGTAACAAGGACAAAATATGTAATTATATAAAATTTATATAACCCTTGTATCAACCTCTCGACTAACTTTTGACAATTAGTGGATAGATTGATATATTAAAACAAGGGTTAATATTTGATGCAAAAAAACAGTATAACTATATATTTTACAGAATAATTATCCTAACCATTAAAGATTAAGGGCTCGTTTAACAAAGATTTTTGAACGCAAATTCCCTGCTAATCAATCATATTCACAGAAGTTGAGAAAACCTACGATGGTAGAATGCCTGTTTGGGCGTAAAGTCAGAAGAAAAAACGAGGGTTAATGCCTATTTCATGCATGTTTAGAATTGTTTCTTAATTTGGCGTTCTAACACCCATCGGAGAAGCATTGTTAAAATGGATGGAGATATTAACTGAGGGACCAATTTTCTCATTTCAAAATATACAAGGGGGTCAAATCTCAGAAATATTAAAAAAAAATTTAATATTTCCAAAAATATTGATATCCCCTAAATATTTTCTGAACTATTCAAATTCCTACAATAACAACAAAGTCGGAATCCGACTATGAACAGTATTTGGCAATTATAAAAAAAAAGGGGGAGTCGGACTCAATAAAGTCTGACTTAGTTTTATTCTGCATGTGTGCAGGCGGGCAGGGAGCAGGCGGGTGCAGGCGGTTGAGCGGGTTTAGAGGCGTGCTGAGTCTGACTTACCTTTATCTCAGGCTTGGGGCAGGCGGACAGGCGTGCAGGCGAGGGTGCAGCTGGTGCAGGGGTAGGTATAGGTGTAGGTAGGCACGGGTTATTGCAGGGGTTAAATTGGATTCAAAAGAATTCGATTTCAATTTGTATATATAATACCAGTGCCCAGTTTAAAAATTTGAGGCAACTGATAAAAGATAGGTGTAAGAAAAAAAATTGGTGGAGAGTAACCAGAAAAAAATTTGAAGAATTGTTTCAGGTATGTCTTTATTTTTTTAATACTAGTATTTTTTATTGTAAGCATATTTTTTAAATTTATAGTTCATGTAGTTGATGTTAAAATTTTATGATTAATTTTAAGTTGACATATTTTATGATGATATTGAAATTAAATGTATTTATATAAAAAAATTTGATTTTTAATTTTATGTATGTACATTTTGAGATTATTTTATTAAATTATAGTTTGCTATTTAGCCCTATAATTTTATCTTTTATCTTTTTTAATTTTATTTATATTAATTTATTTTATTAATTTTATTTAAAATAGAAAATCAATCAGAATAAATTTCTGACAATTATCCATTATAATGGAAAAATTGTGAGAACAGATGCCAGAATTATATTTAAAGCTGAAAACATCACAAAAATGCGATTTGAAAAGGAAATCATGCTTCAACAGTTGAAGAGAAAAATATATCAAAAGATTAGAACAAAGATTCTTGGTTTGTGTTACCGGTGGCTTACATGTGCAAATTTGGTAACATATTGTACAATTAATCTTGAAGATGATGATGATGTTGCAATGATGATTGTTGAACATGAATCTGTGGAGACTCGATATATTGAGTTATTTGCGGAGATTTCTGATGTTCCGAACCCCTCTAGAACTTTTATTGGGGAATCTTCTCAAATGAATTACGTTAATGAGATAGAACTACCTGGAGGCAGTTTTCTCGCAATGTTGTCTGGTGGTACAACTAATGAATTTAATATAGTTGACACTTCAACAGATGATGTGAATAACCTACGTGGTCGATGGGGAGAAGCTCTTGACGATTCTAGCGAGGATGAAGATGTTGATGATAATGATTTATTTCTTGATGATGTTGGTAATGCCCTTAATTATGGCGTGAGAGAATTTGTTCCATCCGCAGAAGATATTACATTTTATGAGCCTCCTACTTACATGGTGTCATTGGATTTTGATGCTATAAGAGCTGCTCAATTTTCGGATGTTCCCCGATTATCTTCTACCGGCTCGGATGAATTATCGAATGGCCTTCAATTTGAGGATAAGGATCAAGCTACATTGGCAGTGGAAGAGTATAGCATCAAGAACCACGTTAACTACATTGTAGTAGAGTCCAGTCAGAAAACATTCTTAGCAAAGTGTGTCAAGTATGGGCAAAAGTGCAATTGGAAGGTTCGAATTACTAGACGTAAGAGGTCAAATCTCTGAGAGGTTAGTAAGTACAGCGGAGATCATACCTGTTTACAAAGTTCTATTGCACAAGATCACCGAAAATTAGATTCGACTGTAATAAGTCATCATGTGAAGAATCTGGTCGAAATAAATCCAAGGGTTCCCGTTTCAACGATTCAGGCAACCATTCCTCAACAATTTCAATATCAAATAAAATACAAGAAAGGTTGGCATGCCAGAGAGAAAGAATTAGACTCTGTTTATGGTGATTATGATAAGTCATACAACGAGCTACCAGCTTTATTGCTTGCAATGACGCATTTCATCCCAGGCACCATCGTGAGATATCAAACAAAAGATGCTTACGATCATCAAAGACAAGTTTATCAAGGCTATAAGTTTTTCCATCGACTATTTTGGGCATTCAAGCCTTGCATTGATGGCTTCCCTTACTGTAAACGTATGATCCAAGTAGATAGTACGTGGTTATATGGTAGATACTCTCATATATTGTTGATGGCTGTTGTGCAAGATGGTGATAACAATATCTTTCCGATTACATTTGCAATTGTGGAGCAAGAGTCGGCGGAAGCTTGGAATTTCTTTTTGACAAATCTACGTGAGCATGTCGTTTGAGAAGATGGTGTCTGTATTATATTTGATCGAGAGACAGGTATCAAAGTTGCTATTAATCGAGAAGGAAGTTGTTGGACACCTCCCCACACGTACCCCGCGTACTGTGTTCGTCATATCGGGAAGAATAGTATGGAACAATACAAAAATCAATACTTTCGTAGTGAAATTGTTAGCATGGGTAAGTATCTTTTATTTGATTATGTTTTTTTATTTTATTTGTATATGTATACTAACAATATTTATAAACAGGATATATACTAACACGTCCCGATTTTGAGAGGAAATGGCGAATCTAATGAGGTATAGCGATCGATATTGGAATTGGGCAAACAGTATAGAAAGGGAAAATGGGCTCAATGTTATGATGAATCTGGTAGACGATACGGTCAAATGACAACCAACCTTGTGGAGTGCATCAATAGAGTACTAAAAGGATCGCGCCATTTTCCGATCGCAAGCCTTGTAAAAGAGACATACTACAGGTTAGCTAATGTTTGGACCGTAAAAGGGAAAGAAATTGAGGCATTAATCAATAGGGGCCAAAGTTGGGCTACAGACCTCGTGAAAAAATGCAAGAGAATGTGACGAATGCAACGTCAATGAGAATTCACGGCTTTGATCGAATGAATCAGACATTTGATGTTATTGGTCCGACGGAGGTACTGTGACTGTGGAGCGTTCCAGGCATGGCGATACCCTTGTCCTCATGCAGTTGCGACATGTATGTCTGTCGGAGTTGATCCATATACCTATGTCGATGAATGCTTCAATCTGTAGAGGATAGTTAATATTTATAGAATTGATTTCCCCCCAATTGCTAATTCAAATTATTGGCAACCAATAGGAAATGAAAAATGGTTATCCGATCCTACCCTGCGTCGTACTCCAAATGGAAAACCAAAATCAACTTGAATCCATAATAGTATGGATCTGCATGATAGAGAGAAAGGATAACGCAAACGATGCACAATATGTAGAGCGGAAGGTCATTCCAGAGCTAATTATCCAAATGAGCCCTAATTTGTACATATTCCACTTTGATTTTTCAATAAAGTTTGTTTGTTTGTGTCCAAATATTTTTATTTGATAATAAACACGAAGTAAAATTAAAAATAAAAAGTACGAAATGAAATTACTAGTACGAAATGAAATTACAAGTACAAAATGAAATTACAAGTACAAATTACTTCTTATGCAACTTTTGACCATGACGAGGTGTGGTAGAAAGATAACGTCACAGAAGACGTCTCGTCTGTTGTGGCCTATGTGATGTATCATCTTTATCCCCTTCATCATCATCCTCTTCAGTCACAGAGGGATAAGTAGGTGGTGTCATGAAAATAGAACTAATATTCACTCTCGCCAAATCTGGTGAATTCAGGATATTTTGCATTTCCGGAAATTCCCTGTTATCATCATAAAAAAAGTAGGAGACTGATGTTGACTAAACTCAGGTCTGTATAAAGTTGCATCATCAAACACAAGATCATGATAATTAGAATTGGAACCCGCAACTGGAGGGACAGAGGGAGGAGTCGGTTCTGGCTCCCATACCGCATATGGTATTACATTGGTCATATCTGGCTCCCATGTTGTTGGCCAACCCTCCAGGTTTTGACTCGAAATATTTGAACTTCGAGATGTTCCAGTTGAAGATTTTCCTTTCCCACCATATCTTCTCCTATACTGTTGGCATTCTTCCCGTCCTTCAGTAGTTTTCAAAAACGATTTCCCATGACAACGATACTAATGAATGTACTCCGAACTCTCAAAATCAAAATCATCTCCTTCGATTGGGTATCGTACTGGTAAGGATAGAGCTCTATTATTCCACAAAGTAATATACTCAACATGTATGACTTCCCAATCTGTATCAGCTTTACCACGACCATCATATGCATGAAGAAAGTAATGGTCGTGTGGAATCCCAGGAATAGGCTGGTGAAATCCAAATTGTGTCAACACCCTGTCTGGAAAGTGGAACTCGATCGTAGAGAAATGGATCAAAAGTGCTACACTACACCATAATTATGAATTGAACATAAGATAATCCGGTACAAAAATTCGATCGTCATCATACGCCTTCCAAATAAATTGCAAAAATATGGAAAAATTATAAACATTTATAAAAATATAAGATTCAAAAATAAACTAAAAAAATAATATCATTTACCTGGTCTTGACAATATGAATCAATGAGTTCTGCATACTCTTACATTATTATGTGCTAATCCAGTATCATGATTTTCATCGTACCATCTATATAAAAAAATTATAAATATTTATAAAAATATAAAATAAAATTCAAAAATTAAAGAAAAAATTAAATTACCTCGCACAAAGCGAAAACTGTATAGTAGTTCGAGTAACTGATGTAAAAAATGGCATACGCTGCCAAGCCCAAGCTTGCAACAACAAAAGGCAATCGCCAAGACCACCGACCTTCTTACCTTTCTCTAGTAAAGTGCCTTTGCATAACTCCCGATACAAACACGCTAAAATGGCGGATCCCCAACTATATTCACTATCATACCAAGGAATATTAAAAAATTTGAGGTATCTAACGCTAACTAAATTTCCAGATTTATCAGGAAGTAGAATACCACCAATCAACTGCAGAATATATGCTCAACTTGCCTGATAAATCTCTTCTACAGGGCTATACTCATGAAATTCAAACTCACTCTTTAACCAACTTAATTTTACACGAGACTCTTTCACGTTACTTCCATATGAGACTTTGCCAAGGTACCTTTCACAAATGGAAGCAGTCGAACCTTAACTACGTTCAATCACAGGTCTCCCATTAACCGAGACTCCTATAAGACAAACTAGATCTTCTAAAGTGATTGAGCATTCTCCACAAGGCATGTGGAAAGTATGAGTTTTAGGTCTCTACCGCTCGATTAAAGCAGTTATCAATCCTGGTATCAACTTATACCCACGAAGAAATGTGGCATAATAAAACCCAGAGGTATGTAAGAAATTCAAGATTCTATTATCGAGTACAGTTTTGACCATACAACGATGATGTTTAAATATTGCAACTGTATCCTACAATAAAAAAAAGTTCAACATGATTAAAAAATTAAAAATTAGAAAAATAATTTATAGATTAATTTATATAAAAAATACATACCATTTCAACAACCGTAAGGCTAGAAATGTGCCGATCATCTAAATACAACAAAGGTTTTTGCTCAGCCATCCTGTAAAAAATTTAAAGAAAAAATTATTTTATTTTATAAACTAATAATAAAAAACTTATAAATTAATTTCGTAATTAATTACTAATTTAGCAATTTTAAAATTATAAACTTAAATTTGTTTGGCTTTCCTAAATTTTTTTTAACATTTATCTAAAATTAAAAAAATTATTCAACAAAACAAATAACTACATTAAGTAAATAAACTATCATAAAATAATATAAAAAATATTAAATTACAGAATATAAAAAAATATACTAAAAAAAATTATCCAAATAAACTAAACTATCACTATATAATCTAACAAATTTAAATAAACTATCAAAATAAACTAAAAAATAAACTATAAACTTACCATATCATAAAATAGTAATTCAACTAAACCCAAACTAAACTAAACTAGCATAAAATAATTAAAAAATATCAACTTACAATATAATAAAATAATTATAAATAAACTAAATTATTTTAAAATAATTCAAAAATAAAGCAACTTCCAGAATATAATAAAAGAATAAATATACTTAAAAAAACAATCAAAATAAATTAACAATCATTATATAATCTAACAAATTTAACTAAACTATCAAAATAAAATATAAAAAAAATTATCAACATTCTATCATAAAATAATTTAATTTAACTAAACTATTAAAATAAAAAATAAAATAATATAATTCAATAACAATAAAAAAGTAAAGATTTTAAATTTTTCCAACACTTTCACTCTCCCAAAACATCTCAAAACTATCTAACATTCTCATCTATTTATAACCAAAATTATCTTCTCACACACAATATTTTTGGTTTTCCGAAATACCCCAAATTAATTCCCTCCCACTATCCCAAAATGTTTAAAACAAAGGCTGTCGACTTGCACCTGCACCCAGCATGCTCACCACTGCACCCCCTCGCCTGCACACCTGCAGAATAAAGCTAAGTCAGATTTTGCTGAGTCCGATTCTCCCACCCCTTTTTTTTAATAATTACTGATTACTGTATATAATCAGATTCTTCAGAATTCGACTTTGATGTTACTGTAAAAACTTCAATAGTTCCGGAAATATTTACTTGACATCGCTATTTTTAGAATTATTATTTTCAACATTTCTGAGATATTGCCTATACAGGGACTAATTTGTCCCTTTACTCATTTCAAAAGGTAGATATTGTACTTTTACCTAATTTCCTCCCTTCGACTTCGATTACCCTACATGAATCTCTCTAGTTTTGCATTAACGGGTTTGCCAATTTCACGGTTCTTATAAATTTTCTATGTGATGGCTCCAATTCATTTACCTTAAATTTAGCGTATATTATTAAGTTTGTTTCCTTGTAATTTCCAGTTTCAGTGTAAATTATTTAATAGCGGTGGTGGCGGAAATACAGAAAGTGAAGCCGGAGATCTACTGGTTGGGATGGTAAACCATAGAGGATCGTCTCTTATGAAAAACGTTTCGACAACCAAATCTATCTATAGGAAACAATCTCCCAGGACCATTGCTCTTTACATATTCTTGCTCTTTACTTTGTCGATCTTCTTGTTTGTCTTCAATGCTGGCAACATTGAACAAGAACAATTCAACCCTATCTCAGTCCAGGTCTGTATTTCAATATTTCTTCAGTTTCTGTTGATGGGTAGTCATGTTTGAGGATTTTCAAAAATGGGTCAGTGTCTTTTTGCACTATCTGAAATCTATTTGAACAAAATGGAAGCAATCTAACAATTGTTCTTATTATTAAATGTATAGTTTATTTTTGGAATATCTTTTTTTAAAGGGAAATTCAAGGATAAAGTGCTTCTATAATTTGTTTTTTGAGTTGTGCAGATAACTGATGAGGAGCTTTGGGATCCTCCTTCTACCCGTGGCTTACGTCCGTGTGCCCATCCAACGCGCAGATATAAAGGTAAATTAGTTTTCCTCTCACTCCTGCGCTCAATTCTTGCATGATTTTAGTTTTTGTTCTGTTGGGAGACTATCATTTTTCTTTTAGATCAGTTCTTTTGTAGAGCTTGCTCGTTTATTCAATGTCTAGCTGTTTCTTTGTTTATCTGTTTGTAATCGATAACCCTGGGTTTCTTCTCTAATTCCATTTAATGCTATGTCAGGTACAAAAGGAACTGGCCGGTATTTAACGGTAAACTGTAATGGAGGATTGAATCAAATGCGCACTGGTGTATGTTTTCTTGCATCTTTTTGTTTTTTGCTTTTGCCTGCTCTTACCGTTTATATGTGTCTAATAACATTCAGGGTCGCATTCTATGATTAACGATTTTATAGAATTAGAAATTTGCTTGCGTGGTTAAGATGATTTTTTGCCTCCTATCATTGTTCCCATAACCTCGGTGTACACGACAATCCCATGATACTCGGCCCATAGAAGACAACAATTTGATCGATTTCAGTTAAAACCGGTGTTCTTTTTCCAGGGTTGACAAGTTTTTATTACTAATATGGAATAGCATATGTTTTAGATCCAAGCTAAGTTTTTAATTTGGGTTTTGGTCTATAACTAACATTGTCCTAAGCTTTTAACAGTTGGTGCAGCACAGAAAATTTCTCTCAATGTATAACCTATTTGACTGACTTGAACTTGGGTTCCATTCAGTGCATTTATTAGCTGTACAACCATTGTTGTTTGCTTTCAAGTGTATTTGATTGAGTGGATTTTTTAGCTCTTCACTCGGTTATTGTTTGCTTTCAAGTTTGATCGATGTTGCATTGTCAGTTCTTTGGCCAAAACTTTGGTAACCATTCTCTTATAGATATCTGACATGGTGGCTGTGGCACACATAATGAATGCCACCTTAGTTATTCCTAAGCTGGATAAGCAATCCTTCTGGCAAGACTCAAGGTATTCTTGTTTGTTTCTCTCTCAACTCCATCAAAGTCTACTGTTTTAGTTTTATTTAGTTTCTGTAATTACTTAAGGTCTGCAATCTTTAATGGAACAGTGTGTTTTCTGATATATTTGATGAGCTTCATTTCATAACAACTTTACGAAAAGATGTGAGGATTGTTAAACAGCTTCCAAAGGAACTGGAACTTGTTCCTCGGGCTCGAAAGCACTTTACTTCCTGGTCTAGCATGGGTTACTACAAAGAAATGACTCAGTTGTGGAACGAGTACCAGGTATATACTTGTTGGCAGTATTTGTTTTTGGTTGTGGCCTGTTTTAGATACCTTCCTAGATTTGATTGATCTGCAGTGATCATGGTGTGCAATCTGTCTGAGTTAATGTTTTTCAGAATATAATTGATTGTTACGTTCAATCCAAGGATGCTGACCAAGAAACATTTACAGGTTATCCATGTTGTTAAATCAGATTCTAGACTTGCAAACAATGATCTTCCTCTTGATATTCAGAGGTTGAGATGCCGTGCTATGTACCATGCTCTCCGCTTTTCTCCCCCCATTGAGAGCTTAGGAAAGGTGAATTGCTACTCTTCGGTGTTTATACCCCTGTAAATTTATTGCCTACAGACGTACACACATGAAATAAAAGGCATAAGAAGCTTTTAAACGCAACAAGAGTTTTAAGTTCTTATAACAATTCATTGTGCAACGCTAGAATATAATAAGCAGAACAAACATTCATGCTTTATTGCATAATGGATTGATTTAAGAGCTTATTTTTTAAATTGTGTTCTGAGTATGCATGACGGTGACACCACAGGAGCTGGTGGATCGTCTGAGAACGCAGAGTGGAAAATACATTGCACTTCACTTAAGATATGAGAAAGACATGCTTGCTTTTACTGGTTGTACTTCCGGTTTGACTGATGCTGAATCTGAAGAGCTGAGAATAATGAGGTGGGAACCTATCCTTTGTGTTCATGCATTTACTTCTAATCTTAACAGGAATCCTTTTCATTACCAATTTGTCTTACTAGAAACAAGATGCATTATCATGTAACCTGTCCTGATAATAGTCTTAATATACAGAAAAATTTTGTATTACATTCTTTGAAATTTTAGAAAAAATTGGGTAGTTTTTTCACCTTATCCTTGATGTACTTTGAACTATGTTAGTTAAATTTACAAAAAAATAATTGGGGAAGAATGTGACTAAATTGACCAATTTGAGCACGAAAGAAGTCATTGTTTGGGTGCTTAGGTGTTTTTTTAGCTTATACTGATTTTTCTAATTATCCTTCCAGGGAGAACACAAAACATTGGAAGGTTAAAGATATAAACCCTACTGAACAGAGAAAAGGTGGCTTTTGTCCGCTAACCCCCAAAGAAGTGGGAATGTTTCTTCGAGCTATGGGTTATCCTGCATCAACACTAATTTATGTTGCATCTGGTGAAATTTATGGTGGTGATGTTCGCCTTTCAGAGCTCAAGTCATATTTCCCAAATCTAGTTTTCAAGGTTTGTTATTGTTTTTTTCCTTGTTATAAATAATTTGATGTGCATAATCTGCCATTAGGATGTGGTGCTTTGATGACTTTGTGCTTTTGTTGATGACAGGAGAAACTGGCAACAACGGAAGAGTTGAATGCATTTGCTAAGCATGCAACTCAAAGTGCGGCACTAGATTACATTGTTTCTTTGGAAAGCGATGTGTTTGTTCCCTCATATTCAGGTAACATGGCACGAGCTATTGAGGGGCACCGCAGATTCTTGGGACATCGAAAGACAATCTCCCCAGACAGGTTACAAATAGTGAAAATACCATTTGTTTTCTTTTAGGAACAGTTTTTCTGTAAGGGCATGAAACATTAGTCTCCTCTACACGTGCTTGTATGTTGTATTCCCAGAACCATTTGATACCATGATGTGACGTAATGCAATTCATTCATCCAATTTATTTTACCGACTCTTAATTTACAAAGATGTGAGAAGCGAGAATTCATCTCTTTGGATGAAGGTTTAGTTTTTGGTTCAGTAACAAAATACTTTTTTGGAAAATAGCGTAACATGGCCTTGTCTTGTCTTGTTTGTTTGTTTGTCTAATTCTCTTAATACAAGGTGATATCAACTTTAATGATGGCTTTTAACTTCTTTTCTAGAAATACTCTATATATCGTTGACACCCTACCCTGTAAGAACATTTTTTGTGTTTATTTTCCTCAAAAGAACTATCATTCTTATTAAATCAATTTACACTCTTATCAAGTTTGTTACTACTTTATACAGGAAAGGACTTGTCAAGCTTTTTGATGAGATGGAAAGAGGAAACATAAGAACATCCTCATTTTCGGAACTTGTGTGGCAGATGCACAAAAACAGGTAGCTATGTTGCAACTAACAATTATGCACAAAAACAGGAAACGCCTGTATGATGGCCCTAACAGGCTAACGCAACTAAGATGTGGAAACTTGTACAAATGCGTAACTAAATATCAAAGGTATCTTATTGCTATTTTTTAATGAATTTCGATATTGTTTATGTTTACATTGTAGAAAAGGAGCTCCAAGAAAAAGAAAAGGACCTTCACCAGGAGCCAAAGGGAAAGAACGTTTCAGGACTGAAGAATCATTTTATGAAAATCCATACCATGAGTGTATATGTAGTCCAAAGGGTGTATAGAGATGGGCATGACATGATTTGGCTTGCCGTCTGCAAAATGATATTATCAGAGTTTTCTGAGATTCCCCATTTGGGTGGTTACGACATGTTAAACCCCAATGGAAGGTGCCCCAAATATGAGCTTGAGCAGTGGCCGCCTTGCTTCTATTTGATTGACCCAAAGTTCTAAATGCACAACTCAGTTACAGTGTTTCATCGCACAATGTTCTGCAGTTAATAGGTAATTGAATTTCTTTAACTCCCCCTTCCCTCTTAATTGATGAAGCTTACCTATTGTCCCTGAATTTGATTTTAGATAAATATCACCTTTGTTGTTCCTTTTATACTTCAGTTTTAGAGAGTTTTCATGTATGATGAGAACACAGATAAGAGGCAATCATGATTTTAATGTACTTTATTAGACAGATTATACATATATGTAGACAGACATTAAATCCTTTGGTTCTCTACCATAGTATGGTCTTCAACAAACCAAGATTTTCTTAACAAGCACACAAACTTATGTTCAAAACTTGGAACAGATTTAAGAATTAAAACAGTTTTTAGCCATTGAAAAGCACATAAATTGGATTGAATTGAAGAAAATGAGTTCTAGATTGATACAAAAACCCTACATTATTTCTCATCCATCACAAAATCTAATTCATCGTGTGGAAAAGGGACAAACTTTTACCCATTTAAGCAACAAACTTTATTTATATCTAATAAGCTTTGATCGATTGTAAGTGTAATCAATAATTTTGTTTGGATTTATGTTTGAAATAAGATTGATCCACGTCCCTTTTAATATCTAAAACCCAAAACTTACCCTATTTCCCCCCAATATCTATCATTATTATTATTGACTGATTATTATTATTATTCAAACTCAAAAATATTCTTCTTATTTTATTATAACTTAATTAAAATTACAAATCCAAAAAAATATAAATAAATATAATTAAATAAAAGCCTTTTTAGATATAGATCCCAATTTAAAAAACACAAAACAATAGATATATATCACCTATTTCATATATTTCCATTGGTTTTATTTTTAAAAGGATAAATAAAAAAAATACCCTTCGTCACCCTTATACATTAAAACTTAAATTTCATTTTATTCTCACGTAATACCCTTTACCTCATCTATATATAATACTTACCCAAAAATAAGAATGAATCGACTTTTCACGTGATAATTCCTAATTCACCAAAATCTTATTATTTACACGGCATAATTCACCCTTATGTGTTTTTTATTTCGTTTATTTATTTATGTTATATGCTTATTTTTTGGATTATTTTGATTTATGTTTATCATATTTTTATAATTATGTATTTAATTAATTTATGATATATATATATATATATATAACATATTATATTTGTTTGAATATATTATATATTCATCTGACACATGTTATATGCTTATTTTAAGCTCACACATGTTATATGCTTATTTTTAGATTATTTTGATTTTGATTTATGTTTATCATATTTTTATGATTATGTATATAACCATGCTGACACATTTTTTACTTTTCTTAGTTATATTTATGTATTTTAATTAATTTATGATACATATAACATATTATATTTGTTTGAATATATTATACGAATACACATACCTTTTTAATATGTTTATATTGTTTAATATATGTTGTGTATTTATATCGGTTGCCTTGTTTGCTTGTGTATTAGATGTGGTTTGTTAGTATGGTACTCCATTATTTGTATTTATGTATGTTTGTGTGCTTACCTTGTCGTGTTTGGTTTATTTTGTTCATCTAAGTTTGCATTGGAAATATTACACTTTTAATGCAGTGTCATTTTATTCGAACGTAAACGTGGTTAGTATCAATCATAGTGGTGACGATTTTTCAGTTTATTCTATAATGAGGTCTCTAAAATTCAGTCACGCATGGTCGAATTTTATTTTAACCACCATTTTAATTTAAAAAATTTAATATTAATGAAGCGGTAATTATTTTTCTAAAGCACCAATTGTGAGCGGCGTGGGGTGTTAAAACCTTCCACATCCTTAACTGACTTTCGAACCTATTTTTTATTTGAATCTTTAATTTTATGATATCAGATCTAACTAAGTGGTCGGTGGCGACTTTTAAGTTTTTTTTCAAAAGAAAATAATTTTTTTAAAAGATTTCTTTATTTTCTAAATATTTCCCCCCAAATTCAAATGTTTTTTTAATAAGCAGATATCCTTTTTAGTGGCTGTTTAAATTTTTAAGATTTTCAAAAAAAATCGTTACAGATGACAATTTTGTTGGGGACTAGTTTTAGTTTTTAAAATAAAAGAGAGTTAAGTTTGTTTTAAAAATTTACCGCTTTATTAATACCGGAAGCTATGAATTAAAATGACAGTTAAATTAATATTTATTTATAAATACGAGTTTATTTTAATGTATTTAAAATTAGACATTTAAACTCATTTCTTTAAGTGAGGAAAAATGTTAGTGCTTTCATGACTATCTCGTTTATATGGGCCTAGTAAGTATTTTCTTTGCTCGAATACCCTATGTTTTCGTTAGAATATTGTTTTCACATATAATATAGTGATTGAGGCTCCTTGAATTAAACTTGATTAAAAGCCTATAATGAGTGATGATCGTGGGTCTTGCTACCCTTAGAAGGAGACAACAAGGACAATTTAGGTACTTTTAGTATCTAAACCGCATATAAAGAACATAGAAAACCACCATTTAGAGCTATGTGGATAACCTAAGTTTTCTAGATGGGATAAAAAGGTTGATGGTAAGTGCACAAAATTTCTTTTATTTGTATCATTTCTCCACTCAATTATTGTTAGTAATGAACAGATTTAATGATTATATTGGATAAATTCTGCATATTTTCTTTGTTCCAGCATCGAAGTACTTAATTCATTCTTTTATATATTATTTGGTATAAAACAAATACAATTAATTGTTTTCTTTCTTATAAAGGAAATAAACCTACAGGTAAAGCCAGATAATATCAATAGATGCTGGAAGCTGAAGCCGAATCGCAGATAATAACCCGCCTTGACAGCAAAATAAAAATGACAACTAGTGCTTGATAGATATAGAATAAAGTACCGATTTCAGTGAGCATAACAAAGAAGAGACATAAACTAGAAAACAAAGTCAAACCATGGTCACAGTCAACGGAAGAATCCAAGCAGGAGTAAAATTAGGAAATAGAATAAAGGGTTATAATTTAATATAAATATGTATTTTGTTCTTTTTAGAACTCCTATGTTCAAGGGCTTAATTGATTTAATTTTTTTTAATTCAAGGGCTTAATTTTTTTGGTTTAAATTGCATTACTTTTAAATTTGTTCTCTCATTTTTAAATATTTATGATTTGTTTTTAATCGAAAATCTTGACTCTGTTTTTGCTCGAGATGTTTGTTCATAAATTTGAACAATGAAAAACATTCTTCCAAGAAGATGGAATAACATATCTAGAATCTAGTCTTATTGGAACTCCGTTGAAGATGACGAAAGTATTGAAAAGTTGATTCTTTAGTTAAGTTTTTATCGATTTTGAGTGGTTTCGCTAAAAATCAATATAACGTTGGATTAGAATTTAATAATAATAGGCAAGTATATAATGTATATTACTGTATAAAGTTTAAAACGTAATTAAGTGATTAACTATGTTACATGTGTTATAAATATTAAATTGTCATAGAATTAAAAGTATAGGTACCATAAGATGTATTTATAATTTGATGAGGGACAAAGTTATAGATACTTAATAGTTGATTATTAAATCAAGGTTATGATCCAAAAATTAGGTTAACATACATATCTCTTTTCTTCGTCTGAGAGTTGTGTGGCAAGAGATAATCTAATTTCATGGAAGATCAAATCCTCTGAAAAAATCTCTATCGATTAATTCAGGTAGGTTTCTACATTTAGTTTATTTATTTTATTGATCTTAATGGTTTGATATGTATTTATCTTGGGTTTATATTCGTATTGAATATATTTTAATTCTAACAAGTGATATCAAAGTATTGAATATATTTATTTTATTGATCTTAATGGTTTGACATGTATATCTTTTGGGTTTATATTTGTATTGAATATATAACGTGAAATCATTGAGAATAAATTATATGTTCGGCTAAGATTTTGATTTCTATGATTTTAATTCACATATTTTGTGCTATTGAAATTTATGTGGTTTACAATATCAATTTGTTTGATGTTAAATTCAATTTGAGGTCAAATAGCCAATTGCGTTAATCATGTTTTCAATTGAAAACTGTTTATTTTACTGTTATTATTGTATACAAATATTTATACGATTAAAAAAAATTATATGATTATCTATTTTTTTAATTCCCGGTTTTAACAAATGCAATTGACAATTGAATTGGATTAATTTCAACTGCTTTCCATGCAGTTATCATTATTAGGGTTTTATATTTTTATATTTTAACTTTCCATAAATTTTGAAGCAAATATTTTCAAAATTTCAACTGAGTTTGAAAAGTCGATAATTTTGTTCTTTATTCAATTTGGGTTTATATCCATAATAAATATTTGTTCCCTTTTATGAATTTGTAAGTTACTGTATTTTTTTGAGAATGGAATTTATTTTTACATTATGATACAGTAATTTAATTGAGAAATTATATTATGGGTAAGTTTCACTACGTGTCTATGGATCAACCACTAAAAATCACACACCTCATCAATTTTTTTATGTCATATTTTTTTAATTGAATCTTCACTTGAAAAAATTATTTTTAAATGAATTAACAGTAAATATGAGTGAAGATTCACTTAGGAAAATATGAAATAAAAAAAATGATAAGATATATGTTTTTTAGTGGTTGGTTCCATGGATGACGTGGTGGGACTTACCCATGATATAATTTTTCAATTTAATTTATAAAATATCTATTTTATTTAGAAAATGTATTTAATTTTTTTGGTTCAAAATTTTAGTCTTAATCGTTATGTATTAAGTTAAACCTTTAAAAATAAATATATTAAATTTGATTTGACAAAAAAATTTAATTTTAATGTTAGTAATAAAGAAAACAAAATTTGACTTTAGTTTTGTTGCGATAATATTTACTATGATTCAAAGATTTTATAATCGGGTTAGTTCTTGAAGTTTTATATTCGATTTATGTCTATCAAGTTAATGATTGAATAGTCTTCTGACATGCCACTTTTAAACTATACTAATACTTTATCCGATTACTTGGTTAATATATTTAACATTTAGTTTTGATTGCAAGTTATGTATTATAGAATATATATTTGATATTAATAAATATTCAATTCGGTTTGATCAAAAAAATATTATTAAAATATTACAGTTATATTAAAGATTTAAGTATTCATTATACGGATTACTCTTTTGTATGATATTTTTATTTTTAGCTTTTAGTTAAAGATTAAATGCTTTGAACGACTTTAGTTTTGGTAAATGCATATTAAAATTTTTTTGAAGAACGATCAAAGATTTTAGTTCTTTGGATTCTGATAGTCCCATTAAGACAATCTTAATTTGGTTTATTTTGGAAACTTAAGTGTTATCAGAAATTTCAGCTTTGATTATTATAAATATTAAGTTTGAATATTGATATATTTATGTTATATATTTTAAGGTAAATTAATTGAAGCATTAAGTCACTAAAGTGACCTCTATTGTAAAAATTATTTTATTTTAAAATATAAAAGGTTTTGCGCATGTAATTCAATTTATGCTAATATTAATCGGTTCAAAGGAATGTTAATAATTAGTAATATAACATGTGCAAATATGGTAATAAACATGAGATAATTATCCATTTTTATATGTGAGCAATAAATCGGTCCAAAGAAAGATTTTGACATGTTCTTATTATCATTGTTTCATTACTGCACCAAGATATCACTTACAAGTTAATATTTTGTCTAAAGATAAAATATTAATGGAGTGTTCAGTATCTTGAGATAAGGTCACCTTTATTCAATTTTTTTATTATTTTGGTTATCTTTTACTTTGAGTAAAAGATAAAATTAAAAAAATATTTTGAGATAACTAAATTCATATTTTGGCTTCTGATGCGTGTAATAAAAGAGCAATTAAGTGCAAGTGTACATGTCAAGTAATATAATGATAAGTATTTATCGAATATCATTCTCTACAGGGATTGGTGTACTTAATATGCCTCCTTCTGTTTCCTTGATCCTGAAGTTTAGTAAAATAAAGAACACAGGTAAAAAGGTTTGTTTGAATAACTAAAGAATAAAAGCATAAATAAAAGGTTGAGAACGAATAGAGAGAATGGGTAGGATCCAGTTGTGTCATATAGTGGATTCGATTGATCTGTTCTTGTTCAATATAATGGCACGACAATACTACAGATACTGCCTCGGTAGTGTTAGTGTTTCCTGCCGCGGTAATCTCTTTCTCTTGGGCAATTTAATCAAAGCTCGGCAAGTGTCCTTAGATGTCCCTGCTTATCTCTAAGTCGAAGGATTGTTGATGACCAATCCTTGATGATACCTCTCGGTGTGAATCAATAATAATCAATAACCAATCTCATACTTCTTTTAGCCGCTGAAAATCTTAACCTATCTCTAGGCCAAGTTAGTATCTACAATACCGTACTTATCCCTTTCGTGAATCTAACTCTCTCAATATTAGATAAATAAATTACTTACAAACTTCTCTCTCGAGTTTGAATACAAGAACAAGGAATGACAATAGGATGAGCAAACTTTGATATTCTTATTGTATTGAAACGAAGAAACAAAATACAATCTTCTCACACTAATATTCTACAACCTTCACCTAACCCTAAGAAAGCTTAGAACATATTGTAACGAATAACACAATTCTTAGGGTAAAGCTTTCTCTTCAATTCGGCTCTCCCCTACACATTGGATGACTCATGTATTTATAGTCTTGACCTAGGGTAACTTTTCCTAAGTAGAATATAACTTGGAGTAGGGAACAAGTAATAAAAATATAATATTTTCAACTTTAATTCTACCTAGAAAACTATTCTTGCGTGGCCTTTGACTTGGTCTTTTCACGTGTTAATTTGTTCCAATCCAAACACTTTAAGTCCAAAAATTCTTAGCTCATTTTTGTCTTTCAATCGCAGTATCAGTACTGGAACTTTTGCTGTCGCGACATTGCTTCTACCTTCGACACTACTGCTGCCTCGGCAGGTATTTCCTGCAATTATACAAAAACATGCCATAAAGCCTTCTTTTCTCACAGATATCATCTTTATATGCTGTGGCAGCAAAATGTCAGTTATTGAACAATAAGTATATGTATCAGCTCAAATTAGTGGGTAATGAGTACATATTGTTTAAGAAAAGAATAGTAAATAATAGCCTTTTTAGGCACTTATCAAATACCCCCAAACTCGAACTATTGCTTATCTTTAAGCAATGAAAAAATCAAATTCCTGAACCTTATTCTCCCTTGGTCTTATTTTTCCATCTATTCTCCCCACCATAACTATGTCTATCTTTCAGTCCTAGCCTTTATTTTACTCAAGGATTTCTACTCGGAAACAAACTACAAGATTACGTGAGTGTGTGGGGTTTTATGCACAAGGTTGATTAAAGGCTTTCTTAGATAAACTCTAAGTTCAAGACAAGTAGACTTAGAATGATTATTTCTCTTCTAAAAACATCAATCACTTGAGCCTGTTTTGGGCACCTCAAGACTTGTTCTTCCTTTTAAGATCTATTCTGTTTTTCTTTCTTATTTTCTTTCCTTAAGCATACTAGAGCCGGTTTTGGGTACCTCTAGCATGAAGAAGAGTAATTTCCTAGAGCCAGTGATAGGAACCTCTAGTCACATTCCTTAGAATCTAAGTCTTTATCACCTAAGTTTATTAAAAGAACTCCTAAATCAAACAAGTTCCAAAAGTGTTTATTGATTCTAACCTTATAATAAGCTTCTAAGTTTTATTCCTTAAGTATTCCAAGGTTATTTCTTCAAAACAGAACCTAGTCATGGTAAGGAAAAAGATTTCTATAGCCTTAAAAGAATAAACTAAGGAAAAGCTGATGTAAGGCAGTGCAAAAGTAAAGACAATTATTTCAAGTAAAGACAGATATATAAAAAGAAAAAAAATCAATTAAGGTATCAAATTACTTCCTTTTCTAGTGTTGCCGCGGCAGTGGGTTGCCCTTGGCAGTGCACTCATATACCCCCAAACTCAAACTGAGCATTATGCTCAATGCTCAAATCTCACAGAAAGTAAAAGAAAATAAATAAAGAACAAGGCAGTAAATTATTCGGATTCTGAAGAGATTCCGCTGCTGATCGGTTGTTGTAGAATTGTTAAGAGAAGTCTTCTGTGACTCCTGATTCCTTGCCTAAAACAAACATAAAGAAAATGAATAAAGGAAATCTAAATTAGCACGAAACCTAAACTGAAAATATTTAATTAAAGGCTTAAACAGAGGAATTAATTCATAGGAGGAATGTATTCTCTTAGAGTGATGGTCTCTATCGTTTTCATCTCTTGATGACCAGAGTGGTGCTTCAATCGTTGGCCATTCGCTTTGAATTCTAGCCCATTTTTATGTGATTTGATTATGACTGCTCCGTATGAATAAGCCTTGACAATTTCAAATGGGCCTGACCATCTGGATCTAAGTTTTCCTAGAAACAGTTTGAGTCTAGAGTTGAAAAGGAGTACTTGTTGCCCCGACAGGAACTGTTCCGGCAGTAGTTTGCTTTCATGCCAATGTTTCATCTTTTCTTTATAGATTTTGGCATTTTCATACGTTGCTGCTCTGAATTCGTCTATTTCTTTGACGTCTAGCAATTGTTTTTGGCCAGCTTTCTCCTATTCCATATTCAGATTCTTTACTGCCCAATAAGCTTTGTACTCAATTTCTACGGGCAAATGATAAGCTTTTCCAAATACCAGCCTGTAGGGAGATGTTCCCAATGGAGCTTTGTGATGGGACCAATCCTTTCTAGATGGATTCACCACCTTTTCAAGGATTTGTTTTAATTCCCTATTTGAAATTTCAGCTTGCTCATTTGTCTTTGGATGGTATGTCGTGACAATTCTATGAGTGACACCCATTTTCTTTAGTGCCTTGGCAATTAGTCTGTTATCGAAGTGCTTTCCTTCATCGCTAATGATGGATCTCGAAACTCTAAATCTTGTGAAAATGTTTTTCTTAAGAAATTTTTGTACAGTCTTGGAGTCACTGTGAGGTGTAGCAATTGCTTCGACCCATTTTGACATATAATCTACTGCTACTAGGATGTAGAGATTGCCTTGAGATGATGAGAATGGCCCCATGAAATCTATTCCCCAGACATCAAATAATTCCACTCTTAGTATGGATTTTTGTGGCATCTCATTGCGTTTAGAGATGTTGCCTGTCCTTTGGCATCGATCACAGTTCTTGCAATAGAGTTGAACATCCTTGAAGAGTGTGGGCCAATAAAGGCCGGATTGAAGCACCTTAGTTGTTGTTCTGTTTCCTCCAAAATTTCCTCCAAAAGGTAGATCGTGACACTACCGAAGTACTTCTTGTTGCTCATCTTCAGAAACACATCTTCTTATAACCTGATCTACACATTGCTTAAATAAAAGAGGGTCGTCCCAGAAATAATGCTTGGCATTATGCTGAAACCTCTTTTTCTCGTTATAGTTAAGGTTATAAGGAATAATACCACTAGCTAAATAATTAACAAGCTCAGCTAAATAATACCTCTTTTTCTATTGCTGAGATGTATTCATTCAATGCTTCAGCCACATAGTTATATACTGCCATGGTTCGGTAGTGGTTTCGGTAGTTGCTGTAATATGCAGTATTTGTTCATTTGGGAAGACATCTTTTATTTCTTCTATTGCCTTGTTATCATCTTTGTTGTCTAGTCTGGATAAGTGATCGGCTACTTGATTCTCTGTATCTTTTTTGTGCTTCATTTCCACATCAAATTCTTGTAAAAGGAGGATCCATCTAATTAGTCGTGGCTTGACATCCTTCTTTAAGAATAGGTATTTAATGGCTGAGTGGTCAGTATGGACAATTACTTTTGTTCTGATAAGATATAATCTAAATTTGTCAAAAGAAAATACTACTGCTAGTAATTCTTTCTCTGTTGTAGTGTAATTGATTTGTGCATCATTCAGTGTTTTACTAGTATGGTAAATGACATGAAACAAATTGTTCTTTCTCTGCCTAGGTGCTGCTCCGACGGCATGATCGCTTACATCACACATTAATTCAAAGGGCAAGGACCAATCTGGTGGAACTACTATTGGTGCAGTTATCAGCTTTTCTTTGAGTTCTTCGAATGCTTCAGTGCATTCCTTGCCGAATTTGAATTTTCTATCTTGTTCAAGCAAGTTACAAAGAGGTTTATAAATTTTAGAAAAGTTCGAAATAAATCTTTTGTAAAAACTTGTATGGACCAAGAAGCTTTGAATTCCTTTCACAGAGATTGGTGGAGGTAAATTCTTCATCACATCAATCTTGGTTTTATCAACTTCGATTCCTTGTAATGATATTTTATGGCCTAAGACTATACCTTCATTTACCATAAAATGACATTTTCCCAGTTTAAAACTAAATTGGATTCTTCACATCTTTGCAGCACTTTCACTAGATTGCTCAAGCAATGATTAAATCTGTTTCCAAAGACTGAGAAATCATCCATGAATATTTCCAAAAATTTCTATATCATGTCAGAAAAAATTGTCATCATACATCTCTAAAAGGTTGCCAGGGCATTACAGAGGCCGAACGATATTCTTCTAAATGCATATGTACCGTAAGGGCAGGTGAAGGTGGTCTTGGCCTGATCTTCTGGAGCAATGTCTATCTGATTGTACCCTGAATAACCATCAAGAAAACAATAATAAGGTTTACCCGCAAGTTTATCAAGCATTTCATCAATAAAGTATAAAGGGAAGTGATCCTTCTTTGTTGCCTTATTTAGTTTGCGTTAATCCATACAAACCCTCCAACCGGTCACATTCCTGGTTGGGATTAGCTTATTGTTCTTATTGGTTATGACATTCATACCATCTTTCTTAGGTACACATTGCACTAGATTGACCCATTCACTGTCAGAGATAAGGTAGATAATTCCAGCATCAAGCCACTTAACTATTTCTTTACGTACTACCTCCTTCATGACATGGTTAAGTCTTCTTTGGGCCTCAACAATTGGTTTATGATCTTTTTTTAAAAGAATTTTATGCATACACATTGCATGGCTTATTCCTTTTAGATCATCAATGGACTATCCATTGTCTTCTTATGTTGCTGCAGTATTTTGATTAACCTTTATTCCTGTTCTGGCTGCAACTTAGAGGAAATGATTACGAGCATTGTCTGGTCATCTCCCAAATAAGCATATTTCAATTTTTCAGGTAATGGTTTTAGTTCAGTGACTACTGATTCTTTTATGGGTGTTTCGGTTTTACCTAGATAGTCTAAAGGTTCGAAGTACTTACCTGGAAGATGAGCCGTCCAATTGACCTCTTCAATTTTTGCTGCTTCTATACTATCCAATGTACTGCTATAGCAATCATCAACTGTGCTACCAAGACAGACATCATCATCGCTATCGAGGCAGTTATTGCTAAGACAAGGTCTTGACTAAACTACATCTGCATTATCTAACATCTGATAGTCTTCTGGATCATCATACCTTTTCAGGATTTGGAAAACATTGAGTTTGATTTGTTGTTCACTGATCCTCATAGTCAACTTTCCTTTTTCCATATCTATCAAGGTTCGTCCAGTAGCAAGGAAAGGTCTTCCTAAAATGATCGGTGCATTTTCATATGCTTCACAATCAAGGACAAGGAAGTCCGACAGGGAAAATAAACTTGTCCATCCTTACCAATATGCCCTTAATTTTTCCTTCTAGAAGCACATAGGATCTATCCACAAGATGGAGCAACACTATCGTAGGTTTTGCCCTTCCTATGTTGAGCTTTTGGAAAACTGATTTGGGAATTAGGTTGATGCTTGCTCCAAGGTCACATAGGGCCTTTCCTTCATAGTTGTTCCCAATCGCACAAGGTATGGTGAAACAGCCAGGGTCCTTTTGTTTGGGTGGCATGCGATTATGGAATATTGCCATGCACCCTTCAGTTGCTGCCACTGTCTCAAACTCACCTAACCTCTTCCATTTAGAAATAATGTCCTTCAAGAATTTAGCATAGTTGGGCATCTGTTCAATTGCTTCAACAAGTGGTAAGTTGATGTGGGCTTGTTTCAGAATATCAAAAAATTTCTTGAACTGATGGTCCTATTTTTGTTTTTTTAACCTTTGTGGGAAAGGTGGTCGTGGTCTCATCTCATTCAGGGTTTCATTAGATTGGAATTTAATACTTAGGACCATTGTTTATCTTGCTGTCTCGACAGGAAGTGCAGGTGCTGTCGAGCTTTCTACTGGGGCATCGTCTTCGTGCTCAGTTTGTTTAGCAGCATCCAAGTCCTCCTTATCTGTATCTTCTTGTATTGTTTGGGGAGCTTTGGTTGCTAAGTTGCCCATTTTTTTTTTCATTTGTAGGTCACTTCTTGTTGTGATTGTTTTGCACTGTTCATGGCCCATTCCCTTAGCAACTTTAGTATTGCTAGGTAATCCCTCTTGTGGTCTTGTATTTTGTCTTATAACGAATTGACCAATTTGGGTTTCTAATGATTTTATTGCAGCATCTTGGTTTTGTAGCCTCATCTCTGTTCTGTTCATGAAGTCATCAGTCCCCTTCATGAAATTACTGTTCTCAGCCATATATGATTCAGTTTTCATCATAAAAGCCTTAAAAGTATTATCTAGTGAATTCATAGGTTGTTGCTGTTGTTGCATCTGCTGCTGCAGTAGTGACTGCTGCATCTGCTGCTGTGGAAGTGGCTGATAATTGGAGGTCTAGTTGGTGGGGTTTAAGGCATTGTTGGGATTACTCCATGAAAAGTTTGGGTGCCTTTTCCAAGCCGGGTTGTATGTATTTGATATTATGTTATTCCAGTTATATTTTTCCACATAAAATCCAGTTTCCTCATCTTGCATGTACTCAAATGCCAACTGTTGAGTATTCTGTTGTACTTGCATGTTCTAAACCATTTTTGTTAAAGATGCCAACTGTGCTGCCACCGAATTGTTGGTTTTTAACTCATTTACCGTGTCATGACATCTTAATCCTCCTCGCTTAGAAGTAGGAAATTGGAAATTGTTCCTTGCGAGTTTGTTCAGAATCTCTATAGCTTCTTCCGGGGCCTTGTCAAGGAGTGTGTCGTTTGTTGAGGCATCCAATATCATTCTAGTTGGGGCATTGGTGGCATTATAGAAAATGGTTACTTGCGTCCATAATGGGAATCCATGTAGTGGACATCTGTTCAGTAACTCTCTGTAGCGTTCCCAAGCATCGTACATAGGTTCGTCATCAGCCTATCTAAATGAAGTGATCTCATTATGGATTCTATCATATAGATTTGTAGGTTTAAATCTCGTAATGAATTCTCGGCAAAGTTCACTCCAAGATCCAATTAATCCTGCCGGAATGTTGTTTAACCAGGTTTTGGCCCTATCCCTCAGTGAACAGGGGAAAAGTTTCAGCCTCAAAATATCTTCATGTACTCCTTGAATTTTGAAAGAGTTGCATACTTCCATGAAGGATTTGAGATGTTGTCTGACATCTTCTGTTGCAACCCCACTAAATTGTCCAATAGTATTGAGCATATTGAACATTACTGGTTTAAGTTCAAAGTGGGTTGCCTCAATCTCCGGTGTAACAATCCCAGGGATTAATCCATTTAAATCTTTCACGAGAAAGTCTCTGACAGTTAGCTGCTGCGGCAGTGGTTGCGACAGTGGTTGTTGTTGCTGTCCTCAAATGCCTTCATGTAGGTTCTGATTTCCTAGATTCACTGCCATGGCTCCTTGGATCTGTCTTCTCAATCTTTGATAAGTCCTTTCGATTTTTGGGTTGATATCACGTAAGAGAGTGCTAGGGTTAGCCCTGGTTATACACCAAAAATAAAATAGATTAATTTTTTTATAATAATAACTTAAAAGCAAGAAAATTAAAGAAAATAAAATTTAGTTGCCTGTCCCCGGCAATGAAGCCAAAAACTTGATGCGTGTAATAAAAGCGCAATTAAATGCAAGTGTACACGTCAATAATATAATGATAAGTATTTATCGAATATCATTCTCCACATGGACTAGTGCACTTAATATGCCTCATTCTGTTTCCTTGCTCCTGATGTTTAGTAAAATAAAGAACACAGGTAAAAAGGTTTGTTTTAATAACTAAAGAACAAAAGCTTAAATAAAAATTTGAGAACGAATAGAGAGGATGGGTAGGATCCAGTTATTCAAAGTTTGAATAACTTACAAACTTCTCTCTCGAGTTTGAATGCAAGAACAAGGAATGACAATACGATAAGCAAACTTTGATATTCTTATTGTATTGAAATGTAGAAACAAAATACAATCTTCTCGCACTAATATTCTACAATCTTCACCTAACCCTAAGAAACCTTAGAACATATCATAACGAATAACACAATTCTTAGGGTAAAGCTTTCTCTTCAATTCGGCTTTCCCCTATACATTGGATGACTCATGTATTTATAGTCTTGACCTAGGATAACTTTTCCTAAGTAGAATATAACTTGGAGTAGTGAACAAGTAATAAAAATATAATATTTCTAAGTTTAATTCTATCTAGAAAACTATTCCCGTGTGGCCTTTGACTTGATCTTTTCACATGCTAATCTGTTCTAATCCAAACGCTTCCAGAAATTCTCAACTCATTTTTCTCTTTCAATCGCCCAGCATCAGTACTGGAACTTCTACTGCCGCGACATTGCTTCTGCCTTCGACACTGCTGCTGCCTCGGTAGGTATTTCCTGCAATTATACAAAAACATGCCATAAAGCCTTCTTTTCTCAAAGATATCATCTTTATATGCTGTGGCAGCAAAATGTCAGTTATTGAACAATAAGTATATGTATCAGCTCAAATTAGTGGGTAATGAGTACATATTGTTTAAGAAAAGAATAATAAATACTAGCCTTTTTAGGCACTTATCAGCTTTAAATATCTAATTTAATAGATTAATCGAAACATAATATCATCAAAGTGACCGCTTTTGTGTAGATTAGTTCATTTAAAATATTAAGATAATTACGAGTTTTTATAATTCATGCATTTATTAATTGGCCTAAAGAAAAGTTAATATTTGTCCGAATTACAACAAAAAATATGGTGATAAATGTGTGACAATTATAAGGTATTTTATGTGAGCAGTACGTTAGTCCAAAGATTAATCTATTGTTTGACATAGTTTATTGTCAATGTTTGATTGATACAACAAGAGTACCGCGTACAATTAATATTAGTGTGCAAAGACTTGATATTAATGTTGTGCTTGGTATCTTGAGGGGAACTAGTCATTATTTTGAATTTATTATTTACTTATGGGTATTTATGTGAGCTTGTTTATTTACTTATTTTCTTTATTTAGGTAATTTATCTTTGTTGTCATAATATCTATTAAATACATTATACACTCATGTTTAGTAAAATTAATTTCAAGGAATAGAAAATACACTTACATACAATATTTGGTTGTATGAACATAGATCTTGTACTAAGGGAAAAACAACTTGCACTTCTCACAGCGGTAAATATCCATAAATAGGATTTTCAGAGGTAAGTTCATTCAAATTGCATGAGTTTAGTGATCATAAACTATAATATTCTAAAAATTTTAGGAGCATAAATCTAAAGTAATTATTCATATTAAAGTTTTTCTTAATAAAATTGTGAAATATTTTACTAAAAAATATTAAGATTAATATGATATCACATTTGGCTTACTTGATGTCTACGAAGTATAAGGATCAAAAAAATATGAGGGAGTATATTATTTTGTTTCAAAACTTAAGGCACTTAAGATCAAATTTTATAACAATTTTTTGTTCTTATGATTTTGGTATCGCTTCTTATACAGTTTAACTAATTTTAAATTAGTTATAATTGTTAAAAAGAAATAAACTTCAAATAAACTTATTTCTTATTATGCTAAAGAGGAAAAAAGTTGAAACATCATAATTGTAAAAATACTCATTCAGTTGGTGCTCATTTGGTTAGTGTCTCTAAGAATAAATTTAATAAAAAAATATTAAAATAAAGTTATTATGGGTCCTACTCAAAAGAAACAACATAAGTTATAAAGTATTTATTCTTTTGAATAAATTAAGACATATGTGAAGAATTTAAACTTCAAAAGTGAGCAATTACTTAAGTTATTTTGAGTGATTCATTGGCTGTAAATATTATGATCTCACAATTAGGATTATTTTAATGAGATATATATAATAATTTTAGGATGTTGAGTTTGGAGGGAGAATAAGGTTAGACACATTATTGTTCAGGAAGAATTAGATTATAATTTAATTTCTACTATAACTTTTGATAATGTTTAGGTAATTCTTTTTCAGAAGAACAAAATCAATAACCTCAAAATAAGTATCTTTAAGGATATTCATGGAGGGAAGAGAAATACTATCTAGGATTATTATTTAGTATTTTATCAAGAAAATAAAGATAATAATAAAATGATATAAAATAACCTAATTAGTTTTTTATCAAACCATAAAAGTTTTAACTCTCAAAAGTGGATTGATGTCATTCAAAAGGAGTATAATTTTATGCAAGAGAATAAAGTTTAGAAACGTGTCCCAATACCTTAAAGTGCAAAACAATTGGTTGTAAATGGATATTTAAAATAAGAGGGATGTAAATGATAGTGTGAAATAAGGCATGTATTATATCTAAAGGATGTACTCTAAAAGTGGATATTGATTTTGTGGAAACTTTCTCTCAAGCTTTATTGAAATACTCTTTCAAAATAATCATGACACTTATTACTTTTAATCTTGAGCTACATATGATGGGTGTTAATTTTTTGTTTTTCAATGGTAACATTGAATAAATGAATTATATTGTACAATTATTTATTTGTGTCTAATGATACAAAATTAATAATATATAAATTAAAAAAAATCATCTATGAGCTTAATTTGGACTCTCATTAATAAAATTATAAATTTTATATTAATTATCTCATTCAGTTTTGAGATAAATTTGGTTGGTAGTTGTATGTACTATAAGTTCAGTGCGAGTAAACCAAATGATACTCATATTACTAAAGAAGACAAATAATGTCTTACTCAGTTCCATAAAAGCAACCTTGAAATTTAGAAAATACTTGAAAGTTATTGAGAATCTAATTTATACTTAAGTATATATATACATTTAGATATTGTGTACATTGTTGAAATGTTATATAGATATTTAGGCACATCTAATATGGATCGTTGGATAACAGTCAATAGAGTTATGAAATGTCTTTAGAGAACAAAAATTACATTCTCACATATCTAAGTTCTAGTAAGTTAGAGATCATTAAGTTTATAAGCTTCGATTTTATTAGAATTTTGATACAAAAGATTTTGTCACATAGGTTACTAATTATAGATTGAATAGAAATACCACTTCAGTTATTTTATGATAATAAATATACATTCAGTTGTTTTATAAGCAATATGAACACTTTAAAAATTTAGTTTCAAGTTGTTAAAGAAAATTTAAAGTGGTTATGTGTCTATAAAGCATGTTGGTACAAACTCTATAATTACGCATTTATTGAGAAACTATCACCCTAGGTCTTTCATGAGCACATAACTCATGTGCGTATAATGTTATTTATTGATATTAAGTTTTAGTGGGAGTTTGTAACTTTGATAAATGTGTGAGACCGTCGACGCACCCATGGAACATCGAAACAAAATTACGATGATCTTTCCAGTGATCCAAGTACGTTTAATCCAAAATTAGAAGGAAGAGATGTGATGAATTACATTGAGTTCCGTAATAAACAACAAATACAACAACTGGAACTGTTATAATCACGATCGTTCAACAATTCAAATCTTTATCCTCCATAAAAATCGTCTCGGCCTCTACTCAGTTTACCCGGTTGAGAGCAAATATCGAAAACTATTGTTGCGTATCAAAAGTGCGCAAATTGTGCAAGTGAACACGTCGCAAGTAATAAAGTGATAAGTATAATCAAATATTGTCTCCACAGGGATTGGTCTACTTAATATGTCTTCTTTTGTCTTCTTGCTCTGTAAAAGAAATACAATAAAGAAAACAAATAATTTTGGGTTGAGTAAACTAAATAACTTGAAAACTAAATAATAAAATAATCAAAAGATAAAGAAATTGGTCAGGATCCAATTGTGTTTTATAGTGGATTCGATTGACTTGTTTCTGTCTAATGCAATCGCACAACACTACCTCGGCAGTACTGCAAATTACTACCTCGACAGTGATGGACTTCGTTCGCCACGACAATCCCTTACTCTTGGGTGGACTTTACCAAAGATCGGTAAAGTATCCTTTAATGACTTTGCTTATCTCTAAGTCGAAGTACTGTTGATGATCAGTCCTTGATGATACCTCTCGACGTGAATCAATTATAATCAACCAATCCCACAATTCTTTTAATCGCTGAAACTCTAACCTATCTCTAGGCTAAGTTAGTATTTTTCGATTGAAACATTGTACTTATTCCTTCTGTAAATCAAACTTTCTCGATATTAGATAAATGGATGCAAGAACAATGAATAACAAAGAATAAGCAAACCTTGATATTTTATTGCATTGAAACAAGAAACAAAGTTCAATCTCCTCTCACTAATACTCTACAACTTTCACCTAAGCCTAAAGAAATAAAGAAAACTCTAAAACCTAAGGTGAATTCTTTAATCTCTGATATCAATGATCTCTCTTCCTTGGGCGGCTATGGTTTATATAGGTTTGGCCTAGGGCAAACCTTTCCTAAGTAGAAATACGACTTGGAGTAAAACACAAGTTAAGTATATAAATAAAAATATTTGTTTTATTTCCAAGTTTATTCCTATTAGGATTCTTTTCCCGCGTGACTTTTGACCTTGACTTTTTGTACGTTTTCCATCTTTGATTTTTGTGCCACTTGTCTTAAAATGTTCATCTTATTTTTCTCTTCATATCGCCTATAATATCAATATTTGTTTTCCCGATGCTGCCGCGGCCTCAAGTGCTACCGCGATCTCAAAATGCTGCCGAGGCGGGTGCTTTTCTGCATTTCAGCTTTAGCTTTCAGTACTCTTCTTCTTGTTTGGCAATTCCTATGATGCAGTTTCCTATCTAAGAAAGAAAATCATCAAATGCATTTGTTTTATGCCAAATAATAGATAACTTCATGAAATCCATATTCGGATGGTGAAATATAGGAAATACGAAGAAATATTTATTATCGACTCTAATTTTGTCTTTATTAGCAATAATTGAGTGGGAAAATGATATAAAATATGAGGAATTTGGGGCATTCATCAACTATTTTCGTGATTTTTGGTTTTGGGAATTGGGATTAGGTTAAAACAGCTACTAGACCAAAACCTCCCTTATATATGTATCACCCTAAAAATTGGAGTTTTATTCCGAATTTGTTATAAGAAATAATTACTTTAATTATTTTCTTAAAATTCGAGATCTTAATTCGAATTTGAAAAGGAATACAATTACTTTAATTATATCCTTTGATTAAATTTGGGATTAAATATAATCTATTTATACATATATATTTATTGCTTATTTTCAACCATTGAGTGTGACCTTGTAGGCTCATTGTAACGTTAGTAATAATATTAGAACAATTGTAATATTACAAACAATAAGTGACATCTTGCAATATATCTTTATCATCTAAGTTACAAGAGATCATGATTCGATATACCATATATGTGACCAACTCTCTTAATGTATTTGATGCGTGTAATATAAGCGCAATTTGAGTGTAAGTGTACACGTCGCCAAGTAATAAAATGATAAGTATATCGTGTATTGTCTCCACAGGGATTGATATACTTAATATGTTTCTCCTTTTTCCCTTGCTCTTGAAAAGAAAGTAAAAACACAAATAAGTTGATTTGTTTAACTAACTAAATAATTAAATAACAAAACATAAAATAAAAGGTTGAGAATGATTATAGAGAAAGCGGGTAGGATCCAGTTGCGTCAATTAGTAGATTCAATTGATCTTTTTCTTGTTCAATGCAATCACACAACAATGCTTCAACAGTACTGCGGATACAGTCTCGGCAGTATTGGTGTTCTCTGCCACAGTAATCTCTTGCTCTTGGGCAGAGGCATCAAAGTTCAGCAAAGTGTCCGTAAGTGACTCCGCTCATCTCTGAGTCAAAGTGCTGTTGATGACCAGTCCTTGACGATACCTGTTGAGTTGATCGATCTTGAAGTATGGCCAAGAGGGGGTGAATTGGCAATTAAAATTTTGAGATGGAAATTTTCAGTAAAATGCTAGAATTTAAAAGACACGAGATTTATAGTGGTTCAAGCTTCGAACAAGCTCTACATCAACTACCTTAGCTCCCACTAAGGATTTTGAAACCAATTCACTAATGAATTCAACCTTTTTCTCGGTTCAAGGGTTAATCGTTACAATTCGAATCAATTCTTCTACCCAAGAATTGATTCAATCCTCACAAGATAATACAAGGGATAAATAGGCAAATAAAATTCTCTCACAAGAAACATATTTCCCCAATTACAAACAAACTCTCCCCAAACTCAGATTACAAAAGATCAAAGTGAAATTACAAGAGTTGGGAGCAAGAATATGCAATGAAGTGCTTTGAGTTGGATTGATGTGCTTGGATGTTGCTTGAGGATCAAAACTTCCTTAATGCTTTTGAAAATGTTTCCTTTTATACCTTCTCATTGATTTCTAACCGTTGAAGTTGTTGGGAAAGTAAATATGGACGTTGGAGCTTCATCTTTCCATCATAAATGCACTCTGCAGCAGGTGGTATCGAAATACAAGATACCTGTTTCGAAACATGCCAAGAAAAGAAAGAGCCGTTGTGCATTTAATAAGGGGTGTATCGATACCTGTTTCGATACAAAAAGTTTCTATGATGCTCGGTATCGAACCTTGTTCCGATACAGGCTAACCATCAATCAAAATTTAACTGACACCAACGGTCGACTCATTTAATGCTTGAAAATAGCCGTTGGAGATTAAGGGTGTATCGATACCTGTATCGATACCAGGAGTCGTATATTTAAAAATTAAAAATAATTTGAAATTTAACCAAGCTGTTTCGGTACCAGTATCGAAACATGGGTTGACAGAAAGTTTTGGTATCGAACCTTGTTTCGATACCTGTTCTTGATATCAAGAATAAGCCTTGAAAAACCAAGTGTATCGATACTTATCCTCATGGTATTGATACCCTCGTGTAAGAATGGCTTGTAAGAGTATTTCAAAGTTCTTGGTTTTAACTTAGAAATCAAGCTTTGACTTAGGGACTTAAAAATATATTTCAAAAAATAGTCCTTACACTTATTTTTTATATCAAAATCAACTTTAGTTTTACATTCTCCCTCTTTTTGATATAACAAAACCATTTAAAGCTTTAAGTTTTGAAATAAGATTTGAAAGACTCCCCCTTAATATGTGCCACTTTAAAAACGATTTTAACAAGTGATGGATGGTTTTCGAAACTTAAAAATATGAAACTTTCTCCCCATTTTTGTTAGATCAAAATCAATGATAACCAAGGTAATAAATAAGGAAAACATTTAAGGATAATACAAGTTCATAGCAAACATAAACCATAGCAAGCAAGTATTCCAAAAAAAATAATAATCCAACAATAATAAAAACAAAAACATAGGGAAATAAGTGCATAAGTTCTAATATGAATGCATCATAACTAGTCCTAAGAGCTAAAAGCAAAGCATAAGAAAGATCAAAGATCAATCATTGTCCATGTCATCACCATTGAGTCCATCATCATCATCCTCATCTTCTTCTTCCTCTTGATCTTGATTACCATCATTGTTGAGTCTTTGGCTTTGACGAATAGCTTCAAGAGATACTCTCAAGGAATGTCCTTGAGTCTCTAAGCTCGTCATCCTAGTGTTGATGGCATCGAAACCCGAATTGAATTGAGTGGAAAAAGTGTCAAGTTTTCCATCCATGGAATCCAAACGAGCGTTTAGAGAGTCGAACCTCGTCGTGAGAAAGGTCAACATGTCAAATTGATAAAGAGGTTCTAGATCAATAGGAGCATGAGGAGGAGAAGGAGGAGTACCTCGAGTCCACTCACCATTAGAGACATAAACAAAGTTAGCACGGTTGAGTGATGTTTCCCAATGAACTCTTTCAAGGATCTCACCTTGTCAAAAGAGCAATCTATTTCCAAATGCAAAAAGATGGTGCTTAGAATGCAAGCATAGGGAAAAGATTGAACAAGAGGGGTAACATGGTTTTGGATATGCCACACAATGTCGGAGAAGACGATCCGAGCAAGATTTGGTTGAATACCATCACGGAAACATGTGATCCAAAAGCTATCAACTTGACGGATCCGAGAATATCTACCATTTGATGGACGAATCCACCAAGAGATGATAAGATGGAGAAAGCGGTCGTGTGCGTCAAGAGATGTAACCGATCCGGTGAAAGGAGCAAGAGAATCTTCATCCTCGAAACCCTTATCCTCAAGACCAAAAACATCAAGAAAAGTAGAGACATTAATAGTGAAGGACTTGCCCATGAGATAGGATTCAATAGCCACAACTTTACTCTTGTCCGGAGATAAAATACATTTGGCATTGGAGTAAAAGATAAGGACAAGATTTGGAAAAAACTTGCCGGTATGGGTGAGAAACCTCAAGAACTTCCACTCAATGAGTCGGTCATAGTATTTAAAAGGAAACTTGTATGAGGTGATGAATTGAACTTCCACACATCTTTCCTTTTTGAGAGGATAGCTTTGGAAAAGATTATAGTTGTCCAATCTACGATTATTTTCCAAACTCTTGGCAAAGACTTTCTCAAAATCAACTCATGCAACACGAGATGATGATAAAGATCCGGCTTCGGTACGAGACCGCTTCTTTGGTGCCATGATCTAGGATGGATATAAAGATTTGGATTAGTTAAAAACAATATGTATGCTTATATAATCCAATTCAATCCTATATGGTAATCTAACAATTCAAGGTATTTTAAGAATTTTATCAAAACCGTTAAAAAAAAACTTATGCGAACAAGGATTTATATTCGAAAAAAATTTGGGATTTTAAAATAATTTTGTAGGATTATCAAAATCCATACAAAAGATATTAAAACTACGTTCAAAATCTAAATTTTAACAAACTAAATCCAAACGAAATTAAGGTTTTTCGAAAATATACCTTGAGTGTAGATTAGGATGAATTGATTGATTGTGAAGCACGGATTGATGATAAAGTGTTGGAGTAGATGATTAGAATCAAAACCCTCAAAGAATTCATTGAGATTTTGAGTGAAGAGCAGTGAAATTGAGAGGATTTTATAGGAGGGACGGCTAGGGTTTTAGGAATAAATTTGGAAGTGTTTTAATGAATTAAAATTAGGTTTAAAGTGTTTTAAAACAACTTCCATCCTCGAGTATCGATACTGATATCGAAACACCCTATTTTGATGCTATTATCGAAACAGAGGTATCAAAGCACGCATCGATGCCTGTTCTTCCCAACCAAAATCCTAGATGGGCTGATGAACAGGTATCAAAACAAGGGTTAGCTGTATCGATACCTTCGACCTTTGCTTTGCATTTAGGCTACTAAAAGTACTAGAAATGAGTTTCTAAAGCCCCTAGAAGCATGCATATGATATAATGACATGTTTAATATGCATGAACAAGTTCATACTCCCCCTAGCAACATGCATAGAAGTATCAAGATACAAAAACAACATAAGCATGATTTAAATCAAGATTCAAGCAAGATAAGCAAAAAGATGACACTTAGGAAGTCAAGATAGGCTAGTTAGGCCTAACTCTCTCCTAAGGGTCCAAAAACGCTCCTTATCTAAAGGTTTAGTAAAGATGTTCGCTAATTGATTCAAGGTGTCAATAAACTCTAAAGCAACATCATTTTTAGACACATGATCTCTAATAAAATGGTTTTTAATTTCTATGTGTTTGGTTCTAGAGTGTTGAATGGGGTTTTTGGTAAGACATATGGCACTAGTATTATCAAACTTGAGAGGTATGGTTTTAACTTTAATGCCATAATCTAAGAATTGTAGCTTCATCCATAACACTTTTGCACAACAACTCCCTAAGGATATATACTCCGCCTCAGTGGTAGATAGAGCTACACTATTTTGTTTCTTAGAGAACCAAGATATGAGCATACTACCTAGGAATTTGCAAGTTCCGGAATTACTTTTCCTATCTATCTTACAACCTCCATAATCCGCATCCGAATAGGCATGAAGATCAAAAGAAGAAGCTTTAGGATACCAAAGACCTAAACAAGGTGTGTCTCTAAGGTACCTAAAGATTCTCTTAATGGCTACAAGGTGTGATTCTCTAGGACTAGATTGAAACCTAGCACACAAGCAAACAATAAACATGATATCCGGTCTACTTGCGGTAAGGTAAAACAAAGAACCTATCATGGATCTATATAATTTGAATCAACACACTTACCTTCTTCATCCTTGTCAAGCTTAGTAGATGAGCTCATAGGGGTGGCTTGAGGTTTGACATGCTCCAAGCCAAACTTCTTAAGCATATCTTTGATGTACTTGGCTTGATTGATGAAGGTGTCATCCTTCTTTTGCTTAATTTGGAATCCCAAAAAGAATGAGAGTTCTCCCATCATGCTCATCTCGAATTCACCTTGCATAAGCTTAGAAAATTCTTGACAATGACATTCATTAGTAGATCCGAAAATTATATCATCAACATAAATTTGAACTAATAAGATGTCAATTTTAAATCTTTTTATAAAAAATATAGTGTCCAGCTTTCCTTTTTCAAAACCCTTTTAAACCATATAAGGCTTTTGTTAATTTAAAAATATGGTTTGGAAACTTTGGATTTTCAAAACCCGGAGGTTGTTCAACATACACTTCTTCATTTTTAAAACCATTTAAAAAAGCGCTTTTGACATCCATTTGAAAAAGCTTGAAATCATGATAATATGCAAATGCAAGTAGCATCCTAATGGCTTCCATTCTAGCTACGGGTGCATAAGTTTTATCGAAATCTATTCCTTCCTCTTGAGTGTAACCTTGAGCAACTAATCTAGATTTGTTTCTCACTATGTTACCACTCTCATCTAGTTTGTTTCTAAAAACCCATTTAGTCCTTATAGTAGATTTATTACTAGGCCTATCAATTAATGTCCATACATTACTTCTCTCAAACTAATTTAACTCTTCTTGCATGGACAACATCCAATAATCATCATCTAAGGCTTCATTGATGTTTTTGGGCTCTATGCATGAGATAAATGCAAAATGATTCATTAATCTAAGAGAAGAATGAGTAGTTACCCCTTGGATGGATCACCCAAGATTTCACCACTTTTTACATAGTTTAACTCCCTTGGGTAGCTCACTTCCTTTTCTTCAAGCTTTACATTTCCTAAAGCTTCTATTGGATGATCTTGTGTTTCCTCATTACTTGGAACCCCATCCACCTTTGATGCTTGTCCATCATCAATGGTTTCAATGATTCCTACATCATCATCATCACAAGAATCCTTCCTTGGAAGGAGATTATCATCGAAAACCACATGTATTGACTCTTCCACAACTAAGGTTCTTTTGTTGAAAACTCTATAAGCCTTAGAATTTGAAGAATAACCAAGAAAAATAGCTTCATCACTTTTTGCTTCAAATTTACCTAAATTGTCTTTTTCATTATTTAAAACAAAACACTTGCATCCAAAAGGATGAAAATAACTAATGTTAGGCTTTTTAGATTTTAAAATCTCATAAGGAGTTTTCTTTAAAATAGGTCTAATCATTACTCGATTTATAATATAACAAGAAGGGTTTGTGGCTTCCGCCCAAAAGTACTTAGGTAAATTATTTTCACAAAGCATGGTTCTAGCCATTTCTTCTAAAGTTTTATTTTTCCTCTCAACTACCCTATTTTATTGGGGAGTGCGAGGAGCCGAAAAATTATGGCTAATCCCATTTTCATTACAAAATGTCTCAAAACCTAGATTTTGAAATTCCGTTCCATGATCACTTTTAATATGAGAAATTCTTTGATCAAGGTCATTTTGAGAAATGTTTGAAAATGTGATGAATTTTTCTAAGGCTTTATCTTTAGTACTCAAAAATAGAACCCAAGTGTATCTAGAGTAATCATCAACAATAACAAAAGCATATGATTTTTCACCCAAGCTAGTAATCCTAATAGGTCCAAAGAGATCCATATGGATCAATTGTAATACTCTACTAGTTGAAACATCATTAATGGATTTAAAAGAAATTATCTTTTGTTTACCCTTAGCACATGCATCACAAATTTTATCTAGGGAAAACTTGAGCTTAGCTAAACCTCTAACTAGATTTTGGGAGGTTAGTTTCTCTAGAACACTTATGCTAGCATGCCCTAATTTTCTATGCCATAACCATGCATCATTTTCATCATTAGCAACTAAGCATGCATGAGAAAAGTTAATGTTATCTAGATGCACCATGTAAATATTTCCTATGCGATGACCTATGAGCATTATTCTATTAGATTCTATATCAATTATTTTGCAACCACTTTTATCAAAAGAGACATAGAAACCCTTATCACACAATTGACTAATGCTCAACAAATTATGCTTAAGACCTTCAACAAGCAAGACATGGTTTGACATGGTTTGACCTTCAACAAATTATGCCAATACCCTTAATTTGGCCTTTGAAGTTGTCACCAAAAGTCACTACTCCACCCTTTTTAAGCTCTAACTCCTTAAATCGTCCTTTGTCTTCGGTCATATGTCTTGAGCATCCACTATCAAGGTACCACATGTTTTGACTTAAAGCTTTCGTCTTGAAGCAATGCTCAACCTACAAACAAAGATTTAGTGTTTGATTTTTGGTACCCAAACCATTTTGGGTTCATGAGTGTTAGTCCCTAAAATCTTGGTTCCCTTGGGAATCCAAGAAGCAATGACATTTAAATTATTAGAGATAATGAGTTCCTTAGGAACCCAAACACTCCTAATCTTTCTATGCCTAGAATGCCTTTGAAAATTTCTTTGTTTATGGTCATGAAAATTCTTTTTCACATGGTTGGGTTTTGAAGAGCTTCCTTTTTCAAAAGTTGAACTCCCAACCACTTTGATTTGTTCCTTAAGCTCATTCACCACCTTGTGGTGATTTTCACTCAAGCTAGAAATAAGGTTGTTCAAATCAATATTTTCTTTTTGAAAAAATTTTAAATCATCATTTAAATCAACAACCTTTACTTCCAAATCCAAAATTGTTTTTGTCAAAGAATCGTTTTTCATTTCTAAATTGGAAATAGTTTTCTTGCTTTTCAAAATTGATTCTTTGAACTTTAAAACCAATTCATCATACACATCTTGTAATTCATCATAAGCATCATAAAGTTCATCATAAGATAAATCATTACAAGATGGTTGAAGGGTTACCTTAGGCTCATCAAGAGCCATGAGACACAAGTTGGCTACTTCGTTGTCCTCATCGGATGATGACTCCTTATTACTCCAAGTTGCAACGTGAGCCTTTTGTTTCTTCTTCTTCTCAAAACCTTTCTTTTTATATAAAGGGCAATCGGTCCTAATATGGTCGGGCTTCTTGCATTTATAGCAAATGATTTGATCTTTCTCCTCTTCTTTACTCTTTGCCTTGAAGTCTCTCTTTCTTTGGAATCTTCTATTCCTATTTGCCCTCATAAGCCTTGTGAATCATTTGGCCACCATGGCCAATTCCTATAGCTCTTTTTCTTCACTAGTATCCACTTCTTCTTGTGAACATGAAGCTTTAAGAGCAATCCCTTGCTTCTTTTTCTCAACTTCCCTCTTTTCGATCTTTACCTCTTCCTTCTTTTTCTCCTCTTTTCTTTCTTTCTTCATGATCTCATGGGTGAGAAGAGATCCCACAAGAGCATCAAGTTTGAGAGTCTTGAGGTCCTTAGCTTCTATGATAGCCGTCCTCTTGCTATCCCAAGACTCGGGAAAAGAGTAGATAAGCTTTCGAACAAGATTTTCTTCCGGAATGATCTCACCGAAACCCTTGAGACCATTTACAATCACCGAGAATCTATCGAACATTTTGGTGATGTCTTCATCCGGCTCCATCTTGAAGTTCTCATAACTTAGATTGAGTAGACCAATTTTGGTTTCCTTAACATTATTGGTGCCTTCATAGGTAGTCTCCAAGGAGTCCCAAACTTCTTTGGCACTTGTACATGAAGACATCTTGGAATAGATATCGGGCCCTAGTGCGCAAAAAAGGATGTGGAGAGCTTTATCGTTTGTGGATATCCTCCTTCTTTCTTCATCGGTCATCTCATTTCTTCTCTTCGGTACTTGCCGGTCTCCTTCTTGCTTCATTGGGATTGAGGGTCCATCTTCGATTATATCTCAAAGGAAATAGTCATTTGAGTTAATGAATAGCCTCATCCTATTCTTCCAATAGGGATAGTTGTCCCCATTGAAGAAGAGCGGCTTAGTGATGGAGTGTGATTCATTCCATGAACTGAAGGTGGAGGCCATTGAATTTAGACTTGTAGACTTGATCAAACGCCTTGGATCTTCTTTGGTAGATGTGAATCTCTTAAAATATTAGGATCTGATACCAATTGTTGAGTTGATCGATCTTGAAGTATGGCCAAGAGGGGGTGAATTGGCAATTAAAATTTTGAGATGGAAATTTTTGGTAAAATGCTAGAATTTAAAAGACACGAGATTTATAGTGGTTCAAGCTTCGAACAAGCTCTACATCAACTACCTTAGCTCCCACTAAGGATTTTGAAACCAATTCACTAATGAATTCAACCTTTTTCTCGGTTCAAGGGTTAACCATTACAATTCGAATCAATTCTTCTACCCAAGAATTGATTCAATCCTCACAAGATAATACAAGGGATAAATAGGCAAATAAAATTCTCTCACAAGAAACATATTTCCCCAATTACAAACAAACTCTCCCCAAACTCAGATTACAAAAGATCAAAGTGAAATTACAAGAGTTGGAAGCAAGAATATGCAATGAAGTGCTTTGAGTTGGATTGATGTGCTTGGATGTTGCTTGAGGATCAAAACTTCCTTAATGCTTTTGAAAATGCTTCCTTTTATACCTTCTCATTGATTTCTAACCGTTGAAGTTGTTGGGAAAGTAAATATGGATGTTGGAGCTTCATCTTTCCATCATAAATGCACTCTGCAGCAGATGGTATCGAAATACGGGGTACCTATTTCGAAACATGCCAAGAAAAGAAAGAGTCGTTGTGCATTTAATAAGGGGTGTATCGATACCTGTTTCGATACAAAAAGTTTCTATGATGCTCGGTATCGAACCTTGTTTCGATACAAGCTAACCATCAATCAAAATTTAACTAACACCAATGGTCGACTCATTTAATGCTTGAAAATAGTCATTGGGGATTAAGGGTGTATCGATACCTGTATCGATACCAGAAGTCGTATATTTAAAAATTAAAAATAATTTAAAATTTAACCAAGCTGTTTCGATACCAGTATCGATACTAGGAGTCGTATATTTAAACATGGGTTGGCAGAAAGTTTTGGTATCGAACCTTATTTCGATACTTATTCTTGATATCAAGAACAAGCCTTGAAAAATCCCAGGTGTATCGATACCTATCCTCATGGTATCGATACCCTCGTGTAAGAATGGCTTGTAACAGTATTTCAAAGTTCTTGGTTTTAACTTAGAAATCAAGCTTTGACTTAGGGACTTAAAAAATATATTTTAAAAAATAGTTCTTACACTTATTTGTTATATCAAAATCAATTTTAGTTTTACAATACCTCTTGACGTAAATCAACGATAACCACCAACCGATCCAACACTTCTTTTAGCTGCTGGAACTCTTAACCTATCTCTAGGACGTGTTTGTGTCTACAACACCGTACTTATCCCTTTCGTGAATCTACACCTCTGCTTGCAAACTTCCCTCTCGAGCTTGAATGCAAGAACAAAGAACGGCAATAGGATAAGCAAACTTTGATATTATTATTGCATAAGAACAAAGATACAAGAATCAATCTCCTCTCACTAATATCGACAACCTTCACCTATCCCTAAGAAATTTAGAACATATTATCGTTAAGTACAATTCTTAGGGAGAAAGGTTTTCTCTAAAAATCGGCTCTCTTAAACAATGTGGTCAGCTAGGGTATCTATAGACTTAACCTAGGGTAAACCTTTCCTAAATAGACTTCAACTTGGAGTAGGGAACAAGTCTTCTTCAAGGAATCTGATATTTCCAAGTTTGTTGCCTTCTAAAAGGGTTTTCCCGCTTGGTCTTTGAATTTTGCTTTTAGCGCGCTAGTCTAGTCCAATTGATGAGCTGCATCTTCCAGAATGTTCTCTATATTTTTATCTTTCATTGCGCCTTCATTGTCGGTGCTGTCACACTGGATTCTTCCGTGGCCTTGTCTTTTGCCTCGGCCTCAACCTTGCTTTACTGTCACTTCTACCCTGGATATTCTTGCATGTACAGAATATGTAATAATATCTGCATTCTCTATAAATATTGACTTTGTAAGTAATGATAACAGAATATCTAATATTTGCGCAAAAAGTTCATAATTCGGTTCAAGTTGGTGTACAATAGATGCATAAAGTACCATGAGAAGGGTAGTAAATAACTACCTTTTAGGCACTCATCAAATACCCTCAAACTCGAACTATTACTTATCCTCAAGCAATGCAAAACATCGAATTGCCGAACCTTACTCCCCTTTGGTCTTAATCTTCCACCTATTCTCCCCACCATGGTCATGTCTATCTCTCCGTTTTAGCCACTAGTTTACCCAAGAACTTTTACTAAGAAACAAGCTATAAGGCTAGGTGAGTATGTGCATTTTATGGACAAGGCTGATTCAAGGTTTTCTTAGATAAACTCTAAGTTCAAGACAAGTAGAATCTTGGACTAAAGTTGTCTCCTTAAAACAACAAGTCTTGAGCCAATTTCGGGCACCTCAAGATATGCGTTTTCTATTTTCTTCTTTTTCTTATTTGTTTCTTATTAACCACCTATTTAGCATACTAGAGCCAATTTTGGGCACCTTTAGCACGAAGGAGAGCAAAACTAGAGCCAATGATAGACACCTCTAGTTATTTTTCCAAAAGGTTCTAAGTCTTTATCACCTAAGTTTATTAAAAGAACTCCTAAATCAAACAAGTCCAAAAAGTGTTTATTTTCTTTCTAACCCTAAAGCAAGCTTCTAAGTTTTATTCCATGAGTATCCTATGGTTATCCCTTCAAAATAGAACTTAGTCATGGTAAGGAGAAAGATTTCTATAGCCTTAAAGGAGTAAACTAAAGCAAAGCTGACGTAGGGCAGTGCAAGATTACAAATAGAAATTAAAAAAAGGAGAATATTATAAAAAAACTTAGAAAAAATTTACTCCCTTTTTTTTATGGTAATGTTGTGGTAGTGGGTAGCCTCGGCAGTACTTCTGCACCTACAATCTCTCCCAAACTCAAACCGAGCATTATCCTCAATGCTCAAAATATAAGGCAAATAGCAATTAAAATATGGAAAAAGACAAAGGCAGTAAAGGAAATCTTTATAATGATTCCGAGGAGCTGCTTGTACGGAGCATTCTCCTAGGCCTTGTTGTTGGTGCCTTTCGTCTGGATCCTTGTGTCGGTGATTGTTGTTGTTTGGCCTACCGATGCGGCTGAACTCTACTGGGTAGTGTGTGGTGCGTCAGTTCCGTAACCTCATCCCTTTCTTCCACCTCGTTCATATTATATGTGTCTATGATTTTCGTTCCACCCCCTGTCGTGGCAGTGGGTATTGCTGATTCATGGGATAAATTGTGATATTCATCAATCTCGCGAGACAACGTATCTTTACTGAGACTGGGCATAGGGATTGGTTCCCTTTGGGGAGAGTTAAAGACAACTCGTCTCTTGAATGGCCTTTGGCTGGTAGATGATACTCTGGCAGACCTGAAAGGTCCGACGGCATAAAACTGTTGGTGCGGCCGTGGCTGATAAAATGGTTGCGGCCCTGGGGCAGGTGTTGTCTCAGTGTAAGGGGCTATAGTAAAAAATATGTTGGCTGGAAATTCGGGAAATTGTGCCCCTTAATGTGGGAAGCTCTGCATCATCATGTTGGCTAGAGACGTGTTGAAGTCGCGTTGGTACTCCATGTAGCGTTGTTGGCGAAGGTCCATGGCTGCCATCCTTTGCAGAATTTCTTGGTATGGGTTTGCTGTGGCAGTTGTCTCGGTAGAGGCTGGTGCTTCTGTTGAATACTGCCCTCCTACGGTGAAGTCGGCAGTAAATTGCTATGGTGTTGCCTAGACAGGTTCCGCATGCGTGATCTGCATAACTCGGTGGTAGAAATCTCTTGTCCATCCCTGCCGAGTTGGCGTGTATTCATCCGTGTCTTCGACCAGAACTCCTGCATTAATACACAAGGCAAAGATTAAACATGGGAAGTAAAGCAGTCCGCGTTCTTTCTTACCATATTCATGAATTTCATGAAGAATGATCTCTCCAATGTTTATGCTTCTCTTGTTGATGATGAACTGGATCAGCACCAGTCTTTTGCGATCCACTGTGTTGTTATGGGAGGTTGGGATAAGTCATCTTTTGACAAAGGTACACCATATCTTGGCCTCGGGTATAGACTCTGTCGTGTTACTGAACCCTTATGGGCACCGGTTTCCCATGAAGTATTGCTGTAACAAAGCTCATCTTTAATCTCTTCATAGTCTTGAGTGGTGATATTGTCTACGAATTCGGCATGATCATCTCGTGTGAGTGTGAGACCATAAAATTTGTTGATGACTTTGGCATCAAGTTGCATAGGCTTGCCTCGGCAATGGATGAAGAGGATGTCCTTGCTTGGCCCATGTGCGTAAAATTCCCTCACAATTGTGGCATTCGCCAGTGGAGGCTGTAGGCAGAAAGCCTCCCAATCCTGATGCTGAATCTTGTTGAACAAGTATGATTCAATGCCGAAGTATACTTCATTGTTCTGTTGAAATCCCTGTTTTTCCCATAATTGTCGAGCAACGAATGAGCGGTTGAATCGGTCAACAACAGTGGCCGGGGTAAATCATATGTAAGAAGCCACTGATTTGTTTTTGGAGAATGGTTTGAGAAATTCTGGAGTAAAAAGAGATTGTTCTGAAAATTTCGATAGAATGGAAGGATAATGAGAGTAAGATTGTTCAAGACAACAAAATTAGCAAGAATACAAGAGTAAATAATGCACAGCAATGAGTCTGCTTATATAGGCTGAAAAAATATGACTGTTAAAAATATAGCCGTTAGGCATTTACTGCCTTGTTGCACAGTTACTGCTGCGGCGGGTATCTCGGCAGATAGACGTTACACTTTTTCTGCCTGTTAGGAATTCTGCGGCTCTAACTTAGTGCACTGCTGCGGCAACAGTCTTCCTGTTGGGGCATAATTTTTCTGCATTCATTGTTTTATTTATAAAACATAAAATACGTAAAATATTGAAAATAAAGTATAACAACATAAAATACTGAAAATAATAATATATAAATTAATCCTAATATAATAACTAAAATGGAATGGAAGAGATTATGTTACTTGTAGAGTGCATGTAAATGCATCTCCCTCTTTCAGTATCTCTTTTTGGCCCGTATCTTTCTTTATGAGTTGGCTAGTCCCTTCAGTATATTCGGCTTCTCCTTTGGGGGGTTTTCGTTTGCCGAACAGTCTGTCGATCGTGCTGCCCAGGCATGATGTTTTAATACCCTGATTCGGTGTATGAAGAGCCTTACATTCTACTGGAGCGTCTGAATTTGGAAGATTGTGGAAGGCGTTCAACTTGACGTGTTGATCATTTATCCGCATTGTAAGCTCGCCATTTTCCACATCAATGATGGTGCATCCAATAGCAAGGAAAGGTCAACCTAATATGATCGGTGTATTATCATCGGCCTTACAGTCAAGGACAAGAAAGTCGGTAGGAAATATAAACTTGTCAACCTTCACCAAAATATCCTCAATTTTGCCTTCGAGATTCACATAAGACCGATCCACAAGTTGGAGCAGTATTGTTGTTGGTTTTACCCATCCTATGCCGAGTTTTTGAAAAACTGATTTGGGCATAAGGTTAATGATTTCTCCCAAGTCGCATAGGGCCTTTCCTTTATAACCATCCCCAATCGCACAAGGGATTGTAAAGCATCCAGGATCTTTTAGTTTGGGTGGCATACGATTATGCAACATGGCCATGCAACCTTTAGTGGCTGCCACTGTTTCAAATTCTCTTAGCCTTCGTCGTTTGGATATTATGTCCTTTAAGAACTTGGCATATTGGGCATTTGTTCAATAGCTTCAACTAGTGGCAAGTTAATATGGACCTGCTTCAAGATGTCTAAAAACTTCTGAAATTGGTGGTCTTGTTTGTGCTTCTTTAGCCTCTGTGGAAAAGGAGGTGGTGGTTTGATATCTTCCAGGTTTCCATGGATATTGAGTTTAATACCTGGGGTGAATTTATCTGCAGCTGCCTCGGTAGGTGGTTCTGATTCTGCTGGTTCTATTGTTGGGGAAGTGCTATCAACAGGGTCCTACTCAGCTTCTGAGTCCTCATGATGTTGCTTTTCTGGTTGGACTTTATCGGCTGAGGTTCCTTCTTTATTTTTCAATTGTAGGCTACTTCTGGTTGTGATTACCTTGTATTGCTCGTGGCCTAACACCTTAGCAACTTCAGTATTGATAGGTAACCCCCCTGGTGGTCGAGTGTTTTGTCGTTGGGCAAATTGACCAACTTGGATTTCTAATGATTTAATCGCGGCCTCCTGGTTCTATAGTCTCATCTCAGTTCGGTTCATGAAGTCATCAGTACGCTTCATGAAATGGCTATTCTCCATCATGTAAGCATCAGTCATTGTCATAAAAGCCGTAAGAGAATCTTCCAATGCATTCAGAGACTATTGTTGTTGTACCTGCTACTGTGGCATGGGCTACTGAGTGTTCTATTGCGACAGGTTCTGGTTTTGATACTGGAATCCAGGGGCTTGATTGATTGGATTCAAGGCATTATTAGGGTTACTCCATGACAAGTTTGGATGCCTTTTCTAAGATGGGTTGTAATTGTTGGAAATCATTGGATTGTTTCTGTTATAGTTTTCAACATATAAGTTGGTCTCCTCATCTTGCATGTAATCCGATGATTTAACTGACTTAACCTCATGTATATTTCTTTGAGCTTGCATGTTCTGAACCATCTTGGTCAGAGAAGCCAGTTGTGCTATCACCGAACTGGATGTGTCTAATTCATGGGCTATGGCATGACATCTCATTCCTCCTCGCCTTGACGTGGGAAATTGGAAACCATTTCTTGCTAGTTTGTTCAGAATCTCAATAGCTTCCGCGGGTGCTCTATCCAAAAGTGTCCCATTTGCGGAAGCATCTAGCATCATCCTTGTGGAGGCATTGGTAGCATTATAAAACATGGAGACTTGCATCCACAAGAGAAAACCATGTAGTGGGCATTTGTTTAGCAATTCTCTGTAACGTTCCCATGCCTCATACATCGGTTCATCTTCATCTTGCCAGAATGATATGATTTTATTACGGATGCGATCATAAAGATTTGTCGAATTAAAGCTCGTAATGAATTCTCGACAGAGTTCCTCCCAAGATCCTATGGATCCTGCTGGAATACCATTCAACCAGGTTTTCGCCCAATCCCTCAGTGAATAGGGGAACAATTTTAATCGCAAATTATCTTTATGGACTCCTTGAATCTTGAAAGAGTTACACACTTCCATGAAAGATTTGAGATGCTGCCATGTGTCTTCAGTAGCAGACCCACTAGACTGTCCAATTGTGTTCAACATGTTGAACATCACTGGTTTGAGCTCAAAGTGAGTTGCTTCGACTTTTGGGGTGACTACACCAGGGTTGAGTCCGTTTAAATCTTCCACCAGATAGTCTCGAACAGTGGGCTGCCTCGGCAATGGTTGCGGCAGTGGCTGTTGCGGTATTGCTGGTGACAGTATATTATGATCAACAGGTGAAATTTGTCCTCTTGGTGGATTATCCATGACTTGGAACAGATTGCGTCTCAGATGATGTCTTATGCGTTCAATCTCAGGATCCAACTCGTACAATGGTCCACTCGGGTTTGCCCTGGTCATAAACCAAATAAATTAAAATTAGTAAAAATTAAATAAAATAAATAATTAGAATTAAAGTTAGATAAAGAATAATTAAAGAGCAAGAAAATAAAAAAAAACAAAATTTAGTTGTCAATCCCCGGCAACGGTGCCAAAAACTTTATGCGTGTAATATAAGCACAATTTGAGTGCAAGTGTATATGTCGCCAAGTAATAAAATTATAAGTATATCGTGTATCGTCTCCACAGAGATTGGTATACTTAATATGTTTCCCCTTGTTCCCTTGCTCCTGAAAAGAAAGTAAAAACACAAATAAGTTGATTTGTTTAACTAACTAAATAATTAAATAACAAAACATAAAATAAAAGGTTGAGAACGATTATAGAGAAAGCAGGTAGGATATAGTTGCGTCAATTAGTGGATTCAATTGATCTTCTTCTTGTTCAATGCAATCACACAATACTGCTTCGACAGTACTGCAGATATTACCTCGGCAGTATTGGTGTTCTCTGTCGCGGCAATCTCTTGCTCTTGGGCAGAGGCATCAAAGTTCAGCAAAGTGTCCGTAAGTGACTCCGCTCATCTCTGAGTCAAAATGTTGTTGATGACCAGTCCTTGACGATACCTCTCGGCGTAAATCAACGATAACCACCAACCAATCCAACACTTCTTTTAGCTGCTGAAACTCTTAACCTATCTCTAGGCCGAGTTAGTGTCTACAACATCATACTTATCCCTTTCGTGAATCTACACCTCTCGATGCTAGATAAATAGATTACTTGCAAACTACCCTCTCGAGCTTGAATACAAGAACAAAGAATGGCAATAGGATAAGCAAACTTTGATATTATTATTGCATAAGAAAAAAGATACAAGAATCAATCTCCTCTCACTAATATCGACAACCTTCACCTATCCCTAAGAAATTTAGAACATATTATCGTTAAGTACAATTCTTAGGGAGAAAGGTTTTCTCTAAAAATCGGCTCTCTTAAACAATGTGGTCGGCTAGGGTATCTATAGACTTAACTTAGGGTAAACCTTTCCTAAATAGACTTTAACTTGGAGTAGGGAACAAGTCTTCTTCAAGGAATCTGATATTTCCAAGTTTGTTACCTTCTAAAAGGGTTTTCCCGCTTGGTCTTTGAATTGAGCTTTTAGTGCGCTAGCCTGGTCCAATTGATGCGCTGCATCTTCTAGAATGTTCTCTATATTTTTATCTTTCATTGCGCCTCTATTGTCGGTGCTGCCACACTGGATTTTGCCGCGGCCTTGTCTTCTGCCTCGACCTCAACCTTGCTTTACTACCGCTTCTGCCCTGGATATTCTTGCATGTACAGAATATGTAATAATATCTGCATTCTCTATAAATATTGACTTTTTAAGTAATGATAACAAAATATCTAATATTTGCGCAAAGAGTTCATAATTCGGTTCAAGTTGGTGTACAATAGATGCATAAAGTACCATGAGAAGGGTAGTAAATAACTGTCTTTTAGGCACTCATCAATATTCTTTTTGTCCTTTTATATCTATAATAGACATTAGTCTTGGAATAATCACACTTTTATTTAATGTTTCTTGATATCTAGAGTAGATTACTGTTAATAAATAATTTGTGATATCTCATATCAACTTATTCAAGTATGGTCATGTATTTCTAGTCTCACTCAATCAAATGATCTATGATATATTTCCTATTATATATGAAGGAAAAATCTTCTCTTGATCATTCATATCTCACTACATACATTGTAAAATGTTCAATATTAGTTTTTATAGTGTAATCAATTACGATACACGTTTAGTTGCATCAAAGCATAAAATAACATATGTTGAGATAGTAATAATCTCAATTCTAAGGATCATACATATAGTTGTCACTATGAGCAATATCATGATCGTCACATACTAATCCAAGACATATGCTCATAGCCGGTCAATCAAATATATTATTCTCTAATAATATATTCATGTATTAATTTTGATATCTCTATGTCAATGACAACTCATTGTCATCAATCAATAACATGTTAATCTTAAGCGTATCATTATTGTCCATGCCCATGATAATACATAACTAAGGATCTTTTAATAATATACTTATATTATTATATAGACTTTATTGTTTCTCAGTTTTTGTTAAGCACTGATACATATATCTGAAAACAACAATGGCAATGCCTTTATTCAATAAAATTGGTAAATTAAAAGTATTCTTACAATCATCGTATGATTGGTTTTGGGGCATACTCTAACAAAATACTCATTTGTTTTAGACACAATTTCAATTATTTAAGTTTAAAGTTAATTTAAGATTATTTTTGTACATATAAAGTTATTTTGGCTTATCAATACTTTGAATTCAATAAAGTTTGATCTTACTAATATTTAGGAGGACAAGTTGAAAATAGACATGTTTGGTTCACATTTACTTTTAATTTTCATGCTACGCATCCATGATTTATCTATGTGATTTGATTATTTTTGTATATGTGACAATTGATGGTCCAGTCATGATTGATATGACGAATACCGCTTTGATCCTATATAAATATAATTGATGAACAATATTGTTATAGAATATTTATTACATGATAGCAAATTTTTGAGCACATAAGGTTATACATTTTTCAGGAAACATATGTTGACTAAGTGGGAGATTGTTGCATTAAAATTCAATAATAATAGGCACATATGTATAATGTATATTGCTATTATAAAGTTTAACATGTAATTAAGTGACCAAATATATTACACGTGTTATAGGTATTAGATTATCATAAATTAAAAGTCTAGATATCATAAGGTGTATTTATAATTTGATGAGTGAAAGAGTTATAAATACTTAATAGTTGGTTATTAAATCAACTATATAAAGAGATTATGGCCCCAAAAAATTAGGTTAACTTGTATATCTTTTTTCCCGTCTGAAAGTTGTGTGGTAAGAGATAACCTAACTTTTTGAAAGATAAAACATTCTAAAAAAATCTTTATCGGTTAATTCAGGTTCACTTTCACATTCAATTTATTTATTTTATTGATCTTAATGGTTTGACATGTTTAAATCTTAAGTTTATATTCACATCGAATATATTTTAATTCTAACATACGAAAAGAATAAAAAAAATAAACAATTTAATATAATTTTATTTAAAACGATTGACGATCACTAAGAAGGAGCTTGATGTTTAGCCCTCGTATCATCATGTTAAATGATATAGTGATTTAATAACCCGAAGTTAATTTCAAATTATTTGTGAAAGAATAAAACTTTTAAAATATATACATATTATCCACGTGCTATCTAAAGAAAGTTTCGCATACTTATGAGAAAGAGGTAGTTGTGGGTCCTTGGTGGTTGTGGTTTCGTAGGCCGATTTTATTAGAAGTGAGAAATTAATTCCAAATAAAAAAAATCATTTTAATTTGAATGCTTTACTTGTCACCTTTAAATTTTATCTATTATCTATCATGCACGTGATGGAAATCTCTTGCTTATTCATGCACTATGCTCATTAACCATTAGAAATCAGTTGCATTTTAATACTATTGCCCATTAGCACTTAGTCTATGCAGTAATTAACATTAAATTAGTTGAAATAATAAGACATGTTTATTGTTTCTCACCACACTATGCAAATCATCATAACAAGAGGCTTATACATGAAAATTAACAGACATCCATAATGGATCTTGACAACACAAATCTAAATTAAATTTTTTCTCAAAACCATGTTGTTTTTCCATCTTCTTATTTTTCACAATTTTCTAATATTTTCTTTCATTTTCTTTTTTACTTTTTATAATGCTCTAGTTTTGGCCCTAAGTGTTAACGATGTTAATAGACAATTTGATAGAACATATTAGAGGATTCAAGTCGATTTCGAGATTAATTTAAAATAAATAATTTTAAAAGTGATAAAAATATAGAAAGAAAAAAAAATAAAAAAACTAACTTAACCACCATAAAAGTAATTATAGATGATGGTATTTTTCATAGATATAATAGAAATATTATTTATTTAAGTATATAGAGAGGTATGATATGGAATTTCTAGCGTATTTTCGAAAAGTGTTTATATAAAGATATTTTTTATAAATATAATAAAAATAATATTTATTTAAACATATATAGAGATAGGATGAGGAATTCTCAGCATATACTCGAATCTGTCTAGATCAAACTCTTTTAAAAATCTACCCACTTTGATTCTCAGAATTCAAGACTAAAAAACTCAATAAGATTGAACTCGTAAGTATCGAATCAAATTAAAGTCGAGTAATTTTATCATTACTAAATTCGAAAGGATAGGTAGGAAGGGGTTCCAACATTTGTTGACTAAGTCTATGTATAACATAAAAGCAAGTGAAAAACAAGTATGGAACCGCCTTTCTTATCTGGTAATATTGTTATTTTCTTTCTTGTTATAGTTATTTGAGCTTGGAAGTTTTTTTTTTGAAAGATGGATTGTATTACTTAGCCATAGATGAAATCATCAATTATATAGCTCTGAATACAATCTGGAAGCTCATAAGAGAAAGTAAAGACATCATTACAAGTGATGGCCCATCGAGCAAGTGTGTGCGAAACTCGATTAGCATCGCGACAAATGTGAATAACTTTGAAGCCAACATTCTCACTAAGTATTGAAAAGGCTTCTAAGAGGTGCGAGGTAGTGACGGACCGGTCAAGTTCCTTGGCATTCACTTTGTTGATAATTGCCATCGAGTCTCCCTCCACAACAACATTGGGCCAATTTACAACAACGACCATTTGAAGGCCTAAAGTAAGGGCACATGCTTTGGCAGTTTCAGCACTATGTGGCCCTTAAAGTTTAAAAGCTTTCGCATCAATAACCAGGCCATAAAAGTTCCGTGCCACGGCTATAATGGAGGCATCTCCCGAATCTGTGAAAAAAACAACATCAACATTGATCTTAACGGTTTCAGTCGTTGGGCAGCTCCATCTCTTAGCCCTTCTGCATGGGACTTGGGTGCTAGTATGATCATCATGGGCAGCAGCATTATAATCTGAGGCAAGGAGTTGGGCATAATCAACGACAGCTCTTATCGGGAGAAGCTTGTTCTCATGATTGAGCTTGTTTCTTCGATTCCAAAGGTTCCAAAGCAAGACAATGAGGAGATTAAACTGGTCCTTGTTGAGCACTTTTAAATATTACTCCAACCAAGCCTTGCAATTCAGAAAAGGACCAGGAGGCAAGATAGGCGACAAAGCACAAAGGTCGAAGGCTTCTTTGAGGCATGGGCATTCCCGAAAGGCATAAAGGCATGTCTTAAGGTCATTTTGGCAAAATTTCCAAGTGCCCAAGGAGAGGCTAGCATTAGCAAGTTTTTTCCGGTAGGAAAGGCATCTCGGCAAAGTCTCCAACCAAAGATTCGGATTTTCGGAAAGGTAGGTAGCTTTGCCATAGCCTTCCAAATGGAGGAATTATTTTGTTCAATGCTACTGCTCCTTTGAGAGAGAAGCCAATTATAACCCGACCTTGTAGAGTACACACCCGAAGAATGGTTGCTCCAAAGAAGAATGTCTTGAGGGACAGGTGCATTAGGGCAGCGACTGATAAGGGTGACATTATTATGCGAGAATACCTGGTTCAGTTTGATGATGTTCCAGGAAGCAATATTAGGGACCATGAACTCGCCATATTTAATGGGGCAGATAGCATTGTCGAGGTGGGATCCCTCAAGAATAATGGGTTTAGCACATCCCCACCTATCTTAAAAGATGCGCATATCACTGTTAATACCGAGCCGCCAATGAAAGTCGTATTTAATCGCTTCTTTAGCTTTGTAAATGTCACTCCAAATGAAGGAAGTTTTGTCACCTTGCTTGGCCTCAAGGATATTACCATTATGAAAATACTTGGCCGAGAGAAATTTGAAACAAAGAGAGTCTTTGGAGCAAATAAGTCTCCAAACTTGCTTGGCAAGCAATGTAAGGTTGAAGAGATTCAAGTCTCTAAAGCAAAGTCCGCCAACACCTTTCGATTGACACAGGTTCTTCCAAGCAACATGGGGCCAGCCATGGTTTTTCGCTTTTCCGGACCACCAAAAGCTTCGGATGGTAGAGACCATAGGGTCTAAGATACAATCGAGAAGAAGGAAGCATGCCATTGCATACGCTGGGACGGCTTGGGCAACCGATTTAATGATCACTTCCCTTCCCCCGTAGGAGAGGAGGTTCTTGGTCCAATTACACACCCTCTTATCAACGTTAACATCCAAGTAGCCAAGGGCCTCGGTATTATTTTTTCCCACGATCAAAGGAAGACCTAGATAATGGCCAAGGGTCGATTCCTCCCGCATGCCAAGGGTCTCGACAATGGCAGATTTACTTTGTTGACTCATCCCATTACTAAAGTAGATAAAGGATTTATCTACATTGACTTTTTGCCCCGATGAAGCTTCATAGATAGAGAGAACTTGCTTCAAACGCTCAGCCTCTTTAACCGAATTCCGGATGAACAAAATGCAATCATCAGCATAAAGAAGGTGGTTCACCCTTGGGCCATGCATGCTTGCCCTTACCCCTCTAATAAGACCCTCTCTTTGGTCTTTTAGAAGTAAAGCCGATAGTCCTTGCGTGCAAAAAAGGAACAAGTATGGGGATAGGGGGTCTCATTGTCTTAAGCCTCTGGTGGGGCGAAAAATTTATGAACTAACACCATTAATTCTAAGGCAAAAAGAAACAGAAGAAACACAAGACATGATAAGATCAACCCACTTGGCAGCAAAGCCCATTTTAAGTATAACATCATATAAAAAGTTCCATTCAACTCTGTCAAAAGCTTTTTCCATATCAAGTTTGATTGCAGCACCTTTGTTAGGCCCATTCTTAGAGCCTTTTAGGTAATGGAGCAGTTCATGGGCAACGATAACATTATCAGAGATGATTCTTCAAGAAACAAAAGCACTCTGATTTTCAGTAATACACAAAGGCATCAAGGGCTTAAAGCGATTGACAATCATTTTTGAGCAAGTTTTATAAACAACATTACAGAGGCTAATCGGTCTAAAGTTATTCATAAGGGTCAGGTTATCTATTTTCGGAATGAGAACAATGATCGTTTGATTAACATCACTCATGCTTATTTTACCGTTAAGCAAGTCAAGGCAAAGCATGCAAAAATTAGCGGAAAGAATAGACCAGAATTTCTGATAGAACGAGGCTGGAAGACCATCAATACCTGGGGCTTTGTTGGGATAAATTTGGAAGAAAGCTTTCTTCATATCCTTCACTGTGAATTCAGCACATAGCTTGTCATTCATCTCCGATGTGATGCAAGGCTCAATGGCATCCAAGATCGTGTTGGAGGTGGTGGCAAAATATGATTGATAGAGTTTGGAGAAGAATTTAGTAGCCACCTTCAAGACATTTTAGGTTCCCTCCATCCAAGTCCCCTCATTGTTCTCAATGCCTTTGATCATGTTCTTTTTCCTCCGAGAATTGGCTATAGCATGGAAGAAACCAGTGTTATGGTCACCTTCCTTAAGCCATTGGACCCTTGATCTTTGCCTCCAGTAGATTTCTTCTTTGTCCAACAAGGCCTTCAACTCAATTTTGGAATTTTTCAACTCCTCAAGGTTCGAATCAGTGATAGCTTTGTCAAGAAGGAATTCAATCCTTTTTTGGAGTTGATTCTTGCGTTTAACATAAGCCTTTCTTCGTTCCAATTGCCAATTAGATAGGTTGGCCCCAACATGCTTGACTTTTTTCCAACGGACCCCATTATAATTTGCCCAAGATTGGTTGACAATGTTGAGACATTCCTCTTCATTAGCCCAACATGTGTCAAACCTGAAGAAGTCTGCACGCTACCCCTCTTGGCTAGGGCCACCTTCCGTATCAAGTAGGAGGAGGCAATGGTCTGCATCTTTAGTAAATTCTGTGGTGACTTTGCATTGGCCAAAGGCACTCAACCATGGGATGGTGGCCACAAAGCGATCAATCCTCTCTTTTATATAAGAGGAAACAGTGTCTCCAAAGTGCCAAGTGAACCATCCTCGGCTTGGTTTAATGTCCCATAGTCCATTGCGTTCAAGGGAACATCGAAAGGCATCCATGTCCACTTTCGGCTTCCTTCTGCCACCAGCTTTCTCGTTCAATCCCAAGATAGCATTAAGGTCCCCCCCAAGAAGCCAAGGCAAGTCCGAGATATCCCTCAATTTATCAAGAAGTTCCCAATCAAGATATTACTTGGATCGATCGCAGGTGCCATACATGACAGTAAATCGAAAATCCAAAGGGCCTTTTGTAACAATAACATCGATGTACAAGTTCGAGTAAGAAAGGAGATCAACTTGTAATCCCAGGCCCCGATAATTCCAACATAGGGTCTCCATTGCTCTCGGCGGGGCTGTCAACCAGCCTCCACCGATATAAGCATCGTGAGAGGTGACACTGTCTCTGGATCAATTTCCACTTCATTGGAAGGAGCAACGGGCTGAGATTTCGCCTTCTTTTCATGTTTCGAGCAAACACCATCAAGCAAAAGGGGCGACCAAGGGAGGGCCAAAACAGATATGCTGGTAATCTGTTGAAGGAGCAGCAATTTTGGTAGCCAAAATTCAGAAAATTAGGTTTCCCAATGGAAGTGGCGCTCATTAATTTTTTTCCAGTCTTTAGAGGCCCCAAGGACAATATTCTGCCCCGATTCAGACTTTTCAGCCTGCACCCTGCTGCAAATCCAACATTGGCAGGTTGACTTTCCCGAAATACACCCAACCGTTCTTGGTGCAGGCTCTGTCCGTACGATAGTTTCCGAAAGTAGAGAGAGAGAAAATGGCTCGTGCCTTGGACTTTTCGAGCCTACTGTATTTTATTATCCAGTTGCAGATCAATTTACTCGAAATATCCAAACAATAGGGATCTAAAGCAAGCCCTGGTGCTATAGCAGCCACCCAAAAGTAGAAAAATCTGATAATTCCTTTCCCCAAAGCCTTGTAAAGGCTGATTTTAATGATGACCGGGTAAAATATCTCTGCCCAAGGGTGGAAAAAATTAAGCAGAGGGTAGCAAGCCCGCCACATAATCATCTTCTTCCTTGGGGCACCAAGACAAATATTCCGATCATCGGAAAATTTTAAGCCACCATATAACAAGATAAACCGTCGGCCGTGTCAGACACCACTGTCGGGACAAGGGACCACACCGCTGGCACTCGCTGGCCTCCCCCATGCCTCATGGGCGTTGGAGACCGAGCCCCTCCCCCCTCGGGCGTCGGCTGGGGTCGCGGATCAGTCCCCCCTAAAGAGCTAAAAAAACTTTGTCGGAATGTCTTCAGTAGACATTGTTTTTTTCTTGAAAATGGGGATACTTTTTTCCCCGCCACCATGGTGCGAGAGCGATGGCCCGAGCAGCGTCCCATGGTGCGATACTTGTCGACCACTCGTCGGGAATGGAAAACGACATTGTTGTACTCCCCGATACCCTCCGACCTTACGAACCACCATCACGTCGGGCTTCCTAGCCCCATAACCGGACCCCTCGTCCATGAAAACAACCCCGATGGGCGACAAACTAACAACAACGACACCACCATGGGCTCTTCCTCCGAGCTCTTCTCGATCAGCCAAGGCCCTCCCTTGGGCATGATGCTTCGAACAAGGGGAGAGAAGAGAGAAAACCATACATCGGAGGCAACCTCCATCACCATGAACCGCTGTTAATGCTCGACGGTGGGGGTGGCTGAGAAGGCACCGACCACCATAAGGTGGCCATTATTCCAGACCCCTAAAGAGCTTAAAAAACACCCTGGAAATGCTATCACAAGACATTGTTTTTTTTATTAAAATAAATCACAAGACATTGTCGTGCTTAAAACGGGGACATTTTTCCTAGAGAGAGGTCAGAGAATTTTTTGTTCTCGTTGAGCTTGGAAGTTAGAGTGCATGACCCAGGGTTGGATTCAATGACTTTGTTCAATCTATAACCCCCAAAAGACCACAATGTACGGTCCCAATGTAATAATTGCAGACATGACCCAACCCTGTTCCTTCCCCCCTGTACACTTGATTTTTGTTAGGCTGGTATATGCACCAGTTAAAAGTTAAATGATTTCAGTCTTCTTTTTTATAGGTTTGGAACAATTGCATCTTCAAATGAATTTATGACATTTGAGACATTCTTTTCGTATCATGTTTCTAATAAACATTGTGAGAGAAAAGTGGAAAAGATATTAGGAAGAATCTCTTGCAAGAAAAGGCAAAAAAGCATGGCCCACCCAAGCTTCACCAGAAAGTGCAATAGGAAAGGGCATTACCCTTCTCCCTGATTAAAAATGAAGCATCAGTCTGGCTAAAATGGGATGGTATCACATAACATAATTGCCTGTTCAACCAGTTGAAGACAAGTGAAGGAATGAACTAGTGTACAACAACAATAATGTTAACAGACGAGTGGCTACCTTCCATGTAAAAAAATCAATGACTGTTACAAGATCACAATCACTTTTCTAATTTTCTGTTAGAATGAGATGGTCTAATTTACCAGACTAGGGAAGGAGGATCCTTCCATCACTGACATATACTCGCTTCCACGTACTTTGGGATGAAGTGGAAAAGGACATTTATCTTGTCTCTATTTACAATATCTCAAATAGGTCTAGTTCTAGGAGGGGTGCCCGGTGTTTGAACTTTTGGTAGTGAAGTTTGAAGCCAAGGATCCTGAGTGTATTTCGGATTTGGTCTCAAAGCATTTGCAGAGAAATCACTCAATTTGTAACTGCTCTGTCCTACAAGCTGATAAGCCGGATGAGGAGAAAGAAAACAACTCTTGTGGGCCGTACCATGTCTTAATGGACTTGAACAAGGAGACACGGGCAAAGATGTGATTGCTCTTGCATTGTCTCTGTGATATGAATACGTGATAGGAAAGTTTACTTTAGAACTTCATGCCATATATTTTTAGTGCAGAAATGAAATTAGAAGATACTTTCATTACCTTGGACTCCTTTGAGCTCTTGAAGTTGAAGTCATTCCCCTTGTCTCATAATCTCCATCAAATGAGGGGATATTATTCCTACTGGACTGCATTTCTAGTATGGGCTGCTCAGAAAGTTAGAAATAACAATATAGATTAGCTTAAATTCAGCTTATGTTACTGATAAAGGTATGGCTGCAAAAATCAAAGAGGCTAAAACTGGCAAAGAAATTACATTGAAAATTGACATGTTTTAGAACCATTACTTAAAACGTTATTGGTTGATGTACTCAATCAGTTCAGGATGTACAGAAGATAAAGTATATACAATCAGAGCAATATGGCCCATCCATCAGGAAAAGAAGAAACAAGCATCTTGAGAATGTATACCGGAGTGCGGCTTCCATCAAAAGTGTAAGGAAATGCATCCTTTGTTATGCTGATGTTAGCAACTCTTGTCGTTGCTTGGTCACGAATGAAAGGGTGATCTAGCAGTTGAAAGGCTGTAGGTCGCGCTGATGGTTCCCTTTGCAAGCAAAGCCTTATGAAACTTTTGGCTTCACTAGAAAGGTGATCAGGAATCTCTGGCATATCTTTACTGTTTCCTATTTTAAATATTGCGGCCACCTGTTGAATTCAGAAATAGCAGAATGATTAATCCAAATTCCTAAACAGTTCAGAGCTAGACAGAAAAATATGTTATTTGTGTAATGTTAAGAGATAATATGTCGTACCCCTTCATACCGATGCCATGGTGGTTTTGATGTTGCCATTTCAAGTATAGTGCAGCCCAAACTCCAGATATCCACTGCAAGGTTGTAACCGTTTGTATTCATTACAACCTGAAATCAAAAAATATACACATAAGTGGCCATACCTTGGAGAACTGGAGTAACTAAACGGGAAAAACAATTAGCAATGAAATAAAGATTAATTAGTTTAAAATGAGAACAAAGGGGTGATTCTGTAATCATATAATTGAACGGGAGAGGAAAAGCAATACCTCAGGTGCCATCCAGTAAGGACTTCCCTTGAACGAAAGCATTGTACCACACGCCGTTATCTGGTTCAGAAAGAAAAATAACAATAAGTGGCATGCTTTCCTCAATGACTAGGGATAAACTGTAGTAAGGAGACGATATCCGGCCATTGTCGGTGTTTATCAGGTTTCAATTTGTTAATTTATGTTAATCTTCACATACATTTTATGTATTCATTCACAGGATTCTCATGTGTTAGATTTACATTAACGTCTAGATTTTTCATCTCAAGAGTAGTCAATTCTGTAAAGGTAAGAATTCAATTAGTGTTCAAGTGTGTTTTTCTAAAAAATGATATATTAAAAATGATGGTTACAATTTAATCGCTGTTTTCTTTACAACCAAAACCAGCATCGCATCAAAATGTCATTTAGTAGATATTAATCTTGGTCACCAGCTATTTTCCACTTCCCAGAGATACTAAAGCTTCACTATTCTAGAATTAACGCAATCAACCCCAAGATGAGTTAATGTAGCATACATGTTTTGCCATGCCAAAGTCTGCCAACTTGATTTCACCAGTAGGATCTACTAATATGTTTGCCCCTTTTATGTCCCTGAAACACAAAACCCGAAGGTTTAAAACAAAAGAAAGTTGATGGCAAATTTTCACACCACAGACAACTATCCAAGTACCTGTGCACTGTATTTCTTCCATGCAAGTAAGCAAGCCCGGAAAGAATTTGTCTTGTATAGTTTTGTATAACAGGTTCCTTGAAGGCACCATATTCTTGAAGCAATTTGTGGATTGAACCACCAGAGACATATTCCAAGTAAACTGAGAGTGCTTCTTCACCCTGAAAATGGAAATTAAATTTATTATGAAGCAAGTTACAATTAACTGGGATTTAGAGAAGGATTCCAATTGTCATTCTCCACTCCCCTTCCTTTTCCACATAATGCAATTGATCATTTGCTTGTCATGTCTTCTTAAGCAGAATAAAAAAAACCATACCAGTTCACTTCCATAGTATCGAACAATGTTTGGATGAGATAGCTGATTCAGCAAATTAATCTCCTGTTCATATAAAAAAGAATTAGAAAACCAGGTTCTGAAATGAGGCAACTTGTAAATGATCTCAATTTTCAATATCAACTGAATAAAAAAAAAAACAGAATGTGAAATCTTAAAAGAGATTATGTATCATTTAATCAGTGAGAATCAGACAAAACTATTACCTGGTTCAGTTGCTTTAGGCTTTCTTTTGATGTCTGATCATCAGAGACAAGCCTGACTTCTTTTATTGCACACATCTGTCCACTTTCACTGTCAAATGTAGATGCACAATACTTAAAGAAATACAATGGGAAAAACTAAAAGCATACCGACAATCTTGCTTGCTAGCAGAACTGCAGAAGTAATACCATGAATGTATCACAACAGCTAACTCCGTGACTAATAAATCTAAACTACTTGATTCACAGTGTGATGATTAACCGATATAGAAAGCAAGTCCTACCTATTAAATCCAAGGTAAACGTGTCCGAAAGTTCCCCTCCCTAAGAGTCTTCCTCTTCGCCATTTTGATAGAATACAAGGTGTATTTTCAGTCACCCCACAAGCTCTAGTGCTGCTACTGCTAGGCAATGAAGAAGAGGGACTAGTGGGAGAACCTGGCGGAAGAGGCAACTTATGACACACAGATTTTCCATCTTCCTTTCCCCCTGTAGGAGACTCGATACTCACTGCAGATAATTGATGATGAAGAGGTGATGTTGGGCTGGTCGGCCCCCTCAACCCAGAAACGGTGCATTTTGACCTCATGTTCATTCTAAATTGAGTAAATTCACCTTGGCCTCTGGGATCAATATTTGACCTGGATTTCAGTTAAAGTCAGCTCTCTGAACATCATTACAGAAAATGTTTCATTTGAGTATGAATAACCCCATACCATACGACAATTTTAAGTATTTATCTCATTACAGACAAATGGTATGTTACTTATAGATGTAAGAATCCAGCACTATGTCAATCAAGAATTACACGCAATGCTGATTCGTTTGTAAGTATTGAAGTTTGATCCTTTGGAGAAAATTGTTTTAATAGTCATCAAATCCAGCGAAAATAGAAACATTAAAACTAAACAGATTTATAACCCAAATCTTGTTTTCAGTTCCAAAAGCTGAAAAGTATTAGCACACAGTAGACCAAATGGATAAATAATTAAAAGAAGGAAGACGAAAGAAGTCAAATTCTGACAGACAGGAAAATATTTTTTTATTAACTAATCAGTTAATTCAGATATTTTAATATAGAAATTAATCATTCAAAATCTAGTGCAATACATGCTGGGGAAAAGAAGAACCTGTATGCGATGAATTGAACCGGATCGTTAGCAATCTGATTATCTTCCGAAGAGCAATCACTTGAAACCGAAGGCGACCCAGATCCTAACCCGACAACAAGATCATTTTGCATCGACGGGACAGATGGTGTAGGCAAAGGAATCCCTAATTTTTCACCTGAATCTGAATCAAAACCCGAAAAACCAGATGACACACAAACGACGCTGAAGTCCTTGCTGGCACGTGGAGAATTACCGGTGGTTAAAACAAAGCCTCCTCTACTATCAAAGCTCTTAGGGGAGTAGTTGCTGCTTTGGTTTTTGTCATGGGCTGGTGCTGTCATTTTACCGGAAGAGCCGCGGCCGGAGGAAACGCTAGAAGCGGCAGGATCTGTTTTGGTACCACGTGGACTTCGATTTTGACTCTCTTCTTTGTTCTTACTCGACTTTTTACCCCACCAAGCAGGCATTTTAAAAAAATGAAACTGTTTCTTCTCTAAGTTGACGACGACGATGAACAAGAAGGAAAAATATATGATATGTGAAGAGGAAACCAGTAGGAAATGAAGAGGAAGACCTCAGAGTTCAGACGGAGAAAGATAGCTTTTTTTATCTATTTAATTTTAGTAAACTGCAACAAAATTCACTCAAAAATTATGACCATAGATATATTTGAGTTATATAATTATTAAAAATTATATTCATAATATTCTAAAATCTCATCGAAAAAAACTTAAATAATTTTTTTTTATCTCAAATCGAAACTCTAATTAGATTAAATTCTCAAATTCAGAAACTTAACTCAAAAATGTGGATTAGTTGTTATCAGGGACCTATCTCTAAAAAATTGAAAATTTTAAGACCTTGTGCGTGACTTCCAGAAAATTCAGAAATTTTTTTTTTTTAGATTTTTTTAATCCCTTCTAGCGAAACTGTAACACCGGTAAATAAGTGAATAAAAATAAAAGAGTGAAAATGTGGTTGTACGATATTGAACCCAAACCTTGAAGATCTTAGCCAAAGTATCCAGCCATTTAAGCTAAATAGTTCTTGAGACATAATCTCTCACAACTTGCCTATAACATACTTTCCTTCGGATAATAATAATAATAATATTTATATTCGAATATATCTGATATACCATGTTACAATCCAGATCTAGAAACATCCCTTTGCTATTCGAACCATTTCTCTCTCCTGCCCCCATTTTCGACCACCGTCAATCTCCCCCACCGTCGCGTCGTGTCCTGCACCGCCGCCACCACCGTGACCGCCTCCCTCCCCTGAGCAAAGCCCCTCAAGCCACTCGCCAGTTGGCCGCCTGTATCGCCGACGATTTCAGTCGAAAGGTTCAACGAACCTAGGGTAAAAACCCATTTGGTTTCTTGCTCGATCCGGCCTCCGTTCAACGTCGTTCCAGCGCGTCATCACCGTCTCCGTGTCTATCGTGTTGAGGCGAGCAGAGCGCCTCCGGTCCCGCATTAGATGGTCTTCGTTTGGGCCTTCACCGGAGAAACTTTTCTTGTTCGTTTTTAGGTGAGATTTGGGTCGTTTTAAGGTTGATTCTGGTTTTCTGATGAGTATATGTTGGAATTAATCTAGATCTGGAGGTTTTTCTAACCTGAAGGGGTGTTTTCCGACCGTTTTAGGCCGCGCGTGGACTCCATGCGCCGCCGGAAGCGATATCCGGCCACCGTGGATAGCTACCGGGAGCAAGCCGGTCCGAACCAGTCCAACCCGAGTCGAACCGGTCCAACCCGAGTCAAACCGCATGATTCGTATTTTCTCCTTCCCATGTCACGGTTTGTTTTCCTTTTTTCCTTTTCTATACGATATTTTTTCTTCTTATAGTTGATCACATTTTTAACATTTTTCTTCTTTTTCTCAATCTCGACCTTTCGAACCTCTATTTCCTTTTTTATGGCTTGTTTATTCTTCTTTCTTTCCTCCTCTAGGATACGAATCTCATTTATCATTTCTCTCTCAACGGTAAGGAATTTTTTTCGATTAACAGCTTGTACCTAGGTATAGAGTTTGATGGTGTCTTTCCAATACAGGCATTCTTCTCACTGAAATCATCATTAAGCTTCTTCAACTGTTTAATAATCTCATCTTTTACATCGATGTCCAAACTTACCTTATAAAATTCTTTCACATGCTGGGTTTTCAACTCATCCATTTGTTTCCTGACTTCTCCTAACTCGCTTCTCAAGATATCAACCTCGGAAGGAACTATACACATATGTTCCTCTAATGTTATGGTGGGCTAATGGTCAGATACTGGAATCTTGTCATTGATTCTAACGCGCCTCCAAAGGTCATAATCAAGCGTGATCATGCTCTTCACGATTTCCTCTGCTCGGATGCGGTAACAGTATTTCTATACTCTTGTTATAGTTTGCATCTTGGCTCTGTAATCATTCTTAAAAGGTAACTTGGTACCACTTAATCCGGTTGTAAAAGGGATAAACTGTCGAGAACCAAACTGTCTTGATACTAGCAAAGGTGCACATGTAATCCCTCTGTACAATCCAATCATCAGAAGCCAATCATAATCACCAACTCGATAAAGAAAATAAAACTCATGACTCGTCCACAAAAATCTCCACACGATGTCTTCATCTCGTAGATTTCTGAAAATTTCTGACCATTTTTTTATCTAGATCCTCTCGTCATTCTTTAGCTAAGTATTCTCGTATTAAGGAAAAGCATCCAAGAAAAATACCTGATAGAAACTTAGTCGTCTCTTTCCAAAAGTGACTCTGAATTTAGACTTGGAAGAATAGTGCACAACCTCTAAAACACCCTTCTTCGTGTTTCCGACAAGCATTCAAGGAGATGAAAGTCTCAGTTAATATGGTCATCACTGGGTTGGCTTTCCTTTTCAAGCGATCGAATAGATCAAGAATAGCGACATTTATGTTGCCCAAAACTCGAGGGAAAATGATCAACCTGTATATGCCTAAGACGAACAATTCCATCCTCATCACCTCATCCGGGTGTGTCAATATAATATCTCGAATGCTTTCCTATAAAAATGCAACACTCTCCTTGGACTTGAATCAAACCACAAGCCCAAGAAAAACTCATTCTAGCTAAAGTTCTCAACTTCGTCTGATAGTCCTGGGACTTAGGGGGCTCCGAATAATTCCAATCCTTGTTGACATTTATACTGTTAATCAAAGTAGTGTATTCCTCCAATGTGGGCATTAGGTCATTTCCATTGAAAGTAAAACGGCAGAAAGCAGGGTTCCAAAACTGAAAGGCGGCCCGAAGTAAAGGCTGATTGACCCTAACATATATTAGTTGGGCTATGTCTCCATAATTATCATAAAATAGATCTTGGATTCGATGATCCCAACTCTCTCATATCTCCTTTAACTCATACAAATCATTTTGCTAAAGACTGACATAAGTGTAACCTTGTATTATGCGCTTGCTCGGTAAGCTATCTTCGAAGGCCTTTTGATTAACTTCTGACCAATATCGAACCGCAGAGTTAAGATCTCGTGAGTGAAGAAGCCTTTTATCCATAATGAAAGCTCTCAATATAGGCAAACTACTAGAATCAACACCTTTATGTAAAAAATGCAAAAAATATCCGAGGAAAGGAAATAAAAGAAAAAACAAACGGTAGAAAAGGAAAATGTGTTAGTAAGGATAACATAAATAACAAAAGCATAAATAAATGACACAAATAAATGACACGGAATAAGAGAAAGATAAACAAAATCTAGATATCATACCTAATTCACCTAGGTTATCCGCATGGCTCTAACGGAGTGGGTTGACTATGTTCTCTATATGCAATTTTGGTACTAGAAGGTACCCGAATTGTCCTTGTTGTCCTCTTCTAAGAGTAGCAAGGCCCCCGATCATCACACATTATAGGCTCATTTCAATCGAGTTCAATCCGGAAGGACCCTTTCGCTATGCCCATACGAAGGAACAATATCCTCACGAAAGCATAGGGTAGTACACATGTAAACATGAGAAAGTTAATGGATATAAGTATGATTAAAAACTAATTGGTATTTACATGAGAAACTATAATTCTAAATGTATATAAAACAAATCTATACTTATTTTACATTTAAAACAGAAAAAAAATGGCAAATATCGTGACAGCAAGACATTGACACATGCACTGACAATATGGATCTGTAAAAAAACAATAGAATCAATATATGAAAATAATAAATAGATTAATATTAAGTAAAGGAAAAAGGAAAATCCATGGCATAATCTCTTGAACCCAAGCCGGAAAGTTTCCTGGACCAAACTCAAACTTGGCCCAACGTTACCATAAACAGTGGGTCACTGGACCGGGCAAGGTGCGGGTTAGCCACCAAATAGGGGTTAATCCCCTTTCCCATTCACTTGGCAGAAAAGAGAAAGGATTTCTCTTCCTTTGAAATAAACCCCAAACAATGTTTCTGGATTTTAATCACCGGTGTTGCCTCTAACTCGATTTCCGGCAAGGTGAAACCGTCATCTGAAAGCCCTCGTCTCCTCCTTCTCTCCATGGTTTAGATTCCATCAGGAGGCTTTGAAACGCCATGGATCTTTCAAGAACTCGTTAGGCTTCCTCGTGGCCGATCTAAGCGACCAACCGTTGGATCGTCGTGGTTCTGAGGTATGTGGTTCGCCGCGATGATGGCTCGCCCTCCACCGTCGGGATTCTTCAGGCGACTCTCTGGTGACCGGTGACCACTATGGTCGAAGGTAAAATGCTCCTCTTTCCCCGATCTCCTCCTCTTTCAGTGTTAGCTGGTTAGGGGTTTCAAATAGAAATAAGAAAAAACTCTCTTTTGCTCTACCTTCAAACCAAAAGGTGAAAATGAAGGTCTAATTTTATGTAACTTTCTGTTGATATTGGTCTTCTTTTTTATGAACAAGATTATGCTTCCCTTTGTGTGTGTTCTTGTTAGAAATAAAAAGAATATATAAAAAGGAAGAAGAAAAATATGCTAGAATTCTCTGTTCTTTTTCATTTCATTTCTGGTTGTTGGAGAAAAAGAGCTCCTTTTTACATTGTTTGGGTCATTGTTATATACCCATGAATTACATTTTTCAGAAATTATATTTGAATAACAAAATTCATATTGGTTGCTCTGTCAATTCTTGGCAGTATTCATGTTTGCCTCTGAGCATGTTGGTTTATTCTCTAGCCTTTCTGAAATTTGATGCATTATTCTCTGCCATGTCCTAATTTTGTTGTCATTTTGTTTGTATATGGAGAAGGGACCATTCTGGTTGTGAGAAGGGATAAGAGGCAGCACACCAAGGGCTCTAGATGAAATGATTGTAGGCATGAGGCTGAAGGCATGAGGCTGCACCGATTCTGCAATAGTGAACAAACAAGAAAATTAGCCTTTTTTGTAATTTTAATTAATTTATAATATTTTTAGTTTTTTTATATTAGAAATGGATTGGGCTATCTTATTTATTTATTTATTATTTGGGTTGGTTATTCATTTGTTTACTTTTAGTTTTTTAAATTTGTTTTTGTTACAAAGATAATAATATAATAATATTAATAATACTAATAATATTAGAAATAGTGATACGAATTAAAGAAAACAAAATAAAAGATAAAGAAGGCAAAAGTAAAAGAGATAATAATAATAATAGCAATAATTAATAAAAAATCATAATACTAATAGTAGTATAATATCAACGAAATAAGACAAAATAGATAATAGGTAATGATAAAATAAAGAAAACAAAATAAATAATATGTACATGTCTATATTAAAAATAATAGTATTATAGAATTTTGGGTTTTGATAATAAAAGTAAAAAAAAAGTAAAATAAAAATGTAAAACATAATAATATTTACATATAATATTTTGGATTTTTCAAAACAAATAATTAGAAATCATAAGGTACTTATAATAAAATTAATTGAATAACTAAAGCCCATTATTTAGGATAAAAACAAAAATAAACGGTTATACCTCAGATAAAATTAGTGATTACACTTATGCATCACGTTAGTTGAGATCACACGAGTGTAACTACCTCACCCATGATCTTGAGCTTACTGCAGTGGTTTTACTCTGAAAATCTAGAGACACTATCTCTACGGAGAGAAGTGTTATATCTTTACTGATCATAAGAGACTGAAGTACCTCCTTACCCAGAAGGAGCTTAATCTGAGACAATATCGTTGGTTGGAGCATCTTAAGGACTATGACTGCGAGATTGAGTATCATCCGGGGAAAACTAATGTTGTGGCTGATGCTTTGAGTCGTAAGACCATATCAGACCTGAGATCTCTATTTGCCAGGATGAGTATATATGACGATGGTAGCCTATTGGCTGAGTTACAAGTTAAACTGACCTTGGCCGAGCAGATTAAGGCCAAACAGCGGTTAGATGACTCTTTACTTTCTGTTATGCGGCAAGTTGAGCAATGATTCACTTCTGTTTATTCTTTTGATCAGGATGGAGTCCTTTGTTTTAACGGTCGATATTGTGTATCCAACAATACTAAGTTGAGATAGATCATTCTCAGAGAGGCTCATAGTAGTCATTATGTTATGCATCCGGGAGGAGATAAGATGTATCAGAACCTGAAACAAAGATACCGCTGGGTAGGTATGAAAAAGGACATCTAAGATTATGTATCCAAATGCTTAACATGTCAGCAGGTGAAAGCAGAACATCAGCATCCTTCTAGTCTCTTGCAACCTATCAAGATTCCAGAATGGAAATGGGAGCGAATCACGATAGACTTTGTTACTAGTTTGCCTCTGACCCTGTCTAAGAAAGATTTTGTTTGGGTTGTTGTTGAAAGTCTCACAAAGTCAGCTCACTTTTTTCCTGTTTGGGTCACTTATTCTCTGGAAAAGTTGGCTAAACTGTATATTTCTGAGATTGTCAGATTGCATGGGGTGCCCTTATCTATCATTTCTGACCGAGATCCGAGGTTTACTTCCCGTTTCTGAACAGTTTTATAGTTTGCTTTGGGTACTCGTCTGAAGTTCAGTACATTTTTTCATCCCCCTAGATAGATGGTCAGTCTGAGAGAGTGATACAAATCCTAGAGGATATGTTACGGGGTTGTGTTTTAGAATTCCAAGGTAGTTGGGAAGATTTCTTGCCATTGGTAGAGTTTGCATATAATAACAGTTACCAGGCTAGCATTCGTATGGCACCTTATGAGGCTTTTTATGGTCGTAAGTGTCGTACCCCCATATGTTGGACAAAGTTGTATGATCGGAAAACTCTGGGTCCCGAGTTGATTCAGAAAACTGAGGAGACTGTCAGATCGATCCGAGATCGCTTAAAGGAAGCGTTTGATAGACAAAAGTCGTATGCTAATCGGAGGAGAAAAGATATCGAGTTTGAGGTTGGTGATAAGGTTTTCTTGATAGTCTCTTCATGGAAGAAAGTTCTGAGATTTGGGCGCAAGGGCAAGTTGAGACCAAGATATATTGACCATACCGTATTCTGAAAAGAATCAGGATTGTTGCATATCAGCTTGAGTTACCTGCTCAGCTTAGTCGTATCCATGATGTGTTTCATGTATCCATGTTGAGACAATACCATCCAGATCAGAGTCACATCATTCAGGTTCAGGATGTAGAGTTACGTCCAGATTTGTCTTATGAGGATGAACCTGTTCAGATCTTAGAGTTTGATGAGAGAGTTCTGAGAAGGAGACGTATCCCTATGATTAAAGTTCAGTGGAGAAACCGTAACCCTTCTGATGCCACCTGGAAGATCGAGGAATCTATGAGTGATTAGTTCCCACATCTGTTCAGTTCAGGTAAATTTCGAGGATGAAATTTCTTTTTAGAGGGGGAGAGTTGTAACACCTGTAAATAAGCGAATAAAAATAAAAGAGTGAAAATGTGGTTGTGAGGTGTTAAACCCACAACCTTGAGGATCTTGGCTAGAGTACCCAACCACTTGAGCTAGATAGCTCTTGAGATTTAATATCTCACAACTTGCCTATAACATACCTTGCTTCGGATAATAATAATATTTATATTCGAATATATCTGATATACTATGTTAGAATCCAGATTTGATCTAGAAACATCCCCTTGCTATTCGAACTATCTCTCTCTCTCCTACCCTTATTTTCGACCACCGTCAATCTCCCCCACTGTCGCGTCGTGTCCAGCATCGCCGCCACCACCGTGACCGTCTCCCTCCCCTGAGCAAAGCCCCTCAAGCCACTCGCCGGTTAGCCGCCTGTATCGTCGGTGATTTCAGTCGAAAGGTTTGACGAACCTAGGGTAAAAACCCATTTGGTTTCTCGCTCGATCCAGCCTCCGTTCGACGTCGTTCCAGCGCGTCATCAATGTCGCCGTGTCCTTCGTGCTAAGGCGAGTAGAACGCCTCCGGTCCCGCATCAGATGGTCATTGTTCGGGCCTTCACCGGAGAAACTTTTCTTGTTCGTTTTTAGGTGAGATTTGGGTCATTTTAAGGTTGATTCTGGTTTTCTAATGAGTATATGTTGGAATTAATCTAGATCTGGAGGTTTTTCTGACTTGAATGGGTGTTTTCTGACCGTTTTAGGCCACGCGTGGCCTCCACGGGCCGACGGAAGCGATATCCGGCCACCGTGGATAGCTACCGGGAGCCAGCTGGTTCGAACCGGTCCAACCCGAGTCAAACCGGCCTTGAACCGGTCAATCCAAACCGAACCGAACCGAGCCGGTCCAATCTAAACCGAACCGAAAACCCGACTCGTTGACCAAACCCGACCCGTTGACCGAACCGACCTATTGACCAGTGACATCAGCATTGACAGCTGACGTGGCTGCTGACGTCAGTGTTGACTTTACTGACGTCAGCGTTGATTTTGACTAAAAAGTCAAAATTTTCAAAAAAACCTATTTTATGTTTTTCGACGTCTTGAGTCCATCCGTGAAGTCTGTTTTTCAAAATTCAATCCCGAAAGCCTCCAAATTGGACTTTAAAGTCTCGAGTCAAACTTTTCATATAAGTTAAGTTAAGTTCAGTGTTTTAATTTGGGTCTAATATTAATACTTGTTTAATTGTAGGATCTCATAGTCCTCCTGATCGAGTACCGACCCAACCCGGATCCTCCCGATTCGACCAGTCTCGTGATCCGATCGTGACCCGTTTGTATTTTAAACTCAAGTGAATAAATCCAGTATCTAGATTCCTGTATTGATATAAAATTTTATCGTGTACCTATAGGGTCTTGTACTGCTGCAGAGCGAGGCTCGACCGCCCAGTAGGCCACCTGTTTGATTCTGCCCTTTTAAGGTATGTTTCCTTATGCGTTATATGATTGTATATTATTGTTTTCCCGCTTTAAATAAACCAAGCATGTGCACATGACTATTTTCCGGATTTTTACATAGACATATATTTTGAACCTGATCATATCCTGTTTTACTATATGCCTGATATATTCTGTATGATAATTCCTGATTTAGTATTACATAATACCAGATTATTTACTATCACTGCCTTCATTAGTCCTGTTATTTCTGCATACCTGTCACTTTAGGATTGAGATGATGTGTAGTGCCTGATATTCGGTTCAGCCTTGATCCAGCTGGTAATTCCGTCTTGTTTACGGTTCCTAGCTGCGGTTAGGGTAATTTCGTCTTGATATCGGTTCCCGTGCTACAGCTAGGGTAATTCTTCCTGTTACCTAAGGTAATTCCTTAGGCCGATACCTTTGCCCTATCGGGCTTAGGTTAATGCCTGTATTAGATACTGTTCTGGGGAACTATATCCCGAAGATCGGTTGGAAGGTAGCATATCATGTCATGCATATTCATGATCTATTTTTTTTCTGATATTACTGTATAATTATTTATACTTGTGTTTTGTATGCACTGTTGAAACACACTGGGCTCCATAGCTCATACCCATTTTCTTCATCCTTTCAGATAACCGTAGATAGGCATCTTAGATTTGACACTCGGAGGATCTACACCTTCCCGATTACTTAGTGATGTAATGTTTATATTTTCCGGATTTTAGTCAGGGAGACATGTGTCTTTATTTTGCTACTGATATGCCTATATTTTGTTACCGATTGGTTTTAACTTATCATGTTTTGTCATTTTAACATGGATTGTTTTATAAACAACGTTTTAAACGCATATTACTTTGAGATTGACGGTTTTATATGATTATATGGATTTACGGACGAAAATATGATTTTGATGAAATTATCATCTTTACATGTTATCTTGATTTCATTTGAAACTTGTATTTGTTTTATATTCGATTAAAAAAATGTGACTACTTTAGGTCGAGCTTTCCGCATAGGCCGGTCTAGGGGTTACAGAAACCCTAAAAGCTAATATTTTTTTTCGATTTGAAGCAACCGTTTTCTCCCATCTTTCCCTCTTTTCCTTTCGCAAGCCTTGCTCATCGTCTTCTCCATTGTCGAGTGGGGTAAGTTGGTAGTGTATGGCTGTGTATGGCTGTGTATTGCGATATTTATGTTGAAATGATGGTTTGTGAGGATGTTTAGCAGCAACTAGCCACAGTTTAAACTTATACTACTCAAAGACAATGCAAATGCTTCTAAGATATCAACGAGCAAACAAATGTTTGTTGCTCTAATCAAATCGGTCGTTGACAAGTTTTAAATTTTCTCAAAGCTTTAAAAGTTAGTTATTCCGTTAATGTTGGGATAAAGAAGATTGTTTGTGCAAATGACCGGATTATAGTTATTCAAACGTCTTTAATATCTTTTTATATATTTTTTAGTACTCCTTTTAGTTAGGGGTGTATTTGATTTGGTTTAAATTTAATTTAAGTAATCATTGATTTTTAATTTTTTTAATCTCAATTTTTAATTTTTCCAAATTAATTTTATTTTTTAAAATATTATATTTTACTTTGACAAAATAAATTTATTTTATAATTTTTAAACATTAAACGATAAAGTTTTAAGATATTTTTTATAAATATTTATTAAAAATTTAATTTTTAAGTAAAAATAATAATATATATTTATATTATTTTAAATATAAAATATTTATTTTTACCTTATAAATAATTATAAATTAATTAAAAAATTAAATTTGGTTCAATTTGATTAATTATGTTTTATAAACTTATAAATCATAAACTATCCAAACACTTCAGTAAGGATCGATTTTTAATTTTATAGTTAACCATGATCAGCTCTACCATGTTATCCTGTCTAATTAATCATAAATTGATTAAAATTAAAATTCTATACGATTTTTTATTTTTATTTTTTGGTTTGAGATGCCTAACCTAGTAATCTGTGTTAGATTTAAAAAAAAAAAAAACATTTCAAGATTTTAGTCAAGATTTTCGATGCATCTGTTACAATGTGCTTCGGTCAACTGTGAACCACTGCACATGCATAAGGAAAATTATACGATCACGTCACATAACGTTGAACATCATTAACGTTAAACATTGTTAAATATTATTATTTTTAAAAAATTGTAAAAATTATAATTATAATTAAATTTATTTTAAAAATAAAAATTAAATTAAACAAACATTTAATATTTTAATTTATTGTGTTTTTTAATTAAAATAGTAAAAATAAAATATCAGATGTAATTCTTTTGAAATTAGAAAAAATTCATGTTTATCTCCTACATCAATTGAACGCTCTCAACCCTACCTCTACGGTTTTCACATCTAATATTGCCGCTGTTGTCGTATTCGGTATCGTCGCCGCAGTCGTTTATAATTTACCAGTGAGATTTTTCTATCATATAACTCAACATCGACGAAGTGTTTCTTTTAAGTTCAGGGAAAAGAGTAGTTTAAAAAATCAATTTTGTGGTGTTCCTAATAGGTAATGCGTTAAATATAATAAAAAATTCAAGTAACAGGTAAATACGCAGAATCTTTGATATACAAAATAGCCGGTTAATATATAAGAATTATTTTATAAGAAGTTTCAGCCATGAAACTACCTGGAATGACCGGCAACAAGATAAATCAACCGGGCTCAACGGTAGCAGTGGTGATAGCAATCGTCATAGAAAGAATCACTGGATTTTGAGTTTATGATATTGATAAGATTTGAGGATAATTGATTTTAACATATTAATTAAAAATACTATAAAGAAATACAAAATATTTATTAAATCTAATTTTTATTTTAATTTTTAAAATAATTTTAATTATAATTTAAGCCTTTAAAATTTTTAATCTTTACTAATTAATTTAACAATCTTCAACGATGTTCAATATTAATAATGTTTAACGGTGTTCGACGCACGTAATAAACTCATTCCAGACATAAACCTTAGATGCCATATGTTAAAGCTAAATATAGTATAGTTTTATTTGGAAAAATTATATCATGGGTCAGTCCCACCACCTGTCCATGGGACCAACTAATAAAAATTGCCCACTTCATCAATTTTTTCATGTCATAATTTTTTCCCAAGTGAATCTTCACTTGAAAAATTAAAAAATAATGAGGTGGACAGTTTCTATTGGTTGGTCCCATGGATGACGTGATGGGACTTACCCATGATATAATTTCTCGTTTTATTTGTCGGTGTCGGGAGCAATTTCAATAAATTATTTCAGTTCATTTTATTAGTGGCTTCACATCATGATCAATTTTCATATTGGACATCAGCTTCGTGTTCACTTGTGAGCAAAAATCATATTTATTGTTTTTATGTATATTCTAATATTATAAAATTATATTATATTAAATTTTAATTTAATTAAAAATTAAATTTTAACGAAAAAGTCTAACTACAAACTCCAACATAAATCCAAATTTTAGTTTTACAATGTTCAATCATATATAAAGATATCAAAAGAGATAAAAAAAAAAATTATATATATGGATGGACTAAAAAGGGGATTGGAAGCAATTATCCTTGAACATTTAAAATTTGCATATAGTTTATAAAATTTAATTAAATTTTTATATTTTAAATTTTAAAATATTATAAATTTATTTTCTTGCATAAAATTTTTATGTTCGGCTAGTTGGGGGACTGATCCGCCCATGGTACTTCCGTAATAGTCAATCATGATCCTTTTAAGTTTAAATATTGAGTTAACTACATTATATATCTCAAAACTATGACACTGATTTTAGATTGGCTCATAAACTTTAAATATTTTAATTGTATGTTTAAATTATGATCATTATTCTAAATTGATCCCTAAACTTTTAAATTTTACAGTTTTATCCTTAAATTATGTCTCTCATTCTAAATTGGTCCTCAAACTTTTTAATATTCTAATTTTGTATCCAAATTATCAAAACATGATATTTATATCTTATGTTAATAAAATCGTTATAAAAATTATTACTTTTTTAATAGATAAAATTTGTTAGTTGTCATGAAACACTTATGTGTATTATATAATAATATGATATGGTATAAACGATAATTTGATGATGAATTGGAGTATCAAAAAGTTTAGCGGCAGATTTAGAATGAGCATAATAATTGGGGAACAAAAATGGAATATTCAAAAGTTTAGGGACCATTTTAGAATGATCTTAATAGTTTGGGGGTGAAAATGGAACATTCAAAAGTTTAGGGACTAATTTAAAGTGAGATTCATAATTTTGGGATGAAATTGAATCATTTTAAAATTGGGCTATTTTAGAGTGATAATCATATTTTATGAAAATATAATGTAAATGTTATATAACCCGGACATTATCTTTGAATTTTAAGTTTAAATATCTAACAAATTATTGTATTTTCAAAGTTTATTATTTCGATCCCTCTTAATATTTTATCTTCGTTCGTGTCTACAAACATTTTAAAGAACAAATAACTGTTATACATAGAGAACATATATTATACATGTTAATGAATAAATTTTAATTCAATTTGAGAATCATATTATTAAAAATAACATTTTTAAATTCTAAATATAAAATTATATAACGAACATAAAAGATAATGTTTACTTTCATCATATTATATATATTTTCAAAGATAAAAGATAATTTTTACTATCGTTGATATCATATATATATTTTTTAAAGTCTTTGATATTATAATTACTAAATAGTGGAGAATAAAACGTGCACATGTACATGTTCCAACTTTCCGTGAAAAACTCATTTTTTTCCCATATATCTTTACGAAAAAGAAATATTAATGTCGGAAGCATGCAATTTGAATTTGTGGTAAGATTATTGCATGTTTATATTATGCTTAAAGCTGGTATGTAAATAAAATTTATCTTCGTCAATAAATTTTACTGGTTTATATATAAATAAAATTTATCGTTATTAATGAATTTTAGTTTTAAGTTTTTCTTTTAAATTTTATTTTGGTAAGTTCATATCATATCCTTTTTTACGCCGTGTCTTTACGGCACGAAGAAAACTCTTAAAAGCTTGTGCAAGACTTGACTTAATGCTTCACGATTGGTCAATAGCTGTTTAATTTTGGTGTCTCTTGTAATTTACTGAAGTTTTAGGAATATTATCCAGACTCAACAGAACAAATAACGATTTCTATTGTACTTACATATATATACATGGCACAGTTTCATATTATTATATATAATTTTCGAGTATGAACCATATTACCTTAGTAACTAAGAAAACGATTGTTATTTTTAAATTTTACGGGTTTGAACACTAATATTATAGTATAATGATTAAGCGATTGATTATTTAAATCTAATTCTCAAAGTTATATATATATATATATATATAAGTTGCTTACCATGGTTATATATATATATGTGTGTCTATTTTCATCATTTATTTGTTCATGTATTTATATTCTTGTAACATTTAAATCTAGTTTTCGAGGTTTTTGTATTTTTAATGAAAATATCGTTTGAGTCATTTTTTTTGGTATCGTAAGTTGTGGGGTTTATATTTTTAAATTACATGACTATGCTTTTATGTATTTTTAGGGATTATTACTTGAATTTAGTTGAATTTAAATATTTTTTTTTTGTAAAAATGATATAAACTTTTAGATAATAATTTTTGAGTGTGATAAGGGTATTAACCATTTTCCAGTCATAATTGACTCTTGAAACTATTTTTCTCTGGTTAACTGTTAAAACTCTAAAAAACGTATATTTTATACCTTTTTACAGAAGGTTTTGTTTGATTTTAAGCTCATTTTGTTGCATTTATTTGCATTTCACTTGCATTTGCATTTAGATTATGTTTTATTTTATTTTAAAAAGATGCTGCTTTGAAGGGTATTTCGTTGGTGGCGTTCTGCAGATTGTTGGGATAAAGTTGAAAGAACGAAAGAGATGTTATAGCATATTTAGTGTTGGATCGGACTTCAAAATGCTATAGCATTGTGGGAAGACAAAACAAAACTATAGAAGAGACAAACTTGCAGCCCACTGTCCCTACACGTGAATTTCAGGCCAGCCGCACCTCTTCTGCACCCTGCTGCAATTCTCTATAGAATTGTCAAGCAATATTCATTGCATCTTTAGGGCACAAAAACCTAGAAGCCTCCTATATACAAAGTCAAGCCTCCTTCCACATGCATGAAGCAAAAGGGCATTTGAGAGCCAAAAGAAGAGCAAAATTGGTGAGGGCTAGAAAGTCCTATGCTTTTACAATGAAGCATTTAACCATCCACCTTTTGTCAAATTGTAGTATTTAAGATATCGATCCCACGAGGATTGACATTACTTACGCAATTTATTATTCCTGCACAATGAAAAAGTAAAGACACAAATAATTGAGTTAAATTATAACTAAGAAAACTAATTAAAACGATAAAGATAAGTGATCAAGAAATCAAGGATGAAAAAGTGGGCCAGGTTAGATTGCTTCGTAGTGTGGAATCAAAATGTAATTGTCTCGTTCTTATAACGCAATAGGTTGAACTGCCGCCTCGGCGGATCGCACTAAGGGTCGCCTTGGCTGCCTAGGCGGGGTTATGCCTTGTCGACAATTCAACAACTCATAGTTCGACAGATCATCCTTGTCTGTCTCCTCCTTATCACTAAGCTCAGAGAACTATTGAAATCCATGTCTTGATGATACCTCCCGACGTGAATTAAGGATGAATAACAACCGATCACATGCATCCTTTTAGTTGCTGAAACCCTTGCAGATTAGTCGATGTCCTTGAGAAAAGACTGTATTTTCTCGTTTCGTGAGTCTAACTCTCTCGATATTAGACCAATAAAATTTTCTTCACATACTATAATCTCGAGCTCATATACAAAGAATAGTAAATTCTAAGAGAGAATAAACTATGAATTCTAGAATTGCATTAATAAGAACTAAAAAAATTATAAATTTTCTTCCAACAACTACTCCACAAACTAACCTAAACCCCAAGGGGGCGATGGAGAAATTTTAAGGTTTTCTATGAAACTTGATTTCGAGATACTATCCTCTCTACATAGGCTACGGTTTATATAGGCTTGATCTAGGGTAAACCTTTCCAAAGTAAGAATTCATCTTGGTATAAAACATAAGTTAAGTAAATAAATAAAATATGTTTATTTTATTTCCTAATTTATTCCTATAAGGATTCTTTTCTCACGTGGCTTTGACCTTGACTTTCTGTGTGTTTTTCAGCTCCAATTTCTATGTCGCTTGTCTTAAAACATGTACCTTATTTTTTTCTCTTCAGATCGCCAATCATATCAATATTCTTTTTGGGTGTCGCCTCGACAGCTAAATAAACCGCCTCGACAGACTTCTGCTTTGTCTTGATTTGAACTGCATCAGTACAGTTCTTTTGGTCATGTTCCATCTACTTATTTCTCAGCTCAGCATCTTGTTAACATCTAGTGACTTTGGAATGTTGTTATCTTCTACCAAATATTTGATAACATTTGACGACATATTTTCCTGTTATAGAAAGACAAGCAATATATTTTCTACCAAATATTTTATAAATTCTATATTTAAGTGAATTGATGCTGAAATATGGAAAATATGCAGAGTTATCCATTATTATCATTAAATTTGCCCTTTATTAACAATAATCGAGTGAGAAAATGATATAAAAATTAGGACTTTTATGCACTTATCAAAATAGAAAGTGGAAAAAGAAGTGAACTTTAAGTAGAGTAATGAGGAAAAAGAAAGAAGAAAGACGGTTACTTTCCTTCATCTTCAACCTCAAGCCAAACCACCATTGTTGGAGAGCTTCAAGAAAGGGATTTGCACGATTTCGGGAGAAGAGGCAAGCTAGAAAAGCCTCTCGACAAAAGCGTTTGGGACTTCCTTCCTCTTCACTTTGCTCTACCATCTTTTTTACTATTGAAAATGTATTTCGAAGGACGAATATTAAATAGTTTGCTAAACCTAGCCATGAACTAAACTAGTATGGCTTAGGCTTGTTATGGATGATTTTATTTTATTAGAATGAATGTCTTTACTGTTTTTTCTGATTTTATTTAAGTGTTTTGTTTATGAAAGCTAACACCTTTGCTTTTTAAACCTTGGTTTGTAAGAGCTCTTGAGAGATTACCATAGCTAAGGGGTACATGAAGCTTAGATCTAAGGATAGACAAAGCTAGACCAACATGAACAATGGGGTTACTGTGGGGTAGAACTTCATCAACATTAAATGTGTTAGGGTTGAGGCCGAGAGGTAATACCTTAGCATTTTCGAGTGTTAGGCCTTCTGACTAGGGATAATGAAGGTATTTTTAGTAAACTCTGTCAAGCACTTGTTAAACTAGTAGAACAATAAGCCTTCAGGATAACAATGAAATCTTTATCATAGCAAGCCTAGCCTGTCTTAAGCTTGAATATTTATATGTGTTATGTTTGTGCAACTTTATATATTTCTCCGTTCTTCATTTTATTTTGCTACAACATTTTAGGTGACACTTATGCAATTGCTTCAACATATGTTTATACAAAGGTTTACTTATCTTTTGTGTATGTTAACTATCTTTCAAATTTCCTACCCAACCCTCGTGGGAACGATCTCACTCACACACTCTATTTCAAAAAGTTTTTGCTCAACATTAACTTTTAATATTTGGTCTACCTAAACTACGTAACCAGTAGTGACTTCCTTAGTTTTATTCCAAAATACGAACTTTTAAAAAAAAATTCCTTAAACCAAAACTTTTAAATCGATAGAAAATATTGAAAATTTTTAGTCGCTCGACGTAAACTACTCGCGGTAGGTTTCATTAAAGAAGTGACCTACCTTGTAATTGTAAAGAAATCAAACAAAAGTCAGAAAATGTGCGTGAACTTCTTGAAATTTAGCTATAAAAGATTATTAGATGAATCATTTTTTATGTCATTTATAGTCTTATTCAATAAAAAAAGTTATTTTATTTTTTCAAGATGAATTTATCTCTTTCTTACATAGGTTCTCCTCGAATGCAAGGCACACCCTAATCTCCTTGAGTGCAAAGCACACCCTAATTACACCTATTGAAGGATTAGTTTCTTGTAATCATGTGAGAAGAAAAGGAAGAAGAGCTTATGACTCTTGCTAGTTTATTTAAAAAGGATCAGAAACTAAGAAACTTCTTTTCATATTTTAATATAGTATAATATCTAATAAAATAATATTTGTAGAGATAAATATAAATAAAACTACTTTTTAACTATCTTGTTAGCTAATATAACGATTGGAAGAAGAGCTACTGTCGTGTGTATTGAAGTAGGGGCAGAAACAAACTATGAAAGTTTATGTACAACAAATGTTATATCACGATTAATATTAGTCAAATATAATAACCTTCGTATAAGTCTTCAGTGAGAAGAAATATATGTAAGAGGTTTTGTGCCCCAAATTCAACTTAATTTTTTAGGTTAAAACTTGAAAGTTAAGTAAGAAGACTTTACCCTAAAGTAACACAACAAGGGTTTAAATACCGTTTAATTTATTTTAAAACATAGTTGTTTAACATATGTTCTAAACTTTAATTAAATATATGAATATTAAACTTATAAAACTATGCATCCAATAAATCTTAAAATATAAAATATTCAAAAATTCACTTACAAAAATATTTTAAATCGTAAATTAAAATATTTTGATAGAATAAGGTAAAATCCATATTGATAATTATTATTTGAACAAAAAATAATGAGATGCTCCAAGTACTGATTTATCTAATGACTCTGAATATATTTGAAAGAGAGAACTAGAAGGGTGTAAACAAAAGAGCTTAGTGTGTCTCTAATGTGAAAACAAATACAAAAACAAAATAATGCTTTAATTTTTGCTAAACTGTCTTTTTGGAATTGATATTAATCATTTTTGAAAACACAATCATGCCAATAAAAGTCTGAATCATAATGATATGATATCTGATGCACATGATGCACAATACCTAATCTTCGAAACACAAAATAAGTAAGGTTCTGCAGAACCTACTCACCATCCGAAGTGGAACTCAGCCCAATGGGTGAAAACACTGACTCGAAGCGGAATTTAGCCTGAAGGATGAAACCATCGAATAATCTGAAGTGAAGTTCAATCTAAAGATTGATTTCACTAAACTTCCTTCGTAAAAATATCTCAATCCATGCACTTGTTATGTTATGTTTCAATTTTAAAATCTGAATCTCATTCGAAACTTGAATTGTTGAAGTTCAAGTTACATAGTTTTGTAAGTCTAAAATATTTATAAAAGTTTGATATTTCATATTCTGACATCCGATATTTCATAATCTAATAAATCTTATTTAAAACACAATCTGAATTCTATGCATGATGTTTGAAAACTTTTATAAATTGTACATAGAAAAACTCACATCTCAAGCAATCATATAGCTTAAGCAAAACATACAAGTTTACAACACAAGAGACATACCTTAATAAGCAGTAACTCTAATACCGAGAAGAACGAATCAATGCTAGTATCTAACTAAATCATAACTTATGTGATAAGATCACTACATCCTATTTAATTCTAATACTAAGCCACCAATTTATAACACAATATTAAACTGAAAGCTTACTCACGTAATGATCTCGAAAAACGTGTTCAAATGGTTTAAAAAATAAAAGGTAATTCAAGAACCTCAAGAACGTAGTTACCTGAACAAAAGGAACATTCTGATTTAGATTCTAAATTAATATCTCTTCAAAGTCTTGAGCAACTTAAATATGGTTGATGGAGGAATAACCCATAGATTGACTTTAGCCATATATATGATAGGTAAATTTGCTACGCTCTCAATGTTTCGTTTGATCATCAAGGAACCATAGCCGAAGATTGAACGTCGGTCAAAAGAAATGGAGGAGGAAAAGGACGAGAGGGACATAATGGAGAGAGAGACTATGCATAACAAAGAAATGGTTTGAAAAATGATAAATATCATGAAAAATGGTAAGTAAAAAAAAAAGGTCCTTCTAGGGTTCATGAAACAACTTCAAAGATTTACCATTTAGATGAAAAGGTCTCCAAAATTTTGATTTAGGCCCAAAGATTCCTAATTAATTTAATTTAAACCCGTAACCATAATTAAGATTTTTGAACTAAAACCAACAAAATCTAGGGTTTAGAAATTAGGGATTTTCATTTTTAGATTTTACAAAATGGATAAATTTTGAGTGTTACAGCTCTCTCTCTGTTAACAAAATTTTGTCCTCATAATTTTTATACATCACAACAGATACCCAAAATTTAACTGAAGCATACTTATATTTTTTACTCTGAGCTCATATCTTGATATATCAAAAACACAAACTAAAATATCATAAGATACATGTTATGTCATCAGATGCGTCCTCAAAACCAATATGAAAACTAGTGTCAACTACTAAACATGATCTTCTATCCTCGAATCTAGTTGATTCACCACTCTGACGATGACTACCTCTACTAGCAAAATCAGAAACAACAGACTTAACCTGTCCTCTACCTCGATGAGAAGCCTAAACTGATGTTTGAGATTGACTCTGTACAAATGAAACGGTATGTGTCCATAGACAATTCCTTGTGTAATGGACATGAGAACCATACCTAAAACACGATTTGTTCAACAATTTACACTCTATAATTATACTTTTTGTTACAAAAAACATATTGAAATAGGACGAGGAGACTTTGATTTACGAGCATTGTGAGTCCGAAATGACAATATTGTAGATTTCACAATTCGATGACTTTAAGAAACAAGCTCATCTCTAGTCCTCTTTTCAAATGTGTTAAAAAATTTTGGTTGATCAGATCTATTTGATGGCTTTCTGACTTGACAAAGATTTTGAAGTTCTTCTTTCCTCAATCATGTCTCTATCCTTTTGGTAGTCTTAGCTCGACTATCGAGCTCATTGAACACCTTATCATGGTATATAACACTTCACTAAGAATTTAGATCCCACATATAGATCTTGAAATGCATATTAGAAGAACTCTTAGATGATATGACTAGGAGGAATTAAATCTACTATTGAATCCACAATCACCACCCTCAGCTCCTCATTCTACTTTCAATTCAGTCCATCTTTCACAAATCACGTTTCACAGGTCTAAAATCACTACCCCATGTTTTCTCGGTCCAAAGTTGATATCTTTAAGCTAAAGGTATTTCTTGCTACTCAAGACTGTGAAGAGCTTGTTTACATTCATGAGGATCTTAAAGATTCGAAATGTAGAATCGTTGTTCACAATAAATATGATGCCTTTCTTAAAACCAAACATGGAAGCTACAACCATTGCCTACAAATTGAAAACCTATTGGTTGCAAATGGTTATTCAAAGTGAAGCGTAATCCATAAGGGTTAGTTGAACGATTCAAGGCTCATTTAGTGGCTAAAGGTTACTCGTAGGTGATGGGATATGATTTAAAAAAACTTTAGTTCTGTTGTTAAATTTACAATAATTAAGACAATACTTAATGTTGTTGTAATGCATCAATGGATAATTTAACAGATTGACATCAATAATACCTTTCTAAATGGATATTTTCTTAAAGAAATTTACATGAAACAATCACCAGTGTATGAACATAAATGAATGAATGGTGAAGAACTGGTGTGTAAACTAAAAAAAGACCATCTATGGGTTGAGACAAGCCCGTCGAGCATGGTTTGATACTTTGAATTACTTCTTTGTGAAAGATTTGGAATTTGTTCCTTCCAAGGATGATGTATCACTATTTCTAAGGAAAGATGAATCTTTCACTATCATACTAATGGTGTATGTTGATGATATTATTATCATTGGGAATAACTCTATATCGAAGTACTGTTAGGGGACTTCAATATGTAACCTAATGTGAGCTTTGGAGTCTTATGCTTATGGGTGAAGCTTTTACCTCTTGCCAAGTTGTAATACTTAATATATTGATCCCATAGGGACTAGATCGCCTAAGCAGCACGTTATTTCTGCACTTATAAAAGTAATGAGACACAAGTAATTTGGTTGAGTAATGATCGGAGTAAAGAAAACAAACTAAGTAAACTAAATAAAATAAATAGAATCTCGATAGAAGGATAAGGCCAGTCTGATTGCTTTGTAAAGGGGAATCTAATTGCACTTATTCTCCACTTATTAATGCATTAGGTTGACTTACAATCGCGGAGGGTCGCACGAAGGATTGCCTTGGCTGCCTCAGCGGGGTTATGCCTTGTCGGCAACTCAACTTTCTATAGTTTGACAGAGGATCCTTGAATGTCTACTCCTTATCACTAATTCCGAGAACTATTGAAATCCATATCTTAATAATACCTCTCGGCATGAATCAAGGATGAATAACAACAATGATATACTTCTTTTTAGCCTCTGAAACCCTTTCGGATTAGTCGATGCCCATGAAAAAAGACCGTACTCTCTCATTTCATGAGCCTAACTATCCCTAGTCATAGAAAAATATATTTTTCTTCACAAATTTATCCTTCGAGCTCGTATGCAAAGAAGAGTAAAAGCCAAGATAGAGTAAACTATGAAAATCAAAAATTGAATTAATAAATATCAAATAACATATAACTTTCTATCCCAACTACTCCATAAACAACCTAAGTCTCGAAGGAAGTTTAGAACATAATGTGCTTTGTTGGCAGCTTAAGGTTTTTCTATGTAAATCGACTTCTTCTTCTCTAGACTTAAAAGCTTGCTTTATATAGGTCAAGCATAGGTTAAAGTCTCCCATAAAGGTAGGATTTCTAAAACGAAAAACAATACATATCCATATTAAATTACAATTCTTTATTTTACTTCCTAATTTAACTCTTTTTTGGACTCTTTAATCTTCCGTTTACTTTGACCACGACTTAATTCTATTTCTTCTCTTCTGTTTCTTTTTGCATTATATCTATTGGAATCGAAACTTTATTCTTTATCTATCGAGTACCAGTTTTCATTTTCGTCCTACTACCGCAACCATCAATGTGTTACCGTGGCAGGTGCTTGTCTGCATTTCAACTTCAGCTTCTAGCATCCATTATATTATATGGCATTACCTGTAGGGTTATTTCCTATAAAAGAAAGAAACCATTAACCATACCTGTTTTATACAAAATAATAGATAAAATTATGATTTAAGTGTTGAGATACTGAAATATGGAAAACATGCAGAATTTTCCATTATTGCCATTAAATCTTTCTATTACTAACAATAATTGAATGGAGAATTAATATATATAATAGAACTTTTATGCACTTATCAAATACCCCAAAACTCGAACTATTGCTTTTCCTCAAGCAATGCAATAATATCTTTAAGATATTTTATAGTAATATACCATCATACCTACCGCGGTAAAGTTTCTTTCTTATCTAGGTCTCCTTTAGTTTATAGGATTTTCTTGGAACTGGACTATGAGTCTCGTGAATGTGTGCGTAGTTGTACCAAAGTTGATTTTCTAAGTTTTAATCTTTTTTCTAGCTCAAGACTCCTAACTTATATTTTAATCTTTTTCTTTATCCCTATTTTATATATAAATATATATGACTATATACTTATACTGCTTAAGCCGATTTTCGATACCTCAAGTGTTTAACTACTATTACTAGAACCAATTTAGGGAACCTCTAGTAAGTGGGAAAAAGAACTAAGTCTTAGAGCCGGTGATGGGCACCTCTAGGGACTATACTAGAGCCAATGATAGTGATGCATGCTAAATATGTGCGACTATAGTGCAAGTGTACACATCAAATAATAAGTGATAAATATATTATCGAGTTATCGTCTCCTCAGGGATTGGTATACTCAATAAGCTTTCTTTGGTCTTCTTGCTTCTGTAAAAGAAAAATAAAAACACAGATAAGTTGAATATTAATTTAAACTAAATAAAATAACTAAATAAAGAGAAATTGAATAAGATATATATATAGGGTTGGATCCAGTTGTGTTGTATCGTGGATTTGATTGATCTGCTTCTGTTCCAATATAATTACAATGCACTGCCTCGGTAGTACTACAGATACTGTCTAGGCAGCGACAATGTTTCCCGTCACGACAATCTCTTGCTCTTGGGCAAAATTATCAAAGTTTGGCAAAGTGTCCTTGAATGATTCTGCTTATCTCTAAGTCGAAATACTATTGATGATCAATCCTTGATGATACCTCTCAGCGTGAATCAATTATAATCACCAACCAATCCCACACTTCTCCCAGACGCTGAAACTCTTAACTTATCTCTAGGCCGAGTTAGTATCCTCCAATCAAGTTGAATACCTTACTTATCCCTTTCGTGAATCTAACTCTCTCGATATTAGATAAATGGATTACTCACAAACTTCTCTCTCGAGCTTGAATGTGAGAACAAGGAATGGCAAAGAAACGCTGAAACTCTCTCGATATTAGATAAATAGATTACTCACATACTTCTCCCAGTGCTGATAGTAGGGCCAATATAGAATCTGAAGAGTCTAAGGTTGTCATACCTCGTCTTGTTACTCCTCTCCTTGTGGTCAGGTACTAATAATAGTTCTTTCTAAGTCTATCTAGAACTTCTAAACTTTTACGGGGTGGGCGATCTAGAAGTGTGCCATTAGCCGAGGCATCAAGCATCATTCTTTTGGGTGTGTTCACCACATTATAGAATATTGATACTTGAGTCCATTCAGGCAGGCCATGCATTGGGTATTTTCTATAAAGTTCTCGATATCTTTCTCATACCTCATACATAGATTCATCATCTTCATGCCTAAATGATGTGATATCATTTCTTAACTTATCTATCATATTTGTGTAACTAAAACGAGCAAAGAAGCTTTAATTTAATAGGGGAAAAGCTACGACATAGTGCTATCCATGAGCTTAAGGATCTAGGTTGGAGATTGTTTAGCCAGGATTTCGCCTATCTCTCAATGACTATGGGAAAAGCTTTAATTTAATACATTGGAAAACACTCCCGACAGCTTAAATGAATTACAAATTTCTAAAAAAGATTTGAGATATTGCAGAGCATTTTCATTGACCGAACCTCCAAATTGTCCTAAAGTATTGATCTTGTTGACCATGACCAGTTTTAACTCAAAATATTTTGCGTCTATGTTTGGCATGACGATAACATATGTCAACCCATCAAAATGCTCCTCTAGATAGTCACAAACGGTACAGACACGTTCCTATCGAGGGAGGTTGTTTGGATCGACAACTACAAAGGCGGCCAGGTTAACTGCCTCGACGGCATTCATGTAAGCATTGTTCCTTTGCTGGCCAAGTGCCGGATTTATCCTTTCGCGTAACCTTTGTCAAAGATTCCTTGCAGTTCGCTCGATTTTAGGATTAAAAGAATAGTTTTTAGTAGATGGATTAGACCTGATCATACGACAGAATAACCAAGATTATATCGTATAAAGAGAAAGAAAAATTAAAAGAAAAAGAAAAGGTGCAAAAATAATATGAGGTTAGTTTGAACGCCAGTCCCTGACAACGGCGCAAAATTTGGTGTGAGCTTTGAATTCTTATGCTTATGAGTGAAGCTTATACCTCTTACCAAGTTGTAATCCTTAAGATATTGATCTGACAGGGACTGGATCGCCTAAGCAGCACGTTATTCTTGCATTTAGAAAAGTAAAGAGACACAAGTAATTTGGTTGAGTAATGATTGGAGTAAAGAAAACAAACTAAGTAAACTAAATAAAATGAATAGAATCTCGATAGAAGGATAAGTCCAAACTGATTGCTTTGTTGATGGAAATCCATTTGCACTTATTCTCCTCTTATTAATTCATTAGATTGACTTGTCGTCGCGGCAGCTCGCACGAAGTGTCGCCTTGACTACCTCGGTAGGGTTATGCCTTGTTGACAACTCAAATTTTTATAGTTCGACAAAACATCCTTGAATGTCTCCTCCTTATCACTAATTCAGAGAACTATTAAAATTCATGTCTTGATAATACCTCCCGGCATGAATCAAGGATGAAAAACAACTAATAATATGCTTCCTTTTAGTCAGTGAAATTCTTTCGGAGTAGTTGGTGCCCATGAGAAAAGATCGTACTATTTAGTTTTGTGAGCCTAATTATCCCTAGTCGTAGACAAATAAATTTTTTCTTTAGAAACTTATCTTTCGATCTCGTATATAAAAAAAGTAAAAGCCAAGAGATAGTAAACTATGAAAATTAAAATTGCATTAATAAATATCAAATAAGATACAACTTTCTTCTCCAACTACTCCACAAACAACAAAAGCCTCAAAGAGAGTTTAGAAAATAATGAGCTTTGTCGACAGCTTAAGGTTTTTCTATGAGAATCGAGTTCTTCTTCTTTAGACCTAAGAGTTTGCTTTATATAGGTCAAGCCTATGTTAAAGTCTCCCATAAAGGTAAGAGTTATAAAAGAAAAAAAATTCATGTCCATATTAAATTGTAACTCTTTATTTTATTTCCTAATTTAACTACTTTTTGACTCTTTAATCTTTCGTTGACTTTGACAACGGCTTGACTCTATTTTCTCTTTTGTTTATTCTTGTATTATATCCATTTAAATCGGTACTTTATTCTCTATCTATCGAGCACCAATTGTCATCTTTGTCCTACTGTCACGACCACCTATGTGCTGCCGTAGCTGGAGCTTGTCTATATTTCAGCTTCTACTTCCAACATCCAGTATATTATTTGGCATTACTTATAGGGTTATTTCCTATCTAAGAAAAAGACCATTAATTGTACTTGTTTTATATCAAATAATAGATAAAAATATGATTTAAGTGCTGGAATGCCGAAATATGAAAAACATGCAGAATTATCCATTATTAGCATTAAATCTATCTATTATAAATAATAATTGAGTGGAGAATTAATATAAATAATGGAACTTTTATGCACTTATCATTACCTTACATGACCTGATATTTCTTATGTTGTAAACAAAGTTAGTCAATTTATGAACAATCCGACATTATTAGAAAGCTATTAAAAGAATTCTAAGGTATCTTCATGATACCATTGAATATGGTCTGCATCTTAAATTAGGAGAAAATTTTGTTCTTATATGTTTTACTGATTGCATATACCTTAGAGGGGACCTTATTGCTCGGTGTTCTAAGAAATAAAGTGTGGTCTCACGTTCCTCATGTAAAGCTGAGTATAGGAGCCTTGCTATTTCTTTTTCAGAACAAATTTGGATCAAACTTTTATCTGAAGTTGGCATGTGTTTAAAGGTTAAACCTGTGGTATGATTTGATAATACATTCGTTATATAATTGGTTGTTAATCCAATATATCTTGCTAAGATCAAGCATGTTGAAATTGAAATTTTTTTGTTCGACAGAAAATTGTTGCAAGTGAACTAGTGGTAAACTATGTTTCAAGTTCTTATCATTCAACAAATATACTTACCAAGCCCTTGCCTCCATCTGTGTTTGATAAGATAAGAAAATAACTTGGGGTTGTCTCACAAGAAAAATCTTGGTCAACTTGAACTTGCAAAAGAAACCCAAAAGAATGTTAGAGTATATAAAAAATGATTAAGTTTATGTTATTAGTATGTTATGCTAGTTGTATTTTTCAGTTATGAGCCAAAGTTTATTCCATGGGCTATATAAAGAAAGGCAATGTACTGAGTTTAATACACTTGAATACAAAAACAATTACAAAGTTTTTTCAGTTTATTTTTTTCTTCTTTATTATACTCAGTCTATCCTAACAAGTGTGTTGAGTTACCTCCATTCAATTTATATTTATTTCTTTAAGAATGTCTATCTACCATCGCTCAATCTATTATTGCTTCTCCAAAAGCATCAGTTTTTCCTCAACAATATGATTAAATCTTAGTTCATACCATTTTATGGTTCTCCTTGTTGGATTAAAATTCAATAATAGTGGGCACATATGTATAATGTATATTGCTATTATAAAATTTAACACGTAATTAAGTGACCAATTATGTTACACGTGTTATAGGTATTAAATTATCATGGAATTAAAAGTGTAGATACCATAAGGTGTATTTATAATTTGATGAGGGGCAGAGTTATAAATACTTCAGAGTTGGTTATTAAATAAACTACTAGTTGGTTATTAAATCAACTATATAAAGGGGTCATGGTCCCCAAGAATTAGGTCAACTTGCATATCTCTTTTCCCGTATGAGAGTTGTGCCGCAAGAGAAAACCTAACTTCTTGGAAGATCAAACCTTCTAGAAAAAACTCTATCGATTAATTCAGGTACGCTTCCGTATTCAGTTTGTTTATTTTATTGTTCTTGATTATTTGACATGTATAGATCTTGGGTTATATTTGTATTGAATATATTTTAATTCTAACAAGTGGCATCAGCGCCAGAATTATGTTGAATCATTAAGATCATAAGTTTTTGGTTTTAATTTATTGTTATGATCTAAAATTATGCATAATTTTATGGATTATTTACTTCGATATGGTTTTATAATTAATCGTATGAAATTAAATTATATATTTGTCGTATTTTAAGAACAAATCAATCTGATTTGTTTTCTATGATTTTATTTTGGGTTTTCGCCGTTTTTTTTTCCTTTTCCAATGGATTAACATTCATTGTTTTACGAAAAATATATATTTTCGTGGATTCAGTTTGGTTTTACGTACATGTGTTTGAATCGATTAATTAAGAAATCATAGAAATCAATCTAGATTTATATGAAGATTAGGTTTTGTCCGCATAAAAATTTAATTAATTTTTTTTGGGTTGCTATTAATTGGAAATTAAATTTTAAGTTTGGATTCCAATTACTTTGATAGTAACATATTTACTTTATTTTTATAAAATATATATATTTTTAAATATATTTTATTTAAATTATATGTTTAAATTCGGTTAGATGAAAATTATAGTTTTGATCATTGGTATTAAGCTAAATTCGGTTAGATCAAAATTTTAGTTTTGGTCATTGGTATTAAGTTAAATTCAGTTAGATCAAAATTTTAGTTTTGATCATTGATATTAAGTTAAATTCGGTTAGATCAAAATTTTAGTTTTGGTCGTTAATAATAAAGAAAAATATAATTAATTTCGACTTTGTCATGATAAATTTATCATGATTCAAAAAAAAATTTATATTCAGGTTAGCTATTAAAGCTTTATATTCGGTTTATGTCTATTAAGTTATGATTGAATGATCTTTTAACATGTTACTTTTAAAGTATATTGTTACTTTATGTAATTTACTTGGTTAACATATTCGGTATTTAGTTTTGATCATATGTTATTTTAGATTATAGAATATATATTTGGTATTGATATATTCAATTCGGTTTGATCAAAAATTTATTTTTGATTATTATATTATTATGATTATATTAAAGTTTCAAGTAATTATTATACGAATTACTCACTTGTATGATATTTTTGTATTTTGTTTTTAGTTAAAGATTAAATGTTTTGATCGAATTTAGTTTTGGTAAAAACATAATTAAGGAATTTTTGAAGAACAATCAAAGATTTCGGTTATTTGGATTCTGATAGCCCCATCAAGACAACCTTAATTTGGTGTATTTTGAAAACTCAAGTGTTATCAGAAATTTCAACTTTGACTATTATAAATATTAAGTTTGAATATTGATATATTTATGTTATATATTTTAAGATAAATTAATTGAAGCATTAAGTCACCAAAGTGATCTTTATTGTGGAAATTATTTTATTTTAAAATATAGAAGGTTTTGGGCATGTAATTCAGTTTATGCTAATATTAATCGGTCCAAAGGAAGATTAATAATTAGTAATGTTACATGTACAACTGTGGTAATAAACATGCGATAATTATTCAATTTTATATGTTAACAATAAATCGGCCCAAAGGAAGATTTTTGTTTAACATATTCTTATTATCAATGTTTGATTACTACATCAAGATATCACTTACAAATTAATATTTTTTTTAAAATATTATTGGAGTGTTCGATATCTTATGATGAAGTTACCTTTATTCAAATTTATTATTATTTTGGTTATCTTTTATCTTGAGTAAAAGATAAAATTAAGAAAAATATTTTTAAACAATTAAATTCATATTTTGGCTTCAGATATCTAATATTTTAATAGATTAATTAAAACATAATGTCACCAAAGTGACCGCTTTTGTGTAGATTAGTTTATTTAAAATATTAAGATAATTATAGGTCTTTGTAATTCATGCGTTTATTAATTGGCCCAAAGGAAAATTAATATTTGGCCGAATTACAATGATAATTGTGGCGATAAATGTGTGACAATTATATTGTATTTTATGTGAATAATACGTTAGTCCAAAGATTAATCTATTGTTTGACATAGTTTATTGTCAATGTTTGATTGCTAAAATAAGAGTACCGCTTACAGTTAATATTACTGTTCAAAGACTTGATATTAATGTTGTGCTTGGTATCTTAAGGGTAACTAGCCATTATTTTGAATTTATTGTTTACTTATAGATATTTATGTGAGCTTGTTTATTTACTTATTTTTGTTCTATCTTTAGATGATTTATCTTTACTATCATAATATTTGTTGAATACATTTTATACTTATGTTTAGTGAAATTAATTTCAAGGAATAGAAAAGACACTTATATATAGTATTTGGTGGTATGAACATAGAACTTGCACTAAGTGAATAACAACTTGCACCTCTCACGGTGGTAAACATTCATAAATAGGATTTTGAGAAGTGAGTTTATTCAAGTTGCCTAAGTTTAATGATCATAAAGTATAATATTTTATAATTTTTTAGGAGCACAAATCTACAAAAAAAAATATTCATACTAAGGGTTTCCTTGATAAAAAAAATAATATTAATTTTTTTAAGATTAATATGACATCACTTTTGGTTTACTTGATGTCTATTAAGTATAAGGATCAAGGAAATGTGAGGGAGTATATTATATTGTTTCAAAACTTAAGGCATATAAGATCAAATTTTATAACAATTGTTTGCTCTTATAATTTTAGTATAGCTTCCTATACAGTTTAACTAATTCAAAATTAGTTACAATTATTAAAGGAGAAATAAACTTCAAACGAGATTATTTCTCATTGTGTTAAAGAGGAAGAAAAGTTGAAGCATTATAATTATAAAAATACTCAATCAGTTAGTGCTCTTTGGTTAGTGTCTCTAAGAATAAGGGCAATAAAAAATATATATTAGAATAAAGTTGCTAAGGTTCCTGCTCCAAAGGAATAACAATAAGGTATAAAGTGTTGATTCTTTTGTATAAGCTAGGATATATGTAAAGAAATTAAACTTCAAAAGTAAGCAATTACTTAGGCTATTTTGAGTGATCCATAGGCTGTAAATTTTATGATCCCACAATTAAGATTATTTTAATGAGAGATTTATAACATTTTTAAGATGTTGAGTTTGGAGGGAGAATAAGGTTAGATACATTATTGTTAAGGAGGAACTGTATATTAATTTAATTCCTACTATCACTTTCCACGATGTTTAGGTTTTCACACCGATCATTAATAAAAAGTGAATCAAGTACATCAGCAAAACAATGTTGAACAACTCTCGTTCAAGATAAGATAATTATTTTTTTAGAAGAACAAACTCAACAACCTAAAAACAACCTAAAAAATGTGTCTTTAAAGATATTCATGAGAGGAAAGAGAAATACTATTGAGGATTATTACTTAATATTTCATCAAGAAAATAAAGATAATAATAGAATGATAAAAGACAACCTGATCAGTTTCTTTTATCAAACTATAAATGTTTTAACTCTCAAAAGTGAATTGGTGTTATTCAAAAGAGTATAATTTTATACAAGGCAATAAAGTTTAAGAACTTGTCGCATTACCTTAAGGTATAAACCAATTGGTTGTAAATTAATATTTAAAATCAAGAAGGATGTAAATGATAATGTGGACAAGTATAAGGCATGTCTTGTATCTAAAGGATATACTCTAAAAGAAAACATTGATTTTGTGGAGACTCTCTTTCAAGTTATATTGAAAGACTCTTTCAAAATAATTTGACACTTATTGCTTTTAATCTTGAGCTACATAAGATGGATGTTAAGCTTGTGTTTTTCAATGACAACATTGAATAAATTAATTATATGGTACAATCATTGATTTGTGTATAATGATACAAAATTAATGATATGTAAATTAAAGATATCCATCTATGAGCTTAAGTTTAACTCTCATTAATGAAATTATAAATTTCATATTGATTATCTCATTCAGTTTTGAGATAAATTTAGTTGAAAATTGTATGTATTACAAGTTTAGTGGGAGTAAACCAAGTGACACTCATATTACTAAAGAAGACATTTTTTTAGTGCCCTACAAGTAACCTTGAAATTTATAAAATACAAAAGATTCCATAATCTATTGAGAATCTAATTTATGCTTAAGTATGTATGCATTTGGATATTGCGTACATTATTAGAATGTTAGATAGATATTTAAGTAAATCTAATATGAATTGTTGGATAGCAGCAAATAGAGTTATGAAATGACTTTAGAGAATAAAATTTATATGCTCACATATCGAAGTTCTGGTACGTTAGAGATCATCAAGTTTACAGGCTTCGATTCTACTAGAATATTGATGTAAAAGACTGTCACATGAGTTGCTAATTATAGATTGAATAGAAAGACCACTTCAGTTATTTTGTGACAATAAATATGCATCATTTATTCTATAAACAATAGGAACACTTTAAAATTTTAGCTCCTAGTTGTTAAAGAAAATTTAGAGTGTTTGTGTGTCTATAGAGTATGTTGGTACAAACTCTATAATTGCGCGCTTATTGAGAAACTATCACCCTAGGTCTTTCATGAGGACACTACTCATATGGGTGTAATATTATTTAAGTATATTCAGTTTTAGTGGGAGTTTGTAATTTTGATAAATGCTCATTCATTTTAGACACAATTTCGGTTACTTTAGTTTAAGGTTAATTTTTGCAGAAATAAAGTTATTTTGGCTTATGCACACTTTGAATTCAGTAAAGTTTGATCTCACTAAAGTTTAGGAGGACCAGTTGGAAATAGGCATGTGCGGTTCACATATACATGTAATTTCCATGCTACGCATCCATGATTGATCTATGTCATTTGATTATGTTTTTATACGTGACCATTGATGGGTCCAGTCATGGTTGATATGATGAAGACCGCTTTGATCCTATATGAATATAATTGATGGACGAGATTGCTTTAGAATACCTATTATATGATAGCAAATTTTTGAGCTCATAAGATTATACATTTGTCAAGAAACATGTGTTGCCCAAGTGAGAGATTGTTGGATTAAAATTCAATAATAGTGGGTACATATGTATAATGTATATTGCTATTATAAAATTTAACACGTAATTAAGTGACCAATTATGTTACACGTGTTATAGGTATTAAATTATCATGGAATTAAAAGTGTAGATACCATAAGGTGTATTTATAATTTGATGAGGGACAGAGTTATAAATACTTCAGAGTTGGTTATTAAATCAACTACTAGTTGGTTATTAAATCAACTATATAAAGGAGTTATGGTCCCCAAGAATTAGGTCAACTTGCATATCTCTTTTCCCGTATGAGAGTTGTGCCGCAAGAGAAAATCTAACTTCTTGGAAGATCAAACCTTCTAGAAAAACTCTATCGTTTGATGATTTGACATATATAGATCTTAGGTTTATATTCGTATTGAATATATTTTAATTCTAACACTCCTTTGACTAAAAGAGGGATTAGTGTTATACCTCTGCCACAAAATTTATATCTTCACTAAATCGCCTCTGCCACAAGCCAACCGAATCCTCCAACCTAAAAGCTCTTACACCTTCGCAGGTATAAACCTTTAAAGATCTCTCAAATCTTCAACAAATCCTCAATCGCCAATCCTTATAATATAATTGGCAAGAGCGACCTTTGTCCCATCACTCGAAATTATTTCTATCATTCCATGAATAAGCCGTAATAGGGTCAGGCCTAACATCGCTCATAAAAGTATCACAAAAAACCCATAACATAAAATGGATGTTAGATAGGTATAAAAGGAAGGCATTTCTCTTTAAAAGGAACAAAAATACCTTTCTACACATACTTTCCTCCCACCTTTTCATCCTTTTGTCAAGTAAATTGAGACTTTCAGCAGCCCTTTGCCTGTCAAGAGCTCAGATGAACCGTCATTGCCCATCGTCATCAACCCTTTCCTCTTTAGCCCGTCGTCTGTACTTCTCTTTCTATTGTCATCCAAAATCAACATCAACGATCATATTTGAGAGAAAAGAAATGAATAAATACCAATAAAAGTTGATTTTGTTTTACATATAAGAATAAACTCTTAGCAATTAAATCTTAATTGAATTGATATAATAATTATTGTAACTACTTAAAAATTGTATTTAACGCATTCAAACATAAAATATCTTAAAAAAAGGTAAAGTACATAAAAAATCACTTAATTATAGAGTTGGTGTCGATATGACCATCGTACTTTCAATTTTAATAAATATATCCTTAACTATTAAAATATTTACAATATAGCCATTTGCCATTAAAAATTAATAGAGAGATGATGTGAGAGTTAAAAATAAAATGGTATAGTTAAATATTTAATCCATGTTATTTATATTTTTTAAAATTTAATCTTATTTTTATTCTAATAAAATAATTTAATTATTTAATTAAGTGTTAACCCATGTCATTGATGGAGGTTCAACCAAGGTCGTTGTAGATAGGTAATGATTTAACCATTGCACCAACGATATCTTTGTGATAAACAAACACTGACACCAATATATATATATATATATAAACATTTTTTAAATTCATTCTTTTCATTTTACGGATAATAATAGATTTATTTTTTTAATTTAATTAAAATATTAATAAAATTATTTTATATAATAATTAAAAATTTAAAATTATAATAAAAATTTATCTAACAAACCTTAAACCTTAAATAATAAACCTTAAATTCCTTTGAAATTTTAAATTATAATAAAAATTAATTTAACAAACCCTAAAATCTAAATACAAGCTCTAAATTTTAAACCTTAAATTATAAATCTTAAAAGCTAAATAGTAAACATTAAACATTGACCATTTATTTAGGTTTAAGGTCTAGTATTTAGGTTTAGGGTTTAAATTTACATTTAGGGTTTTAGGGTTTATGATCTATGTTTAGGTTTTGAATTTAGGGTTTAGAGTTTGAATTTAAGATTTAAGATTTATCGTTTGAATTTAGGGTTGGGTTTAGGATTTGTTAAATGAATTTTTATTATAATTTGAAATTTTTAAATGAAATTAAGATTCAAAGTTTAGGGTTTAGGGTTTGTTAAATAAATTTTTATTATAATTTATTTTTAAATAAATTTAGGGTTTAATGTTTAGAATTGGGATTTAGCATTTAAGGTTAAGGTTTAGGGTTTAGGATTTAGCCTTTAACATTTGTATTTATAGTTTATGATTTATGTTTACGGTTTGTTAAATGAATTTTTATTATAATATTAATTTTAAATGAATTTATGTTTTATTATTTAGGGTTTGAGATTTGAGGCTTGTTAAATAAAATTTTATTGTAATTTTAAAATTTTAATTATTATAAAAATAATTTGATTAATATTTTAATTAAATTAAAAATTAAATTTACGAATATGTATGAAACTAAAAGAATAAATATAAAGAATAATGTACATATATATCGATATTAATTTTTTTATAGCTTAAAAATGTACCTGTTGCTATGATTCATTCTTTGCCAATTCACACCAATAACACAGAAAAATAGATTTAATAAATTTAAAAAGTATATGTTACTACCTAGTTAAGTACTTAAATTATTTTAATAGAATAAAATTAAGAACAAATTAAAACAATAAGTAAATAAGAGAAACTAAATGTATAATTATATTGTTTTGTTTTAGACTGTTACGTCACTAGGGAAGTAAAAATAGTTACTCGGATGAGTTTCAGGTCGGGTAAAATCAGATACAAGTTATTTCAGGTTGATTTTATGTTTTGACTCGATTCAGATCGGGTGTGGTTCAATTTCAGGTCGGATCCATTTTAGGTCAGGTCCATTTCAGGTCGAGTTCAAACGATTCAGGTATAAATCGGATAATTGTCAGTTTCATTTCAGGTCGGGTAGATTTCAAGTCGGGTCTATTTCAGTTCGGTTGCATTTCAGGTCGAGTTCATTTCAGGTCGGGTTCATTTCAAGTCGGTTTTATTTTAGATCGAATTAATTTTGATTTTATATTCATAATAATTTGAATTATTAATTTTGATTTTGTATAAATACGTAAAAAATGAATAACTATAAAGTTAAAGATTAAATTTTGAAATTATAAAAAATCAACATTAACTTGTAAGTTGTGTAACTTGTTTGTAAGGACTCAATTACAAAAATTAAAAACATTAAAGTATATAAAAAAATCAGTAATAATCAGTTCAAATAAATTAACTTATAAGTTATAAGGACTAAATTATAAAAATATAAATAAATAATAATTAAAAGTATTAAAAATCTAACTTTAATACATTATAAAATAATTATACTATAGGTTAATATATTTTTAAAATGAAAAAAAAATTAAATAATGTATATAATTTATACTATAAATGGAATACTAGTTATACAAAATTAATACTATATAATGAATTTATATTATATGTAGAAAATATACTACATATGAATTAATAATATATGAAATAATACTATTTTTGAAAGTAAAATAATACTAGAATAAGAAATAATACTATATATGAAGTAATACTATAAATGAACTAATACTAGTTTTGAAAATAGAATAATATTATCTATGTATAATATATTTATAAATTATAATGTATACAACTATTAATTATACTATATATATATATATAATGTATTTATAAATCAATGTATGTTATATGTATGCATAGTGAATTAGTGATAGTAGTATTAGTATTGTAGTAGTATACTAGTATTATACATAGTACATTACATTAATATATTAAAATTATATATATATATATCAATATATCATATTATCATATATGTATGTTAATGTTATATGTATATGTATATATAATAATTAGTAAATGTATTATGTACTATGTATATTATATATTAATATGTTAATATATATGTATTTTATATGTATATGTATTATATATTAATATATATATGTATTTTATATGTATTTTAGATAATATATAAAATTTATAATATAAATAGAATAATAATTATATAAAATTAATACTATATAAGGAATTTATACTATATGTAGAAAATATACTATATTATGTATTATATAATAGTTAGTAAATGTATATATATATATTGGAAAATATACTATGTATTATATAATAATTAGTAAATATATTATGTATATATAACATATGTATATGTATAATTGTATATAATAATTAGTATATAGTACATGTATATATGTATATATATATATCATATATGTATGTTATAACTTATATCAATATGTAATTATGTATATTGTATATGTATATATACATTAGTATATAGTACATGTATATATTAATATATATATATGTAATTATGTATCATGTATGCTATAATCTATATGTATATGTATTATACATAATACATATATACATTACATATATCATACATGTATATTAATTTTTAATGTATATAATATATATATATCATATTATATTATTACACATATATATAATATGTATTATATTTATACATATATTATATATACATATATGATATATTACATATATACATGTATTATGTACGTTAATTTTTAATGTATATATATGTAATATTATACATATAATATACATATATAACATATTATATATATATAAATACTTATATGTTATATAACATATTAATATATGTATATTAGCATATTATACATATATTATATATACATATTTAATATATATATTATATATTAATACAATATTATATATACATACTATATAATATATTGATATACATATATAATAATATAATATAATATATATTAGTATAGATCTCTTTCCCTTCCCACCGGCTAAAAAAATCAAATTCTCTCTCCACCCACCCAACTAAAATCAAATCTCCCTCCCCTAAAATCAAAAATTTCATTTCAAATTTTTAATTTTAAATTTATTTCAAAAGTCGAGTACTATTTTTTTGACTTGAAGTACTTAATAAAAATATGTATATTTATTATGATATTTATATGTATATATTAATATATGTATACTTATATATATGTATACTTATTATTTTTATATATGTGTACATATACTATACTTATATATTAATATATCTATATAATATACATTAATATATACTATGTATATAATATAATCTAATATGATATACTTATATATATTATATTTTATGTATTAATGTATTATATGTAATATATAATATACTTATAATATATATAATATATATTATATATATTTAAATGTATATTAATATATGTATTTAATTTGTTTATGAGTTAATGTATGTATTTAATTTAAAATTATAATTAAAATTAAAAATATTAAAAATTATATAAAATAGTAAATAAATTAATTTAATTAAATATATAATATTATATTTAAATATTAATCCTAAATTAATTCTCATGTCTAATTCTATTTTTTTAAGCCTAGTTATATTTATTAATATTTTAAATTCTTCAAATTATAGATATATTTAATTATATATCATGTAAATATTAAGTCTTGTAAATATTAGTTTAGGTCAATAACATGTCGGGTTCAAAACAAGTCGAGTCATTTATCAGGTCGGGTTCAAAACAGGTCAGGTAAAATCAGGTCTCGGATCGATTTAGTCGGGTAATCTCGGTTATCTACCAGGTCAGACTCGGGTTCAGGTTTATTTCAGTCGGATACAGGTCGAGTTTCAGGTCTTAGTAATAGGTTGAAATCGGGTTTAGGTCATTCTCGGTCGGATACAGCTCGGGTTCGGTTACTACAATAACATGTTCAACTTGGGTTCAGGTCAACAACAATGGGATACAGATTAGGTTCAAGTCATTACATGCCCGGTCAAACCAAGTTCTGACTCGAGCAGGTTTCAGGCGGGTTTTCAGGTCAAGTCAATTTTTTACATCCCTACACGTCACTTTCAGTGGTGGATCCAGAAAATTATTGGGGTGTGAACACATAAAATTTTAAAATCTCGAGGTAGGTACAAAACTTAAATATTATAAAAACTTAAGGACTAATTCATAAAAATTAAGAAAATTAAGAGTAAATATGTGAATTTTGAAAAGTTTAGGTTGTATATGGACCCACATTATTCAAAACATGAATCCGCCATTAGTTACTTTTATGTTAATTTTTAACGACAAGTGATTATATCGACACTAAGTGATTTTTTATATAGTTTTAGAAAAACACCGATCTTGGAAACTTAGTAATTGTCCTTGTAAGCTTACCATATTGAATTCTTAAAAGAAACACAATTATTTCATAATGAAAACAAACACATAATTATATTATCCACTCCACTATTCGTACATAATTAATCACATAATTTGATGGTGAGTCAATTACAGCCCAAACAAGAACACAAACCTGAAAAGTGTGGAATACGATGACAGGAAACAACAAAACAACAGCTGCACATCGGATAACTCTCCCTTGATCGGACTCTTTACGTTGTAATTCTCCACACTTGGATCATGTTCTGTTTTTTTTTATTCTTTTTGGCTTCAACTTGTAGGATTTGACAATTTCATTTTTATTTTACCAGTAAACAATCAAACGGATCTTATCCAATGTGATCATAAGATTGCATTACGAACGGGAGCAGAGGAATATACATTCTCTTCCCCAAACACAAAAACTGAGGAATGAGGTCAATGAAGAAAGCCATGCTTTGCGCATGTTCAGTACAACGACGTCAAATCGAGAATTATTAATAGTTAATAATGAAAATAGGAAATAAATAAACCAAATTAAGAAAAAAGAAAAGGAAAAACACACACTACTCTCATAGAGGCAGGGCTGCGGGCGGAGCAAGCAAAAGCAAAGCCTATAAAATAGCAAAAACTGAATCCTTCCCTTTCCCTCGTTATCTGCAGCGGAGGAAGGAAACGGCGGAGAAGGCGCTTTGCTTTGGAGATGATGGTGCTTGGGGAGAAAGGGGGTGAGGGGGGAGAAGGCAGTGGTGGTGCGACGGTGTTGGTGGGAGTCAAATTTGACGCTGAAAGCAAGGAATTGCTGACATGGGCGCTTGTCAAGGTGGCTCAGCCCGGTGATCAGGTCATTGCTCTTCACATCCTTGATTCTGTCACCGGTATTATGCCTTACTTCCCACTTTTCTCTTTTTAAATCTAACTTTTTTAGACGGAGAATTTTTGTAACTTTTTTTTGCTTTTCTAATGGCGTTTTTTCCTCGGTGAAATCTTCATTTTTGATTCTTCCAGAGAGCCCTGCGTCGATTCTGTCTCTTGTTAAGCAATTTGATTATACACTAGCGGTTTACGAAGGCTTCTGCAACCTAAAACAGGTAACTTTATACTTGTTTTTTTCCCCCTACTAAAGCTCTCTTTTTTTCTTGTAGAAATTGAGTGGGGAAAATTATTTCAGGTTGATTTGAAGCTAAAAGTTTGTAGAGGGTCATCGCCGAAGAAATGTCTGGTAAGGGAAGCAAAGTCTTTTGAAGCAGCTAAGCTAGTTCTGGGAACTACCAAAACCCATAGCCCAATACAGGCGTCTACCTCAGTTGCGAAATTTTGCGCCAAAAAATTACCCAAATGTTTCTCTGTTTACGCTGTTCAGAATGGTAAAGTTGTCTTCCGAAGGGAAGCAATTCAGAAAAACTCGAACCGATCCCTAGGTTGTGCTGCTTCTTTATTTTTTTAGTTCTAATTTGTTCCTATATCTAGTTATTAGAAAATGTCCGTTGCTTGTACTTAATTCGGCTTATTCATTGTTCTCTGTGATATTTGATTGAACAGACGAAGATTCACCGGATAAGAGCCTTGTCCGGTTAGTGTCCTTGCCAAAGAGTATGAAAACTGATGATGGCAATTTCTCCCATCAATCCGGCTTGTTTTCAAGGCATAAAATGTTGAAAAAGAATTGTGAAGCCTGTGCTTTGGCCTTCAAATTGCCAGAAAATTCTAACCCCCAATCACCGGAAGAGTTATCCGGAAATCGCAGTGTGGTTAATAGGCTAGATTTGGTACCTTTTCGAACAAGGGAGGATAGCAATGTTCTGGTTAGAAAGTTGCCTGGTTGGTCTCTTCTCCGCTGGGCATTTTTACCTAAGCGGCATCACTCCGAGAATTCTTCTGCAAAGAAATCTGTAGACCAATGGATATTAAAATTACCAAGCCAGCATTCGTCAGCTGTTTATCCTGATCTAAGGCAAAACCATTCTGATCAGAAAAAGAATCTTTCTTTCCTTTTGGACGGAGAAACTGGTGCGATTGTGCCGTTTGGCTGTGAGGCTATTTGTCTTCTGTCTCCTTGTGATTTTCCGAAAGAGCTGCAAAGTTTACTTGAAAAATCCTCTTCTTCGTGTAGATTGTTTAGTTATCAAGAGCTTTTGGAAGCTACCTCTAGCTTCATGCCAGGTTTATTCATCATTAGTAGTTGAATTAAAAATCTTGAATTTGGCTTACTTTGGATGTTTATGTCAATTTTTCAATGATTCGTATTTTCTGATTTTGCAGAGAATATGGTAGGAAAAGGTGGTAGTAGTCATGTTTACAGAGGGTGTCTTCCCGGTGGCAAGGAACTGGCGGTGAAAATTTTTAAGCCAACTGAGAATGCAATCAAAGAGTTTGTTCAGGAAATTGTGATCATTACGAGTTTAAACCATAAAAATCTCATTTCCTTATTTGGTTTCTGCTTTGAGGAAAATAAGTTGCTCTTGGTGTATGATTTCCTCTCCAGGGGAAGTCTAGAAGAGAACCTTCATGGTTAGGACTCTATCCAATTTACTAACCCTTTATTTGTTGAATTGGATGTTTTCCTTCCTGGAATTGGTTGTATTTTACAGTTTTCTATTTACTATATTTTCTAACCTTACTGGCTTCTCTTGCTGCAACTTGCAAGGCAATAAGAAGGATATCAATGCATTTGGTTGGCAGGAGAGATATAAGGTGGCAGTGGGCTTAGCGGAAGCACTAGATTACCTACATAATGGTTGTGAACAACCTGTGATCCATAGGGATGTGAAATCTTCCAACATTCTTTTGTCTAATGATTTTGAGCCCCAGGTAGCGCTTTGAAGAAACTAGTTCGAAAGTTATCTTTTTTGGTTTTAAGCTTTCTTGCTCATTACTAGCTCTTCTGCTTCTTAAGCTGTCAGATTTTGGACTTGCTAGTCGGGTCTCAAATTCTGCATCTCATACGACTAGCATGGATGTCGCAGGAACTTTTGGGTATGCTATCTGCTCTGAGTTCTTTTTCCAGTTCATTACTCACTTTAGATACACTTGGTAATACTTGTCTGTGGCAGTTACTTGGCTCCTGAATACTTCATGCATGGCAAAATTAGTGATAAAATTGATGTCTATGCATTTGGTGTCGTCCTCCTAGAGCTCCTCTCTGGTAAAATGCCCATTGACGATAACCGTCCAAAAGGTCAGGAGAGCCTTGTTATGTGGGTGAGTTCATCATACATATAAGCCTTTGGGTATCTGCCTCATCTATTGTAACATAGTTTAGAGCACATGAACAATGTTTTTATAGTTCAGGAAAACACACACACGCAAATTTCAGTAGATAATTCGATAAATTCATTTCTGATTTTCTCTTTCTCATAGTATCTAAAGTACATTGCTTCTTCGATCCAGTTATTTTCTGAGTCAGGTTTTAACACTCAGTAATGCTCTGATATTAATGTTCAGGCAAAGCCGATTTTAAAGGGCAACAATTTTTCTCAGCTACTAGATCCACAGCTTGGTTGTAGCTACGAATTTCATCAGATAGAAAGAATGATTTTAGCTGCTACCCTGTGCATTAGACGTGCACCACTAATGCGGCCTCAAATCAGTATTGTAAGCTCACTCTCAATTGACCTTTTTCCTTTCGCCTGCTTTATCTTTGTGCTTATATTGATCTTATCGATCTTTATTCGACCATAGATCCTGAAGCTCCTACAGGGTGACCAAGAAGTGACAAATTGGGCACAACAAGAAGTTAAGGAATCAGAAGAAGTTGATATTGCTGATGATGAGTTATATCCTACTATCATGGAATCCCATCTTAACCTTGCATTACTGGACTTGGAAGATGATTCACTTTCCGCAAGCAGCAACAAACAAAGTTTCTGTATAGAGGATTACTTGAAAAAGAGACAGAGTCGCTCATCGAGCTTTGCCTAGCCATCTCAATGCAAGTATGCTTTATTTATCGTTATGTGGGCAATGCCCTTCCTCTTTCTTGTTTAGTTATTAGATGAGGTCTTGGAAGAGAGGTTGTTTAAAAGAGCTTCCCCGCCATGACTAGTGTTGTATTAGCCCATGATTCCCTATTTTATGCATGTTCTAGTTTTCAGGGAAATTTAGTGAGGAACAAATGTATACTCAAAACATGCTCAGGATTGTAAATAAATCATTCCTTAAACATGGTAATGTTTGTTGTTAACCTTTACTCTTCTTACTAAGAAAACGTATTCACTAAAATTTAATAGATATGTATTCTGCTAATTGTTTTTAATTAGTATTCGGATCCTTGGGTTTTAATTCATTGCATTTTTGCATCCATCTGCTAAAGCTTGAGTTCATGAGGAACACATCTTTAGAAGGCTCCTAATCCTCCACCATTTATCAAATACTTCATACCTCCATTGCCTTCCATTCTTGATATAGTGCCCGCGCTCATGGCGGCGATGTCAAGTGAATCGACGAGAAGCTTATAGGACTGAAAAGTGTTTATTCATTTCCCCTTAGTGTCAAAATCATGAGGCAGCTTGTTGTTTTTGTACTGATCAATTACACTATACCAGAACGAAGAAGCAAGCTTATGGCGGTTCATGTTGACTCTGGCTTCACGTTTCGAGCCTGTCTGACGCTTGAAGGAATCGTAGTAACCCATCTGGTCATCAGCCTCATCGCAACAGGCTTTGTACCACTAGATTTCTGCTCTGAAAGGCACTATCTTGGACAATCTTATTGCTAGGTTAGCTGCAGCCAAATTTGGCCTGTCATCGTTTTGACCCATCTGTAGGAACTCGGACATAATTACAACATTTTCCCTTTGGTTTGAGTTTTGCATGGAAAACACAAAGGTCTTGGACTTGAATTGATTCCTGAGAGTACATTGCCAACATTATCAAAAATATTGTGAACATTTGACTGTTTTTAGATTTATATCCTGTAAGGAAAGTGATAAGTGTTCAACTCACTATCATTTTCTACACTTTTCATGAGCACTTATCAGTAACCAATACATGTGCTTAATGTGATATATTTAGGGATTGTGCCATTTGAAATAATATTTGTAGAAAAGGCATGCTTTACTGCATTTTCATATCTGTGTAGGAATAAGTATTGTCGAGGCAGCAAAATGATGCCGAGGCAGAACCTGATGCCGAGGCAGCAGAGGAGAAAAAGCAATATGACTGGTAATTGAAGGAGAAAAATGTGGAGAACGTTGCTGAACAAGAAGCCCAAGAATCGGAACTGAACAACACAAGAAAAGCTCAAGGACAAGGCCACGCGGGAAGAAACCTTCTAGAAGATTAAACTTGGAAATATTTACCCTATGTACATAACTTGTTCCCTACTCCATGTTATACTCTATTTAGGAAAGGTTTGCCCTAGGCCAAGCCTATACAAGGCATAGCCGTCCTAGGGGTTATACACACATACATAGATCTAGAGAGCCGAATCTTAAGAGAGTTTTAGGAACAATTTTTCCCATCATGTTCTAAGTCTCTTAGGGTTTGGTGAAGGTAGTTGAGTATTTGTGAGAGGAGATTGTATTTTGCTTCTTGTTTCAATGCAATAAAATATCAAGGGTTGCTTACTCTTTGTTATTTTTTGTTCTTGCATCCAAGCCCGGGAGAGAAGTTTATAAGTAATCTATTTGTCTAGACTAGGGAGAGTTAGACTCACGAAAAGAGTAAGTGCGGTATTCAACTTGATTGGAGGATACTAACTCAGTCTAGTGATAGGTTAAGAGTTTCAGTGGCTAAAAGAAGTGTGGGATTGGTTGTTGGTTATAATTGATTAACGCCGAGAGGTATCATCAAGGACTGACCTTCAACAGTGTTTCGACTTAGGGATAAGCGAAGCCATTCAAGGACACTTTGTCGAACTTTGATAAATCTGCCCAAGAGTAAGGGATTATCGCGGAGAGAACATTGTCGCTCCTAAGACAGTATCTGTAGTACTGCCGAGGCAGTGCAATGCAATTGTATTGGACAGAAACAGATCAATCGAATCCACTATACAACACAACTGGATTCTACCCTCTCTCTCATATTTAATCTCTCTTTAATTAGTTTAGTTTATTTAGTTTATTAATATCCAAATTTATCTGTGTTTTTACTTTTATTTTATAGAAACAAGAAGACGAAGGAAGCATATTAAGTACACCAGTCCCAGAGGAGACGATAACTCGATAAATACTTATCACTTATTACTTGACGTGTACACTTGCACTCCAATTACGCATATTCAGCACGCATCAAATTTTTGGTACCGTTGTCGGGATTAACAACTTGTCATACATGAATTTTGGCCTAAGGCCTAAGTAAATATATAATATATAAATAAATAAAACATAATAATATAATAAAATAATAATAATAATAATAATTAAAAAAAAGAAAAGATAAAATAATAAAATGAAGAAATGCGTGGGGTCGTGCAGTTTTTGGCTGAAAACTGAAAGAAACAGAGGCGACAGTTTTGCTTAAAAAATGAAAAACTGAAAATAGAGGAAAGCAGTAGCATTTTCGGCAGTGGGGGAAGGGGGAAGAGCAGGAGAACGGTGAAGAAGATTTGAAAGGAGACACCGAACATATTGCTAGAAATCATTGGAGTATCAAAAAGGTGAGTTTTGTTTTCATTCTTATCTATTTCTTCCCCATAAGACTTAGATATTGATTAGAATTCTTAGGAAAAAACAGTGTTTTAATTTAAGCATGATTTTCTTTGATTTTTCTGGATATCTATGATTTCTAGTAATGCATCGTTTAATATGGTTCAATGTTGATGTGGTTGAAGGAGTTTAAGGATAAGATTAAGGAAGTTTAACTAGGTTTCTCATAAATTCGGTTAGTCTAGGATGCTATTCAAGTGAAATTAAGTGTCTAAGGGAGGATTTTAGTGTGTTTTAGTGTTTAGATCATAAGAAAAGAGGTTTCCGGTGAGTTTTTAGGAGGTTTTAAAGTTTTCGGCGAGTTCACCGGTGTCGGAAACGGTCACCGGAGAAGAATGCCGGCGACCGGAAGGTTTTGATGGTGACCGGCGAACTCGTCGGAGTAATCGGGTGCGGTGGTACTTTGGATTGGATGGTGCTGTTGGGTTGTGTTCTTGGTGTTCTTGGTGTTCTTCCAAGAACATGAAGAACACCAAATAAAATGAGTGTTTGATCCATTTGATTCAAAGTTTCTGGAAATATGGTGTTAGTGCAGGAAAATGGGAATATTATTCCCGTGGTCCTCAAGCTTTGAATTGCACTGCACTTTGGTCCTAATTCCTCAATTTACCCCTTAAAACTTTAATTTTCACTCAATTTAACCCCTAATTGAACCCCAAACTCAAAATTTAATTAATTTAGATATTAATTAGATATTAATTTAATTTTTAACACTTAGAAATAATTTAATTAGGTTCTTAATTGAATTTAATTTAATTTCTAAGTTGGATAAAAAAATAATTTAATCTAATTAAATCTAATTTGGCCTAAATCGAACTCCAAATTCACAATTTGATTAATTTAGACTTTAATTAAGGTTAATTTAATTTTAAGGCTTGGAATTAATTTAATTAAATGCTTAATTGAATTTAATTAAAATTTTCTAAGTTTAATAATTAATTTATCTCAACATAATTAAGTCTAAAATTCACCCTTGATCATCTTTTTTGGCCTTTTTAATTCTTGTCCTATGCCATGTAAGTCCTTTGTTTCAATGTACTTCCGTTGTTGTTTCGAGCTCTCATGTTTTAATCGAAAGTAATCTAGTTCCTTCATCTTTTGTTTATTTTATTGTATTTATTTATTGTATTTAATTATTTAATTATGTTTGCATTTTTAAAGTCATGTAGTATGTATGTTTAGGTGACACTTAATTACACTTAGATTAATTAAATTAGAGCCTTTTTAGGATTAGTCATTTTAATTAAATAATTAATTAAATAGGAAGATAATTTAGTAACGATGGCGTTCTAATCTTATACCTTGGATACACTAAGTGGTCAGTATTATGAAATGGTGTTATGTTGGCCAAGAGTGTACTTCGGTATCGTATTCGGCGCGTCATCGAAACGTAGAAAATGATAAATATTTTAAGGTTAGAATTTAATAAAATTAATTAGGTAAAGATTAGTAGCACCAATAGAATTATTAATTTTGTTTGGTGTCGAAATGGTAGTGTCCGTGCATTCGGATGTTATCATAATACACCCGGTGAAATTAATAATTTAATAGGATTTAAATATTTAAATTGATGGAGCCTTTTTAGGTTAGAACTTAAAATCGATAAGATAATAATTGATCATGCATTTTAAAACCTTTTGGGGCAGAACTTATATTTCTTTAAATACGAGTTAAGGTTTCTTATCTAGAGGACGTCTTATTAAGCTCGTATTTAAAAGAAATGTATTTTCTTATCCAAAAGGATATTCTTATTCAAACGATATTTATTTGTCAATAACGGATTAAATTAATATTATTATTCGAAATACCGAAATGCCACGTGTAATTAAAAGGTACTGATTTCCGGGCGCTCGTAAGGGTCGTCCTTACGCGTAACCGACTCCCGAACCCAATGTTTTTAAAATGAATCTCTGGTTTATTTTATGGTGTCTGGCCTACCAAAATGGTCGGTGGCGACTCCAAATTAATTTTAAAATTCAAATGTTTTCAATAAAATTTGGTTTTTCACAATTAATAGCAATTAAATTCAATTTTTTTTTAAAATCCATTCGCCAGGCTATTTTTCACACTTTTCGTTTTTAAAATGGTCGCGACAGCTTGGCGACTCCGCTGGGGACTAAAATTTCTTTTTGAGAGTCAGGCCTAATTATTAATTACACATGGCATTTCGGTATTTTGAATATAGATATTAATTTAATTCATTATTGTCAGATAAATATCGTTCGGATAAGGGTAGTATTTTCATTTTGTGTGATATATTTATCATCCATGCATCAGCTCTCGACCCGAGCTTTTACCCTTGAGTGGGAGTTAGATATTGTCCGACGTGATGCTATCCAGCTCCGAGTTTCGGATTTCTATCTACTTCCGGTATACTAACCTTACGCACCGTGAGGTCTTCACCTCCGTTGTAAGGGACCTATACTACCGAATCGATGTCTTATCGTCGCAGTAGGCGGTAACGATAGTTCGGGAACCCCGAGTCTAGATCTAAACCCACATGTGTAGAGTAGAAACCTACCCCTAATAGAGCCAGACAGGGACCATAAGATAAGGCGGTATACTGTCGAAATACCGCCAAAATTAGGATTTCTGTGTTAAACTGCTCTCTGGTTATTTTTAAGCAATTTAAACTGCTCTCTGGTTATTTTTAAGCAATTTAAACTGCTCTCTGGTTATTTTTTCGCAATTTAAACTGATCTCTGGTTAATTTTAAGCACAGTTCCTTTTTTGTGATTATTTTATTTAATTCTTGTATTCACTGTACTAACACGAATTTTGTTTTGTTTTTTTTTCTTTTATTATCTTGTTTATTTATTTGTCATATCATTTGCATTGACATTAAATTTGAGAAACAGTAAAATTAAAAGTATCCAAAATGTCTGAAGTGTTCATTGCTGAAGAAGATAATATAGACGTTTGGGCATGGTCAGAGGCAGTCCAACACGAGAAAGGAGATAGCATCACCGGAAAGCGTGTCGATAATGAAGGGTTATGTGAGAATCAATACGGCTCAGAATCCATGTCTTCAGGAAGTCCGAGAAATCTGGGATCAGTGGACTGATGGTATGAAGGAACAATTTAAGAAGGAATTCGGGGACATAGCGTTGCTACTGAAGGTACCCATAGATAGACAACTACTCAGAGCAATGGCGCAATTTTGGAACCCGACATATAACTGTTTTACTTTCGGACGAATTGACATGACTCCTACATTGGAGGAGTATGAGGTTTTAATCAAAAGTTCTGCGGTCAAGAGAGATAAGATCTATGTTAAGCCGAACAGTACTTCAAGCTTCAAAAAGAAGTTGATACAGGTTACAGGAAAAGAGAAAGAGTTTTGGGATGAGAAGCTCGTCAATCGTGATAGTACAGATATGAACGAGGATAAGCAGAGAGTCAATTGAAAAGTCTTGAAAGAGTTGATAGTGAACAGTCGTGAAGAGCCCTCTAAGATTAGAAGAATCTATGCCCTTTGCATTTATGGATTAGTGTTATTTCCGAGGACTCCGGAACACATAGACCCATCCATCGTTGGGCTTTTCGAGAGGTTATCTAAAGGCGTGAATCCAGCCCCTGCAATCTTGGCGGAGACGTACAGATCTTTAACGGCATGCAAGAAATCAGGTGAAAGGAAATTTTGGGGTTGTGCACAATTATTAGAAGTCTGGTTCAGAGGTCACCGCTGGAATCCACCATATCAGGCACTAAGGTATACCAATTCATATTCACCCATTTCGGAATATCTGAAGGATTGCATCATAGAGAAGAAGGACGAGAGACAGTGGGAAGAACTTTTTCAGAATCTGACGGACGCAGATGTCGTTTGGAAGGCTTGCTGGTTGAGCAGAGGAACGATATTTCTGTACAGATGTGGGGAGTTAGATTGGGTCCCATTGCCAGGAGTTTGGGATGGAACAGCTTATTGCCCACTTTTGGTTTCCAGATAGTTCGGATCTAGGCAGTTCATACCTGCTACAGCTGGAATGGCAGGTTTCGAATACGTACACAAGACAGATGGGTATAAATCTAAGAATGATACAATTTTGAAGGTATGGAAGACGCTCAGGAAAGTTCAGCCTTATCAAAGTTTGGAGATTATGGCCAGGTATGATGAGTGGAGAACACACAAGGTGAACGATAAATCCTTTCAGGAGATACCAAGGATTACCGGATCGACGAGCAGAACAGCACAAGAAGCACCGTAGAGAAATTAAAGCATGATCGAGAGTTAGATTCGCAGAGGTATGAAAAGAGGATTTATGATCTTACGCAGGAATTAAATATGGCAAAGTATCATGAGTCAACACATAAGAGAAAAGAGAAGGAGCTGATTAGTCAAAATGAGAAGCTAAGCCAGGATTTGAAGGAAGCACAAGAGATGTACGAAGGACATAGGAAGAAGTTTCGGAAAGGAAGCGAGAGTAGGAAGATTGAAGATTTGTCTGATCGCTTAAGTAGGATGGAGAAAGAAAAGGAAGAGTATAAGAGGCTCTATGAACGAAATTGTCATGAAGCAGGGGAAGCAAAATACAAGGCCAAGAAGAAGCTAGAAGACGAGCAAGCGAGGAATTTTGAATTGACGAACCAAGTGACGCAATTGGAAGAGTTAATTACCAAATACCACAATGAAGACAAAGTTCGGATAGAAAAAGAAAAAGAAGGTCTACAAAAGAAGGTGATCTCTCTTGAGAACAAGGTCCAAGAGTTGAGTGAGAAATTAACAAGGTACGAGGGAGCTTTATGCCAGGACACTAGAGGAGCGTGGAAAGCAAAATATGAAGCATCACAGAGCACCGTTCGAAATCAGAACAACGAGTTAGTCAATTTCAAAGGCCAGGTCAGAAGTATTGCCTCTTATGTACAGATTCTGTCGAAAGAAGCTACAACTCTCCTGAAGCAGACAGATATTGAACTAGAGCATGGAGAAGTGATTGTATGCTTGCTCCATGAGTTGACCAATCTAGGCATTAGAGCTAGCAGTTTTCTTTAAGCAGATAATTGATTGTCTTTCCTTTGTATGAACTTTTTAGGTGAAACGGATGTTTTTAAATACTGTTCTTCGAATACAATGCCTTATTACATACATGCATTCATGCATTTCATGCATCATATTACTTGCTAATTTTAAAATTAAATATTAATAATAAAAGGGTTCTATGACAGTGAATATTTAAGTTGCAATCATTCCGCATTCATATTCAACCCGGTCACGTACTAAAAAGATGGAAACAGAAGAAAGATTAAAGAAGTTAGAAGAAGATCGAGTAGAATTTCAGAATCAGTTGGATGGCATAAAAAACACTATGAAAGATAGTATCGCCGAAGCTCAGGTGAATATTATCAGTCAGTTGGCCGCTCTGATGCGTCCAAAAGATTCAGAGAAGGGCAAAGTACCGGAAGGAGAATCGAATGAGATGGAAGGACAGACGGAAACTACGTCTCATACAAGGGGGCAACCAGAGGTTCAGTCTACAAAAGTACAATTCAATTTAGCGGGAGCATCTGCAAGTCACCCGGTTGAAGTTGCTGATTTTGTTTCTCCAAATGTCGAGGAAGTTCTGGATCTTAATTTTATGAACGAGGTGGAAAAGATGAGACAAGACATGGAGAAAAAGTATGCTGATCACTTCAAAGCGTTAGAGGCGAGAATACAAGAGATACAAGGGACCGAAAAAAGCACCGACGCATTTGACTTGGGGTTAGTGTCTGATCTGGTTTTACTGCCAAAGTTTAAGATGTCGGATTTCGAGAAGTATGATGGAACGACATGTCCGAATGCGCATATGACCATGTATTGCAGAAAGATGGCTGCCTTTAATAAGGATGAGAAGTTATTGATTCACTGTTTCCAGGATAGTTTGACGGGTTCAGCGATCCGGTGGTATACACAGCTGAGCCGAGAAAATATAAAAACGTGGAAAGATTTACATCGTGCCTTTATGGAAAACTACAAACATGTATCAAAAATGGGGCCTACCAGAATTATGTTGCAGCAAATGAGCCAGAGGTCGAATGAAACGTTCCGGCAATACGCTCATAGATGGAGGGATTTGGCTTCTCAAGTACAACCTCCATTGGTCGAGAACGAAATAAACCATATGTTTGTGGAGACGTTGAAAGGTCTGATGTATGATCGCTTGTTTACCAATACTTCGATGCAAAGTTTTTCCCAGATTGTTGCTACGGGAGAACTTGTTGAAGCAGCCATTAAGAGCGGGCGGATAGAAGGGTCCGATAGTTCCAAGAGGAGTTTCAAGAAGAAAGAAAATGAAGTGAATAACGCTGTTGTATATGAGGCACCGAGAAATGTAACGATCTCAAAACCGGGAGGAGGAGCAAGTAGCTCGCAGAACTCATACAAGAAGGATTCGAAATGGGAGAGGCCAAGTTTTACGCCCATCCCTATAACGTATGCCGAGTTATACACTCAGCTCTATGATGTGGATATGATACGTCCGTATTACATCCTGCCGCTTCAACCTTCATACCCGCACTGGTATGATCAGAAGGCTCAGTGCGAGTATCATTCTAAGGTTCAGGGGCATAGTATTGAAAACTGTACTGCATTCAAAAGAATAGTTCAGAACCTGATCAATACTGGGGTTTTGAAGTTTGGCGAACCCAGTATATCCACAAACCCATTGCCAAAGCATGGTGGTCGGGGTGTGAATGTGATTGAGGAGGACCAGATGAAGCAGGTTAAAGTGAGTGTATCAGAGATCAAATCGCCTTTAAAATGGGTGTTCAGACAGTTGTTTGAGAATGGGCTTATATGCCAGGAGATCATGATGTCGAAGAAACCAATTGATGCAGGTCTGTACTGCGATTATCACCAAGAACTAGGACATGATATCCAGTTTTGTGATGAGTTCAGAAGTCTGCTGCAGGGGATGATGGATAACAGGGAGATAGAGTTTTTTTGCTAAGATTGGAGAGCGAAGGATGATGGACGTGTGCACATCTGAGAGGACCATGCCGAAATACAGCGCGAATAGGCCGTTGATTATTTCGACCCGATCGAAGGGTAATAATTCATCAGGGGAGGTAAAGCCGACCCCTCGCATAATGATTACTCCTCCAACACCTTTTTCGTTCAAGGATACTCAGAGGATTCCTTGGAATTACACTGCAAGTGTAACCGTGCCAAGCAGTTCAAAGACTGCCGAGGAGATACAGCCAGAAAAGCCCGAGGTAGAAAGCAAGATTGAGACAGAAGGACCAGTAAACGAAGTGGGTCATTTCACGAGGAGTGGAAGATACTACTCACCTGTTCAAGAGAAGGAAGAAGAGAAGGGAAAGAATGTCGAGAAGAAGAAGATTTTTGAAGAGCCAGTGCCGAAAGTGAATGAGCCAGTTACTGAGGAACAAGAACATGAGTTTCTGAGGTTTTTAAAGCACAGTGAGTACAATGTTGTCGAGCAGTTGAAGAAACAGCCGGCTAGAATTTTTATTCTAGATCTATTATTGAGTTCTGAGGGACACCGCAATGCTTTGCTGAAGGTATTGAATCAGACGTTCGTTCTGAAGGATATATCGGTGAATAAACTGGATCGAATTGTGAACCATATTACTGCGGACAATTATATAACATTTACTGATGATGAGATCCCAGATGGTAGGATGGGGTCTATCAAAGCTCTGAATATTACGACTCACTGTAAGGGTCATGTAGTACCGGGGGTGCTGATTGATAATGGTTCGGCGCTGAATGTTTTGCCTATGGTGACTTTGCAAAGGTTGCCTGTGGATGTTGCTCATATGAAGAGCTACCAGAATGTGGTTAGAGCATTTGATGGGACCACGAGGGATGTATTGGGTAGAATAGAAGTACCACTGTTGATTGGGCCGTTTGTATACAATGTGAATTTTGTTGTTATGGATATTAAGCCCACTTATAATTGCTTGCTCGGAAGACCCTGGATTCATTCTGCCGGGGCAGTGCCGTCATCTCTGCACCAGAAATTGAAGTTTGTAATTGATGGAAAGCTGGTATATGTTGGAGCGGAAGAAGACATTATTGCTTCAGTTTCTACTGATACACCATACATTCATGCAAACGAGGATGCATTAGAGTGTTCGTTCAGGGCCTTGGAGTTCATCAACGCTGCGTTCATGGCCGAAGGTGCGAAGTTTCCATACCCTAGATTGTCGAATTGTACAGAGATGACCGTTAAACAGACTCTCGGTAAAGGAGTCAGAACTGGAAGAGGATTAGGAAGGAAGTTGCAAGGAAGCTTACGCCCAAGACTTGTGGTTATGAAAAAGGGTCAAAGTGGACTGGGATTTTCAATAGAGGCATTTTGGAAGAAATATGGGAAAGCTGCAGCCAAGAGGTCAGTCCCGCTAAATTCAAAGATTGACTTTATCTCTTATGGGCTTGTCAATGTCATAGAGCAGGCCGAGAAGAATCGTCAAGAAGCAATTAGACTGCAGGAGGAAGAGATCTTCGGGCATACTTTTGATGGTCTATTTGTGGGAGGAATTTTTGAAGGGCCGAGGATGAATTTTCTGAAAGGAATCCGTCCATGCTTTCCTGGCGAGACTCTGAGAAACTGGACTGTGGAAGATTTACCTGTAGTTTTTAAATCAGAGTAATGCCATGAACTACTTTATACCTTTGCCTGCGGGTATAAGGGATTTTCTGTAGGGAACTTTTTAACGTATTTTCACTAGTAAAAACGATATTTCTTTATTTCTTAAATGGTAGACATTTTCAGTTTCTTTTATTCATTCATTTGCTCATTTATTTATTCATTCATTAATTCATTCATTTATTATTCTTTTCCAATATATAAGTTTTCTTCGTAGGTTCCCAATCAATGATCATATGAGTGATTCTGAGCCTAATCCCGAAATAGATTTAGAAAGGATCTCTTGTCTAACAGAAATCAATGAGTGTGAAGATAATGTGGATTATGAGATTCCTGAAGAATTATTGAGATTGATGGAAAAGGAAGATAAACAGATTATGCCCTACAAGAAAGAATTAGAGATTTTGAATTTGGGCACCGAAGAGTCAAAAAAGGAAGTCAAGATCGGGGCAGCATTTTCACCTGGGGCAAAACAAAATTTGATTGATCTGTTGCAAGAGTTCAAGGATGTTTTTGCATGGTCCTACCAAGACATGCCAGGTTTGAATACTGACATCGTAGTACACAAGTTGCCAATTAGACCAGAGTGCAAGCCGGTACAGCAGAAGCTCAGAAGGTTGAAACCAGAAATGCTGTTGAAAATCAAAGAAGAGGTTCAGAAACAGATTGATGCAGGATTCTTACAGGTGGCTGTATATCCAGAATGGGTGGCAAACATAGTTTCGGTACCGAAGAAAGACGGGAAGGTGCGAATGTGTGTGGATTACAGAGATCTAAATAAGGCAAGTCCGAAAGATAATTTCCCTTTGCCTCATATAGATGTTCTAGTTGACAATACATCGGGGTATTCGTGGTTCTCCTTTATGGATGGTTTCTCGGGTTACAATCAGATTAAAATAAACCCGGAGGATATGGAGAAAACAACCTTTACTACACTGTGGGGCACGTTTTGCTATAAAGTCATGCCCTTCGGATTGAAGAATGCTGGGGCAACATATCAGAGAGCTATGGTGACACTGTTTCATGATATGATGCATAAAGAGATTGAGGTTTATGTGGACGATATGATAGCTAAGTCTCAAACAGAAGATGGGCATGTTCAGAATTTGAAAAAGTTGTTTCAGAGACTGCGAAAGTACCAGTTGAAGCTCAATCCTAACAAATGTACTTTTGGGGTTACATCTAGCAAGTTGCTCGGTTTTGTTGTTAGCAGACGAGGCATCGAAATTGATCCAGATAAAGTCAAAGCAATTCAAAATTTACCGCCTCCAAAAACTCAAAAAGAAGTTCGGGGATTCCTCGGAAAGTTAAATTATGTCTCTCGGTTTATTTCTCAATTAACTGATAGATGTGATCCGATCTTTAAGTTGCTGCGGAAGAATAATCCATGTGAATGGGATGACGAATGTCAGGAAACGTTGGACAAGATCAAACAATACTTGTCAAATGCACCGGTATTGACGACACCTGTTTTTGGAAGACCATTGATTCTTTACCTGACAGTGTTTGAGAATTCCATGGGATGTGTGCTGGGACAACATGATGATACTGGGAAGAAAGAAAGGGCAATTTATTACGTGAGTAAGAAGTTTACCGAGTGTGAAGTATGGTACCCGTTTATTCAGAAGATGTGTTGTGCGCTTGTTTGGGTTACTCGACGGCTCAGACAATACATGTTATACCATACGACATGGTTGATATCGAAGCTTGATCCATTGAAGTTTCTGATGGAAGCACCGGCTCTAACTGGGAGATTAGCATGCTGGCAGATGCTGTTGTCTGAATTTGACATATTGTATGTAAGCCAGAAGGCCGTTAAAGGGAGTGTCATAGATGATTTTCTTGCAAGCAGAGTTTCAGATGAGTATGAGCCTCTAAACTTCGATTTTCCAGATGAAGATGTGATGACCATTTTTGTAAACAAAGATGATGAAATCAAGAAATGGAGATTGTATTTCGATGGAGCAGTTAATGCTCTAGGGCGTGGAATCGGAGCTGTGTTGATTTCTCCAAATGGTGTACATTATCCTCTCACGAGTAAGCTGGAATTTTTGTGTACTAATAACATGGTAGAATATGAAGCATGTGTTATGGGATTGAAGGTCGCAATAGAAAAGAAGATAAGAGCCTTAGAAGTGTACGGGGATTCAGCCCTGGTTATTTATCAGTTGCGTAGGGAATGGGAGACTAAAGACGCAAAACTGATGGAATATCGCAAATTAGTGTTGGAGCTAATCGAAGAATTTGAGGAGATAACTTTTGCATACCTCCCCAGGGAAGACAACCAAATGGCGGATGCTTTAGCTACATTGGCTTCAGTATTCCAAGCGAATAGACCGGAAGACATAATGTTGATCCGAATGCAAAGTTATGAAACATATGCTCATTGTTGCAACATGGAAGAAGAAGATGGTAATCCTTGGTACTTCGACATTCTACAATACATCAAGTTTCAGGTTTATCCGCTTGAAGCGAATGACAATGACAAAAGAACAATCAGAAGAATGGCTGCTGCGTATGTATTAGATGGTGACGTCTTATACAGGAAGACCAGAGATCAAGTGTTATTGAGATGTGTCAATGCTCGTGAAGCTAAAAGTATTCTTGAAGAAGTACATGATGGGATCTGTGGTACACACGCCAATGGTTTTTCAATGGCACGAAAAATAATGAGATATGGATACTACTAGTCTACTATGGAAGGAGATTGCATAGAGTACACCAAAAAGTGTCACAAGTGCCAGATTTATGCAGATAAGATCAATTCTCCACCAGTACCATTGCATACTATGAATTCACCGTGGCCTTTTGCTGTATGGGGAATGGATGTAATTGGGCAGATTCACCCAAAGGCTTCGAATGGGCATCGCTTTATCCTAGTGGCTATCGATTACTTCACCAAGTGGATAGAAGCTACTTCTTATGCTAACATCACGAGAACGACAGTTTGCAAGTTTTTGAAGAAAGAGATCATCTGTCGATATGGTCTACCAGAACGCATCATCACAGATAATGCCACCAATTTCAACAATAGAATGATTGCAGAAACCTGTGAATAGTTCAAAATAATTCATCACAACTCCGTAGCATACCGACCGAAGATGAATGGAGCGGTTGAGGCGGCTAACAAGAACATCAAGAAGATCATATCAAAGATGACAGAAACGTATAAAGACTGGCATGAAAGACTTCCTTTTGCTTTGTTTGCGTACCGAACGTCGATGAGAACTTCTACCGGGGTAACGCCATATTCTCTAGTATACGGGACTGAAGCAGTGTTACCGTTAGAAGTTGAAATTCCATCTCTTCGAGTATTGTCAGAAGTGAAACTGGATGATGCGGAATGGGTACAAATTCGTTTGGACCAGTTGAATTTGATTGAAGAAAAACGGCTGAAAGCTATATTTGCCATAGCCAAATGTATCAGAAGCGGATGATTCGAGCTCATGATAAGAAAGTTCGACAGCGAGAATTCCGAGAGGGTGATCTAGTGCTTAAAAAGATCTTGCCGATACAACGTGATTTCCGTGGGAAATGGATGCCGAATTGGGAAGGGCCATATGTTGTCAAAAAGGCTTTTTCCGGAGGCGCAATGATCTTGGCTGAAATGGACGGAAAAGAATTTCATAAGCCTATGAATTCCGATTCAGTTAAGAGGTATTACGCCTGAAGAATAAAAAGAAAGAATGAAAGAAAGAAAAATGAAAAAAAAGAGAAAAATGAAAAAGAATAAAAATAAAATAAAAAAGAATGAAGCGAAAACCCGAAAGGGCGTTTCATAAGAAAATGAATGATAAAAAGAAAGGAGGGGTCAAGATGAAAACCTGCAAAGGGCGTCTTGATACCAAAGGAGAATTTGAGTTGAAAACCGTGAATGGCGACTCAGATGTATGATAGTAGGCATCCGACAATCTATACCTCTCGGTTATCTAGTAGTTCAGAAATGGTTTCGTGTTTGCAAAGTTGGATCCTCATTTGAAGAACTGTTAGATAAGCAGATCTATTTTAAATCTATATCTCGGGGAAAGGCCCAGATGATCGCATGTGATAGGCAGTTGAGAATTTGCATTTGTTTCTTGCTTTTCTCTTTTCATTTATTTGCCATGACTATTTTATAATTCTATACTTGTCACAAACATTTAAAAGCTTCAGTACATATTCCTTTTTTCTCTTCCGATCTTTTATTTTTATCCAAAGCATCGTGCAAGTGAATTCATGTGAATTTATAAATACAGAAAATTTCTTGTCATTATTTTGTTTCAAAAGTTACAGGTAATATTCGCTTTTCAGATCAGGATAACAGAGTAAAAGTGAATATGTTCAAATGATCAGACCGAACCCTAGAACGGTGAATATGTTAGAGAAAAGTCTCCAAACGGTGGCTGAAATCAATATAAGGATCAAGTTCAAAAAAAAAAAAACATGGAAAGTTTTGAAGTGAAAATCTAAAAAGACGCTCCAGAACAACTTTGTGAGGAAGACTGTCATCAAAGGTTGCCTCTTAACGTGAGATGAATAATTGGAACATCATCAAGACTGCAGAAAGAAGATGAAAGAGTCAATTGGGCTCATCAGAATGGCAATTGACTGATAATATGTGCCTTTCTAGGCAATACTCATGCATCATAATAGAAATATCTGCATTAGGATCATACTAATAATACATCATATTTCTGTTGAATAGGATTCAGAAACCTACAAGAAATGATTCAGAAAAAGAACAACCAATCAAAGCAACAACAATTTTAGATTTCATGGGATATGAGGAATTTCATAATGAGAAGAACAGCCTCAAGTTCCATCACTTTGATCTGGAGAATTTCATAATGAGAAGAACAGCTCCAGATTTCCCGGAGACGAGGAATTTCATAATGAGAAGAACAGCCTCGGTTTCCACCATTTGATCAATTTGAAGAATTTCATAATGAGAAGAACAGCTTCAAACTTTTCTAAACTTTGGAGAATTTCATAATGAGAAGAACAGCTCCAAAGTCCATGGGATACGAAGAATTTCATAATGAGAAGAACAGCTTCGGATTCCATCATCATATTTTTTCTGAAGAAATTCATAATGAGAAGAACAACTTCAGACCCTGGAGAATTTCATAATGAGAAGAACAGCTCCAGGTTTCCACGGGATACGAGGAATTTCATAATGAGAAGAGCAGCCTCGGGTGCCGTCATAGGTATTTAGCTTGAAGAAATTCATAATGAGAAGAACAGCTTCAGGCTTTGTTAGCGTAACAGAGGCCAATAAGTTTAGGGCAAAATTCATGTCTTTTCAGTCTTTGCTCGTCTCCTGCTCCACAGCATTGAGCAAAGAGGGGCAGCTATCATACATGAATTTTGGCCTAAGGCCTAAGTAAATATATAATATATAAATAAATAAAACATAATAATATAATAAAATAATAATAATAATAATAATTAAAAAAAAAGAAAAGATAAAATAATAAAATGAAGAAATGCGTGGGGTCGTGCAGTTTTTGGCTGAAAACTGAAAGAAACAGAGGCGGCAGTTTTGCTTGAAAAATGAAAAACTGAAAATAGAGGGAAGCAGTAGCATTTTCGGCAGTGGGGGAAGGGGGAAGAGCAGGAGAACGGTGAAGAAGATTTGAAAGGAGACACCGAACATATTGCTAGAAATTATTGGAGTATCAAAAAGGTGAGTTTTGTTTTCATTCTTATCTATTTCTTCCCCATAAGACTTAGATATTGATTAGAATTCTTAGGAAAAAAACAGTGTTTTAATTTAAGCATGATTTTCTTTGATTTTTCTGGATATCTATGATTTCTAGTAATGCATCGTTTAATATGGTTCAATGTTGATGTGGTTGAAGGAGTTTAAGGATAAGATTAAGGAAGTTTAACTAGGTTTCTCATAAATTCGGTTAGTCTAGGATGCTATTCAAGTGAAATTAAGTGTCTAAGGGAGGATTTTAGTGTGTTTTAGTGTTTAGATCATAAGAAAAGAGGTTTCCGGTGAGTTTTTAGAAGGTTTTAAAGTTTTCGGCGAGTTCACCGGTGTCGGAAACGGTCACCGGAGAAGAATGCCGACGGCCGGAAGGTTTTGGTGGTGACCGGCGAACTCGTCGGAGTAATCGGGTGCGGTGGTACTTTGGATTGGATGGTGCTGTTGGGTTGTGTTCTTGGTGTTCTTCCAAGAACATGAAGAACACCAAATAAAATGGGTGTGATCCATTTGATTCAAAGTTTCTGAAAATATGGTGTTAGTGCAAGAAAATGGGAATATTATTCCCGTGGTCCTCAAGCTTTGAATTGCACTGCACTTTGGTCCTATTCCTCAATTTACCCCTTAAAACTTTAATTTTCACTCAATTTAACCCCTAATTGAACCCCAAACTCAAAATTTAATTAATTTAGATATTAATTAGATATTAATTTAATTTTTAACACTTAGAAATAATTTAATTAGGTTCTTAATTGAATTTAATTTAATTTCTAAGTTGGATAAAAAATTAATTTAATCTAATTAAGTCTAGTTTGGCCTAAATCGAACTCCAAATTCACAATTTGATTAATTTAGACTTTAATTAAGGTTAATTTAATTTTAAGGCTTGGAATTAATTTAATTAAATGCTTAATTGAATTTAATTAAAATTTTCTAAGTTTAATAATTAATTTATCTCAACATAATTAAGTCTAAAATTCACCCTTGATCATCTTTTTTGGCCTTTTTAATTCTTGTCCTATGCCATGTAAGTCCTTTGTTTCAATGTACTTCCGTTGTTGTTTCGAGCTCTCATGTTTTAATCGAAAGTAATCTAGTTCCTTCATCTTTTGTTTATTTTATTGTATTTATTTGTTGTATTTAATTATTTAATTATGTTTGCATTTTTAAAGTCATGTAGTATGTATGTTTAGGTGACACTTAATTACACTTAGATTAATTAAATTAGAGCCTTTTTAGGATTAGTCATTTTAATTAAATAATTAATTAAATAGGAAGATAATTTAGTAACGATGGCGTTCTAATCTTATACCTTGGATACACTAAGTGGTCAATATTATGAAATGGCGTTATGTTGGCCAAGAGTGTACTTCGGTATCGTATTCGGCGCGTCATCGAAACGTAGAAAATGATAAATATTTTAAGGTTAGAATTTAATAAAATTAATTAGGTAAAGATTAGTAGAACCAATAGAATTATTAATTTTGTTTGGTGTCGAAATGGTAGTGTCCGTGCATTCGGATGTTATCATAATACACCCGGTGAAATTAATAATTTAATAGGATTTAAATATTTAAATTGATGGAGCCTTTTTAGGTTAGAACTTAAAATCGATAAGATAATAATTGATCATGCATTTTAAAACCTGTTGGGGCAGAACTTATATTTCTTTAAATACGAGTTAAGGTTTCCTATCTAGAGGACGTCTTATTAAGCTCGTATTTAAAAGAAATGTATTTTCTTATCCAAAAGGATATTCTTATTCAAACGATATTTATTTGTCAATAACGGATTAAATTAATATTATTATTCGAAATACCGAAATGCCACGTGTAATTAAAAGGTACTGATTTCCGGGCGCTCGTAAGGGTCGTCCTTACGCGTAACCGACTCCCGAACCCAATGTTTTTAAAATGAATCTCTGGTTTATTTTATGGTGTCTGGCCTACCAAAATGGTCGGTGGCGACTCCAAATTAATTTTAAAATTCAAATGTTTTCAATAAAATTTGGTTTTTCACAATTAATAGCAATTAAATTCAATTTTTTTTAAAATCCATTCGCCAGACTATTTTTCACACTTTTCGTTTTTAAAATGGTCGCGACACAACTAAATTTTGTTTTTTTATTTTCTTGCTTTTATTTTAGTTATTTTTTTATTTGATTTGATTCTTGGTGTATGACTAGGGCCAACCCTAGCAATCCACTGTACGAGATAGACCCAGAAATTGAAAGAACCTACCAAGGGATAAGAAAATAGATCCAAGGAGCCATGGCAGTGAACGAAGGAAAACAAAACCTATCTGCAGGCAATGGAGGCCATCCACAACACCCACTGTCGCGGCAACTAACTGTTAGAGATTTTCTAGTGGAAGATCTAAATGGATTGAACACAGAAGTTGTTACACCAGAGATAGAGGCAACCCACTTTGAACTCAAACCTGTGATGTTCAATATGCTTAATACTATTGGAAAGTTTAGTAGGACTGCAATAGAAGATGCAGACAACATCTCAAATCCTTCATGGAAGTATGCAACTCTTTCAAAATTCAAGGAGTCCATGAAAACATTTTGAGATTAAAACTTTTCCCCTATTCACTGAGGGATAGGGTCAAGACCTGGTTGAATAGCATTTCGGCAAGATCAATTGGATCTTAGAGTGAACTCTACTGAGAATTCATTAAGCGATTTAATCCTACAAATTTATATGATCGAATCCATAATAAAATTACTTCTTTTAGACAGGTTGATGACGAACCTATGTACGAGGCTTGGGAATGCTACAGAAAGTTATTGAACAAATGTCCATTGCATGGATTTCCACTTTGGATGCAAGTAACCATGTTCTATAATGTCACCAATGCCCCGACAAGGATGATGTTGGATGCCTCGACAAATGACACACTCCTTGACAAGGCTCTAGAAGAAGCTATAGAGATTCTGAACAAACTTGTAAGGAACGATTTCAAATTTCCTACTTCTAGGCGAGGAGGATTAAGACGCCAAGCCATAGTAAATGAACTAGAAACCAACAATTCACTGGCAGCACATTTGACATCTTTAACAAAGATGGTTCAGAACATACAAGCACAACAAAATACTCATGAGGTAAAAGCAGTAAATTCTTCTGAGTATATGCAAGACGAGGAATCTAGTTTCTATATGGGTAATTACAACCGAAACAACAATATGATATCAAACACATACAATCCGACATAGAAAAGGCACCCAAACTTTTCATAGAGCAATCCCAATAATGCTTTTAACCCCACCAACCAGACCTCAAGTTACCAAAATTCACTGCCGTAACAGCAAGTGCGGCAGTCACTGTCGCAGCAGCAGATGCATCAGTAGCAACAACCTATGAACTCATTAGAGAATACTCTCAAGGTCTTCATCATGAAAACTGAATCATATATGACCGAGAACAGTAGTTTCATGAAGAGGATTGATGACTTCATGAATAGAACAAAGATGAGGCTGCAAAATCAAGAAGCTTCTATAAAATCACTACAAACCTAAGTTGGTCAATTTACTTACTCAAAGAAAAAATACTAGACCACAAGGGGGACTACCTAGCAATACTGAAGTTGCTAAAGGAATGGGCCATCAATAATGCAAGGCAATCACAACAAGAAGTGGCCTACAACTTAAGGAAACAATGAGTAAGTCAACAACCAAAGTTCCACCAACAATACATGAGGAAACAGACAATAAGGACTTGGATGTTGAACAGACTGAACACGAGAATATTGCCCCAATAGAGAGCTCGATAGCAGTTGTACTACCTGCCGAGACAGCAAGAACAAAGTGGTTTCAGGTATTAAATTCCAAACCAATGAGACCTTAGAAGAGATGAGACCACCACTACCTTTCCAACAAAGGTTGAAAAAACAAAAACATGATCATCAGTCTAAGAAGTTCCTAGATATTCTAAAGCAAGTTCACATCAATTTGCCATTTGTTGAGGTAATTGAACAAATGCCCAACTATGCTAAATTCTTGAAAGACATTGTGTCTAAGAGAAAAAAGCTATGTGAGTTTGAGATAGTGACAACAACCGAAGGGTGCTTAGCAATGCTTCACAATCTCATGCCGCCCAAACTAAGCGATCTTGGATGCTTTACCATACCTTGTGCGATTGGTAACGATTATAAAGTAAGGACACTATGTGACTTAAGAGCAAGCATCAATCTCATGCCCAAATCAGTTTTTCAAAAACTTGGGATAGTAAGGGCAAAGCCTACAATAGTGTTGCTCCAACTTGCGGATAGATCCTATGTGCATCCTGAAGGAAAGATAGAGGACATATTGGAAAGGGTAGACAAGTTTACTTTTCCTACCGACTTCCTTGTCCTTGACTATGAAGCCGACGATAATGTACCGATCATCTTGGGAAGATCTTTCCTTGCTACTAGACGAACCTTAATAGATATGGAGAATGGAGAGTTGAGGTCAATGACCAGCAAGTCAAACTCAATGTGTTCCACAATTTGGAAAAATTTGATGGTCCAGAAGAATGCAAAGCCCTCCACACAATAGATGCAGATACCAAAATGTCCTACCTAGGCAGCACGCTCAACAAATTATTTGGTAAGAGAATTAAGCCCAAAGTGGAGGCAGAAAATATAGAAGGGACTGACCAACAATTGAAGGAAATTCCAGGCCAATAAGAGATGACCAATTTGAAGATGCATTCACATGTACTCTACCAGTAATATAATCTTTTTCCTTCTATTTTATTTATTATATTAGGATTAGTTTTAATTTAGGATTTATGTGTTTATTTTATTTTTAGTATTTTTCTTTAGTAATATTTTTCTTTTAATATGTTTATTTAAATTTTCTTTTTAGGACAATAAAATCAAGAATAAAGGAGAAATAGTTCATAAAAGGAATTCTGTCGAGGTAGTAAACAGTGTCAGAAGCCGTAATAGTTCCAACGGGCAGAAACAGTGTAACGGCTATCTGTCGAATTTTCTACCGCGGTAGTATATGCTAACGGACAGTAAATTCAAAATGGCTGTAAAATGGTTAGTAATTAAAACGATCACACTGCCGAGGCTTATATAAGGAGCATCCTTCTTTTGAACTATTCACTCTTACATTCTTGAATTCTTTAGCATTCTACTCAATCTTACTCTCACAAATCTTATTGAAATTTTCAGCACTCCACCAAGATCTTCAATCCCAATGGGTAGTCTATCGGCTAAGATAGATGTCTATGTTCATCAGAGCTCATCCACTGCCGAGCCTAGCATCCAACATGCCGGGGTAGATCCAAAGAACGAAGGTGGCACAGAGACCATGGACACTGAAGATGAAGGAGGAGAAGAATTCAATGCCCCAATAAAACGGGCAACACCAACGAGAGTTCAGCCGCCGAGAAGAGCAAAGCTATCGCCATCACCAAGGGCACAACAATCAACAGCTAGACCATTGAGACAAATTGTGGAAGAGAGTTCTTCCGAATCATCATAATCTTTTCTTCTTGTTGCTCATATAAATTGTTTTCTTTTACCTGCTTATATATTTTTATTATCTATTGTCTGCCCCTAAATTAAGAATTGAGGATAATGCTTGGTTTGAGTTTGGGGGTGTAGAGACACCGTCGAAGTAATCTACTGCCGCGATCTTGCCATGAAAAGGAAGTTTTTAATGATAAAATTTTTTGTTTTATGCCCACCATTTTACTTGAAACTGTTGCCATACTCTTGCACTGCTCTTCATCAGTATTGTCGTAGTGTATTCTTGAAGGCAATAGAAATATTTCTTTTTACCATAGTTAGGATTTGTTTTGAAGGCTTAATTCTAGGATACTTAAGAAGAAAAACTTAGAAGCTTACTATACGGTTAAACTTTAAAAAACACACTTTTGAGACTTGTTTGGCTATAAAAATTCTTTTAATAAACTTAGGTGATAAAGACTTAGATCTTTGGAAAGGTGACTAGAGGTGCCTATAACCGGCTCTAGGAAATACTCTTCTTTATGCTAGAGGTGCCCGAAATTGGCTCTTGTATGCATAAAAAGAATATCAAAAGAAATAAGGAGTTAAGAAATAGAAAACACAATACTTGAGGTGCCCGAAATTGACTCAAGGAATTGTTGTTATAAGAAGATTACACTAAATCCAAGTCTATTTGTCTTAAACTTGGAGTTTATCTAAGAAGGTCTTTAATCAAACTCATCCACAAAAACGCACACACACACTAGCCTTATAGTTTGTCTTCTAGGTATACCCTTAGGTAACCAAAAGGTTAAGTCTAAAGAATAGACATAGTTATGGTGAGAAGAATAGATGGAAGCATAAGACCAAAAAAGAATAGAGTTTGACAAATTGATGGTTTGCATTTCTTGACGATAAAGAATAGTTCGAGTTTGGGGGTGTGATAAGTGTTCAACTCACTATAACTTTCTACACTTTTCATGGGCATTTATCATCAAATCTACACCTACTTGAACCAATGCATGTGCTTAATGTGATATATTTAGGGATTGTGCCATTTGAAATAATATTTTTAGAGAAGGCATACTTTACTGCATTTTCATATCTGTACAGGAACAAGTATTGTCGAGGCAGCAGAATGATGCCGAGGCAGTGTCTAATACCGAGGCAACAAAGGAGAAAAAGCAATATGGCTGACAATTGAAGGAGAAAAATGTGGAGAATGTTGTTGAACAAGAAGCCCAAGAATCGGAGCTGAACAACACAAGAAAAGCCCAAGGACAAGGTCACGCGGGAAGAAACCTTCTAGAAGATTAAACATGGAAATATTTACCCTATGTACATAACTTGTTCCTTACTCCAAGTTGTACTCTATTTAGGAAAGGTTTGTCCTAGGCCAAGCCTATATAAGGCATAGCCGTCCTAGGGGTTAGACACACATACATAGATCTAGAGAACCGAATCTTGAGAGAGTTTTAGGAACAATTCTCCCTATCATGTTCTAAGTCTCTTAGGGTTTGGTGAAGGTTGTTGAGTATTTGTGAGAGAAGATTGTATTTTGCTTTTTGTTTCAATGCAATGAAATATCAAGGTTTGCTTACTCTTTGTCATTCGTTGTTTTTGCATCCAAGCTCAGGAGGAATGTTTGTAAGTAATCTATTTGTCTAGACTCGGAAAAGTTAGACTCACGAAAGGAGTAAATATGGTATTCAACTTGATTGGAGGATACTAACTCGGCCTAGGGATAGGTTAAGAGTTTCAGTAGCTAAAAGAAGTGTGAGATTGGTTGTTGGTTATAATTGATTAACGCTGGGAGGTAGCATAAAGGACTGACCTTCAACAGTGTTTTGACTTAGGGATAAGCGGAGCGATTCAAGGACACTTTGCCGAAGTTTGGTAAATCTGCCCAAGAGCAAGGGATTGTCGCGGCAGAGAACATTGTCACTGTCGAGACAGTATCTGCAGTACTGCCGAGACAGTGTAATGCAATTGCATTGGACAGAAACAGATCAATCGAATCCACTATACAACACAACTAGATCCTACCCTCTCTCCCATATTTAATCTCTATTTAATTAGTTTAATTTAGTTTATTTAATTTAATTAATATCTAAATTTATCTGTGTTTTTACTTTTATTTTACAGAAGCAAGAAGACGAAGGAAGGATATTAAGTATATCAATCCCTGAGGAGACGATAACTCGATAAATACTTATCACTTATTACTTGACGTGTATACTTGCGCTCCAATTGCGCATATTCAGCACGCATCAGAAGGGAACCAAATACCTTGTCAGTTAAATCCGAAGACTGCAATTCCAATTCCAATCCGGCTTCAAAGCTTGAATCAGGTAGGCCGTCGCCATTTTCATGAAAGTTTTTGCCTTCAAAAACAGTTTACAAACATTCCCTGCATAATCTCCATATTTGAGATGATCCTAAATGCAATAACTTGGTGATCCCATTGTCATCATCAAATACATCATCCGAATAACAGACGCATTTTCGACACAAATGTCACCCTCTAGGCTGCAAAAAACATAGTCGCCGAATGGCCAAAACAAACTCTCTTTCGACAGATCTTCAGCATGTTCCATCATTTCGACACAAACTAGTTTTTAAATCTTGGGCTAGTTGAGAAGAAAAGCCATCAGCAATGACGTGTGGAGAAGCCATGCAGCAGTGCCAGAAATGCATCAAGAATTCTATACGGAAATGTGGTTCACTATTTCAGTAAAAATTAGTAGCCTTGGTATGTATGATATCGTGCTTGGAAATGATTGCAAGCGTTGGTGGGCACTCAGTGTAATTTTACAAATTGTATAATATTATATTATACAAATATAATATAGATACTAGCTTCGAGTAGTTTAAAAATACTCGTATCAAGTTTTGTTAAGTTTTAATTTTAACTCTCATAATTCTCAATTTTTATTTACCATCCTTTCTTATTTTTTCTTCACTTAATACACATAAACTAAGAATTACAACCACATATATAGGAAAATTAAACCGCCATTCCTTACCGTCCATGTTGCCGTGTATATTGAATCCAATTTGAGATGCCATATTTTGCTTTACTGTCACCGTTATCTTTGATTTGTCGTCTATCTTTTGCTTAATTTCTAAGCAATTGTAGTGCCACGTTTCATTCTTCTTCTGCTACGGTATTTGAATTTTCTTTTTAACACTCCTCAAATTCAATTTCTTATATCGAACTTTTCTTTCTTCAATAATATGTCTGCAACCTTTTTTATGACTTCCTTAAAACTTAGTTTCACTCTCAGCAAAGAATAAAAAAGTGAAATATCTTCAGTCTTGTAATCAGTATATTTTTCTAGAACTTTTATTTTTTTATATAGATATTTGAATTTTAGTTGGTTGTACTTAAAATATTTTATGCCACTTGTAACGATTTTTTTAAAAAATATAATATATAGGTTATATAGGTTTAGAAAATTAAGTGACCGTAAAAAAGTACTGTCGTTAAAAAAAATTATTCTCTTGTGAAAATTGAGAATTTTCGAAAATCAAAAATTTCAGATATGTTTTAACAATTGGAGAACAAAATTGATGAATTAAGAATTTAAAAATGGGGTTTAATTTAAAAAATTAGAGAATTTAAAAATTTATATTTAAATAAAAAATTAAAAATTTTAAAAATTAAGGTTTGGAAATAAAAAAATTATTTCAAAATAAAATTAAAATTTTTGGAAGGAATGAGTCGTCACCAATTATTTTGATAGGTCAGACACCGTTAAAATCAGAGATTTTACAAAAATAGGATCGAGAGTTGATTATGGAAGAAAATTAATTAATACCTCATACCGCTCAAAAATTAATACCTAATCGAATATATTTTACCCTAAATTGGAAATTTGCAAGTGCTTCTTATTAATTTATTATTCATTTAAAAATGCGAATAGATTTTAGAGACTTCAACATTCGAAGGTAAGTTTTTAAACCGCCACCATTACGACTGATATTGGCATTGCTTACGATCGAATATTTGAGGCACCACATTAAATAAAATTGATTGATATGTTAAATGTGTAAAAAAAATAAATATATCTACAAGCAGAAATAAGTAAAAAAAAATTAAAAGTGTAAAAAATTAAATTACAAAAAATTGAATACTAGAAAATTAAATTGTGAAAAAAAATAAAAAACAAAAATTTAAATTATTACACTAAACGGGCCGTAAATAATACGGATCATTCTCCGTTACAGGTGATCGTAAAGCTGATGTTGAACGAATAAATAAATAAATAATGGATAGACAATATAAAATAAAGAAAATAAATATGAATATATATATATATATATATATATATATAATATAATATAAAAGGATGCAATAAATAGATTAGTATTTGATAAATACCTAATATGACTTGTAATAAATTTATAAAACTTATAATTAAATAAATATATAATAATACACATAAAATAAATATAATACACAATAAAACAATTTATATATGATGAAAGGATAAAAGAAAATATAACAGATAGTAAATATTTTATTATATAAAAAATATATGGTATAGGTATGTACTATATAAAATATGGACCAAAATATTAAAAACAGGAACAGAGGGGTAAATTTTAAACAAAAACAGAATTAAAAAATGGTGAAATTGAAATGTAAAAATAAATTATGGGGTTTGAAAACACGATTTTCCCATGGACGAAAGTCAAACGCCTCAGAACTTGAGGGACTAGCCCTATAATTAACCCATTGACCCAAATGAGCAGATCATTTCCCGGATTCGGGTCACTACCCAGGTCAAGGGCATTAAAAACGTAGTTTTTCTTTTAATATATATACAAAAAATTGAGGTTAAAAAGTTTTCTGATTTTATTCTTCTTTGGTTTTGAAAACTGAAGGAAAGATGAGAGAAAAAAAACTCTCTGGATTTAAGAAACCCAACACCTTTTTTTTAAAAAAAATGGGCAACCAAATCGTCGCTTCAACCGCCTCAAGCTTTTTCCTGTGTTTTAAAACTAGAAACGAACTCCAAATTCATAAAGAAATAAACCCCTCTTTGATGTGAAATCTCGTACCAAAACCGATTTCTATTCTAAACTAGTGTTTTAAACAAAATTTGTAGAAATTGAAAAGGGAGAAGATGAAGGAAGTGAAAGAGATGGCGACGGGAAATCATTCTCATCGAAAGGTAAACCCTAAGCTATTTTTTCAGATTTTTATTAGAACAAAAAAGCTTTGAAATTTCACCTTCTATTGATCAGTTTGCTTGAATACCCCATCTAGGGTTTACAACGTTTGTGATTTTGGCGTTTTATAGCCACTATTACACTATTTAAAAAAAACAAATGAAATACAAAAGATTGATTGGTTGTTGATTCTGAAATTCCTCTTTTGATTTTGTTTCTTTGTGATTGATGGAATTCGTACGAGAGGAAGATGGTACCATTGTTCTCACAATGCAACCAAGTTTCCTTTCATCAGAACAAACCATCTAAATCAAAACATGTTTAGTGCTCTATGACCAAGCCTCTGAGTGTTTCGGGGACAACCCCCTAAGCTCGAAACCTCTTAAACTATGGAGCTTCTCCAAAGGTAAACCAGGATATGTTACCGATGGAGCAACCGTGGTCTGCATTCTAGCAATTGCAACTTGAAAACTCATGCTGTCACTTGAACTAACTGAGATATGTCACCGACAACTGACACAACAGAAGGAACTGTTGGCGGTTTAACTAGCGATACAATAGGTGGTGGTGGCAAAGATGGTAACTCTTCCTCTTCACGCACTTTCTTTTTGTTAGTAATGGATCGAGTGTTCACTCTAAGCTCTCTACGGGGTCCCATACTACTATTACTATGCAAAAATAATATTTAAAACAAAGTGAGTCAATCAAAAGCAAGGTGCCAAATAGCTCAAGTTTTTAACAACCAAAACTAACAGTAGTGCATCAATAGAGACCTATGTAAAACATACTTTTACCAGTAACAATAAGCATATCATAATTTATCATGAATAACATTTGAAGAAAATACAGTACAGATCATCAAAGCATATTAAACACTTACCATGCATCACAACATATCATATTCAATCAATAACATATTCTAAATCTCGTAAACCTAACAAACGTAGGCTATGATACTAAAAATGTAACTCCCTCAACCCGTTCTAGACACCACCTGACTCGAACGAGTTACACGAGAAATAGCGAGGTTAATACGAAGATTCACCTTTATAAACGACTCTAATTTTTATGTCTATATTTTAATTTTATCTTATCTAGATGCTTTAATTAGATCCTACATGTTCATGCACGGACTAAGTTCAATTGCAACAGAAAACAATAAGAAACGAGTCTTAATTTCACCAAACAAGTTTTAAGGACCTAATTGTAATTTTTCAAATATTTAGAGACTAGTTGTGAATGTAAAGTTACCAATTCTTAATTAAGTTTATTATATGTTTAAATCTCAAATTTCAGCTTAAAACGAGATCTACAAGTCATTTAATCGCATGCTCAAGGTTTAGTGACATAAACGAAAAGTTTCAAACCTTTATTCAGTCTATAACTATCTTAACGGCCAGGTCTATCGAAACCTCTTCTCCTTATTTTGATATTGAGGTAATAACAAGATAAGTATCTAAATGATGATTAAGTGGTTTGATACTCCTTCGATGTATCGCTAGATGCCTTGCGCGACAAGCCCGCGTTTCGATACAACCATAACCTCGTTTTGATACCATTTGCTACTATAAAAATCGGTATCTAAACCATGGCCAAGCGTTTCGATACGCATGTTTGTGTTCATGTACTGTTTTGATACCAATTAATGTGTTTTTGATACCCAAACTAAGTTTCCCAGAATTTTATGCCTACGTATCGATATCCTATGAAGAGTTATCGAAACCTTCTACCCAGAAAGTGCAGATTTCTCAGGTTTCATGCCTTAAACGAAATTCAAATTCTTTTTAAATACATATAAGTACCTAAAAGGCATAAACCACATCTCACAACATCTATATACAACATCACTTAATCCCATAAGCAAAACACACAACAGATATACATACCTCCATATTGACAACATGTGATAAGATAACTTATAATTATCATCAATTGAATTGCAAAATACCTCATTAACATAAAAGTATACCAAATGGAAAATTCAAAATCCAGAATATCCAAAAACACATAGGTTCACAATTACATTGCTCTCAACTACCTAAGGTTCGCAACTTTATAAATAACATACTTGAGCTAAGAAAATATAAAATAGGCACGTTCAATTCTCTTGTTTCTCGATAGTACCTAACGTTGATTTCTCAGCATTACAGGTAAAAGAGAGTGGTTAAGCCAAAGCTTAGTGAGTGATATATAAAATGTATGTAAACATCTTGCAATTTAGACAATATAAGCTTTTAATTCTTCAATTACAACAACCAGATAATCAAATTTACGTGCCAACGATCGTAAATTTTTTTCTCTCACTCTGACCTCGTCGAGTGCTTAACCATTTCTTTTGATTTCATTTATTATTGCTTTCACACGGTTAATATAGTCATCTATGTTTTTTGTGTTTCTCATTTTCAACATTTCAAACTCAGATCTGAGCGATTGAAGACATCCCTTTTTGTTTTTTCAACTCCTTCAAGTGATTTTTCGAAGTTTATCATGCTTTTTTTGCGGTTGTTGCTTCTACAATTTTCTCAAAGTTGGATTCATCTACTCTTGGAAAATATAGTACAACAACCTTTGGTATTTTTTACGAGTATCTTTTAGTGCTATTTTCTCCTTATTTATTAGAACTGCTTCTGCTACTGTATTTTTCAGTTTAGTATATCCTTTGATAACGATGTCCCAACATTCTAGTGAACCGAGTAGCGCCTTCATTTGAATACTCCAATTGTCATAATTTGTCTTTTTCAATCTCGGAATTTGTAGTTGAATCATTTTCTCCATCTTCTCTTGAAGTAAATTTGAACTCAAACTCTGGCTTTGATACCACTTGTTAAAAGCGTTGGAGTATAATAAATTTAATTTCACAAATCATATAATATTACTAATACAAAACAAAATACAATTACAATACAAATACTAGCTCCGGCTAGTTTAAAAACACCCACACCAAGCGTAGCTAAGATTTAATTTTAACTCTCTTAATTATCAAATTTTACTCACCACCCTCTCTTATTTTTTCTTCACTTAATACACACATAAAATAAAATTAACACCCCCCACCCCCCATATATATATATATGAAAATTAAACCGCCATTTCCCGTCATCCATGTTGCCTCCTATATTGAATCTAATATCAACGACCATATTTTGCTTTGTTTTCACTATTATCTTTGGTTTGCCTCTTATCTTTTGCTTAATTGCTAAGCACATTCAATTCTGGTTCCACGTTTCATTCTTCTTCTGCCACTGTATGCTTCATCCATTTGTTTGTCGACTTAGGGAGTTCAAATTGAATTTGATTTCTTAAAAAAACGATATGAGAAGTTTTTGCGCCATCTTTGAAGAAGAATCGATCGATGGAGGGCTTCATTACCGAGAAATGGAGAGCAGAATGTGACACATAGAACTGAAATTGGAGATGATATGGTGGACTGTTGATGACACAGTAGCCATAGAGCTAGAAGAGAGTCTACTGCTCCGCGTATGGAGTTGCCTGTGAGCACAATTGAGTCCACTTTTCCTACTAATGTCTAAATTAGCCTCACCTTGTTAAATATGACCGATGCGATTTTTGCAGAATGCGAATTACCTTAACTATTCGTATTCAGACCGATATGATTTCTAATATAAATAAGACCCCTTCCCCTTTATTGGCACCAAAATCTCTCCTCTTCCTTTCTTTAACCCTAAATTTTTAGTGATGACAAACATGTTTAACCAGATTAGATAAAAAACATGTTTTCGAACAGTGATGACAAAATGTAAGTTATTTTTTTTAATTATCAATTTTTTGTTAATTTTGTTAATTTTTAATTGTTATGTCGAGACTAATATAATTTTTATTATTTAATTATATTTTAGGATACTACTGGACATCAGTTAGAGGTATCTTATACTCGATTGAATCTAGGATCATTCCCTTTCCTAGAGGAGTATATTTCTAGAGTCAACTTTGGGCACAAGTCTAAAATTATTGGTGGTGCAAAATTAGATGTTGATTTAATTAATAATCTAATAGAGAGCAGCGGAGGTCAAAGACACACACCTTTCACCTTTCATGCCCTTTCATGCGGTGAGGTGACAATAACTTTGAAGAACATGTCAAATATTACCGGTCTACTAATTGATGACAACGTTATTATAGTTCACAATAGTGGAGACTAACTTTACCTTTCTTTACATTTGTTGTGTGTTGCACCGAACTGCATGGATAATGGGTTGGTGTAATTACGATGTCTTAAGGAAAATTTCAGTATTTTACTAAATGACGCTAGTAAAAAAATGATCATAATTTTTTTAATTACTAAAATACTTCAATTTTTATATACAAATATTTTTTTATGTTGTTGTAAGCATATGCCTATACTCATATTTTACCAATAACTGACGAGATATTGATACCGAATAAAGTACAACTCATCTTTTACTCTACAGTTGAGTGGCATTCTAGAGATAGAATCTTATGAAAATTTAGTTGTGTTCAACGCATTCCTCTAGAACCTCTAAATTTTGATGCACTACATCGAATCACTAGACAATGAAAGCTTGAGGTAAATAAATTTGAATTTGTTAAATCTTTTATACATTTTATCATATTTTATTTTATAACATATAAATAATTTTTTATTTTATTTTATGTGATAGTTTAATTAGGCAGAGCATCACATGAAGTGAATTACTCAATGGATGGAGATGAATAATCTTGGACGACAACCATTTCATGACTACGTATTTTTTAGGCGAATGTTAGTCCTGATTATTTTATTTGATTTTGTTCAAATGGGAAGTCATATCTATTGACTCCGAATGAGAGAGCGGTGGTGATTGCATGTTTGCAGTGAAATCTTCCTTGTACTTAACATACTAGGGGATCTTGTACAACTACAGGCGATGCTTCGTTGTTTCACTAAAGAAATACTTCTTCCCCAACCATCCTTGGATCATCTCAATAAACACCAATGGTTCAATCACTTGGACCTCCTTTTTTCCGTTCTACGTAGTCATCACTTAATTGGTTTGGTCCCCGCCAGAAGTTTTTTTTACTCATTTTATTGAGAATCCATTCGATTCATTCTTTAGTATGATGGGTGGGACATCAAATCTTCCGGCAGAAATGGTCGCTTTGTATTTGTTTCTAGCTTTTCCACCTGAATATGACCCAGTTTTGTTCAATAAACATCGCCTCAATCTTTATTCTATAAAAGTGGGACAGTTCGAACAACATTGTTGAATAATGAGAGAATATTAATGATAACGAAGACGATGGCGATGGTAATGATGATGAGCCTATAATAGAGTTATTATATCTTCGATGTAATCCTGATCGATCTCTCCGTTTCTAGGTTGTGGTAGCAGGGTACATTGGCATCATTAGTTTTTTTTTTATTATGTTTTGTAATTTTTAATACTTTTATAATAAAATTAATTATTTTATTTTTTATTCAATATTTCTTCAATTATTTTGTAATATACATTCTCTAATTCAATACTCAATTTTAAAATAAACATTTTAAAATAAACATTTTAAAATAATAAATTAAATTATTTTTAAATAATTTAAAATAATAAATTTAAATATTTTAAATTATTTATAATATATGTAATTTTACGTTATACAAGATGCGAATTAATTTTTTTTTGACATGTTAACAGTAATTACAGTTGTGCAGGACGTGAATTATGTACATAATTCGCTTCCTATACAGCACAAACTACTCACTATATATTTCACCCTGCTTCTAATTTACAAACAACAATTCGCTTATGATTACACATTATAATTCAAATAGGTTATACATATTTGATTATATTGTACCTACTAATATTAAAAAAAATAAAGTATTCAAAAAAATATAATGATATTTTTGAATATTATGATTTGTTGAGATTTGTAGTTGCATTTGTTATACGCTATTGTTGAAATTTTCGTTACGAAGAGTTTTATCTTCTATATTTTTGCGGAAGATAAATGAAAAATCATAATATATGAAAGTGTAATCTTTTTTCGGGATCAAGAATACAAAAACTTGTTGAGGTTAAGATCAATATTCTTTGGAATATTTTTTTTTATCAAGATTGAGATATATTGTATCTGGTATCACTAGATACTGAAATCCTGGAGAAATTCATTTTCCAGGATATTATTTTGAACCTTTTGCTTGAGGTGAAGACCACCTTACTCACCTGGAGTCAAAGCTTCTACAATGTCAGATGAGATGAGAATGAAGTTTTGTTGTCGACATCGTTCCATCGATACACAAGATACTGTATATATGATAAATTGATATTTTGTTAGGATTTTATCAAATTTTATGTTAAAATATAATTGATATTTTATAAGGATATTATAAAATTTTATGTTGAAATATAATTGATATTTTATAAGGATGTTATAAAATTTATGTTAAATATAATATATAATGATACATGTTACATGATAGCAAATCGAAATAACTACAAATACTTTTAATTTAATAAGTCTAGTTAAAAATAAATGGAGGATGAATCTAATTTAATTTACTCGTATTTTATACTTAAATCAAATGTCAAATTTAGTTTCTCCATTATTTGTTCTCTTTTTTTGTCGTCTTTTATAATTTTCTCTTGACAATACAATTTTGTCTTTTAAATGATTGATATTATGGGAACCTGAGCAATTATCAAATACTATAGTTATCTCTACGTTAGTTACGCCAACACGTTTTTATGCTCAAAACATTCTTTGCATATCTCTTTCATCCGATAGTCTAAGTATATAATGTTCATCTAGGACTAACTCAAGAACTGGTATTTTGACAAGAAATTCTATGATTTTTATTTATCGAGACAATTACCACGGTTGAAATCAAGTCAAATAGATCATATTTTGTGATTTTTTATGGAAAATTTTGTATGCGCACTTCCACGATAAAAAAAATAGAAAATCGAGTTATAGGTTGGATCTTGTAAGTAAATGAAATGGACTTAAGATGAGTATTGCACGTTAATGGCGTGTGTAGTATATGTAAGAGTGAAATTGTGTTTTGTAAAGTGCGAATTCACCTACCATATTAGGAATCCTACAAAGCTGGCACAAATTTGTAACCTATAGTATGCAAATTCATACATATCCGTACAAATTCGTATTATAAAAGATGATAATTTGTTCCCTATGTAACAAAAAAAGCAAAGCAAGTTAATAAATGCTAAGAATAATTTATGTAAATGAAATTGAAATAAAACATATAAAATGGAAATTCGAAGATAATAGAAATTAAAGAAAACCAATAAAAGATCAAAAAACTTAGACCGAGGCCTATGCTACCACAGTGTCCTTAAAACAGATTCGTCCCCTCCCGGAGTTAGAATTTCTATGGGACGTCTGTCTCCCAAGAAAAAATGGTGGAATGCAGCAAAGAGAGCAACGCAACTTTGAGTGCAGCGACAAACTTTACAGAAGCAAAACAATATCAAAAATCTTGCTAGAGGATGTTTATGGTTTTAGTTGTTGGATTAAAATTCAATAATAGTGGGCACATATGTATAATGTATATTGCTATTATAAAATTTAACACGTAATTAAGTGACCAATTATGTTATACGTGTTATACGTATTAAATTATCATGGAATTAAAAGTGTAGATACCATAAGGTGTATTTATAATTTGATGAGGGGCAGAGTTATAAATACTTCAGAGTTGGTTATTAAATCAACTACTAGTTGGTTATTAAATCAACTATATAAAGGGTTATGGTCCCCAAGAATTAGGTCAACTTGTATATCTCTTTTCCCTGTCTGAGAGTTGTGCCGCAAGAGAAAACCTAACTTCTTGGAAGATCAAACCCTCTGAAAAAAACTCTATCGATTAATTCAGGTACGCTTCCGTATTCAGTTTATTTATTTTATTGTTCTTGATGATTTGACATATAGATCTTCGGTTTATATTCGTATTGAATATATTTTAATTCTAACAAGTGGCATCAGTGCCAGAATTATGTCAATTCATTGAGATCATAAGTTTTTGGTTTTAATTTATTGATATGATCTAAAATTATTATAATTTTATGGATTATTTATTTTGATATGATTTTATAATTAATCGTATGAAATTAAATTATATATCTGTCGTATTTTAAGAACAAATCAATTTGATTTGTTTTCTATGATTTTATTTTGGTTTTTCACCAATCCGGCCTTTTCCAATGGATTAACATTTATTGTTTCTATTTTCGTGGATTCAGTTTGATTTTACGTCCATGGGTTTGAATTGATTAATTAAGAAATCATAGAAATTAATCTAGATTTATATAAAGATTAGGTTTTGTCTGCATAAAAATTTATTTAATTTAATTTTTTTGGGTTGCTATTAATTGGAAATTAAATTTTAAGTTTGGATTCCAATTACTTCGATAGTAACATATTTACTTTATTTTTATGAAATATATATTTTTAAATATATTTTATTTAAATTATATGTTTAATTTGGTTGGATCAAAATTTTAGTTTTGATCATTGGATATTAAGTTAAATTCGGTTAGATCAAAATTTTAGTTTTGATCATTGGTATTAAGCTAAATTCGGTTAGATCAAAATTTTAGTTTTGATCATTGGTATTAAGTTAAATTTGGTTAGATCAAAATTTTAGTTTTGATCATTGATATTAAGTTAAATTCGGTTAGATCAAAATTTTAGTTTTGGTCGTTAATAATAAAGAAAAATATAATTAATTTCGGCTTTGTCATGATAAATTTATCATGATTCAAAAAAAATTATATTCAGGTTAACTATTAAAGCTTTATATTCGGTTTATGTCTATTAAGTTATGATTGAATGATCTTTTGACATGTTACTTTTAAAGTATATTGTTACTTTATGTAATTTATTTGGTTAACATATTCAGTATTTAGTTTTGATCATATGTTACTTTGGATTATAGAATATATATTTGGTATTGATATATTCAATTCGGTTTGAACAAAAATTTATTTTTGATTATTATATTATTATGATTATGTTAAAGTTTCAAGTAATTATTATACGAATTACTCACTTGTATGATATTTTTGTATTTTGTTTTTAGTTAAAGATTAAATGTTTTGATCGAACTTAGTTTTGGTAAAAATATATTTAAGGAATTTTTGAAGAACAATCAAAGATTTCGGTTATTTGGATTCTGATAACCCCATTAAGACAACCTTAATTTGGTTTATTTTGAAAAATCAAGTATTATCAGAAATTTCAACTTTGACTGTTATAAATATTAAGTTTGAATATTGCTATATTTATGTTATATATTTTAAGATAAATTAATTGAAGCATTAAGTCATCAAAGTGATTTTTATTGTGGAAATTATTTTATTTTAAAATATAGAAGGTTTTGTGCATGTAATTCAGTTTATGCTAATGTTAATCGGCCCAAAGGAAGATTAATAATTAGTAATGTTACATGTGCATCTGTGGTAATAAACATGTGATAATTATTCAGTTTTATATGTGAACAATAAATCGGTCCAAAGGAAGATTTTTGTTTAACATATTCTTATTATCAATGTTTGATTATTACATCAAGATATCACTTACAAATTAATATTTTTTTAAAAATATTATTGGAGTGTTGATGTTACCTTTATTCAAATTTATTATTATTTTGGTTATCTTTTATATTGAGTAAAAGATAAAATTAAGAAAAATATTTTTAAACAATTAAACTCATATTTTGGCTTCGGATATCTAATATTTTAATAGATTAATTGAAACATAATGTCACCAAAGTGACTGCTTTTGTGTAGATTAGTTTATTTAAAATATTAAGATAATTATAGGTCTTTGTAATTCATGCGTTTATTAATTGGCCCAAAGGAAAATTAATATTTGGCCGAATTACAACGACAACTGTGGCGATAAATGTGTGACAATTATATGGTATTTTATGTGAATAATACGTTAGTCCAAAGATTAATCTATTGTTTGATATAGTTTATTGTCAATGTTTGATTGCTACAACAAGATTGCCGCTTACAGTTAATATTACTGTCCAAAGACTTGATATTAATGTTGTGCTTGGTATCTTGAGGGGAACTAGCCATTATTTTGAATTTATTGTTTACTTATAGATATTTATGTGAGCTTGTTTATTTACTTATTTTTGTTTTATCTTTAGATGATTTATCTTTACTATCATAATATCTGTTGAATACATTCTATACTTATGTTTAGTGAAATTAATTTCAAGGAATAGAAAAGACACTTATATATAGTATTTGGTGGTATGAACATAGAACTTGCACTAAGTGAATAACAACTTGCACCTCTCACGGCGGTAAACATTCATAAATAGGATTTTGAGAGGTGAGTTTATTCAAGTTGCATAAGTCTAATGATCATAAAGTATAATGTTTTATAATTTTTTAGGAGCACAAATCTACAAAAAAAATATTCATACTAAGGGTTTCCTTGATAAAAAAAAAATAATGTTAATTTTTTTAAGATTAATATGACATCATTTTTGGTTTACTTGATGTCTATTAAGTATAAGGATCAAGAAAATGTGAGGGAATATATTATATTGCTTCAAAACTTAAGGCACATAAGATCAAACTTTATAACAATTGTTTGCTCTTATAATTTTAGTATAGCTTCCTATACAGTTTAACTAATTCAAAATAAGTTACAATTATTAAAGGAGAAATAAACTTCAAACGAGATTATTTATCATTGTGTTAAAGAGGAAGAAAAGTTGAAGCATTATAATTGTAAAAATACTCAATCAGTTAGTGCTCTTTGGTTAGTGTCTCTAAGAATAAGGGCAATAAAAAATATATTAGAATGAAGTTGCTAAGGGTCCTGCTCCAAAGGAATAATAATAAGGTATAAAATGTTGATTCTTTTGTATAATCTAGAATACATGTAAAGAAATTAAACTTCAAAAATAAGCAATTACTTAGGCTATTTTGAGTGATCTATGGGCTGTAAATTTTATGATCCCACAATTAAGATTATTTTAATGAGAGATTTATAACATTTTTAGGATGTTGAGTTTGGAGGGAGAATAAGATTAGATACATTGTTGTTAAGGAGGAATTGGATATTAATTTAATTCCTACTATTACTTTTCACGATGTTTAGGTTTTCACACCTATCATTAATGAAAAGTGAATCAAGTACATCAGCAAAACAATGTTGAACAACTCTCGTTCAAGATAAGGTAATTATTTTTTAGAAGAAAAAACTCAACAACCTAAAAACAACCTAAAAAAATGTGTCTTTAAAGATATCCATGAGAGGAAAGAGAAATACTATTGAGGATTATTACTTAGTATTTCATCAAGAAAATAAAGATAATAATGGAATGATAAAAGACAACCTAATCAGTTTCTTTTATCAAACCATAAATGTTTTAACTCTCAAAAGTGGATTGATGTTATTCAAAAGAGTATAATTTTATACAAGACAATAAAGTTTAAGAACTTGTCGCATTACCTTAAGGTACAAACCAATTGGTTGTAAATTAATATTTAAAATCAATAGGGATGTAAATGATAATGTGGACAAGTATAAGGCATGTCTTGTATCTAAAAGATATACTCTAAAAGAATACATTGATTTTGTGAAGACTCTCTCTCAAGTTATACTGAAAGACTCATTCAAAATAATTTGACACTTATTGCTTTTAATCTTGAGTTACATAAGATGGATGTTAAGCTTGTATTTTTCAATGGCAACATTGAATAAATTAATTATATGGTGCAATCATTGATTTGTGTCTAATGATACAAAATTAATGAATGTAAGTTAAAGAAATTCATCTATGAGATTAAGTTTGACTCTCATTAATAAAATTATAAATTTTATATTGATTATCTCATTTGGTTTTGAGATAAATTTAGTTGAAAATTATATGTATTACAAGTTCAGTGGGAGTAAATCAAGTGACACTCATATTACTAAAAAAAAAAATTCAGTGCCCTAAAAGTAACCTTGAAATTTGTAAAATACAAAAGATTCCATAATTTATTGAGAATCTAATTTATGCTTAAGTATGTATGCATTTGGATATTGCGTACATTATTAGAATGTTAGACAGATATTTTAGTAAATCTAATATGAATTGTTGGATAGCAACATAGAGTTATGAAATAACTTTAGAGAACAAAATTTATATGCTCACATATCGAAGTTCTGGTAAGTTAGAGATCATCAAGTTTACAGGCTTCATTCTACTAGAATATTGATGTAAAAGACTCTATCACATGAGCTGCTAATTATAGATTGAATAGAAAGACCACTTCAGTTATTTTGTGACAATAAATATGCATCATTTATTCTATAAACAATAGGAACACTTTAAAATTTTAGTTCCTAGTTGTTAAAGAAAATTTAGAGTGTTTGTGTGTCTATAGAGTATGTTGGTACAGACTCCATAATTGCGCGCTTATTGAGAAACTATCACCCTAGGTCTTTCATGAGCACACTACTCATATGGGTGTAATATTATTTAAGTATATTCAGTTTTAGTGGGAGTTTGTAATTTTGATAAATGCTCATTCGTTTTAGACACAATTTCGGTTATTTTAGTTTAAGGTTAATTTCTGCAGAAATAAAGTTATTTTGGCTCATGCACACTCTGAATTCAGTAAAGTTTGATCTCACTAAAGTTTAGAAGGACCAGTTGGAAATAGGCATGTTCGGTTCACATTTACATGTAATTTCCATGCTACGCATCCATGATTGATCTATGTCATTTGATTATGTTTTTATACGTGACCATTGATGGGTCCAGTCATGATTGATATGATGAAGACCGCTTTGATCCTATATGAATATAATTGATGGACGAGATTGTTTTAGAATACCTATTATATGATAGCAAATTTTTGAGCTCATAAGGTTATATATTTGTCAAGAAACATATGTTGCCCAAGTGGGAGATTGTTGGATTAAAATTCAATAATAGTGGGCACAAATGTATAATGTATATTGCTATTATAAAATTTAACACGTAATTAAGTGACCAATTATGTTATACGTGTTATAGGTATTAAATTATCATGGAATTAAAAGTGTAGATACCATAAGGTGTATTTATAATTTGATGAGGGGCAGAGTTATAAATACTTCAGAGTTGGTTATTAAATCAACTACTAGTTGGTTATTAAATCAACTATATAAAGGGTTATGGTCCCCAAGAATTAGGTCAACTTTTATATCTCTTTTCCCCGTCTGAGAGTTGTGCCACAAGAGAAAACTTAACTTCTTGGAAGATCAAACCCTCTGAAAAAAACTCTACCGATTAATTCAGGTACGCTTCCGTATTCAGTTTATTTATTTTATTGTTCTTGATGATTTGACATATAGATCTTGGGTTTATATTCGTATTGAATATATTTTAATTCCAACATTAGTGTGTTGAGATATGAACAAGGGGTCTCCTTTTATAGTATTCAAGCAGGGAAAATGTTTAATACATAATTTATCTTTAATTAAAAAATTCCTGAAGAGTTACAACTTCCAAAATTAATCAGGAAGGGGACATTTTGAGCATGTAAATATACAAATTTTATCTACTTTTGTAGTAGATTTATATTTCACTTATTCTCAATTAATTTAACTAATAGAACCCACTCAAATTTAAGCTCTAAAATGTCTATGTACCATACCAATTTTCCAACACTCTATAAATAGATGCTAATAATGTTTGCAAAATTGAAACATCAAAATATTTTGTATTCAACTTTAAAACCCTTTAAAATTTAAGTTTTCGATAATGGCGAAAAGAGTAGAAGCTGCAATATATTACGATGGTGAGATGATTCATGATGCTGAAATATGTGTCATATTCTAGTCAACCAACAATGTTATGGTTCATTTTTCAAGGAAAAAAAAACAATGTATGGTTCATTCAAAGGCATTTAACATACGAAAGGTTGAGGAGACTGGTAACAAGGAAAATGTCCCATGATTCTAGGAGAAAATTATAGTCTTTGAGGTATCAATTATCTCTATCTTTAAATCCATTATATTTCACAATCTTTGATGTGAAGGAAGAAGAAGATGTACATAGAATCATGGATACACATAAAGATTATTTCTTGGGATGACCGATCGAGCTTTTTGCAATAATTTCTAAAAAACATCAGAGGATAGTTGAGATTTCAAATTGGATTCAAGCAAACCTTGACTTCAAACCAAATACTAATAGCTCAACAATAGGCTTGAGATAAGTCTTCAACCTTCTAACTAAAAGCAATGATGCTACTTCATATTTTACAAGTAAACTGAGTTATTCTTGTGCTTCGTGGTTCGACTTGGACCTTAACATGCTAGAAAAATAAAACTCAAAGTGCAATCCATATAATATGAATGTTGGAGCATCCAAAGCTATTGGATCATCCAACTCTGAAGATTTTAACTCATTTGATTTCGCGTCAAGCGGGCGACACTCAACATATACACCAAGTGCAAAGTGTATAGATGATTACTCAAGTAGCCATCACTCAAATTTTATCCTGGTTGTAAGGGCTTCATCATCTACGAGGCCATCCTACTTTCGATACTTTTACCGATGGGAGAGTTGAAATACAGGACAAAACTCAACTTATATCCCCAACAATGAGAACATAAATGATTTTTCATCGATAGAGGGATAGTAATCCAGAACTAACACATATCTTGCTATTGCACATAAGCCTCGTCAATAGTCTCTTAATAGGGTTACTATTGAAGAGCATAGTATGGTATATGTTATCGATAAATTAGAACTATTCAATTTAGATGGTAATAATATGGATCTAGAGTCACTTATGAAACATGTTCCTGAAGGTGATGAGATGGATTTATTTCCTGAACCACTCTCAGAAATTGACAAGCCAAAGAGTATGGAGGAGGATGCAGTCGATAAGGAGGAGGAAGTTATTGTACCACAACATTTGACTAGACCTTGTCACAACTAAGAATATTACGATCCACTATCAAATTTCACAAAAGTGGATATAGAAGGATTTTATACTTTAAAATTTCCAAAATTCTCACAATTGGAGCAGTTCAACAAATGGAATGATGGTGACCTAAGAATTCGCATGGTGTTCAGGACAAAGAAACTTCTCGAGGCTACAATCAAGCACTACAACATTTGTAACTCAGTTACGTCAACGATAAATCACAAGATACGAAAAACCTCATACATGTTGGGTTGCAAGCCTCAGTCAATATCATGATGTGCATGTGTTGGTTGATTATATCCTCTCACTACTCAAATCAAATTCACATATATTAGTACCGACATATATAATAACGATTAATGAACATTTTAAGTATCAGTTTTATACGATAAGGTATGTTGTGCAAGATACCGTGCAATCCAATAAATATATAATCAATAAGAGGCATCGTATAATAGGTTGTACACAAGGTTGAAGGTGATGTAGAAGTACAACCCAAGAATCACTGTAGAACTTGAGACGAAACCAAGATACTCAAACGATCGGGTTATACCTGGTGAGTGTCAATTTTTTCCTTGTTCTAGATATTCTCGCACTGTGTAAAGGTTGTTCGCCATTGCAAGCCGATGCTATAGATTGACGGAATATTCTTATATGTAAGATACACATAGATACTTTTAATCCTAGTTGCAAAAGACGATAATAGAAAATGCATTCTTATCACGTTTATAATTTTTGAGAAGGAAAATATCCCCTCCTGGACATTTTTCTCACCAAACTGCATATGAATGTTTTACGCCGAGTTTTATGGTCAAGACATGAATGTATCTGTATTATTTTAGATCGATGTGCATGGATATAGGGATCAATCGAATATATTATGCAGTCATGAGAATTTTTGTATATTCATAATTGATATTGTCTTCTCCATATTGTGGCCAACTATTATTAGCGGTATAAAAATAATGTTGAGCGTATAATGGTTCTTTGTATGGGTAAGAGTTTGGATGTCAAAATTATTATTTAATGTTAGTTTTATTGTTTCTAATATACTAATTTTGTAATTGGATAGGGAACGCACACAAAGTGAGTTAAGTATAGGAACTGCTTGAAGATTTTAAAATGTCTTATATGATCAAATTTATTAACAATTATAATCATGTGCTCATATACTTTAACGTGAAATTGAATTTAAAAGGAAAAATAAACAATAAACTAGCACAAAATTATATCAAACATTAGTATAGACCCATGTTATCATGGCTAGATAACATTTTAAATGAGATTACTACGCCAGTTAAGATGTCTTATACGCTCAAATTTATTAACTATTATAATCATACGTTCATGTACTTCAACATGGAAGTAAATTTATAAGGAAAAATAATCAGTAAACTAGTATAATATCACATAAAATATGAGTATAAACCCATATTATAATGGGATTCATATAAAAAAATATGTCAAAATAGCTTTTTAAACGTGTTTCCTAATGTAGGCGTGTAAATGAACTTCGCGATTGTGTGCAAGTGTACACGTTCAAGTTATAGTATAAATGTATCGAATCCACAAAGATTGGTGCGCCTTTCGGATTTTAATCTCTTGCACTGTAAAAATAAAAACATAATTTGTTTAGAATGTGGTATCAAAATAAACTAAAATAATAAATGAGCAAATAAAATAGTTGAGATAATGATTGAGAAACGAGGCTGGGTTATTCCGAATTATGAATGACTGTCGAATGATTTCGTCTTCGTGAATGGGTGCTCGCACCACCCTACTTGCCGAGACAATTGGGCTCAATCGATTGCTTATGGCATTTCTCCGAGTTGTCAGTTCGTAGATTGTTTGGGCAATGGCGACGAGGGAATTGCCTGGGCAGTGCTGGGCAACTATCCTTGAGGTTCGGCAAAGCGTAGCTTTTCTTAGCCGTTGAAATCCTGCACTTATCCCTAAGCCGGATTAGTTCTTTCACACTTAGATTGAACCATATCTACTCGTTTCATGAATCCAATCCTCCCGAATCTGGATAAATAAATTGTTTGTCGAGTCCTCTCCCGATTCTCTAGCAAACAAGTTTAATTGTCAAGAGTAGATAAACCCCAATTAAGAACACACCAAACACTTAAATAAAAACAAACTAAATATTCATAACATAGAAATAACCCAAGCCAACTAAAATTAGTTCATGGCTGGGCAATAGTTGCCAAATAACATTCCTCTCATCACTCAAAATAAAAAGAGACAAAGAAAAACAACTGTCACTTTCTTCCTCTCGATCTCTCGCTCCAGCCTTCTCTCATCTTCTTAGACGTCAAGCCCCCTTTTTATGGAGATCTTCGGTCAACAAAGTTAAAGGAATAATATAGACATAGAAATAATCAAATTAGAATATTTCCTTTTCTAATATATATTTCCTTCTTTGCTTGATCTTTCAATCTTTCCATATCTTCTTTCCATAGATAGCTATCTATCAAAGATTTCCTCCTGCAAATAAATAAATAAACCACAACAGCATCTTTTCTACCGAAAATAACCAAAAATAACCAAATATGGAAATAAAGTGACAATTAATTAATATGCATGAAAATATGAACTTGTAACTAATTAAATGATTAAATAAAACAATAACCATGAGTAAAAAGGGAACTAAAAACAGTAAATTATAACACTTAACACCCCCTAAACTCAAGTTGTTGCTTGTCCTCAAGCAAATACAAATCTATAATTAATTGCTAAGGCATTTAGTCTTCAACACATGCTTTAAAGTTTAACTTCCAATCCTCAGAACTGGGGCACAAAGTATGAATACCTTAAAGTTTTTCGAAATACAAAGAAATCTTCTAGAGTCAAACTATAGTACTCGTGATGTGTATGTGCATAGGGTGAACAAGTTGAGATTCAAGATTCTATGTGACAAAAAAGGTTTTAACAAAAATTGTCTGAGCATTAATATTACTAGAGCCGGTTTCGGGTACCTCTAGCATCTAAGCAATTTGTTCAAAGTTATCAACTAGAGCCAGTTTTTGGGCACCTCTTGTGATTCATTGACGCACACCAACTAGAGCCGGTTTTGGGCACCTCTAGAATGATATTGCTTATCTTCTTCTTTTTCTTTTCTCTTTTTTTAGATAATTGCCCAAGATTCTAGCAACTTAAAATCACAAAGTTTCTATCAACCAACAAGTCACAACCGTGTAAAAAGATTCAGCATCATAGTAAGATTCTAAATTCTTCCTATGCAAATCTAAAACTAAAGATAAATTCAATTAAGTGCAAATGGCATAATCTCATCATTGATTATCCATCAAATTCAAAACAAGTATATCAAATTGAAATTCTTGGCAATTAATGTATGCAACTATATGCAACATGAAGGATGATGAATGTAACTAATATGATTGACTCAAGGTGAATACCCCCCCAAACTCGAGATGGGCATTGTCTCCAATACATGCAAAAAGAAAAATAAAATAATTAAAAAAATATGAAAACGAACTAATTGTCACCTGTAGGCAACTTCCTTGTGTCCATCAATTTTGTTTTCTTTCCCATGCGTGGTGGCTGAGTTCCTACTACCGATTGAACTGGAACCTTTTCCTTTTCCTCCTCATCGCTAGAGGGACTCTCCTCGTCCGTCTCGGAAATGATATGGGCTTTGCGTTTTGATTTCTTTTGCTCCATGGGTGGAGATATCATTGGTTTTGAAATTGTATCATCGGAATCTTTAAAACTCTGCAACGAATCCGTGTCGCTTTGTTCTTCCACCGGCTTCTTCCCATTGTCAAGAACTTCAGTGTTTATGGTTGTGTTCGGTGCTGGAACAGGGGAAGATACCTTGACAATTTCGGTTGCCTTGACAGGAGTATTTTCTAGTGTAGGAGTAGTTGTCGTGGCAAAAGTGGTTGCCGTGGCAGCCAAATTGGCAGGAAATACTGGGAACGACACAATGCAGTCTGGAAATTTTTCTAGGATCACCTGATGCATAACATACGTGTTCTCCTTCATGAACTGCATAAAGTGTAGTTGTTCATCCTCCATTCGAGCCAATTGTTCGTTGATAGGGTGTAACATATCAGCAACTTGCTCCTTAATTCCCGATAGGATTACCTCTCCAAGTGCAGGGGCATCAGGACCTACCGAGGCAATTTTCGTTGCCTGGGCACTCGAAGATGGCATACCTTTCTTCAGCATTCGTCCTTCCTCCTTTGATTCCTCCTCTCCCATGACCTTCAAGCAACGTTTCTTTTTCCATCCTAGCCGAGGGGATAATATCTCATCAGTAGGCTCACGCGGCACCTTCTCCTGCATACACAACTGAGTTATTAAATAAGGAAAGAATAATGCTCCCACATCTTTTTGTCGGCAAGCGTATATCTCGTCACAAACGATTTGCCCCATGTTGATTGAACATTTCTGCAAAATAGAATGAATTAGCAATAAACGATTATATGATACTATCGAGTTATGCATTGTTGGCAATAAACAAGTTTGAATAAACTTATTTCACAACTTCGCTTTGGGTTTGAGTTGAATTCGATTCACTGTTCCTTTTAGAGATCACGTGTTCCATTCGTTGCCTTCAGTAGTGAGATCACGCAATACCTCTTCCGCTTTGTCCTCCGTCATCCTGTCGACAAAGAGCTGATGTTCATTACTCTTAATGTGCATGCCAAATAAGCTATTGATTATCGCGGCATCTAAGAAAATCTCCTTTCCACGAACAAAAACAAGTGGGTTATCTTGATTTGTGACATGTGCATAAAATTCCCTTAACCAAGTGACATTCAGTGGTTCTTTCTGCTGGCAAAAGATTTGCCACTTGTGATCCTTGATAATCTCATAAATGCTAGAACCGAGCCCATAGCCCTTGTATGACATATCATAGTCAAAACCTTGTTCTTCCCATACTTTCCGATTGGAAAATTTCTTGTTGAATCGATCCTCAATGCTCGTCGATGCAAATCTTCAGTAGGATGGCTCGGATGAAGAACTCTGATTTGCAACCTTCTTGATCTTCATTGCCATGTAGAGAAGTTTGAGAAATATAGGAAAATAGAACTTGGAGGTATGAAAGAAAATAGAAAGATGAAGAAGAAGGCTTGCTTAGGTTTATGGATTTATGGGAAGGAAGAGTGTTTGTATAGATTGTGTATGGAATCAAGAAAGAAAATAATGATGGAAAGAGTGGTGATTGGGTGAAGGTGGTGGCAAGGTAATTATGGAAAAAGGGAAAAGTTTTGTTTTAGGTTTGAAAGGGGAAAGAAGAAAGTTTTGGTGAGAAAATTTTTGGAAAGGTTTGGGGAAGACTTTTTGATTCAAATATGATAACTTCTTCAAATCTTTCCAAATATCAACCAAGTCTTACATGATCAAAATCTTCCTAAAATTAAAAAAAAAACAAGATTATTTAAATAATGAGAGAATAGTTATTCAATAAAGGAAATAAATAAAAACTAAATTATTAAAATACCAAAAATAAAAATAAAGAAAAAATGTCCAAATAAAATGCAAAAAAATTAAAAATTACTAAAGAAGAGCATAATTATGCTTCTTCTAAAGTAACCTCACCCTTTTCCTCTTCAACATTGGCATTGGTGTAGTGCTTCAATCTTTGCCCATTGACTTTAAACTCCCTTTCATCAATTGTGGACTTGATTATCACTGCACCATATGAAAATGGCTTAACAACTTCAAACGGTCCGGACCATCTGGACTTAAGTTTTCCTGGAAAAAGCTTCAATCGTGAATTAAAAAGAAGAATTGGTTGCCCAGGCATAAAATACCGCGGCATCAACTTCTTGTCGTGCCAACGCTTAGTTTTCTCTTTGTAAATTTTTCCATTGTCATAGACCATTGTACAAAATTCCTCAATTTCATTCAGGTCCAACAACTGTTTTTGACCAACACTCTCCCAATCCATGTTCATTGTTTTAATAGCCCAATATGCCTTATGCTTAATTTTAACCGGAAGATGGTATAATTTTCCATAGACGAGTCGATAAGGTGACATGCCCAAAGGATTCTTAAATGCCGTGCGATATGCTCAAAGCGCATCATCAATTCTAAGCGACCAATCTTTCCTAGAAGGGTTTACCACTTTTTCAAGGATGCTCTTTAATTATCAGTTAGAAATTTCTGTTTGCCTATTGGTTTGGGGATGATATGCCGTGGCAATTCAGTGTGCTACTCCAAGGTTCTGCAACATTTTAGCAATTAATTTATTATCAAAATGCTTACCACCATCACTAATTATTGCCCTTGGTATTCCAAACCGTGTGAAAATATTCTTGTAAAGAAATTTTCGAACAGTCTTGGCATCGTCTTTTTGGCAAGCTGCAGCTTCAACCCATTTAGAAACATAATCTACAGCAAGTAAAATATAAACATTACCAAAAGAAGATGGGAAAGGTCCCATGAAATCTATACTCCACACATCGAACAATTCGACTTCTAGGATATTTTGAAGTGGCATCTCATGTCTTTTGGAAATATTTCACGTCATTTGACAATGATCACATTGCGTGTAAAATTCATGGGCATCTTTATAAAGTGTCGGCCAATATAATCCAATTTGTAGCACTTTAGCGGTTGTTCGTGTTCTACCAAAATACCCTCCATAGGGTGAAGAATGACATTGTCGAAGCACATTTTGTTGTTCTTCCTCTGGAACACATCTTCGGATAACCTGATTTGCACATTGCTTAAACGAAAGAGGCTCGTCCCAATAATAATGGTATAACACATCTAGAAACGCATCATCAATCTCCCATGGATTATCTTCGTCGTTTTCTTCTTCCAACCTTGACAAATGATCGACCACCTGATTTTCCGTTCCTGTCCTGTCCTTAATCTCAACATCAAATTCTTGCAAAAGCAAAATCCAACGAATTAGACGAGGTTTGACATCTTTCTTAGCAATCAAGTATTTAATTGTCGAATGATCAGTATGGACAATTACCTTAGTACCAATTAAATAGGAACAAAATTTATCAAATGCAAACACTACTGCCAATAATTTCTTTTCTATGGTTGTATAATTTAATTGGGCATCATTAAGGGTTTTACTTGCATAGTAAATCACATGAAAGATATTACCTTTCCTTTGGCCTAAAACTGCACCTACGGCAAAGTCACTTGCATCACACATTATTTTGAATGGTAAAGACCAATCAGGTGGTACCACAATGGGTGTCGAGGCAAGTTGCTTCTTTAAATTTTGAAATACCGTATTACATGCTTCGTCAAAGTCAAAAGTTTTATCCTGCTCAAGCAAATTATACAAAGGTTTAGAAATCTTTGAAAAATTATGAATAAACCTTTGATAAAAACCTGCATGCCTGAGGAAGCTTCGAATTCCTTTGGTTGTGGTTGGTGGTGGCAATCCTTCTATAACCTCCACCTTTACCCGATCAACTTCAATTCCCTTGGATGAAATCTTATGACCGAGAACAATTCCTTCATCTACCATAAAATGGAATTTCTCCCAATTGAGAATTAAATTCGATTCTTCACATCTTGTCAAGATTTTTTCAAAATTGCCTAGGTAATTAACAAAATTGTCTATAAAAACAGAGAAATCATCCATGAAAATTTCTAAGAAATCCTCCACCATATCCAAAAAAATAGCCATCATACACCTTTGAAATGTTGCCGGAGCATTGCATAAACCAAACAACATTCTCCTGAACGCATACGTTCCATGTGGGCAAGTGAATGTCGTTTTCTCCTGATCACTTGGTGCTATGGCAATCTGGTTGTATCCTGAGTATCCATCAAGAAAACAGTAAAATGGTTTTCCTGCAAGACGATCAAGCATCTGATCAATAAAGGGCAAAGGAAAATAATCTTTTTAGTGGCTTTGTTTAACTTACGATAGTCAATGCAAACTCTCCAACCTGTAAGAGTTCTAGTTGGAAGCAATTCATTATTTTCATTGCTTACCACAATCATACCTCCCTTCTTCGGCACACAATGTACTGGACTTACCCATGTACTATCGGAGATAGGATATGTAATACCGGCATTAAGCCATTTGATGATTTCCTTCATAACAACCTCCTTCATAGCTGGATTAAGTCTCTTTTGCGCCTCAATTGATGGCTTATGATCTTCTTCCAAAATGATTTTGCGCATACACATCGCCGGACTAATACCTTTTAAGTCAGCAATCGTCCATCCCAAAGCTCTCTTATGCCTTTTCAATATGTTGATCAATTGCTCTTCTTGCTGTGGCTGCAACATAGAAGAAATTATAACAGACAATGAATCGTTATTTCCTAAATAAGCATATTTCAATTGCCCTAGCAATGGTTTTAGTTCTAGAGTTGGAGGTTCCTCAATGGATGGTTTTGAGATCTTAGCTCCCTTACCTGAATAATCAACTGGCTCGAAGAATTTACTAGGCCGACTCACTAACTAATTGGCTTCAGGCCGTTCTTCATCCCTTGGTTCAGCTAGTTCTTCATGTTCTTCCGGTTCGACAATGGAATTGTCGAGGCAATTTTCAAGAATATCATCTTCAACTCCAAAATTAAATTTGGTAGTTTCTTGGATGATCTTGCATTCCTTAAGATCATCCGCATGCTTAAGAGTACGAAAGACGTTGAGCTTGACTTACTGATCATTGACTTGCATCGTCAGTTCTCCTTTTTCGACATCAATCAACGTTCTCCCCGTGGCTAAACACGATCTCCCATGAATGATGGGTGCATGTTCGTCTGCTTTACAATCCAAAACAATAAAATCAGCAGGAAAAATGAACTTATCAACCCTTACTAATATGTCTTCAATCTTCCCTTCTAGATGTACATACGATTTATCGACAAGTTGTAACATGACTGTGATGGGTCTAGCCTTGCCAATTCCCAAACGTTCAAAGACTGATTTCGACATAAGATTGATACTCGCCCCAAGATCGCATAATGCTTTCCCTGCATAGTGATTTCCGATTGAACATGGAATTGTGAAACTACCTGGATCTTTTAAATTAGGCGTCATCTTATTGTGCAACATGGCCATACATCCCTCCGTCATGGCAATAGTTTAAAATTCGCCTAACCTTGTTCTCTTAGAAACAATATCCTTGAGAAATTTTGCGTAATTCGGCATTTGCTCTATCGCCTCGACCAACGGCAAATTGATATGCACTTGTTTTAGATTATCCAAAAACTTCTTGAATTGATATTCTTGTTTCTGCCGTCGAAGCCTCTGTGGAAAAGGTGGTGGCAATCGGATATCTTCAATCTTCTCATTCGTCTGGAATTTCAGAAAGGGTAATGTCAAGGCATCAGGACTTGCCGCGGCATGTTTTAGTTCCTCCTTTTCATCTTCTTTTTATTTTGGTTTTGGCTTCACTGGAGGTTCGTTTTCCTGCACAGATTCATCGTTAATCCTTAATCCACTTCGAGTTATGATTACCTTATATTGCTCATGGCCTATTCCCTTGGTAATCTTAGTGTTGCTAGGTAAACCGCCCGGTGGTCTTGTGTTCACATTTTGTGCAAATTGGCCCAATTGCATCTCCAAAGCTTTGAGCGTTGCTTCATGATTTTGCAACCGCATTTCAGCCCTGTTCATGAAAGCATTAGTTTTCTTTTCATTATTGACAATTATAGATTCAGTCGTTGTCATAAAAGCATCAAGTCTATCTTCCAAAGAACTAGGTAGCGTCGGTTGTTGCGGTAACTGTTGCCGAGGCATATTTTGCTAAAATCCTGATACTTGTTTGCTCGAACTCCTCTGATTGAGAGCGTTATTCGAGTTTCTCCAAGAAAAATTGGGATGCTTCTTCTAGACCGGATTATAGGTATTTTATACTGCATTGTTCCGATTATAATTCCCCACACAAAAACTCGACTTTGGATTCCGCAAACACTCAGAAGAATTATGGTCACCATAACATAAATCACAAAAAGAGTTCAATACCTTGATTTCCTTTGTGTTACTTGGACGTTGCATGTTCATAACCAGATTCGTTAAGGTAGCCAATTGTGAAGCAATTGCACTCGATGCATCACTGTCAGTGTTGTTCTGTCTAATTCCTCCTCGTCTAGCATTGGGGAATTGGTAATCATTCTTTTCCACGTGATTCGAGATTTCTATTGCTTCTTCTAACGATTTTTCTAAGAATACCCCATTTGCCGAGGCATCTAACATCATCCGAGTTGGCATATTCACGGCATTGTAGAACATCGTCACTTGAGTCCATAATGCAAATCCGTGCATGAGACATTTGCATAAGAGTTCTCTATATTATTCATATGCTTCGTACATCGCCTCGTCATCACCTTGTCGAAAAGAAGTGATTTCATTACGTAATCTATCAGTTAAGCTTATAGAACTAAATCGAACAATGAAATTATGACATAATTTCTTCCAAGTTTCTACAGAACTGGATGGAATACTATTGAACCACGTTTTCGCTCTATCTCTTAATGAATATGGGAATAATTTTAATCTTAAAAAATCCTCGTGAACTCCCTGAATCTTGAATGAATTGTAAATCTCTAAGAAAGACTTGAGATATTGTCGAGCGTCTTCAGTTGCCGATCTGCCGAATTGCCTAATTGTATTGATTATACTGAACATTACTGGCTTCATCTCGAAATGTGTCGCTTCAATTTCAAGTGCAATAACTCCTGGATTTAATCCGTTGAGATCTTTTTCCAAATAATCTCGAATAGATCTTCGTTCTATACGAACTGGTTGTTGCCCATCTATGTCATCACCCATTGCCGCGGCATGTTGATTGTCGATAAGAGGAACAGGATTTGCCATTGCTGCTCTTTGTTCACGTCTCCTTCTAGGAAATACTTGTTCGATTTCGGGTTCAAATGAATGTTGTTCTGATGATGGTCTTGCCCTGGTCATACAAAGCAACAAAACCAAATTTGTAAATTCTTTAAATCCGAAAAATAATTAAAAATTGAAAATAAAAAGCAAGAAACTAAAAGCAAAGTCGCTATTGCCAATCCCTGGCAACGATGCTAAAAACTTGTAGACGTGTAAATGAACTTCACGATTGCGTGCAAGTGTACACATTCAAGTTATAGTATAAATGTATCGAATCCACAGGGATTGTTACGCCTTTCGAATTTTAATCTCTTGCACTGTAAAAATAAAAACACAATTTGTTTAGAATATGGTATCGAAATAAACTAAAATAATAAATGAGCAAATAAAATAGTTGAGATAATGATTGAGAAACGAGGCTGGGTTATTCCGAATTATGAATGACTGTCGAATGATTTCGTCTTCGTGAATGGGTGCTCGCACCACCCTACTTGCCGAGATAATTGGGCTTAATCGATTGCTTATGTCATTTCTCCGAGTTGTCAATTCGTAGATTGTTTGGGCAATGGCGACGAGGGAATTGCTTGGGCAATGTTGGGCAACTATCCTTGAGGTTCGGCAAAGCGTAGCTTTTCTTAGCCATTGAAATCCTGCACTTATCCCTAAGTCGGATTAGTTCTTTCGCACTTGGACCGAACCATATCTACTCGTTTCATGAATCCAATCCTCCCGAATCTAGATAAGTAAATCATTTGTCGAGTCCTCTCCCGATTCTCTCGCAAACAAGTTTAATTGCCAAGAGTAGATAAACCCCAATTAAGAACACACCAAACACTTAGATAAAATCAAACTAAATATTCATAACATAGAAATAACCTAAGCCAACTAAAATTAGTTCATGGCTGGGCAATAGTTGCCAAATAACATTCCTCTCATCATTCAAAATAAAAAGAGACAAAGAAAATAACTGTCACTTGCTTCCTCTCGACCTCTCGCTCCAGCCTTCTCTCCTCTTCTTGGACGCCAAGCCCCCTTTTTATGGAGATCTTCGGTCAACAAAGTTAAAGGAATAATATAGATATAGAAATAATCAAATTAGAATATTTCCTTTTCTAATATATATTTTCTTTTTTGCTTGATCCTTCAATCTTTCCATATCTTTTTTCCATAGATAGCTCTCCATCAAAGATTCCCTCCTGCAAATAAAGAAATAAACCACAACAGCATCTTTTCTACCGAAAATAACCAAAAATAACCAAACAAGAAAATAAAGTGATAATTAATTAATATGCATGAAAATATGAACTTATAACTAATTAAATGCTTAAATAAAACAATAACCATGAGTAAAAAGGAAACTAAAAACAGTAAATTATAACACTTAACACCTAAACCCCTTATATTGTAGTTTGTAAGTCACTTTTTCTATTATTTTAAAGAAATGTATCAGTACTACGTCATAGAGTAAGAAAGTTTTAAAATTTTTAATATCTAACGTCATGAAATTTAAACTTAAACATACATATCGAACCTTGTTTAAAAGCTCATTCCCAATTAATTCAAGCCTATAGGGCCCAAATTATGCCTAAAATATCGTGAGAATTATCATATTTTTTTTTAAATTTAAAAGTATTTCACATTCAGCAAGATGAGAATTATTTAAAAAAAATAAAAAACGGCTAGGATAATCCACATCAAACATGTTTCATGTTCATTAATATATAAAATACTATTTGTTTTGTATAATGCAAAGTTTGTTTACGTGGGTAGAAAAAGAGTTATTCTTCAAAATAAAAGTTGAAGGAAAAGATTTTTTTATTAAAAATAAAAGGGTATATTCACCAATAAGACCTTACTTATCACGGTACTAAATACCTGATAGGTTTTATTTAATATTTTAATTGTTATCGCATAGTAAAGTAATAATTAACGCCAAAATATTAACGAAAATTTAAAAATGGATATAAAATTTTATATATAGTTGCAATCTTTTATAAAGTTATATTACAATTTTAAGAAATATGTTAAATTAACGCCAAAATAGTAACGAACTATAGCCTCATTGGTTAAAGGAATGATTGTTATTCTTGAAGGTCACGAGTTTGAGTAACAGTAATGCCAGAACAATAATTGAGCAATCAATGTTAAATAGTTGAGAGTATACTCTAGAACAGATACAACTGTAATTAATGTAGCTAATTTAAAAAAAATAAAATCATTTTGTTTAAGTGATTTAAGAAACGTTATTGTTTTTAAAAGTTACGGGTTCGAGTATCAATATTTGATACACAGTGATTTAAGGAACGTTATTGTTTCGGAAGGTAGGGTTCTAGCACCGGTATTTATTACTTATAACAACCGCAGTTTTTAAAAAAAATAAGAAGTATAAAAATTAATTATTAAAACAGTAATAAGATATTAATTTTATTTAAATAATATTATTGTTTTTTTAATAAACGACGGTCTTTGATAGCCTTTGTGTCCATTTCGAAGTCGTGTTTGCCTTAAAATTTGACCCTACCCAACCATCTTATAATCAAACAAAACGTGGCAGCTGGCGGATTTCATAAGTAAATTCTTGAATAATTATTTGAATTAATTGTATATATTTTTAAATTATGATTTTTATTTTAAATTAATTTATATTTTTAATATTATAATTTATCTATATAAATTTATAGTTATTCTAATTTGATCCATAAATTTTTTATTGTTTCAATATTTCCATAAATTATGGCTCACATTTTGAATTGATTTCCAAAATTTTGAATTATGGGTGAGTATTCGATTAGGTTAAGTAAAAAGTTTGAGTTAGTCGAATTGATGAGTCCTACTTTATAAAATAATTATTTGAATTTTTTACTCAAATTTAGTTTATGAAATCAAAGTCAAGTTATTCAAATTTCTTTTCAAAATTAATTATAAAAATTCATAATATTATGATATTAATTGATTTAATTTAAATAAATTTTTATAATCATATATGATATATATTCATATATTTTTCATGATATACATATATCCGACAGCACCAATAGATTTCATTCAAACTTTATATTATGATGAACTATTATTACAAAGAATTTCTACATACTGGTAAAGGGACAACGTCAACAACCCATGGCAGGTGGACGACAGGGAATGGGAATCTAGAGGAAGATTCGACAAGATATTGTTATGAAGAAAGCTAGAAGGAAGAATAGAGAAAGTAGAATAACAGAAGTAGATAGCAAAGGAAGATATTTTCAGGGTTTTTGCATGCTTTTCTCAGCTCATATACGAGTTATTTATCAACAAATAGACTAACAATATTCACTAAATGACAAAATCAGTTAAAGCTGATGGAATCCTTCTAATTCGATTTTCCCTACGTGGTTATGGAATGCTCCCCTCCTGTGTGGTAAACACGTGATCTTCATAGGTAGCCTCAGTGTAGGATGGTGACGTCCTAACATTACCTCCCCTTAGAACAAAAACCTTGTCCACAAGGTTTGGAGTTGTGAGTGCAGGCGAGTCGCATAACAAAGGCAATGGAGTATATTCACAAAGAGGTTGACTTTTTTAAAGTTTCAACTGTGAAACGTGAATAATATGATGAATTCTAGTGGTCTCTAGTAGTTCGAGCTTGTATGCAACCTCCCCGATACGTTGAGCCACTCGATACGGGCCAAAAAAATAGGGTCCCAATTTGTGATGTCGATGCAATCGAAGAGAAAGTTGACGATATGGTTGAAGGCGGACAAAGGCCCAGCTGCCAATGTTGAACACAATTTCAGGTCGTTTTTTATCAGCCTTATTTTTTATGCGTAATTGAGCCTGTGAGAGATTGTGTTTTAACTCACGTAAAATTTCATCGCGGTCCTTAAAGGCTGCATCCACTTGTGGATCTAAAGAACTTTCTTTCGTGTAAGAGAGGATGATTGGAGGGTCATGGTCCTACAAAGCCTAAAACAGAGTCATACCCGCTAAAGTTTGACCGGCCGTATTATACCAAAATTCTGCCCACAACAAATAATTTTTCCATTTACTTGGTTCATCGCCTGTCATGCAACAAACATATATGTTGGAAAACAGTGAGTAAATGACCATCTTTGAAGCATTTTTTTGGAAGTGTAACGATGAGGATTCGAATAAGGAATTATTGATTTCTATTCTACTCCGTGAGATCTTTACAATGATAGCTCATATGCTCAAAATTGTTGAGTGGTAAATGAGAAATTGATGCTCAAAGAAAGAAGGTTGAAATAAAATAAGGAATGAGAAACCCCATTATCCCATATTGATGGGATAAATGAAGTGGGAAGTGTTTATATACACTTACCCACATAGTTGTTATTGAATGATTTAGCACTTGTGTTGGGGTTCATAATGTTGATGATGCAAATATTTGGATGGGTTGAATCTTTTTTTGGGCTTGCGGATATTTTACCCGTTATTGTTAATTTTCCTTAATTTATTTTATTTTTAAAAATATCCAAAAAGAGTTTGTTTTCGGTTATAACTGCTCAGGATATTTTTAGATAATGGGAAGATATAATGGCTATTTTTAGTTTAAATTTGAATTTAATTCAATTTTAAACTTAAGATTTGAATTTTTATTCATTTCAAATTGCTCACTGTTGCCCTAATTTCCACTATAAATATGAGATTGATTTCTCAGTTTTAAACACATCAAAAACACTCAATATCTCTCAAAATATTTTCTTTCTTGTTTTTTTCTTCTGGTGACTGGTGAAGGCAAGAACGGTTCGGGAACTCAGCAAATGTGCTATTGTTGGAGTTCCTCTTGTTGTTGTATCTTGGGAGACAGACTACCAACAAACTCAGCACCATCGGAGTGACAGATAATCTGTCTTAAGGAAACTGCGATTGGGTAGACCTCAACACGATTCTGATTTATGGTTTCCAAAATGAGTTTGATCTAAAATTTTATCTATTTTATTTCATATTTTTTGGATTTTGTTTTGTTTTTTTAAATAATAATAATTTAGATTGTTTTATTTTATTATTATTTTTTTGGATTAACCACTTATTCTCCAACAATCTTAAGACAGATTAATTTGATTTAATCCAAGAAGAACAAATTTTTATCGAAAATAATCGAAAGAGTGTGGTTTCTATGAAATCGCAAGGTGGTTTATTTCTCATTCAACCGTGAATCTTGACGAAAAATTTGAATTCACATTGGACGAATTCAAAATCATCCAACAATGGTATGTTGCACGCTCCGTAAAGATTGCCATGAATCTCGATTGGTTTTGGAAGCAAACCTATATGGTTATAATGCGTTTTGGCCGATTATTAAAAGTTTCCTTCAATGCCACGTGTAAGCTTCATTTGCGGCAAGAACATGGCAAATCGTGTAACCGATATTCATGGCTTCACTTGGTAACTTGTTATTTTTTTATTTGCATTAGTAATTATTATTATTATTAATGTCTATCTTGAAAATATTATGAATATTTCCTTGTACTAATAATTTCTTTGAGAAATTATAAAGATGAACATGATATTCGATCAAATAAATCGAATATGGTGAATTTATTCTTTGAAATAAAAAATGAGAAAGCAAATAATTTGTTTCAGGAATTATCCTTCCGTTTTTAAACGGGTTTGCTAATGAATCTCAAAAGTGGGACAAATCTATTCGACAGAAATTGTCATGGAAAGTAACCTAGGTTACGGATTTTGTGAAATATCAAAATTGAATAAACGAAAATTTAATTTTCGATTTATTGGAATTATAATTAATTCTGGGTTTGTTTCATTTATTAAAAGAGAAACAATGAATATGATAAATTTAATTTTACCTTGGTAAAACTTTATTCATGGAATAAAGGTTTGGCTTTAGATCAAATAAAGCATTTATTCAATATATGATTAAATTGATTATTTGATATAATATATGGTAATATTAAAACCATATATTTAAATTTAAGGTAATCGTAGATTCCTTAAATATGTGTTATGGTATCTTTATAATAATACCATATATATCAATATTTCATTGAGATTATATTCCTTAATGATTTAATAAATACATGTGAGCATGTATTATAGTAATTTTAATATCATAAATTATGATATTAATTTGATAATAATATTTTGATATTATTATGTTTAAGGCAATTTATTTATTTCAAAATAATATTGACCTTAATGTTATATGACATGAAAAGGAATGTCCTTTTTATGTGAAATAATAATTATTGCGATAATTATTATTTGTGTTTGAAACACTTTGGGTTATTATTTTTAATTAATAATTTTCTTTGAGAAAGTGTAAACACAACGGAATTCTTGATTATTTTGGAAACAAAGATCTCGTAAATAATTTGTTTTAGGAATTATTTCCTACCGTTTTAACGGATTTACTTGATCTTCCAAACAATAATGAAAGAAATTTAAAAGGACTAATTCTTTTTTGAAGAATTAAGTTGTTTTGATATCTTCATTTGGGTTTTTAATCCCAATATTTTAAAATGAAGATATAAGATAAATAAATCAATGAATTTATTTTTTTGAGAGAATCTTGCGTTGATTCTAATTTTGAAAGAAAATAAATCACAAATTTATTTTTCGGAAAATCTTATTATTATATTTATTTGAGAATCTTTCATGATTCTAACTTGGAAATAAATCAGAGAATTTATTTCATGTGAATGTTGGAAATTGAGATACAGTAAATAAATATGTTTTCAGAAATTTAATTCCTGCTGTTATAACGGATTTACTTGATATCATTTTTTAAAAAAATGAACAAATCTGTTTTAATAAAATTTGTTAGTAGAAGTAACATTGGTTACTAATTCTACAACGTTGATTCGACCAAGGTCTTGAATCAAAGCATAGAAGAAAGTTATTTTCTATGTTAAAATTTCTTAAAGCCTATTCCGATGTATGTTATGAAATACACAGTGTTTAAAATTGGCTTAAGAACTATGATGATTATTGGACCATAAATGGAAGATGTTGGTGCTAAGAAATTCTTAGTGATTGATTCTAAATGATAATGAATCAAAGACAGTGACTTCATTGATCACTCGAACTTGAATGATTTCAAGAACTTCCAGAAACGGGTGATTGAAAGAAAATTTGAAAGTGCATGTCTAAGATTAGTTCTTTGAAAAGACTTGGTTCTTAAGTGTGCCTAATGAACCACCTCTCTTATCATAAGTTACTTACCTGGTACACTGTTTATTATTTTTCTTTCAATTAAAACCTTGTGAACTTTTGTTTTAGGATTTTAGTAAACTAAAATCTCATCCTCTAATAAAAGTTGGAAATTATAATTTTGTTTCTAATTTTTAATTCTTGACTAAATTTCTGATGTTTAACAAATTTATAATATTTTGATTATGACTATGTTACACAATCAATGAAATTCATGAGAAAGAATTTCAAAATGTGACAACAAAGGTGTTGTAAATTTGATCATGATAAACTTGATCAAAAAGAAAATTCTCCTAGTGCTAGAGAGAATGAGGCAAATGTGGTTACCATATTTTGCTAAGTAAATATTACTATGAAAATATTGCTAGAGCAAATATATTGAAAGTCAAAAATGACTTCAAGCCACAAAGTAGGCGACATATCTCAAGAAGCTAAATTTCATGAGGAAATGCTTCAATTTTATGAGATATGGAATAAGTCTTTGGATTATATTTTCAAATGAAATCAATATTATGATAAATTTTGTCATAATAATTGACATGATGAACGATTGTTTGAAGATAATTTTATTACCTTCATGATAGAACAATTTAGTTTTGCTTAAAAGCAAAATTGATATAAGGAAATTATTCCTTATAAGAAGGATGTTGAAACCCAAATTATTTAATTTGAGGAGAAACTTTATATGAGTAATATTGCAACATTCAAAGGTATAATGATTTTGAAGATAACTTCTTCAGAATGTGCCTAACATGTGGGGGGTTGTTCTATCAACTAAGTGCGAGACACCATATGAGTTATGGAAGGAAATAAAGCCTTCCTACAACTACATAAAAATGTGGGGGTGTCACACCAAGGTAATATTCTATTACCAAAGAAAATAAAAATAAGTGAACTGTATTAGCTATGTGAAACATAGCAACGAATATCAATTTTGTAGAAAAATATGATAATGAAAAAGAATGATTCATTCTTTGAATGCACTTCCCAGAGAAGTTGATCCAAGTTTCGTAAAACGAGCTATGGATATGAGAAAAAGTCCACATATTCAACAAACGGTTGAAACAAAGATATTGTCATGATGACAAGTAAGTAAGTGTGACAAATGATGGTATGTCAAACCAACTAGGATATATGATCCTATATTGATGAAATGGTAAATATACCAAAGATCTATCAATTGAAGATTGATAAGATTTGATTCTGGATATCTTAATCAAACAATCACTTGAAGGTCTCATATTGACAAAGTCACACTACATGAAAAAAAAAGTTTGGCCAGGATGTTTCCGGCATAGCTAGAACTCTAAATACGAGCCAATATTTGTTGAAATGGAATATGCAAATGTCTTGTACAATCTAAGTGAATTGTATTAGACAAAGTAGTGCTTTCACTGTGAGCAGTTTAAGCAAGTTCACAAAATAATCCAAGGTCAAACCCTGGATAATAATTGTGAGGATTTTGAGATATCTCAGAACTACTCAAAATTGTAAAGCATTATTCCATAAAGAATCTTCGATATAAGTGAATATTTTCACATCGAATGAATAAGCTTTGTCATGTGTTTCTCAAGATAAACGTTTACAACCAAATTCAAAATAGAATCTGAGTTTGAGATGCAGACAATTCTGGAAAAAGTCAAATGACTTTAAAATATCTTGCATGATACTCATGAATGGCCTGAGCATGTGCCTACAATATTTATTGGTAGAGCACATAGTTTTATGAGCAACGATAATTTGAGACATATGGGTCTTCAATATAATATCGTTAAATAATTGATCTCAAATAGAGTTATCGCTATTGATTTAATAAAATCAAAAGGATAACATTGTGGATCCAATAAGCTAAAAGGTTAAATTAAGATCAAGTTGAGAAAACATCTAAAAGAATGCGACTAAGCCCATGAAATTAAAGGCGCTATGTGAAGGAAAAACCCTACCTAGTTGACTGGAGATCCCAAGAACTAGGTTCAAAGGGATAACCTAATTGCATAGACCTATGCGGTCACTGTGGGGGTTCCTTCCCCAAGTTCATTCCTATGATGTGAATAGTGACAAGAATTTGGTAAAGGTTAAGCAAAAGCTTTTAATGACCATTGTGTGCTTCGATGAGCCGAGCAACATAAGTCACCTATGTTAGAGTGAAGTAAGGTCGCTTCAAGAAGACTATTGGGCATAGTTCTTCTATACTCTCGCAGAACCAAGCGATGTCCACGACCATAAGGGCATAACCATGAGAGTTGTATCTCTTGTCAGAGAGATAGGCGTGTGAAGTATGTCATCGTTTACACCAACAACTGAGAGTTCAAGGACACCGCGTCTACTGATTAGCTAGTAAAGTAAATATACTTTTAAAAGGGAAGGTTCAAAGGTGGACACCTACCTATCCTATGCATCTATCAACCGTAAAGCCTATCACCACATTGTGCCAAAATATTTTGAAAAAACATCAATTTCATTCATGTGGGGGATTGTTGGAAAATAGTGAGCAAATGACCATCTTTGAAGAATTTTTTGGAAGTATAACAATGAGGATTCGAATAAGGAATTATTGATTCCTATTCTACTTCGTGAGATCTTTACAACGGTAGCTCATATGCTTAAAATTGTTGAGTGGTGAATGAGAAATTGATGCTCAAAGAAAGAATGTTGAAATAAAGTAAGGAATGAGAAACCCCATTATCCCATATTGATGGGATAAATGAAGTGGGAAGTGTTTATATACACTTACCCACATAGTTGTCATTGAATGACTTAACACTTGGGTTGGGGTGCACAATGTGGACGATGCAAATATCCGGACGGGTCGGGCCCTTTTTTGGGCTTGCGGATATTTTACCCGTTATTGTTAATTTTCCTTAATTTATTTTATTTTTAAAAATATCCAAAAAGAGTTTGTTTTTAGTTATAACTGCTTAGGATATTTTTAGATAATGAGAAGATATAATGGCTATTTTTAGTTTAAATTTGAATTTAATTCAATTTTAAACTCTAGATAATTAGCATTATCTCTTAAGATTTGAATTTTTATTCATTTCAAATTGCTCATTGTTGTCCTAATTTCCACTATAAATATGAGATTGATTTCTCAGTTTTAAACACATCAAAAACACTCAACATCTCTCAAAATATTTTCTCTCTTGTTTTTTTCTTCTAGTGACTGGCGAAGGCAAGAACGGTTCGGGAAATCAACAAATGTGTTATTGTTGGAGTTCCTCTTATTGTTGTATCTTGGGAGACAGACTACCAACAAACTCAGCACCATCGGAGTGGCAGAAAATCTGTCTTAAGGAAACTGCGATTGGGCAGGCCTCAACACGATTCTAATTTATAGTTTCCAAAATGGGTTTGATCTAAAATTTTACCTATTTTATTTCATATCTTTTGGGTTTTATTTTGTTCGTTTAAATAATAATAATTTAGATTGTTTTATTTTATTATTATTTTCTTGGATTAACCACTTATTCTCCAACAATATATACATTTCCAAGCAGTAGTTAAGAGCCTCAGTTTGACCATTCATTCGCAGGTGGTAGGTAGAACTAAGACAAAATTTTGTGCCTTGTATTCGAGCAATTTTCATCCAAATAGAACTTGTAAAGAAAGGGTCTCGATCGCTCACCGTTGATCTTAGAATGCCATGCAATTTCACAATTCCATTAACCATAACTTTGCAACATATGGTGCATCATAGTGGAGAGGCAAAGCAAAGAAATGACCATATTTTGTAAGGCAATAAACGACCACTAATATCGCTTCCTTGCCATTGGATTGCGGTAGCCCATTGATAGAATTCAAAGAGATGTCTTCAAACACCTGTTGTAGAATAGGGAATGGTTGTAAGAGACCTGCAAGTAAAAGAGTCACTCTTTATTCGTTGACAAATTTGGCAATCCGAAACAAATATAGCCATATCTTTATGCATTCCCTTCCAAAAGAACGTAGTAGCCAACCGACAGAACGTGCAAGAAATACCAGTATGACCACCGATTGTAGAAGAATGAAATTCGCGGAGTAAACGTTCTCGCAGGGCACTCCCGTTTAGTACCACAACTCGATCATGAAATAACAGTAAACCTTGGTGCATGGTATAACTAGTTGTAAAACATGTCGCAGACTGAAGTTAAGTGATGAATTGAGAGATACTGGAATCATATTGATTGGCGACCCTAATATCGTCAAGCATACCGAATATAGGACGAGAAAAAGCCATTAACTTAGCCCCAAATTCTCTAGACAAAGCATCTGCAACGGTATTCAATTTGCCCAGGAGATATTTAATTTTAAAATCATAGCCAATCAATTTTACCAACCATTGTTGTTGTTCAGGGGTTTGAATTGTTTGTTGAGTAAGCTCACTAAGAGATTTTTGATCTGTGATAATCACAAATTGTCGACCCAATAAATATTAGCGCCACTTTTTCACCGCTTGCGTGATGGCATACATTTTCCTCTGATATGTGGATGTTGCTTGCATTTTGGAATTGAGTTTGTCTCCATAAAAAGCCACAAGCCGATTATTCTGGGTAAGCACAACCCAATACCTATGCCCGAGGCATCCGTTTCCACAACAAATTCAACGTTGAAATCCGGAAGTTCCAACACTGGTGGCGATCGAGCATAAGCAAGATTTCAAAGAATCAAAAGTTGTTTCTGTAGTACCCGACCACACAATTTGTTAATCCTTTTGCAACAAATCAGTAAGAGGTATTTATCCACAAATAGACTAACAATCTTCACTAAATGACAAAATTAGTTAAGATTGTAACCCTTATAATCCGATTTCCCATACGTGGTTCTGGAATGTTGTCCTCTTGTACGGAAACACGTGATCTACATGGGTAGCCTCAGTGTAGGACGGCGACGTCCTAACAGAGATGGAAGATGTTGGACGATATTTGTGCGAAATCTACCGCTCAATTTTCACTGGCATGAGTTATGGCATATTATTGCAAGACACAGAAAAGTAGTTGATTCTTTCATTCTATCCAAGAAGGCGTTTGATAGGTCGCGTTTTGGTTTTATCCGAATGGAATAGGAAGCTGATGCAAGGATCCAGAAGTTCAATGAGAAATGGGTTCTGGTGCAAAGATTTGTGTTGTAATGTCCCAATCTGCAGGTAGATCGACTTTTTGAAGAAAATCAATAGAACTGAGAGTTGTGGTAGCAGAAGGAAAATAGTGAGCCAATTGCCATTGAGAAATCTAAACTAAAAAGGTTGAGTGGATGTGTGGTGGACAAGGAAAAAAATAGAGACCACAACACTCATGGAAACAGAAAAGATTTTCAGGAGGATATAGATTACGATTAATAGTTTTCTACTTCATACCTAGACAAAGGAATCCTTTGAAAATGTGGATAAGACAATGAGATCATTGGTGAAGATTGATGATGAGATCAATGCACCAACATCATTTGAAAGGGATAATTTTAATCGAAATTGATTATGTACAAGACATAGATGACATGGTGGAGGATAAATTTTCAAGTGCGGGTAAGGGAGGAAGAAACAATTTTAGGAGTATTTCTTCGATGCTCATGCATGCAGGATGAAAAAGTCTTGCCAAAGGAAGAATATAATGTACACCACCATGACAGTGTGGAAAAGGAATAATGTATAAGAGAAAAAAATATATACGGAGGTGTGGGACAACAACATGAACAAGAGAATTGAGTTGGATTGGTGGGCTTTATATGTAGGCTTATGAGGTAATGCAGGTAATTTTAGATCGCCTAGTGATGTGAGTAACAACAGAAGTGCCCATCTTAGGTGACGAGAATAATGGGTCGATCACACAGTGCCTTCATTTGCTTCAAAAAACTTCTTGTATGGTGTTAGATAAATAGATTGAGGAGGACTAGAGTTGAGGAATGATGAACGTTTACTGTATGGATTTACAGAATCGTCCATGGACTTGGCAACAGGGTTGATGGCCTAGAGTTTCAGAATCAATTAATCACTTAGAATTAAAATAATTATTATTGTATGAATCGATTAAAATTAAGATTTTTATCGTTAACTTATAGTATTAAAAATTAAGATTTTTATCTCTTAATTTATCGTTAAATTATAGTATTAAAAATTAAGAATTTTACCATCAACTTATAGTAAACAATCTAGAGAATTCACTCGGAATCTCACATCAAGTGGGGCTCAGAATCTCACGTCGAACAAAGTCATCACCTAGAATCATACATCGGATGACCTTCAATACATCACCCAGAATCTCATATCGGATGACCTTCATTGGGTTGCAACACTCACTCACTGGGTATCTATATCCCACCAAATCAAATACTCAACCACATATGATGATCCACCAAGGATCCTAATTAGACCACTTTATACCACAATCAACTAACACCAATCATACAAGGTATAAACATCATATCATCATCATAAACACCAGTTCCAAGTTTTAATATTCATTTTATGGATTAATTAACCCATAGGAACCCATAGCATAATTTATTGAACCCTCAAACTTAAAAACTTGGGCAGATTGCTCTGTCGGTACCAATACTGACCCTTTTAGTACTGATACCCCTATATGTATATCGATCTGTGTTCGTGTACCGATACCAAAATTATATTTGATACATTTGACCCATTAAGGCATACCAATATGCTTACCTATAATACTAATATTGGGTATCGGTAGTCATATATTGAGTATCGATCCCAAGCCCGTATCGATACACCCCTTGGCGTACTGATACCAAAAATGGTCACTGGATTTTAAATTATAAACCCGTACAGGTACACCTTATGTTCCGAGAGGGGCGTATTGATACTCAAACCCGAGTATCAATACTGTAGTGATCCTTCCGCTAATTTTAATAAAAAAAATAATAAGTGTAGAAAAAATGTGTGATAAAAAGGAAGTCACTAGTAGAAACTTCAAAAATTAGGTTGAATTGGGGAATTTGGGAATTAGGTCTTGAAAAGGAGAATTTAGACCTAAAATTTGTGGTTTTGAAATTAAGGAAATATTTTGAAATCTAGTGTTTAAAATTCGGGAATTAGGGTTTGAATCAAAAAACTGGATTTAGGGATTTTCGAAATTAGGGATTTGAAAATTTGGAATTTTAGGGACTAAAAAAAGGTTGGAGTCGCCACCGGCCACTTTGGTAGGCCAGACAACGTACAAACCAGAGATGCTTTAAAAATTGGGTTCGAGAGACGGTTATGATTTAAAACGGTATTAGCGTTAAAAATCGTCCAAAAATTGGCACTTTTATCAAATTACCGCTTAATTAATTTTAGATCTTCCAGATTAAAGTGACATCTAAATTATAGTTTGTTTAAAGATTCAAATTTATTTTAATTTTACCGTATCTTTATCCGAAGATAACGCATACACCGCCACCATTACGTTTGGTGAGGTGGGCCCATACGATTGAATAAAGATGTAATTAATATTATGTTCATTAATTAAGGATGTGTGACTTGAGCTTAAGCAAAATAAATGTAAACAAGCATATATACAAAATGAATACATACATGAATAAAACAAAATGCAGATGGACAAATAAGATAAAACATGGCACAATAAAGAGCATGACTAAGCAAGTATATACAAGGATGAACACAACAAATAAATAATAAGACAAATCTATACATCAACATGCATGATAAAAATAACCACAAGCATAAATAAATAAATGAATAAATAAATAAATATAAAAATATAAATAAATACATAAAAAGGACAAATAAATAAAAAGATGTATTTAAAATCTGGAAAGAGGACCAAAATTAAAGAAAACGAAATTTGAAGGTCAAATTGAAAGAAAAAGAGGCTTTATTCTCAAATAGTGACCAAATCGAAAGGGTTCGAAAATGTTTAGACCCCTAAATTGCTATTTTAGCAAGGGGAAGCGCCTGAAAACATATTTAAAAGCGCGGAGGGGATGAAACAAAATAAACCCTTTCTTTAAAATGATGTTTATAACCGAATTGATGACTAGATTGAAAGAAAATCAAAAGAAGAAAGGACCGAGGAGGTTATTTAAAAAATAGGGAATGGCTAAAAAGATTTTCCAAGGCACGAAAGGGCCGTTACATAATTAAACCATTGCTTGAATAAACGATTATGGTCCGATTAGGGACCAAATTGAAAAGGTTTAAAAAAAACAAGGGATCGGGGAAGTGATTAAAAGAGCACAGAATGATTTATGAAGCAAAATACCCATTTATAAAATTTTTTAACACTATAAAACATAATTAAAAAAACAAAACTCCCACTCCTTTACCATTTTTTCAAATCGAAAGAGAGAGAGAACTCTTAAATTCTCTCGATTCTTCTTCACTAGAGGATGAACATCAAGAACAATCATCCTCCAAACCCAGAAGAACCATATTTCTCAAAAACCGGCCACCGTACTCCGACGTAAAACCCAGACCATAAAAATCTTTCCTTTTCTTTTCTTTTCCGAAACCAAAAAATCCTAGTCGAAACTAAAATCAAAACAAGAAAACCCTTTCTGTTTTCGAACCAAAAACCTTATTTTAGAACAAAAAACCGAAACAAAAGCTTTGTTTGAAGACCAGAACTCACATTCCTTCTCTTTGGCTCAACATCAACGGCTTGAAGGCGTAAGGATTGTCGCTAGAGAAAGAAAATCGAAGAGGAGCAAAGCCAACGATGAAGGTAAGAACGAATCCTAACTCTATTTTCTTTTATGATATGCGAAAAAGGAGAAGAGGTTTCTGTTACCTCTGAAATTCTTGTTGTAATGATTTTTGAGAGTGGGAAAGAATCCCTCTACATGGTTTGTTCTTTCGGTTTTATAGTCGATTGTTTATTACATAGGATTTAAAAGGAAAATAAAATCCTAAAATGCCATTGGTTGCATCTGTGGATTTTTTTGTTTGTGCATATGAAATTCTGATATTGGTGCCGAAATGCTTCTGATATATGCTAAAATCTCTGTTGTTGGTGGCCGATTTCGTACTCTGAGTTTTCTGCAATTGTTGGCTCGTACACTCTGAATTTCTCTCAAAATGTTGGTGCTACGACTATTCTGCAAATTGTGATGTATTTTTTGGCCTCTTGTGCATGTACGGCTGTCGGAGAAATGAGGGGACCACCAGTGATCGGTCGACTATCGGAGAGACGAAGGTTCGCCTTGCATTCGAACGGTCTGTGCGTGGTCTACACGCGCGAGTAGGGGAAGTGAATCACCGCGCGTGGGGAGCGTGCAGTTTCTGGATCCTTCTCGGGTGTGATCCCAATCGTAAGATCTGAGATCAGATTTAACGGCCAAGATTCGGCTGCGCATAAGACAAGGGAAAGAGATTAGGGTTTTATTTATCCGAATCTGGGCTTAAAAGAGGGGATAGTGTAATTAAAACTTGGGTCTTATTTAATCTGGGCTTGTAATAATTTTTGGTCTAATATGTATTTGGACTGTTATATTAATGAAAAGGGCTTGTTTTCATTTAATTTGTTTTTTGGGTTTTTAATGGATCTGGTATATATAATATTAAATAATATCTAATAATAAATAAATAATAATAATAATAACAAGTAAAAAGAAAAGCAATATATACATTACGACGATGATGATGATGATGATAATAATAATAATAATAAAAAAAGGAAACTGTATAAACCAAAATTAAAAAATATATATTATATAATATTTTTTATTTTTCTTTTTAAATCTAAACATAATATTTTTTTGATTTTGGATAACATATATATATACTTCAAAGTCAACATAAAAAATATTTACAAATTTAATGGAAAAAGAATAAATATATAAATATAATATTTTTTATTTTTTGATAACATATATATAAGTCAAAGTCTAACAGGAAAATATATTTACAAAGTTAAAAGAAAAAAGAGCATAATATAATTTATTTTTTTTAATTTTCAGTTTAAATTTTAATAACAATATCGTTATTCGAAATTAAAATTAAAATTAAACCCGGGTTTTGAACCCTGGATAAAATTAGTGATTACAGATACTGAAGCCTAGAAAACATAGTTTAAAGCTCGGAATTCTCTTATTTTGACCCCAAATATAATCCTATCAATGTAGAAACGTTCTTACAAGTTATTGAGTATATTTATGTGAGTTTCTAATTAGTTTTAGGTCATAGCAATGTCCATATAACAATCTACAATTAATGCATTCATAAGCTCTAACCTCAACCAAAACTATCATACATGAATCAAACATGCATATAGAGATGATGCACATGAAAAATATAGTATTTGGAAGTGTACCAACCTTCAAAACAAATTGATGAAATCTTCAAATGAAACCTTAAGTCTTCTCCTTTCTCAAGCTTCTTGAGGGTTCTCCTTTCTCTTCAACTATAAGGAATATTACCAAAAGATTACTACTCTATTTAAACGATTTAAAGAAGCTAAAACAAACCTTAAACCACCATAAAACTCTTACAAAACCCTATTCTTGTTCCTCCTAAAACCTCCCCAAAAACATAACCTCCATAATTTTTAACCAAACATACCTTGCTAGATAGATCTTCAAGAGTTAAACAAATTTTCTTCTATGCTTAAAACGAAACTTCACACATAAAAAGCGTATTTTAATGCAAGTGTACACGTCAAGTAATATAATGATAAGTATTTATCGAATATCGTTCTCCACAGGGACTGGTGTACTTAATATGCCTCCTTCTCCTTCCTTGCTCCTAAAGTTAATAAAATAAAAACACAAGTAAAAAGAATTGTTGAATAATTAAAGAACAAAAACTTAAATAAAAGGTTGAGAACGAATAGAGAGAATGGGTAGGATCCAGTTGTATCATATAGTGGATTTGATTAATCTGTTCTTGTTCAATACAATGGCACTACACTGCCTCGGCAGTATTGTAGATACTGTCTCGGTAGCGACAATGTTATCTGCCGCGACAATGTTATCTGCCGCGATAATCTCTTGCTCTTGGGCAGAATTACCAAAGTTTGGCAAAGTGTCCTTGAATGATTCTGCTTATCTCTAAGTCGAAATACTATTGATAACTACTCCTTGATGATACCTCTCAGTGTGAATCAATTATAATCACTAACCAATCCCATATTTTTTTTAACCGCTGAAACTCTTAACCTATCTTTAGGCCGAGTTAGTGTCTACAACACCGCACTTACCCCTTTCATGAATCTAACTCTCTCGATATTAGATAAATGAATTACTTACAAGCTCCTTTCTCGAGTTTGAATGTAAGAATAAAGAACGACAATAGGATAAGCAAACTTTGATATTCTTATTGTATTGAAACAAAGAAACAAAATACAATCTTCTCACATTAATATTCAACAACCTTCACCTAACCCTAAGAAAACTTAGAACATATTGTCTTAAAGAACACAATTCTTAGGGTAAAGCTTTCTCTCTAATTCGGCTCTCTTTTCTATACATTGGATGACTCATGTATTTATAGTCTAGACCTAGGGTAACTTTTCCTAAGTAGAATATAACTTGGAGTAGGAAACAAGTAATAAAAATATAATATTTCCAAGTTTAATTCTATCTAGAAGACTATTCCCGCATGGCCTTTGACTTGGTCTTTTCACGTGCTACTCTGCTCCAATCCAAATGCTTCAAGTTCAGGCATTCTCAGCTCATTTTTCTCTTTCAATCTCCCAGCATCAGTACTGGAATTTCTGCTGCCGTGGCATTGCTTCTACCCTCAACAGTGTTGCTACCTCAGCATTGGTTCTGCCTTCGGCACTGCTGCTTCCTCGGTAGGTAATTCCTGCAACTACACAAAAACAAGCCATAAAGCCTTCTTTTCTTACAAATATCATCTTTATATGTTGTGGCAGAAAAATGTTGATTATTGAACAATAAGTATATGTATTAGTTCAAATTAGTGGGTAATGAGTACATATTTTTTAGGAAAAGAATAGTAAATAATAGCCTTTTTAAACACTCATCACTTACCTTTGATGATGGTTTTTGGGGAAGACAAAATGGCTAAGGAGAAGAAGGGAAGACAATAAAAGAGGTGATCTCATTCTCTACACAATGTAGAAAAACCAACCTCTTTACCCTTCCCCAAATATCCCATGAAGCCAATTACCATACTACCCCAAGCTATCATGAAAACCCAAGCCCAAACCAAGTCCCCAAGCCCAACAATATTTTTCAGGCCCAAACACGAGACGCACTACCTCAGGTTAAACCGACATTGAGTCCTGAAACTCGGGTTGTGACATTTTTATTTTAAATTGAGAATAAAAAATTCATATACACCTATAAATAATATTTTCATTGTTTTTGTTCTTCACCTCTTTCTTATGTTATTTTCTCACAATTTATTTTGATCTTTTTATCCATAATTTCTTATTCGATCTCTAAGAAGGTAGTGATTCATTTATTTAAAAAGATTATGGTTTATAAAATTTAGTAATAATATACTATAATCAAGTTTGAGGTGAAGTTTTAACGATAAAAGTTCAGGTGTTATCACTATCTTTTTTTTCTTTATAATTTTTATTATATAATATTTACGCGAAAAAATACTCAAAGAAGTTGTTCAATGTTTATAAAATATTTTAATATTTTTTATTTGATAATTATTTAGTGTAATAAAAAATAATTTATAAATAAATTAATTTATCTTTGATACTCTTTAAATTTAATTTTTTACACTTGTTATTAGAGGTTCTATTTTTAGATTTACTCATAAATCACTAAGATTTCAAAAAAAACTTGTGTGGGTTTACAATAGAATTTTTTAAGAAAGGTTGAGATTTTGATACTCTATAAGATGTTATTGGTGACTTAATAAGTGATAATTAGACGACATTTATAAAAGGAAGGCAAATCGTTGGTGGGATCCTTTTGGCAAATGAAATTGTCCACTCATTTCACTCAGTTTTGTGAAATCATAAATGTATGGAATTAGGACTACAAAGTAGATTTTGATAGAAATGGCTAATGTTCTAGGCTGAGGACATGGGGTGTGAGAGGACTTAGGGCTGGCAATAGGGGTAAATCCGCAAAGTGGGAAAGTATGAGAGCCATTGCTCAAATGTTTCCATGTATGCTTATGTGGGTGAGAGGACTGTGTTGCATATTCCGATAGATTTCAGGTTGTGTTAACTAGGGACGTAAAAATAATTATTCGGATAGATTTTAGGTTAATTTGGTGTTTTGACTCGATTCGGTTCGAGTGCGGGTCCATTTTAGGTCGATTTCAAATGGTTGGGGTCCAAATCAGATAATAGGCATGTTCATTTCAGGTCGGGTTCATTTCATGTCGGTTGCATTTCAGGTCGGGTTCATTTCAGGTCAGTTTTATTTCAGGTCGAAATAATTCGTGTTTTAAATTCATATTAATTAAAATTATTAAGTTTGAGTTTGATACAAATAAGTAATTAAGTAAATAAGCGATAGATTTTGGGTTGATTGGTTGATCATTCATTTCAAATTTATTATTTAATATCTAATAACTTTAACTAGCATGAATCCCGTTAAAAATAAATATTACACAGTAGATAAACAAAAATATTATCAAACGATTCATATCTTAAAAATTGGGCTAAATTATAAAAAAGTTAAATTAAACATTGGAGTAGAAAGAATAAAGTTTTAAATTAAAAAGGATAAACATTAGTAAAATAAAATATCATCTTATTAAAAACACTAAAATAAATTAGAAAAGTAAATAGTAGTCAATTTAAAATAAAAATAAAGCTGTAAGGACTAAATTAAAAAAATATAATTTAATAATACTTAATTTCGGTGAAATTTTAATTTTAATTTTAATTTTAATATACTTTAATATATCATAATTTAGGGTAAACTACATAAATGGTCTTTTAACTATCCCTTAATTATCTTTTACATCCTCTGACTATCAATATTACAAATTCGTCAATTGACTAACTTTTTTAATACAAAGTTATTTTGTGTCGTTAACAATTTGAGGGAAAGTTGATGTGGATGTTAACATGCTTATTTGGATAACATGTGACATTTTGATCTCTATAATCTAAAAAATTGTTCTTTAAAATTGGCAACTCGGTAATCGGCAACTCAGCAACACCACAAACACCATTCTTCTTCTCATCCTTTTGTCCTTTTATAACTATAATAGGCACAAGTCTTGGAAAAGTCACACTTGTATAGACTATTTTAATGTTTATTGATATCTAGAGTGGACTACTGTTAATGAATAATTTGTGATATCTCATATCAATCTATTCAAGCATGGCCATACATTTCTAGTCTCACTCAATCAAGTGGCCTTTGATATACTTTCCTATTATGTAGGAAGGAAAAATCCAATCTTGATCATTCATATCTCACTACATACAATGTCCAATGTCAGTTTTATAGTGTAACTAATTACGAGACATATGTTGAGATAGTAATAATCTCAATTCTAAAGATCATACAAATGGTTGTCACTATGAGTAATATCGTGACCGTCACATAATAATCCAAGACATATGCTCACAGCGGGTCAATCAAATATATTATTCTCTATTAATATATTCATGTATTAATTTTGACATCTCTATATCAATGACAACTCATTGTCATCAATTAATAATATGTTAGTCTTAAGCGTATTATTATTGTTCATACTCATAATAATACTCTACTAAGGATATTTTAATAATAATACTTATATTATTATAAAGACCTTATTGTTTCTTAGTTTATGTTATACATTGACACATATATCTGAAAACAACAATGGTAATGCCTTTATTCAATAAAATTGGTAAATAAAAGTATCCTTACAATCATCATATGATTGGTCTTTGGGCATACTCTAACACTCACACCTTACCCACACCCCTAAACCTTTGAAAACTCAAGTAAAACATTGTTGAAGCAGCCTACTCTCATAATCCACTCACCGATTTACCGAAACTTGCTCGATAAGTCACCAGAAAATGCGAGTTGGCTTTTCGATCTCCCTCAAACTTGTTCCTCTACCTCCTGACCTGATTCAAACACCAAATTCATAGGTTTTTATTGAATTAAAATGCACTCAAACATCCTTCAAATCGGACCAATACCTGACAACCCCTAAACCCCCTATAAACCATAACCGAAACTCACTAAAAACCTCTCCAAACACCATCTAAACCTTATGTACAGGATTAAAAACTTAAAATAAATCTTACTTATATCTAAAAACTTCAAGATTCGTGTATTTTGGAATAAAAAACAACCATGTAAAACCCTAGAACAAAAATCAAGAAAATAATAGAATTTTTATCAAGAAAATCGATTTTATTGATTTAAGACTTCAAAAATTATTGCAATCAACCAAGAACTTAGGAATTTTATTAAAGAACTTAGGTTTCATAGGTTTGCATGATTCTCACCTCCAAAACTGATCTAACCTCCTTCCAAGGTTTAGAAACAAGTAAAATTGAAGAAAAACGAAAAGATTTTGAAAAAGAAAAATATAGGAAAATAAACCAACAAAATTTTATTAAAAATAATGGATAATTACATTGAAAATATTATGAAGAATATGTCTTGTAAATGAAGAAACCAAAATCTTGAAGAAGAGTTTAAAAGCTTTATGCAAAAATTGAATTTTTTGGTGTTTAAGATTCAAAATTAGAGAATTTTGATTATTTGGTTTAAAATTAGGGATTAAAGGTTGTTTATGTAGACTCTTGGAAGTTTTAAATCAGCTAGGATTAGGATTGGATCAAATCTCCTTAAAGATTCAAAGTGTTGGCTTAGTTTATAAAATTATCCTCAAGTTTTTAATTTTTACAAAATAATCACTAATTTCAAAATATCAAGGATTAAAGGTTTAATTTTAAAAATTGGTTTGAATTAAGTCAAATATATTTCAAATAAGAATTTTAGAATATTTTTTCACATTTTAATTTTATAAAAAAACTGATTTTTAAGAATTTAATCTAAAACTAGGCTTTAACCCACTAAATCAGTCAACTAGACCTCTAAACTAGCCACTAAACTTAAAAGGCTAATTTTGGGGAGTTACAGTGGAGCTGGAAAAGAGAGAACTAGGCTTTCTCATGGACACCGATATGTCGTCATCGCAATGTTTGATGTACTCCGATGGGATTTGAGCGGCGATTGAGGAGGTCCACCTTTCAAACCCGACATGCCACCCTTCCTCCCAATCTACGATGTTATGGCGCTTCCGTATGATTCATCACCGTCGAGACTTTTTGTATTGCAGATGAGAGCTTTGAACATAAGATTTGAAGAAGAAGGAAAGTGAAGAACTTTGCATCCATTGTTCATGGCTAGAAAAAGAGTATTGTTTCTTCTTCTTTTTTCTCAGTGTTTAAAGACTAATTTTAAAGACCAATATTTTAGATTATAGAGATTGGGATGTCACGTCATTATTCAACTCAGCATGTTAACTTCTACATCAGTTTTCCGTCAAATTTTTAATGACACATGACCACTTTGTATCAAAAAAGTTAGTCAATAGACCAATTTATAACATTTGATAGTCGGGGATATAAAAGATAACCGAGGGGTAGTCAAGAGACCATTTATGTAGTTTACCCTATAATTTATACCTATACAACATAGTTAAATACATTTCAAAAACAAAAATATAAAATTTATATTATATATGGGATTTATACTATATAGAATATATTCAATATATGAAATTTATACTATCTATGGAATGGTAATATATATGGAAGTATGAAATGTATACTATATTTAAAAATATGGAATGTATAATACTATATATATAAAAACATATAATATGTATGTATATAATATATAAGTATGGATGTAAGTATATGTATACTTATATACTACATAATATACATTAATATATGTTAACATATATATTGTATGTATATATGTATGTATATGTATACATTAATATATGTATATTTATTACTTATATATGCATATATATTAGATGTATATATTAATATATGTACATAATATACATTAATATATATTATGTAAAATATATAGTTTAATACATATATAATATACTTATATATATATTATATTTTATGTATTAATATATTATATGTAATATATAATATATATTATATACTTTAATATATATAATATATACTTAAATGTATATTAAAATATGTATTTAATTTGTTTATGAATTAATGTATACATATGTATTTAATTAATGTATGTATATTATTAATTCTTTAAGCCCCAAAACTAATCTCTTAAGCCCAAATCGCTAAACTAGTTCTCTAAGATCAATTCTCCAATCACTAAATTAATTCCCTATGATTAAATTGAAACCATTTTAAAATATATAATCCGATTTTAATTAAATGAAGATCAAATCGAATAAAAAATAAAATTTATAACTTAATTTTATATGATCATAACCAAATTGAAATAATTGTAAAATAAGGTGTAGAGCGACGCAAGATTCAAAATTTTTTACCTGACCTAGAGTAGTGTCAAATTAATATCTAAATCTAATCTCATTTTTTATATTTTTAATTGATTATAATTAATCAAGTTTATTATTTGATTATATGATGTAATAATAATAATCTTCCAAAATTTACTATATGTTATAAATAAAATAATGAAGAAATAAAAAAAGAATAAAGAACAAGAATGAAAGAACAAAGAGAAGATATAAAGAGAAATATTTTTATTATTCTCAATATTGACTTGTATACAATGTCTTCACAAACTCATCTATTTATAGGCATAAGCAATACATAATGTATTAAACTCTAATTAATGAAGATAATATTTCTAATGATAGAGTTCTTATTATGATAGACATCCATATAGATAATATTCATAACACTCCCCCTTGGATGTCGATGAAGATAATGTGCCTCATTAAAACTTTACTAAGATAAAAACTTTATGGGAAAAAATCTAAGTGAAGGAAAAACAGTACACACATCTTTGATACGCATAACATGTTGCCTCATTAAAAACCTTACTAGGAAAACCCATTAGGACAAAACCTTGGTTAAAGGAAAAAGAGTGCAATGCGTTTTTACTCCCTCTCATGAAAATATCATATAATATCTTTGAATATCCATAATTCAATATTAAATACTATCCTCAAATATTGAGGTAGATCATTTACATTAAGAGACTTAGCAACCATAAGGGTGATCAATAAATATGCGTTATGCATGTGAAGTCTCTTTAAATATCTTTTCTGTATGTCGACTGATGCACAAGGATTTAAGGAGATCTCTTCAAGAGTCTCAATAATATTCAAATCATCGACATACACCACAATAAAATTCACAGCTAAATCTCTTAATAAAAATGCTCGGAGGAAATTAAATAATTCATATAGTATCATACTAAATAAGTATTCAATGAGACGATTATATCAAATACGCCTAAATTGTTTCAATCCATAAAAGATATATTTAATATGATTGAATAATATTCTCGAGAACTTGAATGAATTCTTATGGCAATCTAAATATTTCTGAAAGTTTCATGTAAATATTACTGTCAAGAGGTCCATTCAAATATAATGTAACAACATTCATTACGTAGAAACCGAGTAATTTTATTTATTGCCAGACTGATCAAAATCTAAAAGTAGTTGCATCCACCACCGAGGAATATATTTTCCTCATAATCAATTTCATGTCTTTGTGAGAATCCTTGTGCAACCAAATGAGCTTATATCTCATGATTTCCCCTTTTGATTTCTCTTTCTCACAAAGGCTCATTTATATCCATGAGTTTTATAAATTTCAATATACGGGATATAGGCCCAAATACTTCTATTTTCAAAAAAGATTTTAGTTTCGTCTCAATTGTCTCTTTCATGTTGACCAATCATTTCTTTGTTTATATTGCCCAATTGAAAATGATTCATGATCCACATCATCAAATAAAATCTCTAGTGTTATATTGCATGCAAATATATAAACGACGTCGATTTAATTTCAGTTCCACTTGATTAAATATTAATTTAAAATTATAATTAAAATCAAATAAATTAAAACTAAATAAAATAGTAAATAAATTAATTTAATTAAATATATATTACTAAATTTAAATATTAATACCTAAATTATTTTTTATGTCTAATTTTATTTTTAAGCCTAACTATATATATCAATATTTTAAATTCATCAAATTATAAATATATTTATTTATATGTCATGTAAATATTAAGTATTGTTAATATTTGTTCAGGTCAATAACAGTTTGAGTTCAAAACAAGTTGTGTTATTTATCAGGTCGGATTCAAAATAGGTTGAGATCAAAACAAGTCGGGTAAAATCAAGTCTTAGGTCGATTCAGTCGGGTAATATCGGTTATCTGCCAGGTCATACTTGGGTTTGGGTTAGTTTCAGTCGGATGGAGGTCGAGTTTCTGGTCCATAGTAACAGGTTGAAATCGGGTTAGGGTCATTCTCGATCGGATATAATTAGGGCTCGATTACTATAGTAACAGGTCCAACTCGGGTTCAGATCAACAACAGTCGAATACAGATCGGGTTCAGGTAATTACTTCCTCGAGTCAAATTAGGTTCATACTCAAATAGGTTTCAATCGAGTTTTCAGATCGGACCAGCTTTTAACATCTTTAGTGTCGACCAAAACAATACGATGGACTACGGGTGATTGACATTCATAGCAGGGCAAAGTGGGTGTGGCATTATGCAACAAAGAGTGAGTTTCTTTATTTAAAAACGATTGAAGCTAAGTATGATGCATCCGAATTGAATCTATCATTCGAGCAAGAGTTGTGAGCAATTAAGGAAATTACAAAATTTGGTTGATGATTTTCATATTCATGTAAGTTAAGAGGATTGATTGATTCGGAAACATGACATTATGTAGGTATAATGGAGAGATTATATCATAGGCTCGGCTCGCAATATTAGCCGTGATCGTTAACCAATAAAAATCATGTTGAGGCCTGCACGAACACAGTTTCCTAAAGAAAGATTTTCTGCCATTTCTGAGGTGCTTGCGTTTGTTGGTAGTCTATCTCCCATGATACAACAACAAGAGGATCTTCAACAGTAGCACAGCTGCAGAGAACCCGGATTGTTTTTGCCTTCGCCAATCACCGGAATAAAAAATAGAGAAGAAGAAAATGATTTTAAGTGTTTAGTGTATTTTGAAACTAAAAGTTTCATTCTTATTTACAGGAAAAAATTAGGGCAACAGTTAGGGATGTTCAAATCCAGGTATCCGGAGAGTCGGGTACTAAAAATTTCGTCCTATGTCCTGACCCGGGTTTTCTGGGTACCGGAAAAATCGGGTATTGGGTACCCGAATTATATTTCTTTTAGTTTTAAATTTAATCCTAAAAAATACGCATAAATTTAAAATTTCAAATTATATAGTCTAACATTCAAACATAAAAAAAATAAATTAAACTTTCATAAAAAAAATATCAAAAAGAACTTTAATTATTTTTTATATATTAAAAATATTAAAATAATTAAAAATATTGAAAAAAAAGACTTTGAAAAATATTAAAATAATTAAAACATACTCAATAAAGAATTTTATATAGCTTAAGCAACTAAATTGGTTCCATAGAAAAAGACAAATACACAAGAAAACTAGCCATGGTTGCACAACCTGCACATTGCACAATAAGTAGTGAAGGTATCGAATGGAAATTGGAACAAATAGTTATCCGAATGAAAATTGAAATCACGTTTCCCAGGACTTTGACTCCACTACCTCGGTAGATAAACAAAACAAATCAATATTAATACAAATTATATATTTAAAATAAGAATTTGATTAACAATAACATCAAGATTTTTTTAATATATAAATAATAATAGAGGATGCGGGTACCCGAATTATCCGGTACCCGGGAATTTTTATATTTAATACCCGGGCTCGACCCGAGAAATTTCGGGCGTATACTCGACCCCAATTTTTAATATATTTTTTAAAAATACTCAATTTCTTTTGTATGAGTCGACGGATCAACAAGTCGGGTATTTTTTAACACCCCTAGCAACCGTAAGCAATTTTAGACGAATCAGAATTCGAAAATTAAGTGATAATACTAATTATCTAATATTTAAAATTGAATTAAATTCAAATTAATAATAGTCATTATCTTCCTATTATCCACTTTAAGGTTCGAACATTCGCGTCGCACACGTTGTGCGGGTGCGTCCCAACCCGAATGGGATTAGATTTTCACCCCCTGTGCGAGAGGCACATAGTCATCTTAGGTGTATATAAACATCTCTCACTTCATTTATCACATCAATGTGGGATAAGGGGTCATTTATTCCTTATGTTATTCTTGACCTTCCTATTTTGAGTATCAATTTCTTATTCATCACTCAACAATTTTGAACATATGAGCTACCGTTGTAAAGATCTCACAGAATTGAATAAGAATCAATAATTTTCTTATTTGAATCCTTGTCTTTATACTTCTAAAAGATACTTATAAGGTAATCATTGCTCACTATTTTCCGACGGATGATTCTAGTTTCTCTCTTCAATTCCTCGCACTCATTTGCAATAACGTCAATTTTTTTCCTCACACGTTAGAGTTCTTCTCTTATATTCTGTTGTTTCGCACCGATTTCCTCCATATCTACAGCCAGCTTCTCATATTTCGCATGCATGTTATTGATTCCACCTTTTTTGTGCTTCCTCCCGTACATCAACATCAATAAACGTATTTCTTAAAAACCTACCTAAAAACAATTAATTTATAATTTAAAAAATTAATAAAAAAAATTTAAAGATTAAGGGAGTGGAATTGAATTACACTCTTTACTTGATTTTTGAAACGTTTTGTCCTTGTGCTGAAACGACGGCAAATGAAGAACAGAGCCATTGTATTGTCTTTGTCACCTCCCTAATTTTGTTTTAGCCCTTAATTCTGAGTCTAAATTCTGATGGCCCGGAATATTATTTATTTATAATAATTAAGAATTCATAGAAACGATTCATAGATACCGCGCGATTAATGCTCGAGTGTCGCGAGTTGTGCTGATAAACAACACGATTTTGTACCTTTACTTACAATTTTGACGCGTGTCCAACACAGCGCATTTTGCGTGGTTATTAAAGAGTAGGACTCACGATTTCTTTACCCAAAATACACTTGACAGGGTAAAATTCATAAATAATCATTAAATTATACTTCAATTATGTTTTTGTCTATTAAACTTTTTAAAATTATAAAATAATCATTATATTTTATTTTACTTCAAAATGAATATCGAATCATTAGTTGTGATCTAGTGGGTCAAAAATGAAGAAGTTGCATGTTAAATTAATAATTCATATTTTTTATTATAACACACAAATTCCCTTTTGAAATGGATATTAGTTGTTGCCAATTGTAGTAAAAAACTCTGAAGCATTTACAATTAATTCTCTGCAAACTAGCTCAGGTATCTATTGAAAAAATAGTTTGAAGTTGGCAACTTTGAGCCATATTTGGAGTAGTAAAGATGGAGGTTCGAATAAGAAATTTGTTGGCTCTTATTCTACATGAGATTTTTATAACGTTATCTTATGTACTTAAAATAGTTGAGTAATGAATGAGAAATTTATACTTAAAGTAAAAAGATCATGAATAGAGTAAGAAATAAAAACTCAATTATCCCACATGGATCGGATAAATGAAGTGGGAAGTGTTTATATACACTTACCCATATTGTTGCCATTGTATAACTTAAGATGACTCTGTGTCTTTCATGCAATGGGTGCAAATCCAATCTTATTTGCATAGGCAACTTGAATATTTAGGTTGGTTAAGCCCTTTGTAGGCTTGTGAATATTTTCATGTTGTAAGTAATCTTTTTCTAAAATTGTTTATTTTTTTAATATTTTAAAAAATTATTCTACTTAAATACGAATTCAAGGAGAATTTGAATTTTCTTTCAATAATAATATTAAATCGATAAAGTTAACTATTTATAGTTATCTGAATTAAATTCGGAATATTTCTCTCACACATTTGACCTAATTTTTCCCATAAATATGAATGTGATTCTTAGTTTTCAAAATACAGAAAATTATTTTTTCTCTCGTTTTCTATTTCGGTGATTGGCAAAGGCAAGAGACCATGTGCGAGATCTCTAGTTTGTACTTCTGTCGAAGATTTTCTTGTTGCTGTATACTGGAAGACAAATGATCAAACAACTCAAGCACCATGGAGTGGTCGAAAATTATCTTAAGCAAACTAGTTTTGAGGCCTTAATAATTTTTGTAGGCTTGCGTATATTTTACCCATTGTGAGTAATTTTTTCTTAAATTGCTTATTTTTTTAATATTCAAGAAGAATTTGTGTTTTACTTAAATACGGATTCAAAGAGAATTTGAGTTTTTCTTAACTACGAATATTAAATCGATAAAGCTGACTTTTAATGGTAATATCCGAATTAAATTCGGAATATTTTTGTCACACATTTGACCCAATTTTTCTTATAAATATGAACGAGATTCTAAGTTTTCATAACATAGAAAATTATTTTTTTCTCTTATTTTCTCTTTCGGTGATTGGCAAATATAAGAGACCATGTTCAAGATCTCTATAGTGTGTGCTTATGTAGAAGATCTTCTTCTTGTTGTATCTTGAAAGACAAACGATCAAACAACTTATAAAACTAAAATTGATTTTGATATAACAATTATGTATAAGGATTATTTTGCAATAAATTTTTAAATCCCCAAGTCAAAATTTTGTTTTTAAGTCAAACAAAGAACTTTGAAATAAATTTTCTAAGTGTTTTTATACGAGAGTATCGAAACCCCTATCACCGGTATCGATACTGACTTGCATTTTAAATTTTTGTTCTTGAAAACAAGAACAAGTATCAAAACATAGTTCGATATCAATATCTCTCTACCAATGCCTGTTTCGAACAAAGTATCGAACCAATTCGAAATTTTTAATTATTTTAAAATTATCTAAAAATATGACTCATGGTATCGATACCAGTATCAATACTCCTTTAATCCCCAATGGCTTTTTTGGCATTTAATGAGTCGACCGTTGGTGACAGTTAAGATTTTAAATGATGGTTAGCCCATTCCGAAATATGTATCGATACCAACCATTATAGTTTCATAACGGTATCAAAACATGGTTTGATATCCCTTGTAATAAATGCACAACGACTCTTTTTACTTTAGTCTGTTTCGAAACAGGTAGTCCATGTTTCGATACTGCTTGTTGTAGAGTGCATTTATGGTGGGAAGATGAAGTTCCAACAGTCTTATTTACATTCCCAACAACCACAACGGTTAGAAATCATTAAGGAGGTATAAAATGAAGCATTTTCAACAACATTAAAGTCTATTGAACCTCAAGCAACATCCAAGCAATCAAATCCAACTCAAAGCACTTCATTGTGTCACGGGGTCAGAGTTCTCGCGCAGGGACTTCTACCCGTGCGGCACCTCGAGTCTCTCTCATACTCGAGGATCAGCCTTAACGATCTCCGATGCTTACTGGTTTCGCCCTCCCATGGGCTCATCAGGGAAGCGGAGACAGCTCCCGACCAGTGTGGTGCACGATCAGCGCGCCCATCCCAGATGGGACGACTGCTCGGCACATACTACACTCTTAATGTTATCCCGCTCCCAAGCTTTAAGCACCACCAGAAAGCATCTCGCTCGGTCCCGCGTAGTCACGACTCACAGTCCGTGACATTCTCCTCCACCCAATTCATGCACGCTCTCGTGCATGGGAAGGAAACTCTTTCCCTCTCTAAAACGTGCCAGGAACTAGTGTGCAATTCTCCCAAACTGGCCAACTAACCTGGGGCCGTCCTCCTTGGGCAAGGGTCTCCCTGCAATCACCTCATGGTCACCTGCCACTTTACCGAGGTGTCCCATTGCAGTTTAACCAACCGGAGAACTTTCACTGCGGCTTCCTGCCTACCCGTCCTCGTCTCAATCTCTTTCTAGAGGACCCACTCGCGAACATCCTCTTCTCTTTGGGGTGCGAGCTAACACGCTCGTCCGCATGACTTGCTCCGCAGCACAGGGACGCTTGGCAAGCCCAACAACTAGCACACAGCCTCGCTCTGATACCACTTGTCACGGGGTCAGAGTTTTCTTGCAGGGACTTCTACCCGTGCGGCACCTCGAGTCTCTCGCATGCTCGAGGATCAACCTTAACGATCTTCAATGCTTACTGGTTTGGCCCTCCCATGGGCTCATCAGGGAAGCGGGGACAGCTCCCGACCAGTGTGGTGTACGATCAACGCGCCCATCCCAGATGGGATGACTGCTCGGCACGTACTATACTCTTAATGATATCTCGCTCCCAAGCTTTAAGCACCACCAGAAAGCATCTCGCTCGATCCCGCATAGTCACGACTCACGGTCTGTGACAATTGCATATTCTTAACTCCCAACTTGTGTACTTCATTTTGATAAAGTTAACTATTTATAGTTATCCGAATTAAATTCGGAATATTTCTCACACATTTGACCTAATTTTTCCTATAAATACGAATGTGATTCTTAGTTTTCAAAATACAGAAAATTATTTTTTCTCTCGTTTTCTATTTCGGTGATTGGCAAAGACAAGAGACCATGTGTGAGATCTCTAGTTTGTGCTTCTGTCGAAGATTTTCTTGTTGCTGTATACTAGAAGAAAAATGATCAAACAACTCAAGCACCATGGAGTGGTCGAAAATTATCTTAAGCAAACTAGTTTTGAGGCCTTAATAATTTTTGTAGGCTTGCGTATATTTTACCCATTGTGAGTAATTTTTTTCTTAAGTTGCTTATTTTTTTAATATTCAAGAAGAAATTGTGTTTTACTTAAATACGGATTCAAAGAGAATTTGAGTTTTTCTTAACTACGAATATTAAATCGATAAAGCTGGCTTTTAATGGTAATATCCGAATTAAATTCGGAATATTTTTGTCACACATTTGACCCAATTTTTCTTATAAATATGAACGAGATTCTAAGTTTTCATAACATAGAAAATTATTTTCTCTTATTTTCTCTTTCGGTGATTGGCAAATATAAGAGACCATGTTCAAGATCTCTATAGTTTGTGCTTATGTAGAAGATCTTCTTCTTGTTGTATCTTGGAAGACAAACGATCAAACAACTTGTAAAACTAAAATTGATTTTGATATAACAATTATGTATAAGGATTATTTTGCAATAAATTTTTAAATCCCCAAGTCAAAATTTTGTTTTTAAGTCAAACAAAGAACTTTGAAATAAATTTTCTAAGTGTTTTTATACGAGAGTATCGAAACCCCTATCACCAGTATCGATTCCGACCTGTATTTTAAATTTTTGTTCTTGAAAACAAGAACAAGTATCAAAACATGGTTCGTTATCAATATCTCGCTGCCAATGCCTATTTCGAAAAAAGTATCGAACCAATTCAAAATTTTTAATTATTTTAAAATTATTTAAAAATATGACTCATGGTATAGACACCAGTATCGATACACCTTTAATCCTCAATGGCTTTTTTGGCATTTAATGAGTCGACCGTTGGTGGCAGTTAAGATTTTAAATGATGGTTATCCCATTCTGAAACATGTATCGATACCAACCATTACAGTTTCATAATGGTATCGAAACATGATTTGATATCCCTTGTAATAAATGCACAATGACTCTTTCTACTTTAGTCTGTTTCGAAACAGGTAGTCCGTGTTTTGATACGCTTGCTGCAGAGTGCATTTATGGTGGTTAGATGAAGTTCCAACGGTCTTATTTACATTCCCAACAACCACAACGGTTAGAAATCAATAAGGAGGTATAAAATGAAGCATTTTCAATAGCATTAAAGTCTATTTAACCTCAAACAACATCCAAGCAATCAAATCCAACTCAAAGCACTTCATTGCATATTCTTAACTCCTAACTTGTGTACTTCATTTTGATTATTTGTAATTGAGTTTGGGGAGAGTGTTTTTGTATTTAAGGCTAATCAATTTTGTGAGAGAAACCTATTTTCCCATCTTTCTTTTATTTCAATCTAATGAGGTTGAATCAATTCTTGGGTAGAAAAATTGATTCGAATTGTAACGGTTATCCCTTGAACCGAGAAAAAGGTCGAATTCCATTAGTGAATTGGTTTTAAAATCCTTAGTGGGAGCTAAGGTAGTGGATGTAGAGCTTGTTTCGAAGCTTGAACCACTATAATTCTTTGTGTTCATCATTTTCTCATTTTTACTAAAATTCCACTAAAAAATTTTTAATTGTCAATTCACCCCCCCTCTTGGCCAACTATCAAGATCGATCAACTAGAATTGATTTCAAGCTTTTTCATATGGATGTCAAAAGTTCTTTCTTAAATTGTTTTATAAATGAAGAAGTATATGATGAACAACCACCGGGTTTTGAAGATCCAAAATTTTCAAACCATGTTTTTAAATTGACAAAAGTTTTATATGGTTTGAAACAAGCTCCTAGAGCTTGGTATGAAAGACTTTCAAACATTTTAATTGAAAAAGGTTTTGAAAAAGGAAAGGTGGATATTAAACTTTTTATAAAAAGGTTTAAAAATGACATCTTAGTAGTTCAAATTTATGTTGATGATATTATTTTTGGATCTACTAATGAATGTTATTGTTAAGAGTTTTCTAAGATAATGCAAGGTGAATTCGAGATGAGCATGATGGGGGAGCTCTCATTCCTTTTGGGACTTCAAATCAAGCAAAGGAAGGATGACATTTTCATCAATCAAGCTAAGTACATCAAGGATATGCTCAAGAAGTTTGGCTTGGAGAATGTAAATCCTCAAGCCACTACAATGAGCTCATCAACTAAGCTTGACAAAGATGAATGATATAAGTGTATTGATTCTAAATTATATAGATCAATGATAGAATCTTTGCTTTACCTTACCGCAAGTAATCCGGATATGATGTTTAGTGTTTGCTTGTGTGCTAGGTTTCAAGCTAGTCCTAGAGAATCACACTTAGTAGCCATTAAGAGAATTTTTAGGTACCTTAGAGACACACCTTGTTTAGGTCTTTGGTGTCCTAAAGACTTTTCCTTTAGATTACACGCTTATTCAGATACAAAATGTGAAGGTTGTAAGATAGATAGGAAAATTACTTTTGTAACTTATCAATTCCTAGGTAGTATGCTCATATCTTGGTTCTCTAAGAAACAAGATAGTGTAGCTTTATCTACCACCGAAGCGAAGTACATATCCTTAGGGAGTTGTTGTGCTCAAGTGTTATGGATGAAACAACAACTCTTGGATTATGACATTAAGGTTGAAAGCATAACTCTAAAATGTGATAATACTAGTGTCATATGTCTTACTAAGAATCTCATTCAAAATTCTAGAACCAAACACATAGAAATTAGACACCACTTTATTAGAGATCATGTGTCTAAAAATGATGTTGTTTTAGAGTTTGTTGACACCTTAAACCAATTAGCGGATATCTTTAACAAACCTTTAGACAAAGAGTGCTTTTGGACTCTTAGGAGAGAGTTAGATCTAACTGGCCTATCTTGACCTCTTAAGTGTTATTTTGGTGCAAAATATGCTTGATTCTTGATTATAATCATCCCTATGTTGTATTGCATCTTGTTGCTTCTATGCATGTTGCTAGGGGGAGTATGAACTTGTTCATGCACTTTAATAATGTCATAAAATCATTTGCATGCTTCTAGGGACTTTAGAGACTCATTTCTAGTACTTTAGAAGCCTAAAATGCAAAGTTCATCTAGGTGGTATCGAAACATGTTAGACATATTTCGATACTTGTTCTTCGTGATTCATCTGGGAAGTTCTAGTAAGAACTGGTATCGAACGGCGCTTCGATGCCAAGGTATCGGTACTAGCATCGAAATAGGTTGTTTCGATACCTATTCCGATACACGGGGTGGAAGAAAGCTTTAAAACACTCATAAACCTAATTTTAATCAAATTAAAACTTTCCAAACATAAACTCTCAAACCCTAGCCGACTTACCCTTTAAAAAACCCTCAAATTCATCAGTTTTCAACATAAAATCAACGATTTATTTGAGGGATTTTCATATACTCATCAAAGCAAAGCCTATATCACCAATTAGTGCTAGAAAAAACAAGAATTTATCGTAATCTCAACTCAAGGTAATTTTTCGAAAAAACTATTTTCGTTTGATTTTAGAATATTAAAATTTAGATTTTGATTGTTTTATTAATTCTTATTGTATGGGTTTTCATAATCCTACAAAATTTTTTCAAAATCTAAATTTTTTTTGTTCGAATATAAATTAATTTTATCGTATCAGTTTTTAATGTTTTTTTAAGAGATTTTCAACATTCTTAAATACCTTGAATTATTGATTAATAGGATTGAATTAGGTTGATAGAGCATACATGATTTTATGTATCTAATCCTAAATTGTTTTAATCTCTAGATAATGGCACCTAAGAAACGATCTCTTACCAAATTCGGTAGCTCCTCATCCTCTCGTCCTTCTAGAATCGACATTCAAGAAGTTTTCGCAAAAAGTTTGAATACTGCGAGTAGGATTGATAACCTCAATCTTTACCGCAACTATCTTCTCAAGAAGGAGCGGTGTGTGGATATCTTGTTTATGTACTCTCTCAAGTTTCAATTTCGATACTATGATCGCATTATAGATTGGAAATTCTTGAGCTTTCTCACTCACAACGGCAAGTTCTTTCCAACTCTAGTCCTTCTCTCTTATACTAATGCCTCGTGCATTCTTTCTAAGGACAAGAGCAAGGTGGTAGCCATTGAATCGTTTCTCATGGGTCGTCCTTTAAAATTAATGTCATCACCCTTGTCGATGTTTTTGGTCTCAAGGATGAGGCTATAGATGATGAAGACTCTCTTAGTGCTTTTACCAGATCTGTCACCTCTCTTAACGTGCATGATCGGTTCCTACACCTTATCATCTCTTGGTGGATCCGTTCATCAAATGGTAAGTACTCTCGCATCCGTTAAGTTAATAGTTTTTGGCTTAATTGCTTTCGTGAGGGTATTCGCCCAAATCTAGCCCAAATTATGTTCTCCGATATTGTGTGACATATTTAAAACCATGCCACTCCATTTGTTTAATCCTTTCCATATGCTTGTATTCTTAGCTCTATCTTCTTGCATTTGGGAATCGATTACTCTTTCGACAAAGTGGAGTCCGTCAAAGAACCAATTGGTGAGACTTCCCTCAACCGTGCCCACTTTCAATGTGCATCTAATGGTGAATGGATCCGCGGTGCTCCTCCTCCATCTCCCATCGATCCGGAACCGCTTAGTCAAGTCGCTCCAAACATTGATATGATGGCTTTTCTCACTACAAGGTTCGATAGTTTGGGTGCTCAGTTTGGTACCTTGAATGCTCAGTTTGGTACTTTGAACACACGGTTGGATTCCATGGATGGAATGCTTAATTCTATGTCAACTCAATTCTATTCTCGCTTTGATACCATGGATACAAGATTGACGAGTCTAGAAAACCAAGGTCTTTCTATGCGAGTCTCCATTGAAGCTCTTCGACACAACCAAAAGCTTTCTAATGAAGATGGAGATGCCATTGAGGAAGAAGATGAGGAAAGCAATGAGGAAGAGGAAGATAATGATGATGGAGGTGAATAGTGATCCTTAGCTTTCTTTTATGCTTTGCTATGGCTTTAGGACTAGTTATGTTTTTCTTTAGTATTATGTTGTATTTACATTCATGTTAGAACATATACACCTTTAGTATTTTATTTGCTATGCTTTGAACTTTTTATGTTGGATTTGGATATTTTTGTTTAATGCTATGAATTATATACTCTACTATTAATGTTTGTTATGGATTATCCTTATATTGATTTTGATCTAACAAAAAGGGGGAGAAATATCCTGTTTTTAAGTTAAAGAAGGAACCATCTTATTACGGGGGAGTCTCAATTTTTTTCAAAGTTTTGGAACCTAAAATTTTGATTTTAAACATAAAAATTTATAATGGTTTTATTATATCAAAAAAGGGGAATTAGATTGTAAAACTAAAATTGATTTTGATATAACAATTATGTATAAGGACTATTTTGCAATAAATTTTTAAGTACCTAAGTCAAACTTTTGTTTTTAAGTCAAACCAAGAACTTTGAAATAAATTTTATAAGTGTTTTTATACGAGAGTATCGATACCCCTATCACTAGTATCGATATCGGCCTTTATTTTAAAGCTTTGTTCTTAAAACCAAGAACAAGTATCGAAACATGGTTCGATACCAATACATCACTGTCAATGCCTGTTTCGAACCAAGTATCAAACCAATTCAAAATTTTTAATTATTTTAAAATTATTTAAAAATATGAATCATGGTATCGATACCAGTATCGATATCCCTTTAATCCCCAAAGGTTCTTTTGGCATTTAATGAGTCGACTGTTGGTGAAAATTAAGATTTTAAATGATGGTTAGCATGTTTCGAAACATGTATCGAAAGCACTTCATTGCATATTCTTAACTCCCAACTTGTGTACTTCATTTTGATTATTTGTAATTGAGTTTGGGGAGAGTGTTTTTGTATTTAAGGCTAATCAATTTTGTGAGAGAAACCTATTTTCCCATCTTTCTTTTATTTCAATCTAATGAGGTTAATCAATTCTTGGGTAGAAAAATTGATTCAAATTGTAACGGTTATCCCTTGAACTGAGAAAAAGGTTGAACTCCATTAGTGAATTGGTTTCAAAATCCTTAGTGAGAGCTAAGGTAATGGATGTAGAGCTTGTTCCGAAGCTTGAACCACTATAATTCTTTGTGTTCTTCATTTTTCTCATTTTTACCAAAATTCCACCGAAAAATTTTTAATTGTCAATTCATCCCCTCTTGGCCAACTATCAAGATCGATCAACTCAACACAACTCAAGCAGTGCAAGTGATCGGAAATTTTCTTAAGGAAACTATTTTCGTATGTATCAACATATCAACCTTATTCTGATTTTATTTTAAGGTTATTGTTTCAAATTTATTTTTTTTTCTTTTTTATTCAATCTAAATCGTCTTGGATTGATTACTCTATAATAATATTAAGACAAATTTATTCTACTTCTCTTCTTCCGATGAGATTCAATCGTCAAAGATATTTGTTTCAGGATTTATCCTATCGTCTCAACGGGTTTGCTAAAATCTCAAAATTGAGACAAATATGTTCTATAAAAGTTGTCATGACAAGTAACTGAGGTTAGGTATTTTGTGTAATACCAAAATCAAAGTAAACGAAATGAAATTTTATTGGAATTATATTAATTTTGGTTTGGTTTCCTCTATTGAGGAGAAACAATTGATATGGCAAACTTTCATTTTTTTTCTTATATGAATACATGGTTGCATGTGTTGATAAAATCTTACTTATGATAATAACGGTTCAACTTAAGACAATATCGTCTATTGATGGAAAATAATGAGTAAATATAATATTTATTCGGTATATGATTAAATTACTTACTTGATATGAAATATTATAATATTAAAACTATATATGTATATTTAAAGTAATCATGAAATCTTTAAAAAAAATTGTATCTTTGTGCTGGTACCATATACGTGAATATTTCATTAAGGTAATATTATTTAATGGCCTAATAGATACAAGTGTGCATGTGTTATGTTAGCAAAAATTATTATATTAGTTAAATATGACATGAAAAAAAGGAAATATCCTTTTCTTATGAAATAATAATTATTGAGATAATTATTATTTTTGTTTGAAAACATTTTGGATATTATTTTAACTAATAATTTTCTTTGAGAAAGTATAAACACACACAAAAAGTCTTGATTGTTTTGGAAACAAAAATCTCATAAATAATTCGTTTTAGGAATTATTTCTTATCGTTTTAACGGATTTACTTGATCTTCCAAACAATAATTAATGGAATCTAAAACAAATGATTAATTTTTTTTAAGAATTAAGTTGCTTTAATATCTCTGTTTTTTGTTTTAGTGCCACTAATCTCAATATTTAATAGAAGATGTGAGAGAAATAAATTAGTGAACACTAATTTATTTCTTTTATAGAATCTTACGTTGATTCTAATTTTGTAAAAAAAATATATCATAAAATTTATTTTTGGGGAATCTTGTATGATTCTATTTTCTAAGTAAAATAAATTGTTAGATTTATTTTTAGAATTTTATATGATTCTATTTTGTAAAGGAAAATAAATTATTAGATTTATTTTTAGGAATCATGCATGATTTTATTTAAAAAATCATTGAGTTTATTTTCTTAAAAACAATAATAAATTGTTAAATTTATTTTGGAAATAAATAAGATTTATTGTTTGGAAATAAATTGTTTTAATTTATTTTAAAGAAAAATAAATCAGAATTATTATTTCCTGAGAATCAAGTGTGACTATAATTTGGAAATAAATCAATGAATTTATTTCATGTGAAGTTTTGAAATTAAAATAAAGTAAATAAATTTATTTTCAGTAATCCAATTCTTGTCGTATAATGGATTTACTTGATCTCCTTTTTAAATAAAATAGACAAATTTGTTTTAATAGAATTTGTTATTGGAAGTAACATTGGTTATTAATTCTATAACATTGATTCGAACCAAGGTCTCGAATCAAAGCATAGAAGAAAGTTGTTCTCTATTTCAAAATTCTTAAAGCATATTTTGATGTATTTTATGAAATACACAATGTTTAAAATTGACTTAAGAATTATGAGGGTCATTGGGCCATAAATGAAAGATGTTGGTAAATTCTTAATGATTGATTTCAAACTATGGTAAATCAAATGCAGTAACTTAATTGACCACTCATTTTCAAAAACTTCCATTAATGAGTGATTGAAAGAAAATTTGAAAGTGCATGTCTAGGATTTATTCTTTGAAAAGACTTGATACTTAAGCGTCCCTAGAGCACTACCTCTCTTATCTTTGAAAAACAGTAAAATTCATGAGAAAGAATTTTCAAACGTGGTAACAAAAATGTATATCTCATCAAGATAAAATTGGTCAAAAGAAGATCCTCCTAGAGATAAAGAGGATAAGGTAAACATTGTTACTATCTTTAAATATTGCTAAAAAAATATTACTAAGGAAAATATTGATAGGGCAAACATATTGAAAGTCAAAAATGACTTTAAATTGTAAATTAAGTAAAGTATCTCAAGAAGCTAAATTTTATGAGAAAATGCTTCAATTATTATGAGATATGGGATATGGAATAAGTCTTTAGACTATATATACTTCCAAATTAGATTAATATTATGATAAAATTTTGTCATAACAATTAATATGGAAAACAATTGTTTGAAGGAAATTTAATTATCTTATGATAAAAAAAAATTGTTTCAGTTAAAAGCAAAGATGATATAGGAAAATTATTCCTGATAAGAAGAATGTTAAAACTCAAATTGATTAATTTACGAAAAAACTCTATGTGAGCAATGGTGCAACATCCAAAGGTACAATGATTTTGAAGATAACTTCTAAAAAGAATTAAATCTTTAGAATGTGCCTAACATATGGGAGAGTTGTTCTATCAACTAAATACAAGACACCAAATGAGATATGGAAGGAAATAAAAACCTTTCTACAACTACATAAAAATATCGTGGCATCACACCAATGTAATATTTTATTACTAAAGAAAATGAAAATAAGTGGACTATATTTTTATTGACTATAAAATATAGCAATAAATAGTAATTTTATAGAAAAATGTGATAATGAAAATAAAGAATCACTCGTTCTTTAAAAATACACTTCCTAGAGAAGTTGGTCCAATTTTCATAAAACGAACAATAGATATAATCAATAGAAAATAGTCCACATGTTCAACAAACTGTTAAAACCAAGATATTGCTACGATAACAAATAAGGGTGACTAAGGATGCTATGTTAAATCTACTAGGATATATGATCTTATGTTAATAACGTACAATAAAATGGTAAATATACCAAAGACTTGTCAATTCGAGATTGAAATAGAAAATATGAGATTGATAGATTTGATTTTGGGTATCCAAATCAAGCAATCACTTAAAGGTCTCATATTGACACTGTTACACTATTTGGACAAAGAAGTTTGCTAAGATATTTCCAGCATAGCCAGAACTCCAAATAAATACTAGTCAACAATTGTTAAAATGAAATATGCAAATGTCATATATATTCTAAGTAAATTGAATTAAACAAAGTAGTGCTTTCACTGAGAGCAATTTAATAAAATTCAAAAAATAATCCAAGGTCAAACCCTTTGATAATAATTGGGAGAATATTGAGATATCTCAGAGATACTCAAGATTATAAAGTATTATTCAATAAAGATTCTTCGATATTAGATATTAAAGGTACTAGTGAATATGTTCACATCTAAAAAAATAAGTTATGTCATGTATTTTCTCTAGACAAACGTTTGCAACCAGATTCATAATAGAATCTGAGTGATATTTAGACAACTCTAATAAAGTCAAATGACTTTAAAATGTCTTGGAGGATACACATGAATGACCTAAGCATGTGCCAATAATATTTATTGATAGAGCATATAGTTTTATGAGCAATGATAATTTGAGACATATGGGTCATTGATATAATACCATTAGACAACTAATCTCAGAAAGAGTTATCTCTACTGATTTGATAAAATCAAAGGATAACATTATGGATCTAGTAACAAAAGGGTTAAATCAAGATCAAGTTGAGAAAACATTGAGAATAATAAGACTAAAACTCAGAAAACTTTAAGGCACTATGCGAAGGAAAACCCTACCTAGCGGATTAAGGATTCCAAGATCTAGATTCAAAGGGACAACCTAATTGCATAAACCTATGCGGTCACTATAGGGGTTCTTCCCCAGGTCCATTCTTATGATGTAAACAATGATCAAAAGTTGTATAGGCTAAGCAAATCTTTTAATGACTATTGTGTGCTTCGGTGAGCCGAGAAACATAAGTCAAATATGTGAGAGTAAAGTGAGGTTGCTTAAAGCAGATTATTAATGTCCACGTTATATGAACATAACCATAAGAACTAATACTCCTGTCAAAGAGATAGTTTTGTAAGGTATATCATCGTTTACACAAACAACGTCATAATTGTCAAATAAAATATTCATAATTCTAAAAAATAAATAATAAAAGAATTTAAATAGTATAAAGAGAAGTATGGTCGATTCGTAAGGACTAAGGAACTTCCGATATTTATGTGTTTGACTCTGACTATGGTGAATTTGGATGGTAAAAAGGGGTGTTTGGAGAAGTAATATTAAAGTGTAATTTAATAAACTAAAGAAAACAATTTAAATAAAAAGTCTAAAATTCAATTTATAAAATCAGCCTTGTGCTAAAGATTTTTCCACAATTTAAATTGATCCTTGAATAAGATTTTATCATTAGGCTCATGTTGATTACGATCTATAAGGCTCAACCCCTGTAACTTGTTTTTCTCTCAAATAAAATAAGAATCTAAAATCAATGTTTAGGAATCAATTCTTTTGTGAATTAATTATATTAATCGTTTTATTAATTTAGAACTTTTAAAAACGACTCAGATTGTATCGTCTCAAATGAAAATTTAACCTGATTTTAGTTTTCCTTAGCGAATCCGTGACTAAGTGTGTTCATAAGAAGTCAAATTTGCTACAAGCCGATCCTTCCTTTCAACTATTCATCAAAAATGAAATTTATTTCAGTGTCAACCTTTTGAAATTAAAATCGCTTTGATTATAAAAGGTCGATCGATTATCGAACCTTGATTTCAGAAAACTGAAAATATAACCTGAATAGGTATTCAGTGCTTTTCAATTCTCATGAGTAAAATTGAGTAATTACTTTAGCCCTTGACTGCAGAAAATTTAACTAAACATGATAATTGGAAAAATATACTTAGCATTATAAAAGAAAAAAAAGTAAAAAATAAAAACACAAAAGTGAAAGAAAAAAATTATTAAAAAATAAAAAAAAACATCTCAAAGTAAAATGAGAGGTGATTTTTACTAATTAAAATTGATAAGCTATCAATCGAGTTGATAAGTTATCAATCATGTGGTTAAGTTATCTGCGTTGTTGACGTCATCTTCTAGAAGCTCATTAACGTGGCACCATATAGAATTTTTCATGCACAAATTTAATCTAGTCTTAAATATGAAAAAATTACAGATTTTCATTTTAAGCATATTTTAGAATTAAAGTCTTGTACAGAAAACACATGAAAAATGCTTTATTAAGCACCATAAACTTATCATTAAAGGTATAATTAATCGTAAAACTATAACTATTTAAATAACTTCAAATTCTACCACACTTATTCAATGCTTGCCCTCAAGCATTTCTCAAACAACGTATCAAAAATCTCAATTTGATATCTTAATTTCACAATATTCTCAAGACCTACAAGCAAATTAAAATCATAGAAATTGATGAAAAATAGGAACAATTAAGAGAAATATACAATTAAAGTAAGTGATAATAAAACATGACATCCCAATAATTCAATAATTTCATTGAAGCAAGATTTAGTATCTCACATGGTTCACTCATTTCGCTCAAGTGTTTCGGGTAAAGAAAATCGCTCAAAGCCTTACTATACAAAGCATTACCGTAGGCTTGTAATTAAATCTAATCTTCACTACTTAGTATTAAACATGATGCAATAATCAAGAAGTTTTTAAAAAGGTTGTAACGTGATTAAGGTTTGGGGTAGGATAAAGGCCAAAAAGTTGGTTTAAAAGTTCAAGACAAAGAGAAAATTATTCTAAATATTTTCAAAGAGAAGCAAAATTACAGGAAAAGAAACCGAATAAAATCACTTATTTTTTGTTCTTCTTTTTTCACTGTTTTTTCTTCCTTTTTTCTTTGATTTTTCTAATTTTTTTTATTTTTTGCACTAATTTTCTGCATTTGTTTGAATCAAAATGCATTGTGTATTTTTCTGCACAGTATTTTCTACACTATTTTATCTACACTGGTTCTAATTGAATCAATTTTTTTTAAATTTAATATGTTTTTCAAAACTTTCAATTTTTGAAATAACTTCAACCTTGTCTCGGAAAGGGCGATAAAAAGAGGTAAAATAAAAAAATTTAGTCTAAATATGTGGTAAATCAAGAAAAAAAGGCTAAGGCTCAAACTTGGTTCACTAAGGGATAAATATTTAAAAGTTAGGTTAATTTTTTGGAAGAGAAAAGATGTTAAATATTAATGTCTCTATCACATTAAAACATCATGTTAAATTGTGTAGTCTCGACAAGCATTATGCCACAAGTTCTAGTATGAAATAAACTAGTCGGCAAACTCAATCTAAAACAAAGAGCAAGAAAGAAAATTTATGCTCATTAGGCTTAAAACTCACATGAAAGGATAATTTGTACTAAGTCATGCTAACATTTCGACTAACAAATGAATGGAACGATAAAGTTTCAGAAAAAACCAACTAATCATGTCAATTGCTATCATGGTTCCTAAATTCTAACAAAAACAATATAAAAATCCAAAAAATCAAGGGAATAGTGCAAAACATGAGATATCAAACAATCAATTTTCAGCATATTAATTCAAGAAAAGTTCAAGGTCAAATAATCGAATAAGATAGATAAGGAATTTGATATTAATTCTACCCCTTCGCCCACTTTAGTCATATTGTCCCAATATGTAAAAATTAAAGTAAAAGAGAGGGTGAAATACTCCCCGTGCTAATTAAAATATGATAACATTTGGGATTAACTTATCATGCCAATTATTCAAAACAAAATTGATTACCTAAAAATTCAAAAATAAACAAACAAATAAATAAAAATAAAAAATAAAATAAATAAAATATGTTACCTCCCATTTAGCACTTTATTTAAATTCGTTAGTTTGATTACCTGATTCAGATTACAAGTATTGTGATAAATACTTCCTCCAATTTTTACACTTTGTCCAACTAAGAATTTCCTTATAGGAAATTTTACGATTACAAGTTTTTTTTTCATTTTTTTTGAAAAACTATATTCTTTGTTCTTCAATTTATCTGACGGTAACTTTAACTCGATATTTAGTTCCTGCAAGATGTAATGTAAAATTTTAGATTTCAAGGGAGTTAGGCGAAAATTAGAATAAATAAAAAAATATATTTTTTAACCCCTTAATTTCTTTATCGCGACCTTTTAATTTCTTACACAAATCATTAGATACATTAATTTCTATAGATTCATCAATTAAAGTTTTAATTAAACCAACAAAATTTATACTTGGAACATTATAAAGATATCACATTTCTTTACAAACATTAAATTTAATCATCTCACCGTCCAATTCCATCGTAAGGATGTCGCTTCTTACATCGATCTTTGTGTTGATAGTACTAAGGAAAGGACGACCAAGAAGGATCTCTGAAGAATTGTTTGATCGATCGTTTTTCATGTCAATAACATAGAAATCTGCAGTAAAAATAAGGTTGTTTACCTCTACGAAGACATTTTCTAAGAGTCCTTCAAAGGCTCAGCGGAAAGTGAGATGTATAAAGATAAAGGCATAACATTGATTGATGCACCTAAATCACATATGGCACGTTTTATACCAACCTTATAAATTTTACAAGGAATAACGAACATACCTTGGTCTTTTAATTTCGGTGGAAGCTTACGTTAAAAAACGATTGAGACATATTTCTTAAATTTACCTTTTCAATTCCGGTAAGCTTCCTTTTATCGGTACAAAGTCCTTCAAGAATCTAGCATAGCAAACACTTTCCGGATTACTTCAAGGAGTGGTATATTGGTTTCCACCTCCATGAAAACATCTAAAATCTCTTTTTCTTCCTCTTGTCTATCAAATTTTGTTAGTCTTGAAGGAAAATGAGGTACAATATCATAAGGAGGAGTAGGATCAGACGTACCTTGTATTGTTGAATTTGACGTACTTGTGTTTGGCATCGGTTCTTTTTCTTTGCCTTGAGTGTCTTCCTTCGTGGCTTTGTGTGTGATGATAATTCTGCTTTTCAAGGTGATAGCACTTACATTTTTTCGCGGATTTAGCTCAATTTGTGATGGTAATTTCCCTTGTGGCTCCAAACGTCCCATAGTTTGAGCAAGTAAACTTATTTGCTTGTTTATTTCTTACAAATGAGTTTGGTACGTCTTTTGAACATTTCTTGGGACAACGCCAATCGTTCAAAAATAGATTCTAACGAGGCTTTAGGCTATTGATAGGGTTGTTGTTGAGGAGGACTTGGTTGATTTGCTTGATGTTGCCTTTGGTTTTGCGCATAGTTGAAATTCTGATGGTCCCTCGGATTGTATGCATTTCTATATGGATTGTAAGATCTTTGAGGAGGTCCCAGAAAATTACTTATTTTATTCGCTTGCTCCTGGGTATCCTCCTATAGCATTGGAGGACAATCTGTAGGATGATTTGGCTTCGTAGATATTCTACATAGTCTTGTTGCACACCTTTTTTATCTACAATAAGAGATTGGACTATGTTAGTTAATTTATCGATTTTCTCTTCCAATGGAAGAATACTTACATTAAGGTTCCGTAGACAAGGTTCATTCGTCGGTTAAAATTTTTGAGAATTTGTCACCATGGTTGATATTAAGTTTCTTATCGCAATTGGTGTCATATTAACTAGTGCTCATCCACTTGCCGCATCTATCATTTTCATCTCCATAGGAGCTAGGCCTTCATAAAAGTATTGCAACAACCCAATAGTCATATAATGATTATGTATCCTTCTGTCGGATACTCAATATATTCCATCTAAAATTGTTCGCCTTAGCCGCAAGAAAGAACCTGTCAAGGAATAAACGAGATATGTTAGTCCACGTGTTAACTGAATTTGAAGGTAAATCAAATAATCAATCATTAGCAATATCAGCTAATGAAAAAGAAAAAAATAAAGTTTAATTTGATCTTCGGATACTACCCGTTTCATGCTTAAACAAACCATGTGAAACTCTTTTAAGTGTTTGTACGGGTTTTGCTGGGCAAACCGTGATAGATCGATAGGAGGTGGATTAAACTCGTCTTAAGTGCGAATGGCGTTCCGTCATTCAGGAATGTAATGCATAAGGGCTGATGATCGTTAGGTGACATAAAACTTATTGGATTGTTTGGTTACCATTCACCATCGAAGTATGTTCTTTGGTGGTGTACTTGAAGTGTGTTTCGGTTTTGGATGATATTTTGAAGTCTCGCTTCAACCTCCTATTCAAAATCTGTTAATTCACCCGGATTGTTCCTAGTCATAAATCAAACAAATTATATTAGTAACTTTGCCGAAGTCCTCAAAAACGGCGCCAATTTGACAAGCATCGTAATTGTCAAATAAAATATTCTTAATTCTTAAAAATAAATAATAAAAAAATTTAAATAGTATAGAGAAAAGTAAGGTCGATTCGCAGAGACTAAGGAACTTCTAATATTTATGCGTTTGATTCTAACTATGGTGAATTTGGATGGAAAAAAAGTTGTTTTGGGTAAGTAATACTAAAGTACAATTTAAAAAATTAAAGAAAGCAATTTAAATAAAGTCTAAAATTAAATTTATAAAAATCAGCCTTATGCTAAAGTTTTTTCCTCATTTCAATTCGATCATTGAATAAGATTTTATCATTGGGTATTGAGTAACCTGAATGGGTATTGAGTGTTTTTCAATTCTTACAAATTGAGTAATTACTTTAGCCTTTGGCTGCCGAAAATTTAGCTAAGCATGATTATGGGAAAAATCATACTTAGCATTATAAAAAAAATAAATAAATAAGAACACAAAAGTAAAAAAAGAACTTTATTAAAAAATCTAAAAAAACAACTCAAAGTAAGATGAGAGATAATTTTTACTTACCCCAAGTGGGGTATTTATGTCTTCTAAAACCCTAAAAAACTCTAAAGTGATAAGATACTTCAAATTAAATACAAGATATAAATCCTAAATAATTTGAATTAAATCCTAAAAGATAATATCCTAAATTAAAATTAAAATTAAAATTGATAAGCTATCAGCCGAGTTAATAAGCTATCAATCGTGTGGTAAAGTTATTTGCGTTGTTGAAGTTATCTTCTAGAAGCTAGCTGACGTGGCGCCATATGGAATTTTCCATGCATAAATTTAATCTAGTCTTGAATATGGAAAATTATAGATTTTCGTCTCTTTAAGCATATTTTCAGGATTGAAGTCTTGTACAAAAAACACTCTATTAAACATCATAAACTTATCATTAAAGGTATAATTAATCGTAAAAATATAACTATTTAAATCACTTATCAAGCCGCTTCAACAAACTATTAATGTCCACGCTATATGAACATAACCATAACAACTAATACTCTTGTCAGAGATAGTTGTGTAAGGCATATCATCGTTTACACAAACAACTGAATAGTTTAAGGACACCTCGTCTACTAGATAGCCAATAAATATACATATATCGATCGTAAAACCTATTACCACATCGAGTTAAAATATTTTGATAAAATCATCAATTTTATTCATGTGAGATTGTTGGGAAATAGTGAGAAATGAGCAACTTTGAGCCCTATTTTGGAGTAGAAAAGATGAGATTCGAATAAGAAATTTGTTGAATCTTATTCTACTCCATGAGATCTTTACAACGGTATCTCATATGCTCAAAATGGTTGAGAAATAAATGAGAAATTGATACTCAAAATAAGAAGCTTGTGAATAGAGTACGGAATAAAAAACCCATTATCCCATATGGATAAATGAAATGGAAAGTGTTCATATATATTTACCCACATTGTTATCATTAAAAGACTTAAGATTACTCTCTGTCTCGCGCGTAAGGTGGTGCAAATTCAATCCTATTTGGGTTGAGGTTTACCCGTCGTGAGTAATTTTTTTCTTAAATTGTTTATTTTTCTAATATTTAAGAAGAATTTGTATTTTACTTAAATACGAATTGAAGTAGAATTTGATTTTTCCTATAAATATGAACGAGATTTTTAGTTTTTAAAATACAGAAAATTATTTTTTTCTCATTTTTATTTCGGTGATTAGCAAAGACAACAGACCATGTTCGAGATCTCTACAGTTTTTACTTCTATTGAAGATTTTCTTGTTGTTATATCTTGGGAGACAAATGATCAAACAACTCAAGCATTACGAAGTGGTCGAAAATTATCTTAAGGAAACTACTCTCGTAGGCCTTAACATCTCAACCTTATTTCGATTTTATTTTAAGGTTATAGTTTCAGATTTATTTTTTTATTTTATTCGATCTAAATCGTCTTAGATTAATTACTCTGTAACATTATCTTCATTAGCAAACTTAAGTTATGTATTATATATTTAGAATTATTACTTAGAAAAGTCATAAATTCTATTTAGATTTATTACTCAGAAATGTCATAAATAAAATATAGTTATAATGGAAGGTTTATATGAGATATTACTAATTTATTTTATATATTATATTTTTTAATACGATAAACGATAATAATTATTTTATAATAAAATAAAAATATTTATTATTTATAATTTTAAAATTTTTAATAATTTTTTCCCAAGAATTTAATAAGCGATCTAGTGAAAAAAAATATGACATTTATGTTAAGAGATAAATTTAAATATTTTTTTTATAAACATGTATGTTATCAAATTTTTAAAAGCATATAAATAGATATTTCTTATAAGATTAAATATTCGATTAAGTCGAATAAAAAATTTTAAATTATATAAATTTATATATAAATTATAATTTATGACTCAAGCTTTATTTAAAATTTATTAACTTAAATCGAATTTAAGAGAGCTTAACAAAACAAAATGATCTCAGTGAATTGAAGTTTCCTCCGAAAATATCCAACATGAAAAACCTAAAAGGGTAAACATAAGTTTCTAGTTACAGATAATCTCTCACTCATATTTTTTTTCTCCTAATCCATACTTCCTTTTATATCTTTTATTAAAAATTTAAATTAAATTTTAAACTCTAACCTTAATTTTTATATCTTAAATTTTAAAATCTACGTCCTAAAAAATATATTGTATCTCTAATTTCTTAAACCATAACTTCAAACTCTAAACTATAAGCTCACTAACTTAAAATAATTTTCCAATAAAATACAAAAATAACAGACGATTTACACCTTCACCAAATAACTTAACTTTATCATTCTCTTCCTATTATTTTATCGGAAAAAAATATTATGATCACTATAAAAAAATTTGAGCCAAGAAAAGTGCTAGTTTTTTATTATATTCGTAAAGAAAAGATTTAGGTAAGATAAGATAAATTTAAATGAGACAAATTAAAAATTATTTTATCTTATTTTTATCTTTAATATTCCTTGCAAGATAAAGGATCTATGGAAGATGTTAATCTTAAATAAAAATAGATGAAGAGATTTCGACTAAATGATTTGGTGAAAATGTCTATAATCTATATTTTAAAAGGAATATGTTAAATAAGTAGTGAACCCGTTATAATTAAGTCATGAACATAAAAATTATCAAGTGAAAAATGTTATATAGGAAAATAAAAGATTAAATTTTTTGCATGGATGTAACACTATTATCGTAACAAATGTGATTTTTGTAATGTCACACTAATTTTTCAAAGTAATATTGAACCCAAAATATTTTAATAGTAAAAAAATAATTTGATAACTAAAATAAGAAAATAATGATTTGATAACTATTGTTATAGTTTATTCTAAAATTCTAACATGGAAGACCAAATGTAAAAAATACTAGAATCAGGGATACTAAAGTGATAATTCTTAAACTTAAGGACCAATAGTATAATTAACGAAAAGAAAACGTAACAGACACGTTTTGATACTCCCGAGCGAGTCACTGTTACGCTTGAATTTCTACTTTTGCCTTTAAGCTTTCATTGGAAAACTAACCAAATGGGTAAAACAATAAAGCGTTACGAAAACCACATCAAAATAACGTAATTCCTCGCGATATCTTGCGACGATCCGAAGAGAGTCGCGCGATCTCGTTCTATGGCTATCGTCTATGAATTTGTAGGTTAAATAATGGACTCTGAGTCTGATGCTAAGCAATCAGAAGCAGAATTAGGGCTAAAACGAAATTGGAGATTGGAACAATATAATGGCTTCCTTCGGCGTTCGATGTCTTTTTCGCAGCAAATTTAACAAACGCTTCAAGTCTCAATCGAAGAATGTAATTTCATTTCTCTTCCTTAATCTTTAGGTTTTCGATTTGTTTTAAAAAAATTACAAATCAATGTTTTGAGATAGGATTTTTAAGAATTTTGAAGTTTTAATGATGTTGATGTAGGGGAGGAAGCATAAAAAATGTGGAATGAAGAACATGCAGGCGAAATATGAGAAGCTGGCTGCAGATATGGAGGAAATCGGTGCGGAACAACAGAATATAAGAGAAGAACAGCGACGTGTGAGGGAAAAATTTGAAGGTATTGCAAATGAGTGTGAGGAATTGAAGAGAGAAACTAGAATCGTCATCCAGCAATCAGCTAGGACCCAAATCAAGTTGGCTATCATGTTCCAAATCTTAAAAGCTTCCGAACAGGCTGATCATGCCACTGCTGCCACTCTCACTCACATGCTTCGGTACCTTTTTTTCCGTCTCCTTAGTGTTTGTTTAGCTTTAATTTGGCCTCGATTTGCTTGATTTTTTATTCTTTGTTTGCAATTTGAGTGCGAAATTAAATATTAATTAAATTGCTTACCTTAAATCTTTTTCCATAGTTATTTTTTATTGGATTTGGATAATGGAAATATTATATAATCCAGACAGGCTAGTAGCTTTCCTCTGATATAGAATTAAACCTTGAACATCAAATATGTCTGTTTGTGTATACTTTTAAGATCGTCTTGCTGTTATGCTATTGTTTCATGCTTCCTAGAGTTTTTAAAACTTGGTAGATGTAACTAAACCAAAAATTCCTTAAAGCAGTGGCCAAAAACTTTCTTCTGCTTATAGTCCAAAGAAGATTTTACTTGGACGTATGAATATCCAACCATTCAGTAAATTTTAGAGATTTACAGAGCCAGACTTCATCATATACCTCAGTTGAGTACCTAGAGATGGAAAAAATGACTTCTAGATTCTTTTTCATTGCTACGGTTGCAATAACAATTGGGATATGTAGATATGTAGAAATTGTCAACCATGAAATATAAGTCTTTTCGGAAATGTTTATACTGAGTTACTCTAGGTTCTTTTCATTAGCAACTCAAATCATTAGTCTAGAGTTTTCCACAGTTAGAATCTTTCATGCTCATTTATGCCTGAATCTACCTCTTGCTTGATCTGCTAGGCAATGAAGTTTTCTTCAATTTCAACTGCAAGACGAGTGAATGTTGTACAACAAATACGTTAATTAGCTTTGTTTGTTGTTTGTTGTAATTTTAAACCTTTTCTTCTAGAGGGAAAGCTATTAAAGCTTGAGTGGTGATAAGCTTATTTCACCAATTTTGTCTAATCTTGTTTATTATATATATTTTATTTTTTTATTTAGGGTTTAACAAATTGGCTTTAAGTTGCTTGATGGAATAGAAGTAAACTATGAGAAAAAGAGAATTGGGTTTCTAATTACTTCATTCAATCAAGTACCTCGTTGAATTGTAATATTTTTAATGGAAAAATTATATTTGAAATTGATCCTTTTCTAGTGGAGAAATTATCCTTTCTTACCTCCCCTTAATCTTTTCTTTCAGACAATTGGCTAAATCCAGGAAATGGTGTTTCTATCTCCATAGTTATGGTTGTCATTAAAACTAAACCTTTTTTTTCCTTTTTGCAGTGAAATAGTTAAAAGGGAGAAAGAGGAAAGGCAAGCATCAGATGATAGTTGAACTGCAAGGAGAAACCTCTGCCCTTGGAAATATCAAGTAGGAGATCCAGCGTGTTAATAAAGTTCTTGCTGTCATGCACTAGGAGTAACAACTTTTATCTATCAATATCCTTTCTTAATCCATGTTTCGGTATTTTCAGTGACAACTTTTATATATCAATATCCTTTCTTAAAGTCAAATCTTTGTTTGTCCTGGGATTAGCTTCAAATACTTAACATTAAGATCGTCCATGCTTTGAAAGTTTTATTATGCGCTGGAACATATGGTTCTAGTGGCGCCTTTACACCCTAACCAGCAAATGGGTGCTGCTTCTGTTTTTGTGCAATGCATCAATTTTTTATATTATCATGTGCAGTACAGGGTAGCATTATTTAGATAAATATTACTTCTATGGTTAGATTTAGATGGTTTATCTTCCATTGTGAAAATCCCAACTGAGGTATATTTTGCCTTAAATGTATATGGGGCTCTAGTTAAAGTACTTGTTTTGAAACGCCTTCCATATAGACCAGAAGTTGGTCTCATTGGCATGCCTATACTGCATTGTAATTTTTATCTACTGATTTGAGACAAATGTTTGTTTCTAAGATCAAAATTGGTGTGTCTGTGTAAATATGTGTGTGTAAACTCACTAAGAGAATAGTCATCCAGCTTAGACGTGGTAAGTTGTTGCTTGGATGATTTTTGCAGGGTTCTCCTTCTCCCTGGACGATGAATGAACATAGATAGCTTAGGCATGCCATCAAAAATCGTCATCATATCTTGGTTCAGTAGTTATCTGGACATATCCTGAAAAGGGTGAACCATTTTGATTGTGCTTTTAGAAGATGTTAGAGCTGTTGACATTTTACGTATGTATTCTATTTTTATTAATATATTGACAATGGAAGAATCTATGAAGTATTTGTGGATGGGTCTTCCTTGTTTGACCTGCATTCTTTGGAATTTTACATGCTTCTGTGAGGCATTGCCTTATTGAGGAGTTTGGTTTTAATCCCTCTACTGTTTTTTTAATATTTTTCAATGTCTTGGTTTCTATTGTTAATAATTGTTTAGGATGGGATCAATTGAAGTTTATTCGTTGGAATATTAATTTCGATCATTAATTTTTATTCTTCTAATGATCATTAACTTTTATTCTTCTAATGATCCTTTTCATAATCCTCTTACAAAAAATGTAACTTACGGGTAAAATTCTTTTGTCTCTTTATTATGATTGGATAAAAATCTTGTTTCTTTATTATGTCTTCATCTATGTCTCTTATTAAAAAATTTTAAAAAAAATTAAATTTTAAACATTAACTCTTATTTTCTATATCTTAAATCTTATACTTAAAAAATGTACCCTACCCTTAATTTTTTAAACTCTAACTACAACACCTAATATTAAACCCTAAACCCTCTAATTTAAAGTGATAATACAAACAAAGGTATAAAAAAAAGATAGACGATTTGTACCTGTAACTTATAATTATATACGTATTGTAGTTTGTTAAATGAATCCACACTGAGATTAATTATTTATTTTTTTAAGGAATAATCTTTCAAAATAATTGAACACGTAGGAGAAAGTTAATGACGCAATGGGTTATTTTTGTTTATTCACTTTTTAAATATTTTCAATTATTTATTTTTGGGTAAACTACCTCAGTGACCACTCAACTATTTAGGGATACTTATTTTGGTTACCCAATTAAAGAACTCGTCAATCAGGTCACCAAACTTTGAAAACCTGCTTATTTGGGCTATCTGCTGTTAAAAAACTAACAGTGAAACTGATGTGGCTGTAAAAAAAATTTTTTGTGCTTTGTTGGACACATAATGTCACATAATATAAGGGTATTTTGGTAAAGTTCGGTTTTTATTTAATGGAACCCAGATTATTTCTTTTTCCATTCTACTCTGTTGTCTTTAACATCTCTTCTTTCTTTGTTGGGAATAAGAAACACTCTAAAAAAATAAATATCGATCACCATTTATGGTGATGGCATCAAAAATCTAGACAGTGGATCGTCTTATAAACCTACCCCGAATATCGATCATCTCAATCCGATGGTACAAAATGAGTTATCGGATTGGTTGAATTGGTTAAAGACTAAAATCGAATTCGATGGACGAAGATTCGATTTTATAAGAGGGTATGCCCCTAGCATAACCAAAATCTACATGGACCGAACTTCACCGGATTTTGTTGTCGGGGAAGAAATGGATAAACGAAGGACAAGAAGACTCGCACCATATTGACTTAAAAAATTGGGTTGAAGCTGCAGGAGGCATCGTGACAGCATTCGATTTCACTAAAAAAGGGATTCTAAACGATGCGGTCCAAGGGAAGTTATGGCGATTGAAGAACTCAAACGGAAACCTCCTAGACTGATTGGACTTTTACCTCAAAATGTTGTAACTTTCATTGACAACCCTAACACTGGATCCACACAAAACAAATGGCCATTCCCAACGGATAAAATAATATAGGGATATACTTATATTCTAACTAACCTTGGCATCCCCTCCATAGTAAGTATACACTTTCAGTCTTCATTTCTTTCAATCTTTCGTAACTTTCTTAACGAAAACCTTTGTATCTTGGTTCTACAGTTTTATGATCACTTATTCGACTTCGGGTTAAAGGACGAGATTAATAAACTGGTGTCAATCAAAAATAAAAATGTGATTCATAGCACAAGCACAGCTAATATTCTGGCGTCGAAACCTGAACTATATATGACAGCCATTAATGATAAAATCATAATGAAGATTGGACCAAAGAAGGATCTTGGAAACCATGTTCCTTCTAATTACCAGCTTACTACTTCTGGGACTAACTATGCAGTATGGGAGAAGAAGTGACCAAATTAAAATAAAGATTAATGAATAAATACACAAATTTGTCATTTCAGATTATGTTCAAAGTTTGGTTGGCCATTTGTTGTATGAGTTTTACATGAAATAACATCCATGGGTATCAAAGCATACACAGAACTTGAATCATCTTTTATTTCTTCAGATTCTCTAGAAATACAAATCGAAAGTGTATTCTCAACTTTATAATTCATACAAGAATGCTAGATGCTTATTCCACTTTACCATGCCTAGAACTGTCTAAGCTTTGAACTTCTGGTTGTAGATGCTTATTCCACTACTTCATTCTCGGTGTAAGCCAGCAATTCAAACCCTACTCACAGATGCATGTATGGTGGTGCACCTGATCTTATCTCTGAGGCTTCTTAAGGTTCCAAATAATGGTATAAAAGTAGTGTACTATTGTCTTATGCTTCAAATCAAATTCTTAAGAGGGATCCCCATAAGGAGAAGACATTAGCATACTTCTTTGTGTTGAATTGAAAGTCATTATTTTCCCACCGCAGGGCGGATTCCATTGAAAGTTTGTTCTGGGCATGGCAACAGAATTTGGTTGGAGCACCGAAGACTGCTACGGTGAAGGAGTTCTCATGTCATTGAAATTGACTGTTGTTATGTCATGAATGCTAGCTTTTTTCTTGTCCTTCCCTGCTGAAAGTTGCCTGATGAAATACTTTTGCGCGTGACCATCCACTTGTGTTGGCGTTCGAGTGACAACGGAATTACGAGATATATTTCTTCAATCCCCTCTGCCATACTTTTTTAGCCCTTTAGAAACAATCTATGAAAATTTCATGAACATCGATTCTTGTCAATGAAATAGAAGATAAATACAAAGAAACCAAAAGCAAATCGTTACTCAAACAACTAGGATTTTCACAATTAATTTCTTAACCTGAAAATACTACTGATACAAACAGATACTATAAATCATAAAAGAATTAACACTTTAAATGAACACAATTTAAACTTACTTATACTTCTCTTCTGTCCAAGGAATCCCTTTTTTTCCTCTCATGATCTCCGAGCCTGCTGTAATCACCGGAATTTGTTCGGGGAGTCGTCACCAATCGATTTTTTACCGGTGCGATTGGAACACCAAAATTGCGTCTACGAACCAGAGTGAGTCCGGGAGTCTGTTACGCGTGAGGAAAGGTGAGCACCCCCACAACGCCCGAAATCGGCACCTGTCAGTTACAAAATATTTTATATGAACGAATAAATTCGGTATTAAATTCTAAAATTGTGATCCCATGTTTTAAAATTATATATAATAAACAAAACCAAATTAATATGTTATGTTATATTAGTTATAATAAAAAATATAAACAAAAGCATGCTTACTGTAACGTAAATAATATTAATTAATATTTTAAATAATAATAAACTTCATAATGATTATTTTAATAATAAAATATTAATAGTAATTAAAATAAATAATGAAGGAACCATAACATATATAAATATTAGAAATTATAACTTATAGAGCTAAAATAATAGAAATTAGCGTCTAAATTTAAGAGAAACCAGAACTAAAAGTCACATATGTAAGGATACAAAAGTTTAAAGACTTCGGGTGCAAATTTCCCTTTTTTCCCGAGTAACCGATGGGTCGGGTCGGGTCCAGGTCTGATCCACGGGTCATTCATGCAAAACGATGTCGTTTTGGGCAATATCCACCTGCACCAAAACGACGTCGTTTTGGTTGATAGTTAAATACCCCATTTTTAAATAAAGTTTCACTTCATTCTCATTTTTTCTCTCCTCCCACAAACTGAAAACAGAGCTTTTATGCTCTCTGGAAACTCCGATGGAGTCTCTGCCGCGCTGGTGATTGTCTCTGCCGCGCCGGTCGCCGCCGACCATCGTTCCGGCAGCCGAGATCGAGAAAGGGTACTACTTTCCGGAGCCTTTCGACGTCAAGAACGCGATTCTAGACTCGGTTTTTCGAAACAAGATCTATACAAGTGTAGATTTGAGAAAAAATAAGTAACTCCTATTTTATTTTTTATCTTTTTTTGCTTCGAATCTACTGCTTTTTCATTCGATTTCGTCCCCCCTTTTACATGGTTTGATTATGGGTATTTATACCCATATTTTAATAATAAAAAACACAAAAAATCTCTGCCATTCCTTCTATTTTCAAATCTTTAACCACGTTTTAATGCCTTGCAGGTCCGACTTGACTGAGGCGGTGGAGTTAGACTAGGGCGGTGGCCGGCCAAACGAACAAATGAGAGGGCACGTGACCACCACGCGTGAGTCGAATAGCCGCGCGTGGCGGCCACGCGCTACAGAAGATAAGGCATGGGGATAATGACGGCGGCAGCATATTGTTGGAGGTTGATCATATTAAGGTTGTTTGTTTTAGGGTTGATGTTGGGTTAAGGATAATGGGCTGAATGTTATAAAACATATGGACTTTGGTTCTTAAATGGATTATTACAGCTGCCCCTCTTTGCTCATTGTTGTATAACAACATTAGAGCAAAGATAAAAAAATAACCCATTTCATCTGATATGGTTTAAGGGTTCTTCTTTGGTAAGGCAAATGCTCGCTTTGGTGCGATTGAGGTTCTTTTTGGTAAGGTTATAGTTCTTTTTAGTAAGGTATGGGTTCTTTTGGTGAGGTTAGGTTTTCTTTTGGTAAGGTTAGGTTTCTTTTGGTGAGATTGGGGTTCTTTTTGGTGAGGTTACGGTTCTTCTTGGCCATCATTTCTTCTGTTGAAGCTTTGACTTGATCAACCCTACCGTTCTTGTCAGCAAAATCTTCAAAATTGTCGATCCGTTGGAGGAAGTGACATAAGCTTGACTTGTTGTAGAAGACATAATATGCTTGTTCTGCAACAGCACTGATGATGTTGTCATCTTCGGAGAAAACTTGAACTTTGTTGAAACATTGATGGAGCTGCAAGGTCCATAAATCTTGATCCATCTATAACACTGACGACGAGATGGATTATAACATTTGATACAACTACAACCCCGTTGAGAAGATGGTTTATAACTCTAAATCCAGCTTCAGTGTCATGATTTGATCCAACTGCAGGACGGATGGGGAGGCAACATCTTTAAAGGTTCTGATATTGAATTTGACTGCAACATCAACGAGAAGATGAGTTCTGACATTTGATTCCGCTATAACGCTGAAGAAGCAGTGATCTTGGTTAAGTTGTATTTTTTCCAAATGCACAGAGATTAACGGATTTGGTTTGCCTTTATCGGTAGCCGTTTGCTCCGGGCTAGTTGTACCATTAATCTGGGTACAATCAGTTGATACCAATTATGATATTGGATTTTAATCCCTCGACCATTCGCGAGAATGAATTTCAATGAACGTTCGAATGGTCCCTATTAATACATTTTTCTCAAATACACAAAGATTAACGGATTTACTTCGTCTTTACCGGTAGTCGTTTGCTTCGGGCTAGTTGTACCATTACTCTGGGTACAATCAGTTGGTACCAAGGATTTAATTCCTTGACCATTCGTAAAAATAGATTTCAATGGACGTTTGAATGGTCCTTATCAATGCATTTTTCCTCCCCTTATATGTTCATACAAAAACATGTTAAGCATAATAGCTCATTCTATCATATTATTTTCAGCATTTATATCCTCCAATCGGCATCATCTTCAGTTTTACCTACATTTCTAGATTAGTCAGCTCTCTATTTTATGATACAAATTACTTACTAGGATATTTTATAAGGAAAACTTAATACATAAAACTAGTAATACGAAATAATTTAACAAAATAGCCTGATGTGGTACGACCGAAAGGGAGTAGATCTTTCCTTCATCTGAGGAAGTGGTAAGATCTTCATGAAGAAATGATCGATACTACATCTGAAGAAGTGATAAGATCTTTGTGAAATATTGATCCGTACGACATTTGAAGAAGTGACTAGATCTTCGTGAATAACTGATCTACACAACATTTGAGGAAATGGTTGAAAATGATCTACACAACATCTGAGGAAGTGATTGATCTTCGTGAAAATGGTCTACACTACATCTGAGGAAGTGGTTGAAAACGATCTACACAACATCTGAGGAAGTGGTGGATCTTCATGAAAACGATCTACACATCATCTGAGGAAATGGTGGATCTTCGTGAAACGATCTACACAACATCTGGGGAAGTGGTGGATCTTCATGAAAACGATCTACACATCATCTGAGGAAGTGGTGGATCTTCGTGAAAACGATCTACACAATATCTGCGGGAGTGGTGGATCTTTGTGAAAATAATCTACACATCATCTGAGGAAGTGGTGATCTTGATGACGAAGTGGTTATGTTCGTCTATTCCCTCATTTATTAGAGGATGAGTGAATTCTGTATCACTATTACAAACAGATTCAGAATGTTATGGTTAGCATGCGCTGCATGATTCTAATCCTAACATGTCTGATGTATGCATGAATGCATGATCCTATTACGAACAAATTCAGAATGTTATGGTTAGCATGCGCTGCATGATTCTAATCCTAACATGTCTGATGTATGCATGAATGCATGATCCTAGCATGAAATATAAAGTGCATATGTTTATGATTTTGCTTTAAGATTGGCTCATTCAGCTGGCCTGACTGTCTGTTGGAATTCTGTTTCCATAGTTGCGTCTTTCTTCTTCAGGCAAAGTGTCTGACCTCATATTGTTTTCCCTTTTGAGGTGTGTTTTTGGCGGAAATCTTTTTCTGAAATGAGATTGCTCTCAGTCCCTATACATTTAGGAATGTTTTTAGAGCAATATAGACAGAAACATCCATTGATTGACCAAGCTCAAGCAAATGTATTTGATCCCAATCTGTTTGTGGAGTAGCTATTTTCTTTTTTGTGTGTATTTTCTTGGCGAAATTCTACTTCTGAATTGAGGTTGCTCTCAGCTCTTGTACTTTTAGGAATGTTTCTAGAGTAATATAGACAATATCATCAACTGATTATTAAAGCCCAAGCAGCAAATATTGATAGATATTCGGATAAACTAGCAAGATATGGTGCCTCACATATCTTGTTAACAAGTTCGGAGTCATCTTGTGCCTTGAAGACTTTGAGTGAATATTCTCTTGTATCACGAAGTTTTGTTTCATCTCATTTTTCTTGACCAACCCATAGAAATGATCTTCGACTTCTACAAATAAAACAATATTTATCCCCTACATTAGGGAAAAGGAATTTACCCCAAAAGAAGTTCTGAACGATATTGGCTTCTGATGCCTCTTCTATGATTAGGTAAGATATGTCGACTTCTACGGGTACTAGCGTTTATCCCTTATATTAGGTAAAAAGAGGCTAACCCGGTAAAAGCTCTATCTGATATTCTGTGGGCTTATAAAGTAAATGGTAGCTTCTCGTGCCAATCTCTATAGGTCTCTACCATTTTTGCAACAATATTCTCTTTAATATTCGGTTAGCAGTTTCCACTACTTCATTCATTTGAGGGATTGCGATGCCATCTGTTGAATTATTAGCATGCTTCTTCTGCGGTTACATCGTTCAAGTTTAGCGTATCATTAAACATTATACTTTTTGACACTCCATGTTTGGCATATGACCTTCATCTTTAGGAATCTGCTCATAACTGTTTGGTAACATTAGCTTAAGTGGCTGTCTCTATCCACTTGGTAAAGTGTTCACTAACTGCGACGATGAATCAGTATCTGTTAGAAACCATTATCGAGCTAGGTTCAACGATGTCCATACCCCAACAGAGAGAATAGACAAGAGGAAGTCATCACTTAGGGATTTTATCAGCATTTATGTTGCATCAGTGGCATCTCTTTTAGCATGATCTATGCTATCTATTTTCATTGTGGGCCCGTAATACACAAATCTCGTCATCTGCTTACTCATGTAACTATGTTGGTATGAATTCAGCATTCAATTTCGTACACTTCCTTAGGAATCATTTTTGATTCAACGGTATTTGTGTATCGTGACAGTGCTTAATCCTCATAATGGAATCACATGTTTATCTCTGTAACACTTTTTCACTTTCTGTGACCTCTTGTGAGTACTTTGTAGCTCCAATTTTCGTACAATCAAAGCTGTGCTTACTGACAAAAGGATTACAATCACCTGCTAGGCGTATTTATGTTGCCCCAATATCGCGTGGACTTGAAGTCATCGTCAGAGTTTAGATCTCGAGTTTCATCATTTATAACCTCTTTTTTTCGTCTATGTGGCTTAACCATTTCTCGGTTGTGACTTCGAATATTCATCTGGCAGGATTCCACTTTGGTGAGAACTTGGTTAGTCTCAAGGAAAGTTTTCTATGTGGTCGTCTTTAGTTCTCGACTTGGCGATCATGTCGTCGATAGATACCTTGATCTTCATGTCATGGAATAAAGCGATCATGACTCGTTGATATGTTGCCCCCAACGTCTTTAGTGAAGGACACCAAGTTATAGCAAAAGGTTTCTCATACATTGAACCTTATTTTCGGCAACTTTTGTTGGACTGTTTGCAATCTTCCTTCATCGTTGATATTGGTTCTTAATCAAGGCATATCCTTTTTATCGTTTTTCTTCTGTCATTTATGTTAAATCCAAAAATGGATCATGGTCTTGATCATTCTAAGACTCGGATAGCTCCCCGAGACATATCTCTCTTGAACATGAGCTGTGAATCTAAACTCGACATCTGAGGTCTTGAACCATTTGTTTGGCTATGATACATAATTTGTTCAATATTAAAAGAAAAAGTTTTTCGCATTTAGCACAAAAGGTTTCATTTCACATAGATAACAAACTTAGACCATTTTACAAAAAGACTCTTGTTACTCTCGGGCAAGAGTGACAAGTACGATATGTACATATTTTTTAAGATACTCCGAAAGTTGTAGGAAACTTTTAACAGTCTAACTATAGTAGTTGTAGGGTAGGCGGACCCTTCGAACAAAAAGTTTCAAAAGAAGGGAAATCTAAGGGTTCCTGATTGCATTAGGTCCAGCAGGGTCGTCAAATCTCACAACGCCTAGGTTCATAAGCTTCTCCACGATTTTCTTGAAACCAACGCAATCCTCAATGGAATGCCCCACAATTCCAGCATGGTATTCACATCGAACATCAGGGTTATACCATTTGGGGTAAGGAGGCTCCAATGGCTTTGCGTAAAATGGGGAAACTATGTGTGCATTATACAACAACTTATATAACTCGCAGTATGAGATAGGAATAAGGGTAAACTTCTTTTCTACTGCATTTGTCTTCTGATTTGACCTTGCTTTTTCTTTCACCTCGATCGCCAAATCCTTGTTATAGTGCCCCTGTGAGTGTTTCTCCAGCTCAGTAATTCGATCCTTCAAGCTGATATTCTTGAACCGGCTACGGGCCAACTTTTCTTGCATGAGGGTTTGTTGTGTGTATGCATCTTTAAATTTCATTTCCCAGTGATCAGCTTTCTTCTGGGCTTCAAATTTTCGATCAGCAGGAAACTTCCCGGTGCTCGCATATTTCACTGATTGTCGAAATTTTCCATGATCGCCTTGTAGATCCTCCATGCTTTCTTCGGCTTTATTTTTCCCTTTCCTTAGCCTTTACCTTTCTTGTTCCTGGGATCGTATCCCAAGCTTCACCAGGTTCCTTTCATTTTCTATTATTGACATCCGCTTTTCCAGATCGATGCATCTTCTTTCAAACTCTTGTTTGGACATTTCTATTTCTGCTGTAAGGGTTTCAATCGAGTCATGGGTTGAGCCTTTGACCATTGCATGCGGGTTCTCTTTCTGCCTTTCGAAATCCCTCTCAGTCAACATCTTGTCCATTCTTCTGATCAGGTCATCATGTGACTGTGAAACGTACACATGAGTGTCTAACTGCATTTTTTCCAGCTTACTCTCTATGTCCTTCTACATATCTTCGTAGGCTTGCTCGACCCTAGCTAATCTTGCCTCCATTCTTTTGGGTTTACTTTTGGCGAGATGAAGATATTGTGGCTTAGGATTACTGCAACAGAAAATGCCCCATTGATGTTAGGCTCATGGTGGATGTGATGCAATATGACATGCTTGTGCAACTAGAATGATGCCATGTATGTACAAAATGCTATAAAATAAAAGAGGTGTTGACTTGGTACAACTTTGAAAAGGAAGTTCGAGTCAGAACGAAGCTTTCTCTACATAAGGTGGGTCTTATTTAGCCTTAATCTTCGAAATTTCAATTTTCCGACAAAGCAGTACCGGCTTCTTGCCCCAAATAAAATTTTAGGCTTGAACAACTAGGATCCACATATATTTTTATTATTTAGGCTTACTTTAGGGTTTCGATAAAAGTGCGAATATAATCCCGAGTCTGGTCGAGGTGAACCTTCCATCATGGCTGGTACGAGCTATCTCGAGCTATGTTCTCTTGATGTTACTAGCGGAACTCATTCCGGTGCCCCTCACTTTATCGAGAAAACAGTTCTATGTAACTGATCCTTTCTAACGGTTGTACTTTGATCAACACCTCTTTTAAAACTTAAATGTGTGAATGCAAAACGAGAAATAAGATAACACGATATGCAAAATGTTAGTATCGAATTAAGTAAAAATAAACATGCATGCTTTATGATGCATGAATATGCACATGGCAAATATATTGCGAAAATAAATAACGAGAAATAAATAACATGAATTAAAGGGCATAAATAAACATAACCCCTGCTCGTTCTCTTTCCAGAAACAAAAACCCTACAGGGTGACCTTCTAATCGGGCAGAGGCCCGGTATGGCGGCTCTAAGGGTAGGCTTCTAGGGCTCACTATATGCGGTGTAGTTCTAGAAGGTACCCGAATAATATTTATTATCCTACTAAGGATAATAAACATTACTCAGGGGGATACATTTCTCCAAGTCTATGCGGAGACGTAGGTCTCACGAAGACAAACGAAAAAAATATCCTGGAAGCAATTCCCCATCCTAAACGGAGGCATAACCTCACGAAGGAGTGGTTTCATGCTCCCACGTAATGGGACGGAGCTCGGGTTGAGAGCTCATGGAATGAGGGGTCCTGAAAAAAAAATAATATTTAAAATACATTAGAAAATATTTTAAATAAAATAAAACGAGATCATAAAATTAAAATAAACCGAATTTATATTTTCGATCATTAAATAAAATGTAACCGAATTGAGGCTCGACTCTCGAAAAAGTCCCCAGTGGAGTCGCCAGCTGTAATCACCGGAATTCGTCTGGGAAGTCGCCACCAATCGATTTTTTACCGGTGCGATTGGAACACCAAAATTGCGTCTACGAACCAGAGTGAGTCCGGGAGTCTGTTACGGGTGAGGAAGGGTGAGCACCCCACAACGCACGAAATCGGCACCTGTCGGTTACAAAATATTTTATATGAACGAATAAATTCGGTATTAAATTCTAAAATTGTGATCCCATGTTTTAAAATTATATATAATAAACAAAACCAAATTAATATGTTATGTTATATTAGTTATAATAAAAAATATAAACAAAAGCATGCTTACTGTAACGTAAATAATATTAATTAATATTTTAAATAATAATAAACGTCATAATGATTACTTTAATAATAAAATATTAATAATAATTAAAATAAATAATGAAGGAACCATAACATATATAAATATTAGAAATTATAACTTATAGAGCTAAAATAATAGAAATTAGCATCTAAATTTAAGAGAAACCAGAACTAAAAGTCACATATGTAAGGATACGAAAGTTTAAGGACTTCGGGTGCAAATTTCCCTTTTTTCCCGAGTAACCGATGGGTCGGGTCTGGTCCAAGTCTGATCCACGGGTCATTCATGCAAAACGACATCGTTTTGGGCAATATCCACCTGCACCAAAACGATGTCGTTTTGGTTGATAGTTAAATACCCCATTTTTAAATAAAGTTTCACTTCATTCTCATTTTTTTCTCTCCTCCCACAAATTGAAAACAGAGCTTTTATGCTCTCTGGAAACTCCGATGGAGTCTCTGCCGCGCCGGTGATTGTCTCCTCCGCGCCGGCCGTCGCCGACCACCGTTCCAGCAGCTGAGATCGAGAAAGGGTACTACTCCGGAGCCTTTCGACGTGAAGAACGCGATTCTAGACTCGGCTTTTCGAAACAAGATCTATACAAGTGTAGATCTGAGAAAAAATAAGTAACTCCTATTTTATTTTTTACCTTTTTTTGCTTCGAATCTACTGCTTTTTCGTTCGATTTCGTCCCCCCTTTTACATGGTTTGATTATGGGTATTTATACCCATATTTTAATAATAAAAAACACAAAAAATCTCTGCCATTCCTTCTATTTTCAGATCTTTAACCACGTTTTAATGCCTTGCAGGTCCGACTTGACTGAGGCGGTGGCCGACCAAACGAACAAATGAGAGGGCGCGTGACCACCACGCGCGAGTCGTATAGCCCCGCGTGGCGGGCACGCGCTACAGAAGATAAGGCATGGGGATAATGACGGTGGCAACATATTGTTGGAGGTTGATCATATTAGGGTTGTTTGTTTTAGGGTTGATGTTGGGTTAAGGATAATGGGCTGAATGTTATAAAACATATGGGCTTTGGTTCTTAAATGGGTTATTACACCTGCCTGATGAAGATTTGTTTCCACTGAGTCCATATGACTGTTTCAATCCATCACAACCATTGAAGAAAGGAGAGCATTGAAATCTTCCTTGGATGAAAAGGGGAGCATTGAAATCTCCAGAAATTATTGTATCACGTTTTTTTTTCTTTGACAAACCCTACCTATTTCAATGTCGATTGAAATCAACGCAAGAATAAATTTTTTAAGTTTTTCTGGTTTACCAATAACCTAATTGATCAAATATGAAGCAACAATGGAGGATTCTTCAGGTTTCTTTGGGTTTGGGGAGTAAATGAAAAAGAAATTTTTTTAGAAGATTTTAATGTTAAATTATTTTCAAACGTGGAAAAAATAATAATAATAATAATAATAATAATAATAATAATAATAATTGACACATATACATGACCGTTAGTTTTTAACAGCCACATCAGATTCACCGTTAAATTTTTAACGGCGGGTGACCCAAATAAGTAAGGTTTTAAATTTGAGTGACCTGATTGACGAGTTCTTTAATTGGATGGCCAAAATAGGTATCCCCAAATAGTTGGATGGTCACTGGGGTAGTTTACCCTTTATTTTTTAAGAATTGTTAATTAAGAACTTAAAAATATCTTATTCTTAGCTTCATACCAACTTTAGAGCCAATAACCCAAGAGAAGAAAAGATCTTAATTAAGAGTTTTTAACTATTTTCTCTAAAGAATATCTATTGAAATATTTATTTTTTAGATGTTTATGAATTAAAATATATCTTTACTATTGAAAAGTAATTTTGGCACTTAAATATGGTACTTTTGGACCAAGAATATCCTCAACTCCTCATTCTTCTCTTGAGGACGGAATAGATCTTTGTTAACATCAAGTGACCTAACAACCATAGGGGTGTTCAACGGATGTGCATTATGCATGTAAAACCTCTTTAGCATTTTTCTATGTATGTTGATTGATGCACAAAGATTTCATCCTTTAAGTACTCAATATGTAATCCAAGACAAAATCTTATTTTTCTGAGATCTTTCATTTCAAATTCTTTCTTTAAATATTCCACTATCAATGAGATCTTTTCAGGAGTTCCAATGATATTTAAATTATTAACATACACGACAATAATGATGAATCCAGAGCTAAAACTCTTAATAAAAATGCACGGGGAAATTAGATCACTCTTATAGCCTTCCGCTAATAAGTATTCACTGAGGCGATTATACCACATATGCCAGGATTGTTTTAATCTGATAAGTGCTCAACTCACTATCATTTTCTACACTTTTCATGGGCATTAATTATCAATTCTACACCTACTTGGACCAATGCATATACTTAATGTGATATATTTAGGGATTATGTTATTAAAGATAATATTTATAGAAAAGACATACTTTACTGCATTTTTATGTCTGTGTAGGAAAAAGTATTGCCGCGACAGCAAACTGAGGCCGAGGCAGGACCTGATTCCGAGACAGCTAAGGAGAAAAATGAGGAGAACGTTGCTGGACAAGAAGCCCAAGGATCGGAGCTGAAAAACACAAAAAAAGCCCAAAGATAAGGCCACGCGGGAAATCATTCTAGAAGAATTAAACTTGGAAATATTTGGCCTATGTACATGACTTGTTCCCTACTCCAAGTTGTATTCTACTTAGGAAAGATTTGTCCTAGACCAAGCCTATATAAGGCATAGCCGTCCAAGGGAAGAAGAGAGTCGAATTGAGAGAGTTCACCATAGGAATCATTATTGTTCTTCTTTCTATCATGTTCTAAGTTTTCTTAGGGTTTAGGTGAAGGTTGTTGAGTATTAGTGAGAAGAGATTGTATCTTGTTTCTTAATTTCAATACAATAAAATATCAAAGTTTTCTTACTCTTTGTCATTCTTTGTTCTTGCATCCAAGCTCGGGAGAGAAGTTTGTAAGTAATCAATTTATCTAGACTCGGGAGAGTTAGATTCACGAAAAGAGTAAGTATGGTATTTGACTTGATTGGAAAATAATAACTCGGCCTAGGGATAGGTTGAAGTTTCAGCGGCTAAAAGAAGTGTGAGATTGGTTGTTGGTTATAATTGATTAACGTCGGGAGGTATCCTCAAGGACTAGTCATCAACAGTGTTTCAACTTAGGGATAAGCGAAACCATTAAAGGATACTTTGTCGAACTTTGGTAAAATCTGCCCAAGAGCAAGGGATTGCCGCGAAAGGAAACATTATCGCTGCCGAGGCAGTGTAGTGCAATTGCATTAGAAAGAAACAGATCAATCAAATCCACTATACAACACAACTGGATCCTGTCCTCTTTCTCAATTTGATCTTATTGTTTTTATTTAGCTTTCTTTAATTGCTTTATTTACTTTAATCAAAACTCAACTACCTGTGTCTTTATTTTATTTTATCGAGCAAGAAGATAAAATAAGACATATTAATTACATCAATCCCTATGGAGACGATATCTGATTTACTCATCACTTTATTACTTGCGACGTGTTCACTTGTACTAAATTGCGCATATTTGACACGTATCAAGTTTTTGGCGCCGTTGCCAGTGATTGACAGCTAAATTTTGTTTTCTTTATTTTCTTACTTTTTAGTTATTTTATTTTTAATTTTTATTTTACTTGGTTTATTTTTTTTGTATGACCAGGACCAACCTAAGCAATCCATTGTACGAGATTGATCCAGAAATTGAACGTACTTATCAAGGGTTGAGGAGACAGATCCAAGGAGCCATGGCAGTAAATCAAAGAAATCAGAACTTACCTGCCGGCAATTGAGGCCTTCCACAGCCACCTCTGCCGCGGTAGCTCACTGTTAGAGATTTCCTGGTGGAAGATCTGAATGGATTAAACCCTTGAGTTATTACACCAGAAATAGAAGCAAACCACTTTGAACTAAAACCTGTGATGTTCAATATGTCTAATACTATTAGAAATTTAGTGGGTCTGTAACTGAAGATGTCAGGCAACATCTCAAGTCCTTCATGGAAGTTTGTAACTCATTCAAAATTCAAAGAGTCCATGAAGATATTCTGAGATTAAAACTTTTCCCCCTATTCACTGAAGGATAGGGCTAAGACCTGGTTAAATAGCATTCTGGCAGGATCTATAGGATCTTAGAGTGAACTCTACCGATAATTCATTATGCATTTTATTCATACCAACTTATATGATCGAATCCGTAATGTAATTACCTCTTTTCGACAGACTGATGATGAACCTATTTACATGGCATGAGAGCACTACAAAGAGTTACTGCATAAGTGCTCATTGCATGGATATCCACTATGGACACAAGTGACAATGTTCTACAATGCTACTAATGCCCCGACAATGATGATGTTAGATGCCTCAGCAAATGGAACACTCCTGGATAAAGCTCAGGAAGAAGCTATTGAGATTCTAAATAAACTCGCAAGGAACGATTTTCAATTCCATAGTTCTCGGTGAGGAGGAGTGAGACGCCAAGCCACAATAAATGAACTAGAAACTACCAACTCGGTGGCAGCACAATTGGTCTCTTTAACTAAGATAGTTCAGAATATGCAATTACAACTAAATACTCATGAGGTTAAAACGATCAATTCTTCTGAGTATATGCAAGATGAGGAATCTGGTTTTTATGTGGGAAACTACAACCGAAATAATAATATGATGTCTAACACATATAATCCGACATGCAAAAGGCACCTAAATTTTTTATAGAGCAATCCTAATAATGCATTGAACCCCACTAACCAAGCCTCAAGTTATAAGCATCCACTGCCGCAGCAACAGGTTCAGCAGTGAATGCCGCAACAGCAGATCCATCAGCAGCAACCCATGAATTCACTGGAAAATTCTCTTAAAGCCTTCATGAGAAAACGGAATCATATATGTCTGAGAACAAAAGTTTCATGAAGAGAACTGATAACTTCATGAATAGAATTGGGATGAGGCTGCAAAACCAAGAGGCAGTGATTAAATCACTGGAAAACCAAGTTGGTCAGTTTGCTTAAAGACAGAATACTAGACCACAAGGAGGATTACTTAGCAATACTAAAGTTGCTAAGGGAATGGGCCATGAACAATACAAGGCAATCACTACAAGAAGTGGCCTACAACTTAAAGAGACATTAGACAGTTCAGCAAACAAAGCCCCACTAGAAATACAAGAGGAATCAAACAAGGAAGACTTGGAGGCTGATCATGTTATAGAAGAAAACACTACCCCGGTAGAGAGCTTGTAAGCACCTCAGCAAGCTGTCGAGACAACGATAAACAAAGTTGTTCTGGGTATTAAATTCCAAACCAATGAGACCCTGGAAGAAATGAGACCACCACCATCTTTCCCACAAAGGTTGAAAAAGCAAAAACAGGACCATCAATTTAAAAAATTTCTAGACATCTTAAAGCAAATCCATATCAACTTACCTTTTGTTGAAAAGACATACTTTACTGCATTTTTATATTTATGCGGAAAAAGTATTATCGCGGTAGCAAACTGAGGCTGAGGCAGGACCTGATGCCGAGGCAGCAGAGGACAAATAGCAATATGGCAAGCAAGCTGAGGAGAAAAATGAGGAGAACGTTGTTGGACAAGAAAACCAATAATCGGAGCTGGACAATACAAGAAGAGCCCAAAGACAAGGCCACACGGGAAATCATTCTAGAAGAATTAAACTTGGAAATATTTGACCTATGTACATGACTTGTTCCCTACTCCAAGTTGTATTCTACTTAGGAAAGGTTTGTCCTAGGCCAAGCCTATATAAGGCATAGTCGTCTAAGGGAAGAAGAGAGCTAAATTGAGAGAGTTCACCCTAGGAATCATTGTTGTTCTTCTTTCCATCATGTTCTAAGCTTTCTTAGGGTTTAGGTGAAGGTTGTTGAGTGTTAGTGAGAAGATATTGTATCTTGTTTCTTGTTTTCAATGCAATAAAATATCAAAGCTTGGTTACTCTTTGTCATTCTTTGTTCTTACATCCAAGCTCGGGAGAGAAGTTTATAAGTAATCTATTTATCTAGACTCGGGAGAGTTAGATTCAGGAAAGGAGTAAGTACGATATTTGACTTGATTAGAAAATACTAACTCGGCCTAGGGATAGGTTGGAGTTTCAGCGGCTAAAAGAAGTGTAGGATTGGTTGTTGGTTATAATTGATTAATGTCGGGAGGTATCATCAAAGACTAGTCATCAACAGTGTTTCGACTTAGAGATAAGTAAAACCATCAAAGGACACTTTGCCGAACTTTGGTAAAATCTGCCCAAGAGCAAGGGATTGTCGCAGCAGGAAACACTATCGTTACCGAGACAATAATCTGCAGTACTGTCGAGGCGGTATAGTGCAATTGCATTGGACAGAAAAAGATCAATCAAATCCAGTATACAACACAACTGGATCCTGCCCTCTTTCTCAATTTGATCTCATTCTTTTTATTTAGCTTTCTTTAATTGCTTTATTTAGTTTAATCAAAACTCAACTACTTATGTCGTTATTTTATTTTACAGAGCAAGAAAACAAAAGAAGATATATTAAGTACACCAATCCTTGTGGAGACGATATTTGATTTACTCATCACTTTATTACTTGTAACGTGTTCACTTGCACTAAATTGTGCATATTTGACATGCATCATAATCCATAAAGGGATCTATTCAATTTAATTGAATAACATTCTCGAGAACCTAAATTAATTGCTTCAGGTAGTTTAAATCCTTCCGGAGTTTCATATAAATATTATTATCAAGAGGCCCATATAGATAGACTGTAACAACATCCATTAAGCGGAAATAAAATCTTTCTTTTACTGTCAGACTAATAAAAAATCAAAAAGTGGTTGCATCCACCACTAGGGATATGTTTCTTCATAATCAATTCCAGGTCTTTATAAAATTCCTTGTACAACCAAACGAGCTTTATATCTTGCAATTTCTCCCTTTTTTCATTTCTCTTTCTCACAAAGACTCATTTATACCCACACGGGTTTTACACCTTCTGGTGTATGGAGTACAAGCCCAAAGACTTCTCTTTTTGAAAGAGATTTGAGTTCCGCTTCAATTGCCTCTTTCTATTTTGGTCAATCATCTCTTTGCTTATATTTTACAATTGATAATGGTTCATGATCCACATTATCATCCAAAATTTCTAGTGCTATATGTCACGTCCGTAGAGTTTCACTACTCGGGGCGTGCGGCCTTAGACGCGTTTTTCTCAGTAAACCGCCTAAGTAAGTCTAAACCGTTCAAAGCCTGAATGCTAAGAACCTTGCGGAAACCAAAGAACAATTGAAAGGAAGAGAAATGGCAAAGGCTAGAGAGTGTTTGAGTGAATACTCTTGTATTTCTCAATGAAGAAGTGAGTGACAAATGAGGTGGGCAAGGCCTCTATTTATACTTGAAGCCCTGTACATCCAACGGTTGTAAATGATTTACATCAAGGGTCCAGATTCAATCCTATCCTATCCAAAAGTACAATTCCTAGAATATTCCTATTTGAGTAAGGAAAGTATTTCCCATGTTCACATGGTGTGTTCACATGGGTGGATGGATAAGCCTTCTTTACCAAGTGTTGGGCCATTCCAGATTTGGGCTCCAATGGGTGGTTGGGTTGGTGCTGAGATGCCTAGAATGCTTTGGAGTGCTTTTGTGGCAACCTGATTGGTGCTTGTCTCGGGCCCTTTGGTGCGGTCCGTGACATTCTCCCCCACTGGATCTAGTGACGCCCTCGTCACTCGACTAGAATGGTACTGCTCCACTTGGTTCTTGAATTGCCACAGTGCCTCGGCATGTTCCCAACTACCTTCAGTGTCGGGAAGTCCTTTCCAAAGAACAAAGTACTCGTGCCTTGGTCTATGGCCTGGTCTACGAATGACCCTCTCTGCTTGGATTTCTCGTACCTCATTGTCGTAGGAGACCTTCACTCCGACTGGCGCTCGGTGTGACTTGCCTCGATCCGGATCTAGCTCATCTTGATAGTAAGGTTTTAGTAAACTTACGTGGAACACGGGATGAGCTCGAATGGTTGGAGGCAACTCGATCCTGTAGGCCATGGTGCCTACCCGTTTCACGACTTTGAAAGGACCTTCGTATCTTCGCACAAGCCCTTTGTGTACGGTTGGATTGCGCAAGATCCCGGTCAATTTGGCAAGGACTAAATCACCAACCTGGAAATTCACGTCCCTCCGCTTTGTATCCGCCCACTTCTTGGTCCGTTTCCCCGCCTTGTGTAAACAAGCTCGGGCTAAGTCGTGATGTTCTTGCCACTCCTTGGCAAACTTGTGTGCTGCTGGATTAGGCCCCTGATACTTGGAAACAATCGTGCTGGGTGTAACCGGTTGTTGTCCATTCACGATCTCAAAAGGAGTTTGGTTTGTCGCCTCACTCCGTTGCAAGTTGTAAGAAAACTGGGCCACATCTAATAGCTTCGGCCAGTCGTGTTGGGTGGCACTTACATAGTGCCTCAAATAGATCTCCAGTAAAGCATTCACTCGCTCGGTTTGCCCGTCGGTCTGTGGGTGGACGCTTGTAGAAAAGTTCAAACTTGATCCCAAAAGCTTGAACAACTCCGTCCAAAACCTCCCTGTGAACCGTGTGTCCCGGTCACTAATGATCGTCTTTGGCACTCCAAAGTACTTCACCACGTGTTTTAGGAAAAGACGAGCCGCTTCATCGGCTGGACACACCTTGGATGCTGGAATAAAGACAGCATACTTTGAAAATCTGTCAATAACTACCATGATGTTTGACAGTCCATTAACATTGGGCAAACCGACAATAAAATCCATGGAAACACTCTCCCATGGTCTCTCGGGAATGGGCAAAGGTTGCAACAATCCCGCAGGCTTCTTCATCTCGATTTTGTCTTGTTGGCATACAAGACAAGTCCGCACATAGGCTTCAACATCTTCGCCCATGCGTGGCCAGTAGTAGTGCTCGCCGATAAGTGCCATCGTCCGGGTCATTCCTGGATGGCCAGCCCACTTGGAGTCATGACACTCCTTCATGATCTCCTTGCGTAAGTCCCCAAAATGTGGTACATAGAGACGGTGTCCTCGGGCATAAAACAAATCTTCCTCGAGCCAAAATCTTCTAGTTTTTCCCTCGTTAACATAACTGATCAGCATTTTGGCTGTTGGATCATGGGACAGCCCCTCCTTGATGCGCTCAAGCAATTGTCCCTTCGGTAGGCTTACGGTCTCAATGTTGTACCTCCGGCTTAATGCATCAGCAACTGTGTTTATTTTCCCGGGCTTGTACTCCAATGAGAAGTCAAATTTTGCAAGAAATTCTTGCCATCGGGCCTGTTTTGGAGACAACTTGCTTTGAGTTTGAAAGTAACTATTTGCCACATTATCTGTATAAACCACAAACTTTGACCCAAGTATGTGGTGTCGCCATGTACGCAAACAATGCACTACTACTGTCATTTCTTCCTCATGGACCGTGTACCTCTGCTCGGTCTCATTGAGTTTCCGGCTTTCATATGCAACCGGATGTCCTTCTTGCATGAGGACTCCACCAATGGCTACATCGGACGCATCGGTGTAGATCTCGAAAGGCTTGGTGTGGTCTGGCAACACCAATACTGGCTCACTTGCCATAGCCTTCTTAAGTCCTTCAAAGGCTTCTTGACACTTAGTACTCCAATCCCACGCCTTATCCTTCTTCAGTAACTCGGTCAAGGGTGCGGCAATTTTGGAATAGCCTCTGACAAATTTACGGTAGAAGTTGGCTAGCCCCAAGAAGGATCTCAACTCCGTCACCTTGGTTGGCGGCTCCCAATCTTCAATAACCCGTATCTTAGCCCCATCCATCTTGATCTTGCCACCTCCGACTATGTGGCCTAGGAAAGGGACCTCCATTTGGGCAAACGAGCACTTTTCCTCCTTAACATAGAGCTCGTTCTCTCGCAAGACCTTGAACACTTGTCTTAAGTGTTCCACATGCTCCCCAAGGCTCTTGCTATAGATGACAATGTCATCCAGGTAAACTACAACGAACCGATCCAGGAAGGGTTGTAGTACCTTGTTCATCAAAGTGCAAAAGGTGGCGGGAGCGTTCGTAAGGCCGAATGGCATCACTAAGAATTCATATGAGCCATAGCGTGTTACACAAGCTGTCTTTGGCTCATCTCCTTCTGCAATCCTTACTTGCCAATATCCGGACCGCAAGTCTAACTTGGTGAACCACTTTGCACCACCAAGTTGGTCGAACAAGTCTGCTATCATTGGGATCGGGTACTTGTTCTTCACAGTGAGCTTGTTTAAAGCCCTGTAGTCGATGCACATTCGAAGACTCCCATCATGTTTCTTCTGAAATAACACCGGCGCTTCATATGGTGCCTTAGACGGTCGGATATAGCCTGCGTCGAGGAGTTCCTTCAATTGTCTGCGCAACTCCTCTAACTCGGGCGGAGCCATTCGATAAGGGGCTCGGGCAGGTGGCTCCGCATTTGGCACAAGATCAATCTTGTGGTCGACCTCCCTCTTTGGTGGGAGAGTTTTAGGCAGCTCGGTAGGCATCACATCCCGGAATTCTGCCAACACTTGTTTCACCTCAGCTGGAACTCCTTCGGCCGTGATTGGTTCATCATGGACTAATGTCGCTAGATAAGCTGGTCGCACCTTGTGTACTCCTTTGCTGAATTGGATTGCTGACAACATCTTGGCCCCAATTCCAGCTTCTCGATTCACCGGAACAAGGCATGGATGGCTTGGGTCAAGAATTAGCAAAGAATTTGCAAATGGTACCGGGAACGCTTTGATTCGGTCAAGGAAACTGAGCCCAATCACAAAATCAAAGTCATCGAGGGGGATTACTTTGATCGTCTCCTTACCGATCCAACCACCAATCTCAAGCTTCACTCCTTTTGCTACCCCTGCAATCGGAGTCTGTTCGGAATTCACAGTCTTAATGAATCCACTTGCCTTTTCCACATGAAGGCCAAGTTTCTTGGCAATTTGTTCGGACACGAACAACTCTGAGGCACCAGTATCTATGAGTGCACTCAACTTTTGGCCAGCAATGGAAACATCTACATACATAAGTCCCTTCTCCTTGGAATCTTTCTTGAATTCCATGGAACTGATGATGGAGTTGAGCTTGACAACCTCTTCTCCTTCTCCAGTCTTCTCTTGGATGGCAGCAACCTTCTCATTTCGTGGTTGTGGGCAATTTCTGGCTAAATGCTTACCACCACAGTTGTAGCACTTAAACTCACCCCTTTCATTTTGGTTCCGAAATTGTTTATCTCCGGCTTTGTTCTGTGGCTTTCCGGAACCATTCTTGGTGGACTTATCTTTGTCTCCCCCACTGTTGCCCTTATGCTTTGGCTTGGAAGAATCCTTCTTTTCGAATTCTGCAATGGATTCTGCAGCGGCCATCGCTTCCGAAAGATCCTGCACACCCATCCTCTTCAGCTCCATTCTTGCCCATCGTTGAAGGCCAGATTTGAAGAGATACAGTCCCTCTGATTTACTCAAGTCTTTGATCAGCAACTTGAGCTCCGAAAATCTCTTGACATACTCCCGAATTGAGCCTTCATGCTTCAATTGGTAAAGTCTGTCTCGAGCCTCCTCATCAGCATTCTTGGGATAGAAATGCTTCTTGAGTTCCGACTGGAAGTCTTTCCATGTCTTGACTGGAATGTCTCCATCACTTGACTCAGCACATTTGGTTCGCCACCATAGCAAGGCGGCATCAACCAAATAGATTGAAGCCGTATTAACTTTAGTAGCTTCATCCTCGATGCTCATCAAACGAAAGTACTGCTCCAACCCCCAAATGAAGTTGTCCACTTCTTGAGCAGTTCTCGCCCCCTTATACTCCTTGGGTTTCGGCGCATCGATCCTGGGCTTCGGCGTAGTTGCTTCAGCCATCATGCCACCCAGCATGGCATTCTTATAGAGGAGCAGCTCGGTACTGAGCTTCTTGATCTCCCCCATCAATTCCTTCTTCAATGCATCCATTGCATCCTGAAGGATCTTCTCTTTCTCAGTCAGTTTTCCATCGACAACGGACTGAACTTGTTCCGAGATTTCGTCCTTTTGGGACTCCATCTTCTCAAGGCGCACTTCGGCCTCGTCTTGGGTCTCCTGGAACTTGCCCAACGCATCCTCCAGTCTCGCGACCCTCTTGTCCAAGGTAGCAATGATATCCCTGGAACTTTCCCGCTTCTTCCCCGCAGCTCCTGCACGAGTCTCTCGGTCAGTTGCTGGGACCTCGCTAACACTTTGTGGAGTCATTTCGATCGAACAAACTCGCTCTGATACCACTTGTCACGTCCGTAGAGTTTCACTACTCGGGGCGTGCGGCCTTAGACGCGTTTTTCTCAGTAAACCGCCTAAGTAAGTCTAAACCGTTCAAAGCCTGAATGCTAAGAACCTTGCGGAAACCAAAGAACAATTGAAAGGAAGAGAAATGGCAAAGGCTAGAGAGTGTTTGAGTGAATACTCTTGTATTTCTCAATGAAGAAGTGAGTGACAAATGAGGTGGGCAAGGCCTCTATTTATACTTGAAGCCCTGTACATCCAACGGTTGTAAATGATTTACATCAAGGGTCCAGATTCAATCCTATCCTATCCAAAAGTACAATTCCTAGAATATTCCTATTTGAGTAAGGAAAGTATTTCCCATGTTCACATGGTGTGTTCACATGGGTGGATGGATAAGCCTTCTTTACCAAGTGTTGGGCCATTCCAGATTTGGGCTCCAATGGGTGGTTGGGTTGGTGCTGAGATGCCTAGAATGCTTTGGAGTGCTTTTGTGGCAACCTGATTGGTGCTTGTCTCGGGCCCTTTGGTGCGGTCCGTGACATATATTACATGCAAAAGTATTATCAATATTAATTTTATTTCGGTTCTATTTGTTACTAGATATGACATAATTTATAGAGATCTCGTCATTATCAAGTACCTGAGTCATGTCTAATATCTCTGCTGGAGACCTTTTAATCTCTTCTTGAGATATTTCATGATTCATTGACTCCACAATCAGACCATCATAAGATAAAGCTCATTTTTTTCGTGGAATCTTATCTTTAGAACCAACTGGTCTACCACGCTTCAAGCATGCGTTTGACTCATTAACAACTATAGTTTGTCCTTCTGGATATCAATTTTAGTCAGAGCATTCATAGCTGAAATATGTGACTTAGTCATTCTTTTAGGGTCAGAAAAAGTATCTGGAATTGATTTGCTAAATTTTGCAAATGAATTATCCTTTGAACTTTTAGATCATATTGTTAGGTACGTGGATCAAAGTGAGATAATGATAATTCATTCCAACTTATTTCATTTCTCAGTTGTTTATTTTATCCCCTCTAATATTGGAAAAACCGATTCATTAAAATGATAATCGGCAAATCGAGTTGTAAATGAATTCTCCATCAAAGGCTCAAGATATTTAATTATCGAGGGGATTCAAATCTGACATATATTCTCAATCTCCTTTGAGGACCCATCTTTGTGAGTTGTGATAGAGCAATTACAACATAAACGCATATCCAAAAATTCTAAGATGGAAAATATTTGGTTCTTGACCAAAAACCTTTTGTAATGGGGAGAAATTATGATAACTTACCGGCCTGATGCGAATCAATGATGCTGCATATAAAATGGCATGCCCCAATCAGAAATTGGTAGTTTGGACTTCATCAATAACAATCTTGCAATGAATTAAATTTGTTTGATAAATAATTTTGTAAGACCATTTTATGTATGAACATGAGCTACAAGATGTTCAACACTAATTCCAATCGACATACAAAAATCATCAAAAGCCTTAGAAGTAAATTCACCAACATTATCAAGACGAATTATCTTTATGGGAAAATTTGGAAAATGTGCTCGTAGTTTTATTAATTGAGCAAGTAACCTCGCAAATGCCAAGTTGCGGGTTGATAACAAGGATACATTTAACCATCTAGTCGATGTATCAAATAAAAACACAAAATATCTAAATGGTCCACAAGAAGGGTGTGTGGGCCCATATATATCATCCTGTATTTGTTCCAGAAAGTTAATAGATTCATAATCTATTTTAGCTAGTGATGGTCGAGTAATTAATTTACCTTGAGAGCAAGCGTCACATAAAAAGACATTACTTTGAAGAATCTCTTGGTTCTTCAACAAGTGACCACATGAATTCTCAATAATTCTTCGCATCATAATCAAACCGGGATAGCCTAAACGATCATGAAAAATAATAAAGTTATCAGTAAACTTATTGTTTACAATAGCATGTGCTTCAATTGCACTAATTCTTGTGTAGTATAATCCGGATGACAGTGCATGTAATTTTTCTAGCACTTTCTTATTGCCTTGAGTTATACTCGTAATATAAAGATATCCAACATCTCCTTGACTAATACTATCAATATGATATTCATTTTTGCGAATATCTTTAAAACTTAATAAGTTTTTTTTTATATTTTGGAGAGTATAGCGCATTTTGAATATGAAATAACGTTCTATTTAGCAATAATATATGCGCTCTTCCAGAGTCTTCTATGATACTAGCACTTTCGAATATAGTACTCACGTTATTCCCTTGCATTGTTAAATGGGAAAATTTTCTTATGATTAAGTATAATATGAGTACTTACACTGTCCGCTAAGCATAAGTCGTCACCGTGTTTTGCAGATTGTATTTGTGATGTAATCATATTCTTCAAAGAATAAATAAATAAATGTTACAACAATATTTGAAACAAACAAAAAAAAATAATATCAATATTTTAATAAAGTATACATGATATTTATTCTTTAAAAAATTCTATGATAAAATAACAATAACATAAAGTAAATATAAAATTAATTAAAAGATATTAAATATTTTTCTCAAGAGATATGAGAAAATCATCAACTTCTATATTTGTAATGTCATAATTATCTTGGCTACTGCCGGAAATACCATAATCATCTTTGTAAAGGCCATAATCATCTATGTCATTGATATAAACAAAATTTGTTTCAACTCTTTTTCCTTTACCACTTATTGATTGTTGGTAAAGGTCCATAAGATGTTTTGGCATACGGAAAACACGGGCACAATGATTTGTGTTGCCACATCGATGACATATAGATTCCTTTTTCTTGGATTGATCTTTTGCACCATTGTCATCCTTATTATTCCACTTGTGGTGGGTATAGTTACTTTTAAAACGATCACCTCGCTTATGTCCTCGACTGTAGCTTTGACCACGCCCACGCCCATAGTTATGACTACGATTATTAGTGTAGCCTTTATTTTTTCCGCTATAGAATGTCGTATTCGCTTCAGGAAATGGAGTGGAGCCAGTTGGGTGATATTTATGATTTTCATGAGCAACTCATTATTTTGCTCGACCACAAGAAGGCAAAAAATTAACTCAGAATATTTCCTAAAGCCTTTCTCACGATATTGTGTCTGAAGGACAACATTGGCATGAAAAGTGGAGTATGTTTTTCTAACATATCCTCATCAGTAATATTTTGACCACATAATTTCAATTGTGAAGTAATTCGAAACATAGCAGAGTTATACTGGCTTATTGATTTAAAATCTTGTAATCTCAAATGTAACCAATCATATCGAGCTTTAGGCAGAATAACAGTTTTCTGGTGGTCATATCGTTCTTTTAGATTGTTCTAAAGAATAAAAGGCTCTTTCACCTTTAAATATTCAGATTTAAAACCCTCATAGAGGTGACAACGAAGGAGTATCATAGCTCTGGCCTTATTTTGAGCAGATTCTGCATTTTCCTCTTTAATAGTATTTCTCAGGCCATTTGCATCTAGATATATTTCGGCATCTAGGATAAATAATTCTTTCCGAAAATATCAAGAGCCTCAAACTCAATTTTTGCAATATTTGCCATTGATATACTATAAAAGATAAATAAAAATTAGATCAATTTTATCTTAATATATATATATATATATATAAACAGACAAAGATTTAATCTTCATATGCGGCTTTGTTAAACCAGTCCACAAGGTCCTTAAAAAAATACTCCTTTGAGACCAATAGCCTCGCAGAACGGGATGTCCAGCCAATATACTCGGATTAAATTATCAAAACAAACAATATATTAATTAACAAATATATATATATAAATATTCATGGCATGAAATAAACTCAAAATAACATTAGATAAAATATATTAATGTATTAATGAGCCTATATCGTAAATTTTGTAATTATTGAATTTTATTTAAATTTTATGAGTAGATTTGATAATTTTAAGGATGTCAATTGGGTGGGACAAATGCAAAGAGTTTTTTTTTCACATTCATTCTTGTTAATAGTTTTTTTTTCACATTCATTCTTGTTAATAGTTTTTGTTTTTATTTCCTCTCCATGATCCACTATTGTTGTAAAATTTAAAACCATTCATGTTCCGCAAATCTCAGGATTAAAATAATCCTTATCATATCACTCGGGTGATTCTCTTGAGACCCTCTCTTTACCTATCTCATGGCCTATTCATATACTAATATATTTATAAATATTAATTAAATAAATATAAATTAAATTATTATAAAAATATGAAATATTTATCATTCGAGCACCAGTATTGTCAGCACAGTGATTTTGCGATCAATATCTAATGGTTGAGAATATATATTCTGAAATAGATATAACATGTAAAATCATATCATCAATACAAAAAACTAAAACTAAAATAAAAATTAAAAAATAAGCTTTAAAGATAACAATAAATACCATTATAACCTAAATAATATACGAAAAATAAAACTAAAGAAATAGAAGAATAACATAAATATGGTAAGGACCGAGGAGAATAAAACATATTAAAAGAAGGTTTAAATTAATATATTTTTACGCACTTTTTTAATTGTTTGATTGATTAAATGAATTATTAAGATTATTTTTTTTCAAACGATTATCTTTACATAAATACTCCTATTTGGAGACATTATCATTAATAAAAAATGAATAAAAAGATTTTGATAAAGAGATTTGATGAGATTATCCGTAACTTGAGCTTTAGAAAAAATACATTGAATAAATATAGTACCCGTAATAACTAAATTATGAACAAAAAATAATCAAATACAAGACATTATATACAAGAATAAAAAACTGAATTTTTATTAATAAGTAACTCTAAGATTATTGTAAAAAAAGATGACGATTTTTATAATGTTACATCAATTTTTTTAAAGTAGATGTTAAACCTAAAATATTTTAATAATCGTATTTATAAAAAAATTAATTTACAAATCAAAATATAAAAAAAATTATACTTCAGTGATTACTGTTATAGTTTATCATACAAAATCTAACATCAAGGACAAAATGTGAAAAATACTATAACCAGGGATACTAAAGTGATAACTCTTAAACTTCAGAGACCAACAATGTAATTAACGAAAAGAAAGCGTAACAGACACGTTTTGATATTCACGAGCGAGGCGAATGTAATTTAAAGCGATTCACAGTTACGATTGAATTTCTACTTTTTCTTGTAAGCTTTCATTGGAAAACTAACCAAATGAGGCAAACAATTAAGTCTTACGAAAACCACATCAAAATAACGTAATTCCTCGCGATATCTTGCGACGATCCGAAGAGAGTCGCGCGATCTTGTTCTATGGCTATCGTCTATGAATTTATAGGTTAAATAATGGACTCTGAATCTGATTCCCATCAATCAGAAATAGATTAGGGCTGAAACGAAATTGGAGATTGGAAGATATATGGGTCCCTTCGGCGTTCGCTGTCTTTTTCGCCGCAAATTTAACAAACGGTTCAAGTCTCAATCGAAGAATGTAATTCCATTCTCTTCCTTAATCTTTAGATTTTCAATTTGTTTTAAAAAAATTACAAATCAATGTTTTGAGATAGGATTTTTAAGAATTTTGAAGGTTCATTGATGTTGATGTAGGGGAGGAAGCATAAAAAGGGTGGAATCAAAAACATGCAAGCGAAATATGAGAAGCTGGCAGCAGATATGGAGGAAATCGGTGCGGAACATCAGAATATAAGAGAAGAACAGCGACGTGTGAGGGAAAAATTTGAAGGTATTGCAAATGAGTGTGAGGAATTGAAGAGAGAAACTAGAATCGTTGTCCAGCAAACTGCTAGGACCCAAATCAAGTTGGCTATCATGTTCCAAATCGTAAAGGCTTCCGAACAAGCTGACCACGCTACTGTTGCCACTCTCACTCACTTGCTTCGGTACTTTTTTTGTCTCCCTACAGTTTGTTTAGCTTTAATTTGGCCTCGATTTGCTTATTTTTTATTCTTCGTTTGCCTTTTGAGTGCGAAATTAAATATTAATTAAATTGCTTACCCTAAATCCTTTTCCAGTGTTATTGTTTATTGGATTTGGATAATGGAAATATTATAGAACTTAAGATATTGGAAAACTGGGGATTCTTTCTTTTGTTGGCTTCTTTGCAGGCACTAATATAGAATTAATGTGTGTGTTTGTGTATACTTTTAAGATCGTCTTGCTGTTTTGCTGTTGTTTCATGCTTCTTAGAGTTTTTAAAACTTGGTAGATGTAACTAAACCAAAAATTCCTTAGCAGTGGCCAAAAGCTTGGTAGATGTAGCTAATGGTCCAAAGAAGCTTTTACTTGGACGTATGAATATCCAACCATTCAATCAATTTTAGAGATTACAGAGCCAGACTTCATCATATGCCTTAGTTGAGTACCTAGAGATGGAAAAAATGACTTCTAGATTCGTTTTCATTGCTACGGTTGTAATAACGATTGGGATATGTAGAAATGTGCTATAAACTTATTGGAAGTTGCTATATTGTCCTAGATTGTCAACCATGAAATATTAGTCCTTTCATAAACGTTTATACTGAGGTACATTAGGATTCTTTACCTTAGCAACTCAAATCATTAGTCTTGAGTTTTCCTCAGTTGGAATCTTTCAAGCTCATTTTATGCTTGAATCTACATCTTGCCTGATCTGCTAGGCATTGAAGTTTCTTTTTTTTTTCTATTTCAACTACAGATGAGAGAATATTGTACGACAAATATGTTGATTAGCTTTGTTGTTTGTTGTAATTTTAAACCTTTTCTTCTAGAGGAAAGGCTATTTAGAAAGCTTGAGTGGTGTCAAGTTTATTTCACCAATTTGTCTTGCTTTGGAATTAAAGCAACCAATTGGATATTAATCTTGTTTTATTATATAAGACAAGTACCTCGTTGAATTGTAGCATTTTTAATGGAAAAATTATATTTGAAATCGATCCTTTTGTAGTGGAGAAATTATCCTTTTTACCTCCCCTCTTTTCTTCCAACCAATTGGCTAAATCCAGGAAATGGTGTTTCTATCTCCATAGTTATGGTAGTCATTAAAACTAAACCTTTTTTTTCCCTTTTTGCAGTGAAATAGTTAAAAGGGAGAATGAGGAAAGGCAAGCATCTGATGATAGTTAGAAATATGAAGCAGGGGATCCAGCATGTTAATGAAGTTCTCGCCGTCAAGCACTAGGGTTTCTGAAACATGTTACTGTTTTTAGTTAGTTTAATCCGTGTTTTGGTATTTTCAGTGACAACTTTTACATATCAATATCCTTTCTTAAAGTGAGTCTTTGTTTGTCGTGGGATTAGCTTCAAATATTATGACTGACTTAGCAGTTAGCATTAAGATCGTCAATGCTATGAAAGTTTTATTATTCCCTATAGAACATATGGTTCTAGTGTTTAATTTGGTATATATTATGATTGCACGATTGTTATTACAAGATAAGATTCATTTACACGTACTGTAATATAAAACTTAGTTTTATACATTTTTATGAGTTTATACGATCGTTGGACTTGGATAGTCAAGATTAACTTATTTATAAGTAATAATCTTCATAACCTATAGGGATCCAAAAAATTATACGACAAATTAAGAACTCTTACATGTATGATGTTTGGATTTCATCTCTTGCGGGATTGGATTTTTTAATACAAAATATAACTCATTGTTTTACATGTGTTGTGGATATTTTATAAGAATTGTTAATTTTCTTAATTATAACAAATTTGATTTATTTTCATTTAATTAATATTTATAAATATATTATATTAGGTCTAGAGCCAATAGTTTAAATGATACTATTTACTTTTTAAATGTATAAGGGTTTAAATATTTTACTATTAAAGAGTAAAAAGTAAATAAAATTTACTATAGTAAAAAATATTAATAAGGTCTTATATACATAAGATGAGGATTGAGAAAAGGAAACAAACCTTAGAAAGGTTTAACGACATTCAACGGTAAAGAAAAAATCAATAAAATTTTATAAATTTTTTGGAATTTTAGATTGTTGAAATGGATAACTAAGATTAACACTTTACGTTTTTTAAGTGATAATCTTTCACATAACGTACAGTTAATTTCAATCATCCATTTAACACATTTAATGATCCAAAAAACATATAAAAATTAAAACTCTTACATTGTGTAACTAGATTCTTTCCCTTTTCATAAAGGAAATGAATGACTCTTACACTTAACTGTTATTTAGACTCTCACACGGAATGTACAACTTATAGTTTTATACGTTTTGGATCGTTATATGTATGAAATGAATGATTAAGATTATCTCTTACGTTAATTTTTATGTTATAATCTTCTCATTACCTATTATTAATCTCAACCACTCATTTTACACGATAGAAAAAATGTGTAAAAGTTTTTCAACGATCAAAAAAAGTAAAAGTTAAAAACCTTTTCACTGTGTAACTGGATCGTATTAATTTTCATAAAAGAATAAGATCCACCATGCACACAAATGTAAAATTTATAGTTTTACACATTTTTTGAAACGTTAGATGCGTGAAATGGATGTCTAAAATTTACTTTGTACTTTTTTTCAAGTGATAATCTTCGCATAACTTATTGTTAATTTTAATCCATTTCACATATCTAATGATTCAAAAAATGTGTAAAAGTTTAAAACTTTTACATTACGCAACTAGATTTTATCTCTTTCATAAAATTTCCAAGATAAGTTAATATAAATTATATTAAAATTGACTATGATTCAAATTGATGTTTTTAAAAATATTTATATATTTAATCTGATCAATCTTAAACATATATATGTATATGGTTAGGATAAATTTAATTGGTGTAAAATTTATCTAGTTTTATATTAATTTTAGACTATTAGATGGTGGTAATATATAGCTAAGATTACTTTTTTATTTTTTTTCTAAGCGATAATTTCCATATTTCTATTAACGGTATCCATCCATTTTACTTATCTCATATATATATATATATACATAACTTTTTATTTATATCCCAAGATAATTTAATATGAATTAACATAATTTTGACTATTATATAAAATAAAATCATGTTTTTAAAATTATTTATAATAGCATGTTATAAGATTTGTTGGGGTCGATGGGAATGATACGAGATGGGTGAGGATGATGCGAGGTTGGTGGGAATTGCAAGTACAAAGTCATATTCACACTTGCCCCACCACCTATGGCGAATCTAATTTTTATTTTCATCCTTGTACCATGATCCATGAAATTTGCTACTGTCTTTGCCAATTCAATGCGAAGTGGGGCAAATTCCTTCAAAATCCGCTCAACTGAAATCCCTGAGTAAATTTGACCTGAGATTCAAATTAATACAACTCAAGATCCGATTTTAATCCGATATAATTTGAAACCTGAAATAATTCTAAATTAATATGAATTTTAATTAAATCGACATGTATCGAACCGAAAATAATTTAAATTTATTTTACCTAAACTCAATTTCACCAAACAAATTTTTATTGTATTTTGTTGGATAGACATAATAATAACTACAAGGTTAATTTATAGTAATATATATATAATTATTGTATAAAAAATGAGTTTCTGAGTTAAAACGAGTCTTTCATTAGTAATGTGTTATTCATATTTAAGGATTAAAATATTTGTTTTAAATAAAAATAACTTAAATGATAATTGATAAATAAAAAATTTGTATTTGACAAAGATATATCAATATTTTATATATACTTCGATTGAAGTCATACTCAACTTATAAATTCAAAAATTAATCTGATAAAAAAATTTATTTTATCTTTATTGACTCAAAATCAAGCTAACTAAAAATATTTTACTCGGTATTAATCCGATTTAATATTCAACCCAAATTATCATGAAAACAAATTTACACCAAATAAAATTAAACTTAAAATTATAAACTAAAATAACTTGAATTGAAGCGACATGTTTGTTACCTCAATTTGTGAGGTATGAAGAAGCACGGTCAGTCGGACACGTTAGAACATTCCTCGTATCAATGTTTGTACATATGTACGCCCCTGACACGTTAAACTCTCACTGTCAATGTTGGGGAAATTTTTTAAAATATTGTTTAGGATTTTTTTTCAAAATATTGTTGTTGGGATTTTTTTTTTCAAAATATTGTTGTTGGAAATTTAAATTTTAAAATATTGATGTTTGAATAATAAATTAAAAAATTAGTTTAAAAAACCTTGTCTTTGAACAGGGTTTTTAAATTCTCAAATGGTAAAGATGAGTTTTTTGGTTCTGTCTTTAAACAGTGTACGATACTGTTAAAAGACGGAGCCTGTAGACTTTGATTTCACCTTTATCCAATTTTGATTTAGTGCGCATTAGGGCAGTAGCAGAGAAACAGATGAGATAGAGCAGTGTGCAGTGTGCACTGTTGGGAGATAGAGCCTTAATGCTCCAACTTTATGTTTTTTCTCTCTCTCTGGTAGACGCTGCAAGAAGCAGACGGGAAGGTTTATTTTTCGGTGTGCAGTGTGCATTATTTTTCTCGAGTAATGGGATAATAGGATGACAAAATTAATTGAAAAAAATAAAGGTGACAATGCATGTGAAATAATTAAGGTGTGGTAAGTTAGACGTGTGGTTAAAATTATTTTATATGTTGATAAATAGAGTCGGTGGATGAGAAAATTTTGTTTAATTGAGTTTAAAGATTCTGAAAGAACAAGAGTTTGAAGAAAAAAAAGAGATTTTGAAGGCAAATTTTTAAGAATTAATTATTTTTTTTGTTAAATATCTATTTATAATTTTGTTTCTGTAAGCATAATTTTTTTTTTGAATTTTTTATATATATATATGTATTTTTATTTTGTTATGTTTTGTTGATAGGTTTGAGTTGATTAATAGTTTAAAAAAGAAGAAGGATTCAAAGAAACAAAATTGTAAATATTTTAGTAATTTATGTAAATATATATTTTTTATTTTTTGTGTTATTTGGAAAAAAAAGGAAAATTTAAAATATATTTTGAATTTATTTAGAATCAAGTATGCGTTGAGTTGAAGGAAAATATATTTGATAGAGTTGAGTTGATTAAGAGGGATGAATATCTTAATTTAGTAAGAATAGGATTAATTTATTAATATTATTTTAATTTTAAATATTTGTATGAAAAAATATGATTAATATATTTATTAATATTATTTTAAATTTATTTAAAATATCAGTTTAGTTTAATTATGAAATCAAAAATTACTATTATTTATTTTTATGGAATAAAAAAATTAGTATTACTTTATTGATTAGTAGTAGTAAGAGTTGTGGTTTGCTGGGAAGAAAATTTTTTGTTAGAGAAAAAAGAGTTTTAGTAAGAGTTGACTAACAATTAGTGATTTGTTAAATATTAGTATTTTTTGAAATCTTTATTTCTATTATTTTTAAATTTTTTATTAGCAAAATTACTTTAATTAAGTTTATTTATTTTAGCAGATGGTTAAGCAAGCTCCTCTTTTATATTTAGAGGATCGACATATTACGAGCTTCCATGTTGATGATATGGTAAAATCTTTTAATTTATATCTAATTATCAATTTATTTATATTTTTTAACATTTTTGGTTTAACTATAAGATATGGAGGGTACATTTAAACACCACCGATCTATGGTAGAAACTCTGTTAGATGATTGGATTTTGGATTGGTTTCGTATTGCTGGATTTTATTATACAACATTTTTTCGAGGTTATAAGCTTATTCCAGGATTGATTACTGCTCTAATCGAGCTGTAGAGACTCGAGACGCACATGTTTCATATGCCCTGTGGAGAATGCACGATCACTCTACAGGATGTTGTGTACCTTATTGGTGTCATTGTCAACGGAAAACCATTGATTGAGCGTATGCATGGTTCAATAGCCGAGATTTGTGAAATGTATCTTGGAAAAGCTCCATATGGAACTAATGTTAAAGGTTCTCGTGTCAAGCTGAGTTGGTTAGAGAAGGAATTTGGTCTGATTGGTGGTATTTTAATGCCTGATAAATCTGAAAATTTGGTTAGTGTTCGATATTTGAATTTTTTGAGCACACCATTGAAATCTTGTTCAGAATATAGTTGGAGTCTACCATATTAACGTGCTTGTATCGAGAGTTATGCAAGGGTGCTATACTCGAAAAGGGTAAAAAGTTAAGTGGTATTGATAGATATCTATTGTTATTGCAAGCATGGACTTGGTAGCGACTTCCATTCTTCCCACCAGTAACCCGATCACATATTCAATTTCCTTTCTATGCAAGGTGAGTAATTTATGATAAGCTCTACATTATTTTAATTCTAGGTAATATTGTAGATTCATGCTAATTTTTTATTTATATACAGATGGTGCGAGGAAAATCTTGAAACTAGATTGGCGCACAATAATATTAGAGTCTTTAGATCTCTTATAGATTCATATTCTCAAAATCAGGTACTGAATTTATATTTTAATTCTTTAAATATTTTTTTATTCATTTATAATGTAGTATGATACTAATTGAAAAAATTTATTTTTCAGTTTATTTGGCAAACGTGCGATGATGACCATATTTTTGTACCTGATTGCCTCATGATGAATTCAACTTTATGGTGTGGTATTGTACCATTGATCCATTTTTTTATGGTAGAGTTCCAATTTGGAGATAAAGTAACGAGACAATTTAGCTTCCATCAGCCTATTCCGTTTATTTCACGTGATCATTATTATCTTCATGCACTTGATGAACGTGGTAGAGCAAATACAGATTGGGAAGCTATACATATTGAATTTATTTATCTATGGTAGAATAGAGCTCTACCGTTTCCAGAGTGACTTCTATAAAAGCTAGTGATTATGATTTTGAGAGTTCAGAGTACACTATTTGGTATCGTTCTAATGGGAAGTCGTCCTTAACAACTCCTGAAGGACGAAAAGAATGCCAAAGATATAACATATTTTATAAGCAAAATAAATAATAATCTTAGTATATAATAATAAATAATAATACATGAACATTAATTAAAGATTCTTACCCATGCTTAAAATATCACTGCGAAGATATGGAATTTTGAAAGTCTCAAAACTGTTCTTCCCAATATATCGAATAAAGTATGCAGGATATGCGTGTGGAGGTATCCAACGACTTCCTGCTCGATTCATAGCTACTTTGATGCTTGTTACACGATCAAATATAATACAAACCCCATCTTCTTGAACGACATGCACACGGAGATTGGTTAAAAAGAAATTTCATGCTTCAGTAGTTTCATGTTCGAGAATTGTGAATGCAATCCGAAATACATTGTTCTCACCATCCTACGCAACAACAATCAATAATATAAGATAAGATCGACTATAAAACCACGTACCACCGACTTGGATCATACGTTTGCAATAAGGAAAGCCTTTGATGCAAGGTTTGAATGACCAAAAAAGTCGATGTAGAAATTTATAGCCTGAAATAACTTGGCCTTGTTGGTCATATACATTCTTCGTTTGATATCTCACTATCATTCCTGGGATGAAATAAGTCATCGCTAGTAGTAAAGTCGATAGCTCGTTGTATGATTTATTATAGTCACCGTAAACAAATTCCATGGCCTTATTAATTGCATACAACGCTTTTTTGTATTTTATCTGATACTCAAACTACTGTGCAATGGTTGTTTGAATCGTTGAAATGAGAATTCTAGGATTTGTTTCTAATAGATTTCTCACGTGATGGCTTATTACAGTTGAGTCCAATTTTTTTGGTCTTGATCGATGGACGTTCGCAAACATGTATGGTCGCCATTGTATTTTGTGACCTCTAACGATTAGAACACTTTAGTTTCGTCAATTGGATCTTTTAATTGCATTCTTGACCATATTTTACAAATTGGGAAATAAAGTTTTCTGACTTAATTCTACAACAACATAATCAACATGATCCTTTATGTTGTACTTTTTCAATGCCAAAGTTGCTTCATCCTTTTCATCATATTGAAGCCCAATCGATAATTGACCATACTGACTCGAAGTTAACAGTGGGATATCATGAAATTGAGGAGCTCTCATTGAATCAAAATTCAAAGCAATCATATGAGCCAGATGTTCATAGAATTTCAGGTCGACTTTTGTGGGACAAAGTCTCCAATACGATAATTAGGTGCTTCACCAACATCATCAGGAAATAAATCAGGATCATCGATATCTTTAACTTCACTGGAATCATCAAGTGTTTGACCCAAACGATCTCGTAGGTTTTCAACATCAACATCATCAATCGCATCACTACTTGGTGTGGTTGATAAATCGTATCTTGAAGTATCGATATGATTCAATTCAGTCGATAACCCACTAGACAATATTGCGACAACACTTCCTCCGGGGAGATCAATATCATTACTGTAGTCCACTTGAGAGGATTCTTCAACGATATTACTCGATGGGTTCGGAACATCATGGAACTCAACAAATAACTCAATATACCGAATCTCCATAGACTCGTGCTCTACAATCATCATTCTAACATCATCATTATCTTCAAGATTAATTGCACCATATCTAACAAGATTTTTACAGGTTAACCATCGGTAACGCAAACGATGAGCTCTTGCTTTAATTTTCTTTGATATTTTCTTCTTCAACTGTCGAAGCGAGATATCTTTTGGAAATCTTAGTTTAGTAGTGTCTTCAGATTCAAACAAAATTCCAAATTCGATTTTTACCATTTGACTATTGTAATACACGATCGTCAAAAATCTATCTTCGCTCATTTTATCTACATATTCGAAAAAAATTTATAAAATTTCAAAACTAAATACAACAGAATTCAACATATACATAAATCTAAATTCGAATAGAAACTAACAAATATTAATTTCAAATACATAAATATAAATTCGAATATAAAAAATACAGTAAAAAATATAATAAAAATCTTGACAAGCAACTAATAAATAAAAATGTATCGAATAGAAATATAAACTCTAAAATACAACAAAAAAATAATGAATAAATTATAAATATTTTCAAAATTTTAGTAGAATTTTTTTCTCTTTTTCAACCTACAACCCTCAATCTTTCAAATACCAACTTCAACTTTCACCACCCATTTATCCCTTCATAAACTACATCAGAAAAAAATAAAAATAATCTTAAGAATATAAACAAATAAAAATATTGTTTATCACCAAAAAATCAACCTGAAATCCTATAACTAAACATGCATGCGTCTGAACCCAAAACATTACAACAAGTTTTATCCCATTACCCTTCCATACAAATTAATTTTCATCTCCCGTCTCATCACCACGAACTATTACTTTGGCCTGTCTCATATGCACCTACCATACCAACAATATTGTGCTTGCCTCGTCTGCTTCTCTGCCATTGCCCTACTGCGCGCTTGTTCAAAGCTGGATAAAAGTGAAGCCGGAGCCTTTAGTCTCCGTCTTCTACGCGCCTCGTTTGCTTCTCTGCTATTGCCCTCTGATCAAAGCTGGATAAAGGTGAAGTCGGAGCCTTTAGGCTCCGTCTTTCAACATTATCGTGCACTATTTAAAGACGGAGTCAAAAGGCTCATCTTCACCATTTAAGAATTTAAAAAACTTATTCAAAAACGGTTTTTTAATTTACTGTTCAATCATCAATATTTCGAAATAAATTTAATTACAAAATAATTGAAAGTAAAAAATAATAGTAATATTTAATAACATATCAAATTTAATATTAAACTAAAGTATAGAAGTAATTATCTTAAATTTAATGAATTAAAATAGATTTGTGAAATTTAAAATATTTTTTAATAAAACAAATATCGAATATATGTTCATGAGATCAAAATGGGTGAATTGAAAATTTTGAGTTCCAATAGTCTTTGCTGACGACAATATATGGTAAAGTGTTGGATTTGTAGAATGTGTAATTCAGTATTAAAATGGTGACCATGATTTATCTATACGGTGATTAAGTTGATATTTCATCTAAATTCTATAAATCAAATTGTTATTTATTTAAAGTATAAAAATTAAATCGATGTTTTATCTAAAATTTATAATTTAAATTAGGCATAAAGATAATTTTAACCCTTAACGTTTATAATTTTTATCATTTTGGTCCTTTTTCTTTTTCTGGAATAAATTTAACCCTTGACCTATGTCTTTTTGACAAATAACTTATTTTTTAACTAACATAATGATTAGACCGTTAAAAATTTAACGATATTGACATGTCATATATATGTGATAATATATTTTAAATAACATGACATCTAGCCTCATTGTGTATATATATAACATGACATAATCATTAAATTTTTTACGATAATGACAAATATATATATATATAAAATATAATTTTATTCTAACATAAAATATAAAATAATTAGAATTTAAATAAATATTAAAATTTAATTAAATCAAAAATAAAAGGCTACTAAGCATTCTCAAATTTTAAATATCATTCTACATATATATGACATATCATTATCGTTAATTTTTTAACTATTTAATCATTATGTTAGTTAAAAAAAATAAGATATTTGTCAAAAAAATATAGGTTAAGAGTTAAATTTATCTTAAAAAATAATGAGGACCAAAATGATAAAAATCGTAAACATTAAGGGTTAAAATTATCTTTATGCCTTTAAATTATATATTTTTTACTAATATATTTCATAATCATTTTAATAGGAGTTATTGGATCAATGATCAAAATATTATAAAACAATAACTAAGTGACTAAAGCGTAATATTTCAAAATTAATAATAAAATAGTTCGAAAATTAAGGGATGAACGATATAACTTATCCTTTAGTAATTTATCGAATAGAAAAAAAAAACTGATAGTGCTGGAGTTTTAGAATATTTAATTGGGTTTACTTTAATAAAATATCAAATATGATATTTAAATAAAAGATAAAGAGATTATTAGATAAACTTTGTTCACTACGTCATCCGTGGTTTAAATAATTTGGTCTGTTCATTTTAAAATAACTATATATTATTCACTTTCTATTATATGTAGGAAAGATATGATGATTCACCTTAGAAAAAATGAGATAGATGAATTCAGTTGGTGAGAAATTATATTATGAATTATTCTCGCCATGTTGTCCATGAGACTAATCAATTAAATGAATCTTTTTAATTAATTTTTCTACCTCATCTTTTTTATCGAGTGAATCTTTACTTGGTAAAAACTATTTTTAAACGTAATTTATGGTAAATATTAACGAAGATTCAATTGATAAAAAAAATGGGGTAAAAAAATAATTAAATAAAGGTATTTAATTGGTTGGCCTCATAGATAACATGGCGAAAATGACCATGATATAATTTCTTTTGGTTAGTTGGACTACAGATGACATAGTGAACATGACTCATCTAATATCTTTTTCAAAAAATTGATACATAGACGGTGTAAACTAAGTTTACTCATAAAATTTGTTTTCTGAGGAATAGGGTATCCTAAAATTTATTTTCACTTTTAGTGTTACTTACTATGCAACACAAAAAATTTGAAATAAAAAAAAAAAATTTCTTTGAACAGTAAAATGCCCTGTGAATATCTTGTTTGAAGTTGAGTTATCCTTCATAAGATTTTTAAAAAATATAATTAAACTGTTCAAAGTCGGGATGAATTTTTCACTGACTTCGAATAGTCCTCAAATATAGGGCGGTAGCCTTGTAGGAGAGAGGCATGCATGTTGTGTGGTTGATTTTTAAAGTTATAGGTGTTAATAGGAGTTGAAGTTTGATATTTTGTTTGTGTTATCTAGAGAGAAAAAAATTGGAGAATGAGAAGAAGTAGAAGCAGAAAAAATAAGTATAAGATACGTATTTTTTTTAGAATTTTTTTTGTAGTTTGTAAAAATTAGTTGTAAATTAGTTCAAAAAATTAATGACTATTTGTTATTTTTTAAAAAAATTAGTGACTATTTTTGTTTATTTTTTAAAATTAGTGACTATTTTTTTATTTTTTAAATTAGCTCGTAAAATAGCACTTAAATTGTTTGTAAAAATGTTTAACATGTAAATTAGTTTGTTTAAATTTGTGATTATTTTTGTTTATTATTTTTAAATTAGTGATTATTTTTTTTTCATTTCTTAAATTAGAATGTAAATAGTTCATAAAGATATTTAACGTGTAAATTATTGAGTAGTTTAAAAAAGGTGAATCAGTGATTAGTTTAATTAGTGAATATTAAAAATTTGAAAGTTGATGTGTTATGAAGGAAAATTATTTAATTGTTGAGTAGTTTGTAAAAATCTTAAAGGTATAAAGATAATTTTAACCCTTAACGTTTATAATTTTTGTCGTTTTGACCCTTATTTTTTTTGGGATAAATTTAATCCTTAACCTATCTCTTTTTAACAAATAACTTATTTTTTAACTACTATGGTAACTGGATCTTTAAAAATCTAACAATGATGACATGTCATATGGATATGATAATATATTTTAAATGACATGGCATCTAACCTATCAAATACATATATATATGAAATATAATTTTATTCTAATATAAAATATAAAATAATTAAAATTCAAATAAAATTTTAAAAATTAATTAATTCTAAAATAAAATACTATTAAACATTTCCAACCCTAACTATGATAGAATCAAAGTTCTATCTTAAAAAAATATGAACACAGTTTGAAATTAATTAATTTTTTTAGATAGGAGTTTAATTCTATCATAGTTAGGGTTAAGAATGTTTAATAGTATTTTATTTTAGAATTTATTATTTTTGAATATTTTATTTGAATTTTAATTATTTTATATTTTATATTAGAATAAAATTATATTATATATTTAATAGGTTAGATGTCATGTTATTTAAAATATATTATCATATGCATATAATATGTCATCATTGTTAGATTTTTAACGGTCCAGTTACTATGATGTTAAAAAATAAGCTATTTGTCAAAAAGATATAGGTTAAGGGATAAATTTATCCCCAAAAATAATAAGGGCCAAAACGACAAAAATTATAAACATTAAAAGGGTTAAAATTATCTTTATGCCAATCTTAAAATTGAAGAGTTATGAGTCAAATTAGTAAATTACATACTAGTTTAGAGAAAAATGGCAAATAAACTAATTTTCAATGCTAATTAGTAAATTTGTGAACATTCTTTTCCTTTATTTACATGTATCAAAAATATTAAATCAGTAAGTAGTTTGGGAAAAAGTTAATTATTGGCTTCTTTGTAAAAAAATATTAAAATTGAAGGGTTTTGATTAAAAATTAGTTAATTAGTGAATATTTTGTAAAAATCTTAAAATTAAAGTGTTATGATGAAAATTAGTAAATTAGTGAGTTGTTTGTAGAAAAATGCAAAATGAACTAATTTTTATGTCAAATTAGTAAATTATTGATTAGTTTAAAAAAATGAATTAGTGACTAATTTTCAAGTCAAATTATTAAATTTGTGATTTTTTGTTATTTTTTAAATTATATGTATCAAAATATTAAATATATTCTTACTTGTTCTATAAGATAGCTGAGCAAGCTTCTCTATTACGGTTACAGGATCAAAACATCAATAGTTTGTCGGTTCTTGAGATGATACAAATTTGTTAATAAATTTATTTATTAGATATTCAATTATGTTAGTGACTCTTTATTTATTATGTTAATTATAGGATTTTGAGAATACATTTAGGCATCATCTAACGATGGCAAAAAATCTTTCGGACGATCGAATAATTGAATGCTTGCAAGCTTTCGGATTTTATTATGCGACCTTTATTCGGGGTACAAGTTGGTAACTGGGTTGATAGTCGCTGATAAGTGCATAAAAGTCCTTATTTTTATATCATTTTCTCACTCGATTATTTCTAATAATGAACAGATTAAATGACAATAAATGATAATTCTACGCATTTTCCATATTTCAACATCTCAATACTTAATTCATGATTTTATCTATTATTTGGTATAAAACAAGTATAGTTAATGGTTTTCTCTCTTAGACAGAAAATAATCATACAAGTAATGCAAGATAGCATGATGGATTCTGGAAACTAAAGCTGGATTATAGATAAACACTTGCCATGGCAGCAGAAGAAAGACGATAACTAGTGCACGGTAGAAAGAGAAAAAAATATCGATTCTGATGGACATATTGTGAGAATAAACAGAAGTGAAGAAATAGAGTCAAGTCGTGGTGCAAGAACAAGTACTACCGAGGCAGTAGAATGATGCCGAGACAGGACTTGATGCCGAGGCAATAGAGGAGAAAAAGCAATATGGCTGACAATTGAATGAGAAAAATGTGGAGAACGTTGCTGAATAAGAAGCCCAAGAATCGGAGCTGAACAACACAAGAAAAGCCCAAGGACAAGGCCACGCGGGAAGAAACCTTCTAGAAGATCAAACTTGGAAATATTTACCCTATGTACATAACTTATTCCCTACTCCAAGTTGTACTCTAATTAAGAAAGGTTTGCCCTAGGCCAAGCCTATATAAAGGCATAGCCGTCCTAGGGGTTATGGAGACATATACATAGACCTAGAGAGCCGAATCTTGAGAGAGTTTTAGGAACAATTATTCCCATCATGTTCTAAGTTCTCTTAGGGTTTGATGAAAGTTGTTGAGTATTGGTGAGAGGAGATTGTATTTTGTTTCTTGTTTCAATGCAATAAAATATCAAAGTTTGCTTACTCTTTGTCATTCTTTGTTCTTGCATCCAAGCCCGAGAAGGAAGTTTGTAAGTAATTCATTTGTCTAGACTCGGGAGAGTTAGACTCACGAAAGGAGTAAGTACGGTATTCGACTTGTTTGGAGGATACTAACTCGGCCTAGTAATATGTTAGAGTTTTAGAAGCTAAAAGAAGTATGGGATTGGTTGTTGGTTATAATTGATTAACGCCGAGAGGTATCATCAAGGACTAACCTTCAACAGTGTTTCGACTTAGAGATAAGTGGAGCCATTCAAGGATACTTTACCAAACTTTGATAAATCTACCCAAGAGCAAGGGATTGTCGCGGCAGAGAATATTATCACTGCCGAAGCAGTATCTGTAGTACTGCTGAAGTAGTGCAATGCAATTGTATTGGACAAAAATAAATCAATCAAATCCACTATATAACACAACTAGATCCTACCCTCTCTCTCTCTCATATTTTATCTCTCCTTAATTAGTTTAGTTTATTTAGTTTAATCAATACCCAAACTTATCTGTTTTTTTACTTTTATTTTACAGAAGCAAGGAGATCGAAAGAAGCATATTAAGTACACCAATCCCTGAGGAGACGATAACTCGATAAATACTTATCACTTATTACTTGACGTGTACACTTGTACTCCAATTGCACATATTCAGCACGCATCATCAACGTAGAATTAAAGAAAGTTCAAAGGAATTAAATTAGGAAATATAATAAAGAATTGTAATTTAATATGGACATGTATTCTTTTTCTTTTAGAACTCTTACCTTATTGAAAGATTTTAACCTAGGCTTGGCCTATATAAAGCAAACCCCTAAGGGTTGAAACATAAGTTGGGTTCTCATCGTTAAACCCTAAGCCGCCGACAAGTTCACTATGTTCTAAAACCCCATAGAGGCTTAGGTTATTTGTGGAGTAGTTGGGGAAGAAAGTTATATCTTGTTTGAGATTTATTAATACAATCTTTATTTTTCATAGTTTATTCTCTCTTGGCTTTTACTCTTTCTTGCATATGAGCTCGAAAGATAAGTATGTGAGGAAAATTTTATTTGTCTTATATCGGGAGAGTTAGGCTCACGAAACGAGAGAGGACGGTCTTTGCTCAAGGGCATCGACTAATCCACAAGGGTTTCAGTGACTAAAATGACACATATCATCAGTTGTTGTTCATCCTTGATTCACGCCGGGAGGTATTATCATGAAATGGATTTCAATAATTCTCTGAATTAGGGATAAGGAGGAGACATACAATGATGCTTTATCGAACTATGGAAAGTTGAGTTATCGACAAGGCATAACCCCGCCGAGGCAGCCAAGGCGATCCTTCGTGCGACCGGTCGCGGTGACAAGTCAACCCAATACATTAAGAAATAGATAATAAGTGCAACTGGATTCCCCTCTACAAAGAAATCGGATAGGTCGTATTCCTATCGTTGAGATTTCCTTTAGTTTATTTATTTAGTTTATTTTCTTTATCTTCATCACTATCCAAATTATTTGTTTTCTTTATTTTTCTTAAGTGTAGAATTAACGTGCAACCAAGGGTGATCTAGTCTTTCTGGGATCGATATCTAAAACATTACAATTTGGCAAAAGAGGAGGAAAGCTTTGTGTATAAGCATAAGACTCTAAAGCTTGCGTCAAATTTGGCATCGTTGCTGGGAACTGGCGTTCAACCTAACTGCAATTTATTTCTATACCTTCTTTTATTTTTATTCTTGTTTTTGTTTTCTTATTCGATATAATTAGGATTGTTATGTTGTATGAAAAAGTTTAATCCATCTGAAAACAATTATGTTTTTGATTCTGAAATCGAGAGAATTACAAGGTGTCTACGACAAAGGTTACGCACTTGGCCAGCAGGGGAACAACGTTGGCATGAATGTTACCGAGGTAGTCAACTAGTCCGCATTCGCAGTTGTCGATTCAAACAACCTTCCTCGAAAGGAATGTTTACGTACTATTCATGATTATCTAGATGAGGATTTGGATGGATTGACGCCTGACGTTGTCATGCCAAACATCGACGCAAGACATTTTGAATTAAAACCAATCATGTTCAACATGATCAACACTCTAGGACAATTCGGAGGTTCGGCTAATAAAGATACTCAGTAGAATCTTAAATCCTTTTGGGAAATTTGTAATTCATTTAAGTTGTTTGGAGTTTTTGTTGATGTACTTAAGTTTAAACTTTTTCCCTATTCACTGAGGGATAGGGCAAAATCATGGCTCAACAACCTCGAACTTGGATCGTTAAATTAATGTACAAAATTGTGCTGCAGCTTTCTGGCCCGTTTCAGCTACACCAATATGATAGATAAGTTAAGAAACCATATCACGTCATTCAGGTAGGAAGACGATGAATCCATGTATGAGGCATGAGAAAGTTATAGATAGCTATATAGAAAATGCTCAATGCATGGATTACCCGAGTGAAATCAAGTATCAATATTCTATAATATAGTAAACACACCTACGAGAATGACGCTTGATGCCTCGGCCAACGACATACTTTTAGACCGCCCATCCTATGAGAGTCTAGATATTCTGGATAGATTAACAAAGAATGACTATCAGCACCCGACCACAAGAAGAGGAGTAATAAGGCAAGGTATGACAAATTTAGACTCTTCAGATTCTATATTAGCTCAATTGTCAGCACTGACAAACATGGTAAAGGATCTGAAAAAGCCTAGTCATGTTCAAGAGGTAAAGGCAGTCGTTATTTTTTTATGAAACATGTGGCGACAATCATAATTTGAATAAATAACCGCAAAATCCAGAATCAAGTTTCAATGTTGGAAACTTTAACAGGAATAATATGTCTAATAATTATAATATAACATGGAGAAAGCACCCCGAACTTCTCATGGAGTAATCCGAATAACGCATTAAATAGACAGCATCAAACTATGCAATCTACTAGATTCCAGCAAAATAATAGAAATGTTTAGCAGCACTTGTCGCAGCAGCTACCGCCTGATATCTGACCCCTGGAGAATACGTTGAACATGTTTATGGTTCAGACTGATACTTATATTGCAAACACGGATAAATTCATACAAAAAGACGATAAATTTGTGGATAGAGCTGAGATTAGAATTTAAAATAATGAAGTTGCTCTGAAAACGATGGAAATTAAAGTAGGATAAATAGCACAACAGATGAACAATCGATCTATAGGAGAACTGCCCAGCGATATTGAAGTCCTAGAAGTGGTCCACATGAACAATGTAAGGTTATAACCACTAGAAGTAGACTATAACTGAAGGATCCTAAGATACATGCTAGGACAGTAGGTAAGAATTCTGAGGTAGTAATCCCTAAGGAGGTTACTAAAGAAATATCTGAGACAAAAGAACCAACAGAAGCTGTCATTGATGATGCCGCAGCAGACGATACCATAGTAGCACCGCAAATAAGATTCCAATGTTTTAAAAAGATTGAAGATCTGCGACTACCATCATCATTCCCACAAAGGTTAAAACAACAAAAGCAGGAGTACCAATTTAAAACTTTTTCAAACATCCTTAAACAGGTACACATTAATATACCATTAGTGGAGGCAATAAAACAAATATTCAACTATGTCAAATTCCTTAAGGACATCATATCCAAGAGGACAAAAATAGGAGAATTTGAAACTGTTGCCGCAACAGAAGGGTGTGTAGCAATGTTGCATAATAAGGCCACAACAAAAAAAAAAGATCTTGGTAGTTTTATCATACCATGCTCTATCAGAGATCAATATGTGGATAAGGCATTATGTGACTTAGGTGCCAACATTAATTTAATGCCTAAGTCAATGTTCCAAAAGTTAGGCATCGGACAAGCAAAACTAACCACGATGATGCTACAACTGGCAGATCGCTCTTACATGCAACCGAAAGGAAAAATAGAAGATATTTTGTTAAGAGCTGATAAATTTATATTTATTGTTGACTTCTTGATTTTAAATTGTCAAGCAGATAAAAATGCTCCGATCATATTGGGAATGTTATTCTTAGCCACAAAAAGAACATTAACCGATTGTGAATAAAGAGATTTGGTCATACGAGTTAATGACCAATAAGTGAAGATCAATGTGTTTAAAGATCTAAGGTATCTAGAGGAATCAGATAAATGTCAATAAATTGAAGTAAAATCTGAATTTAACTTCGATGTAGAAACGGACTGCCTAGACAATACCTGTCAAGGACACAACAAAGAATGCCGCGGATGTTGCTTTTCTAGAGAAAAATGTCTCAACAATCAGGAAATTAAAAGTCAAAAAAAGCAAGTAGAAGAAGGTAATTGGGTAACTACATACCCAGGTAAGTATTTCGAACAACTCAATTACACTTCAAATGAAAGCAAAAAACACAAACCGTATATAGTCTTTATATTTAATCTCACTTCCTAACTATGTCGCTAAATAATTCTCCTTTTAAGTTTTTAATGTTCTCGGTATAATCTAACATCAATGAAAATGCATAATTACACATATGGAATTAACTAAAATGCATAATTATTTATTTTACATATGTGAAATTAATCACATGGTCAACAACGAATGTCAAATAGTTGTTCGATTGGAAATTTGGTATAATATTCACTAATTTTCGGCGATGATACGTTCGGGGAAATAACCAGATGAGTCTTGAGACTAGACCTAGCAAACTTGACCTAAGAACCAAAAATCAAACCGATTTACTCAAACCGAGAACTGATTGAATCCGAACAAGATGATCCTAACGTGATCCAAAACCGAAACCGAAATCGAAATCGAAACCTTTTCGAATTCTAGAAGAATCGATATAGACTCATAATTGATTTGACCCGAAACAATTATCACCCGAACCGAAAGCAACCTGAAATTAACTTGCTCAAAACCGATCTAAACTGAACATTAATCCGATTTTAAATCGATAATTGAGTCAAAATAAATGAATAATTTATTTTTACTATTGTTTATTTTTTAACAATATGATAAATAAGAAAATAATATATGTTTTATTATCTTCTTGTATTATGATAATACTAGTTAATCACTACATCTGATAATAATTTAATGTTTAATATCATATTTCATTCTTTAAAAATTAATTTATTTTATGTAAATCAGTCTCCATCAGAGCTAGCGTGATTTGCGAAAGAGAGAAACAAGATACCAGTAAAATGGGGAAAATTAATATAAGTCTTGGGGATTTAAGTCTAAAAATAAAAGTATTCTAATTTGTAAAAAAATAAAGGAAAATAGAAAAGGGAAAAGTGCGAGGGAAAAAATAAAATCTTATTATTATTAGGGAAAGAAGAATCGAAAATGGAGATCAACCGTCAAAAACTCAAAATCGATGATGGTTGACCTCTATAAGGATAAAAGATAGATTAAAAGTCAAAATAGAAATGACAGAGTTTTTCAAGATGCTCATCATATATGCAATTATGGTTTAAGTTTTGACTTTATGCCCATAAAATTATATCTCCTTTCTACGTGTATTTTAAAAATATAAAAAATTCTATCATACTAAAAATCATCATCGAATATGAAATTTAAAATATAGTTATAAGATTAGTTTGTCATTCGTTAAATTCAGGTTAAATAATTAATACAAATGATGGTTGATTTTGAAACATTGAACTATTAGAATTAAACTTAAATGATAATATTATCAAATAAAAAGACATGTTCGATGATTGTTTTTACAAATAAAGAAACATTTTTACTATAAAACAAATGAAAAAAATTATTTTTACAAGAATATATGATTAATTCTATATATAATATACACGATTATATTCATACACAAGTCCAACTCAAACCAAATTAACCCAAAAACTCAAAGATTGACCCGATCCGAATCAATCCAAACAACCCGATATGGATCCGACTCAAAAACATTTAATCCGATATTGATCCGACCCAAAAGCAACCGATCTGATATTGACCTGAATTACCGATTCAATATCCGAATTGACCCAAATTAACATACAACCGAATTAAAATTGAAACCAGACCTGAACCGAATCTAAATTGAATGCAAACAAACCCAAAATGAACTAAACCGAAATAATCTGAATCGAAACCGAGTCGAACGACCCGTTTACCACCTCTACTTGAGACCGAAAAGATGTGGTTAGCGATGAGGATAACAACAATGATAAAAATTTGGTATTTATTATTTTTAGAGATCTAGGGACGGATTTGAAATTTTTTAGAATTTGAAGATTTTTTAAATACTTAAAGTGTTTTTAAGTACTAAAAATAATATTCTTGACATATATCTTGTTCTAATTGGATAATGATTTTTTAAAACAATCATTGACTATTGATCGCCTTAAATTATAACGATTAAAATTTTAAACACCTAATTAAAAAAATACTTTAAATATCTAAATTTTAAAATATATAATTTAAATAATTATTAGCCATTTAAACCTTTAAATTATTATCTATTATAAAATACAAACAACAATATCTAATCAAACTAATAACTAGCCAAATTATCAATGTAACACGTAAACATGTCCAAATTGATATATACAATACTCAACTTAATTTTGATTGTTTTAATGTTCAAAATTAAGATGCTGTGGAAATTAATTTAATGTTATATTATTCTAAAAAAATTGACGAATTTTGATGATATGAATTAGATTATATAAATTTAAGGGTAAATACTAAACAATACATATGATCATTGAACTAAACAGCTCGTCAATCATATTATCAAATTTATTAGTTTGATCTATTTTGTTCATCATTGTTAAAAATTAATAAAAGATTAACAAATAGGTGATGTGATAGTTACCGAAAATTAATAAAAATATAAATTTTGTCCATATTTTTTACTTATAATATCAATTTGGTCTTAATTTTAATTTAATTAAATAAAATTAATCATTTAATTGGGTGGTGAAAGAAAAATAACATAAACTAAATGTGTAATTAAATAAAAGGAAAGAGTATTATCACCCAACTGGATAATTAATTTCATTTAAAAATTAGAAGAAATTAATAATACATGTAAATAATATGGATCAAATGTATAATTTTATAAGTTTTCTCTAAACGCCATGCCACCCATCTGTTAATTTTTTAACGACGGTAATTAAAATACGTCAATTTAATAATTTGATGGCATAGTTGACGATTTGCATAGTTCGTAGGTAAAAATTGAATCTTCAAATAATTCGGCAGTCTTCGCTGTAGTTAACTCTAAATTTAATAAAAAGGAATTATAAAAAAAATTAATAGTATAAAAAAATTATAAAATAGGATATTAAAGTTATATATTTTAAAATAAACATTGCTTTTTTATTAAAACATCCATAGTTATAAAATATTTAATTAGTAGAATTTGAGGTATGGAATCGCATATGTTAAAATTATACAACTAAAGCCATGAAATGTGCATACAATATCCCTCTATCCCTCTTACAAGAAACTATATTATAGGTAAGTTTCACCATGTGTTCATGAGACCAATTATTAAAATTCATTCATCTCATCACTTTTTTCATGTTATATTTTTTAAGTGAATTGTCACTCATATTTACTGTTAATTTATTTTAAAAATAATTTTTTAAGTAAAGATTCACTTGAAAAAATATATAACACAAAAAAATGATAAAATAAACTTACCCATCATATAATTTCTCCTCTCTTACTCTCCCTTTCATCTCCTTTTTTTCCTCGTAGTTAAGACATTCCATATTTCGGCATTATGTTAATATCCAGTTAGATACAATATTTTTCATTCCTAATTTAAAAATATTAAATATTTAAATATATTCAAATTCATATTATCTTATATATTATACTAATAATATATTAATCAAAATAAACTAACTTAAGGTTTTTTCTCTTTTATTCCAGTGGTTTGTGAAACGAATATTGACCTTGAAACCAAATGGACAGCCACCTTAAAAGAATAAACAATTTGATTTTACTGAGCTTTATGAGTTGGGTTTAATGGCTAATGGACTCATTTGGGTTAGGTTTCATACACACATTTGGACTGTGTATAAAAACTACTGGATGCTCAATACATTATTGACTAGTGTGTCGAAAACGGGTTAGGGAAATCCGAAACTTGACCCGTTTTAAAATCCGAATGATAATGCATAGTCTGTCGTACAAAAATTTTATGTGCCTTTTCGTTTCCATTAGGTGTGTTTATGATAATCAAAAATTTTATTAATCTATGTACTGTGATATATAAGACTTACTCAAAAGTTTTAGTGAATAAATTAAGGTCTATCATGCCTGTTTGTATTGCTGATAATCAAAGTGCGTTTGTACCTGGGAGGTTGATTTTTGATAATATAATTGTTGCATATGAACTTCTGCATTATTTGAAAAGTTCTAGAAATGGACCTAATAAAGGGGCTGCTATTAAACTAGACATGGAAAAAGCTTATGATAAAGTGGAATGGAAGTTTCTGTCTGATGTTATGGTAAAACTAGGCTTTGCTCAGTCCTGGATTGATCTTATTATGAATTGTGTGAGCTCTGTCTCTTATTGTTTTTGAATCAATGGATGTGTTTCTGAATTTTTCTATCCTGAGCGAGGTTTAAGACAAGGAGACCCACTTTCACCTTATCTTTTCTTACTCTGCACTCAAGGTTTATCTGCTTTGTTACTCAAAAGACAGGTTGAAGGTAAAATCAGTGGAGTGAAAGCTAGCAGACATGGTCCTCGGGTTAACCATCTCTTATATGCAGACGATTGCTTATTATTTATCAAGAACTCAGTTGAGGAAGCTAAACATCTCAGAGACTCTCTAGTTGAATATGAGAAGGCATCAGGTCAAAAGGTAAATCTGGATAAATCCTTTATCTATTTCAGTAATGGCATGAGTGATACTAGCAAGCATTTGTTAAGATCTGTGCTGAATATGAGGGAAGAAGTAAGTATTGGGGTCTATTTAGGTTTACCGTTGATTGTTGACAAGAATAAAACTGAAGCATTTGATTTTTTAAGAGAAAAGGTTAGCAAACGTGTCTGGGGTTGGACGAAAAATCTTTTATCCTTTGGTGGAAGAGAAGTTCTTTTGAAGTATGTAGCGCAAGCATTACCTTCTTATGCTATGATGTGCTTTCAGCTCCCGGACTGTATTATTGACCCGATAGTTGCTATAATGAGGAATTTTTGGTGGTCTGAAAAGGAAGATAAGAGGGGTTAGACACATGTCTCTTGGCAGAAATTTTGTCGACCTAAAAGAGATGGAGGGCTTGGTTTGAGGGATCTCAAATTGTTTAATATTGCTATGTTAGGGAAACAGGTTTGGTGACTAATACACCATAAGGAGTCTTTATGTTTTAAGGTGCTATCAGCCAAGTATTTTCCTAATGGTATGGTCCTTAATGCAAAACTTGGTGATAAGCCTTCGTATATTTGGAGAAACATCTTTAATGCTAAAGAGAGTTTGAAAGAAGGCTTCCATTGGAGAATAGGTATGGATAGTGGGGTGGATTTGTTTCGAGAAAAGTGGGGTGGGGATATACCTGTTCATATTACAAGCTCCTATATGGCATCTACAAATCCTATCAAATGTAGGGAGTTTATGAAGCATAATCAAAATGAATGGGACTCTGAAAAGGTGAGACAAGTTTTTACTTCTGATGATGCAAATGAGATCTTAAAGTGCCCTATTGTTGAAATTGCTGGTGATATTTTGGTCTGAACACATCACCATTCACATGTCTATACAACCAGATCGTCTCATAAATGGCTTCTTGATAGGAATTCAATTGGAGGGGATCGTTCACCAATCTGGAAAGCTATTTCTAGCTCAAAAACAATACCAAAGCTATTTCTAGATGTCGTTTTGTACTCATGCTGAGGAATCTTTATTACATGCTTTAAAAGAGTGTCCTAAAGTTAAAAAGATTATTGAAATTAGTGGTCTGTCTTCTAGCATTTTCCAAGGAAACTTTAATACATGTAGAGAATGGCTAGAACATGTGTTAAAACATCTTGATAAGAAACAATTTGCTTTCTTCTTAATTTTACTATGGCATGTTTGGAATCAAAGAAATAATTGGATTCATACAGCTACTTTAACACCAGCTAGGGTGACTGTGGATCTTTCACATATTCTTGCTGCAGATTCTTTGATGACTAATGAACTGGTTTCTACTTTAGTTCCTTGTAGCAGAAATAAAAGATGGTTCAAACCTGAAGATTTTGGGATTAAAATCAATGTCGATGCTGCATTCAAACCAAGCAATGGAGAGGCTGTTGTTGGAATCATTGCACGGGATACAAATGGACTCATAGTTGATGGTAAGGCATACAAACTTCATGGTGTACATACAGCTGAATCTGCTGAAGCATCAGCTTTTGCTGCTGGAATTCAATTAGCCGTAGATAATGAATGGGACATAGTCCAAGTGGAAGGAGACTCTATGGCAATTATTAACAAATTGTATGCTAAAGACTTAGACCTCTCGGTAACTGTATATTATTTAAAGGAAACTCATCGTTTGTTGCATTCGTTTCCTTTTATTAATGTTTCTCATTTAAGCCGTGAGGCTAATAAGGTTGCTCATAGATTAGCTCATTGGGCATTTGAATTGGTTGATCCTTTTTATTTTTCGTTTGATATTTCTTCTTGTATTGAAACTCTTGTGTTGGAAGATGCCATTTTTGGCTAAACAGTATATCTATTTTATATAAAAAAAAAAGTGTGTTTATGATAGGTTAATTGTGTTATTTAGTTCAAGTGACTGATTAATCGTTATTAATGGTTATTGAATCATAATCTAATGGTTATTAGGTGTGTTTATGATAAATTAATGTGTTATTTAAAATCATTTTAACGGTTTAATTATAAATTAACTTATAATATATTTCTTTATCTATGAAACAACAATTAAATTTACTGAATCATCTTGTTTGGATGCGAGACGAGATTTTGGTAGAATCGATATGATTTTAACAACTAAATGAAATGAAAGACTAAATAAAAACTATTTAAGCCCAACACACTGAATAATTAGAAGTATAAAACAAAATGTGAGAGAAGCAAAGGAGTGTAGACCCAAATCGATGAAAAATTATATTATAGATATTTTTGTTATGGCATTTATAGAATCAATTAATTAAATATATTGAAAATTATTTTTTTTTTATTTTATTTTTTTTATCAAGTGATTCTTTGTTCGGTAAAAACTTGTTTTTAAATTTAATTTACAATAAATATTAATAAAAATTTATTAGTATAAAAAATTAATTAAATAAATATATTTAATTAGTTGATTTCATAAATAATGTCACAAAAATAACCTACGAGAAAATCAAAAACACTCAAAAACTCTAAAAAAAACTATAAAAACAAATTAAAGTTACGATTAACTTCAAGTAAGAATTTAATTAGAAAACCAAAAACAATACAAATCTTTTATAAAAGAAAAAAAAATGTCTATTTTTTATAGCCATTTCATCAAACAACTAACATAGCTCGAGTTGAGTAATGTAAATTAATTCATTCTTTTCTTTATATAAATGCCACTAAATTTTTACTAAATATATAAAAAATTATAATTACTTCGCAATTAAAAATTAAAATAATTGAATTAAACAATTCAATGATTTTTAGAACTCAAAAACAAATAAAAATAAAATTTTCAAGATAATAAGCATACCAATAAAATTCAAAAACTTCCTGAATTTCCTTGTTTTTGTCCAAACGAGACACATAACGAAGAAAAGAGTTGTATACGATCCAAACTGTCATGTAAAAAGTACAACTACTCATGACTGATTTCATCGGCAAATGACCATCAATCGAGTGAAGATAAATCTTTTCAAGTGACCACCGACAAAACATAAATCAGAAACTAGCATTGATTAAATCTTTGTGCGAACAATAATCGAAGGACATCTTTTGCTCCTTAATTAATTCATTCTTGATTCGGTAAAATGAAATTCTTTCATTTGCTCACTCATTTTAACAAAACCCAATAAAAATTGAAGGACATCTTTTTGCTATAATAAAATAATTTAAGTAATTTGGTCTTATTTTATTTTACCTCCTTAATTAATTCAAATTTTTTAATTTGTTATTAATTTTATTTTAATAAAATAATTTAATTATTTAATTAGATGGTAACCTATGTTATTATTAGAGATTGAAACTTAAGTAAATGTTATGAATAGGTAATGACTTATCCAATGCACCAAGGACATCTTTTTGCCATAAAACACCAACACCTACATTTGTGTACATTTTTTTTATATTTATTCTTTTAATTTCACACATAATTATAGATTTTATTTTTATAATTTAATTAAAATATTAATTAAATTATTTATATAATAATTAAAATATTAATTAAATTATCTAACAAACTCTAAACCTTAAATTTTAAACCCTAAATAGTACCTTAAATTCATTTAAAAATTTTAAACTATAATAAAAATTCATTTAACAAAACCTAGAATCAAACCCTAAACTCTAAATACAAACCTTAAATCTTAAATCTTAAACCCTTAAACTCTAATTATAAACTCTAAACCCTAAACCTTTATAATCGCATTTTTGTCCTACCCTGTTTGAATAAACCTTTGTAATACTCACCGAAGGAAAATCAAATAATAAGATTGTTGCTACTGCTCTTCTTTGTCTTTAGAAACAGTACCGCGGCAGTAAAAAATTCGCTCTACGAGAGAGGAGAGTTTAATTTTGAAAATATGGGGTAGAAATTAAAAAATAAAATAGGGCGCGTGAACTGAAATTTTATTTGGATATGTTTTTAATTTTTTAAAAATATATAAATAATTTAATAATTTTTTTAAACTTTTAACCATTGATCATTATTTATAACGGTTAACCTAAATTATTTACTTTTAACGGTTAAGTTAATTAATTTGTAAAATATATGATTATACTCATACTTTCTTTAAGTAAAATTTTATAAAAAATGTTTAAGATCGAAAACTTAATGTGACAATCGGGTTAATGATATTACATCGAACTTAATAATCTTAAACTTAAAAACTTAAGAATTTAACTCAATTATAAATTTTTTATATTTCAACTTGACTCTTTTACGACCTTGTGACATACACCAGAAGACAAGCCGACAGATAAAAGTTGTCTGTCTTCCTCACAAGAAGGTTCTGGGAAAGTGGAGCGGAAGGGGGATGTTCATTGAACTTGGACCAACACCTTTCACTTCACCAACCCGGACCATGCGTGTTTCCACGACAACGATGTTTTATAGTTAAGTTCATGTCATCTTTGTTACCTTTCTCTATGGACAGCGGCCGCCGAATTTTCCAACTTGTTTCTTAAAGTCTTGCTGATAAAAAAAATGTGACAAACGTCTTGTATGGACACTTTTTTAAGTATATTTTTCAAACTTTTTAAGGGACTATTATCAAAATTAATCATGAACTATATAAATGTATGATATCAAATTTAAATTCTGAATTTTGTACCATTAAAAGTTTAAAATTTTGATTTCATGTTAAAATAATTATCGACGTAGAGTTATTTTAATTTTACATAATTTATACTTAATATTTTTATGATAAGAGACGAAATTATAGTAAGATTTAGGGACGGTTCCTCTATTTTTTTTATACTAAAAATATAATAAATTTTCTGTTTAAACCTTTAATTTTAATTATTTAAAATTTATTTCTAAAATTTTATAATTAATTATATTTTTATTTTAATTCTTAATTCTGAAGTGTAGACATACAAGTATATGTCACCCGGCAAAAAGTGGTGTGATTTAGGCCAAGACAAACACAATCCTCATTATAAATTCATAATATGCTAGGTCGGCAGTATCCTCCACTCATATACTTGTCGAGACAGACTGATCCCACAATGATTTCCTGTTACATTTTCGCCCTAACCTTTCAACTTGACACTATATTATTTTTTTTTTCACTTTTCCTTTTCAATTCTTTTAAAATAATAATAGATATAATCTGGACTAATTAGTTCACTAATCAGATTATAAAAAAATAGGGAATGTTAATTTTATTGTCATAATATAGTTCCAATGTTTTTAAATTAAGTTTACTTTACTGATTAGGAAGAAAAATCTCTTAGTTAAAAGAGAGTAAAAATCATTCGTCTCTTTCACATATTTTCATCCGTGCCTCTTGTTGAAAATTTCTAAAAATTGAATTTTAAACCATAACTTTTATTTTTTATATCCTAAACCCTACACCCTAAAAAATACACCCTACCCATAATTCCCTAAACTCTAACCACAATACCTAGCCTTGAATCTTAAACCTATAATTTAAAGCGAAGATACAAATAGAGAGACATGGGAAAGAAACAGTCGATTTACACCCAGTTAAAGATCAAGTCTAAAGGCACTTATAGTAGGTTCACATTATGATAAGCTTTTCTCTCTTTTCTTTCTTAAGATAAAAAATAATAATTTTGAAGTGTGTTTGACAAATATTTTAGGATAATTATTCTATTTATTTAAAATAAAATATTTATTTTGATACATAAATTGAGTATAAAATTACATAAAAAACCCTAATATGCTCTCAAGAGAAAACCCACACATGTCTAAGGTGTTGTGGTCGTCCGAGAACCCCTAGGGGCAGACGGCAGGAAAACGTACCGCACATCACGGTGTCACAAACGTTAGAGAAGTCGGCTTCTCCCATGTCCCTCGATGGAGAGTAATTGCTATGGAGGCAGAATTGATAATGTCTTGAAAGAGAGAATGACAGAGAATGACATCAATGGGGTTAAAAAAATGACGCCAGGGGTTAGAGATTAGTAGCAACAGAATACTAAGCATGTTGCGCATAAAGCATCGCATGCAGGTAAAGTGGCTACGAGAAATTTGATGAAAGTTGAAAAAGGTATAGTGATCACTCACGTACAGTTCAAAGATTTTAGGGTCTTATATAATTTATTAAAATATGACCCATATAAGTAATTGTCTCTAGCTCTACTAATTTTAAAAATGGACCCTTAAAAACAATTATTCTTTCTAGGGATTTATATCCGGTTGTTTTTATTGCGTTTATCTAGAGTCTCATTAGTTTTACAGAAAAAATAGGAATAAGAATAGTCAATAAGAATCTATAATCAATTGTACATAATTATAACTCATCTTTATTAATAGTATTTTCAAAATTTTTACAATTAATTTTGAGACTAACATCAATTGATGAATGTAGTTTATCAAAATTTCGAGACCTCCGTTTTAGGAAGACCTGTGCGATCGCTTTTATTACGCATATCCAAAATCCCAATGGATTTACCTATATTGAAGATGAAGTGACCATTGATCAGTCTGAACCGATTATATCAATTAGGATTACAACAAATTTGCTTTTCTTGTGGAGTGCATGGGCACTCGAAAGAGAATTATAGAACGATTGTTGGGCAGTTGGTGACAACTCAACCTACCAATGCTGACAATGGGATTTAGAGTCCGCAAAAACCTTATACAAAGCTGAAGGAGGACCTATATGGTTCATGGATTGTGGCCAAGAATCGAAGACATCAAGCTATTGGGAAGCCTATTCAAGTCAGTTCGAAGGTTGCACATATTATTGAATGGTCTTGTTATGCAGTCTTTGATGATCATGCGGATGTCATGTTTGCGCATCAAGCTCAAAACCATTATCATAAAATTTTATTTTCAAAGCCCAAAGCTTAATCTAATAAATAAAATATAAATTCATTCATTAAAAAATGATAGATAATTCAAGTGTTTCAAATAGTGTAAATAAAATTTCAAATAATACAATCTTTAAAACATTTGACTTAAAAACAAATACAAAATAAGAGTTGTGTTAAGTGGACAAGTTACACATATAAGGTCTTACGAAATACATAATTTAATATATCTAATAATTGTACTCAAACAATAAGTCAATGTTTAAAATTTAACCCTCGATGGTGCTCCTTCAAATTGCACAACTTAAAAACCTACAAATAAAAATAACAATTTCGAATGTCGAGCTAGCAAAACTCGGTATATCATATACCGCCACTCGATCATGCCTCATGCACAATATAAGTAAAAATGTAACATGTATGATATCATGGTAAGATAATAGTAGCGCTACCATAATCACCTAAACATGTAACATCATGAATGTACAACTCGCACACATCATATACATATAAATATCAAGACACGCATCATTTGTAATCCCTTAGACATGCCTATGCGGAAAGCTTAATCTAGAGTGATCATATTTTTAACATGAAATACAATATAAAAAGTATCAATTAATCATAATATTATATCCAACAAAACATCGTTGACAAAATAATATATATCATCGTCGATATAATAATAAAATACTAAGTAATAAAATATAAACTCATATAACCCGATTACAACAGGATTATGTAAATGTTACATCAAAATAAAGGTACGAGATTACAACCTCCAAGTTTCAAGTTTAGAAAGTCTATCCAAAAGTATCTAAAAGGAAAAAAGATTTGGGTTTGAGTTAGGAAGTCAGTGTGTCCAAAAAGTGCAAAGTAAAATCATAAATAAAACTTTTGTATAATAGTGAATTTAGAAACAAATCAAGCATATATTTAGATGCAATAATATACCCTCAAACTGAACTCATTGATATAGTTCCCTAGAATAGTTTTTTATGTAAGCATTAACCTAAACCCATTAGGTAAAAATGTCATCCTAAGGGTTTACCTTAGGTTACAGACAAAATTATCCCAATTGAAGCATGAGAAACGAAAATAGGTAAGATTTTCCTAGACGAAGCTAGAAACCGTAAACAAGTAAAATTATTAGATGAATCATGGTTGAACCTCTAACACATCACAACATATCCCGAATACCCCTTATAAAATAGTTTATGTAGTATGGTAGTATGCAACAATAACACTAACAAGAGTAACAAGTAATTGTCACAGGGTCAGACTCTTAAACCAGCTAACCCGTGCGGCCTTAGTCAAATCTTTAAGATAAACAACTAAGTAAGCCTTAATTCCCACTTTGGAAGATTAAACTCCCAAGTCTTCAAGAACGCAAGATCGTTCTAAGCGGAAGCTAATTATAGAAAATAAACTCGCAAAGCCAAAAGAAGAAAACAAGAACACGAAGAAAAACACAAAGAGTTTAGAGTGAATGCCTTGATTACTCTGAAAGATAGAAAACAGAGAATGAATAGATGATTTACAACTGAGATGAGAGTTCCCTATTTATAGTTGAACTCCCCTCGATCTAACGGTCAGAATTGATTTACATCGACGGACGAGATTACATTGATATCTTATAATATCTCTAATTATCTCTAACATTATCTAAATAAATCATTTGAAATAATTCAAAAGATAATGTTATCTTCTAGAACATTCCAGAACCTTCTTGGACCGGGCTAAATCTGGTGGCCTTTTCTCGTACAATTCCTCTATCGCAACCCCATTGGCTGCTGAATGCGCATATGAATCGGGTCTAAACTGGCGGCCCGTGACAATATCCCCCACCAAACTTAGTGACGCCCTCATCGCGCCTTCAAAATGAAGTTGGATAATGCGATCCTGGACCTGCTCCCGCACCTTGGCTTACTTCTAACTCAGTATCGACCTTGGGTGTCCCCCCATAAGGACCTCTCTCCCCACAAAGAGCTCTCGACTCTGACTCGGTTGTCCCCTCATAAGGACTGCTCGCTTCGATGCTCTCCGCCATGTAACATCTTTCACTGACTCACGACGTACATCTCGATCGTAGGAACGCCTTCCTACCAGTTGTAACTTGCCCCTACTCGGATCCTCTCGATCCTTGCTCCAACACTTGGACGTCATCACATTGAACACAGAACGGGCTTTCGGAACTCTGAAAGGTTGTTTATTTCCTCGCCAAATCTTGGCACCATCTGATGAGTTAGGTTTTCCGCTTCCTACACCCAGGAAACTAGGCAAATTACACTGTAAAACACTAGCATTGTGCTTAAGATATACCTCCTTGTAACTTGGTCTGGCATTCACTCTAACGCGCATCAACGTTTCCTTCCTCGCGAAGCTTGATGCACCATCGCCTATCGGTAACTCGTCGCTCATCGACAACATCAGTACTTCTTTAATCTTAAAGTCCGACACCTTGGCTTGTGCTTCTTTTTTCATGAAGCTCAATGCCCTATCCACCTTATAAACTGGTGAACGATCGACGGATCCCATGTCTATTGAAAGCTTCAACTTCACTAGCCCTTCCAAAGTTGTCTCCTCGTCGGCTATAACCAAGTCAGTATCCTTGGTTAACTCAACAGCATTTGGCACCCTGTTTCCAACCCTCGCGTCTCGATAAACCGGGACGATGCAATGTTTGCGAGGATCCAAGATGCAAACACAATCAGCAAAAGGAACAAGGAGTGCATTAATCCGGTCAAGGAAATGTAAACCGATGACAAAAAGTCATAGTCATCCAAGTGAATTACCTCAAACGATTCCTTGCCCTTTCATTCTCCAACTTGCAACTCCACGTCTTGTACCATTCCCACTGTAGGAACACCTTTGTAATTCACAGTCTTGATTATCGCAGTTGAATCTTCAACCTTCAAACCATGTTTGTCAACAGCTTTCTTTGACATGAATAAGTGAGATGCCCCTATGTCGACAAGAGCACTACTCTTTTGACTCGCAATGTTGATGCCAACATACATCAAACCTTTCTGCTTTCAGCCTTTACTCGCCTTTGCAAAACTCAACAGCATCGAACCAAGCTTCAAAGCCTCACTATTCTCTGGCTTGTCCTCCTCCTTGGATGGCTTGACTCATTCAGGACACTCTTTCACCAAATGTGGTCCCTTGTATCGGTAACACTTCCGTTGCTTCACTTCTACTCTTGGCTCGATTGCTATCACACTTACAATCGCACCAAGTCTACATTCCCCTTCATCTTACTCGTTGTCTCCATCAGCAATGGCATCGAGGCGGCTATTTTTGGGATAGTCTTTCACTATATGTGGACCGCCACAACGATAACACCTTAAGGGTCCTCGTTCCTTTTTCACCCATGGTCTAACGAACTTGTTAGGCCTTTCATCACCATCACTATCGTGGTGATCATCCTCATCTCCCCCACCATTGTCCTTGTTACGGGACTTGGAAGACTTAGATATACCAACTTCAAACTGTGCGATAGATTCAGCTGTGGTAAATGCTTTAGAAAGTACCTTGACTCCCTTCCGCTCTAACTCCATTTGAGCCCATCGTTGAAGTCCACTTGTGAAAGTAAAGAAGCCTTCTTCTTCACTCAAGTTCGAGATCTGAAGCTTCAACTCAATGAACTCTTTAACATACTCAAGGATAGAACCATCATGCTTAAGTTGTCGCATCTTCTTTCGCGCCTCAAATTCAGCGTTGCTCGGATAAAATTGATCCTTGAGCTCAACCTGAAAATCTTTCCATGTCTCAATAGGAATGTCCTTGATCTTTTCCTTAGATCATCTGCGTCGCCACCATAACAGCGCAACATCAGTCAAATACATAGAAGCAAGGGTTACCTTCTCTACATCATCCTTGATGCCTACGGCCCTAAAGTACTGTTCCATGTCCCACACGAAGTTCTCAACATCTTAAGCTGATCTATTCCCATCAAACGACTTCGACTTTAGGATGTCCCTCATCAGCTTGGACACAGCGGACCCAGCTCCATTCATCAAGGTTGTTTTTACTAAAAACATCTCCGCCTTCATCTCTTCTATCTCTTCCTTAGCAGCCTTCAACTCGGCCTCAAGCACATCACCTCTATTATCGACCTTCTCGAACACTTAGTTCATGAACTTTATCGTTACGAACCGTGCTCCACGAACTCACTCTGATACCACTTATCACGGGGTCAAACTCTTGAACCAGTTAACCCGTTCGGCCTTAGTCGAATCCTTAAGATAATCAACTAAGTAAGCCTTAATTCCCACTTTGGAAGATCAAACTCCCAAGTCTTCAAGAACACAAGATCGTTCTAAGCGGAATCTAATTATAGAAAATAAACTCGCAAAGCCAAAAGAAAAAAACAAAAACACGAAGAACAACACAGAGAGTTTAGAGTGAATGCCTTGATTACTCTGAAAGATAGAAAATAGAGAATGAATGGATGATTTACAACTGAGAAGGGATTCCCTATTTATAGTTAAACTCCCCTCGATCTAACGGTTAGAATTGATTTACATCGATGGACGAGATTACATTGATATCTTATAATATCTCTAATTATCTCTAACATTATCTAAATAAATCATTTGAAATAATTCAAAAGATAATGTTATCTTCTAGAACATTCCAGAACCTTCTTGGACCGGGCTAAATCTGGTGGCCTTTTCTCGCACAATTCCTCTATTACAACCCCATTGGCTGCTGAATGCGTGTATGACTCGGGTCTGAACTGGCGGTCCGTGACATAATGAACAAGCTATTATATATATCATATAAAAAATCAGAGAATATGGAGGAGATATCATGCATATCAAACATCGTGTTATCAAGTTCAAAATCCAAACATACTATATATATATTCAAAAAATTAGGAAAATAATAATGTGCATAGGATACTTTATTAAATCAAGAAAAATGGTAATAAACAAAGATATTTCATATAAGGAACAATTTTAAAATCTTAAGTTAGTCTGGTGGTCTATTGGTGTTCGAACCATACTCTACTGCTATACTAGATTCTAAGATATAGAATAAACTTTAAATCAATAAGGGAAACTTAATACTAAATTTATCCATAGAGTACTAATAAATCTTAGTCATGATTGGGTCACGCGAACGATCGAATCGAGAGGAGTTGGATTGAGCCAGTACATGATCAGGTGGGCTATGCAAACTTACAATCAAGTAAATATTCGTATTAGTCTTTTATTCTTAAAAAAAACTTAAATAGTTTTGATTAAAAGTTTGACTCAAATCTTTAAATTTGAAATTTGACGCCTTCGGGATCAATTTTGTAAAGCAGACTTTACGGATAGACTCGGGATGTCAAAAAAATCTAAAATAAGTGTTTTCAAAAAATTAATTTTTAGTCAAAGTTAATACCAACGTCAGTAGTAAAAGTCAATGTTACCATCATCGGTCAAAGTCAACATTGACATCAATGATGAAAGTCAACACTAACATTATATTAACGTCACAAGATATAAGTCAACAATCAACGACTCAAAGGTCAATGAGTCAGGTTAATGGATCAAGTCAATAGGTCGATTTAGGTTGGGCCGGATCGGGTCGGTTTATGATGGGTTGAATCAATTCGATTTAGTTTGGGTTAGATCAGTTCGAACAGATTTGGATTGGCCGACTCTATACAATCGTCTAGGGCGGTCAAAAATCACCTTGTGCGACGCGTAGAGCTCATATGCGGCACAAAATGTCTAAAATCATCCTCCAAAACCCAAATCTTTCCTAGATTTAGCCCATTTTAAGATTTTTAGCATCAAAATTCTTGGATTTAACAACCAACAACCTATATTTAAGTTTATCTATCAAAAAATAATATTTTAGTACTTGGATGTTGAAATGTAAGAAATATGCAGAATTGTCTAGTATTGCTATTAAATCTATTAATTATCATCAATAATTAAGTGAAGAAATGATATAAAATATATTACTTTTGATAAATGCCTAAAAATCCTATTTTTTATATCATTTTCCCACTCGATTATTGTCAATCAAGGATAAATTTAAGGACAATAATAGGCAATTCTGCTTATTTTCCATAATTCAGTATCCAATTACATAATTTACGAATTTACCTTTTATTTGGCATAAAACAGATGCATTTGATAGGTTTTTTTCTTAAACAGAGAATACATCATAAGAATGGCCGAATAAGAGGATTGATAATGAAATTGCAGAGGAGCACCTACCATGGCAGCATTTTGGAGACCGTGACAACAAAGTGAAGATAACAACTAGTGTTAGATAGAAAGAGAAAAGAATGTCGAACTTAAAGGACATAAAGCGAGGGAAAAACGGAACCAATATGAAGGGTCAAGCCTCGGTCAAAGGTCAACACAGAAAGAAGAGATATTTTAGAAAATAGAATAAAGTGTCCTAGTTTAATTAATATTTGAATTATTTTCCTTGTACAATTCTTTATTTATGTGGAAGACTTTAACATAGGGCTTGACCTATATAAGGTACATATTAGGTTTAGGTTAAGAGAGTCGAGTCAGATTCTCTATAGCATATATTTTTAACCGCCGCTACACCATGTTCTAAACTTATTCGGAGGTTTAGGTTGTTTGTGGAGTAGTTGGAAAAGAATGTTGTATTATCTTTGATATTTATTAATGTAAAACTTATTTCATAGTTTATTCTCTCTTGGCAATTACTCTTCTTTACATATGAGCTCGAGATAATAGTATGTGAAGAAAAATCTATTTGTTTAATATCGAGAGAGTTAGGCTCACGAAATAAGAGAATACGGTCTTTGCTCAAGGGCATTGACTAATCCGATTTAGAGATAAACCGTCCAGGATTTTAGCGATTAATAAGACGCATGTGTTTGGTTATTGTTCATCCTTGATTCACATCGGGAGGTATCATCAAGACATGGAGTTCAACAATTTTCTTTGCTTAGGGATAAGGAAGAGACATACAAGGATGCTCTGTCGAGCTATACAAAGTTAAATTATCAACAAGGCATAACCCCGCCTAGGTAGTTGCGGTGACCCTTAGTGCGACCCGCCAAGGCGGAAATTCAACCTATTGTGTTAATAAGTGGATAAATAATACAACTGGATTCTCCTCTACAAAGCACTCAACCCAACCTCACTTTCATTATATCTTTTTCACTCTTCTATTTTAGTTTTTAAGTAGTTAATTTATTTATCTCAATCTACAAATTATTTGTGTTTTTATTTTCAATAGTACAGGTTTAAGCGGTAGTAAGGTCGACACAATCCCTATGAATTTGACATCTCAAATACTATAATTTAACGAAAAGTGGAATTAACAAGACTTCCAAGCCTTCACCAACTTTGTGCACTTATCACTTGCCCTTGCGCTCAAATCTCAATGCTTTCTTCAATAGAGATACTTTAAGAAAATCCTGATCACCAACCTTAAACTCAATGTCATTCCTCCTAGGATCAATATAAGTTTTTTGTCTGACAAAAGTTTCTTTCAAACGATCTTGAATCAATCTAAAAATCTTTTTAGTCTCTTGAATCAACTTTGAGCCTAAAATCTTCCAATCATACAACACAGTCTAGCAAATAGGATTATGACATTTACGACCATATAGAACCTCATACGATGCTATACAAATGCTCGTCTGAAAATTGTTATCTTAAGCAAACTCTACCAAGGGCAAAAAATCTGAAAATCTTAGAGATATACAGTCTAGCCAGTTTCTCCAGGGAATATGTGATCCAAATAGGAATAAAGTTACTTGACTTAATTAGTCGGTCAATAATAACCTAGATAGAATCCTTCATAGATGTAGTTAGAAGTAAACCGATAACAAAATATATCATTATTCGTTTCTATTTCTATTTCGAAATCTTGATAAATTATAAGAGACCACAAGGATGATGTTCTACTTTCATCTACTTACAAGTGAGAAATCAAGCTACATAGTCTGAGATATGCTTTTTTTATACCAACCTATTGGTATCTCTATTTCAAGTTCTGATACATTTTATCTCCACCAAGATGCATAACATAAGAACTATTATGAGCCTCTCTAAAAATGGTCTTTCTCAACTTAGTGTTATCGGGCACACAATAACGACCATTGAAACAAAGGACCCCATCTTGATCAAAAGAATAGACAGAAGTTGATCCTTGCTTAACATGTTGCATGACAGGAAGTAAGGAATCATCTAAAAGTTGTTTGGCTTTTATCTACTCAGCCAAAGTCAGTTTAACATATAATTCAGTCAGTAAACTACCATTATCATATATATTCATCATGTCGAACATAGATCTCAGGTTCATATAATCTTTTAACTCAAAGCATCAACCACTACATTAGCCTTCCTCAAGTGATACTCAATCTCATAGTCATAGTCCTTGATAAGCTCTAACCAATGAAGCTACCTTAGATTAAGCTCTTTATAAGTAAGGAGTTATTTTAGACTTTTGTGATTAGTATAAATATAGTACTTCTCTCCGTAAAGATAATGTCTCTAGATCTTCAAAGAAAAATCACAACCACAAGCTCAAGATTAAGGGTGGAATAATTATACTCATGCGGTCTCCACTGCCTAGATGCATAATGTAACCACTAAACTCGACCTAAAATAAATAGATCGAATCTAAGAAGTTACGTTTGAAAACTTTACCCTCAAGAAACCAATTTTAAAAAATATACTTTAATTTAAAATAAAACTACTAATGATAATATAAATATCTCAAATGTCTCAAAGTTTACAAAATAATAAATAATAACATGAATAACTAAAAATAGTTTCATTTTGATAATGAAAAACTGAATAAAATTTGAGATCCTCCAAGTACTGCATTGCCTAAAGTTCAAAGATCTGTAAAAGAAAAGCTAAGAGGGGGTAAGCTAAAAAGCTTAATATGTGTCTCTAAGGTGCAAAAAAATACGGTTCACATAAATAATTTTGCCAAGAATATAGTTTTGAAAAAATGCAAATCTTGATGTATGAATGATATCATACGCACAACACAAATCCTAACTACAGCGTCACCAATCTGAGTGGAGGAGTTCCCTAGAACCCTCACCTACAACGTCACCAAAATCTCAGGGTGGTCTTAGGCTTCCGGAAAGCTGTCACGACTTCCTCCATAAACAATCCCATCCCATGCACATGATATGATGTAACATGATTTAAAAATCCGAAAACAATCACATTTCAATCCGAAATCATAATTTTTCTGAAATCTTAATTTATCCGAAAACACAATTTACAAGATATAAAAATCATATTTACTCTTAAAAATGTGAAATCTCAAATCTGAAAATTTTAATATTTCTCAAATCGTAATGATATGTATGCATGGTAACACAATTGCACAATCAAAGTCACAATACAAAAATTAGACATGTTAACAAAACAAGAGTATTTTTTAAAAACAAAATATTAAGCATGTCACAGAAAAATATATTTTTCGGAAAAAAAAAACATATAGCACCAGTAAGAGAACACACCTTAGCCAATGCAATTCAAATTAATGAATAACAAGGTCTTGAACTCGAACATAAATAAACAAAGAATGTATAGACTTTAGAGAATCTTGATGGAAGAAAATAATTGATGGTTTTCTCTTAGACCAAAATATGTATATATATATATATAGAAAATAACTAAGTCCAATTAGAATTAGAATTCTATTAAACCATAAAAATTTAATAAAAATAATAAAAAGATTGATTATAGATAAACTTTTTCAAAAAAAAATTAATCTCAGTAAAAATAAAATTCAATTTAAAAACAAATTGTTTATCCAAAAGTCATCAAATCACGTTAACTTTTAATCTTTAAGTTCAAATTTAAAACTTTCAAAACTTTATAATCTTATCTCAAAAATTTTCCCTCAAATTTCGAAAATAAATTTAAAAACCTCAAGAAAAATTAGGATTTCAAAAATTGAGAATCTGAAAACTATGGTTTTTAATTTGGGATTTCAAAATTAGGTTTTAAAATTAGGAATAATTTTTAGGGTGTTACAACTCTCCCACCCTTGAAAGAAATTTCGTCCTTGAAATTTTTCAAACTTAACGATAATTTCTCAAAAAAATTATTGTGAGCCTCACAGTCCGAGGGTTGAACTTAGCTCTGATACCAAAAATGTAACCCCTAAACTCGACCTAAAATAAATAGGTTGAATCTAAGAAGTTACGTTTGAAAACTTTACCCTCAAAAAATCAATTTTTTAAAAAATATACTTTAATTTAAAATAAAACTATTAATGATAATATAAATATCTCAAATGTCTCAAAGTTTACAAAATAATAAATAATAACATGAATAACTAAAAATAGTTTTGTTTTGATAATGAAAAATTAAATAAAATTTGAGATCCTCCAAGTACCGCATTGCCTAAAGTTCAAAGATCTGTAAGAGAAAAGCTAAGAGGGGGTAAGCTAAAAAGCTTAATGTGTTTCTAAGGTGCAAAAAAACAACAAAACACGGTTTATAAAATTATTTTTCAAGAGTAATATTTCAAAAAAAATATGGTTCGCATAAATAATTTTGTTAAGAATATAGTTTTAAAAAAATACAAATCATGATATATGAATGATATCATACGCACAACACATATCCCAACTACAGCGTCACTAATCTGAGTAGAGGAGTTCCTAGAACCCTCACCTATAACGTCCCCAAAATCTCAGGGTGGTCTTAGGCTTTCGGAAAGCTACCACGACTTCCTCCGTACACAATCTCATACCATGCACACAATATGATGTAACATGATTTGAAAATCCGAAAACAATCACAATTTATCCGAAATCTCAATTTATCTGAAAACACAATTCACAAGATATAAAAATCATATTTACTCTTAAAAATATGAAATCTTATATCTAAAAATTTTAATATTTCTCAAATTGTAATGACATATATGCTTGGTAACACAATTGTACAATCAAAGTCGCAATACAAAAATTAAACATGCTAAAAAAACATGAGTATTTTTTAAAAACAAAATATTAAGCATGTCACAGAAAAATATATTTTCAGAAAAAAAAACATATATAGCACTAGTAAGAGAACACACCTTCGCCACCTTGAACTCGAACAAAAATAAAGAATTAAAATATAGGCTTTATCGGTTTACAGAATCTTGATGGAAGAAAAAATAATTGAGATTTTCCCTTAAACCAAAATATGTATATATAGAGAAAAAAATAACTAATTACAATTAGAATTAGAATTCTACTAAACCATAAAAATTTAATAAAATAATAAAAAAAGATTACAAAATTTTAAAGAGATTTTCCTTCTTTATTTAAAACTTTATATAATATATTATAAATAAAAAGTTCTGATAAAAAAATAATTAAAATAAAATAATATTTTTAATAAAAGAATTTTATCACAAAAATTCTCTTAAATATAGAAAATCAATTTAAAATCCTCAAGAAAAAAAATAGTATTCAAAAATTGGGAATTTGAAAACTAGGGTTTTTAATTTAAGATTTCAAAATTAGGGTTTCAAATATTATGAATAATTTTAAGGGTGTTACACATAAGGTATCACAATGCCATCCTACATTAGTACACAACCAAGACCGAAACGTAAAGCAGTTCTATAAACTGTAAAATCTTTCCCCGACTTAGGTTGGGTCATAATTGGAGTTTCAGTAAAAGTTTTCTTCAACTTAATAAAGTTTTTTTTATGGGCATCAAACCATACAAACGAGTAATATTTCCTTAGCAGATTCATCAAAAGGGGGATAATGATAGAAAAACCCTCGATGAAGCATCGATAGTACCTAGCCAAGCTGAAAAATTATGGATCTTAGACATATTCTTAGAAGGCTTTCAGTTGGTGATAATCTCAATCTTGCTCGGGTCAACTAGGATACCTTTGGCTGATACAATATATCATAAAAAGTTACCTCGTTGATCTAGAATTCATACTTAATTTAGCATATTGCTGATACTCTCTAAAAGTTTGTAACATGATCCTAAAATACTCCACATTTTCAGTCTCTGAACAAGAATAAACCATGATATTATCGATTGACATTATAATAAATTGGTCTAAGTAAGACCGGAAGATACGATTCATCAAATCTATAAAAGTGGCTAGACTATTGGTCAACCCGAAAGATAACACTAAAAATTTATAGTACCTATATTTGGTACAAATAATAATAGTCTTAGAACATCAGTTCCCTTTAACTTCAACTGATAATACCCGAATTGAAGATTATTGTTTGAGAAAACTGTGGCTCCTCAAAACTAATCAAACATGTCATCAATATTAGGTAAAAGTTATTTATTCTTCATGATCGGCTTATTCAACTTTTGATAGTCTATGCATAACCGAAGAGAACCATCTTTATTCTTAACAAAGAGAATTGGAGCTTTTCAAGGTGAAGAGATAGGTCGGATGAAACCTTTATCAAGTAGTTCCAGCAACTAAAACTTTAATTCCTTCGGTTATTTTAAAGTCATACGATATGAAACCATGGATACAGGTGTTGACCTAGAATAAGTCTCAATCACAAACTCAATTTCTCTATCTGAAGGTAACCCATGTAAATCCCCTAGAAAAATATCAGGATACTCATTAATAGTATGAATTTTCTTGATCTTGCATAGAAACCTCTTTGTATTGAGGAAGCAAGCAATGAAGGTTTTATACCCTTTTCGGATCATCCTGTCAGTAGACAAGGAAGATACCATATTAAACAAGTAGCCCCATCGCTCACCAACTAGAACTACAGACTAACATAGTGTTCTGTAAACCAATATATTCCTAGAATTAGATCGAATTCCTACAACGGAAGTTCTATAATATCAGCTAAAAATAATTTCCCTTCAACCACAAAAAGACATCAGCTAAACACATTATTCACTAAAAAAGACTGCCTCACAAGGCTCATAATGGTAACAACACTCTCGGTGTTTCCAATCGAGATTAGAAGGTCTCCGAAAATTGATTTCGATGGGTGGATCCGTTATCAAGCGATGCAAAGTATGAAACAGAAAAGATGATAAAAGTACTTGTAATAATATCTGGCTTATCTTTGTCATCCTGTCTAGTAGCATAAGCAAGAACTGGTTTTTGATCCTTATAAACAAATGGCCACCACTCTGGTGGTCTCAGCCCCTAATTCAGATCTAACAGTAGACCTTGTAGCCCTAGTCTAAAATTATCTTAAAGCTAGTGTTTAAATAGATATTGAGACCTAGCAAGTGTCTAAGAAAGTATAAGATTTTGGGTAGATGGTCGGCTAACAGATGGTGGATGGAGGCAATCTCTTAGAAAATACTCAGTGAACCCACATCGAAAACAAGCCCTAACTTTCTTCTAACATTCTCCTATACTTATATATCGGTACAGAAGAAAACCCTAATGAACCACCACGGCTAACAATAGAATCTTGTTGTATCATGGGCCTATTATAAGAACCACCTCTCAGACTCGATGTTTTATGAGTCATCAATATTGATGTCATACTAACATCAACAGTCAGGTCAATGCTAACATTATCGTTCAAATTCAACACTGGTGTCAGTGGTTAAAGTCAATGCTAACGTCATACTAACAGAACCGGTCAAAGGTCAATGTGTTAAAGATCAAAGAGTCAAGTCAATGGGTCAGTTCGGGTTGGGCCAAATCAAGTCGGTTAAGGTTGGGCTAACTCGGTTTAGTTTAGGTTAAAACGGTTTGGGGCCCGTTCGAATAGGTTTACATTGGCCGACTTTAGGCTACCATTCAAGGTGGCTAGAAATCATATTGGGTGATGCATGGAGCCACGCATAACCTAAAATGGCCGAAACCATCCTCTGAAACCCATTTTTTTTTCCAAATTCATCATATTTCTAGATTTTTAATATCAAAATTCTAGGATTTAACAACCAATAACCCATATTTAAGCTTAACTTAAAATAAGCTTACATAAACTTACCCAAAAACGAAAGCTTCGACGAAGCTTAACCAACATTGATTTGATATCCGACTGTTATAGATGAACCCACTTCTACAGGGACAATAGGGTGACGACATTGATTGTCGGGTGAATGCTTCCAACGGCCAAAAAACATATATGATTTAAAACCTAGGCTCGATGAAGCTTTGAGCTCTGATTCTGATCAAACATGGTGACGTTAGGGCGAGTGGATATGAGGGTTTTGATCCGGGAACAAAGACGAACATGATAGGGATGACGATGAGGGTAATAGACCTATTGTACCGGAGATCGAAGGTGGCCCGAGTAAAAGTGAAAGAAGGAAAAAATTTTGGGTGAGAGAAGGAAGGTTCTATAGGTTTAAGAGGCTTTTCAGTTTCTAAAAAAGAGGTAAGGGATGATAAAAGCTTATATAAAAATGTTATTTTATTATTTTTATTTTACCATTTCGATATCATTTATTAGCATAATGGGGTATGTTAAACCTCAAACTCAACGACTGGGTGACCGATTAACAAACCTAGGGTTGCAGGTTTAACACCCCACAACAACATTCTAACCCTTTTTAATATTTTTTAGTGTTACAATATCACACATATAATACAAGTACATAGTAGTGAGGCTCGCTTCTACACAAAATAAGGATCTTATACTATGAGTGAGACTTGAGTCCACACAATATCGAGATCATATACTCATAGGATTGAAAAACACGTCCATACAACATCGGAATCCTCAATCCTTGTTTAAAATATCACATCAAGTATCTTCGAATGAAGCTCGTATTCATATAACATCGGGATCCTTCATTTGGAAGCCTTTAATGTGTTACAACACTTACCTTTGGGTATTCGGATCTCACCAAACAAGACTCAAATCCCAACAAGTGACTACACATGACACAATATATATGATCCACCAAAAGTTCCTAAACTTTACTAATACAAGCAACTTGTTTATATTAGTACATGCAATCACTCAAGTATTACCAAGATATTAACCATTTATTTCTTGGGATTTAAATATCAGTTTTTCAGTTTTAAAATTCATTTTATATATTAGGAGATCACTTTCTTTGTCTCGAATTATAGAGCTCCGAACTCAAACACAAATTTTATAAACTCAAAAAGTTTATATTAATATTTTTTTACAAATTGAAAAGTTTTACTTCAATTCGTTCTTACATATATATATTCAACGAATTTGACTAGTTAAACTTCTAAAAGTCACAAACTTATAATTTTAATTCAAAAATTCATTTACCAAACAAGGACGAAATATTTCAATTACCCATTTTAATAGTTATCCATAGCCATCTCAACTAAAGCAAAATATTATGTTAGATAAAAAATGTTGGTACCAGCTTTGTCAACAAATTAACACTCTCGTTACTAGAAAAATTCTCTCTTTTAACTGAAAATATTACGGATGAAATAATTTATTTATCATAATAATTAGGGTAAACTATAATAGAAATCATTCAATTATGGATATAATTATATTTAGGTTATCTAATTATTAAATGTTGTATTTGGGTCATTCATTTTTGGGTAAGGCTTATATTTGGGTCACTCAATTATATGTAGGTTTACGATTGAAACACCCTTCATATTTAAAAAAAGTATATTAGTTTGGTATTTTTTTTTCTTCTAAATCACTTGTATAAACTCGTTAATATTAGAGTACTTCATTTAAAATCATTAATTAATCTAATACACGAATTGATAAATCTCTTTTTAAAGGGTGAGCCAAATATAACCTTACCTATAATTGAGTGATCCAAATGTAATCTTTATTAAATAGATGACTCATATATAACGTTATCCATAATTGAATGACTCAAACATAATTTTTAATAATTCAGTGAACTAAATATAACTTATCTATAATTGAGTAATCTTCGTTATCACTCACCCTAATAATTATAGCTTTTAATTTATTTATTAATTATAATTATAATTATGGTTGATGTTGCAATCAATTTTCACTAGATTGTTATAAATATGATTTATAAATCTATTACAACACCATATATTTATTTACTAATATAAATTGTAATAAAAATAAAATTACCATAATTTTTAAAAAATAAAACTAAAAAGATTTAAATAACTAGTTTGAATTAACAAAAATATACTTTCAAGTAATCGTACATTCTTTCGATGAAACACCGTAATCCTGCATCTTAATTAAGTTAACCAAACAAAAGAATGTGATGATAATTTATATTATAAATAATATAAATTATTTTTAAAAATAATCTATGGAAAGTAGTTAACAAAGATAAAAATAGAAAGAATATAGAACGGGCCTTCTAACTCAAATGGTTAATGCAATAATTGTTGTTCCTAAAGGTCATGGGTTTGAACACCAACGATATCAGGAAAGTGAATAAACGATCAATATTAAATAATAAAGATTATATTTTAGAATACATACTACTGTAATCACCGTTAACTTATTAAAAAATAGAAAAATATCACGGCATAGACAAAATATAAACATGTGCCAATTAGTGTCCTTTTCTGCCTTTATCTTGAAAAGATATGATTGAGTCAATTCCATTCCCAATAATTTAGGATTAATTTGAAAATTGGGTACTGTTTTGAATGCCACCTAACCTTAACCTTATGCCCACCAGAAAGGATCCCAATTTCAATTCAGTCCTACAGTTGCCATAGGAATATTCTTCTATGTACCATAGGATTATGATTTATGCTTACCAATAGAAGCAGACCTAAACTGAGATTCCGAGAAAAAAATATTATTTTTCTTTTTATTTTAAGATTTTAATATAATTAATTTAAATCGATTTATTTCGTTTATCGATTTATAAAGTATATTTTCGAGGTTGTTCGAGATTCGATCGATGCTTTCTGGTAGGGGTTTTTATTATCGAATATCGGATCGAATTCGATCCGATTTTTTTGAATATTCGTTTTTTTGAATCAATGATATTGTGATTCGTATCCAATCTGGAAAAAGCGAATATCTATATATTCAGATGTCGGATCGAATAATCGGATATCCAATTATCCAAAAATATAATTTGATTATACTAATTTTTCGAATTTGAAAATTGTATTTATAAAAAATTTAAATTTTAAATATAATAAATAATAAATTACTAAATACAATAAGATTTACTATTATAAAAATTTTAATTTTTAAAATTTTTAAATATAATAAACACTAAATTATTAAATAGAATGAGATTAAAATTATTTAATTTTTAAATTTTCAGATTTTCGAATGATCCAAAATTTAAAATATTATAATCCGTACTCAATTTAAAAAGTTTAAAATCGTATTAGATATTTGATTAAAAATAAAAATCAAATTGAATATATAAATTTTCAAATCAGATTGATAAATAATTAAATCATATCCATCGGATCTAATATTTTTAAACGTCCCTACTTTCTGATTCCAATTTAATGAAACCCTATCACGAAGTATAAATTTGTTAAAAGTCAATGCTTATCTTGAACTCCGACCGACATTCATACTTATCCTTAAAGCCGTCAGTCATACATCTTACCCACGTACAGACTGTCTGTTTGGTGTGAACACAATAAATAAATTTTGGGAAACTATTTCATGTTTGAAAATGATTTTTTATGTTCAGTTTTATTTTTTATTTAAGTTAAGATATATATATATATATATGAATAAATTTAAATAAATATAAATAAAAGAATAAATTATTTTCTTGTTTAATTAAACGAATAAAAAATTATTCATGTTTATTCGTTTAATACATAAGCAAATATAAATAAACTTTCAGCTGAAAAGTTTATGAATGATTCAACGTTCAGTTTGTTACAACCCTAGTGCTCGAAAAAAAATACAGGTCAAAGCAGCAATTTAATTAAATATTATAGTTATTTTTAAAATTAATCTCAAAAAATTAAATTTAAGAGCATACAAAAATAAATTGATTACTTGTACTTGTGTTTATGTGTCATACATGTATTTTGTTCGGATATATGACTCTCATATTCAAATAAATAAGGTCATAATAAATAATAGTAACGATAATAAATAGTAATGATAATCTATCAATAAATAATAAATAACTCAAAATAAATTAAGTGAATCTTTACTACTAATAATGATAATAAATAGTAATAATAATCGATCAACAAATAATAAATAACTCAAAATAAATTAAATGAATCTTTACTAATATTTATTATAAATTAAATTTAAAAATAACTTTTACTAAAATATTCTACACTTGACAATAAAATAAAAATTAATTAGATAAATATTTAAATGATTGATCCAAAAGATGATGCGACAAAAGTAATCCCTAAAATAATTTTTATCATATGTAAGGTCTATTTATTATATTTATAACTTATGATATAAATAAGTATTTAAAATATATTTTTATTTAAATATTTAAAATATATATTATTTTAATGAAATAATGTTTAACGTAAGTTAAATTATCGTATTATAACTGAAATTAGAATGTTATGAAGGAAATGTTGTAAATGATATATTAAACATAAATAAAATGTTTCTTGAAACAAATTCGACATAGACCTGGGAGGCTAGCAGAGAAATATTGACGCTAGTTTTGCTGACGTGGGATCAGGTTTGAGCGGTGACGTGAGATTCCAGACCCCAAACCGTTTCCCACGTAACGTACAAGTTTCCCAGTTGTGCTACCGTCACCGCCACACCTCTGTGCACTCGCCTGTCGCCGCTTCGGCGGTCATCGATCACGCTTAGCCTATAAATATTCAATGCATGCTTGTTTAGGCGCAGAATATTTTTTTTAAATTTTTTATTTGGATAAATATATCATTTCAAATAAATTTTTAAAAATATATGTTTTTAATTTGTATAAATTAAATTTACGTTTTGTCAGACGCAAATTTAATATAATCAAAATTTGATAAATTAAGATTTTTTTTTACTTTTTAAAATTCATGTTTAATTAAACACAAATTTAACTTTTTAAATCTTATTTAAAAAATATTATTTATCCTATAAAAATGAAAATGAAATATTCTGCCGAATAGGCCGTTTGTTTAGGTATTTTTTATTATAATAAAGAATCACAAGTCATTCAGTTGACGATATCAAAACCTGTTTTTATATTTTAAAAATTCTTATATTCATAAAAAAAAAGATTTTTTTTATTTATTTTATAAAAAAGGGCACTTCAATGCATTTTTAGAGACTGGCTGTAGGCATACGTCAGGGTTAAGACATCTCATGATTATTTGAATTATTATTAAAAAATATTTTTTAAAATTATAAAATAAAATATGTTTATAGTTTTGAAAACTGTATAAGTAAAATATAAAAATATTTTAATAATTTTAGTAATTATTACTACTTATAAAAATAATTAAAGCTTTATAAAAATTATTCAATGTATTTTAATTTTTTCAATTAATTTTAGTAATGGTGAAATTCATAAGCATAAAACCTTTTTTAATACAGTTATACATATAGTTTTTTAAAGAATTTTTAATGTTCACTTTTTAAAATAACAGTTTTTTTAAAATAGATTTTCTATATGTTTTTAGTCACGAATAAGATTTTAATAATTTATTTTTCCTGCTTTTAAAATTGTTTTTAAAAATAATAAAATTTGTTTCCTCACATTATTTTTATGGATTTTAAGCATTGAATTATATTTTTTTTCATAAATATAATTACTATCAATTATTTTTTATAATAATAATTAGTCAATGTATAGGATAAAAAAGTTGGTCCATAATTCTTAATTTTAATTATCTATTTTTATTGATTAAAAAATTAGATAAATATCCTTAATTATTAGATTATTAATGAACCTCTTTTAATTATTTATTTTTTCATAAATATTCAAAAACAAAATATGATTTTGATTTCAGTTGCAAAATGTGTGCAAGAAATACATAAGTTAATTTAATTACCTAAATTATATTTTTATTAAAAACAAATAATAATTTCCAAAGATAATGATTCTAATAATTCCATTTTATTTTTATCAACGATTTCACTATCATTCCAGCTCGATCACACGGTGGCTTTCTTCTTTTTCCCTGGGGTCTAAGGAGAGAATTCACTATAATATTATTTTCTAGTGTTGACGTGGCACCAGTGGATTCGTAAGTAGGCGCGCGTAGGATGAGAAATAAGGGACAGTGGAGTAGCAGATAAAAGCTTAACATGAGATTATGAATGTATAAAACTCGACTGTATCGGAAAAAAAATAAAATTTTCGATTAGATTTATAATTTAATAAATTTTATTAGATTTAAAAATTTTAAATAAAATTTTAATAATTAAAAAATATATTTATGTTATATAAAATTATAAAATATTGTTTAAACTAAAATCAGTTAAATTTATAGCTTTTTATAACTAAATTTAAATAAATAATAATTAATTTAATTTAATTTTTTAAAAATCACTTTAACTCGTTAAAACTCCGAATATACCCCCAAGTCGGTCTGTGCTGGAGAGTCCACTTGAGGAAACGTCCAAATGCCGTGACGGAAACGATGACACAATCAAACTTTAAACGCATAGAGTTAACGTTACCACGTGTCCCACTCCATTTCCCTATAATTTTTTCCGCTAAGGGGCGGCGGTCAGAGACGAAAAGAAAACGGTCGCACTGACGATTTAAAACCACGTTTTGGGTTTCTCAGAAACACCCCGCACCGCACGTGTCTTGCTTCCCTATAAAACCTTTCCCAGCACTTGCTCGATTCGGTTCAAAGCTCAAAAACTCCGAGCAACAACAACAGAAGCAAAGCAAAGAAGAGTAGAAGAAAATAAATTCAAAGTGTTTTCTTTTCTCTCAAGAGAAGCTCGAACAAGGTAGTGAAGAACAACACAGAGAAAGAGAAAGTTTTAAGTTTTTGTCTTTAACAGAGAATGAAGGGAGAATTGGAGTTGCCACCGGGTTTCAGATTCCACCCCACAGATGATGAGTTGGTGAATCATTATTTGTGTAGGAAATGTGCATCCCAGTCTATTGCTGTCCCCATTATTGCTGAGATCGATCTCTACAAGTTTGATCCATGGCAGCTTCCAGGTACCTTTTTCTTTTCCTTCCCTGTTTTTTACAGAGTTTTTTTAAATGAAATTTGACACCTTGGATTTGATTCGAAGTTTACGGGATACCTTTTATTTGAGTATTAAGAACATTGGGTATTTCTTCTTTTGTAATTTGGGGAAAATTGAAGTAAATTTTTGGGCGATTCACCCATTCACCATTGATTTTTCAAATTGAAATTGGGTTGATTTGAGACTGTGATTAATTAGTTTTGTTTTCTCTATGATTTATAGATATGGCGTTGTACGGTGAAAAAGAGTGGTATTTCTTCTCACCAAGGGACAGAAAATACCCAAACGGAAGTCGGCCAAATCGGGCTGCCGGAACGGGATACTGGAAGGCAACCGGAGCGGACAAGCCCATCGGGAAGCCCAAAACACTGGGCATTAAAAAGGCACTCGTTTTCTACGCGGGCAAAGCCCCGCACGGTGTCAAAACCAATTGGATCATGCACGAATACCGCCTTGCCAATGTCGATAGGTCCGCCGGCAAAAAGAACAACAACTTGAGGGTAAATTCTCTCATCTTTTTTCCCACATGAAAGTTGCCAACTTTGAATCCCAAGTCAGTAGTTTCATCAGTTCACAATCTCACCTAACGCCACTTTATTTGACCAACAAAGTCCAAATTTTATCTCTTCATTTCAACTTTTTTCCTAACAGTGGTCGGCTCTTTTGTTTTTATTACAGCTTGATGATTGGGTACTGTGTCGAATATACAACAAGAAAGGAAGCATTGAGAAGCATTTCTCTAGTGAACAAAAATGGTCGAGCTCGAGTTACCCAGAAATGGAAGATCAGAAACCGAACATCTCAATGCACGGTGAAAACATGACAGCACTGTCCCGGCAACAAAAACCTTCCTCGATGTCGATGATGAACGACGACCTCATACAAACGGATGCTTCGGATTCCGTCCCCAGGTTGCATACGGATTCGAGTTCATCTGGACAGGTGCTGTCCCCTGAAGTAACATGGGAGAAAGAGGTCCAGAGTCAGCCTAAGTGGAATGAGCTTCAGCTAAACAACAATGTCCTTGATTTCGGTTTCAGTTACGTGGATGCTGGTTTCCAAGATGATCCGTTTGCGAGCCAAGTCCAGTACCAGATGGAGCAGTTGTCACCGTTGCAGGACATGTTCATGTATCTACAGAAGCCATTTTAGACACGGATCAATCAAGGGTCGGGTGTGAAAAACAAATCTTATATTAGATTCTAATGTGAACTCATCGAGTGTTGGATTCATGCACATGTTTGCATGTGACGTGAAATCATAGGATTGGAACAATCAATCAAAATTATATGCCAAATTCATTCAATAGGGTCGGTGGCTAACAATTGTTAGGACCGAAGGGAGATTGGGTAGCATAAATTAGCGGAGAAATGTTGATCTTTTCCCTCATGTGAATAGTTAGTAAGACTGAAGGAAATCCTTCTGTGTAAGATCTGCAGAAGGAATTCTTTTTTTCCTGAGAAATATATACATAAAATCTCATATTGCAAATTCAAGGTATTTCAATTGTTTGAATTTTGAAGTGGGCTTGATCATAATAAGCCTTAATTATTAGTCTGGTAAAAATTGTTATTTTGGATGGTGTGCTGGCGTAACCATCTGTACTGGTCCAGCTATTAGGGTTGTTATTTTCATGAAAAAAGACAAAAATCAACTCTTGTATTTATACACATTCTCTATCAATGAAATTTTTATCATTGCTTTTCAAATCTTTATTCATACCTTACTGTTAACATGGTATCAATCGTCGGGACGCTGTCACTCTGAGCTTTTTTCGCTTGTTTTTCTTCTGTTATCTCTTGCTTCAGTTCTTATCATGGCTCTAACTCCAGAGTCTACCTTGCCTCTTCCTAGGAACGATGAATCAGGCGTAACTCTCATGAAGGTTAATAAATCCTTCACGAACAAGAGAGTCAATATCGTCCTCGATGAATCCAACTTTTTCTTGTGAAAGCAGTAGATCTTGTTCGCCGTTAGGAGTCATCGACTTAAAAAACTACTCACTGGTACGCTTCAACCACCTCCGGCCACCGTTCGTGATGCAACTAGAGCTGTTATTGCCAATGCTGAATATGAAGATTTTGTCGCTCAAGACAGTGCGTTAGCTCAGTGGTTACTCTCCACGATTACAATATGTTATCTCAGTTTGTTGGAGCTGAGACAACCACTGAGATCTGGACAATGGTCCTTCAATTCTTTGTCAGTCAATCAACGATCTCTATAATGAGTCTTCATTATTGTTTACGCTCGTTGAAGAAGGGGATCTATCGATGCGAGCTTTTGTCTCTCAGGTCAAAGAAGTTTGTGATGCCCTTGCCTCCTATGAAAGTTCAGTTTCTAATCTAAAAAAAATTCCACGATCCTTAATGGATTAACCATGGAATATCAACCTTTTGTTGTCATCATCACTGCAAGCAGAGAACCCTATACTATTGAGGCTGCCACTTCTCTGTTGATTGATGCTGAAACTCAATTAAATAATTTTGTTAATTATGCTAATTTTTTCCCAAGTCTTAATACTGTCCAAGTGAATGAAGGTAATCCTGTCCTCACATCCAGACCATTTTGACCTCCTATGGTGTCTCGTGGGAGAGGAAGGTTTGGCCGAACTCGACTCCAATGTCAATTTTGTGGTAAAATTAGACATCTCGTCAATCGTTGTTGGCATAAGTTCGATAAAACTTTTTCTGGTGTTAGTGCTTCTGCTTTTGACTCTCCCCAAGGGAAGCCAGTAATGCTGCTGTAAATATGACTACTCTTGAAACTGATTGCGTGGATCGTGGAGTTCAATCTGCAAGGGTGTCTACCTCTAGACAAGGAATGCAAGCCTTTACTACTTCTCTTAACAATAATCAATGTTTTGTGGACTCTGGGGCCACTCATCACATCACTCCAGAAGCAGGGTTACTCAATGACGGTGTCAATTACTCTGGTCCAGGTAAACTTCTGGTTGGAGGTGGCATAGGTCTTCCTATTCATAGTGCTGGTCAGCATACTCTCGCATCACATACTCGTATGCTTCAGTTAAATCATTTACTCCATGTTCCTCATGTTCTAAGAATCTACTCTCCGTTTCTAAGCTTGCTAGAGATAACAAGGTTTTTCTAGAGTTTCATGCTCACTCGTGCTTGGTTCGTGATGAAGCCACTGGAGCTGTCTTGCTTAAAGGGCGTGAAGTTAATGGTCTCTATAGTTTTTATAATTCTGCCAATGTTGCTTTTGATTTGTATGACCTTTGGCACCGTAGGTTAGACCACCCCTCTCAGGATACTTTATCTTTGGTTTGTAAACGCTGTGATATATAGCTTACTGGTTTAAGAAATGAAAATGCACAAGTTTGTATGGCATGTCAGTTGGGTAAAAATCACAGGCTGCCTTTTTATCCTTCCACCACACAACATGTTACTCCCTTTCAACTGATATATACCGATCGTTGGGGACCTGCTCATGTAGCCTCTAAAGGTTTTCGTTATTATGTGGCTTTCGTTGATGCTTTTACTCGCCACACTTGGATATATTTATTGAAGTTTAAGTCTCAGGCTATTGTAGCATTTCAGTCCTTTCAGAAGCTCATTCTTACCCAATTTAATACCACCATACGTGAAGTTTAGAGTGATTGGGGTAGAGAATTTTGATCTCTAGCTATATTTCTTCTTCAAGAGGGTAGAGTTCACTGGCTGACTTGTCCCCATACATCACAGTAAAACAGGGTCGTTGAACGAAAGTATCGTCATGTTATTTAACTTGCTTTAACTTTGTTGGCTCAGGCTTCTATGCCATTGCATTATTGGTTATATGCTATAACTACAGTTGTTTATCTAATCAATCGCCTACCTACACAGGTTTTGGCAGGACTGTCACCATTTGAGAAATTGTTTGGAAGATCTCTAGATTACAAATTTCTAAGAGTTTTCGGGTGTCGATGCTACCCTCACCTGCGGCCCTTTCTGATTCACAAGCTAGAGCTTCGCTCCTCACCTTCTACATTTCTAGGATATAGCCCATCGCACAAAGGCTACTGTTGTTTTGCATCAGATGACAAGGTTTATATATCCAGAAATGTGATATTTGATGAATCTATTTTTCCATTTGCAGGCAAATCATGTCATTCTTCATCTTCTTCTCAGCCTCCATTTACTCCTGGTGTCAGCAGCTCAATCCCTCTCGTAGCAGATCTTTTTGGCAAGCAACCTTCACCTGATCCTATAGTAGAAGAAGATACTCTAGAAGCTGATCTTACTTCTCCTAGTCCTACTGAAGAGGATCATGACGCAACACCTCCTAATTTACCTAATAAGCCTTCACATTCACATGATTCAACATATGATAATGACCATACTGATAAACCAATACCTAAAGATGATGTTGCACTTTCTGTGACTGAAGACTTTCACCCCACTGAGTTTGCAGAAATGCCAGATGTTGGAGAAGAAAATTTACCTACCACTAGTAGCACTCATACAAATCATTGTCCTGAGCTTAAAGTTGAGAATGTATGCCCAACTATGGTTGATAACACACACCATGCTCAAGGGTCTTCACTTAACTCCCATCCTATGATGACCAGAAGCAAATCAGGTATTCGTAAACCTAAAATTTACTACTGTTTGATGCTTGAAGATGATTTGCCACAGTTCATCACGTCTGCTCTCCAATGTCCTCATTGGAAGGTTGCTGTTCTAGAAGAATTTGAAGCTCTTCAAAGGAATGAAACTTGGGACCTCGTACCTCTACCTCCAGAAAGAAGTACAATTGGCTACAAATGGTTATTTAAGATTAAAAGGAATGCTAATGGGAGTGTATCTAGGCATAAAGCTAGACTCATAGCTAAAGGCTTTTCTCAAATACCAGAGAGAGATTTTCTTGAAACCTTTAGCCCTTTTGTGAAATTCTCAACTGTTAATGTCATCTTAACTTTTGTAGTTGAGAATAAATGGAGACTTAGACAAGTTGATGTTAACAACGCATTCTTAAATGATAATCTCGAGGAAGAAGTGTATATGGATCAACCCAGTGAATTTGAACAACATGTTGTTGATGACAGCAAGCTTGTTTGCAAGCTCAAAAAAGCTCTATATGGACTGAAGCAAGCCCCTCAAAATTAGTACTCTAAACTAAAGAATTATTTGACTGAAATAGGCTTTCACAGAGCTGCAGCTGACTCCTCATTATTCATTCAACTTAAAGGTATCATCTACACCTATGTTATTGTCTATGTTGATGACATAATCATCACAGGAGGTTCTAATAATGAAATTGATGACGTTGTTCAAAGTCTTAGTAAGTTTACTCTAAAAGACATGGGAGAATTGAGCTATTTTTTGGGTATCGAAGTCAAGAAATTCAATGGTTGCTTGTTCTTGAGTCAGAAAAAATATATCTTGGAACTATTGGCAAGAGCTAAGATGGATAAGACCAAAGGAGCATCCACTCTCTCATTACCTTCAGTCAAATTGAGTAAAGATGCAGGTAGTCTCATAAATGATATTTCAGGTTATAGAAGCATAGTTGGTGCCTTGTTATATCTCTGTCATACCAGACCTGATATTAGTTTTTCAGTTAATAAGGTGGCTCAATTCATGCATGCTCCTTGTGAAGGTCACTTGAAAGCTGTTAAAAGGATACTTAAATATCTTAATGGCACGATACATCATGGTTTGGTTTTCCAACATGGAAATTCAAAGCCTAATTTAGTTGTCTTTGTTGATGCCGATTGGGCAAGTAATGTTGATGACAGAAGATCGATATCTGGAGGTTGTGTTTATTTAGGGAGTAATCTTGTAACATGGCTAAAAAAACAAAAGAGTGTGTCCAGATCAACAATGGAAGCTGAATATAAAAGCATTGCTGACATTGTTTCAGAAATTGTATGGTTACTAGCATTGTTATCTGAAATGGGAGTAGCACAAAAGGAGGTTTCAGTTGTTTGGAGTGACAGTACATGTGTTGTTTCTATGAGCACGAATCCTGTGTACCATGCAAAAACAAAGCACATTGATCTTGATGTACATTTTGTTCGAGAGAAAATCTCAAAAAGGAGAGTGTTGATCAACTATGTTCCTGCTAAACATCAAGTTGCAGATGGGTTCACAAAGTCTTTATCGACTGCATACTTCACTGAGTTCAGACACAAACTTAGTATGGTTTCTCTTGAGGAAGCTTGCACAACAGCTCAGGAATGAGAAAAGTAGGGTAAGCCTTAATTATTAGTTTGGTAAAAGTTGTTATTTTGGATGGTGTGCTGGCGTAACCAGTTGTACTGGTCCAGCTATTAGGGTTGTTATTTTTATATAAAAGGACAAAAATCAACTCTTGTATTTATACTCATTCTCTATCAATAAAATCTTTACCATTGTTCTTCAAATCTCTATTCATACCTCACTGTTAACAGATTAGCAGTCCAAAATTTAAGCAACTTCACAAGTGGATTGTATCAGTTCTCGTAGGGTTTAGATTTAAGTGCACTTCGAGAGATAAAATCATAAACCTTATTTATCACGTAATTCGTGATTTATGCAACCAAGTATGTTCATCTTTAAATAATTATCTGATAACTATCCACTCATCTATTATAAGTAAGAAAGAGATAATGATTCATCTTTAAAAAAAATATGAGATGAACGAATCTAATTAATTAGGACTACAAGTAAAAAATGTTTATGGTATAATTTCTACCAGAGATTTCAAAACCAACTTATAACGTCTAAAATATTTGAAGGGTTTTGGTTTGATTAATGTCTCTCTAACATTAGAAATAAGTTTATAACATCTTTAAGTTTTTTAACGTTGGGATCTACATATAAACATAATGCATCAGATGTACCATCTAATCGAAAAGAGTTGATAACTTACTGTATTTATTTTTTTAAGATAATTTATCGATGTAATATAACTGTTAGTCAAAATTATAACCATTAGTCAAAATTACACGTAAAAAATAATTTTATCAATATTGTTTTTCATTTATGCAAAATTTAGTTTATAAATGTCAAGTTATATGACAAGGAAATTGTTGAGTTTTTGTAAGGATGACAATTTGACCCTAATTTGTCGGATTTTGATTCAATCCAATTCGATAAGAGTGATCTTTTTTAGTTTAAAAATTAGGTTCATATCGGATTGAATTATTGGAAAAATAAAATTGGGCCGGGTCTTGTTCAGTTTCAAGAAGAATTTCTCGACCTGACTAGAAATATTTATTATATTTTTATATATAATATATAATATTTTTATTAATTTTCCGTATTAGATCGGGTTTAATTGAATTTTTATTGATATATCAGGGTTGGATCAGGTTAAAAGTTTTACTATTTCAGGCTGGGTTAGGTTTAGTCAGAAATTTTTATTAATATATCAGATCGGATCGAAGTCGAATTATAAATTTTACTATTTCAAGTCCGATCAAATTAAAAAATTATATTAAAGTTAAATTGGGTCAGAATCAAATTGAATATTTTAATTTTTTGATCATGGTATATACGTTCAAAACTCGGCCTAATCCGACCGTTGCTCTCACTAAATTTTTGTTGAAGGTGAAGAATATAATTAAGGAAAGATCTTATTTTTTTTTCTTGACGAAGACTTAGTCCCTAAGATTCTTATAGTTGAGATGTATTATATTTGCCCTATTTTTTCCCAATAGAATTTAAGATTTTAATTTTAAAAAACAGACATATATAATTTATTAAAATATAATCTCTAATTAAAAATAAATGTTTATTCATTAAAAATTTAAATGTGAAATTAAACCATTCTATATTTACATCTGAAAGTTATATTACCTCCGTCTCATTAAGATTGTTCATTATTGAGTTTTTTAAAAATCAAAATTTTATTCAACTATATTTATATTAAATATTTTAATTAATTAATTTTTATAAAATATATATTTAGAAACTTTAGAGATTTTTAAAATATATTTTTATTTTTTTATAAATAAAAAATTTAAATAGTATAAATAAAAATAAAAAAAATAAAAAAATTAACAGCATATATTTTCATGGCACAAAGAGAATGATAATTTAAAATTGTATATTTTCTAAAAGGATTTGGTCCATCATATTAAAATCAAATTTTAATTTCCATGGTAACCACAGAATTTGCAGAAGTCCATTTTGTACAAATATCACGTGCATCAATGTCAAATATTCAACTATTTAGTTTGAATATTTCTTTATAATATAAAAGGATCATAGATAGTGGTATAAGATAAGATAGATCGTAAGTTATTTAAGTTCGAATTTAGTTTTAAGTTTTACTAAGTTAAATTGAAATATTTAGTACCCGACTTAAAAAACTCGTAAATTACTATTTTAACATTTATAAATTTAAATTTAAATTCCTCAACTTAAAATTCTAAAATATAAACTTAAACATAAGTCTAAACCCTAAAATCTAAACCCAATAACCTAAAACTTTAAACCCTAAACTAACATCATATACCTTAAAATTAACAAACTTCAGTTTATACAATTTGTGTACCAAAGTTTTTTTTTCTAACATTGTTTTAAATGACACATAACAGATGACGAACTACTTGAGTCTAACACGATCATAGATCGACCAACACTAGATTTGATCGGGCTCAAATCCAGTTCGAACTAGATTCAAGTTCTTAATGAGCTGAGTCAGGCTCAAATTTCTCTAACTTGTTAAAAATTATTCGAGTTTGAACTCCGCTCAAAATCTTAATGAGTCGAGTGAATTTCAACACTACTTGAACTCGACTCGTTTATATCCCTAATCATACCAATCTAATTTGAAATTAAAAAGTATGATAATTAAAATATAATTTAATTAATATTACTCTTAATATAATATCTACAAGAACGTAACAGAATATTTATAGAAATTTATCTATTTTATTTTTTTCTTTAAAGGATATATATAAAAATGATATCATGTTGGATATTTTATTTTTAAAATTTAAATTATAAATTTATTACAAGTTTATATTATTATCAATATATAAAAGTGATAGCATCTCGTATATTTATATTCTTGCCATTTATTTTATTTACTATCCATATTAAATTTAATATTATTATCAAAATATAAATAAATTAAAGGCATAAAGATAATTTTAATCCTTAACGTTTATATTTTTTGTCGTTTTGGCCCTTATTCTTCTTTTGGGATAAATTTAGCCATTAACCTATATCTTTTTAACAAATAGCTTATTTTTTAACACTATGATAACTGAACCATTAAAAATCTAACAATGATGACATGTCATATGGATATGATAATATATTTTAAATGACATAGCATCTAACCTATCAAATACATATATATAATATAATTTTATTCTAATATAAAATATAAAATAATTAAAATTTAAATAAAATATTAAAAAAATTAATTCTAAACTAATTAATTTCGAACTGTATTATTTGAATTCTAATATTTTATTTAAATTTTAATGATTTTATATTTTATATTAGAATAAAATTATATTATATATATATGTATTTGATAGGTTAGATGTCATGTTTTTAAAATATATTATCATATGCATATAACATGTCATCATTGTTAGATTTTTAATGGTCCAGTGACCATGGTGTTAAAAAATAAGCTATTTGTCAAAAAGATATAGGTTAAAAGTTAAATTTATCCTAAAAAAAGAATAAGGGCCAAAACGATAAAAATTATAAACGTTAAAGGTTAAAATTATCTTTATGCGTAAATTAAATTATCTACTATATGCTCTCTAAATCCTTTAAATATCCCCATTTGATGAGTATAACAAAATTTATTTATTTTCAAATAAAGTGAACACTAGATATCTAAATCCTTTATCATATTTAATATAAATAAATTAATTAATATTTCTTAAACATTGATGATTATAGAAAACTTCATGGTTAACAAAAATAAATCAAAATGGGAGACTTATTTATTAGGGTGGTAAAAACTGATTCAATGGGTACCCAACGATCTAATAAATTTAATATTAATATTATATTATTATTGTATTTTAATATTTATTTTACTTTTAACTTGTATTATGAGTTTATTAGGTCTATAAATACTTATCAGGTCGATTTTAAACACCCTTACTTATTATTTAATTATGATATCTACAAAAAATAAAACTGATTTATCAAAAAAATAATAACCATATAAATCTACATAATAACGTACAATAATTGAGATATCTAAATTTATTGTCCGAATCTGAATAAATAAATAAAATATACACAACTATCCACTTCCACCCCATCCAAAGAAGACATGAATTCGAGGATATATATAATTTTATATTAGGAATGTATTATAAAATTTTAAAAAATAAAATAAAATTTTAATAAAAATATTTTTATATTATATACAAATTTTAAAATTTTGTACAGATGATCCAACTTTTCGTTTCCTCCCTACATGAACTATCGTTATCGAAAACTAAAGCCAAACTGGCATTAGTAGGGGACGGAACTGATTCAAGGTTGGAGTGCATTAACCTGGAGAAAAAAATTAAAGAAAAGAAAGCGATAAATCTCTAACAAAGACTGAATTGATTGTGATGCTTTTCTGTTGAAGCAGCCTTTAATATTAATACCAATAGACTCAGTTTTAGGGATTATAATAAAACGGATCGAACACAGTTTTGCATGCGTTACTCTATTTTAAATATTTTTAGTTATAATTTTAAAAAATACGTCTGAGTACGTTTAAAACGTTGAACCTAAAAAAAATAACATCGTCTTTACTTTAAAGGTAAAACGTGATACGTGAGGTGTCAGAAGACATCGAAAGACGTTCTTTTTCTTAAAGAGTCAGAAATAATATTTTTAACGTTTTTAAAAAGTAAAAAGTATAAACTTTTTTATTGTGTTTCTTCTCTATTTTTTAGTTTTTGCTTGTTCTTAAATTTATTCTTCATGGAAGAAGTGTTTTTGGTCATGCTTTATAATATTTTTAATTTATTTTATTTTTCAAGATATTTAAATTGTGAGGCTCATAATGTTTTCTTTTTAACATTTTTAGTTTTTCTATTTTAAAGAAATTCTCTCATTTATTCTCCTCCTTCATCCAATCCATTAGATTTTTTTAACCATTTTAGATAACGACACAATTGATTGAACCAATGTCTCTTTTTATTTAATAATTTATTTATAATAAAATTATTTTTTTTACTATTTTGACTTATTATTACTATTATTATTATTAAAATAACAAAAATAATTTTAAAAAATATTTTTACGTACTTAATAATTTAAACAAAATATCCCAATCACCTATTTAAAAAATATGAATTTATAAATTTCATGACCTTTCAACATTCAAATATTCATATTTTTTAAAATTCATTCACCATTTATTAAAAAAATAGACTAAATCATATTTACAACAAAGTATGTAACACTTTTTAATTATTTTTATTGGATTTATGGAATTTTTTAAACTTATTCCATCTGGTCATACTCAGGCTATGAGACATTAGATTTTTGTTATAAAATGGATAAATTACCTGATAAATTCGACGCTACCAACTGCAATGTTTGCCATGCGGTAGATAAGTGAATTCTTGGGTGATAGCGGTGAAAGCAAAAATATAGACAATGAGGCTAATGATTTAAAGTAGTTCGACTCCTAAAAAATCCCTACTTCCATTACCTTAATTTTCACACTAAAGATTTTCAAATTCACACCTATCCGGGAGTTAAAGAATTTTTTTTAAACAAACGAACAAATCGGGTTAGTGAGTTCAAGTCGATCTGGGATAAATTAAAGGTAAAAATATATTTTTTTGGAAAGGATAAAATTATTAGAAAATATATAAAAATAAATAAATATAGTATAGTATAGTTGATTTTTTGGAAACAATTTTAGAAAATTTATTTCGAAAGATTTACATTTTGAGATTAGTGACCAAAATATAAAAATTAAAAAATATTTTTTAAGTGATTGTTTTATAAAAAGGTCAAATCTTAAAATATTTGAGGAGTTATTTTTATAAATTTTAATATAAGACTTTTTTCCATAAAAGGATCTTTTAAAAAAGTTTTTAATAGAGTATAAATAGCAACATTTAATTGATTTTGTAATTAACAACTTAAACAGACTTTACAGAACTATTTTTTCTTCAAAGTCTTTCACTAATTTTATTCATCATCCAAACACATTTTTTCATCAAAATTTTCAGTTAACATCAATATTTCTTTAATGTTTTGTTTTTAAAAGGATAATTAATGATCTAGTAATAAAATCTAGTTGATTTTCCTTTATTTTCTTATAAAAAATTATCCAATTAAGGGGAAAAAGTTTAAATTAGAGGTAAGTTCGTCTTCTCCTCTAATTATATAGTTCTTTATTAAAATTTACAAGAATTTGATCTTTCATAAATGATTTCTAACTTGCTATTATGATTCAATCATTGAATATATTTTTAATTAGAGTTTAATTGATGTTTTGATTGATTTTCACTTTGGAATTCATTTGATGAGTTTTATGTCACGATTCGGGTTTTGAGACTTGGAGTCGGGTTAACTCGAGGTTGTGTGCCTCGTGTTTGGGCCTTGGGGATCTCGTTGAGCTTGAGGGTTGTAGTTAGGGTTTGGATGATGGCCCAAGGGTGTTTTGGTAAATGGATTATTGGGAGAAAAAGAGAAAGGAAAAAGTGATTTTCTACGTATGCAGAGGGGTGATATCACCACATCTTTATTGTCTTCTACATCCTCTTCTCTCATTTTCTCTCCTAAATCCATCCCAAAAGGTTGAGTTTTAAGAGCTTTCTTGTGGGAACCTCGTTTGGCTTGTTGAGGGAAGATTTTTCAGCTCTATGAGATCTTTCTTTCAAGGTAAGTTTGGATAAAAATGGTGATAGTTGGGTTTTTGGATGGGTGGTTTAAGGATGAATGTGAATGAGTTGGGATAGCTCTAAGTTGGTTAAGAGCTCGTTTTCAGCTTCTTAGAATCGTTCTAAACAAAATAGAAACAACTAAAAAAATCAAATGAATGGATGCTCTTTGTAAATCAAAATAACCTAAGAAATCCACAACACTAATGAAAAATGAAAATTATCCAAAAAGAACATATATTTATCACTTCTGAAAAGGATATATAAACATAAAACAAAAATAAAAAATGGGAGAAATTCATTAAAATTGGATCATATTCCATACTTTTAACAATCTGAAGTAAAACTCAAATTCCTAATTTAAATCCAAATAAAAAAACTAATATTATCAAATAAACAAGGTAACCATCTCTAAAAACCTTCCTCCAAATTCTAAGGAAGGAAAAGCGTACTAACCTTGTTGTTGCCTTTCCATTGATAAACCAATAAAAATATAAAAGTAGCACAGTTCAAGAAAACATCAAATGATATATATTCTTAATGATAAAGAAAAACTGATGTAGTCGAATTTTGAACCAAATCTTCGATGACCTATAAATAAAAGTAAAGATAATTTAGATCAATAAACACTAAATTTTAGCTCATAATTAACATTAGTAGTTATTAACTAACAATCAATTAAGAGATAAAACTAACAAGGTAATAAAATTTTTTGATCTTAACAGAAAATTCATGCATATATCATTTCTTGCAACTAACAATAAAAAAAACTTAACAACTTGATTTTAACAAATATTAATAAAAAATTTGAAGTAAAATTAGAAATATAAAAGTAAATATCATCTGAAATTCAAGACTCACTATCTTCATTGTATTGTGATGATGATAGAAGAATCGAATTAAGCTTCGTCTTGATTGGTGGGTAGGCTGTAAACGAACCGAACGAACACGAATGAGTGTGTGTTCATGTTCGTTCGTTTAACTTTAACCGAACAAACAAACGGTCATGAACATAAACGAACATAAATTTTTTTGTTCATGTTTGTTCGTTAAGGATTGTAGCTTGTTCATGTTCGATTATGTTCGTTCGTTTAAATGATAAACGAACTTAAATGAATGAACATAAACGAACGAACATAAAAGAACATAAACGAACGTAAATGAATGAATATAAATGAACATAAACGTACGTAAATGAACGAACATAAACGAACATAAACGAACGAACATAAATAACATATATAATATGCTAAATATTTAATATTTTGAATTAATTTGATTAATTCAACTAATCAACTGATTTTAAACTGAATTAGTCGATAATTAAAATTTTAAAAAAACTCTTAATTATTAGATAAAACCTAAAATTTAACTAATTAACTAGTTTTGGTTTGGTTTGATTCATTTACTCGGTTTAACAGAACAATAAACACCCCTAGTCTATAACAAGAAAGTTTTTTAATGAGTCATAAAATAAGACTTATCAACTCGAGTAACTCAAAATTTTTTGACTCGACTTACTTGATCTAATGTTCACCCTTGGATATATGTGAATAAATTCAAACGAACATAAAAGAACATAAATGAATGAACATAAACGAACGGACATAAATGAACATAAATGAACGAACATAAACGAACAGATTACCGAATGTTCACAAACATAAATGAACGAACGAGCCCTTTGTTCATGTTCGTTCGTTTAACTAAACGAACGAAAAATATTGTTCATGTTCGTTCGTTTAATAAATAAATAAACATAAATAAACTTCTCGCCGAACGGTTCATGAACGGTTCACCGAACGTTTGATTCATTTACAGCCCTATTGGTGGGTGGGTGGGTGGGTGGACAAAAGGTGCTAAATGTGTGTTACCTCTCGATGGATAAGTCTCTTGTGGGTGCAAAGGCATCGATGTTGTTGGACATATAGAAGGTTGCATGCCACAAAACCCTGGATAAAGTGGGGATGATACACAAAAGAATTAAAACCTAAAAAAATAATTAGTTGAAAACAAACTTTTAATTAATAATAATTATAATGATATATATATATATATGAATGAAATAGTGTTTTAAAACTTGTTTTTCCATTATAGTTTGCTTCGAAAAACATTTAGGAGTATCTTTGTTGTTGTGGTTAAAACTGTTGTTGTTGTTGTTGTGACATTAACATCGTCATTATTGCATCTTGGCGTTCTGTAACTTGCCTCAATTGTTCTTTCAATGCATCAATCTCTTGTTGTTGTTCTGGATTTTATGGTATGGACCTTTTTGAAGAACCAAAAGCTTGAGACATGATATAGTATATGAGAGCTGTAGACCAAACACCAAATACCCGACCCTTTGAGCTTACTCCATCAAAAATCTCTAAAAATATCTTATCTAGGTCAACTGATGCTGAAGATGACTCATCCGTACTTGCAGCCTCTTCAGTTGCTGTTAGTGTCTGCAAATACTTGTTCTACAAAGAAATGATAATTTATTATATTAAATAAAAATAATAATTTATTAAATTATGCTAGATATACTTTATAACCAGAGAATGATTTCACCAACCGAAGTAGTCCCATGGCAAGTGATTTTAAGTATATGTTTGTGATGTTATTCATTGGGTCTTGAACCTATACAAATTTGCTAGAAGTTAAATTTTTTGACATATTCACATATAGTTCATTTCAAGTAAAAAAAATATAACTTGACTTGCAAATCTGTTGAATCATCTTGAGAATTCAACATCAAATGTAGAGTCAATTTGTGCGTCGCTGAAATGAGGTTGACAACACCTCTGATAAGTTCTATACATTATGTTCAATTAAAGGTAAATCATTATTAATAAAAAAAATTAATTAACAATGGTATTTAGAGTTTAATGGTAACTATGATATGTACTCAATAAGTGGCTCCACCTCTCTACAATTTAATAATATGTAAGTGTGAGTTGCTATAATTTTTTCATCAGAAAAATATTTTTCATTCCCTTTTCCAATCGTCTATGCTTTATGTTGTGTAAAAATAGAAAGAATATCCGGATATTATCCATAATTGTTTGGTATGGGTCGCACATTAGAAGTATTTGATGGCTTGAAAAAGTAATAATGAAAGAATTTGGATCCTTACATCGTTTCATATAAATTAAAAATTGAACCTTAAACATGAGCTTTATTATCGATATAACCTTTTAACTTTCGAAAAACCTAAAATAAAAGGAAAGAAAAAGTTGTAATATAAATAAAAACGTTTATTCACTTCATAATAAAATTTTATAAATTAGATTGAAAATTACCTTTTAAATGAATAAATCTAACAATAATGCACTGGTCCATCAATCCTTGCTTCATATGCCGTATGTATCGGTAGGTAGGGGTGTTCAAAAATACTCGACCTGGTTGACCCGACCCAATTACCCGACTACCCGAACGTAAATCAGCGGGTATTTACCCAGAATTTTTTTGTCCGATTCGTGTACCTGGCCCGTCATTTTCCAGGTCGGGTCCGGGTCAAAAAATTAAAAAAATTTGGGTTCTCAGTTACTTTCGGGTACCTGGTTTCTATTTTTTAAAACTTTTATATTTTAAATATATTAATATATATTATGTAAAATAAATTTTATGCACTATTCCTATTTATAGGACGATGTTTCTCCATAATACAATAAAATTATTTTATTTTTTGCATTTTAGTTATAGTATTATTTTCATTATCTCATATTTTTTATGATAATAATAAAAATAGACAAATTGTTAATCAATAACTTTAAACTACATAAAAAATTCAGACTAAAATATTTTAATTTCTTTATCTATCTCATTCTTGCTTCGTTAAATTAATTATAAATTAAGATTTGAAATAAGATCCATAAGTGAAGTTAGTTAAGTAGCATAAACTATATTTTAATAATTAATAATTATAATTTAGGATAAATATTAAAATTATATATCAAACTTGGTCAAGTGTATATTGTGATACATGAATTTTAATTTAATAATATGTATGAAACTTTAATTTAATTTATATTTAAATAATAAGTTATGTAATTCAATTTTTTTAATTTATGTATTTTTATAATTGAATTTAAAATTTACAAAAGAATAAAAAATTAAATAACCGAGTACTTGATTACTTAAATTTTTGGGTACCCGAAAAACCCGGGTCAGGACATGGACCACATTTTCTATTACCCGAAACTTCGGGTACCCGGATTTGAATACCCCTATCAATAGGTGTTTCATTGAATCAAAAAAACTCGGATGAAAAAACCTTTCTAATTTGCACAAAATAACTGGGATATCCTTTTATAGTCTTTTCATGTTTGCCTCCTTGAATACAATTGATGTTAAGTCTTAAAAAAGGCTCAGTTCTGTCAATGCCTCCTAAATATTTATCGGTAATAGCTCTTGAAAAGCTATAGAAATTAACCTTTGCATGAAAACATGACAATCATGACTTTTCATTCCAAATAATTTTAATTTTTTTAAGTCAACACATTGACTGATATTGGATGCAAAATCATCAGAGAATTTTAAATTTTTTACCCAATCACATAACAGCTTTTGCCTTTGTTTGTCTAGCGTATAGCATACTTTTGGATATTTACCAAAACCATCTTGATTTGCTCTGGATTTCAAATCATCCATTGTCTTACTTTCAATATTCATTATTGTATTGAATATATTCTTAAAAATATTTTTCTCTACATGCATCACATCAATATTGACGAATTGAATTTGAAGACCAATATAGCTGATCTCAAAATATGCTACGTTTTTTTCCAATCACATAATTAAGCTAATTGATCATTAATTTCGATAACATCAAACTCAGTCACTTTCAAAAAAACCCAATAATCAATTTCGTTTAATATCTCGCTTCTAGACTTAATTGGCGGAGGATTATTTAGAACCTTTTTATCTTTTTTAAAAGTTGTAGAATTCCTTTTAAAATGATGATTATGAGATAAAAATTTATGATTATTATCAAACCAAGATGTTTCCCACCATGGTAAAGAGTAAATACTCCAGATTCCTTCATATAATATGGACAAACCGTTCTTTCAACTGTACTCCAACCCGACAACATGCCATACGCAAGAAAGTCATTGATAGTCCATAACAAGGAAGCACGAAGCAAAAAAAATTATTGGTTGATAAATTATATGTTAGCTCCCCTATGTACCATAAATGTATCAACTTAGTAATTAAAGATTGTAGAAATACATCTATATTATACTTTAGATTTCTGGGATCGGGCACAATTATTGTCAAAAACATAAACTCATCCTTCATGCACATAAAAGGAGGTAAATTGTATGGTGTTACTATAACCAGCCACAAAGAATATTATTGTCCAGATTGACCAAATGATTAAAAATCGTCTGCGCACAACCCAAATCTGACGTTACGAGTCTCATACGAAAATATTGGATGCTCTTGATCAAAATATTTTCAAACAAGAGAGTCAGATGGATAACACATGAGACTGACTTCATCAGTTTGATGCTTACTATGCCACTTCATATGCTTAGCAGTTACTTTTGAGGCATATAACCTTTGTAACCGAGGAGTTAAGGGGAAGTAATACATTTTCTGTATGCCTTTTTGTTATTAGATCTTTCGTCAGCATTATCCTTGTATCGAGGATGATCGTAAAATTTACATTTGCTCAATTCATAATCACAATCTTAGTAAATTATGCAACCATTTCTACAACAATAGATATTTTGAACCGATAAACCCATATCACGAACTAATTTTTTTATCTCATAAATGTTATTAGGCATGACATAATCCTTGGGCATTAACCTCTGCATTATCCGACCAAGGTCATCATAAAATGCATTAGGAATTTGATATTCTATTTTAAAGTGTATTAATTCAAAAATCATTGATAACTTCAACTCATTGCTACCAGACCATATCGGTTCAGAAGAAGCACCAAGTCTGTTGTACAATATTTGCATCAAACCAATCAATGCTCGATCATCTTCAACCATATATGTATTTAATTCAAGACCAGCAACTTCTACTTCACTGGATTCATAATTTTTACAACATGAATCATATGCATACTCTGGAATTGGAGTATTAGAACTTGTCATATGGTTGTAGTAACCAGTAAGAGAAAAATATGGCTCTTCATGATGCATCCAATTATAATAATGCGGAACAAACCCTTTAGTTATCACATGAACTTTAATCGTTTTTGAATCTCTAAAAGTTATATTTCTGTATTTAGGTCGATTACACGGACATTTAATATTTTCTCGATCCGCAAATCTAGGTTTACTTAGAGTAAATGTAATGAATTTCAGCAATGGTCGTTCAAAATCGGGATTAACAATGTGACCATTTATTAGCCTATCAATATTGTGCATCCAAGACCGATCCATACTTAATATCAAAACCTGTTTTTATACATATACGATATAGAACTTAGAAATTATTAAAATATGTTACATGCAAATAAGTTTTCTTTACGTTTTGATAATATTATATTTTAAAAATAAAATTCAACTTACCTCAACTCACAAATTAAGCAGAGAATTTCAGAGTTTTACAAAAAATAATATCAAAAATAAAATTTTAGAAATTATTTTTATAATAAATATAAAAATTAATACTTTCTTCAACTCTAATATTTAAGTTTGATATACAACCCCAAATATTATCATTATTATAAGAATTTATAAAATTATATTTATACTATGCTTAAAGAGAAATTTACATATTAAATTCTCAAATATTCTACTATATTCAATTGAATTTTTATGTCTAAATTATGATTGGTGGTCTAAAATATAAAATATCCTCAAGTTTTCTCTATATCCCATGAACCAAGCTATTTCTCTATCACATACTTCACTGGCAAAAAAATATTACAAGCTACAACATTAGGAAATAAGTATAGGTAAGTCTTCAAGTAAAAAAAAATTAATAACTTTAACATAATATAAAATAAAAATACTTATATAAACCAATTAAAACTCTAAAAATACATTCACCATAAAAAATTAAGAATCTGTAAAAAAAAATATAAGAAAAATATGTTATACAAATATATAATAAAAATAAAAAAATATTAAAAAAAAATACTAACATATGATTCTAGAGCCTCATACCTTATCTTTAAGTAATACTTGTGGTGTGGTACAAAAGGTGGTTAGTACAATTCTAAACAAACAAGTTTGAGATGTTGAAAAATATTTGTAGAAGAAAATGGTAAGAAAGGAGGTGAAAGAGATAAACAATATTGATGGAAAATTAACTGAGGAAGTAATAAATTTTTATTAAAATGTTTGTAGGTGATTTGGGGAGTTGAGGTAGTTAATATGTATTAAATATTGGTAGGTGGCTATTGAGAAAGGGAATTGGATGGTTGTTTTAGATTTATAAGATATTTTATTATTATTATTTTTATTATTTATTTTTGATGGAATAATAATTCTCTCACAAATCAAGTAGGTATATTTTTATTAAAATAAACATATTGTAACAGAATCTTTGTTTCGTCATAAACAAAAATAATATATTTTTATCAAACTTGTCAAAATTTTTGATGGAAAGAATATTCTGTTAGTATTTTTAAATATTGTGACGAAATAATTTATTTCTATCGGTAAATTATGACAGATTTAATTCTGTCAGAATATTTTCTTCGGTAATTTTAATTTTTTTGTAGTGATTTTTTGGGTAAACTACTGTACTAGTCACTTTCGTTTATCTTTAGTACACTTTTAATCATAGATTTTAAAAACAACCAGTAAGATCACTATCATTTTCAGGGTGTAAAATTTTGTTCACTCCAAGGTTAAATGTCCTTAAATATTGACAAAAAATAATCTGACATAATAAAAAATAATAAATTATTTAAATAGCCACTAAACTATTATTATACTTTTATTTCATCTTTAATTTATTTTAAAAATTTTAAACTTTAGGTTTTACCATCTTCCCAAAAGATCCCAATCATAACCCTTATCCCAAACCCAAAATCCCCACCCAGTCGACATATTTTTGTTTGATTATCCTGCAATGGTAACTGCCTCCCCTCATCAGAAACATACATAAACGCACACATAACTGGTGTGTGTCTGTGTATATGTGTATGTACATGCACAAACACACGAAAGCAATAAAGCTTTAAGTGCATCAGAAATATTATTGTATCTCAGATCCCTGCATGCAATATCCTTTCTTGAGATAATGCTACTAATTTATTGGAAATAAGAGAGAAGACGAGCAAAATATAGAAGTTGAGCGTAAGCTGGCTTACAAGATACTCAAGGCCTCGTATCCCTCATAAATGCTGGAGAACTTCCATTAGATAAACCGCTTATTCTCCTATAAGTGCATCATGTTAGAATGTTGCTGTTACAGTCCAAGTTATAGAAAAAATCTTAAAAAATACGCAGACACTCTCAACTCTGTCAGAGAAGTAAGATTGAAAAATGTTGAAGGTATTGGACCTTCAAAAGAGTTCCTTTGAAATCTTCTAAAATCAAACAATAAATGTTAATCCTCATTTAGTTCTTTCTATGTTATATGTTTATTTTCCTTGCTAGCAACTGCTCCCTAAGACAGCTTACAGAATCTGCATTGAAAATGGAACATTAAGCAATATACAAGAACTTACAGTTGCTGCAGCAGCAAACAGTAGCCAAGCTCGGATGACAAAGGACCGGAGAAGTTATTAGTACCAATGGCACTGCAATGTAAAAAATTACATCAATAAATAGATTGTACAACTGAAGTACTTTATTGATTTAGTTTACATCGGTATAGTACAGTGAATATGAGAAGATAAACCCTAAAATGTCAAACGGAGGAAACCAGAACTTGCCAAAATACGTCAACGGGGCGGAGATTTTGAGGTTTCGTTTAAAAAGCAAAAACCGAAAAGAACCACTCTCAACTTTGATTCACCCTCGTTGCTTCAAGGGCCCAAAGATTATCATCCGAAGAATGTGGCATAGGATGACCGAATTTCGAAGGTAACCACCCAAAAACCCCTCATTTTTCATCTTTTTCTTTAAGTATGTATGCAATAAACGAAGAAGATATACCTTTAAAAGGATTCCTTTTCTGATTACTCTCGGGTTCTCCAAATAGAGTTATATTTTGGTTTAGTTTTTTTAAGGCACAAACATAGTTTTAACCCTTAATGTTTATAATTTTTATTGTTTTGGCTCTTATTCTTTTTTTGGATAAATTTAGCCCTTAACTTATATCTTTTTGACAAATAACTTATTTTTTAACTATCATGATAACTGCACCGTTAAAAATCTAACAATGATGACATGTTATATGATCTGATAATATATTTTAAATAACATGACATCTAACCTATCAAATACATATACATAATATAATTTTACCCGGGCCTAAGTGAAAGTGAAGTGGTGGGCCTACCCATCCCAACCAGGGGTATGCTGGGATTCGCGAAGAGCAGCACCTTACGATGTTCATGACCAATCGGATCCTGACGTACCAGTAGGTACCAGAGGAGATCGCTATGATCGTTACTGTATCCGTATCGAAGAGATGCGACAAAGTGTTCGGATCATTGTGCAATGTCTTAATCAAATGCCTAGTGGCATGATCAAAGCCGATGATCGTAAGCTATGTCCTCCATCACGATGTCGAATGAAACTATCCATGGAATCGTGCGCTTAAAATTCGAATAAAATAATTAAAAATTAATTAATTCTAAAAAAATGCTACTAAACATTTTCAACCCTAACTACGATAGAATCAAAATCCTATCTTAAGTAAAATAATTAAAATTCAAATAAAATATTAATTATTAATTAATTCTAAAATAAAATGCTACTAAACATTATCCACCCTAACTACGATAGAATAAAAATCATATCTTAATTTTTTAAGATATGATTTTTATTCTATCATAGTTAGTTAGGGTGGAGAATGTTTTAATATTTTATTTTAAAATTAATTAATTTTTAATATTTTATTTGAATTTAATTTTTTTTTATATTGGAATAAAATTATATATATTTGATAGGTTAGATGTCATGTTATTTAAAATATATTATCATATCATATGACATGTTATCATTGTTAGATTTTTAACGGTGCAATTATCATGATAGTTAAAAAATAAACTAATTGTAAAAAATATATAGGTTAAGGGTTAAATTTATCAAAAAAAAAAGAATAGGACCAAAACGATAAAAAAAATTATCTTTATGCCTTTTTTTTAAATACCTTCAGAAATTATATTAGAATAAAGAAAATTACATAAAAATCCTGTTGGTTCTACTATTGTTGTTTTAATTCATGCAATTCTCTGAAAAAATGTATACTTGTCGGCTATTACTCTAGGAAAAATATTGTATATATGATCTCGGCATATTTGCATTTATGGTATTTTTGTGCATGTTTTATATAAACATTTTTTTTGTTTGTATTTTTTTTAATAAGTTACTAGTGATTGCAGTAGTATCTGTTCTAAAATATAATCTCCATCATTTGACGTTGATCGCTCAATCACTTTGTTGGCATCGCTGGTGCTCGAACCTGTGACCTATAAGAACAATAATCGTTCCTTTAACCACTTGAGCTAGAGGGCTCGTGCTTTGGTTTGCATATTCAATACGTCCGGAGAGGGAGATCATTACAAAGGTGCCGACATGGCGATGGGACTATCCTGATAAGTTGACAAATGTGCATGTACGGAAGGATTAATAGGTGAATCTTGTTTATCATGTCATCCATAATTTAAATAATCAAAATCGTTCATCTTTAAATAACTCTTTAATAACTATCATCTACTAATCAAAGTCGTTTTTGAGATTTTAGTGGTCCAGGGATAAATCTAAAATTATGCTTCTTAACAACAAATATTAAAAAAATATAAAAATAAATTAATTTATTTTAAAATTATTTTTATTACACTTAATAATTATCAAATGAAAAACATCAAAAAATTTTATTAAACACCGAACAACTTACACAAAATAACTTTTACGAGTATTTTTTCGCATAAATATTATATAATAAAAATTATAAAAAAAAAATATAGAATGATAGTACTTGAGTTTTTATCGTTGAAGCTTTACTTTAAACTTATTTATAACATATTAACAGTAAATCTCATAAACCATAATCTTCTTGATAATCGAATAAAAAATTATAAATAATAAAAAATTGTGAGAAAATAACAAAAGAAAAAGGTGAGGTGATGAAAAATTGAGATTTAAAGAACAAGAACAACGAAAATATTATATATATTTTAATTTTTATTTTTAATTTAAAATTAAAAAAACTATTATTATAATTTTAATTATAATCCTATAATATACACTAATATCTAGAGTAATTAAATACAAATAAATTTATTAATTAAATATAAAATCTATCAATTTCTTAACGATACTTTTTAAAATATATTTAATAATATAATAATAAAATTATAATTAAACTTAAATAAATAATTAAAGTAAATGGGCTCATTTTGATTTTAAGTTGCTTAGAAATTATTATTATACTTTAATTGCTCTTAGTATTTAACATAATTTAACGATAAAAAATTTAATTTTAATTAATTTTAATAATAACAATTATTTTAATTCAATTGATTAGTGAACCTGTTATGTTGAAGCCTAGGGCTGTCGTCCGTGCTGTCTAGGAGACGGCTCTGTCACTGAATTATATGTAAAAAAAATAATTTATTTTAAAAAAATTGAAATAAATAAATCGTTAAAATTATAAATGATATGGTGAACAAATATCATTTAATAATTTTTGATATGTACGAAACACAAGATTCGAAGAGCCGTCGGAGGCTCTAGAAGATTCTATATCCCTTGTTCTTGACTATTAAAGAAAGCCTTGATCTAACGATTAAACACTGAAAAAAAAAAAGATGACATTAGAGTTTCGTTATTACAATTGGTCAGATAATATTCTGCTCATTAGTGGGCTGTTTGTAATTATTTACTTTGGGGGTTTTAGTTGTAAAAAATTGGGCTCTTCTATTTTAATTGTTGTAGGCTTTTTATTTAAATTTAATAACAATAGTATTAATAATATATAATATTATATTATAATAACAAATACTAAATAATAATACTAACAACAATAATTATTAATAATTATGATAATAAATCTGGTGAGAATAATTAAGATAACTATAGAAATAATATTGATTAATAATAATAGTAATAATAATAATAATAATAATTCTTTAAATGAAATTGATAATAAGGTTAAGTAAGAAATAATAGTAGTAATAACGGAAAATAAAAGTATTTGTTTGTTTTATAATTATAATATTACTTCAAACCTATTATTATATTAATTAAACAAAAAAATGAGTTAATAACTCTAAGTTAAGGGTGCGCATTCGGTTAATTCGATCGGTAGTCGAACCGAATTAACTGAAATTTTTAAAATCTTTATCGTTAACCGAACTGAATTAACTTTAACTGAATTAACCAAACCGAAATTATTTCGGTTAAATAACCAAATTAACCAAAAAATATTATAAATTTTAGTTAAATTATATAATAAGTCACTGAATTATATTAAATAATTTTTTAGTCATTAAACTTTTATTTTATATTAATTTAATATAAAATTTAGTGTCATTTTATAATATAAAATTAATGATATTTTATAATTTCTAAAAGTTAAATGACTAAAAAAATATATATATATAATATATAATATTTAATATATAATAATTTTGGTTAATTTAATTAATTAATCAATTTCGAACCGAATTAATCGATAATCGAATTTTTAAAAAATTAATCGATAATCGAACTTATCAAAAATTAACTGATCGTATTAACTGAAATAATTTCGATTCGATCGGTTAATTCGAATAAAACCAAATAATATACACTCCTACTCTAAATAAAATTAATGATTAAATGTATTTGTAAACTAAAGAAACCAAAAACACGTTATGCGAAACTTATTTGTGGAAGAACGAAAGAACTTACAGAAAAAAATTCCTCTACACTCGTAAAAGTTTAACTATAAAATTTAGCGCTAAATTCATATGGTTGTGTTTGAAGTTTAAATTTAACCATTCGATTACTTAAATTTAAAATTCATACAATTGGCTTTGATTTTTTTAATTTTTATAAATTAAATCTTTAAATTTTTATAATTTGTGTCCTGCCTGAATTTTTAAAATTTTATAATTTATTACCACCCAAAACATATTTTGATATGTTCCATCCTTATAAATATTTATAGATCCACCACTAATTTGATGATGAAGTTGGATGCTTAAAGGTTAAGGGACCAACTTAGAGTAAGACATTGACGATAAAATTAAATTGTTTAAAAGTTTAAAGACAAACTTAAAATAAAAGACATATAATACGATTAACTCATAAAATAATAGGATACATTAAGAAGACTCGAATATATTAATGATGAATTTACTAAGAACTCACAATGGGTAAGTGTCCACTTTGATATTTAAAATTTTTAGTGTTAAACTTTTTATTTATTGTGTCCACCTAACTTTGAGATTTTATATTTATCCATTTATGTAAAAACCGTGTTGTTAATATATGTTATCGCAAATAATATTTTTTTCTTAACTTGCCGCGATATATATTAAACTGTAATTTTTATAATAAGTATTCCTAAATTAAAATGAGTAATCTTTTATATTCTTAAATTAAATTCATTTTTGACACTTTTAGTTTTTGTAATCTCATATGTAGGATCATTGGATTAATTTTTTTAAAAATAATTAACATTTTTTTGGAAAAATCTAAACCTAAAAACTATATAGAATTATAAAAATGAATAATATATATCCATTTTTTAAATTACATGTAATTTATTTTTTATACTAAAATTTGCTTAACCTAAAAATCATCACCCATTCTATTTTCCCCCCGTTAAGACCCTTCTTTAGATTCAAATATTTATATATACATGGATAAGATTAAATTATATAATGTTTTAAATTTTTTAGATCGTTGAATGACTGAAATTAATGAGTTAGATTAACTTATTACTTTTTTTTAAGTTGTAATTTTCGTATTTTTTATCGTTAATCTCATCCATCTATTTTACTTTTATGGTTGTCATAGATTAGTGTAAAACTCTTTAAGTTTTAAATTGTCATATATATGTGTAATTGTACCATATATTGGCAGTAAAAATATTTTATTTCTACAAGTGTCTTAATTTTAGGGGTTATGAATTTAATTTAGGATTTATAATATAAGGGTTTACACTTATTTAATTAAAATTTAAAGATTGTGGTTTAAATTTAAGAGTTATAAATAAAACCTAAATCTTGAAAATATTATCTTAAACTCTAAATTCTAAACTCATAAACTATAAACTCTAAATTAAATCACTTATCTCTCTAAAATTAAGCTGACAAATGTTTTGTTTCTTTCCGTTGCCTACAAGGACAAATTAGAACTCCCGGAACCCTACAACAAAATAACAGAGATACAACATCAAAGACAAAACAGCTTACACGGAAAACTACGATGTGAATCCAAAAATTCCAAATCCTATTCAGTGTACCGGCAAAGGCAAATCCAACTGCATTGATGTGAAATATTCAGACAACCATTCTATTTCCATGTGAATGTTTTGCTTTGATTCTCTATATAAGGAGAAGAGTTGTATAATTCATATGCATCTCCACCAAGACTTACCTGAAGCAAACAATCAAACAAACAGTCGTCAATGGTTTTCCCAAGAAATTGCAGCATGCTATTCTTCCTTGTAATAGCCGTTTGCATCCCACACATCATGTGTCGTAGCCTGCCCGAGGCATCGTTGTCTGAGAGGCACGAGCAATGGATGGCTAAATATGGGCGAGTCTATAAGAATGATGTAGAGAAGGAAATGAGATTCAAGATATTCAAAAGAAATGTGGAGTTTATAGAGTCATTTAATTCCGCAGGTGGCCACTCTTACAAGCTAGGCGTCAATGAGTTTGCAGATCAAACCAACGATGAGTTTAGGGCCTACAGGAATGGATACTTAAGGCCCCTGGGACTAACAACAAGAAAACATACATCATTTAGGTACGAGAATGTCACAAGTTTGCCTGCTAGCATAGACTGGAGGAAAAAGGAGCTGTTACGCCCATCAAGGACCAAGCACAATGCGGTAAGCAATATGTAACTGTTCGAGCATAACCCTAAATCTAGTTTCATAAAACAAAGTTATGAAAAAACTCAATCAAAACACAGGTAGTTGCTGGGCATTTTCGGCTATTGCAGCAACGGAAGGAATTCACAAACTAAGTACAGGGCATCTAATTTCCTTGTCTGAGCAAGAACTGGTTGATTGTGATAAAGGTGTGGATCAGGGATGCGAAGGAGGTGAAATGGAAGATGCATTTAAGTTCATAATCAACAATCATGGCATCGCATCCGAAGCCACTTACCCTTACAAGGGAGATGACGGGACTTGCAACAAATCAAAGGAGGCTTCCCATGCAGCTACAATTACTGGCTATGAGGTTGTTCCTGCTAATAATGAGCAGGCATTACAGAAGGCTGTTGCAAACCAACCAGTATCAGTGTCCATTGATGCCGGAGATTTTTCCTTTCAATTCTACTCGAGTGGAATTTTCACTGGACCTTGCGGAACTGATCTAGACCATGGTGTTACAGCTGTTGGATATGGTTCTGAAGATGACACTGATTATTGGCTCATCAAGAACTCGTGGGGTACAGGATGGGGTGAAGAAGGATATATCAGGATGCAGCGAAACATCAAGGATAAAGAAGGTCTTTGTGGCATAGCCATGGACTCTTCCTACCCAACAGTCTAAATGCTTAAATTTCAATAAATAGAAATAACCATTTACAACCAGCATATCCACCCCTTTGATCCCTTATTCGCATATAAAGACGAAAATCGATTGTCTTAAAAGTTGCATGAAAAATACAACAGTTCCTTGTACAATTACTTCTATTAAGATATTGCTTTTATGTTGAGTTCCTCAATGAAATTCGCAAAGAAAATCACACCTAATGTCTGAAAAGCATGAGGAACATTCCATAAGCAGGAACAAGTCAAACTTAAATGGCTTCTGAAATCTGTTAAGAAAATACTCAATTAGAGAACCTTCTCGCTCAGTTCTGTACCTACTTAGTAATAGCTTAGCAGATTTAATGTCACGACCCAAGTTTTGAGACTCGGAGTCGGGTTAACCCAAGGTTGTGGTCTTCGTATTTAGACCTTGAGATTGTTGTTGGGCTTAAAGGTTTATAGTGAGCTTGGGTTAGGATGATGAGTTAGGGTAGAATAGTAATTGGCAAAATGGGGGTTTGGGGAAAGGTAAAGATGATTCATTTTCTGCATGGTGCAAAGAATGATCTCACTCCCTCTTTATTGTCTCCCTCACTCATTTCTCCATCTATTTTCACTCTAAACTCATCACCAAAGGTTGAATCTTGAGTGTTAGAGTGTGGAATTCCGCTTTGTGTCTAGAGGGAAGTTTGTTCAGCCTTGAAGGATCTTTCTAGCAAGGTAAGTTTGTTAAGAAATGGTGGAGGTAAGGTTTTTCGTGAGGGTTTGAGGTAAGAACGGGTATGGGTTTTAGGACGGTTTTAGTGCGATTAAAGGGGTGTTTTAGCTTCCTTAAATCACCTAGATAGAGTAGTACTGTTTTGGTCATCTTCTTTGTAATTGGAGAGCAAGAAGAGCCATCAAGGTGCTTGGGCAAGGAGAAGAATTTGAGAGCTTGTTGTGGAGCTTCTTCAGCTCGTTTTGGGAGGTTGGTACACTTCCAAATTCTTTGTATTTCATGTGCTTCATCATTCTTAGCATGCTTGATTGATTGTGTGATGGTTTGGATAGGATAGAGCCTTTGCATGCTTTAATGGTTACTTGAATTATAGTTGATGATAATTGGTAAAAATGGTTAGAAACTCACTTAAACTACTTCAATAATGTGTAGGGACGTTTTTGGATTGATTGGTGTAGTTTTGGATAAGGTTCTTAAGTTTTCTAATTTGTAGACCTGCATTTTTGTGTAGGGGTATTGATACCATAGAGAGGAAAAGATAGGCTTTTAGGAAGGCATTTCGGAACGTCTACCCCGTGTATCGAAACAAAGAACTCCAATAGATTTTTGTTTCGATACCCCTTGGTGGGTGTTTCGATACCCAGAATTCCAATAGCATTTTGTTCGATACCACTTCTGAGTGTATCAAAATGGGGTCTGTATCAATACCCTATATAGGTTTATCAATACAGGTTAGTCCCTCTTGGTCTTAAATCATTGCTATAGCGTATCAAAACACAAGGGAAGCATTTCGATACTTAATGCGTTTTGATACCCTTATACAGGCGTATCGATACACTTGGATAATCTGCCCAAGTTTTTAAGGGTCGAGTTTGGGAGTTTCATATTTTATTATAGAGGTTCGTATGTGTTGTTTAAATCATATAATGACTAATGGAACTTGGAATTGATAATTAATGACATTGATATGAGGAATTATGCTTGCATGCTTGGTTTGGCTTGGTTGTGGTATTGGTTGATAAGAGATTTTAGGTGGATCACCTTGTTTTTGTTGAGTCTTTGTTTGATGATATCTGGATACCAGTGAGTGATAGTGTTGCAAAACAATGAAGGTCATCCAATGTGAGATTTTGGATAAAATACCAAAAGTCATCCGATATGCGATTTCGGGTGATGAGTTTGCTCGATGTGAAATTCTGAGCCTCACTCGATGCGAGATTCCGAGTGAAAACTTGATACGAGAATTCGAGTATATTATCTCGATGTGATATTCTAAACAACCCGATATGAGATTCTGGGCCATGAGAGTTCCCTAGTGTTGGGTTAGCAGTGAGCCTTACTTTTAATTTGTTTACTTTATGCTTTGGTTGGATTGCCCATATCATATCATCATATTCTTATCTTGTGTGTTATAGTTATGATTCACTTGAAAGCACAGTCGATAGGTTGTGTACCCACTGAGTTTTCGTAGCTCAGCGTTTTAGAATTTGTTTCCATACGTATGTAGGTAGACGACGATCGTGTGGATATGGTGGAGCACCATCATCGTAGGATATCAAAATTGACCGGTTGGTAGAGTAAAGTTGCAAGATTATTGGGCTATGTATTCGTAAGATCCTTTTTGTAATTGCAACTCTATTTCATTTAAATCGTTAAGGTCAAATATTTTGATAAAATTGTATTTGGAGCTCTATTAATACTTTTGGATTTGCTAAATTGCTTTTGATATTAAATATCGTTTTAAATTTTATATCGTATTTGATGGTACACATTGTTTTGATTTGAGTAATTTTATGGACATGAGTTGGATTTGAGGCCCTAATATGGCACTTGGGTTCGGGGGTGTTACATTTAAGATCTTGATCTTCCTTGCATGAAACCAAGACTATCACAATTAAAAAGATCACCATCATTTCCAATCTAAGAAGCATGGGTATGTTGATTCATGGATGTCCCGCATACCAGATATATTTCCGATACAGATACGTTATGGTTACAATGAAGGGATGTACCAAGAACGTCTGAAATTAGTGGGGTATGGCTGAAAATCATTTGGATTCTTTTGGATACCGGAGGGAACATTTCGGGGATAACATTTGTGCTAAATACGCATACCCAATGTAGAAATCCCGAGTTAGAACGCCTCTAACAAGTGAAAATTTGGGAGGGGGAGGGAGTGTTTGAAGAACATGAATAATGTAAGCTTTTGTTTACTTTTATTAATTAATATTTTCTAAGAGTGGGACCCAATAAAATGTTTTTTAATAAAAAATATTACTTCTTTTGACTATTACAAACTTATAAGAATTTTAGGGGCCTTTTTAGAGAAATGTCGAGTTTTACGTAAATAATTAGGTATGTAAGATACACTGTCTTATAATTGGGGATCAACGGTAAAGCTACTTTAACTTGAAGATGCCATTTTCATGTTGAGTCGTTTTGAATTTTCTTTTTTTAATAAAATTTAAATTTTCATAAATACATCACTTGTTGGTGTCTTCTTGAGTCAAATTACAAAATTTAAATCGTGAATCAACAACTATAATAATTGGTTGGTCAACTATGTTAGCGAATAAAGATGACTCAACAAGATGCTACGAGCAAATAGCGTGTAGGTTTGCAATATTCCTAATAGGGCTCTATTTGCCAGTGGAAACATCTCTCTATGACGCCATCTACAGGTAGTGATATATTTCATAATAATAAAACAAAATAAGTTTAAATTAGAAAAGTTTAAAAACTTTAATATGAATCGCAAATATAAAAATTTACACAATTAATATAAAAAAAGTTTAAATTAAAAAAAGTTGTAGCATTAATATGAAAATTCTAAATAGATAAAAAAACATCATATTTTTTCTTCCTCGGTAGCTCTTGTCTATGCAGGGAAGATGTCTAGTCATACTGTTGTGGGGGTTAAGTAATCCTTCATGACGATTAGGGGTCCTCCAAATCTTGCTCTTATTTGTTTGTTTAATCATCTAAAAACCGCATAGAAGTTGTATCACATACATATCTTTAATACATAACGGAGTGGAAAAGAGAGGAGTAGGCATATATGGAGGTAGTTGTTGAAACACACTCACTACAATTGATATAATAATTGTGCGTTATGAATCTAGCATCTAGGATCCGTACAATGTTCTCTCTCATGGATCATCATCATAATATGTTCCTTATACACGCCCTAAGGGTATTCCTAATGCTGATCAATCCGTAGGATTAGTTACTGGCGGCGGCTGGTACTCCAAATGCGTAGATGAATCAGCTTCATACTGATATGAACACCTACGCTCTGTATGACATTTCTAACTCACTTCTATAGGCACCAAGAATAGATTTTTGTTGTTGTTAAACCATTCTGTATATTCCAAATTGTTCTAAAAATCATCTTCAAGAAGTCTTCACATTATTTTGCACATATAAATTCTAATTGTTCCAACGAGCAATAAAACTTTCTTTCTTGCACCCCCAATTATCATCAAATCTATTTTTTTTCTCTTGTGTGAATATCAATGAGATCAATCATAGGCCAAGAACGAGTTGATGATACTAGAACTCTCGTAGGACTCTATCAGCGCACTAGAACCTAACCATCGAAAAATGGATCAACGGTACAATTATACCCCCAAATGTAGTATCCTCCCACACATATTAGGGTACGTAAAACTGTATATCCTCATCATCATACGATATCTAAGTGAACTATCAAAAAATAATATTAATTATTAGTCCTTAAATTATACATTATTTTATTGAGAATTACTCATTAATTGATTGTTATAAGTTGCTAATTTGGGTATTTTAGTTCATTTTCGAAGCAAGATCGTAAGATCAAGAAATATTTTTAAAACTGATGAAATCGTGCAACATTTGATTCTCTGAAATCATAGCTGGATTAGTGTCCATGAATCTGGACATGAAAGTCTAACCTAGTGTCTACTCAACAACTGCTAGAAGATGACGTTAATAACTTCTAGAAGATAAACATTAGTGACAACAGAGAAATCAAATCTGATTTAAAATTAAATTTGAATATTTTGAGGAGTATAAATACCCCATAGGTATAAGCCTCAAAATCCATATCATTCTCATATTTCATTATAATTGTTTCAAGTTTTTTAGTTTTTAATAAAATTCTCTTCTTTTATTCTTTTTCTTTTAAAATGCCAAGCATGATTTTTATCATAATTATGTGTTGAGTTGATCAATCTTTGGAAGATGGCCAAGAGGGGGGTGAATTGACAATTAAAAAATTGGTGGAGGAATTTTTGGTAAAAGTATGAAATTTAAGGACAAGCGATTTATAGTGGTTCAAGCTTCGAACAAGCTTTACATCCACTACCTTAGCTCCCACTAAGGATTTTGAAACCAATTCACTAATTGAATTCGACCTTTTTCTCAGTTCAAGGGATAACCATTACAATTCAAATCAATCCTTCTACCCAAGAATTGATTCAACCTCACAAAATGATACAAAGAAAATAAAGGCAAAAGAATGATCTCTCACAAGACAAATGTTGGCCAAAATACAAATAAACTCTCCCCAAACTCAGATTACAAATGATCAAAGTGAAAATACAAGAGTTGGGAGCAATGATATGCAATTAAGTGCTTTGAGTTGGATTTGTGTGCTTGGATGTTGCTTGAGGTTCAAAAATTGTTAATGCTGTTGAAAATGCTTCATTTTATACCTCTTATTGATTTCTAAACGTTGTGGTTGTTGGGAATGTAAATAAGGCCATTGAGACTTCATCTACCATTCATAAATGCACTCTGTAGTAGGTGGTATCGAAACACGAGCTACTTGTTTCAAAACAGACCAAATTAGAAAGAGCTGTTGTGTATTTAATAGAGAGGGTATCGATACATGCTTCGATACCTTTATGAAACTGTAAAGTTGGGTATCGAACCATGTTTCGGAACAAGCTAACTACCAATCAAAAATTAACTTCCGCTAACGATCGACTCATTTAATGCTAAAATAGTCATTGGGGATTAAGGGGTGTATTGATACCAGTATCGATACTTGGAGTCAATTTCTAAAAAAATAATTAAAGTATTTGAAGTGGTTCGATACATGGTTCGAAAAAAATATTGGCAGTGAAGAAAAGGTACCAAACCCTGTTTTGATACTTGTTCTTGATCTCAAGAACAAGGCTTTAAAAACCCAGGTGTATCGATACCTGTTCTTAGGGTATCGATACCCTCGTATGAAAAATACTTAGAATTTTATTTTAAAGTTCTTGGTTTGACTTGAAAACAAATATTTGACTTAAATACTTAAAAATTTATTACAAGATAGTCCTTATAATTAATTGTTATATCAAAATCAAATTTAGTTTCAAAATCTCCCCCTTTTTGATATAAAAAAACCATTGAAAAAATTTTAAGTTTAAATCAAGATTTTTTAAATTCCAAGACTTTGAAAAACTTTTTTAAAACTTTTAAAGGACTCCCCCTTAATATATGCATAACTTTGAATTTTAAAAGTGGGTGGTTTCCTAACTTAAAAAATATAATATTTCTCCCCCTTTTTGTTAGATCAATATCAATGGAAAATAATAATAAATAAAAAGCAATTATAGCATCATAAACATAATCCATAGCATAAGATACTTAAAACCAAATCCAATATAATAAATTCAAAGTATAAGAAAATAACAAAGTGCATAAGTTCTAATATGAATGCAACATAATGCTTAAAGAAGCATAATTAGTCCCAAATGCCAATAGCAAAACATAATATAGAGCTAAGATCACTAATCGCCCATCTCATCATCATCATCATCATGTTCTTCGTCTTCTTCGTCTTCCTCTTCTTCTTCATTTTCTTCATTGTCATCTTCATCTTTCTCATCAAGCTTTTGGCTATAGCGGAGAACCTCAATGGAGATGCGCATAGCAAGGCCTTGAGTCTCTAAGCCCGTCAATCGAGTACTCATAGAGTCAAAACTCGATCGAAATTGAGTGAACATAGAGTCAAGTCTTCCATCCATGGAATCCAAGCGAGTACTCAAAGTACCAAAATGATCATTCAAGGTATCAAATTGAGCATCAAAATTGTCGAATCTCGTAGTGAGAAAAGCCATCAGATCGACATTCGAAGCAACTTGAGCAAGAGGCTCGAGATCAATGGGAGGAGGAGGAGGAGGAGGAGATGCACCATGAATCCATTCACCATTTGAAACATATTGGAAGTGGGCACGGTTTAAAGATGTTTCACCAATAAGCTCCTTAAGAGATCCCACTTTGTCGAAAGAGCAATCAATTTCCAAATACAAAAAGATAGAGCTAAGAATGCATGCATATGGAAGAGATTGGACAAGTGGGGTAGCACGGTTTGGGACATGCCAAACTGATGCGTATGGTATAAGCGTAAATTGAGTGCAAGTGTACACGTCGTCAAGTAATAAAATGATAAATATATCGTGTATCGTCTCTACAGGGATTAGTATACTTAATATGTTTCCTGTTGTTCCCTTGCTCCTGAAAAGAAAGTAAAAGCACAAATGAGTTGATTTGTTTAACTAACTAAATAATTAAATAACAAAACATAAAATAAAAGGTTGAGAACGATTATAGAGAAAGTGGGTAGGATCTAGTTGCGTCAATTAGTGGATTCAATTGATCTTCTTCTTGTCCAATGCAATCACACAATACTGCTTCGACAGTACTGCAGATACAGCCTCGATAGTCTTGGTGTTCTCTACCGCGACAATCTCTTGCTCTTGGGCAGAGGCATCAAAGTTCAACAAAGTGTCCGTAAGTGACTCCGCTCATCTCTAAGTCAGAATGTTGTTGATGACCAGTCCTTGACGATACCTCTCGACGTAAATCAATGATAACCACCAACCAATCCAACACTTCTTTTAGCTGTTGAAACTCTTAACCTATCTCTAGGTCGAGTTAGTGTCTACAACACCGTACTTATCCCTTTCATGAATCTACACCTCTCGATGCTAGATAAAAAGATTACTTGCAAACTTCCCTCTCGAGCTTGAATGCAAGAACAAAGAATGACAATAGGATAAGCAAACTTTGATATTATTATTGTATAAGAACAAAGATACGAGAATTAATCTTTTCTTACTAATATCGACAACCTTCACCTATCCCTAAGAAGTTTAGAACATATTATCGTTAAGTACAATTCTTAGGGAGAAGAATTTCTCTAAAAATCGTCTCTCCTAAATAATATGGCCGGCTAGGGTATTTATATTCTTAACCTTGGGTAAACCTTTCCTAAATAGACTTCAACTTGAAGTAGGGAACAAGTCTTCTTCAAGGAATCTGATATTTTCAAGTTTGTCGCCTTCTAGAAGGGTTTTCCCGCTTGGTCTTTGAATTGGGCTTTTAGCGCGCTAGCCTGGTCCAATTGATGTGCTGCATCTTCCAGAATGTTCTCTATATTTTTATCTTTCATCGCACCTCCATTGTTGGTGCTTCCACACTGGATTCTGCCGCGGCCTTGTCTTCTGTCTCGGCCATAACACTGCTTTTCTGCCGCTTCGACTCTGGATATTCTTGTATGTACATAATATGTAATAATATCTGTATTCTCTATAAATATTGACTTTGTAAGTAATGATAACGAAATATCCAATATTTACGCAAAGAGTTCATAATTCGGTTCAAGTGGGTGTATATTAGATACTTAAAGTACCATGAGAAGGGTAGTAAATAATTGCCTTTTAGGCACTCATCACAAACGATGTCCGAGAAAACAATTTGAGAAAGATTGGGTTGAATATCGTCACGAAAACATCTGATCCAATAACTACCCACTTGATGAATACGAGAATACATACCATTCGATGGACGAATCCACCAAGAGATGATAAGATGAAGAAAATAATCGTGCACGTCAAGAGTTGTGACGAATCCGGTGAAATAGCCAAGAGATGTTTCATCGGTGTTACTCTCATCCTCCAGGCCAAACACATCAACAAAAGTAGAGACATTAATTTGGAAAAGTTTGCCCATAAGAAAAGATTCAATAGCCACTACCTTTGTCTTGTCCGTAGAGTCAAAAACACACTTGGCATTAATGTAAAAGATAAGGAAAAAAGTGTGGAAAAACTTACCGGAGTGTGTAAGAAATCTCAAAAACTTCCAATCAACGAGAAGTTTAAAGTACTTGAATCGGAACTTGGGTGAATTCATGAATTGAACATCCACACAACGTTCCTTTTTGAGAGGAAGATGGCGAAAAAGATTGAATAGATCAGCCTTACGAGTTGTATCTAAACATTGTGTAAAAACCTCTTGGATATCAACACGAGAGGCACGAGATGATGAAGATGAACCGGCCTCGGTACGAGATCGTTTCTTCGGTGCCATAATCTAGAGATTATACAAATTTTGGATTAGTTTCATAAAAACATGTATACTCTAACAATCGAATTCAATCCTATTAGTTAATCCAATAGTTCAAGGTATTTGAAAATTTTGAAAAATTCTTGAAAAAACATTAAAAACAGATACGAGAAAAGTAATTTATATTCGAACGAAAAACCTTTTGATTTTGAAATTTTTTTGTAGGATTATGAAAACCCATACAATAAGCATTCAATATTTGTTCAAAATCTAAATTTTAACAACCTAAAATTATACGAAAATAAGGTTTTTCGAAAATTACCTTGATTATGGATGATGAAGAATTTGTGGACTGTAAAACACCAATTGATGATATTGTGTAGGGCTTGATGAGTAGAAGAAAATCCCTCAAAGAAATCATTTATTTTTATGTTAAAATGGACAAATTTGAGAGGATTTTAAAGGGTGTCCGACTAGGGTTTTGAGTTTAAGTTTGGGAAGTGTTTTTATGTAACTAAAATTAGGTTTGGAGTGATTTAAAGCAATTTGCGTCCTCGTGTATCAATACCGATATCAAAACAGCCTGTTTCGATGCTTGTACCGATACCTTGTTATCGAACCATGGTTCGATACCTGTTCTTCCCAAAAGATTCCCAGATAAATAGGTATCAAAACAGGTGTTAGCTGTATCGATACCACTGAGCTGTGCTTTGCAGTTTAGGCTTATAAAAGTACTAGAAATGAGTCTCTAAATCCCCTAAAGTCATGCAAATGATGTTATGACATGATTAAGATGCATGAACAAGTTCATACTCCCCCTAGCAACATGCATAGAAGAACAAGATGTTAACTAACAATAGCATGATTTCAATCAAGATTCAAGCAAAGTTTTGCATGAAAACAACACTTAAGAGTTTAAGATAGGCTAGTTAAACCTAACTCTCTCCTAAAGGTCCAAAAGCGCTCTTTTTCTAAAGGTTTAGTAAAAATATCCGCTAATTGGTTTAAGGTCTCAACAAACTCTAAAACAACATCATTTTTAGACACATGATCTCTAATAAAGTGGTGTCTAATTTCTATGTGTTTGGTTCTAGAGTGTTGAATGAGGTTCTTGGTAAGACATATGACACTAGTATTGTCACACTTAAGAGGTATGGTTTCTACCTTAATGTCATAATCTAAGAGTTGTTGTTTCATCCATAACACTTGAGCACAACAACTCCCTAAAGATATGTACTCCGCTTCGATGGTAGATAGAGCTACACTATTTTGTTTCTTAGAGAACCAAGATATGAGCATACTACTTAGGAATTGACAAGTTCCAGAAGTATTTTTTCTATCTATCTTACAACCTCCATAATCCGCATCCGAATAAGCATGTAAATCAAAGGATGAAACTTTAGGATACCAAAGACCTAAGCAAGTTGTATCTCTAAGGTACCTAAAAAATTTTCTTATTGGCTACTAAGTATGATTCTCTAGGACTAGCTTGAAACCTAGCACACAAGCAAACACTAAACATGATATCCGGTCTACTTGCGGTGAGGTAAAGAAAAGAACCTATCATGGATCTATACAATTTAGAATCAACACACTTACCTCCTTCATCCTTGTCAAGCTTAGTAGATGAGCTCATAGGAGTGGCTTAAGGCTTTACATTCTCCAAGCCAAACTTCTTGAGCATGTCCTTTATATACTTAGCTTGATTGATGAAGGTACCATCCTTCTTTTGCTTAATTTGGAGTCCCAAAAAGAATAAGAGCTCCCCCATCATGCTCATCTCGAATTCACCTTGCATTAGCTTAGAAAATTCTTGATAATAACATTCATTAGTATATCCAAAAATTATATCATTAACATAAATTTGAACTACTAAGATGTCATTTTTAAACCTTTTTTATAAAAAATGTAGTATCCACCTTCCCTTTTTCAAAGCCCTTTTCAATCAAAAAGTTTGAAAGCCTTTCATACCAAGCTCTAGGGGCTTGTTAAAACCATATAAAGCTTTAGTTAATTTAAAAACATAGTTTGAAAATTTTGGATCTTCAAAACCCGATGGTTATTCAACATAAACTTCTTCATTTATAAAACTATTTAAAAAAACACTTTTGACATCCATTTGAAAAAGCTTGAAATCATGATAACATGCAAATGCAAGTAGCATCCTAATGGCTTCTATTCTAGCTACGGGTGCATAGGTTTTAACGAAATCTATCCCTTCTTCTTGAGTATAATCTTGAGCAACTAATCTAGCCTTATTTCTCACAATGTTACCACTCTCATCTAGTTTGTTTCTAAAAACCCATTTAATTCCTATAGTAGATTTATTACTAGGTCTATCAACTAAAGCCCATACATTGCTTCTCTCAAATTGATTTAACTCTTCTTGCATAGCCAATATCTAAAAATTATCATCTAAAGCTTCATTAATATTCTTAGGCTCTATGCATGAGATAAAAACAATATAGTTCATTAATCTAAGAGAAGAACGAGTAGTTACCCCCTTGGATAGATCACCCAAGATTTTACCACTTTTGATATAGTTGAACTCCCTTGGGTAGCTCACTTCCCTTTCTTCAAGCTTTACATCTCCTAAAGCTTTTATTGGAGGATCTTGTGTTTCCTCATTGGTTGGAATCTCATCCACCTTTGATGCTTGTCCATCATCAATGGTTTCAATGATTTCTACATCATCATCATCACAAGAATCCTTCCTAGGAAGGAGGTTATCATCGAAAACCACATGTATAGACTTTTCTACAACTAAGGTTCTTTTGTTGAAAACTCTATAAGCCTTTGAATTTAAAGAGTATCCAAGAAAAATAGCTTCATCACTTTTTACATCAAATTTACCTAAATTGTCTTTTTCGTTATTTAAAACAAAACACTTGCACCAAAAAGGGTGAAAATAACTAATGTTAAGCTTTTTGGATTTTAAAATCTCATAAGGAGATTTCTTTAAAATTGGCCTAATAATTACTCGATTTATAATATAACAAGAAGTGTTTGTGGCTTCCGCCCAAAAATACTTAGGTAAATTGTTTTTACACAGCATGATCCTAGCCATTTCTTCCAAAGTTCTATTTTTCCTTTCAACTACTCTATTTTGTTGAGGAGTGCGAGGAGTCGGAAAATTATGGATAATCCTATTTTCATTATAAAAATTCTCAAAACCTAAATTTTTAAATTCGGTTCCATGATCACTTCTAATATGAGAAATTCTTTGATCAAGATCATTTTGAGAAATATTTGAAAATATGATGAACTTTTCTAAGGCTTCATCTTTTGTACTTAAAAATAGAATCTATGTGTATCTAGAGTAATCATCAACAATGAAAAATACATATGATTTTCTACCCAAGCTAGTAGTCCTAATAGGTTCAAAAAGATCCATATGGATCAATTGTAATACTCTACTAGTTGAAACATCATTAATGGACTTAAAAGAAACTCTCTTTTGTTTACCCTTAGTACATGCATCATAAATTTTGTCTAAAGAAAACTTAAGCTTGGGTAAACCTCTAACTAGATTTTGGGAGGCTAGTTTCTCTAAAACACTTATGCTAGCATGACCTAGTTTTCTATGCCATAACCATGCATCATTTTCATCACTAGCAACTAAGCATGCATGAAAAATGTTTATGTCATCTAGATGCACCATATAAATATTTCTTATGCGATGACCTATGAGCATTGTTTTATTGGATTCTATGTCTATTATTTTGCAACCACTTTTATCAAAAGACACATAGAAACCCTTATCACATAATTGACTAATACTCAACAAATTATGCTTAAGACCATTAACAAGCAAGACATTTTCAATTAAAATAGAGGAGTGATTACCAATAGAGTCAATACCTTCAATTTGGCCTTTGGAGTTGTAACCAAATGTCACTACTCCACCCTTTTTGAGCTCTAACTCCTTAAATCGTCCCTTGTCTCCGGTCATATGCTTTGAGCATTCATTATCAAGGTATCACATATTTTGACTTGAAGCTTTGGCCTTGAAACAATGCTCAACCTACAAACAAAGATTTAGTTTTTGACTTTTGGTACCCAAACCATTTTGGGTCCATGAGAGTTAGTCCCTAAAAGCTTGGTTCCCTTGGGAATCCAAGAAGCAATGGCATTCAAATTATTAGAAACAATGAGTTCCTTAGGAACCCAAACACTTCTAATTTTTCTATGTCTAAAATACCTTTGAAAATTTCTTTGTTTATGGTTTTGAAACCTCTTTTTCTCATGGTTGGGTTTTGAAGAGCTTCCTTTTTCACAAGTAGAACTACCAACCACTTTGATTTGTTCCTTAAGCTTATTCACCACTTTGTGGTGATTCTCACTCAAGCTAAAAATAAGGTTGTTTAAATCAATATTTTCTTTTTGAAAAATTTTAATTCATCATTCAAATCAATAACCTTTTCTTCAAAATCCAAAATAGTTTTTGTCAAAGAATCATTTTTCATTTCTAAATCGGAAATAGTTTTCTTGCTTTTCAAAATTGATTCTTTAAATTTCAAAACCAACTCATCATAAACATCTTGCAATTCATCATATGCATCATATAATTCATCATAAGAAAGATCATTGCAAGAGAATTCAAGGGTTACCTTAGGCTCATCAAAAGCCATGAGACACAAGTTGGTCATTTCATTTTCTTCATCGGATGATGACTCCTCATCACTCTATGTAGCAACATGAGCTTTTTGCTTTTTCTTGTTCTTCTCAAAACCTTTCTTTTTGTATAGAGGGCAATCAGTCCTAATGTGATCGAGCTTCTTGCATTCATAACAAATAAAATTTGATCTTTTTCCTCTTCTTTGCTCTTTGATTTGAAGTCCTTCTTTCGTTGGAATCTCCTATTCCTATTTGTCCTCATGAGCCTAGTGAATCTTTTGGCTACCATAGCCAACTCTTCAAGTTTATCTTCTTCACTAGTGTCTATCTCTTCTTATGACATTGAGAATTTAAGAGCAATTTCTTGCTTCTTCTTCTCAACCTCTCTCTTTTTAATATTCACATCTTCCTTCTTTTTATCTTCTTCTCTTCCTTTCTTCATGATCTCAAAGGAGAGAAGAGATACCACAAGAGCATCAAATTTGAGAGTCTTAAGGTCCTTGGCTTCAATAATGGTCGTTATCTTGCTATCCCAAGACTCGGGAAGAGAATAGATGAGCTTTCGAGTGAGTTTCTCTTTCGGAATGATCTCATCAAAACCCTTGAGACCATGACAATCACCGAGAATCTATCGAACATTTTGGTGATGTCTCCATCCGGCTCCATCTTGAAGTTCTCATAATTTAGATTGAGAAGACCAATCTTCGTTTCCTTGACGTCATTGGTGCCCTCATATGTAGTCTCCAAAGAGTCCCAAACTTCTTTGGCACTTGTACATGAAGACATCTTGGAGTAGATGTCGGGGCTTAGAGCACAAAAGAGGATGTGCAAGGCTTTATCGTCAGTGGACATCCTTCTCCTCTCTTCGTCGGTCATCTTGTTCCTCTTCTTTGGCACTTGCCGATCTTCTTCTTGCTTCATAGGAATTGAGGGTCCATCTTTGATTATATCCCAAAGGACATAATCATTGGAGTTAATGAATAGCCTCATCCTATTCTTCTAAAAGGGGTAGTTATCCCTATTGAAGAAGGGTAGCTTGGTGATGGAATGTGACTCGTTCCATGAACCGGTGGTAGAAGCCATTTGATTCTTCTTGTAGATGTGATCAACACTTCTTAGATCTTCTTTAGTAGATGTGAATCTCTTCAAATATTAGGCTCTGATACCAATAGTTGAGTTGATCGATCTTTGGAAGATGACCAAGAGGGGGTGAATTGACAATTAAAAATTGGTGGGGGAATTTTCAGTAAAAGTATAAAATTTAAGGACAAGCGATTTATAGTGGTTCAAGCTTCGAACAAGCTTTACATCTACTACCTTAGCTCCCACTAAGGATTTTGAAACCAATTCACTAATTGAATTTGACCTTTTTTTTGGTTCAGGGAATAATCGTTAAAATTCGAATCAATCCTTCTACCCAAGAATTGGTTCAACCTTACAAGATAATACAAAGAAAATAAAGGCAAAAGAATGATCTCTCACAAGACAAATGTTGGCTAAAATACAAACAAACTCTCCCCAAACTCAGATTACAAATGATCAAAGTGAAAAGACAAGAGTTGAGAGCAATGATATGCAATTAAGTCCTTTGAGTTGGATTTGTGTGCTTGGATGTTGCTTGAGGTTCAAAATTTGTTAATGCTGTTGAAAATGCTTCATTTTATACCTTATCATTGATTTCTAAACGTTGTGGTTGTTGGGAATATAAATAAGGCCATTGAGACTTCATCTACCATTCATAAATTCACTCTGCAGCAGGTGGTATCGAAACACGAGCTACTTGTTTCGAAACAGACCAAAGTAGGAAGAGCTGTTATGCATTTAATAGAGGGAGTATCGATACATGCTTCGATACCTTTATGAAACTATAAGATTGGGTGTCGAACCATATTTCGGAAAAATCTAACCATCAATCAAAAATTAACTATCACCAACGGTCTACTCATTTAATGCTAAAATAGCCGTCGTAGATTAAAGGGTGTATCAATACTAGTATCGATACCTGGAGTCAATTTCTAAAAAAATATTTAAAGTCTTTGAAGTGGTTCAATACATGGTTCGAAACAGATGTTGGCAGTCTATCGAACCCTGTTTCGATACTTGTTCTTGATCTCAAGAACAAGGCTTTAAAAAACTAGGTGTATTGATACCTGTTCTTGGGGTATTGATACCCTCATATGAAAAATACTTAGAATTTTATTTCAAAGTTCTTGGTTTAACTTAAAAGAAAATATTTGACTTAAATACTTAAAAATTTATTACAAAATAGTCCTTATAATTAATTGTTATATCAAAATCAAATTACATCATGCTTAGTTAATTTTCTTTTAAGAAAAAGGCTATAACAATGACTAGATTCTATTGGGAAGATTGAAAAATGATTTTAAAAATTTTGGGATCTTTTTCAATTCTCTAAGGTTTGATTTGTCAACCAAAACAATTTCAAAACCAAAGATTAACACTGGTCAAGATGTTGTTTCAGTTAAAGTCTCGAACCGACACCGAAAACAAAATTCAATATTGAGAAATAGAAAAAAGTGTACAATTTATTTTAATTTATTTGTTTTTAGTGGATTTCTCCTATTTTATTTTATTGTTTTTCCTTTGCTAAAAAGATAGATTTAGTGTATACGTAGCATATATATAATATAATTATTCCAAGCTTGTTCACGAGCTTTTCGAGCCGAGCTTGGGTAGGCTCGACACGGTTTGTTAAAGTCTCAAACCGAATCCAAGTCTAAGTCGAACTCACTCGAGCCGAGCTTTGACCGAGCCAAGCCCGAGTAGCTTGTGTGTCGGTCAGGCTCATTATCACACCTATATGCGGGTATTTTACCAACCGTAGAATTGATTTTTCCGACATATTTTTTTGAAATATTTTAACTTAATTATATAGTAAGATATTGTATTAATGGTCAGATATTTGTTCAAGGAATATATTCGAATATATATTAAATTTATTTGGATACAATACTAATGAACTTAATTTTGGAATATATTATTTTTAATTATTCTTGAATATAAAATCCCTATAAATTAGGGGTGTGCATAATTAATTATAATTGTTAACCCGTATAATCATTATATTTCATAGGTTAATTAATCAAACCGTTAAAACTGAACAGTTTTGGTTAACCAAACTGTTAAAAATGATGATTAATGGTTATAGTTATAAATTTTGCTAATAGTTAACCTATAAAAATTAATTTAATATTATATTAATAAATTATAAAAAATAAATTTTGTCAAACAAATTATTTTATTATTTTATTAAAAACATCTTAAATATAATAAAAAAATAATATAAATATTATCTTATAAAATTATCCCTTAAACTAGGAAGGTAAAATTTGACGAACCAAAAACACATTATACGAAGTTTATTTGTTTGGAAGAATGAAAGAACTTGCAGAAAAGGAAAAAAGGCACGGTAGTTTGGTTAAAAGATGTACATATGATTAAACTATGAAATTTAGCACTAAAATCATATTCTTATGTTTGAAGTTTGAATTTAATTATTAACTATCAAATGCACGAGCCTTCTAACTCAAGTAGTTAAATAAATGGTTGATGTTTTTAGAGTTTACGAGTTCAAACACCAGCGATGCCAACAGAGTGATTAAGCGATTAATGTCAAATGATAAAGACTCGAATATATTACTGATGGATATACAAAAGGCTCACGATCGGTAAATGTCTACTTTGATATTTGAATTTTTAAATGTTAATTAAGTATTTTATTTATTGATTCTGTCCTAACCTCGAGATTAAACTATTTTTGTTAATATACGTAATCTCGAACTATTTTTTTTCTAAATCTGCAACTAAATATATTAAACCGTAGCTTTTATAATATATATTCTTAAATTAAAATGAGTAAAATTTTTATATTCTTAAATTTAATTCATTTTTTACACTTTTAGTTTTTTTTAATTACATATTTAGGATCATTGGATTCATTTTTAAACTTAATTAACATTTTTTAAAATTTTATAAAGAAATTAAACCCAATATATAATTATAAAAATAAAATATACAGCCCTAATTTAAATTTCATGTAATTTATTTTTTATCCTAAAATTTGCTTAACTAATACATTATCCTTTCTATTTTTTCGTTAAGACCCTTATTTGGGTTCAAAATATTCTGTCAATTTCTATTATTGTTTTACTTCATGTTATATATATGGGTAATAACATATAAAAATATTTTTATTTTTACAATTTAGTTTAAGGTTCATAATGCAGGGGTTATGTTAATTTGCTTAGAATTTAAGGATTGAGATTTGAATTTAGAATTTAGGGTCTAAATTTAAGGGTTATAGGTAAAAATTTAAATCTTAAACATATTACATTAAATTATAAACTCTAAACCCTAGATCAGATATCTAACCCATAAAATTAGAAAATTTTTGGAAACAATATATTTTCACAGTAAGTGCATCATATAGTCTCTCTATTTAATTATCCTAGGAGGGATTCAAAAAAGGGTAAAATTTAAATTCACATTGATAACGTCCGATATTTAACAATAACGATTAAGAACGACAATAACGATCCGTTACTTCTGTTATTGTACCGTTATTTCAAAAACTCTCATATTAAGTTGTCCGAATTTTAAAAAAACTTCACAACCGCGGCTCCTACAACAATCGCGATAACAACCGTTATATCTACAATCACGATATGCGACCGAAAACAATTTTTAAATCCCTGAACCTGAATATTTCATCATATGCCATTGTATATATTTAATCTAAGTTCATCGCATCTATATATATCCCAAGATTACACCTGGAATGGTCCTTGCACAGTGGTCACCAATTGGTTTCCCCAGGGTCATAGGCAGAGTTTATCGTAACTCAAACTTTAAATGTGAAACATCTGGACAAGACCCATCAAATGTTTTTTTTCTTTCCGTTCCCTACAAGGACAAATTAGAACTCCCGGAACCCTACAACAAAATAAAAGAGGTACAACATCAAAGGAAGAACAGCTTGCACGGAAAACTACAATATGAATACAAAAATTCCAAATCCTATTTGTCAACAGGAATCTATATATTAAATAATAAAATATATAATAATTAATAAAATTTATAAATAATAATTAATATAATAATTAATAAAATAAATAAATAATAATAATATTATTAAAAAAAAAAAAACCCGAAAAATCTAAAACGGAAAACATGGGATCATGGGAAGAGTTTTTGTTTGAGTTGTTGAGTACTTTTAGGGATTAAGATAGTTTGATTTAAGTGGGTTTGTTGAATCGAATCCCTTTAAATAGGGATTCGATCGACAGTGAAGAAAAGAAAAAGATCTGGAGCAAGGATCAACGGTGGAGACTGGAATTTGAGGAGCAGTTTTTGAGCACTTGGAATCAGAGGTAAGACCGCTTTCGTTCTTTGTTTCATCTGGTGTTTGTTTGCTTTTCGGTTAAATTTGGGACTGGGTGGAGTAGTTAATAAGAATCGAATGTTTAAGGGGATGCCTTGATCGGTTTTGAGGTGTTGTTTACTTGGTTTTGATGAGTTTAGGGTTTTGAATAGGGTAAGTTTTGAAGGATTAGGGGTTTAGATTTAGGATTTTGGGGGGGTTCGATGTTTTTAGGTGAATTTAGGGTTTTCCGGCGGTCGGACGATGGAGCTGGCAGTGGCCTGAACTCCGGTGCGGTGGTCGGCGAACTCATCGAAGCGGTGCCAGGCGGTGGTTGTTTGGATTGGACGACGGCATGCGCGGCGAAGGATGGCCGTGTTCTTCATGAACATGAAGAACATTCATCATGTTCTTGGCTAATGGCCTAGTTTGATCCAAAAAATCCCTGTTTTCTGGGTTACAAAGTGTTTGCTTCAGAGAATCCTTGGGTTTAGTGAGTCAGGCCGAGTTGGTCTCGGTTCAAATGGCCGAGCCAACTCGGCATCGAGTGGTTTTGTCACTTGATGAAACGGTGCCGTTTTGGCAGCCGGGTTGAGCGGGTTGGATCTGGGTTAACCCGGATCCGCGTCTTTTTTAATTAAATAGGGTAATCTGCTTCCTAGGTCCCCCTAGGTTTAAACAGTTTTGCAATTTAGTCCCCCAAACCCCCAATTAGGTCCCTAGGACTTTAGTTTTCACCCAATTAGGTCCCTAAGCCTCTAGATTAGACCCCCTAGGATTAAATTAATTAATTTTAGACTTAATTAGGGTAAAAAATTAATTTTAAAACTTAAAATTTATTAATTAAGTTCTAAATTAGGGTTAAATTTAATTTTTAAGATACTTTAAAATTAATTTAACTTAGTTAGATCTAATTTAGGATTAATTTGACTCCTAAAATTTAGAAATTAGACTTTAATTAGGTTTAATTTAATTCTTAAAATTTTGGAAATAATTATTTTAATTTTAATTAATTTCTAAAAATAAGTTTTAAAATTAACTAAATTAAGTCTAGTCGAGCCTTTAAAACCTTAAAACACTCACCAAATTAGACCTTAATTAGGATTATTTAATTCTTTAATTTAGGAAATGATTTAAATTAATTACAATTAATTTCTAAAAGATAAGATCTAAAACTACTTAGGTCTAATTAGCTCAAATTTCACCAATTAAACTTTAATTAGGTTAATTAAAAATTTAGAAATTATTTTAATTAAGACTCTTAATTAATTTTAATTTTCTAAGATAAGATTTAAAAATAAACATAATTGAATTTAGTCCAACCCTTAGAACTTAAAATTCGCCAAGTAAGATTTAAATTAGGTTTTAATTAAAATTTGAAGTTAGGAAAATTTAATTAATTAATTTAATTAAAAAATCCTGAACTTTAAAATTAATTACACTTAATTGTATCTAAATCATCTTTTGAGGTTTGTATTCTAGTCTCTTTTTATCTTTACCAATGCAAGTTTCTTTTGTACTCATTCATGATGAAAATTTTTGATGTAATTTTGTACTCTCACGATTCTAATAAAAAATATCAAGTTCCTTTTTATCTTATTTGTTAATTTTATTATGTTTTTGCATGGCATATTTTAGGTAGATCACCTAATAAACATTTTTATTAATTAATTTAGAGCCCTCTAGGACTAGTCACTTAAATTAATTAATTAATTTAATTAGGGAGATCATTTAGTAACATAACATTGGAATCTTATATCTCGGATACACTAAAGAGGTTGGTGTTTTGACGTACCATGATACTGACCTAGAGAGTGTACCTTGGTATCGAATTTATGTGCTATTAAAACCTAGAATTTTGACAAAACAACTTAGGTTTAGAATTAAATAAAATTAATAGGTAAGCAACTAGCGACATTAGTAAGTTAGGCTTTAAACACTTAATTAATAGAGCCTTTTTAGGGTTAGAACTTAAAATGAACAAGATAAAGCGGTCATGCATTTTATTTTAACCTTTTGAGGCAAAAATTACATTTCTTTGAATTTGGGTGAGGTTTCCTATCTAGAGGACATCTCGTTCAACCCAAGTTTAAAGGTGATGTAATTTCTAAATCAAAAGGATATCCTCAATTCAAATAATATTTGATTAACAATGGAGAATTAAATTAATATCTATCTTTAAAGTATCAAAATGCCACGTAATTTTTTCCAAGATACCGATTTTTTGGGTGTTTGTAAGGGCTGTCCTTACACGTAACCGACTCTCGAACCCAATATTTTTTAAAACGAATCTCCGGTTTGTTTTATGGTGTCTGGCCTACCAAAGTGTCCGGTGGCGACTCCAAGTCAATTTTTAAAATTAAATTATATATTTTTTCCTAAAATTTGGATTTTTTTCAAGATTAAAAGCGATAAAGTTTGTATTTTTCAAAATTAATCACCAGGCTATTTTTCACCTAAAGTTACGTTTTTTAAGAGGTCGCGACAGCTTGGCGACTCCGCTGAGGACTTAAAAATTATTTTTGTGAGTCAGGCCTAACTTTTTTAAATTTTATGTGGCATTTCGGTATTTTGAAGATAGATATTAATTTAATTTTTATTGTTAAGTGAATATTATTTGAATGAGGATAACTTTTTACTTTCGTGAAATATCTTGTCATTCATGCATAAGCTCTCGACCCGAGCTTTTACCCTTAAGTGGGAGTTAGATATTATCCAACGTGATTCTCTCCAGCTCCGAGTTTTGGATTTTTATCTGCTTCTGGTATACTAACCTTACGCATCGTGGGGTCTTCACCTCCATTGTAAGGTACATATACCACCGAATCGATGTCTTATCGTTTTAGTAGACGATAACGACAGTTCGGGAACCCAGTGTCTAGACCAAAAACTGCATATAGAGTAAAAACCTACCCCTTCTAGAGCCAGACAGGAACCATAAGATAAGGCGGTATGCTACCGAAATGCCGTCAAACTTAAGATTTCTCTGTTAACATGCTCTATGGTTATTTTACACAATTTAGCATGCTCTCTGGTTATTTTTACGCGATTTAGCATGCTCTCTGATTATTTTACGTAATTTAGCCTGTTCTCTGGTTATTTTTCTTTGTTTTTTTTACTGCTCTATGATTATTTTTCAACCTCTTTATTATTTTATTTTATATTTATATTTATCCTACTAACACATTTCCTTTTTGTTTTCGTTTTTTGGTCCTTTTATGCATTTTCTTTTTACTTGGCATATCATTTGCATGGGTATTAATTTGAAAAACAGTAAAGTTAGAAATGTCCAAAAATGTCAGAAGGGATCATTATAGGCGAAGATAATACGGAATTCTGGACATGGTCTGAGTCAGTTCAGCACGAGAAAGATGATAGTTTACCATCAGGGAGTGTCTCAACACTGATAGAGTATGTCAGGATTAGCACGAATCAAAGTCCTTGTCTCTCCGAAGTCCAAGAGATCTGGGAACATTGGAGTGATGGCATGAAAGATCAGTTCAAGAAGGAGTTTGGGGACATTGCTTTGTTAGTGAAGGTCCCTATTGATAGACACCTAATGAGGGCGATGACGCAGTTCTAGAATCTCGCCTACAATTTTTTTACCTTTGGGAAGATCGACATGACGCCTACACTAGAGGAGTATGAAGTTCTGATCAACTGTCCAGTGATAAAGAGCGATAGGATATATGTGAAGTCCAACAACACTTCAGGGTTCACGAAGAAATTGATGCATATTACCGGTAAAGATAAAGAGTTTGGGGACCAAAAGGTAACGGGTCATGACCATAAAGACGTGAGCGAGGAAAGACAGAGAGTGAGTTGGAAGGTTTTCAAGGATTTGATAGCCGCAAGCAGCGAAGAGCCCACCAAAGTAAGAAGGATGTACGCCCTTTGCATCTATGGGTTGGTGCTATTTCCCAGAACTCTCGAGCACATAGATCCATCCACTGTTGGTTTGTTCGAGAGGTTATCCAAAGGCGTAAATCTGATTCCTGCCATACTTGCCGAGACCTATAGATCACTCACCGCATGCAAGAGGGACGGTGAAGGAAGATTTTGGGGTTGTGCACAGCTATTGGAGGTATGGTTCAGAGGCCACCGTTGGAGCTCTCCGTATAACGCCTTAAGGTTCAGGACTACTTACTCACCCATCGAAGAGCACTTAAAGAGATGTGTTTTGGAGAAGAAGACCGAAATTCAATGGAGCGATCTTTTCCGGGATTTAACAGATTCGAACATCGTTTGGAAAGCGTGCTGGTTGAATAAGGGGATGACTTTTCGGTATCGGTGCAGAGATAGCGATTGGATCCTATTAGCGGGTATATGGGGTGGAACGGCTTACTGCCATTGTTAGTTTCAAGGCAGTTTGGATCGAGACAGTTCATACCAGCCACAGCGGGGATGGCCAGTTTCAGTTTTTCACACCGAAGCGAAGGGTACAAATCCAAGATAGCTCAGATTGTAAAAGATTGGGATTCGCCTAGGAGAGTTCAGCCTTATCGAGAGTTCGAGGTCATGGCCCGATATGACGAGTAGAGAGAACAAAGGGTGAACGATGGAGTTTTTCAAGGAATGCCAAGGAATGTGGGACCGTCGTCAAGCAAAGTAACCTTAGAAGCGCCATCAGCTTTAGAGAAGCTCAAGGAGGATCGGGACTTGGATTTTTAGAGACAAGAGAAGAGGATTTACGAACTTACACAAGAGTTGAACTTCACAAAGTACCATGTACAGACTCATGAGAGGAAAGAGAAAGAGATGGCACTTCAGATCAAAAGGTTGCGTCGAGATTTGAGAGAGACACAAGAAGTATCTGAGGGGAGTAAAAGGAAATATCTGAGGACAGATAAAAATAGGAGCATCGGGGATAGTTCTAACCGCTTGGACAAGGCGTTAAGGGAAAATGAGGAATAAAAGAGGCTTTATGAAAGGAAATGCCGTGAAGCAAGAGAAGCAAGTTCCAAAGCTAGGAAGACATTAGATAAAGAGCAAACGAAGAACCGTGAGTTGACAACTCAGGTAACACAGTTAGAAGAACTGATGGCCAAGTATCACAACGAAGACAAGGCCAAGATGGAAGAGGAAAAGGAGGGGCTTCAACAAAGGATTGTCTCGCTCGAGGGCCAAGTACAAGAGTTGCAAGAGAAGTTAGTCGACTTCGAAGGATCTTTGTGTCAAAATGCCAGAGGAGCATGGAAGATAAAGTATGAAGCAGCACAACACACGATCCAGAGTCAGAACAGTGAGTTGATCAACTTTAAGGGACAAGTCAGAAGTATTGCGTCTTACGTACAGATATTGTCGAGAGAAGCTACAACCCTTCTAGACCAGCCAAACGTCGAGCAAGTGCATGGAGAAACCATCGTCCGCCTGCTACATGAGTTGACCAATTTAGGGATTAGGGTCAACAGTTTTCTGTAGATTATCTTTAATTTGTAGTGAATCCTTTTTGAACAGATGGATGTTTTTAAGAGATTGTTTTTCGAATTTAATACCCTCTTGCATTCATGCATTCATGCATTTATTCATCACGTGAATTATATATTAAAATAAAGTTTAATAATAAAGGTTTTATGGCAGTGAATTTTAAAAATAGCAAACATACTATACACGTACTCGACGCGTTCGCGCACCAAGAGACTAGCAATAGAGGAAAGACTACAGAGACCAGAGGATCATCATGCCGAATTTGCAAATCGCTTAGATACGATAGAAAATGGCATGAAAGATGGCTTCACCAAAATTCAGACTGATATTATCAGTCAGATAGCCGCTCTATTGGGCCCGAAGCAGGATGAGAAAGGCAAAGCATCGATGAAAGGGGCAGATGAAGCTGAAGGACAAGCAGATACGATAACTCACAAAAGGGGGCAACCGGAAGTGCATTCAGTCTCATGGAGAGTGCAGCTTAACGTAGTAGGGGCATCCACGAGTCACCCCGTGGAAGTTAATGACTTTACCCCGAATGTCGATGAAGTCCCGGATCTCAACTTCGTGAGTGAAGTGGAGAAGATGCGGCAAGACATGGAGAAGAAATATGCTGATCACTTCAAAGCAATCGAAGCAAAGATCCAAGAAATCCAAGCCCAAGGGTCGGCCGATAAAAGCATCGATGCATTCGATCTCAGCTTAGTTTCTGATTTGGTCCTGCCGCCAAAGTTTAAAATGCCTGATTTCGAGAAGTACGACAGGATGTCGTGTCCAAGCGTCCACATGAAGATGCATTTTCGGAAGATGACCGCTTTTAGCAAGGATAAGAAGCTGTTGATCCATTGCTTTCAGGATAGTCTGACGGGTTCTACTATTCGATGGTACACATAACTCATTCGAGAGAGTATAAAGTCATGGAAGGACCTATATCACGCCTTCATGGAAAATTAAAAGCATGTGACGGAGATGAGACCCACTAGAGTTATGTTACAACAGATGTGGCAAAAGTCTAACGAAACATTTCAACAATATGCCCATAGGTGGAGAGATCTGGCCTCTCAGGTGCAACCTCCGTTGATTGAGCAAGAGATGACTCACATGTTTGTAGAGACATTAAAGGGGCCGATGTATGATCGTCTGTTCACAAGCACATCTATGCAGAGCTTCTCTCAAATAGTTGCTACCGGAGAGTTGGTGGAAGCAGCTATCAAAAGTGGGAGAATTGAAGGATCTGACATCTCTAAGAAGAACTTTAAAAAGAAAGACAATGAGGTAAATAACGTTGTCGTGTATGAACCCCCAAGGAATGTGACAAGTTCTAAACCCGGGTTAGGAGCAGGTGGCTCGCAGGGCTCGAACAAGAAAGAATAAAAATGGGAGAGGCCGACTTTCTCACCTATCCAGTTACGTATGCTGAGTTGTACACTCAACTACACGATGCTGATATGGTTCGCCCGTATTTCATCATACCGCTCAAACCCCCTTATCCACACTGGTATGACCCGAAGGCCCAGTGTGTATACCATGCTAATGTTCAGGGACATAGCATCGAGAATTGCACAGCCTTTAAGAGGATTGTCCAGAACATGATGAATGCCGAGGTTTTGAAATTTGATGAACCCAGCGTCTCAACAAACCCACTATCGAATCATGGCGGTCGGGGCATGAATGAAATTGAAGAGAACCAAACAAGGCAAGTTAAAAATGAGTGTATCGGAAATTCGATCACCATTAAAGTGGGTTTTTCAATAACTATTTGACAACGGGCTCGTCTGCCAAGGGATGAAAATGAAAGAATGTACTGAGGTAGGCTTGTATTGCGAATTCCATCAAGAGCACGGACATGCAATTCAACAGTGTAGTGAGTTCAGGAACTTGTTACAAGGAATGATGGACAACAAGGAGGTGGAGTTCTTTACAAAGGATGGTGGCCAGAAAATGATGGACGTATGCACGTCTGAACATACTGGGCCGAAATACATTACGAACAGGCCATTAGTCATCTCAGCTCGACTAAGGGGTAACAATCCAGTGGGATCGACAAATGCTCCTCGCATAGTAGTTACCCCTTCGGCGCCCTTCCCGTTTAAGGATACATAAAGGGTGCCATGGAATTACGCTGCGAGTGTGGCTGGGCCAAGTAGTTCGAAGCTCATTGAGGAGGTACGACCAAGAAAATCTAAAACTGTTGAGAGAGAGGAAATACAAGAAGCAATAAATGAGGTGGGGCATTTCGCGAGGAGCGGAAGATGTTACTCACCGGCTCAAGAAAAAGAAGAGGACCAAACTAAGCTTGCTGAGAAGAAGAAAATTTTTACAAACCCGACTCCGAAGATGAACGAGCCAGTCACCGAGGAGCAAGCGCATGAGTTTCTGCGGTTCTTAAAACACAATGAGTACAGTATAGTGGAGCAATTGAAAAAACAGTCCGTTAGAATCTCTATCCTCGATTTGCTGTTGAGTTCTAAAGGGCACCGTGACGCCCTTTTGAAAGTATTAAACCAGAATTTTGTCCCAAAGGACATATCGGTGAACAATTTGGACCGAATCGTTAATCATACCACCGTAGACAATTACATAACGTTCATCGATAATGAGATCCCTGATGGTGGAATGAGGTCTATCAAAGCTTTAAACATCACGAGTCACTGCAAGGGTCATATGGTGCCGGGAGTTCTAATCGATAATGGTTCAGCTCTGAACGTGTTACCCATGGCAACTTTGCAAAGGTTACCCATAGATGTTACGCACATGAAAAGCTACCAGAATATGGTCAGAGCATTTGATGGGACCACAAGGGATGTGTTGGGAAGAATTGAAGTCCCGTTGCTAATTGGGTCATCCGTGTACAACATAGATTTTGTTGTAATGGATATTAAGCCCACCTACAATTGTCTACTCGGCAGACCTTGGATCCATTCCGCCGGGGTAGTGCCGTCATCACTACACCAAAAACTAAAGTTCGTAGTAGATGGAAAGCTCGTATGTATTGGGGCAAAGGAATACATTATTGCATCCGTCTCCACAAATACACCCTATGTTCAAGCAAATGAGGGAGCGCTAGAATGCTCTTTCAGGGCTTTAGAATTTATCAGCGCTGCATTCATCGCTGAAGGTGCGATATTCCCATGTCCAAAGTTTTCAAATTGCACTGAGATGACCGTCAAGCAGACCCTTGGCAAAGGAGCCAAAGCCGGAAGAGGGCTAGGAAGAAAGTTACAAGGGAGCTTACGCCCGAAGCCCGTGGTCATGAAGAAAGGACGAGTTGGGTTAGGCTTCTCAATCGAGGCATATTGGAACAAGCATGGGAGAACCGCAGTCAAGAAACCTACTTCATTGAGTGCAAAAATCGAATTCATCTCCCACGGGTTTGTGAATGTCACAGAGCAAGCGGAGAAGAATCGCTTGGAAGCTATTAGGCTGCAAGAGGAAGAGATTTTTGGGGAAGCTTTTGAAGGACTAATGGTAGGAGGAATTTCTGAAGGCCCAAGGATGAATCTACTGGAGAGAATTTGTCTGTGCCTCCTTGGCGAGACTCTGAATAACTAGATTGTAGAGGATTTACCTGTAGTTTACAAAACAGAGTAATGCCATAAACCACCCTATACTTTTGCCCGCGAGTATAGGAGATTTTCTGTAAAGGGCTTTTTCATGTTTTTTCATTAGCAAATAATGATGTTTTTCCTTTCTTCAAATGACAAACATTTTTCTTTTCTTTCATTTCACTTCATTCTTTATTCAGTTATTATTCCCATCCAACTATACAAACTTTCTTCGCAGGTTCCCGAACAATGATCACATGAATGATTCCGGGCCTAAACCCAAAATAGATTTGAAAAGGATCTCTTGTCTAACAGAAATCAATGAGTGTGAAGACAATGCAGACTACGAGATTCCTGAAGAATTGCTAAGATTGGTGGAGCAAGAGGATAAGCAAATCATGCCCCACAAAGAAGATATAAAAACTCTGAATCTGGGTACTAAAGAAGAGAAAAATAAAGTCATGATCGGAGCAGCATTTCCGTTAGGGGCAAAGCAAAATTTGATAGACTTATTGCGAGAATTCAAGGATGTCTTTACATGGTGTTATCAAGATATGCCGGGTTTGAATACCAATATTATGGTCCACAAGTTACCTATCAGACCAGATTGCAAGCCCATACAACAGAAGCTTAGGAGGTTGAGGCCTGAAATGTTATTGAAAATCAAGGAAGAAGTGCATAAGCAGATCGATGCAGGCTTCCTACAGGGACAGCATATCCGGAATGGGTAGCAAACATAGTCCCCGTGCCAAAGAAGGATGGGAAAATTCGGATGTGTGTGGAATATAAGGATTTGAACAAGGCGAGCCCGAAAGACAATTTCCCTCTACCCCATATCGATGTTCTGATAGATAATATCTCGGGGCATTCATGGTTTTCTTTCATGGATGGGTTCTCGGGTTATAATCAGATCAAAATGAATCCGAAAGATATGGAGAAGACAACTTTTACCACGCTCTGGGGCATATTCTGCTATAAAGTCATGCCTTTTGGGTTGAAGAATGCCGGGGCCACATACCAGAGAGCTATGGTGACACTATTTCATGACATGATGCACAAAGAAATCAAAGTTTATGTGGACGATATGATAACCAAGTCCCAAACAGAAGATGGACATGTGCATGATTTGAAGAAGTTGTTTCAAAGGCTACGAAAGTATCAGCTGAAGCTTAACCCTAACAAATGTACGTTTGGAGTTACGTCCGACAAGCTACTTGGTTTCTTTGTCAGTCAAAGGGGCATCGAAATCGATCCCGATAAGGTTAAGGCAATTCAAAATTTGCTACCTCCAAAAACACAGAAAGAGGTTCGGGGTTTCCTTAGGAGATTGAACTACGTGTCTCGGTTCATCTCTCAGCTAATCGACAGGTGTGATCCTGTTTTTAAACTACTTCGGAAGAACAACCCAAATGAGTGGAACTATGAATGTCAGGAAACATTGGACAAGATCAAACAATATTTGTCCAACGCATCAATATTGGTGGCACCAGTTCCTAGGAGACCATTAATCCTCTACTTGACGGTGTTCGAGAATTCCATGGGGTGCGTACTAGGGCAACACGATGATACCGGAAAGAAATAAAGAGAAATCTATTACCTGAGTAAGAAATTTACCGAATACAAGGTACGGTACCCATTTATCCAAAAGATGTGCCGTGCACTTGTTTGGGTTACTCGTCGACTCAGGCAGTATTTGTTATACCACATCATGTGGTTGATCTTGAAACTCGATCCGTTGAAGTTTTTGATAGAAGCACCCGCATTGACCGGGAGGTTAGCACTATGGCAAATATTATTGTCTGAATTTGACATAGTATATGTCAGCCAAAAAGCGATTAAAGGGAGTGCCATAGCTGACTTTCTTGCAAGTAGAGCCTCGGATTATTATGAGACTTTGAGCTTTGATTTTCATGATGAAGATGTAATGACCGTTTCCGTTGAAGAAAATGAAGAAATGGAAAAATGAAAATTGTATTTTGATGGAGCAGTCAACGCCCTCGGACGAGGAATCGGAGCTGTATTGATATCTTCAGATGGTGTACATTACCCTCTCACGAGCAAGTTGAAATTCTTGTGCACTAATAATATGGCTGAATACGAAGCATGTGTCATGGGTTTAAAGACTGCAATTGAAAGGAAGATAAAAGCCTTGAAGGTATACGGAGACTCAGCATTAGTTATTTATCAGCTACGTGGAGAATGGGAAACCAAAGACACGAAGTTGATGGAATATCGAAAGTTGATATTAGAGCTAATTGAAGAATTTGAAGAGATAACGTTCGTCTACCTTCCTAGAGAGGACAACCAAATGGCAAATGCTTTAGCTACACTAGCCTCAGTTTTTCAAGCAAACAGACCGAAGGATATGATGTTAATCCGGATGCAGAGCTATGAAACATATGCTCTTTGCTGCAACTTGGAAGAAGAGGACGCTAATCCTTGGTATTTTGACATTCTACAATACATCAAGTTCCAAGCTTACCCATTCGGAGCTAATGACGTTGAAAAGAGAACAATCAGAAGAATGGCTGCTGCATATGGACTGGATGGCGACGTCTTGTACAGAAAGAGCAGAGATCAAGTGTTGCTAAGATGTATCAATGCCAGTGAGGCTAGAAGTATTTTAGAAAGGTGCATGATGGAATTTGCGGAACGCATGCCAATGGTTTCTCGATAGCTCGAAAAATAATGAGATACGGATACTACTGGTCTACTATGGAAGGGGATTGCATAGAATACGCCAAAAAATATCATAAATGCCAGATCTATGCAGATAAAATCAACTCTCCGCCGGTACCGTTACATACAATGAATTCGCCCTGGTCTTTTGCTGTTTGGGGATTAGATGTAATCGAACAGATTTACCCCAAGGCTTCAAATGGACATCGTTTTATTCTAGTGGTCATCGATTACTTCACTAAGTGGATAGAAGTTGTCTCTTACGCTAACATCATAAGAACAACAGTTTGCAAGTTCTTGAAGAAGGAGATTATTTGCCGGTATGGTCTACCAAAGTGAATCATCACGGATAATGCTACAAATTTCAACAGTTTAAAATAATTCATCACAACTCTGTGGCATACCGGCCAAAGATGAATGGAGCCGTTGAGGCAGCAAACAAGAACATTAAGAAAATCATATCAAAAATGATTGAAACCTACAGAGATTGGCATGAAAGGCTTCCTTTTGCCTTATTTGCATACCGAACTTCGATAAGAACCTCTACCGGGGCAACGCCATATTCTCTAGTATACGGTACTGAAGCCATGTTACCTCTAGAAGTTGAGATCCCATCTCTTCGGGTATTATCAGAGGTGAAACTGAATGATGTAGAGTGGATACAGATTTGTTTAGATCAGTTGAATCTAATCGAAGAAAAACAGTTGAAAGCTATTTGTCACAGCCAAATGTATCAGAAGCGGATGATTCGAGCTTATGACAAGAAAGTTCGACCACGAGAATTTCGAGAGGGGGATCTAGTGCTTAAAAAGATCTTGCCCATACACTAAGATTTTCGAGGGAAATGGATGCCGAATTGGGAAGGGCCTTACGTTGTTAAAAAGGCTTTCTCCGGAGGCGCACTGATCTTGACTGAAATGGACGGACAAGAATTAAGTAAACCGGTGAATTCTGATTCAGTTAAGAGATACTACGCCTTAAGAAAAAGAGAAAAAAAAAGAAAAAAGAGAAAAAGAAAACGGAGCGAAAACCCGAAAGGGTGCTTCACAAAAAGAGTGATTAAAAGAAAATGAGGGGTCAAGATGAAAACCCGAAAAAGGCGTCTTGATACCAATGGAGGATTTGGGTCGAAAATCAGAGATGGAGGCTCAAATAAATAAAATAGGCATCTGGTGACTCGGTTATCAAGCAATACGGAGAGATCTTCATGTTTGCAAAGTTGGATCCTCATTTGAAGAATGACTAGACAAGTAGCTCATTTTTTAAATCTATATCTCGGGAAAAGGCCTGGATGATCGCTTGTGATAAGCGTTTGGGAACTTGCGTTTTGTTCCTTTCCTTTTCCTTCAAATTATTTTGCCTTGTTTGATTTACATGTTTGTCATAAATTTACGAAAAGCTCTAATAAAGATACTCGTTCACTTCTTTTGAGCCTTCAATTCTATCCAAAGCATCATGCTAATGAACAAATATGAATTAATGAATACAGAAGATCTTTGGCATTACTATTTTTAAGTTACAGGTAAGATTTTGTCTTTCTGGATCAAGATAACAGAATATAAATAGACATATTCTGACATTCAGACAAAATCTGTCTCGAAAGAACGCCTCAAACAGCTTTATAAAGAGGACAATCAGTAAGAGTTGCCCTCGCTATTTGAGATGAAAACTTCAAATGCGAAAAAGAGGGAGAAGAGTCAATCAGTCCCTTCAGAGTGGCAAACTGACTGATAATACATGTCATTCAAAGCAGTACTCATGCATCATAATAGGAATATTTGCATCTAGAAGCATGCTAACAATGCATGATATTTCTGTTAAACAGGATTTAAAGAAGTCAACAATAGCAAACATTATTGGCAGCCTTTTAGCGTGAGTCCAAAAAGAAGTGGTGTAACGTGAGGAATTTCATAATAAGAAGAACAGCCTCAAGTTTCACTGCTTAAGTCTGAAGAATTTCGTAATAAGAATAACAACTTCAGACTCTTCAGTGGAGATGGAGAATTTCGTAATAAGAAGAACAGCTCCATATTCCATTGTTAAATCCTCTGGGTCATCAGTAAGTCCTTCGGGCATAAGGTTAAATCCTCCGGGTCATCAGTAAGTCCTCCGGGCATGATGTTAAATCCTCCGGGTCATTAGTAAGTCCTCCGGGCATGATATTAAATTCTCCGGGTCATCAGTAAGTCCTCCAGGCATGATGTTAAATCCTTCGGGTCATTAGTAAGTCCTCCGGGCGTGATGTTAAATACTCTGGGTCATCATTAAGTCCTCCGGGCATGATGTTAAGTTTGGAGAATTTCATAATAAGAAGAACAGCTCCAAATTCTGTGAGATACGAGGAATTTCATAATAAGAAGAACAGACTCGGATTTCACCCCTCTTGACTGAAGAATTTCATAATAAGAACAACTCTAGATCTCCCCGGAAATGAGAAATTTCATAATAAGAAGAACAACCTCAATTTCCACCACTTGACGAGTTTGGAGAATTTCATAATAAGAAAAACAGTTCCAAATTCCACGAGATGCAAGGAATTTCATAATAAGAAGAACAACCTCGGATTTCACCACCCTTATCTGGAGAATTTCATAATAAGAAGAACAGCTCCAGATCTCCCGGAAATGAGGAATTTCAAAATGAGAAGAACAACCTCAAGCTCCATCATTTGACGAGTCTAAGGAATTTCGTCTGAAGAATTTCGTAATAAGAAGAACAGCTTCAGACCCTAGAGAATTTTATAATAAGAAGAACAACTCCAGTTATTCCAAAGACGAAGAGTTCCAGAGGAAAGAACAACCTCGAGTTGCGTCACAAGGTTTTGCTTGAAGAATTTCGTAATGAGAAGAACAATTTCAAGCTTCAGGTCTTTAGTATAATTCGTGTTTTTCAGTCTTTGTCCATCTCCTACTTCGCAGCATTGTGCAGAGAGGGGCAACTGTCAACACGAATCTATATATTAAATAATAAAATATATAATAATTAATAAAATTTATAAATAATAATTAATATAATAATTAATAAAATAAATAAATAATAATAATATTATTAAAAAATCAAAAAAATCAAAAAAACAAACCGAAAAATCTAAAACGGAAAACATGGGATCATGGGAAGAGTTTTTGTTTGAGTTGTTGAGTACTTTTAGGGATTAAGATAGAGTTTGATTTAAGTGAGTTTGTTGAATCGAATCTCTTTAAATAGGGATTTGATCGACAGTGAAGAAAAGAAAAAGATCTGGAGCAAGGATCGGCGGTGGAGACTGGAATTTGAGGAGCAGTTCTTGAGCACTTAGAATCAGAGGTAAGACCGCTTTCGTTCTTTGTTTCATCTGGTGTTTTTTTGCTTTTCGATTAAATTTGGGACTGGGTGGAGTAGTTAATAAGAATCGGATGTTTAAGGGGATGCCTTGATCGGTTTTTGGGTGTTGTTTACTTGGTTTTGATGAGTTTAGGGTTTTGAATAGGGTAAATTTTGAAGGATTAAGGGTTTAGATTTAGGATTTGGGGGGTTTTCAAGTTTTTTTTTGGTGAATTTAGGGTTTTCCAGCGGTCGGACGATGGCCGGCGACGGAGCTGGCAGTAGCCTGAACTCCGGCGCGATGGCCAGCGAACTCATCGGAGCGGTGCTAGGCGGTGGTTGTTTGGATTGGACGACGGCATACGCGGCGGAGGATGGTCGTGTTCTTCATGTTCTTGATGAACATGAAGAACATTCATCATGTTCTTGGTTAATGGCCTAGTTTGATCCAAAAAATCCCTATTTTCTGGGTTACAAAGTGTTTGCTTCAGAGAATCCTTGGGTTTAGTGAGTCAGGCCGAGTTGGTCTCGGTCCAAATGGCTAAGCCAACTCAGCACCGAGTGGTTTTGTCACTTGATGAAACGACACCATTTTGGCAGCTGGGTCGAGTGGGTCGGATCCGGGTTAACCCGGATTCGCGTCTTTTTTAATTAAATAGGGTAATCTGCTTCGTAGGTCCCCCTAGTTTTAGGCAATTTTGTAATTTAGTCCCCCAAACCCCAATTAGGTCCCTAAGACTTTAGTTTTCACCCAATTAGGTCCCTAAGCCTCTAGATTAGACCCCCTAGGATTAAATTAATTAATTTTAGACTTAATTAGGATAAAAAATTAATTTTAAAACTTAAAATTTATTAATTAAGTTCTAAATTAGGATTAAATTTAATTTTTAAGATACTTTAAAATTAAGGCATAAAGATAATTTTAACCCTTAACGTTTATAGTTTTTGTCGTTTTGGCCCTTATTCTTTTTTTGGGATAAATTTAGCTCTTAACCTATATCTTTTTGACAAATAGCTTATTTTTTAACTAGCTTGATGACTGAACCATTAAAAATTTAACGATAATATATGTATGGAATATAATTTTAAATGACATGGAATGTAACCTATCAAATATATATATAGAATATAATTTTATTCTAATATAAAATATAAAATAATTAAAATTCAAATAAAATATTAAAAATAAATTGATTCTAAAATAAAAATTATAAAACATTCTTAACCCTAACTACGATAAAATCAAAATCTTATTCGAACTGTGTTTATATTTTTTATTATATTTTAAAATTAAAAAATAAATATAATGGATTAAATATATTTTAAAACCTTTTTCCCGTTAATTTGATTTATTGTATGTAATATTTAAGATTAAATATAATGAATTCTGTATTATTTAAATTATTGTCTAGAATTTGATATTTAAAATATTTGTTATATAATAAAAAATGAAATATTATATTAGTTTATGATATTTTATTTATATAATATTATTCCCGTTATTTTTTATTTGTTCAAACATCTCAAATAAAAAATAATTACAATACACTATGATTACAAATTCTAAAATAAAAATATAAACTCAATTCGAATAAGATTTTAATTTTATCGTAGTTAAGATTAAGAATGTTTAATAATATTTTATTTTAGAATTAATTAATTTTTAATATTTTATTTGAATTTTAATTGTTTATATTTTTATACTAGAATAAAACTATATTCCATATATATATATATGTATTTGATAGGTTACATTCCATTTCATTTAAAATTATATTCCATATATATATCATCGTTAAATTTTTAACGGTCCAGTCATCAAGTTAGTTAAAAAATAAGCTATTTGTCAAAAAGATATAGGTTAAGGGTTAAATTTATCCCAAAAAAGAATAAGGGCTAAAACGATAAAAGCTATAAACGTTAAGGGTTAAAATTATCTTTATGCTTAAAATTAATTTAACTTAGTTAGATCTAATTTAGGATTAATTTGACCCCTAAAACTTAGAAATTAGACTTTAATTAGGTTTAATTTAATTCTTAAAATTTTGGAAATAATTATTTTAATTTTAATTAATTTCTAAAAATAAGTTTTATAATTAACTAAATTAAGTCTAGTCGAGCCTTTAGAACCTTAAAACACTCACCAAATTAGACCTTAATTAGGATTATTTAATTCTTTAATTTAGGAAATGATTTAAATTAATTAAAATTAATTTCTAAAAGATAAGATCTAAAACTAATTAGGTCTAATTAGCTCAAATTTCACCAATTAAACTTTAATTAGGTTAATTAAAAATTTAGAAATTATTTTAATTAAGACTCTTAATTAATTTTAATTTTCTAAGATAAGATTTAAAAATAAACCTAATTGAATTTAATCCAACCCTTAGAACTTAAAATTCACCAAGTAAGATTTAAATTAGGTTTTAATTAAAATTTGAAGTTAGGAAAATTTAATTAATTTAATTAAAAAAATCCTAAACTTTAAAATTAATTATGCTTAATTATATCTAAATCATCTTTTGAGGTTTGTATTCTAGTCCCTTTTTATCTTTACCATTGCAAGTTCCTTTTGTACTCATTCATGATGAAAATTTTTGATGTAATTTTGTACTCCCATGATTCTAATAAAAAATATTAAGTTCCTTTTTATCTTATTTGTTAATTTTATTATGTTTTTGTATGGCATATTTTAGGTAGATCACCTAATAAACATTTTTATTAATTAATTTAGAGCCCTCTAGGACTAGTCACTTAAATTAATTAATGAATTTAATTAGGGAGATAATTTAGTAACATAACATTGGAATCTTATATCTCGGATACACTAAAGAGATTGGTGTTTTGACGTACCATGATGCTGACCTAGAGAGTGTACCTTGGTATCGAATTTATGTGCTATTAAAACCTAGAATTTTCACAAAACAACTTAGGTTTAGAATTAAATAAAATTAATAGGTAAGCAACTAGCGACATTAGTAAGTTAGGCTTTAAACACTTAATTAATGGAGCCTTTTTAGGGTTAGAACTTAAAATGAACAAGATAAAACGGTCATGCATTTTATTTTAACCTTTTGAGGCAGAAATTACATTTCTTTGAATTTGGGTGAGGTTTCCTATCTAGAGGACGTCTCGTTCAACCCAAGTTTAAAGGTGATGTAATTTCTAAATCAAAAGGATATCCTCAATTCAAATAATGTTTGATTAACAATGGAGAATTAAATTAATATCTATCTTCAAAGTATCAAAATGCCACGTGAATGTCTTGCTTGATGTGAAATATTCAGACAACCATTGTATTTCCCTGTGAATGTCTTGCTTTGATTCTCTATATAAGGAGAAGAGTTGTATAATTCATATGCATCTCCACCAGGACTTTACCTGAAGCAAACAATCAAACAATGGTTTTCCCAAAATATTGCAGCATGCTATTCTTCCTTGTAATAGCCGTTTGCATCCCACACATCATGTGTCGTAGCCTGCCCAAGGCATCGTTGTCTGAGAGGCACGAGCAATGGATGGCTAAATATGGGCGAGTCTATAAGAATGATGTAGAGAAGGAAATGAGATTCAAGATATTCAAAAGAAATGTGGAGTTTATAGAGTCATTTAATTCCGCAGGTGGCCACTCTTACAAGCTAGGCGTCAATGAGTTTGCAGATCAAACCAATGATGAGTTTAGGGCCTACAGGAATGGATACTTAAGGCCCCTGGGACTAACAACAAGAAAACAGACATCATTTAGGTACGAGAATGTCACAAGTTTGCCTGCTAGCATAGACTGGAGGAAAAAAGGAGCTGTTACGCCCATCAAGGACCCAGCACAATGCGGTAAGCAATATGTAACTGTTCGAGCATAACCCTAAATCTAGTTTCATAAAACAAAGTTATGAAAAAACTCAATCAAAACACAGGTAGCTGCTGGGCATTTTCGGCTACTGCAGCAACGGAAGGAATTCACAAACTAAGTACAGGGCATCTAATTTCCTTGTCTGAGCAAGAACTGGTTGATTGTGATAAAAGTGTGGATCAGGGATGTGAAGGAGGTGAAATGGAAGATGCATTTAAGTTCATAATCAACAATCATGGCATCGCATCCGAAGCCACTTACCCTTACAAGGGAGATGATGGGACTTGCAACAAATCAAAGGAGGCTTCCCATGCAGCTACAATTACTGGCTATGAGGTTGTTCCTGCTAATAATGAGCAGGCATTACAGAAGGCTGTTGCAAACCAACCAGTATCAGTGTCCATTGATGCCGGAGATTTTTCCTTTCAATTCTACTCGAGTGGAATTTTCACTGGACCTTGCGGAACTGATCTAGACCATGCTGTTACAGCTGTTGGATATGGTTCTGAAAATGGCACTGATTATTGGCTCATCAAGAACTCGTGGGGCACAGGATGGGGTGAAGAAGGATATATCAGGATGCAGCGAAACATCAAGGCTAAAGAAGGCCTTTGTGGCATAGCTATGGACTCTTCCTACCCAACAGTCTAAATGCTCAAATTTCAATAAATAATAATTACAACCATCTACAACTAGACTATCTTCCCCATTGATGCTGTATTCGCATGTAAGGATGAAAATCGATTGTCTTAAAAGTTGCAAGCAAAAATATAGCAGTTTTCCTTGTACAATTACTTCTATAAAGATATTGCTTTTATGTTGAGTTCCTCGATGAAATTCGCAAAGAAAATCACAACTAATGTCTGAAAGGCATGAGAAACATTCCATAAGCAGTAACCAGTCAAACTAAAATGGCTCCTGAAATCTGTTATAAAAACACTCAATTAGAGAACCATCTCGTTTAGTTCTGTACCCTAGTTAGTTATTGCTTAACAGATTTAAGGTCTCAATTTGCCTTAGCATGAAACCAAGCCCATCACACTTAAGAAGATCATTATTTCCAATTAACAATCACTTATCACCCCATCTCTCTGAACTTATAGATCATAGGCATGAACAAAGAAGTTGAAGAGTTTTTAGGTTAGATTAAGGAATTAAAACATGGAGTAAGTTTTAGTTCAAATGTTCATCGAGTACTAAAGCACAACTTTGATCACTAAGTAACTAGCATAAAAAGCTAATACCCAACGAATGAAGAAGACCAACCTAAATATAAAACCATGGAAGACACAGAACTACAAGGAGTAAAAGACAATGAGGAATGTACGACTGAACAAGCTGAGCAACTAACCACTTGGTTTGCAATGTTTGTTAAGCATTAAACCGATTGACAATGTGCGACAAATCATAATTTTAACAGAAGACATCAATAGATTTGCTTAAAGAATTTAGTCCAAAAAGCAACTAATAACAAACAAAGCATTCGATGACAGTAATTGTGGGCTTTATTCAGAATTACTTCAGATATGATTACCAAGCTTAGCAGACAATCTCTTGGGCGAACTAAGGGATAATTCTACCACCTATGGAATTGTGTTGGATTTGCCAAGAACAATATTGAAAAGAAGAATTTGACACTAAAGCTAGGAAGATTCAAAATTTCAAGATTGCCACAAAAATTTACAGATGCAAATTCTTACTTCAGTAATTGCAAAGTTCACATGATTCAAATTTGCAGTGGTTAGGGTGGAGTCTTACCTTCTAAAATTCCCAGGTTCAAGTACCCTCAACGTCTATAATTTAATGGCCTTAGAGGTCGTTTATCCAAACAAATTTAACCCAAAGCTTTCAATACATTTTACTATAATTTAATCCTAATTCTAAGAAATCTCTCAAAATCTTTCTTTCCACCCAGTTTCTTCTCCGCTTTCTCTCCCTTCTCAAGTAAATATCATACGAATTGAGATTGCACTAACCAAATATCAAAATGTCAATTCCTTAAACCCTTACAAAAATCTACAAAATGCAAATTGAAGAAGCAAGGTCCGAGCTATATAAGTAAGCAAAAGTAAGCATTTGCATATCTTACTACAGTGCTGGGAATTTGGCATTTGTTTCTGTTTGTTCATTTGAGTTTTCAAGAATTCAAATATCAAAGAGAAAGTGTATATATATAGTTACCCATTCTGTTGTTTGGTGGAAGAGAAGAATAAGGAAAATCTGGGACCCCAGGGAGCCACCATCGTCTTCTTACTCTTTCATGACTGCTCTCAGGTTAGAGAGGGGATTACTACTGTATTGCAACCGACGACAATGGGAAACTTTCGGATTTCAATAAGCATTTTGGCTAAAGTATTTTAAAAAATATTTATGGAAAAATAATATGAATCGAATGAAATGTGAAAATTTTTAATATTATATAAGCTAAAACATGGATAAGAAAAACGGTCCTTTTTTTTCTTAGCTTGAGTCATATGATTTATGATAATTATGATATTTTACTTGTATTAATTAATTTATAACGTATATAAATATAAAATTTATGTGAAGATAAAACTAATAAGATCTCTTTAGAGAAATTTATAATTTATAAGTAGAATGTTGAAAACCAACTTTATAAAAAGATTAGATAATAAAAATTGATCATGGTGATGAATACATTAAATCATTTAATTAATATTGTTAAAAATATAGTATTATTCATGAAGTAACATCATTTTATTTTCTTTAATCCAAAATCAGACTTTATAAGAAATTATGAAGGTCTTACTATAAGTTTTAAGTTATCATAAAACATGAGAGAAAATTTTCTGTATGTAAATTATCTTCTAAATAAGATTTTCAGCAAAGAAAAAAGGCATTATATGAATTATGGAAAGATCAAAATCTTTCCTACAATGACTTAAAAGTGATTTTTTTACAAAGGTAATAACCTCGCTACTGAAATAAGTAAAAATAGATATTAAAACTATGAATTTTATTTTTATTAGTTATTTAGAATATAATACATATCAATTTTTGTGTATGAATAAAAATCTAAAATTAAAAAAAATAATAAAATTAAAGAATATCTCTTTTTTTAAAAAAATATATATTCCATTGTAAAGTTAGTTAAGACGATCGAAGTCGAACAAAACAAATTTTAAGGATGACTGATGAAGATAACTCAGATTATCAACAAAGAGTTGAATTTAAAAAATATCCTCAAAGAAGTGAACAAACAAAGATAAAAAAAAATTGAATCAATTTTTTAACATTTTTATGTTAGAGACTGAGCCTCAAGCGTATAATAATGTTATATGTTTATCAGAAAACACTTTATAGAAAGATGTCATTAAGAGTGAAATTCATTCTATCATGTAAAATAATAAATGAGAATTATGAATCTTTCTCTAAGAATTAAATCGCTAAAGTCAAAATAAAATTTTGAATAAAAAATAAAAGTAGATAAAACAATTGATAAGTAAAACATTAAATTAATAATAAAAAGTTAGTAATAAAAGAAAGGTATTGATTATTTTTGTACATACACTACAACAAATTTACGTATTAGTCATTATATAAATTTTATGATGTAAAATTTAATATTACGAAACTCATCACGCTTGATGTATCACAAAATGTCAATTATGACAATATATTCTTTTTTATCACATATTGTCAAACATATAGTGACATTAATATATAATGTCACCTTATAATTTGTATTTAATGAAAGTTAATTATATCACCAAATGATATAAAATTTTATTATTAAATATTTATAATGTCACCAATAATTTAATAACTTTATTGTATAAGTGACGCAAGAGTTATTTTTACATTATAGCGATGTAATGTAATCATCACTTAACAATAATATAAATGAAGATAATATATAATATCATCTTATGTTTTATATTAGGTGATAATTAATCGTGTCATAAAATTATATAAACGATTTTATTGATAATTAATTTTATCATCAATAATACAATATCTCTAATGTATAATTATATTTGTTATTGATTAGTTTCTTTACAATTTTAAAATTGGTGATAAATTAGAATTTTGAGCAAATTACATTTAGATTTAAATTAACCATGAAAAAGTGAGATGCATCATGAAATTACCAATCCTTATATCAGTAAAAGAATTGACAGGGAGGGTTCTTGGAATTATCAGAACACAACAAAAGGTTCATTCAAGGCTATGGGATTCTTATAAAACAATTAACTGATCTATTGAAGAAACATGAGAAAAGTGTGTTGGATTAAAATTTAATAATAATGGGCACATATGTATAATGTATATTGTTATTATAAAATTTAACACGTAATTAAGTGACCAATTATGTTACACGTGTTATAGGTATTAAATTATCATGGAATTAAAAGTGTAGAGACCATAAGGAGTATTTATAATTTGATGAGGGGCAGAGTTATAAATACTTCAGAGTTGGTTATTAAATCAACTACTAGTTGGTTATTAAATCAACTATATAAAGGGGTTATGGTCCCCCAAGAATTAGGTCAACTTACATATCTCTTTTCCCCGTCTGAGAGTTGTGCCGCAAGAGAAAACCTAACTTCTTGGAAGATCAAACCTTTTGGAAAAACTCTATCGATTAATTCAGGTACGCTTCCGCATTCAGTTTATTTATTTTATTGTTCTTGATGATTTGACATGTATAGATCTTGGGTTTATATTCGTATTGAATATATTTTTAATTCTAACAAAGTGGACTGGAAGGAAGAATCTATTTTTCAGAAATTGATGAAGACCATCTGTTCTGCCTCAGTTTTGGCTTTATCAGACTTTAAGAAGAAATTTATCACTAAAATTGATGCATCTGATTTAAGAGTAAGAATTATGTTAGTTCGATAGTGAAAACCTTTCTTTAGCTTTCTTTTGCAAAGGACTAGGAGTGAGATATTAAATCTTGTCTATATATATATAAAAAATTTAGTTGTATTACTGATAGTAACAACATGGTCTGCATATTTGGTGGAAAGACAATTCAAGATAAGAATTAACTATCATGATTTAAGATTTTTTGACTAAAAATCAAACAGTCACACCAACCTAATAGAAGCAGGTTGTGAAGATGTTGAAATATAACTTTAAAGTTTTTTACAAAAGGAAAATCACTAATGTGATGACAAATATTCTTTCTAGAAGATCGGATGAAGAAAATTATAAGTTTTATAGCAAGGTGATAAACTCTTGAAAGCAAGATGATAAGTTATTGAAAATTGTGAGGAGTCTGAAACAAGGTTATACCAAACATCTTAAATACCAGTGGGATGGAGTGAATTTGTTTAAAAAGGGGAAGCTAATTGTGGGACAAATATTTCTTTAAGAAGCGAATTATTGAATTTTTTTTACACTAGTGTCATTAGGTGACACTCTAGATTTCATGTGACTACAAAAAAGAAAAAGATTACTGGCAAGTGTTATTAGAAAGGTATAAAAAAGATATTGAGACCTATAAAAAAAGTAAGGAAAAGTTGACCCACCTAAGGGGTTGTTGCAGCCATTACTTATACCCGATAATGTTTAGTCTTTTTATCAGGATGAATTTTGTGGAGGGCTTACTCATATTTAGAAAGAAGAACATTATACTAGTGGTAGTAAACATGTTATCCAAACATGGGCGTTTTGTATCATTGAGTCATCTTTTTATTGCTTAAAGTAGAATGAAAAGTCAAGCAGTGTAACCCTTAAATTTAATCTAATTACTTAGATTAAAATTTAGGGATCACGCTAAGAAAACTTAACTTGCAAGTTAGGTTTTAAATGAGTAAAATACAATTTTTATTAAATTCTCACAACCAGAAATACTGAAATTTAACGATTAAAATATATGTAGGTTCAATCCAATCTCACAAATAATATTAAAGTTCAAAAGTTCAAATAATTGTCCAAGGTCTGGTACAAGATTAAATAATAACCGAAATAAAACGTATTAAATCTGGAACATGTAACTGTACAACATACATAAAATTTCTGAAAACTATAGTCCTCCAAGTATTGAAGCCTAGGTCTGAGTATCTGAAATAGAAACTATGTGGTGTAAGCTAGGGAGCTTAGTATGTCTCTAGTGTGCAAACAAAGCATTATCATAGTACAGAATAGAAAATCACAGAACATAAACAAAATATATGATGTAATGTATGAATAGTATGCACCCGATTCCGAACATCATCAAAAGAGTAGGTTCCCCTGAACCACTCTTAACTCCATCACACCATCAAAAGTGAAAACTCGACCCGAAGATGGAGCCACTGATCAAAAGTGATACTCACTAAAAGGTGATATCACTGAACTTCCCCGTACATATTATCCAACCATATATAGTGACATGAACAAATAAAAGAGTCTGAATGCTTGCCTTAAAGTTATCAGGATATATGCATGATAGTTTTAGAATCAGATATACATTTAAATGATACAGAACATGGCATTATACAATTATTTCAGAAATCACGAAGACAAAACAAATAGTATAAATACAAAGAAATAACATAATTTAAACCCATAAGTAATGTAAAGTATAAAGAGAGATACACCTTAAGAAGATCACTTAACGTTGATAGTGGTGCCTAGTGGTATTCATTATCGGGTATCCGATTTTCAGGTACCCGACTCCTTTGGGTTATAAAAAATAGGCTTGTGTCCTAGCCCATTTAAATCGAGTATTTGTTATCAGGTACCCTTAAAACCTGGTTAATCATATAACGGGTACCCAATTCATAATTTTTATTTTTTTATTTTAAAATTAAAAAATTACATATTAAACATATAATATTTAAAAATTTATAATACATAACCAAACATAAAAACAGGTGATTTAAAGTTAATTTTAGAATATTTGAATTTTTATATATATTTATATTTATTAAATTTTATCACTGAAACGACGTTAAAAGTATTAATCATGTTTTTTCTTTCGGTATTAGTAAATTAATAAAAATATATTTAAAATTTTTAAAACCTAAAAGTATATAATACAAACATAAAACTAATTTAGAGATTTAAATTTAATTTTAAGTATAAATATTAAAGAAATTTAAAATAAAAATATAATTTAAAACTATATATATATAATAAAACGAATTGGGTTGGGTCGGGTAACTGGGAATTCAAAATTTTCGGCCCAAGCCCGGTCCACTAATTCTCGGGTCGGGTACCCAACCTGGTCGGGTAATTTTTTCCGGGAATTACCCGGTATTTTTGTTTCGGGTCATTGGGTCATTGGGTCTGGTCAATCGAGTCGGGTAATTTTGAATACCCCTAGTGACGCCTACTAGGTTCAGTCCTAGAACTAGGTCTAGTAGGCGTAGAACCTACGAGTAACATGTTGAATGCTGATGTGATGTTTAAAAGCTGATTAATTCTCGTGCAAGTATACACATCGAACAAGTAATAAGTGTCAGTGAGATCGTTCCCACGAGGATTGGGTAAGTTAATTCAAAAATAGTTAACATACATAAAAGATGAAATAGTCCTTTGTATTAACATATACTAAAGCAATTCTGCAAGTGTCACCAAATTACTTTAGCAAAATAAGAATGTCACCAGTGATACTAGAGCAAAACAAAGATTGTCACAAAAATGCAGTAGCACTTAAAATAAATATTGGAGAAATAAATAAATCTGCACAAACACAACACAGAGAAGATATTCAAGCTTAAGACAAGCTAGGCTTGCTATGGTATGACCTCATTGTTCTCCTGAATGCCATTGTTTTATTGGTTTACTGGTGCTCGAAAGAGTTTACTAAAAGTGCCTCCACTATCCCTAGTTAGAAGGCCTAACACTCGAAAATACTAAGGCATTACCTCTCAGTCTCAACCCTAACACTCCTAATGTTGATAAAGTGTTACCCCTTTTAGTCGTTGAAACTCTAACTTATCCCTAAGGTGAGTTAGGATTCTACTCCCGTAGTAATCCCATTGTTCAAGTTGGTTTAGCTTTGTCTATCCCTAGATCTAAGCTTCCCGAACCCCTTAAGCTATGAACCTCCCGATGCTTTTACAAACCAAGGTTTAAATGAAAAAGGTATTAGCTTTCTTGAACAAAACACTAAAGTAAACACTGAAACAGTAAACATCCAATAAAACAAAGTAAAAATCATCCAAAACAAGCCTTAGCCATACTAGTTTAGTCATGGCTAGGTAAGAAAAACTATTCAACTTTCGTCCCTTGAAATACATTTTCAACAACTTAGAAAAGAGGTAAAACAAAATGAAGAGGAAGGAAATCTCAAAAGCATATTCCGTGAAGCTTTTCCTAGCTTGTCGCTCCTCCCAAGTCGTACAAATCCCTTGCTTGAAGCTCTCCAACAATGGTGGCCTGGCTAGAGGTTGACGACGAAGGAAAGTGACTCACTTTCTTCTTTCTTCTTTCTTCTCCCTCGTGCTCTCTTAAATTTTGCTCCTTTTTGGTGGCTCTTTTAACTACTGATTTTTAACTTTTATTGCTCAGCATGTTTGTTGAAAGAGGCTTGGTCTTGTATTTATAAGAGGCTTCTAGGGTTTTGTGCCCTAATGGTGTAAAGGAATATTCCCTAACATTTGAGGCAGCAAATGACAGTAAAATACAGGTTTGCAGGAGCAGTGCAACGCCTGCCAAGGAGAGGTGCAACGTCTGTAGAGGAGGTGTAATGCTTATAGAGCAGGTGCAGCTGGCCTAGAAAAACGCATGAGGACAGTGGGTTATATGTATGTCCTTTCTTCCGTTCTGTTTTGTCTGCCCACAATGCTATAGCTTTCTTAAAGTCCAATCCAACACTTAAGAAATATGTTATGTCATCACTTCAAATCTTTCAACTTTTCCCCAACATTCTGCACGTCAAAACCAAGAAAATACCCTTCAAAGCATCATCTTTAAAGATAAAAGATAAAATAAAATAAAAACCTAAACTAAATGCAAATGCACATGAAATGCAACTAAATGCAACTAGATGCAATGTAAATAAACTTGAAATCAAACAAAACCTTAAGTAAAAGGGTATAAAATATACGTTTTTTAGAGCGTTAACATAATAATAACGTAAGATACATTACTATGCCACTAAACAGGAAAAATACACGTAACAAAGATAAACCAGATAACTAACGTGCGTGTCCCAAAGTTTGAGAAACATAAGGTTGTACATGAGGAGGTGGAAGAAGATACTCGGTGTCTGAATCAACGTCACCTAAACCAAAAAGTAAATTAATATCAAATTCTGATAAAGACAACATCTAATAAAGTATTCAAACTAAAAAGCCTCAAAAACAACACTTCGAGTTCAAAATACAAAAAATGGTACACGTCATCGAACTTAAAACATCAAAAAAACATAGAGTGAGACCGGGTTGGAAAAGTCAATATTAACGTCAGCATTGGTCAATGTTTACGTTAGTATTGGTCAACATTGACATCAACAATAACGTCAAGAGATGATGTCAGTAGTGACGTCAACAGCTAACATCAGTAATAACGTTAGCATATGATGTTAGCAAGGTTTGATGGAGGCTATAGAGTCCTATTAATTGCACCTTTGTCAGATTATAGTATTTAAGATGTTGATCCCACGAGGACTGAGTCAACCTTGCTACTTCTTATAACTGCACTAATAAAACTAAAAACAAAAGTAAATGATTTGGTTGAATTATGACTAAGATAATTATGAAAGCATAAAATTAATTAACGGAATAATAAGATAAAGGCGAGGCTAGATTGAGTGCTTTGTAGAGAAAAATCCAGTTATGTTAAGCATCTAATTATTAATGTAATGGGTTGAACTACTACTTCGGCGGATTGCACTAAGGGTCACCGCAGCTGCCTAGGTGGGGTTATACCTTGTCGACAATTCAACATTCCATAGTTCGACAGAGCATCCTTGAATGTCTTTTTCCTTATCCCTAAGCGAAGAGAAGTGTTGAAACCCACGTCTTGATGATACCTCTCGACGTGAATCAAGGGCGGACAACAACCAAAAACATGCGTGTTATTAGTCGCTGAAATCCTTGATGGATTAGTCAATGGCCATGAGCAAAGACTGTACTCTCTCGTTTCGTGAACCTACATCTCCCGATGCTAGGTAAATGAGTTTTTCTCACATACTTATCTTTCGAACTCGTATGCAAGAAGAGTAACTACCAAGAGAGAATAAATTATGAAATAAGTTTTGCATTAATAAATATCAAGCATAACATAACCTTTATCTCCGACTACTCCACAAACAATCTAAACCTCCGAAAGACTTAGAACATGATGGAGGCGACGGCTAAAATTATAATAATGTGAGAATCCGTGTTGACTCCACACTAAACCTAAACCTAATAAGTGCCTTATATAGGCCAAGCCCTAAGTTGATATTTCCATGCAAGGAAAGAGTTCAAAACGGGAAATAAATCTAATTCCTAATTAAACTATATTATTTTAATCTTATTTTCTAAAATATCTCTTCTTTTCTCGCGGTTTGACTTGGGCTTAACCTCCTAATTGAGTCTTCTTCTTTCGTTTGCTCTTTGTATGTTGAGTTCGGTATCTTTTCCTTTTTCTGTTGAGCATCAATTGTTGTCTTTTACGTTGTTGCGGCGGCCTTCAGAATGCTTTCGTGGCGGGTGCTTCGTTTGCAATTCAACATCTATTTTCTTCTTTGGCCGTCTTTGTGATCTAGTTTCCTGTCTAAAAAAGAAAACTGTGAAACCTATATGTTTTATGCCAATTAATAGATAAATTCATAAAGTTAGTGATCAGATGCTGAAATATGAAAAATAACCAGAAATATCTATTATCGCATTTAATTTTGTCTTTATTGGCAATGAACGAGTGAAAAATGATATAAAAAATGAGGATTTTTGAGTGCTCATCAGGGTTCAGGTCGGGTCAAGTCTCGGGTTAGGTCGGTCAATGGGTTGGGTCGGTCAACCGAGTCAACAAGTCAGTCAATCGGGTCAATAGGTCTGTCGGGTCGAAATCCAGAACTTTCCTGGAAAATCTAGTTTTTTAGATTTTTCGGGAAAATCTAGAATTTCTCAAAAAATCTGGAAATTTCAAATTTCCCAAAAACATTGTTTTTTTCCAAAATTTTGATTCTAACCCCTCTGGTTCGATTAAAAAACCAATTTAAATAACAAACACCTTAAAATCGAATTCGAAAACCTTTAAACAACACCCTACTCACATATATTCGATTAAAACTAAAACAAATCCTTCCCTTTAAAAGCACATAACAAAAAGGAAAAAGAAGAACGAAGAAGAGGTTCAAAAAAAAAACTTACCTTCACGTACAAATTAAAGACCAAAAGAAGAATTACTACTTGGTTAAATTAAAAAATAAGGAAGGGACGGAGAAATTAACCGAAATGAAGAAACAATAATGGCAATAGAAGACCCATATGGAAATTGCAACGGGAAAAGGGGAAAAACTATTACCAAAAAATAAAATGGTCAAAATACCCAACAAGGGTCTAAAGTTATTCAACCTTTCAAAAGAGCTCTTAATTTTTAGAAATTTACGAATTAGCCACTGAAATTCAATTTAGGTTTTAAACAAAAATTTCAAATTCTATGGTTTTGAATTAAGAATTTAATTAAAATTAGGTTTTCATTTGTGGCTGAATTTGGGGTGTTACAATTCTCTCTTTACAAGAAATTTCATCCTCGAAATTTAACTGGATCAAAGATATGCAGATATTAGACTTTGATAACAGATTTGGGCTCTCACGTAGCCTCAACAAGATTATCTACAGGACTATATACTAAAACTGAACTACTAGTATACTCCACAAGAATTTCTAGATAACTAGAGACTGAACTAGAACATATGAATGGGTAAAAACATTATCAAGAAGTGGGAATAGGGAAATAACATGAATAAAAAAAAGTATCAGTGATAACATCTGGCTCATCCCGATCCTCATGTCTCCTAGCAACATATACTAATCCAGGTTGAGATGCCTCTGATCTGGCTGATCCTTTAAACTGAGTAAATCTACCTCTACCACTAACACTCGATATAGAAGATCTACCATGACCTCTTTCCCCAGCAAGGGTCTGTACTAAAGCCTAAGACTGAATTGGAGCATAAGCTGACTTTGGTGAAACTGGACAATCCCTAAGACGATGCTCAAAAGACCCACAGTGGAAACAAGCTCCACTCTTTACCCTACACTCACCAGAATGACACTTTTTGAAGAAAAAACATTATGGCAATGCACGAGTACTAGTTGAACTAGCACCGTTAGCAGTCGAAACAACGGAAACTATTAGTCTAGCTCGAGAAGAACCTTGAGACTCAAACTCGTCTCTACCCTTCTTTCTAGACTTTTTTCACTGACTATATTGTATTGATGTCGTAGGTTTGCGCTCAACCATTCTAGCTCGTCTGGTGATCATCTTGTATTCTGTATCATGATGTAGAGCTACTCCAATCTTAATCGACACCCGAAGTCTTTTCCAAAAATACTCACATTTCTGTTTTCTATAGTAACCAATCTCGGAGCATACTGAAGTAATCGTAGAAACTCGATCTCATAGTCATTAACTGTCATATCATTCTATTGTAAATTCATAAAGTCATCACGGTACTTAGAAAGATACTCAGGCCGCACATAACGATCCTCGAATACTTACCGAAAAACTCCCAAGTAATCTGATCAGAGGTAGTAACTTCTTTTTTATCCTCCCACTAGTTTAGGGTTTTCCCTTGAAGTAAAGATATTGTTGCCCTCAATTTTTTATCTGAAGGATACTTCATCTCAACAAAAAGTTGCTGAAGTTTCTTTAACCAGTACTCTGCCTCTGCTGGATCAGTTCTTGTCTTACCATCAAACATCGTCATGTCAGCAACTAAAAACTCAGTAGATATATGTTTCCTAACACCCTCAGACTGTCGAAGATACCAAAGAAGCTCTCTCTAGATAGTGACAAAATCTAGGCCCACAGACTCACTGCCTTCAGAAACATATGATCCCTCACTCTGAACGGGCTGATTAATTTCAGCCTACTTTGCCTCATTTTGTACTTTAGGTTGTTCCTCACATCCTCTATCATGAGCTAAACTTTGATCTTGTGGCAGATCCACAGGAGGCAGGACATCACTCGTAGAAACAGCAGCACGACCTCGGTCACGACTATTTTCTTTCTCAAGACTTGTACTGCTGCTACAAGGTGACATAGTATTATATCTATAGAAGGATAAATAAAATCCTATATTAGAACCGGTACTTGAAGTACAATTCAAATATATTAGAAATGTTTAAATGAAATCCAAATTGAAAATTTATAGTATCAAATAAGTTTAGAAAATCATTTTCAGGTCAGAAATCAGTTTAGACCTTATAGTCCGAGGTTTGAACCGGGGTCTAATACCATTAAATGTAACCCCCTAAATTTAACCTAATTACTTAGATTAAAACTTAAGGATCATGCTAAGAAAACTTAACTCGCAAGTTAGGTTTTAAATCAGTAAAATACAATTTTTATTAAATTCTTAAAGCCAGAAATACTGAAATTTATCAACTAAAATATCAGTAGGTTCAACCCAATGTCACAAATAATATTAAAGTTCAAAAGTCCAAATAATTATCCAAGGTCCGATATAAGATTAGCACTAAGCAAGGTCTGATATAATAGTTGGAATAAAACGTATTAAATCTGGAATCTGTAACTATATAACATACATAAAATTTATGAAAACTAGAGTCATCAAGTACCGAAACCTAGGTTTGAGTATCTAAAACAAAAACTGTGGGGGTGTAAGCTAGGGAGCTTAATGTGTCTCTAGTATGCAAATAAAGCATTATCATAGTAAAAAATAACACATCACAGAATAGAAAACAGAACATATGATGTAATGGATGAATTATATGCACCCGACTCCGAACAAAATCAAAATAATAGGTTCCCCTGAACCACTCTAACTCCATCACACCATCAGAAGTGGAAACTCGATCCGAAGGTGAAACCACTGATTAGAAGTGATACACACTAAAAGATGATATCATTGAACTTCCCCGTACATATTATCTAACCATATGCAGTGACATGAATAGATAACAGAGTTTGAATGCTTGCCTTAAAGGTACCAATCGACATGCATGATAGTTATAGAATCATATATGCATTTAAATGACACAGAGCATGACATTATACAATTATTTCAGAAATTACAGAAATAAAGCAACCAATATAAATACAAAGAAATAACAGAATTTGTACCCAAAAGTAACGTAAGTATTAGGAGAGACACACCTTAAAAAGATCACTTAACATCGATAGTGACGCCTACTGGGCTCAGTCCTAGTACTAGTTCTAGCAAGTATAAAACCTACGAGTAAAAATAACGTAAGATACATTACTATACCACTAAACAGGAAAATACACGTAATAGAGATAAACCAGATAACTAACGTGCGTCTCTCGAAGTCTGAGGAACAAAAGGTCGTACATAAAGAGGAGGAAGAAGATACTATTGTCCGAATCCACGTCACCTAAAACAAAAAGTAAATTAGTTTTAGATTCTGATAAAGACAACTTCTAATAAAGCATTCAATCTAAAAAGCCTTAAAAACAATAATTCAAGTTCAAATTTCATAATCGGTCTGCGTTGTCAAACTCAGAACGTCGAAAAAACAGAAAGTGAGACAGGGTTGGAAAAAGTCAACATTAACGTCAGCATTGGTCAACGCTAACGTCAACATTGGTCAATATTGACGTCAGTAGTGACATAAACAGATAACATCAGTAGTAATTTCAGCATATGACGTTAGCAGGGTTTGAGAAACTAAAACAAATCTTTTCCCTTAAAAGCATAGAACATAAATGAAAGAGCGGAACAAAGAAGAGGTTCGAAAATTTACCTCCACACACGAATTAAAGAACAAAATAAGAATGGTTACTCAGTTGAATTGAAAAACAGGGACAAGACTAAAAAATTAACCAAAATGAAGAAACAATAATGGAAATAGAACTTATATCGAAATTAAAATGAGAAAAGGGGAAGAAAATTGTTACCAAAAAAATAAAATGGTTTAAATACCTAACAATGGTTTGAAGTTATTCAACCTTTCAAAAGAGCCCTTAATTTTAAGAAATTTACGAATTAGCCACTAAAATTCAATTTAGGTTTGAAACAGAAATTCCAAATTTTAGGGTTTCGAATTAAAGATTTAACTAAAATTACGTTTTAATATGGGGCTAAATTTGGGGTGTTACAAGCGGATAAAGAGATGATAAAATATGAACTTAAGGTGAAAGATTGAGTGTATCTAAAGTTGTAACTATATAGACAACGGTCTGTGAGATTTAGAAACTGATAGAAGTTAACACCTAAGTAGTTTGGTCCCTTTGGTATCACAACCAAAGTTGACAAGATGGCCTATGAACTATAGTTTCTTAGTGGATCCAAGGTACATCCAATATTTCTTAATTTTCAATTGAAGAAGTGTAACACTCTCGACCTGGTGTCACATTGGACTTCCGACTCAAAACCCGTATTTCAAAATATCTTTCAAAAGCGTGATAAAATAAGTCCAAATTCAAATCCAATATAATTTCATAAAATCCAATTCAAGTTAAAACATAAGTTTCAGATAATTCAAAATAGTTGGAGCTCCAAAATTATTACAATTCGTTTAAAGCATTTAACTCAAGTATTAAAATAGAGTTACAAATTACATATATAGGATCCTAAAGTACATAGCCCACTATGCCTAATAACAGTACTCTGAAACAGATTTCGATATTGAACCCACCATGATGATGCTTCTCTGAACAAGCTTTCATTAACCCATATACGAAAACACATTTTGAAACGCTGAGCTAAAAAAGCTTAGTAGGTAATCTACCAACCGGTTCACATCAAGCATAGCATAAATAAGCATAAGCAACATGAATGATGACATTGCATGAAAACGATGGCACTATCATAACCACCTAAACACAAGGTATTATGCATGACAAGAGAAGTCCATACAACAACTCAAGTCCTTTTACTTCATATTTATATCTAGTATATATATATATATATATATATATATATATATATATATATATATATACAATGTCTATATCATATCGTAACAGTATAGAAGTAGAGGACCCATCAACACTAAGCAAGATCCATGGCATGCCACTCCACATAATCCGCTAAGGAACCTATCAGCACTAAGCAAGGTCCGTGGCATGCCACTCCACATAATCCGCTAAGGAACCTATCAGCACTAAACAAGGTCATAGTTGATCTTCCGCATAATATAATACCGATAACCCATCAGCACTAAGCAAGTTTATCAGTTTTACCATCATATAATATTTATCTCTAGTAACTCATAAGAACTAAGCAAGGTTATTAGGTACCATATCTCATATATAATATACTTTAGGCAACCCATCAACACTAAGAAAGGTTCCTAGTAAGCCACAAAACTCAAGTGCATCCCATAACAACTCTTATTGGTTTTCATGTTAACTTAACTTACCAAAGGCCCATACCACTTACATGAATCATGGAAAACCTTAGACTCAGCCATTAAAACTCAGGGAAGATTGGCCAGGGTTACGCCGATAGGGCAGTATCAAAACGATCTGTATCAAAATACTTCCCTTGCGTTTCGATACGCTAAGATGGTTGTTCAAGATTGAGGAAAAAATACACTCTCGTATCTATACACCTATATGGTTGTATCAAAACTACCCGTATCGAAACACTTCGTTTGCATTCCGATATGCTGTGGCGATTAACCAAGACTAGGGGATTACATACCTGTATCGATACGCCTATGGGGCAGTATCGGTACTCAACTTAGTTCTGATACACCCCCAAAGAGGTGTCAAAACAATTTGGCTACTGGAGGGTTCGGTATCAAAACACGACCTAGGTGTTCTAAAACACCTGTCTTTCTTATCTAAGATTTCTCTCTGGTGTATCGATACACTTACAGAGGGTATCGATACCCCTACACGTAATGTGCAGTTTTGATCTTCTAAATGCATAGAGCACAATCCAAAGACCATCCATTTGATCCCAAAACGATCTTATACTCTAAGGGAACCTTCCTAAACATGTTTAAACTCTAATAACAAAGGTTCATCTACAATTACATGATCCACCATTAAAGGGCTAATAAGCTATCAAGCATACCAATCAACCAATAATCATGCTATTAAGCTTAAAACATGATATGCATGATGATTAAAGGTTGGAGGGGTACCAACCTTAGCAAAGAACAAAACAAACTCGAGCTCCAACTCACCCTCAAGATTTCTCTTTCCCAAAACTTGAAGATGACTCTCCCACTTGTTTCTCTACAAAGGGGAAGATGAATAGTGAAATAGACACCATGGAGAAAATTCTTAGAGTCTAAAATACTAGGAAAAAGCTTTGATTAATACTCTCAAAAACTCATTTTCGAACTCAATTTTAAACCCTTCCTAAACCTTCATCTTTCACCAAATCAACACTTCCTTACCTTGTTTTGTAGATCTTTGATAACCCTACAACTCTTCTTCTAACTCTAAAACGAGATTCTCCAAAAAACCTTCAAAGATTAAACCTTTGACACAACCTTTCTCTTGCAACAATGGGGAGGAACAATGGGAGAAAAAAAGATGACAATGAGGTCATTATGCAGATACTTAAACCCGTACAACCCCCATTTTTATCCTATTGTGCAATTACCAAAAAAAACCTTACTAACCAAGCCCAACTCACAACCCAATAAGCTTAAGGCTCAAATTTGAAGACCAACATCTCGGGTTAACCTGACACTCAGTTTCGAATCCGAGTCGTCACAAGAAGTATATTAGACCAGAGCCTCACCAAATTAAGCTTCCGATCATTGATGCTAATGAAGGAATTGCCAATGAGTCTGTTAGAATTAGGAAGCGAGAAAATAGAACCATTACTGAAATTTTGGTTGAATGGACTAATTATTTTCTAGAAGATATTACTTGGGAACCACTGCACCAATTACATTTCCAGATTTTGATCATTAAGGTCAAGGAAATAAAGTCATTTCTGGTTATGGTCATTGAAGTTTGAATAAGTAGATGTTATGTTTGTTAGTTTAATGAAGTGTTGCGTTTGGATTAGGTGTTAGTAAGTTAATGAAACACTGCGTTTCAGAATTAGTCATTAGGGCTATATGATTACTATTTTTTTGTCGTTTTCAGTATGTTTTTTATGAACATCGAACCAAAGTGTTTTCGTTGAATTTTATTGAGTCTCCCTTTACTCTTATTCTATTCACCTTAAATTTCTTGTTACTATTTACATCTGTTACAAGATCTAGGTTTTTACTCTGGAATTTTTTAGGGCGAGTATTTATCAGTCACCGAGAAGATTCAATCTAAGAATTAACTTATCAGTTATCAGCGTAATTATCTAGAAAATTAAGGAATTGACAAAAACATTCGGTGCATGTCGTTTTACCTTCATTCTTAAGTCTGGAAATCGAGTGAACCATGAGATTGCACAACATGAGTCGTAAAGTGAAAAAGATCGCCACTAGGTGGAGGAAATTCCTTCCTCAATCGATGAGTTAATGGACTCAGATGCTCGTGTTAACGAGCCTTCATGATTTTTGACAAGATTTACTTTGAACATAAGATCTATCCTTTCTTACCTTTTTTTCTCTATTTATTTGTAAAAATATTCTCAGATCGATTTAATGCAAAAAAAATCAATTATTTGCTTTATTTTTATTTTATTAGTTTTCTTGTTATAACTCTTCTTTTTATAGTTTTTATTTCATCTAATAAAAACAACAGGTATTTTATTTAAAAAATTACATTAAGGGAACTCAAATATTTTAGTGATGGTCCACTAAGGGCTCACAGTGGGTAAGAGTAAATATTTAAATTTTTAATGTTAAGTATCCATTTTATTTATTGGTTGTGTATACTTTAACGTTGAGATTTTATTTGTGTTCATTTACATTTAAAAAATTATGTTGTTAATATATATGATCTCAATTTGTTATAAATCTGACACTATATATATTAAACTGTAGCTTTTATAATTATATATTCTTAAATTAAAATGAGTAAAAATTTTATATTTTTAAATTTAATTCAATTTTTTTACAGTTACAGTTTTTTTAATTACACATGTAGGAAATTTTTTAAAACAAATTAAAATTTAAAAAAATTATAAAAAACTAATCACAAAAATATCTGTAATTATAAAAATGAACAATAAATTTAAATTACATGTATTTTATTTTTATCCTAAAATTTGCTAAATTACATGTATTTAAAAAAATTTAGATCCTTCTTTGGGTTTAAATATTTTGTCATATTTCTATTATCGTTTTACTTCATGTAATATATATATATATATATATATATATATATATACGAGCAATTACATGATACACCGGCAATAAAAATATTTTATTTTTTAAGCGTTCTAATTTTAGGGATTCAAGATTTAATTTAGATATTAAAAAATTAATTTAAATTTATAACACAGGGGTTTACTTTTATCAACTTAGTATTTAAGGATTATGGTTTAAATTTAAAGTTTAATGTTAAAATTTAACGATTATAGATAAAAAAACTAAATCACTAATATATTACTCTAAACATAAAATTACAAAACCAAAATTATGAATCCTAAACTAACCCTAAAATTAAAGAGCTTGTCAAATGTAAAAACAAAATAACATTACCGCCAGTACATCATACATTTCATCCTAAGATTACACCTAGAATGGTCCTTGCACAGTGGTCACCAATTGGTTTCCCCAAGGTCATAGGCTGAGTTTACCATAACTCAACTTTAAATGTGAAACATCTGGACAAGACCCATCAAATGTTTTGATTCTTTCCGTTGCCTACAAGGACAAATTAGAACTCCCGGAACCCTACAACAAAATAAAAGAGGTACAACATCAAAGGAAGAACAGCTTGCACGGAAAACTACAACATGAATCCAAAAATTCCAAATCCTATTCAGTGTACCGGCAAAGGAAAATCCAACTGCATTGATGTGAAATATTCAGACAACCATTCTATTTCCATGTGAATGTCTTGCTTTGATTCTCTATATAAGGAGAAGAGTTGTATAATTCATATGCATCTCCACCAAGACTTACCTGAAGCAAACAATCAAAAAAACAGTCAATGGTTTTCCCAAGAAATTGCAGCATGCTATTCTTCCTTGTAATAACCGTTTGCATCCCGCACATCATGTGTCGTAACCTGCCCGAGGCATTGTTGCCTGAGAGGTACGAGCAATGGATGGCTAAATATGGGCGAGTCTATAAGAATGATGTAGAGAAGGAAATGAGATTCAAGATATTCAAAAGCAATGTGGAGTTTATAGAGTCATTTAATTCCGCGGGTGGCCACTCTTACCAGCTAAGCATCAATGAGTTTGCAGATCAAACCAACGATGAGTTTAGGGCCTACAGGAATGGATACATAAGGCCCCTGGGACTAACAACAAGAAAACAGACATCATTTAGGTACGAGAATGTCACAAGTTTGCCTGCTAGCATAGACTGGAGGAAAAAAGGAGTTGTTACGCCCATCAAGGACCAAGCACAATGCGGTAAGCAATATGTAACTGTTCGAGCATAACCCTAAATCTTAGTTTCATAAAACAAAGTTATGAAAAAACTCAATCAAAACACAGGTAGCTGCTGGGCATTTTCGGCTATTGCAGCAACGGAAGGAATTCACAAACTAAGTACAGGGCATCTAATTTCCTTGTCTGAGCAAGAACTGGTTGATTGTGATAAAGGTGTGGATCAGGGATGCGAAGGAGGTGAAATGGAAGATGCATTTAAGTTCATAATCAACAATCATGGCATCGCATCCGAAGCCACTTACCCTTACAAGGGAGATGATGGGACTTGCAACAAATCAAAGGAGGCTTCCCATGCAGCTACAATTACTGGCTACGAGGTTGTTCCTGCTAATAATGAGCAGGCATTACAGAAGGCTGTTGCAAACCAACCAGTATCAGTGTCCATTGATGCCGGAGATTTTTCCTTTCAATTCTACTCGAGTGGAATTTTCACTGGACCTTGCGGAACTGATCTAGACCATGGTGTTACAGCTGTTGGATATGGTTCTGAACATGGAACTGATTATTGGCTCATCAAGAACTCGTGGGGTACAGGATGGGGTGAAGAAGGATATATTAGGATGCAGCGAAACATCAAGGATAAAGAAGGTCTTTGTGGCATAGCCATGGACTCTTCCTACCCAACAGTCTAAATGCTCAAATTTCAATAAATAAAAATAACCATCTACAACTACCAGCCTATCCTCCCCGTTGATGCCGCATTCGTATGTAAGGATGAAAATCGATTGTCTTAAAAGTAGCAAACAAAAATATAGCAGTTTCTTGTACAATTACTTCTATAAAGATATTGCTTTTATGCTGAGTTCCTCAATGAAATTCGCAAAGAAAATCACACCTAATGTCTGAAAGGCATGAGGAACATTCCATAAGCAGCAACCAGTCAAACTAAAATGGCTTCTGAAATCTGTTAAGAAAATACTCAATTAGAGAACCATCTCGTTCAGTTCTGTACCCTACTTGGTTATAGCTTAACATATTTAAGGTCTCAATTTGCCTTAGCATGAAACAAAGCCTACCACAATTAAGAATATCACCATTATTTCCAATTAACAATCACTTATCACTCCATCTCTCTGAACTTATAGATCATAGGCATTAACAAAGAAGTTGAAGAGTTTTCAGTTTAGATTAAGGAATTAAAACATGGAGTAAGTTTTAGTTCAAATGTTCATCGAGTACTAAAGCACAACTTCGATGACTAAGTAACTAGCATAAAAAGCTAAGACGCAACGAATGAAGAAGACCAACCTAAATATAAAACCATGGCAGACACAGAACTACAAGGAGTAAAAGACAATGAGGAATATACGACAGGACAAGGTGAGCAACTAACCACTTGGTTTGCAATGTTTGTTAAGCATTAAACCGATTGACAATGTGCGACAAATTCTAATTTTAACAGAAGACATCAATAGATTTGCTTGAAGAATTTAGTCCAAAAAGCAACTAATAACAAACAAAGCATTTGATGACAGTAATTGTGGGCTTTATTCAGAATTACTTCAGATATGATTACCAAGCTTAGCAGACAATCCCTTGGGCGAACTAAGGGATAATGCTACCACCTATGGAATTGTGTTGGATTTGCCAAGTACAATATTGAAAAGAAGAATTTGACACTAAAGCCAGGAAGATTCAAAATTTCAAGATTGCCACAAAAATTTACAGATGCAAATTCTAGCTTCAGTAATTGCAAAGTTCACATGATTCAAATTTGCAGTGGTTAGGGTGGACTCTCAACGTCTATAATTTAATGGCCTTAGAGGTCGTTTATCCAAAACAAATTTAACCCAAAAGCTTTTAATACATTTTACTATAATTTAATCCTAATTCTAAGAACTCTCTCAAAATCTTTCTTTCCCCCCAGTTTCTTCTCCGCTTTCTCTCCCTTCTCAAGTAAAAATCATACTGTTGAGAATTGAGATTGCAGGAACCAAATATCAAAATGTCAATTACTTAAACCCTTAGAACTATCTAAAAAATGCAAATTGATGAAGCAAGGTCTGATCTATATAAGTAAGCAAAAGTAAGCATTTGCATATCTTACCACAGTGCTGGGAATTTGGGATTTGTTGCTGTTTGTTCATTTGAGATTTTAAAAATTCAAATATAGTTACCCATTTTTTTGTTGTTTGGTGGGAGAGAAGATTAAGTAAAATCTGGGACCCCAGGTAGCCACCATCGTCTTCTTACTCTTTCGTGACTGCTCCTCAGGTTAGAGAGGGGATTACTACGGCAAATGCAACCAACGACAATGGGCAACTTTCTGATTTCAAAAGGCAAATTTTTTCAATGATGGCTAAAGTAAATTTTATCGAAAAAAATTATTTATAAAAAAATAATATGGGTAGGACGGGGGAATTTTAAAAAATATAATGACTCGGATTTTAGATTCGAGTGTCGAGTTTACCCTAAATGTGTGTGCACCTCGAGTTAAGTATTGGGTTAGTTTGGGGCCTTGTTTTAGGTTATCTTTGGCCCAAATTGGTTTTTGAAGGGCTTTTTGGTCTTTTCATCCTTTGAGGACAAAGAGAAGAGGGGTTTATGATTTCTCTGCAAAAAAGTAAAAAGAAGTGAATTCATCTTTCCTTTCTTCTTCGTCTTATTTTTTCACCTAGCAAGTGAGTTAAAGGTGTAAACTTAGATAGTTTGGCTGAGGACTCTCATTTTTAGTCTTAAGGATAAGTTGTGGAGCAGTTGGTGATCTACAAGACAAAGTAAAAATTGTGTGTTTTGGTGGGGTTGATTTTGGAGAGCTTGAAGAAGTAAGAACGGGAGTTGGGTGTTTTAAGGGTTCTTTATTTATTTTCTTGATGTTTTTAGATTCTAAAAACATCACTAGCAATGTCTAAATGCTAATTTAATTTTTTTCTTGTAGAGAAAGAGTTAAGGAGCCTTCAAAGAAGCTTGGCAAGGAAAAAGCTTGAAGGAAAAGGGTGAATATGGTTGTTGAGCTTTTGCTTGAAGTTGATACCCCTCCAACTCCTCTTTACATCAATCATCTCATGAGTAGAATGCATGATTGCTTGATTAGTAACTTAAGGACCTTTAATGGTGATTTTTGTAATAAGATGTTTGGTGGCTTAAAAATGATAGAAACACACTCTAAATACTTTCAATAATGTGTAGGAATGAATTAGGATCGAATAATTTAAGTTTGGTTAGGGTTCTTAGTAATTTTTGGGTGCAAATCTGCATTTTTGTGCAGACATATCGATACCATATAAAGGAAAATAAGGCTTAGGATACATGCATTTCGAAACGCCATCCTTGTGTTTCGATACTAAATTTTCCAATAGCAAATCGTTTTGTTACCCCTAGGTAGGCATTTCGATACCCAAAACTCTAGTAGTAAATCATTTTGATACCTATATAAGGTATATCGAAACAAGTAGGTTTTCTTGGTGTGAGCTTTGGAGTCTTATACTTATGATTGAAGTTTTTACCTCTTTCCAAGTTGTAATACTTAAGATACCAATCACAGAGGGATTGGATTACCTAAGCAGCACATTATTCTTACACTTAGAAAAATAAAAAGATACAAGTAGTTTGGTTAAATAATGATTGAGTAAAGAAAATAAACTAAGTAAATTAAATAAAATAAGTAGAATCACAATAGAAGGATAAGGCCAAGTTGATTGCTTTGTAGAGGGGAATTCGGTTACAATTATTATCCACATATTAATGTATTAGGTTGACTTGCCGCCGCCGCGGGTCACACGTAGGGTCGCCTTGGCTGCCTCAGAGGGGTTATGCCTTGTTGACAACTTAACTTTTCATGTTCGACAGATTAGTCGCTGAAACCCTAATTCGTAGAACTATTAAAATCCATATCTTGATAATACCTCCGGCATGAATCAAGGATGAACAACAACAAATGATATGCTTCCTTTTAGTCGCTGAAACCCTTTCAGATTAGTCGATGCCCATGAGCAAAGACCGTACTCTCTCGTTTCATGAGCCTAACTATCCCTAGTCTAGACAAATAGATTTTCCTTCACAAACTTATCTTTCGAGCTAGTATGCAAAGAAGAGTAAGAACCAAGAAAGAATAAACTATGAAAATCAGAATTGCATTAATAAATATCAAATAAAGTACAACTTTCTTCTCCAACTACTTCACAAATAACCTAAGCCTCGAAGAAGATTTAGAACATAATGAGCTTGTTGGCGACTTAAGGTTTTTCTATGAGAATGGACTTGTCCTCTATAAACCTAACAACTTGCTTTATATAGGTCAAGCCTAGGTTAAAGTCTGTCATAAAGGTAGGAGTTCTAAAAGGAAAAAAATACATCCCATATTAAATTACAAATCTTTATTTTATTTCCTAATTTTACTCTTTTTGGACTCTTTAATCTTTTATTGACTTTAACCACGGCTTGACTCTATTTTCTCTCTTTTGTTTCTTCTCGCATTATATACATTGGAATCGACACTTTATTCTTTATCTATCGAGCACAGGTTGTTATCTTTTTTCTACTGTTGCGGCCATTAATGTGTTGCCATGGCGGGTATTTATTTGCATTTCAGCTACAACATCCAATCTATTATCTGGCATTACATGTAGGGTTATTTCCTATCTACGAAAGAAAAACGTCAACCGTACCTTTTTTATATCAAATAATATGTAAAAAGATTATTTAAATGTTAGGATGTTGGAATATGGAAAACATGTAGAATTATCCAGTATTGTCATGAAATCTGTCTATTACTAACAATAATTGAATGGATAATTGATATAAATAATAGGACTTTTATGCACTTATCAAATACCCTCAAACTCGAACTATTGTTTGTCCTCAAGCAATGCAATAATGTGCTTAAGTAAGAAATTTTATAGTAATATATCATTCTGCCTACCGCGACAGAGTTCCTTTCTTAACTCAGTATCTTCTAGGTTCTAGGATTTCCTCAGAATTGAACTATGAGTCTTTGTGAGTGTGTGTGTGGCTGTGCCAAAGATGACTTTCTAAATTCTAATCCTTTTTCTCGCTAAATACTCCCAACTTAGATTTTATTAAATCTTTTCCTTTCTCCATATTTTGTATATAAATATATATAACTATATACTTATACTGCTTGAGCCAGTTTCGGGCACCTCAAGTATTCAACTACTCTTACTAGAGCCAATTTCGGGCACCTCTAGTAAGTGGGAAAAAGAACTAAGTCCTAAAGCCGGTGTTGGGCACCTTTATGGACTATACTTGAGCCGGTGATAGTCACCTCTAGTTAAAATCTAAGGTCTAAGTCCTTGTTGCTTTCTAAGGGAAAGAGCTTCTAAAATCAACTAAGTCTAGCAGTGTTTATGTAAAGTCAGGCTCATAGTCTAATCCTAAGCACTATTCCTATAATACCTTTCTAATTTCAAGTCTGGTGAATGATGCGCGCGGCTGTGGCGACTGGATGATATATTATTACCGAGGCAAACTCTATAAAGACAGAATTCAAGGCAATATTCAGATAATTCATACTATTTTCCATACATAGCAGAATTTTACAATTTACAAAATGGACTAATGCTCCCCCAAACTTGAGGGATGCATTATCCTTAATGCATGGACAAAAGATAAAAAAGAGAAACAAAAAGGATTAGTCCGATAATAAGTTAAAAACAAAAAAGAGAAAAATTTAGAAAATGCTACCGCCCTCAAAATTTAGAGGATCTAAAGGAATCGTCTGACTCGCTAGTGATGATCAGTTTGCGGCTGCTCTTAGGTGGTTGCTTTGCTGCTACCTTTAACAGGGTGACACTAGGCTTCTTGGAAGATCTAGGTGCATTGAACTCGAATGGAAGTGGGTGGTTGCTGACCTCTTCTTCGGAATTGATATTGAAAGGAGAGGTGGTTGTGGTAGAAGCAGAAGCTTTCCTCTTCTTACTGGTCTACATCGATTCTAGAAATTCCTTTACTACCTATATCGAGAACTCGATACCGCCCGATAAGCTGCTCCAATCTAAGTGATTGAATTCCTCTGGTGTGGAACCTTTGTTGCTAGTCCCTTTTTAAGTATTCTATCGCGGAGTCGATAGAGAATAGCTTGGTGGCAGCAGCAGTGGTGGCAGCAGGTGAAGTGTTTAATGGAACAATGGATGAGGTAGTTGTTGATTTAGTCGATGCTATTGGAGGCGGTTGTGGCATGGAGGTGTTGACTGTGAATGTTGGGAAAATAGTCGAACAGTCCGGCAACTGCTCTCGAATGGTTGCAACGATGGCGCTATTGAATTCCCGGACTTAGTTTATGAAGGCCAGATGCCTTCTTTCCATGCACTACAGCAATGGGATTATGCCTCCTACTATTGTTGTTGGTTCTGGTGCTTCAGCTTCGGCTTCGGCAAGTCAGAGCTACATAGACATGGGGATAGCATCTTGTACTTGTATTCTCTTCATGTAAATGTCCCTTGTCCACCCTTTTCCTCACCGATGTGAAGAAGTCGCTTGGTATTGTTAGTACTCATCCTAGGTGGCTCGGCGATATAATTAAACAAAGGAAGTATAACATACCTCTTTCCTTGGCTGTGCACTCGAAGATTTTTTCACTAATGATGCGACCGACATCAATTCGGCGATTGTGAATGATGGAGTGCATGAGTGCGAGTCGCGGCAGATCTATTGTTTTTTGTGAGATGTTGACAGTAGATTCCTCTTGGTGAAGTTGTTCTATAGCTTTACCTCTGACCAGAGATCTCGGCCACTGCTAGAGCCATGGTGTTTTTCGATGCTCAACTATGCTCTATGAATGCAGAGTTTTGTCTTCATCATCTCGTAGTCATCGGCGATCAAGGTTAAAATCTCTTTAAGGTTAGAATCTCATTTATGACCCGAGTAGGAGTTGTTGGTTAAGTAGACTGCAAAATAGGGTGTCAATACTGATAAGAAATAATAATAAACGAACAAGAATAGTAAATAAATTGTGTCGTGGTATGGAGGTTGTCGCGACTATTTTAAAAATCATGGTGTAAAAATCGGTACCTTTTAATTACACGTGACGTTTTGGCATTTCAAACAATAAACTCAATTTAGTCCGTCATTGTCAAATGAATATCGTTCGAATGAAGGTATCCTTTTGGATAAGAAAGCATATTTCTTGTAAATACGAACTTGATTAAGACGTCTAGTTACGTTGGGAAACCTTAAATTGTATTTTGAACAAATATAATTTCTTTTCCAAAAAGTTTAAATGCATAACAGGTTATTATCCGGTCAATTTTAAGTTCTATCCTATTAGGCTAATTTAATTAAATAATTAATTTCCTATTATATTATTAATTTTCCAAGGGTATTATGGTAACACCCAAACAATTAGACACTATCATCTAGACACTTAGAGAAATTAATAACATTACTACTTGTTCTTCTAGTTATTTACCTGATTAATTTTATTTTTATGCCAACCTTATATTATTTTTCATTTTCTAAATAAAAATGATATATCAAATGTGATACCAAAGTACACCCTCGGTGAACATCTTATATGATGAGAAACCGATCAATTTAGTGTATCTGAGATATATTATTAAATACATCATTCATTTATTAAAATTTTCTTCTCATTAAAATTATTTAATTAATTCGAGTGACTAGTCCTAAAAATTCTAATTCAATTGACTAAGTGTGAATTAGGTGTTCTCTTAAGCAAATATATTATATGATCTAAAAAATATTCAATTGAAGCAAACAAACAAATTAAATAATTAATTAAAGCATTAAATGAAAGACAACGGGTATAATTGAATTTCATTTAAAATGTAAAGGCACAATTACATGGTATAAGGTGGCCTAATTGAACTAATAGGAAAAAAGACTTAATTAAGAGGAATTAAGACTAGATTGAGAGGATACTAAAATTTAAAGGGCAATTTGAGTGACCTAATTGAAGGAATTTTAAAGATTCAGGCTCGAACTAAATGATTTAGTGACCTAATTGAATTACACCTTAAACTTAAAGGGATTACAGAAGTAATTTTCCACTTTATCCAAAAATACACGGATCTGAGTCAACCTGAATCAAAATGAACGGATCATCTTACCCTTAAAATGAAAACATTTTGTTGCTTAATATAACCCCTTTACTCGAGTCAACTCAATCATAATTCTCCTCCCCAAACTCTACCTCTTGACTCACTTTCTAAATATCTCCATCAAACAATAAATACCCAGAAAATCCTTTCCAAACGAATTTAACACCCTTATTCCCTTATGGTGTTCATGCATGTTCTTCACAAAAATGAAGGACATATTCAACAAACGACCACTAGGCCACCGCTGAATCCAAATCACCATCGTCCCTCAAGGCTCCAACACGTTTTCCAACCATTGTGTCAGATCTTCAATCACCTACATTTTCTCACCGGTAACTATTTTTCGTCCCTAATAACCCAGCCGAAAATCGTAATCTACTCGGAAAATACTCAAAATTAATCTAGAACTACCCTTTCTACTTGATCTAAGCATCGAACATACTAAAATCTTTTAAAAACCTCTCAATTTTACCAAAATCTTACTCATATCTACTGGATTCAATAGAATCCTCTCATCCTCCCTAATTATAATCTTAAATCTCACCGAAAGCCAACCCTAACTAAGATTCAATCGAATCTTCCTCGACTTCCCCAAAATCTAAACCTAAAATCACTTTTGAAATTCCTCTTCCCAAATTCGATCAGATTTACTCACTTCTTAGATCTAGACTCTAAACTCTACAACTCTGGTCTCTTTATCGACTAACCTCAACTACATATTTAGAGAAAAAACTCTATATTTTTCTTATATTTCATTCTATTTCTTAATTATTTACCTCATATAAAGTTTTCATGCTTCTAAATTATTTTCTTGTTATTTTGCAATAATAAAGAAAAAATAAAAATGAGATTAACTTTAGATATGAGATTTGTAGCAATTCAGTGATGATCCGACACCTTCCGATAGAACTTTGGTACCCCTCTGGTGGCCCAATGACTGTGCAGATTAGAACAAAAATCCTTAATTATCTTCTCTCTCCCAATTATGATGCAATTATAACTTTTTTTTTCTTTTGGTAACTGTCAACTACCTTCTTAAATGTTCTCTTTCTCCTGTTATTTATACCAGCTATTTATAGCAGGTGTCAAACATGTCATCATTCTATGTGAAAGGGGAAATGGCCACTAAGATAACGCCACTTCGACATTAGTTAGGCAGGAGAAGCTTAAATTTTTGTTTTTTTTGTAAGCTAAAATCAAGAAATGAATAAAGGGTATTTGTTTTGGGCCTGGGACTTTATATTGGACTTTTTGTGTATAATAGTGTAATATGAGGTATTATTTAGACGCTAGTATTTATTTATTATTATTTATTCTTATTATTATTTTTATTATTTTGACTAATTATCATTTATTATATTTATTTATTTATTGGCTTATTTGTTTATACTCGGACGAAATTAAAGTATTACACTCCTTGATCAGAGACAAAATGCAAGATAGTTTGTCCTTGGGCCTCAACTTTATCTGCCTCATGATCTGACGGGTATCACAAAGCCATTAATCAACCTTCATCGGATTATCTTCCCAAAACCCAAGAAATTCGTAGCACCTTGCCTAAGACCCCTCTCGATTGATGTTTCACGTTAGTAGTTGCACGCTTGGAATAACTATCACTCTTCGATCCAAAGCACGATGCAGATAGGTGAAATAATTCACCTCATGCCTACCCATTCTTTAGACCCGTCCACCTTAGGTATGTCATCCTCGTTGAAGTTCCCTTCATACTCAAGCTATCCTTAACGTCCCTCGCTCTCCTAGGCATAATTCATCTATGCACAATCAAGCAAAAAGGATTACTCAAAATTCAACTTATTAAAGTATAACTTAGACTCATGGGCATTTATTCTCTAGATACTTATTATCACAATAGACTCTTTTCTAGGAACATCCTAGAACCAACTAAATCTAGGCTTTGATAACACTAAATATAACACCCCGAAACCGAATGCTATATTTGAACCACAAGCCCAAATCGTTCCCATAAATTTTTTCTCATTTTCAAGCCCAAATAAAACATGTCATAAAATATATAGATAAAATCAACATAATACATGTCTTACTACATCTAGCAATTGTACTCTACTAATTGGTCTATTCTAAATATCCTCAACGATGGTACTCTACCATATTCAACCTCTTACCTATCTGTGCACGAAAACACATTCTGAATGCTAAGCTATAAAAGCTTAGTGGATACATAACCTATTGATTGTGCTTCAAGTGAATCATAATTATGCACATGCTAGATGAAATATGACAACATGGTATAAAGCAGTGATGCTACCGTAATCGTCTAAACACATGATATGGCATGCAACAACCAAAGCATAAAGTAAAACAATCCAAGATTGAGGCACAATATCATCCGACATTAGAAGACCCACCCTGCTTGGAATTTCATAATAGGCTTCTCAGAATCTTACATCGAGCTAATATACTCGGAATCTCGCATTTGAGATAATATACTTGGAATCTCACATCATTCTTCACTCGAAATCTCACATCGAGCAAAGTTATCACCTAGAATCTCACATCGGATGACCTTCAATACATCATCCAAATCTCACATCGGATAGACTTCATTGTATTACAACACTCACTTATTTGGTATTCGGATCCCACCATACATGATTCAAACTACTACAATGATCCACTAAAGATCCTTAGACCATTTTATTGCAAACCATCACCATAAGCCAACCGTTACAAGGCAATATCATCATATCAACCATTAAAACACCAATTTAAAGTTTTATTATTCATTTCTTATAACTTAACCCACCCTTAAGAACCATTACTATTAATTATTGAACCCTAAAACTCAAACATTAAAAAACTTGGATAAATTGCTATGATAATATTGGTATGAACGTCTTGCATATCGATATCCCTCTCTACGTACAGATCTACCCACTAGCGTATCGATACCAAAATTGTATTTGATGTAATTGACCCAACAAGGCATACTGATATGTTTACCTAGTGTATTGATACTCCACATCAATATTCATATATTGAGTACCGGTCTCAAGCCCGTATAGATACACCTCTTAGCGTTCTAGTAGCAAAAATGGTAACTAGAATTCAAATTAGTTGTAACACCTTAATTTTGACTTAAGGTGTACGTTAGGTTAAAATCATTACTTCAAAACTTTAGTGTCAAGTAAACACGAAAAGTGATTCAAAAAAACTTAATTTATAAATCAAATAATAAAAATACCATTTAAAAATAAGTATATTGAATAACCTTAATAAAAGTTAAATAATCGATTTGATGCATGAAATTTAAATATAACTCAATCCCTAAAAATCCCAAAATTCACTAAAATAAAAGATGGTAAATAATTGTACTGAAAATAAGAAATCGAGGTCCAATTGAGAGCTTTGAGTACCAATTCATAGGGTCGGGTATCTGAAAAGTTAAATTAAAAGGATGAGTTATAAAGTCCAGTGTGTCTCTAAAGTGCAGTCTCAAATCACATTATCACTCAATTCATAATTACAGTAACAATATTTATATATTCGTAGTAAATAAACACAGTGAATGATGAATGCAACGCAATACCACAGAGAATGCAGTCTTATAGTGCGAACACTAAATATAGTGGTGGCTAAACCAACTGATCATTGTGGGGGTAGTTCCCCAGAACCCCTCACCCTTTATTTCTCCAAAACGCTATATGGTAAAACCACCTTCCTTTGTACAAACCACCCCATGCACATGCTATGCAAATAATATCATTGATCTCAAATGTCTCATCACAGATATCCTTATAGTATACGAATCACATAGTTCAATAAATCTTATCACAATCTCATAATGTAACACTAGGTTCACAATATCGCATAGCATGCCAATATATCAATCTTAGTAAACAGATAAGCACATTACATAGAAAATCTAGCACAAGAAGAGAACACACCTCTCATAGCACAAATACTACGCTGACATGGACGTTTCTCACGGTCTGAGCTAGATCCTACTCTAGCTGAGTCAGAGTCGACGATAAAGTTCTAGTAAACAATCTTATTCTAAAATAATATTATGTCACTTAAGTAAACTAAAATAACACATACATGTATCTCGAGTGCTGCTCGTGGGAGCTGTTTGAATTCGAGGTGGAGGCGATGAAGGTAAAACGTTCCCTTCAGAGTCCATGTTATTTGAAAAAGACCATAAAATTCAAATTAAACTCTTATTCAAGTCCACTTACCCAAATTAAAACTTAAAAGGGTCAAAACATGATTTTCGGGTTTGAATTTCACTAAACGGACTGTAAAAATGGGCTCAGGACATCAAAATAGGTTAAGATAGAGTTTTTCAAAAAAGTCAACTCTGTTGAAAAAGTCAACAATCAAAGTCAAAGTCAACGGTTAGGTCAACGATCAACGGTCAACTTCAAAGTCAACGACTGATGTTACTATTGACGTCATCGAGGACGTCACTGATGACATCATCATAAGTCAACTATTCGGGTCGGGTATGGGTCACGGGTCGGGTTCATAGATCTGGGTTGGTTTCGGTCTAGTTTAGTTCAGTTCAATTTGGTTCACAGATAACCAGTTCGGTTTGGTTCGGCCTCTTCTCCTTCACAATAATCGACTAGTTCGGTTGAAGCTTCTTGTTCATCCCCACAACACCCGATTGGTAGCCTTCTAACCCTAAATCAAGCCTTAACAACTACATTCCACTATCGACAACCACTCCCTTTTCAATGTCGACCAAGAATCTAGCACCAATCCTTAAATCTTCGACCAAAGCACAGTCATGAACTCCCTCTTCTCCGATAATCCTTAAACCATTAACAAACCCAAACCCACGCTATCCAACTCCCTCCTCCCTCAATCGGAAAACCACCACCACCTCACGATAACCACCCTTAACCAACACTAGAAACCCTCCGAACTAACCCCTATACCATTGTCCCGACCTTCCCCCATTGACCAAACCTCTATTTTTTCCAACAAACCCACTAAAATAACTTCCACAAACCAACACTCTCCTATTCAAAGGGATCTCGCAACAGCCGCTAAATCAACTTACTCTAGCATCGGGATTTCTTTGCTTCTTGCTAACAGAACAAGAATCCAAGAAGATGAGGGAAACAAGCACAACGAAATGAGAAGAAAAAAATAAGAAGGAGAGAATGACCGGATGGAAAATTAAAAGGAAAAAGGAGTTATACTCCATTTAGATTTAGGATTATCCTTGTAATTCCGATAATACCCTATCAGGTATTAGATCCCCAAATTTTAGGGTTATTGAATTGAGAATTTTAAATTTAATTAGGGTTTTCCTTGTTCAGATTTTGTGGGTGTTACATTAGTGCACCTGTACCAGCACTCCCCTTGACCGTACCGATACCCCTCAGAGGAATTGCACATCTTAACAGAGGGGAGTACTATATTCGAAAGTCCCTTATTCTAACCCTAAATGCACTCCTATTGATCTAAAAATACTCCTTTATGTTATTGAGATATTTAGGTGAGTTTCTAATCAATTTTAATCCAAGATAACGTCAATATAAAAATTCACAATTGATGCGTAAACAAGCTCTATGTCCTACCACGATTCATCATACACCAACACACATGCCATATGGATGATGCAAATGAAACTACAAGATAAATGAGAATAAAAATTAGCTACCTTTCTAGTCTCTTTATTAAAAATTCTAAAAAATTTAAATTTTAAACCTTAACCTTAATTTTCACATATTGAACCTTAAATCCTACATTTTAAAAGTATACCCTACCCCTAAATCATAAACCCTATCCACAACTCCTAATGTAAACTCTAAACCCTAAATTCTAAATCTATTATTTTAAAGTGAAAACATTAATAAATATTCAATAAAAGGACAAATACTTTGCACCCGATTAATAATGATTCATTATCCGAACTTCTCATTTTTCTTATCCGGGTGTGAAATCTAGTCTAGCACATTTCTGTACATGGAAGCAGAACATATAAAAAAAATTCCAAGCTTTTGAGAACGCCAATGGATTTGTGTCCAAGCAACTTACAATTGAAAGCCAAAGCTGCAAGTCTTGAGAGACTACCCGTTTTTCGAACCCTTGCCGACTAACCCGTACATCATTTATTCTGGACCAGAACATGAATATCACAGAATAAGGATCAGCATAATTTATCAAGCACCAAAAAGAAATGCTACAATTGTGATGACAATCCTTTAATACACATCTTCTTGTAAAGCTCTTTAAATATCACATCGAGACGAGCCCCGAAAGCGGTTCGATGGAGATGCAGGGAATCGAACCCGTGCTCGAGGCGAGCACTCTAGCATATGAACTATACCCCATGATGCAATCTCTACCCGAAGATTCGATCGTGCTAGACGTTGAACATGATGCAATACTCGAAGCCTCAATCATGCCATCTGTATCAGAATGTTCATCTACACTTTGTCGAATGGAAGTAGCTTCTTTTGACGATCTAATCCATTCCAGCTCCAACACAACTTGTTTCATTGTAGGTCTTCTTTTCCCTGTGAGATTTAAACATCGTTTTGATAGCTTAGCAACTGCTATAATCTCTTCTTTTGGACCATCATTCATTACCATTGTATCCACTATGTCGAATAATGAATTCGACTCCATTGATAGTAGAAAATAGTTTACTAAGCTTCTCACCACATCCTCTGATGGACTTAAAGATACGGGTTTTTGTCCCGTAATAAGTTCAACAAGAACGACTCCAAAACTATAAACATCACTCTTTTCTGTAAATTTACTTGATCGGAAGTATTCAGGATCCAAATATCCAAACGTTCCTTGCACTCTAGTGGTTAAATGTGTTTGCTCAAGTGCAACTGATCTTGATGTTCCGAAATCCGACAATTTTGCTCGATATTTATCGTCCAAAAGTATGTTGCTAGACTTGATGTCTCGGTGATAAACAGAGACGGATGCAGCTGAATGCAAGTAGGACAAAGCATTAGCAATTTCAATTGCTATTCGTAAACGCATTTCCCATGTCAATGGGAATTCTTCATTTGGCTCATGTATGAGATGGTAGAGGGTACCATTCGGAACGAACTCATATACCAGTAAAGGGACCTTTGTCTCTAGGCAACATCCTAAAAGCTTCACCACATTTCTATGATGAATCTGAGATAAAATCATCACCTCTGTAATGAATTGTTCAAGCTTAATCTCCTCAAACATCTTCTCTTCCACCAGTTTAGACTTTTTAATTGCCACAATGCTTCCATCTGTTAACATTCCTTTATAAACAATTCCTTGGCCACCTCGACCGAGAATCCGATTCTCATTATAATAGTCTATTGCCTTCTCCAATTCCTTTGAAGCAAACAACTTTATTTTCTCAACATTACCTTCATTGTTCATCAGTCGTTGTTGCAGTAACAAACCTCCATTCTTTTTGAAGTATTTCTGTTTTAGCTTGATATTATTTCTTTTTACTAAAAGTTTGTACAAGCACCATGTACCGAGTAACACAAATATAGTCCCAATGCTAGTGCAGCAACCTATAGTGTAGGAGAAATATAAGACTTAACTCATGCTAATTGATAATAAAAAAAAAAAAGTAAGTTAATGCATAGTTGCATACCTACTATGATTGCCAAATTTCGTGAGGTTTTAGATTCTTTTGTCATAATACTTGGACTTCTGGGCTTGCAGATGTCTTTGATATATTCATATCCATTCGGACAAGATGATGAACAGTTGTGACCAGGAGTATTCAGGCAAAGCATATAACAGTGCTTGTATTTCAAATCTTGACATTTTCCTGATTCTACCATTTATGAAATGGATAACATAGAATTAAATAAATATAATCCATGTTATTAAAAGGAGTAAACTACGATAAAGGTTATTTAACTATAGGTATGATTACATTTGGGTCACCTAATTATTAAAGGTTACATTCGAGTCATTCATTTATGGGTTAAGTTGCATTTTGATTACCCAATTATTAAATGTTATATTTGAGTCACTCAATTATGAGTAAATTAACGTTTTGATCACCCCTCATACTTAAAAAAGTAAATCAATTTGGTCGTTTTTTCTTCCAAATCAATTGTATATCCTCGTTAGCATTAGAGTACTTAATTTGAAATCATTAATTAATCTAATACACGAATTGATTAAGTTTTTTAAATATGAAGGATAACCCAATATAACATTACCTATAATTGAGTGATCCAAATGTAACTTTTATTATTTGAGTGACCCAATTATAACTTTTAATAATTGAGTGAGTCAAATATAACTCTACCCATATTTGAGTGACCTCTGTTGTAATTTACCCTATTAAAAGAGGTATATTGTCGAGAAAATCTCTTACGTTTAACTGAATAGTGTTGGGAGTTAAAATAATAAAAAAATATATAAAAACCAGAATATACGGTAAAATATGAAAAAGGACATACCTTGGCAAACATCATTAGAATCAACGTAGGGGTCCGAGGTGCAAACACATAGATGTGTTTGGCTTAAGCTTGTCCAACAATACTCACCGTCGGAGCGACAAACGATGTCCGAACCTTCTCTCAACTCACACAGCCCTCGCTTTTGTGTCCCCCATTGCAATGTCGTGGGAACGTGCAATAAAGTCCGATTCTTTGTGTTGTTGCGGTTCAGAATCATCTTGTCCACCGAATCGATGTAACGTTCGTCGACAACGAAAGCGGATCCGCATGACCTACTGTTGCTATTACTAGGATAAATCCGTGTCGCGGTTACAGCAAAGGAACTAAGTCCCGAAGGAATACCCGAGGAGCAACTCAATTTGGGAGCCACATTGTTGCCACAGCGAGGTTGCAGACAATAACCATCAGGACTATCATCAGTTGAATTACTAAGAAAAGTAGCACATCCACAACCGAAAGACACGAATCTGTTGAAGACATCTGAGAAGACAAAGGGGGTGCCTGTTAGGTTGAGTGTAACCACATTAGTTTCTCGATCTTCGTCGAGTTGATCTGAATAAGTTATCGGATTGTTGATGACTGCCGTTCGTTTGGAAAATGAAATCTCCATCAACTGCAGATTGATGCTACTTATGAACGGCCTTGGTCCATGATTGGTCTCGTTGCATGTTACTCTGAACGCATTATTCATGTAGCATCCAACTTTAATTCCAAATGGAAAGGTGATATCAAAATTCCCACATCGTTCAATACAGCTATCCTTGTAAGGTAATGGTAGAATTGGCGATTTAACCTGTGGAGGTGGGTAACGTGGGTTTTCACCTCCTTTTACTTCTTGGCACAGCTTGGCTTCATTGAAAGAACAAAAGCAACAATTAACCACTTAAATAATTATGGTTAAATTAGGTTATTAGTCCTTGTACTATGTGTAAGTTGTGAATTTTGTCTTATGCTCTAATTTGGTCAAATTTAGTTTACACGTGTCTATATTACACCGATATCAAGGACGGAGCCGGGATTTAGGATTGAGGGGACAAAAGATAAATATTTAGAAGTCGAGGGTAAATTAATAAAAAAATAATTTTTGAAAAGAATTTAAATAGAAGGACAAAAGTGAGGAAAAAAATTATGTCCCTGACCGTTACACTATTTTTTTTGTTAATGAAACAACTTTTTTTACAAAAAATAATTGCAGTATTGAATTAAAATGATTTAATTCGCATATTTTTAAATTAACAAAAAATTTAACAAATTTTCGTTTTGTTACCTAAATTTAAGTTTTAAATTTCTTTCTTTTTCCTTTAGGTTTCCTCTCTTGGGTTTGAAATCTCAAGTTTGGGTATTAAAGTTGTGGGTTTTAACACTATTAGGCTTTGGTTTTAGAAATATGTTAAATAAATTAAAATTTCAATTAATTAATTAATTTTAAACTCAATTAATCGATAAACGATTTTTTTTAAATTTTAATCTATTCATGTACTAGTAAGCCTTTGGCCAAAGTAGAAATAGGGACCTTTAATCAGTGTAGAAATGAGTGTGCAAAATAAACCATAATCGTTAACCAGTATAATTGTTTAATTTATAAGTTAATTCACCTAACCATTAAGATTAAACGATTTTGGTTAATTAAACAACTAAAAAAATAGTTAATCTATATGTAATTTTTATTTTATCTAAGTATGAAGTTTGTGTTTAAAATCTTCCTATTTAAGTTTTTTTTTTTAAATTTTGATGCAATATTTATCGGAGAGATTTGATTATTATTCTAAGGAGAAATAATGAACATTTAAAAAGAAAAATATAAAAGGTTACAAGTTAATCGATAATCAAATTATTTCTTAACGGTTAATCATTATAATAATTTATCATTCAAAAAATAACAGTTAATCATTTTTTAACGGTTAGATTACGTTTAATAACTGCTATAACGGTTACTTATTTGTTTAAGTTAAATAATTCGGTTAACCTACCATGAACACTCTAGGTACAAATATTTTGTCAATCCATATACTCTAAATATTTACAATTTAGTTCTCATTCTAGATTACCAGTTTTAGAATCATACGAACTCAGTAAACATGCATTATAGGAGTCCATTCCAGTAAAGAGGCATAGTCAAAAGTTACCTTCCAAGCCACATTCGATCGGATTCCATTCCAGAGTGGCCGGAACTTGCGCCGTGGCGATGCTTATGTCGTATGGAAAATGAGGATCTGAATCCGATGATTTTAACATGCTAGGGTCGAACATGAAAGCAGATGCGCATCTCTTGCTTCCGGGATTGGTCACCTCTATCATGCTTACCGTATAGGAAGTGAGATTTTCTTTAATCAAGTCATCATGACAGCCGCCTGATTTAGAATATGAGCATCGTGGTTGCAGGCACGAACCGAGGACCGGATCGGTTTCAATATTGCGAGAAACGAAGACCAGATTGCCGCAACCTACTGACCCGAATCGGTTGTATCTACTAGAGAAGAAAAATGGACTGCCTGTTAGGTTCACACTGGCAGCAGAAGTGGTGCCATTGTTTCCTTTATTGCCACAATTTAGATAAGTCACTGGGTTTTGGACCGCGACGAGCTTGTCGTACGGCCGGAATTTCCCGAGCATCTCTAGATTGATGCTGCTGATGAAAGGCTTTGGCCCATTAGTGGTTTCGTTGCATGTGACTCGGAACCACGGATTGATATAGCAACCGAGTTTGATTCCGAATGGGAACGGAATAGCAACATCCCCACATATCTCGTTGCAATCGGAATCGGCCGCCGGTATTAGCCATGGTATCTGGAGAATGAAGTAAAACAACACAAGAATGGCCATACTCTCTTAGTTTCTCTCAACTTTAATTGTTATTAATGGAAATTAAGCTTGGTCATTTTAAGTCCATAAATAGTCTTGGCTACATAGTTCCCGTCTCTTGAAGTAATCCAGTTTTTCAACATTTTCTCTCTTTAATTTTCCTTAGTCACTGTCTCATTTTTTTCCTTTAGAAATTGAAATCTAGCCAATTTATTAGTGTTTTTGTTTTAGTCCTTCAATTTTAAAAATTTTCAATTCCATCACTAAAATCGTCAATGTTGCTGGTTTTGGTCAGTCAACCATTAAGTCATTAACGTTATTAATTTATTTGGTGAATTTTTGCAGAAAATAAACCCCCGAAACTTTCCTCTCAAATCTGTATTTTTAACTCCATTTGATTTTCCAGCGTCAAAAGTATTTTCATTCAATGACAATGATGAGGTCGAGAAGGAGGAGAAAAATAATATATCTCGATTCTAAGTTAATCAAACGGTGAAGATTATAAATCAAACCAATATAAGGTCAAATTTTGATTTGAGTTTTGTCAATTTTAAGGAAATAAAGAGAAAAGCTTTGATACTAATTATGTTGAAAACGATGACCATCAACAGTCAAACAACAATTGAAAAGAATTTCGGTCATCAAAAAAAAATAAAGTTAAAAATTTTAGTAATTTTTATAAATAAAAGTCCCAAACAAAACATTTTGGCATTCATGTTACACAATTAACAGAAGTGACCAAAACAATATAAATTCAAAAGTTTACTTGTGAAATTAAAAAAAAAATGTAATTGAGTGACCAAAACAAAAATATGGCCAAAGTTAAGTGAAAAAAAAGTAGTTCACCCTGATAAATATTAACTCATTGTTTCCCAAAGTTCTGAGTATTTACAATATCCCCTCAATCAAAAAAATAATTAGGCCCTTAAAAGTTTTAGAAATTCTCATTGAACCATAAAGTTTTTAATATTTTTTATTAAACCCCTTCAAAATTTAAAATTCTTGGTTAAGACTCACTAAATTCTTAAAATATTAAAAAGACCTCAAATTATTTTTGTCTAAATCCAAGACTAGTCTTGAGCACAATTCCAAGCTGATACCCCTCAATAGAATTTTCAGATAATTCTTGTCTCTAGAAACAAGTTTTTTTTTTCCAAGTTGTCTATAGAATTTCTGTTTAGTCCTCTTTCGTTTTTCTTTAGAAAATATAGTCTAAGCCAATTGTCAAAATAATACCTACTATTAACGTTATCTCCAACAATATAAACGCAGCAATCTAAAAAAATGTAAGAAAAAAAATAAAAATATAATGTAAAAATCTTAAAACTCTAAAAAAAATTCTATTATTCAATAACAATCTAAAAATTGTATTTTTTTTCTAAAACTAAAATAATTTATCTTTTATAAAAATATTCCAAATTTTTTACTTAGGATTAAATAAAAAAGATTGTATTTTGATACTGTATAAAACAAATTCACACAGTTTTTTATATTTAAGCTATAAATCTAAAATCTAAATTCTTAGTCTAATCTCCTAAACTCTAAATCTTAACCATAAATCTTAAATTCTATATCATATAACTTCAATCCATAAACTCCAAACTATAAAAATATTTAAACCCTAAAATTATTGAGTTTGTATAAACTAAAGTTTACATTGATAGAATTTTAATAATTAATTTTATGGTTTATGTAACTTTAAGACGATAATTTCGATGTATGTTCCCGTAGTGATGATTAGCGGTGATTAAAGATCGAAATTAAAGGTGAAATTCCTTTTCTCTCCGCTCCTTATTTAAATATAGAAAATTAAAGGGTCAATTTAAAGTTTGTGAGAAAATAAAAGGGTCAAACTAATCATTTGACCATTACCTAATTTAGCTTATTTATTTAATTAATTAATTAATTTAAAGATAAAGATAAAAAAAAATTTTTGGATAAGTTTTGACGCTGGTTTTAAAAAGATAACCAGAGAAGACCAGTGTTCTGTTCATCTTCTTCTCACGACAGAAAAAATTGATCAAGTCCGAGATCATCAAGGACAAAGGAAATCGATAAGGAGAAGGAGAGAAATCATATTCAAAATAAACTACAATGGAAAGCAGTAAGTATATCTTCCTTATTTTTTTTCAGTTTAATATTAAATTTAATTAACGTGATTACCCATAAATCTATTAACGACAAATTGTTCTTTCCGCATTATAGTTCTTAATTCAAAGAAAATTCTAACAATTGGTATCGAGCCAGGTTTATGGGTTTCACGTTATTCACTGAAAGTTGCAATTTTTTTATGAAGATTGTTAGTCACCAAAGTGGCCAAATTCATAGAATTACATCGCAATTACAGTAGATTAATTATTCATGAATAAAAGCGACAAAAAAATTATATATTTATCAGTCTATGTTATACATGTCGTGGAAAATTAGATGTTTATAGCATTCATGACGTTTTGTTTCTTCGACCTATGTTTGACATTTGAAATTCCTGAAAGAAAACAATGACACAGAATAAATTTACTTTCTCTGTTATTACTTTAATATGCCACATCAAATCAACTTAATTGTTTGTATATTTATGTCTTGAACTCCATAGCATAGACTAAATTTACAATCTTTATTACCCACGTGTAATGATTGTAAAATAGAAAGCATCTGTTTTTTTTTCAGTGACAGAAATATTGAACAACTTTCGAGTTTTTTTTTCATTTATTGAGAATAATATATTCTTTTTTTCTCTATGCGTAACTAAAGTAATTCTTCAGTTTAGTATTAAGTTCTATTAGGATCATAAATAGTCAGTTCTATGAGGTAACTCAAAGGTAGACCGTACTACTATTTGTAAAAATTATAGAGACAAATAATCTAGTTTAGTTAATATATAAGAATATCCAAAGATATCTTGTATACTTGTTTTAAACTAATTTATAGTCTATTGTATTGCATTATTATTATTTTTTATGCAATGTATATGGTCGTTTATATTTAGGAGTCATCCAAAGATGAACTTAAATATAATTTTAAAGTTTAATGTCTGAGTTTATTAATTTTACTCAAAGTATTTAATAAGTGAGCTAATTAAATTTGCAACAGAAGTGAAAATTGCAGGTGGTGTTGAGGCAATCAGGTTTAATGGACTCAACTATGCTGAATGGTATGAATACATCAATTTCCATGCTGGCATTTATGGGCTTCGAGAAGCATTGGTTAATGACAAACCATCAGAGTTGACAGAGGGCAGCTCTCAAGCTGATAAGGATTATTATGCAGCTTGGGATGATGCGAACAGTACTCTGTTGAGCTTCATGAAGATGACTATGGATTTTACCATATGGCCTTCAATGCCCACCACTAATGTGGCGAAAGAGTTCGTGCAACAACTTAAGGAATGTGCTAGCACTGAAGGTGCAAGTAATGCTATGGCTAGCATATTGATGGCAGAGCTGACAACCAAGAAATTTGATTGAATTAAGTCGATGCATGACCATATCACTAACATGGTCAATTTATCAGCAAAATTAAAGAATCTGAAAGTGGAGGTCAGTGAGGAATGAATGGTAGAAATGATCATCAACTCGCTTCCGACTGATTTTGGGTCTTTTGTGGTTAGTTACAACAACCTCGAAAAGAAATGGACCCTTCCTGAATTAAAAGCTAAAGTTATTCAGGAAGAAGTGAGATTAAAGAAAGATGAAAAAGCTAACATTGCTCATGTTACGGTTCATTCTTCTCAAGCTACAAGCAGTAAGGTCAAGCCAAACAAGAAGAAGAAGTGTCATCTGAAAGCGATACAAGGATCAATCCAGAAGGTGCAGAAGTGTTTCTTCTGCAATAAAGTTAGACACTTAAAGAAAGACTATCTCAAGAGGAAGGTCTGGTTCGAAAAGAGAGGTATGTATTATATTTCTGTACATTTCGAATCAAATTTACTTGAGGTATCTAAAAATACTTGGTGGCTTGATAGTGGTGCTACGACTCATGTTTCATGTATTTCTCAGGGATTCAGTATGATCCAGCCCATAACAAGAAATGAAAATTTTCTTTATATGGGAAATAAATCAAAGGCGCATATTGAGGGTATTGGAAATTACAGATTAATCTTGGATAACGGAAATTACCTGGATTTAGAAGGTTGCTTGTATGTTTTTGAGTGTGCGAGGAATTTAATTTCTGTTTCTAAGTTGGATTGTTTAGGATTTGAATTTAAGATTGGACATAACAACTTTTCTTTGTTTAAACATAATTACTTTTATGGTAGTGGTACTTTGTGTGATAATTTATATCGTTTCAATCTTGATGAAAAGTTCTCTGATTCCCTGTTTTACATTGAATGCAATCATGGTATTAAACGTAGTACTATAAGTGAACATTCTGTATCTCTATGACATAATAGGTTAGGTCATATATCCAAAGAAAGGATAATGAGGCTAGTAAAGGATGAAATTTTGCCTCAATTGGATTTTACTGACTGGAATGATGTATGTATAGATTGCATTAAAGGTAAATAAACTAAACATATAGTCAAGAAACCTGCCACTAGAGCTACAGAACTACTTGAATTAATATACACCGACATTTGTGGCCCATTTGATGTTGCATCCTGGAATGGTGAAAGATATTTCATCACTTTTATAGATGACTATTCTAGGTACTGTTACTTATATCTATTGTCTGAAAAGTCTCAAGCAGTGAATGTTTTTGAAACTTTTGTCACTGAAGTTGAAAGACAAATAGATCGAAAGATTAAAGTAGTCAGATCTGATAGAGGTGGTGAATATTATGACAGAACTACTGAAAATGGACAATGTCCTAGTCCTTTTGCGAGATTCCTTGAAAGTAAAGGCATATGTGCACAATACACAATGCCTGGAACACCACAATAAAATGGTGTAGCTGAAAGGAGGAATCGTACTCTCATGGATATGGTTAGAAGTATGTTGTGTAACAGCTCAGTACCTATCTCTTTGTGGATCTATGCATTACAGACAGATGCATATTTACTCAATAGGGTTCCTAGTAAGTCAATTCTTAAGACTCCTTATGAACTATGGACGGGAAAGAAACCCAGTTTGAGGCACTTACACATTTAGGGATGCCCAACAGAAGTGAGAGTGTATAATCCACATGAAAGAAAACTAGATTCTAGAACCGTTAATGAATTCTTAGGATATCTAGAAAAATCAAAGGGGTACAAATTCTATTGTCCTAACCATAGCATGAGAGTTATCGAGTCTGGAAATGTTCGTTTCATTGAGAATGGAGAAGTCAGTGGGAGTGATGAAATACGAAAAGTGGATATTAAAGAGACTGTGGTAGAACAGACAATACCAAAATCTACGACTGTTGTTGTAATTCCTACTATTATATTACAACGTAAAAACAGACAAAAACGACAACAACAAGAAATAAGAGATCCACCCCAACAAGAAGAAATAGGAAATCCACTTCCACTTGATAATGACGCTAACAATGAAATAACGACTGATAAACAAACTCAAGATGTTCAAGTGAATTCAGATCAAGCTACATTGAGAAGATCTATAAGGGAACGTAGATCTGCAATTTCTAATGATTATATGATTTATTCACTTGAACATGAATGTGACTTGAGTATTGATAAAGATCCAAACTCTTTTCAGGAAGCCATGAAAAGTAACAATTCAAATGAATGGTTCAATACCATAAAAGATGAATTAGAATCGATGAATAAAAATTAAGTATGGGAACTTGTAGATTTACCTGTAGGGTGTAAAAAGGTCGGCTGTAAATGGGTCTTCAAGACCAAGCGTGACTCAAAAGGTAATATCAAAAGGTATAAGGCCAGACTTGTAGCCAAAGATTTTACTCAGAAGGATGACATTGATTATAAAGAGACGTTCTCTTCAGTATCGAAGAAGGACTCTTTGAGAATTGTTATGGCTTTGGTGGCTCATTATGATTTGGAGCTTCATCAAATGGATGTAAAAACCGCTTTTCTAAATGGGCAACTCGAAGAGGATGTATATATGGCTCAACCTAAGGGTTTTGAGGTCATAGGAAAGGAAAACATGGTGTGTAAATTGAGGAAGTTGATTTATGGATTAAAACAAGCTTCTAGACAGTGGTACTTAAAGTTCAATGATACTATTTTATTGTATAGATTTGTAGAGAACACTATTGATAAGTGTATCTACATGAAGGTTAGTGGGAGCAAGTTTACGATTTGAGTTCTTTATGTTGATGATATCTTGCTAGCCACAAATGATCTTGGTTTGTTGCACGATATAAAGAGTTTTCTTTCTAAGAAATTTGAAATGAAAGATATGGGGGAAGCATCCTATGTGATAGGAATAGAAATATTCCATGACAGATCACAAGGAGTTTTGAGACTTTCTCAGAAAAATTATATCGAAAAAGTTCTAGAAAGATTCAGAATGGAAAACAGCCAACAGCCACCCTAGTCCAATTCCAATTCATAAAAGAGAAAAATTTAGCAACTCACAATGTCCTAAAAATGAATTAGAACGTAAGGAGATGGACAAAATTCCTTATGCTTCAGTGGTTGGGAGCTTAATGTATCCCATGACATGTACTCGACCATATATCAGTTATGCTGTTGGTATGCTTGGTCGATATCAGTCGAATCCTGGTATAAATCATTGGAAATCTGCAAAGAAGGTATTAAGGTATTTACAAGGAACCCAAAACCTTATGCTCACATTCAGGAGAATGAGTAACCTGGAGATTATAGGCTATTCAGACTCAGATTATGCCGGATGTATTGATACGAGAAAATCTACTTTCGACTATGTGTTCCTATTGGCTGGAGGAGCAGTATCATGGAAGAATGGTAAGCAATCTGTTATTGCTACTTCTACTATGGAGGCCGAATTTATGGCATGCTTTGAGGCTATGATTCAAGGATTATGGTTGCGGAATTATATCTCAGGGTTAAGAATTGTCAACAGTATATCTAAACCGCTGAGAATTTACTGTGACAACTCCGTCGTAGTGTTCTTCTCGAAAAATGACAGATATAGCAAAGGAGCCAAGCATATGGATTTAAAGTATTTGTCAGTAAAGGAGGAGGTGCAGAAACAGACGGTGTCGGTTGAACATATACGGACCGCTGAAATGATAGCGGATCCATTAATGAAAGCTCTACCAATACAAGTTTTTAAAGGACATGTATACAGTATGGGTTTGGTAGAGGACACCTTGTAGTATAGTCTTATGGTAAGGTATATTGTAACACCCGACCCGGATGTCACAATGGGCCTCCGGCCCAAAACCTATATTTCAAAATTTCCTTTAAAAGTCCAATAAATAAAATCACGTAAAGTCCAAAACCAATTTCATAGTCCACTTAAATTAAAACAAGCCCAAAATAATTCAAAGTAAATCGGAGCTCCAAAATATGTTACAGACTATTTTAAAAACATTCGACCCAAATAAAATAACAGAGTTATAATACATATAGGGTTCGACATAGTACTAAGCCCATTACATCTAATAATTGTACTCTGACAATACGGTCGATGCTGAAAGTCCAACCTTGATGGTGCTCCACAAATCCTGCTCCACCTAACCTACGCACGAAAACAGATTTCGAACGCTGAGCCACACAAGCTCAGTGGATACGCCAAACTCGGCCAACATCATGCATATCAAAGCAATAAAGCATGGCATATAAGTCACATGTATGGTATGATGGTCTAGCATGCTTGCCTAACACATGGCATAAATGAGTGTATACTATCGCACACAGCATATACAGTCATATAAGTCAACACACAAGAGCGAGGCCCGCGTCCACACAGCATCGGGATCCTATACTTAAGATTGAGGTCGCCCTCAAATCCTATGTCTGGAATGTTACATCGGACATCTTCGAACGAGGCCGCCCAACGTTCGGAAAAGGGTGGAGGCCGCCCAACCAACTCTATGCTCGGAATGTTACATCGAACATCTTCGAGTGAGGCCGCCCAACACTCGGAATAAAAGTCTTCAATCATCACACGACATGTTACATCGGATGGCCTTCAACGTGTTGCAACACTTATGGATATCCGGATTCCAACACACAAGAACTCGACCACACAAACGATCCACCTAGGATCTCATCACAACAAGATATATTAAAGTTTTATCTTAATTAGTCTTTCGGAGTTATAACCTCAACCTTAGTTCGACAATTCATTTCATAGCTTTTAGATTTAAGTATTTATTTATTAAGATCACCGAAGCCTTAAATTCTACCCAACTTAACCAAAACACACAGGGGTATCGATACCAGTATCGATACCACTTGCCCAAAGTCAAAGTCAACAGAAGAAGGAAGGACTGTTTCGATACAGCCATCGATACCAAAAGTTTCTAGAATCCTTTGTATCGAAATAGGTTCGATACCGTTGACCAACTCCAAAAGTCAACAGAAAGGGGGGACCCGTATTGAAACATGGTTCGATACCAAAAAGTTTCTAGAACCCTTAGTATCGAAACAGGGTTCGATACAAAAAGTTTCTAGAACCCTCGGTATCGAAGCATGGTTCGATACCCCTGGGCAACAAGCCCAAAATATACTCATGGGTATCGATACCGGTAGCTCGAGTATCGATACCCTCTGCATTAAGGACGGTTTTACACTTAGAAATTCTAGATTTTCAACCCCAAACTTAATCTAATCGATCCTAAAGTATTCCTACTCAATATTAATGATGTTTAGAGTATTTTAACACCAATTTCCAACCCTTAATCCCATTAATACGAATTTCACCATTAATGACCCATTTACAAGAAATCAAGCAAGACAACACACATACATGATTTTCTCTACATGTCATGCACTCTACCATGAATGAATGATGAAGAAGGAGTTGGGAGTACCAACCTCAAGCAAAAACAACAGCAAAACGAGCTTCCCTCTCTTCTTCAAGCTTTTCCCCCTTCCAAAGCTAGTTGATGGCTCACAAGCCTCTTTCTCTACAAGAGAAGGATGAAGAACGGATTAGACTCACCTTGGGATGATTCTAGAGCTTTAAAATACAAAAAGATTCAGATTTAAAGCTCTTAAAACCCAATCCCGAGCTCCCCCTAAAACCCTCACTTAAACCCTTCTCCGCACCGAACTAACACCTCTTAAGCTTGAAAGATAGATCCTCAACAGCCCTACAACTTCTTCTCCATCAAGAAAACGGGATTCTAACCCAAACTCAGCAAGATCTCACCTTTACTCTTCCCTGGGCTCTAGATGAAGAAGATGAAAGAAAAGAAAAAGCCCCCTGCTCTTATGACTTCATCTCTGCAGAACAACACACCTAAAATCCCTCCATTCAACTTATTTTGGCATTTACCAAAATGCCCTCAGCCCACATCTCACAAGTCCAACAAGCCAAGGGCCCAACAAGCCCAAACCATACTAACTCGAGCCCAAACCCGAGGCCCAACACCACGGGTTAACCCGACACTCGGATACAGAAAGTCCGGGTCGTTACATATATACATTATAGTTTTTATGCTCATTACTATATGACACCATTGGATACCAGTTATATTTATTTCCTGTACATTTATCGTTGTTATCTATTTAAGCATGCATGATTATTTATTTGATAACAAGGTGAAATCCTGAAATAAGATTTCATATATTAAGAATTAAAGTATTTCTTAATATTTAAAGAATAACTTAAAGAACTAATGGATTAGATTAATTGTGATACATGGAAGGAATCAGATTGACTTATTTGTCTGTGACCGTCGTGATTCGATTAGCTTGATTCATGTATGGATGATATGTTACGTAGAAAATGAATTAAAGTGTACAATTAAAATTTTCATTACACTACAACCGTCACATAAACCAAGTGGGAGAATGATAGAATTTTAATAGTTAATTTTATGGTTTATGTAACTTTAAGACGACAATTTCGATGTATGTTCCCGTAGTGATGATTAGCGGTGATTAAAGATCGAAATTAAAGGTGAAATTCCTTTTCTCTCTGCTCCTTATTTAAATATAGAGAATTAAAGGGTCAATTTAAAGTTTGTGAGAAAATAAAAGGGTCAAACTAATCATTTGACCATTACCTAATTTAGTTTATTTAATTAATTAATTAATTAATTTAAATTAATTAATTAATTAATTAATTAATTTAAAGATAAATATAAACAATTTTTTTTGGATAAGTTTTGACGCTGGTTTTAAAAAGATAACAAGAGAAGAACTTTCTCCAGTGTTCTGTTCATCTTCTTCTCACGACAGAAAGAATTGATCAAGTCCGATATCATCAAGGACAAAGGAAATCGATAAGGAGAAGGAGAGAAATCATATTCAAAATAAACTACAATGGAAAACAGTAAGTATATCTTCCTTATTTTTTTCCGTTTAATATTAAATTTGATTAACGTGATTACCCATAAATCTATTAACTACAAATTGTTCTTTCCGCATTATAGTTCTTAATTCAAAGAAAATTCTAACATACATAAACTTATATATCAAAATATTTAAGGTTTAAACAAACGATGGTTGATTTAAGTGATAAGTAATTTAGTTTCGTTTAAACAAATCTAAAGTTCAAGATGTTGTATATACAGAAAATCTCTGCTGAAAGACCTATCCATCAAAATTAAGTATACAACACGAGTGGGTTTAGATTAATTAAGATAAAATTATAAAAAAAAATATTTAAGGTTTATGTAATCTTGGATGGGCCGGTGCAATGAATGCTGAAAAGGATTTCAACGTATAATCTTGGTTTATGTCTTCCATTTTTTCCAAGTAATGAAAACAAACCTACACTTACTACCATTCAAAGCGATCCATCATTTATTAAGGAGTTTGAATTACGAAATTAAAATGGGTTAAACAAAAAGTCATTCTGATTTTAGAGTTTTCACGTCAAATTAAATTTGATTTCAATTTTTCTATTTTCTAAAAGCATCCTTTATAAAGACCGATGGAAGGAAGGTGGAGAAGGAGACGACAGACTACGAATTATAATGCTATGTTGATCATACCGTAGTGATGGTGTTGATATAAGATCCGAATTTATCAGAATTTCTACTATTAAATAAGACCAACATATTAGATAAATAAATAAATAAATAATAAAGTAGCTTAAAAATAAAAATAATATTCAATACACAATGTCTATATTATATTCCCTTTGTCTTATATAAGATGTCCAGTATTGACTTTTTAAAGTTAAAATTTTAAAATTTTGACCATAGTTATTTTAAATATTTTAATTTATTAAATTTTATAAAATATAGATATTTTAAACTACTTAATTAGAGATTTTTAAAATATATTTTTTTATATTTTTATCAATAATAAATTTAAAATTATAATGAGTCAAAGTTAAAAAAATTGAACAAAAAAGCCAATTACTGGGAGAGATTATACGGTGAACCCTGTTCACCACGTCATCCATCCATGGTCCAAGCAATTAGGACCGTTGATCTTTAAATAACCACCTAATAACTACCCATCCACTAAGTCCATGTAGGAAAGAGGTGATGATTCACTTGGGAAAAAATAAAGATCAACGGTCCTGATTGCTTGGGACCATGGATGACGTGGTGAACAGGGTTCACTGTATAATTTTTCCAATAGTGGAAAAATAAAATGAGACGGATATATCCAACTTTTTTATAAAAGGTTAATTACTGCGGAAGTCACGTTTGTTTGCCCTCAGTACAAATTTAGTCACCGATTTTGAAAATCAATCAATACAGTCACTTATGTTTTGGGACTGTAAAATTATGGTCACTCTGATGTTAAAAGCCGTTAAGAGTTAACGGGAAGATGATTTGGTACAATAAAAAAGGATAAATTACCTAGATAGTCCCTAAATAGTTATTTCATTTATTTTATCTTTAATTTGACCATCAAAATTTTAAAATCTTATATTTTTGTCATCTTTCCAAAATTTATGGCATAACTTAAAGAATTATACTGAAACTTAAACTGTCGTTTACTTCTACTCTTCATAGCTTTCTTCACGCTGTTTTCACTCTCAAATGAAACATTAAGAAGTGAGTAAAGTTAGTGAAATGTTTGTTACTAGTGAAACAAATGAAGAACAAAATATTCTAAAAAGCTTATATTACATGGAATTAATAACACAGAGTGTTTAATGTATTGGTTAGGTACCCAAATTATGTTTTTTTTTCAAGAATATAAGCGTAAATATAAAAAAAATTGGACATTAGATTAGTAAATCAATTCATTTTCATTTAAATATACTTGCTTATCGCTCTGCTCTTGAGATAGATTTTACATGATAACTTTAAGATTTTTTTTCAAACACATGGTGGACAATTTATTATAAAGAATAAAATTTGATGTTCAAAAATTTTGCTTTATCCCGAAAAGTTGTATTCTGGGAAAATTCTCATACTTAAGAATTACAGTGTAGTTTTATTCTTCTTTTGAATAAAGGGGAATTATTTATTCGAAAAACTAATTGTACAAATAAAATAGATTTGTTCTCTCTGTTGAATGAAACAATAACAATTTTTTCAAGTCGGGTTGTCAGGTTTCTAATTTTCGAGTTTGAATCTTTCTTGAGTAGTTTCACCTTTTTTTTCAACTTCAGTTTATTGTTGTAGGTTTTCAATGGCGGGTTTATTTTCTTCAATGGATGGCTTTTCAACATTATCAAGTAAAACTTCAGTCAAAATCTGTTCTTTTAATGTTGATTCTTGTTGGGTTTCTTTCACTTTAATTTTCTGTTTTACAACTTCAGTACATTCATCCTTCAACGAAACAGATTTAGCCTCTGTTTCAGCTTTGGGATTTCTTGTTCTTTGTTTACTTCACTAGTAACAAACATTTCATTAACTTTACTCACTTTTTCATGTTCCATTTAAGAGCGAAAGCAACAACGAATAAAGCTATGAAGAGCAAAAACAAATGAAAGTTTATGTTTCAGTATAATCCTTTTAAGTTATACTCTCAATTTTAGAAAGATGACAAAAATATAAATTTTTAAAATTTTAAAGATCAAATTAAAAATAAAATAATTATTTAAGGATTATCTATATAATTTATCTTTTTTATGGGTTAATTACTGCAGAGGTCACGTTTGTTTGTCCCCAGTACAAACTTAGTCACCGGTTTTGAAAATCGATCAATATAGTCACGTACGTTTTCGGGTTGTAAACTTATGGTGACTAAGACGTTTATTGCCGTTAAACTTGAACAAGAAGCTATTTGTCATAATAAAAAAATGATAAGCTACTTAAATAGTCCTTAAATTATTCTTTCACTTTTATTTTATCTTTAATTTGACCTCGAAATTTTAGAAATTTATATTCTCAAACAAACCCCCCTTTCTCTAAATATTATCGTTCATAACAAAATTTTCTATTACTTTCTTGTCTTTCCCTTAGCTTACCTGCACAACTAAACCAAGATTTTAGTGCGAATACTCTTTGTTATTTTCTCACTCATTGAATAATTTTAGCTTGGTTCTCAACGGCGGCAGTAATGAAAATGATGAGCAGGGAAAAAAAGGGTCATCTCTTTTAGCAGATTAGAATTCATATGATTTTTTTCTCAAACAATTTTTACCATCTTCCAAACAAAATCCCCTTTCAAGTCGTTGAAACTTGAGAGTCATGGGCTCGCCGGTCATTGATTGCTTGGCAGTAGCAGGAGAAAAAGCTTTTCTTTCATTTTTGATCAATCTTGCAAGAAAGACAAGGATGTATATATATATTCGTTGTTTTTTCAGGATAGGGTTATCTACGTGCATATGATTTTCTTCTACAAGATTATTGGACAATAATGATATTACGTTAATTAACCAATTTTCCTTTCCCCCTCTTTCTTAGGTTCTGAAAACTTCAATTTTCTTTATTGAGGATGAAAAAAGGTTTCAGCTGCTTGACTTTGAAAGGAAAGCTGAGACATGATTATGATTGCAGTATGCCTTTCTTCCGTCATGGAACTCTATAAGATGTATAATCTCATCAAATTTCTAAGTGCTTATTTTCAAAATTCAACAACCAGTATGACTTTTTCCCTCTTTAAGAGCCACATTCTACTCTTTTTGGTGAAATAGTATAATTTTGTAGTTGATGAATATGTATGTGCATTTATTCAACATATGCAGTATGTATAGTGGCAACTATAAATGATGTGCATTATTTGCATTAAATGTAGAATTTCCTTACAAAGATACTATTTTAATTTGTACCGATGAGCTTGCTTTCCACGGTTTATTAAGCTCTTGTTAAAGAGCTATTTGGCTTCTATGTTTTGCTTATGTTTGTTCCTTGTATGGAGTATCAGTTTCTTTTGTGTATTCTTAAAATTTTCTGTATTGGTCAAAAAAGAAGATTCTGTAAACCAAAATGATTTCCATGTAGCTTTCTCCCATTCTGTCCTCTGATTGTATTAACCTTATGAAGTTAAATGTAATCAAGTTTTAGAATTATTTTCGACTGTACCAGCTCAGTTGGCAATGATGCTATTGTAGAAAACCGAGGGCAAGACAATAAAGTAATAGAAAATTTTGTTAGGAAGGATAATATTTAGAGAAAGGGGGTTTGTTTGAGAAGATGGTGAAAATATATTTTTTTAAAATTTTAGGGGTGAAATTAAATATAAAATAAAAGTGAAAGAATAATTTAAGGACTATTTAAGTAGTTTATCATTTTTTTATTATGACAGATCAGCTTCCCGTTAAAGTTTAACGGCAACAAACGTCTTAGTGACCATAAGTTTACAATCCCAAAACATATGTGACTATATTGGTCGATTTTCAAAACCGGTGACTAAGTTTGTAATAGAGACAAATAAACGTGACCTCCGCTGTAATTAACCCTTTTTTATTATGATAAATCATCTTTTCGTTAACCTTTAACGACTTTTAACGTCGAAGTGACCATAAGTTTACAGTATGAAAACATACGTGACTGTATTAATTGATTTTCAAAATCGGTGACTAAATTTATACTGAAAACAAACAAATGTGACTTCTGTAGTAATTAACCCTTTATAAAAATAACAAAAGCTCATTACAAAGCCCAAATATTACATGTATGCCAGAAATTAAATACAAAACCCTTATTTTTTTTGAGAATACTAAGCCCAACAAATATATTTATGTTTTCTTTTCCCACTCAAGTTGTACACATGACATGACCAGTTTCATCCTAGGAATGACAATGAATCGAATTTGGATCGAACTTTATAAAGTGTAAGTCCAATTCAATTAATAATCGGACTTTTAAAAGAATCCAAATCCGAATCCAAATCCATTTACATAAATCCAAATTCAATCCAATAAAATATCTAAAATCCAAATCCAAATCCGAAAATCCACATTCAATTATTTTTTAAAGTAACAACTCAAATATATATCTTTAAATGAAGAATATTTTTATCAAATAAATATATTTAAATTTATAGCACAAACAAATCTTAGCAAATATTATAATCCAATATAAAACAAATTAAAGTAGTAACTCAAATTGCAATTAAAAAACTCAACAATAAATAAATTATTCTTACATAAACTGCAATTAAAGGGTAAATCATCTTTTCGTTAACCTTTAACGACTTTCAACGTCGGAGTGACCATAAGTTTACAGTCTGAAAACGTACGTGACTGTATTGATTGATTTTCAAAATCGGTGACTAAATTTATACTGAAAATAAACAAATGTGACTTTTGTAGAAATTAACCCTTTATAAAAATACCAAAAGCTCGTTACAAAGCCCAAATATTACATGTATGCCAGAAATTAAATGCAAAACCCTTATTTTTTTTTCAGAATACTAAACCCAACAAATATATTTATGTTTTCTTTTCCCACTCAAGTTGTACTCATGACATGACCAGTTTCATCCTAGGGATAACAATGAATCGAATTTGGATCGAACTTTATAAAGTTTAAGTCCAATTCAATTAATAATTGAACTTTTAAAAGAATCCAAATCCGAATCCAAATCCATTTACATAAATCTAAATTCAATCCAATAAAATATCTAAAATCTAAATCCGAAAATCCACATCCAATTATTTTCTAAAGTAACAACTCAAATATATATCTTTAAATGAAAAATATTTTTATCAAATAAATATATTTAAATTTATAGAAGAAACAAATCTTAGCAAATATTATAATCCAATATAAAACAAATTAAAGTAGCAACTCAAACTGCAATTAAAAAACTCAACAATAAATAAATTATTCTTACATAAACTACTATTATCTTACTAGTCTACCAACATATCTATTTTCCATATTACAATTATAAAATGTCTAATAAATATTACAATATAAAGAAATAAATTTAAAATATAATTTAAATATTCAACTATTAATATTGGACATAAAAAAATTATAACGACTAAGCTTTCATTATTCCACTAAAGCTCAACAAAAGCCTATAAAATAAGAGAAAAACATAAATAGAATTATAGAATATATTAATCATTTAAAATATTAACCATATATAAACTTAATTAAGATTTCAATATATATTTTAAATCTAAAATTTTTAAATATTTTTATTCAGATTTATATCGGATATGGATTCAGATTGAATTCGGATCGAATCATGACAATATCTATATTCGATCCACTTTTTATTAGGATTCAGACCTTTTTTTGAATTTAAATTTAGACTTTTCTAATCGGATTTGGATCAAATTTTTTCTTCAAATCGAATTAGATTCAAATTATATTGTCATTCCTAATTTATTAAAATCGGTAGCCATGTGTCATGGACCTACCCCTCGCACCCTTAGGTGGCGGGTCTTAGCCCTCACACCCCTAGGTGGCCAAGCCGTGCGACACTTGAAAAGGAACACATCCTAGACAAGTCAGCCTTCACCATACATCTTTCACTAAGGATTTATCACGGAAGTGTCAACATCAAGGCCACATAACTCAATTCTCATCCCTACACTAGTCTTTATGCCACAGCCAATATCGTTGGGCATAACGAATGCAAAAAGTAGACCTCGATTTTCTTCGTAGGAAAAATAAAAGTGGTCTTATTAAATAAAGTGTTCAGGATTACAAGAAAGACAAATGTACACCATCGTCCAACGGTAGGGGCCGCCCCGATGATGTGTAGGAATTCACCTATTCCTAGACCCGTGGAGCAGTCCACTCAACTGTCCACCACTTACATATATGCAAATAAAACTTTATGGAAATGCCCCGAGTACACGTTCATTTTGCTCGAACAAGGGACACTTTTCCATAGCCTAAAGGAAAATACTTAAAACATGGAACAAAGTTAAAACAAGAACCTTGTTCCTAAAACATTACAATATTCAAAAACAGGACACATCTCCTTGACCAAGCTTTGAGGCATCATACTCGGTCGGATCTGCAACAGTTTGCTTGGTTATGGACGAGGAAAAGGGATGGCCATAACATTTTCCCCCGTCCAATTTATCGACATCCTCGTCGACTCAGCAAGTTTTCATTCCATCATCCGGTTGGCGTTCCGCTCCATCTTGATCAATGGCCCTCAACATGATAAGTGTCCCATTGTGTAGACACACATACATCCCATGAGGATCCTTGCCAAAAGGAAGCAACTCGGACCAAGCAGCACGTGATGATGTTCTTTCGCTTTAGTCTTTACTCCATCATGTCGGATCGTCTTTATGAAATCTATAAGTTGCTTTTAAGTCTCAACGATAGCTCGGACACATTTGCCTGGGACTAACTGGGTCGTCAAGGCAACAACCGCAGCTTTAAGCTCCTTCAATCTGGCAGGATCTACCAAATTTGAAGTCCACGTTTCACCACTTATGAAAGTTTATGTAAACAAATCACGACACCACTGTGCAATCCATCACAAGCATCATTACGCCAAAATTAGCACCACTTGTGCTTTTGTTCATACGTGTCACTGCACAAGAATAATTATCGTGGTTAACGACAGGCCCTCATATGTATTATCCTACTCTAATTTCCAAATAAGCACCACCGTTCATTTTTATCACAAGTGACACCACACTAAAGCAAACGTCACATTGATTCCATAACAAGCATCTTTTAAGTCGTGTAATGTTATGTAACACCGTATATTTCAACACAAATACCACCGCGCTAAAGCAAACACCATGTTGCTTTCACAAAAGGCACCTTTAAGCCATATAAAAGTATGCATTACCATACATTTTTTTCACAAGTGTCACCATGCTAAAGCAAACAAGTCGTTGCTTTCACAAGGCACCTTTAAGCCATAAAAGTTGTGCACTACTATGTGTCAAGAAAGATCAAGTACCTCGTATGCATTGATCACATTAGTGGTTAACAATTGGCACCTCGTATGCACAAATTCCCACTATATTCACACAATAAGCACCTCTGTGCTAACACAAGATCGAGCACCTCATATGCAATGATCATTAAAATATTCACTTTAGACACCACGTATGCACTGAAACACACATCAAGCACATCACATGCTAAAATATCAATTGAGCAACATTATGCCACAAGAGCCACCACGCTTATAATAACCATCAAGGTTAATATCAGACACTTCATGTGTGCTGATACCAATATAATTTCATCAAGCACCGCTGTGCTAAAATATCATATGAACACCACTGTGTTGTATTTAACAAGCACCATTGTGCTTCGGCAATATTATTGTTAACGGCAAGCACCACTGTACTACCTCGCTTGTATAGGTTAATATCGCATTACATTACCCTGCCTACTCTGACTTGTGGAAGCGCTTGGAGTGGATCTTAACCACCCTGCCTATCATTCACTTGGCACTTGGCGTAAAGCCAGACCATCCTGCCTACCCCCTTGTGTGGGAGCACTTGACGTTACATTACCCCACCCTGCCTACTCTTTATATGGAAGCACTTGGTGTGACTCGACACCATCCTGCTTACTTTATGAATGACGCGCTTGATGTAGAATAGGACCACCCTGCCTACATCTCATAAAAGCGCTTAGTGTGACATCCTTCTACCCTGCCTACATCATTCGAACAAGCGCTTGGCCTAGAGTCGATCGACCCTGCCTACTTCGTACTCAAGAGCGCTTGACGTAAAGTAAATTTCAATGCGCATTGCCCCAACCAACAGAGTCGCAAACTAGCTCTGATACCACTTGTCACAAATCTAGCCCTCGCACCCTTAGGTGGCGGGTCTTAGCCCTCACACCCCTAGGTGGCCATGCCGTGCGACACTTGAAAAGGAACACATCCTACACAAGTCAGCCTTCACCACACATCCTTCACTAAGGATTTATCACGGAAGCGTCAGAATCAAAGCCACATAAGTCGATTCTCATCCATACACTAGTCTTTATGCCACATCCGATATCGTTGGGCATAGCGAATGCAACAAGTAGACCTTGACTTTCTTCGTAGGAAAAATAAAAGTGGTCTTACTAAATAAAGTGTTTGGGATTGCAAGAAAGACAAATACACACCATCGTCCAGTGGTAGGGGTCGCCCCAATGATGTGTAGGAATCCACTTATGCCTAGACCCATGGAGCAGTCCACTCAACTGTCCACCCCCTATATATATGCGAATAGAACTATGAAAATACCCCGAGTACACATTCATTTGCTCGAATAGGGGACACTTTTCCATAGCCTAAAGAAAAACGCTTAAAACATGGGACAAAACTAAAACAAAAACCTTATTTCTAAAACATTACAATGTTCAAAAGCAGGACACATCTCCTTGAATAAGCTTTGAGGCATCACACTCGTTCGTATCTGCAACAGTTTTCTCGGTTATGACCGAGAAAAGGTGATGGCCATAACACCATGCATCTTGACGTCAAAAATGATTTTTGCTATAAATAGAGAGAGAAACAATTACAAGGGCAATAATAACGGCAATAATTGGATAACAATGAAAAAGAAAGAGAGAGTGGAATTTAAAGAGTTATCTAAAAGAGGAATCGTCGTGTGAAAATCAAACTGTCCGCCGCCGAAGAGATCAAAGACAACAACTAAGCCATCGCCGAAGTGCATCAACGTTATAGTGAGATTGAGATCTTATCTCAGTAGCTAGAGTATGTCTGATATGTGAGCTCAAATCATCTCCCATCATTTATCATTTAACTTTTGTAAATTTTACTTTTAATAAATTTTTTTTTAATTTCAAATTTTTAACGTCTCAATTCATTTTGTGAGAATTTAATAGCAGTCAATATCTTCATATCATTTTCTTTTTTTTTTTTTTAATTTAGATCACGGTCTTTCTATTAAAATTTTTATGTTTTTATTTCAAAAAGTTAACATTGACTTGAATGTTATTTAAATTCATATTCCGGAGAAAATATCAATTTGTAACAAATTTAACTTCCTATAAGTACACTTAACGATGAATTTGCTAAAAAAACTAAAATTAAATTCTATTCTCATAAAAAATAACATAATCCAAATCAAATTTTTCTATATTTTAAACTATTTTATTCTAATTTGACGGTCGGGGTTTTAAAGCTGGGCCCTTTGCAAATTGGTTGTGTATTTTAACCATCAAGGATAAGGCTTTTGTTTTTTAAAGCGTACCTTGAATTTCATATAAAGCATTATGTTTGGATATGCCCCGAATTAATAAATCTTTTCACCTACCTATCTAGAAATTAATTCCAACTTTTTTTTTCCGAATTAATGATACTTCTAGACCATTATCTCTCTCTTGACACTCTTCACCTCTATGGTAGTCACTGCCACCACTAGCAGGATGGCCTCCCTCGTGCGATCTCATCTTGATCATACTTTCTAGATCATGCTGTCATTTTCCGTGGGCAATGGGTTAATTTTTTCAAATGTCACCTAGTTTTTGCTATTTTTCGGCCACACTCATCGTCTGTTCGTGATGCGGCCTTTGGATTTAGGCTCCTAGCATCAAGTTGAGCAAAACCCTGCCGAAAGATCATCTTTCCAATACCAGTAGGGGGTTCGTTGGAGTTATGTCTCTACCGACCAATATTACTCCGATTGGGTCAAATTCGATGAGTTCTTCGGTTTTATTCTAAGTTTTGTTCTTTTAGTTGTGATAACGTTAAACGAGTTTTCTTTTTTCTAGCAAAAACGTACCTTTTAGGGTCATCGAAAACTTTCTGGTGAAGTTTCTGATGGGCGGTCGGTGAGGAATAGTTCTAAGGTAAACGGATCTGAAATGGATTGAACCAAACTTAACCATTACTAGTTAAACCAACTAGTCTGACCCGTCCAAGTTTATTTTTCACCCGTGCCCGAGTTTGACCCTTTAACCCAACTCGTCTATCCAACTCGTTAATTTGACCCGTCTATCTATTGATCGAGTTAACTCACTTAATCAAACCATCCGATTCAACTCAATAAGTCATTCTATTCGAGTCAACTCATTAATTCAATTAACTCGAGTCAATCTAGTTGACTGTTGGTGTTAGTATTGATCGTTGACATTAATATTGATTTTAACTACTGGGGACATTGCTGACCATTAACATGTCAGTTGACCGTTTATTTTGACTAAAATGTTATTTTAAAATCTCAATTATATGTTTTTTTGACGCTCTAAGTTTATTTTTGAAGTCCGTTTTATGAAATTCTTACCTGAAAATCTTAAATCTAATTTTAAAATCAAGCTTAAAATTAATGATTCAATTATCAAGTTATGAGTATCGACTAATTAAGGATTATGTTATTGCAATATATCTATCTCACCTTTGTATTCAAGGAGTTGAAGAATATCAAATACGAGTTCATGTGATCAAATAGAGTATCTTGGATCGATTATTGTAGCTTGGAATAAAGGTAATACTCTGTAATACTCTTCTAGCACTTGTATGCTTTTTTTTTTATATGAAGGAATCTAGTTAATTCGTGCATGATTATGATTTTATATGTTGTTAGTCTTATTTGAGTTAAATTGTTATTAAACATAAGAAAGGTAATTTAGACATTATCAAATATTCGAATAAGGATTTTTGATAATAGAGAAGATTGTTAATATTAGTAAATGATCATTATTCTATTATTCTCAAGTTTTGATTATTATTTTTTATTTAAAAATTAATATCTGAAAAAATTATTTATGAAATAAAAAATCTTTTAAGTAGTGAGAAAGACTAAAATACCATTGATAACGATTATTGGCCAGAAAATACACTTTTAACATGATAAAATATATGATCCATCATTAAACTCTGATATGACGAGAATTTCTGTAGCGATATTCAAATCTTCAAGTTTGTAAAATGTTTGTGTAACACCCCAAAATGTTTTCTTGATTTTTGTTCAAGGATTTTACATGGTTATTTTTTATGCCTAAATACATAAATCTTGAAGTGTTTAGATGTAATTAAAATGGTGTATCGATACGCTGAACCCAAGATCCAAAACCAATTTTACAGTAGCAAATCGTATCGGAACGGAGACCAAGCTGTATCGAAGCGCGGGCTTGCTACGTAAGGCATCAAGTGGGATATCGAAGGAGTATCGAAATACTTGAACACTATTGTAATACCTTTTTTGATTTTTACCTTGATTTCGATACAGCGACAAGGGGTTTCAATACCCCTAACAGTTAATAACGTTATAGGCTGAAACAAACTTTGAAAATCTGACGTTTTAGTCAGCAAACTTTGAGAAAGCAATTAGTTGAGTTGTAGATATTATTTTAAGTTAAAATTTTATGTGCAACATGAAATATACTTAATTAAGGATTGATAACTTAAATTTCATAATTAATTCATAAATTCTAGAAAATTAGGTTCCTAAAGTTTGTTTGTTTAAATTAGGATTCGTTTTTCATTAGTTTTCGTTGCAATTAAAATTAGTTCTTGCATGAGCATATATGATTTAAATAAAACATATAGAAAAAAAAGTAACAAAAAAATTTTTTAGGGTCGTTTATCGGGACGAGTTTCTGAATTAATCTCGGTATTCCCCATATAGCTCGATCGAGTCGGTTAGCGTCTAGACCGAGTCGTGAGGGTTACGATAAATATTTATAATTAAATTTGAGTAAAAAATTGAACTACTAGTTTAAAAAAAATCCAAAATGTCAAATTAGAAAATTCATTATCTACATTTAAAAAAAATTCATCGTTGAATAAAAAAAAATTCGGATTCCGAGAATTTGAATAAAACAGAAAATTTATCCTACATAATCCACGTATATAGTTTTGAAATTAAAAAATTTCATTGATGAACAATTTTAAATTTATTTTCATTATCGACATTTTTATTAAATAAAATTGAACCATTTTTTAAAAATAATATAAATATAAATATAAATTTATTTATTTAAATATTAATTTCTCCTGCAAGTTCAACTAAAAAGATTAAAAAGATATTATATTTGTATCCTCTTTTAAGTTATTTTAAGATATTAGAGATGAGATATATGCTTACTAAAAAATATTTTTTTAATTTTAATTTTGTTTTATTATTTATATTTTATAATTAATATATACTTAAATAGTAATTATATTTAAAAAAAATATTTTTAAAAATATATATTTAATTATTTAATAGTTAAATATATTCTTAAAATATGTTATATAAAAATAATTACATAGTATTTACAAAATATATTAAAAGTATAAACAATTCTTTTATTTAATTTTTATTATTTATTTACTTAAAACTTAAAGTTTGAAAATTAAAATAAATTTTAATATCTTATACTTTATACAAAATTCAAAATATATTATATAATTTAAAAAATCTCAAATATGATGAGATTTGACAGGGATGGGTTAGAGCTTGGGTAGACCCATGCCTAATTCGCCTCTAGATGTGTACGAGGATAAAAATATCTCCAAAACGTTAACTTGCGATAATTTTAATGGGATATAGAAAGTGAGAATGTACACAGGAGCTTTGCTGTTGACACCCCAAAAGTTCAAGAAATTTTGAATTATACCATTATCTTTCCTTTTTAACATTTTAATTGCAATTTTTAAAAGAAAAATCATTATAAAGTCTTAACTATTTTTTAAAAGCATGAACCCTCTAACTCAAGTGGTTAAAAGAATGGTTGTTGTTCCTAGAGGTTACAGGTTCGAGCATTAGTGATACCAGCAAAATGATTGAGCGATTAAAATATCAAATGGTGGAAAATATATTTTAGAACAGATACTACTGTAATCATTATTAGCTTTTTCAAAAAAAAACTATTCTTTTAAAAAAATTAATTAAAGTCTCTTGAAAATCGTGTTTGCGCCTTAATTGACAGCTTATGATTTTCTTCCAAAAGAATATTGTGCATGCATACCGCCAGACAAAATTCCTTTTAAATCAGTAATAGTCCATCCAATCTTATGCTTCTTCAACATATAAATCAGTTGTTCTTCCTGTTTTGGCTGCAACTTAGAAGAAAATATTACAGGCAACGGATCATTAATTCCCAAATAAGCATATTTCAATTGCCTTGACAATAGTTTTAATTCAAGAATTGGAGATTGCTCAATTGATGCTTTTAAAATCTTACTTCCCTTACCTGAATAATTAATTGACTCGAAGTACTTAACTGGATAACTAACTATCCAGTTTCCTTCAAGTTGTTCTTAACTGGACAATTAATTGATTGCTCAATTGATGCATTAGTGATACCAGCAAAATGATTGAGCGATTAAAATATCAAATGGTGGAAAGTATATTTTAGAACAGATACTACTGTATTCACTATTAGCCTTTTCAAAAAAAACTATTCTTTTAAAAAAATTAATTAAAGTCTCTTGAAAATCGTGTTTGCGCCTCAATTGAAAGCTTATGATTTTCCTCCAAAAGAATATTGTGCATGCATACCGCTAGACTAATTCCTTTTAAATCAGAAAATAGTCCATCCAATCTTATGCTTCTTCAACATATAAATCAGTTGTTCTTCCTATTTTGGCTGTAACTTAGAAGAAAATATTACAGGCAATGGATCATTAATTCCCAAATAAGCATATTTCAATTGCCCTGACAATGGTTTTAATTCAAGAATTGGAGATTGTTCAATTGATGCTTTTAAAATCTTACTTCCCTTACCTGAATAATTAATTGACTCGAAGTACTTAACTGGACAACTAACTATCCAGTTTGCTTCAAGTTGTTCTTTGTCGTCTTGCTTTTCAATTTCTTCAGGTTTGGCATTTCGATTGTCGAGATAATTTTCAAGGATATCTTCTTCTACTCCAAAATTGAATTTAGAGGTTGCTTGGATGATCTTGCATTCATTTAGATCAGCAACAAGTTTAAGAGTGTGAAAAATGTTGAGCTTAACTTGCTAGTCATTGACTCGCATTGTGAGTTCTCCCTTCTCGACATCATTTAAAATCCTTCTCGTCGCGAAAAATGGCCTCCCAAGAATAATGGGTGCAAATTCGTCTGCTTCATAATCCAACACAATAAAATTAGCGGGAAAAATAAATTTATCAACCCTTACCAATATGTCTTCAATTTTCCCTTCTAGATGCACATAAGATCTATCAACAAGCTGTAATATCATTGTGGTGGGTCTATGTAACCCCCTTAGCCCAGCCCAGATGGAACCGACACTAATAGTTTACACGGGGAATATCAAACCAAACCCGCGAAGGTCCGATTCGATGAACAACCCTAAAACTGTTATATTTATTTTATTTTATCTTTTCTAGATGCATAATCTTATTCCTATATGTTAAGGTCTCATACGAGGCATTAACGGAAACAAACCAATCATAAACGATCAACCGGTTAAACACTTAAGTAAACTAAGGACTAAAATATAAAACTTTTAAATTCCATTAATAAAGTATGAATTCTTTTCATCAAAGTTAAATTAAACCCTCAAGTGTCCTTCTCGGTAAATTTAAACTCAAACGGATCATTCTAACATCATCAATTGAATGTTTCTCTAATTTAGGGACCAAAATATAAATCTTCCAAAGTACAAGGAATTCATCCAAATTAGGTTAACCATATTGAAATTAAATCAACTTTATGCATGCATGCAAAATTTCAGCTCAAAATAACATCTGTAGGTACCCTAATCGAACAATGGAAGATATCCGGGACTAAAATATAATATCCAGCATCTTTCAATTCTTGGTGATCAAAGATTTAGAAACCTCCCCAAAGGTTTCGAAACTTTTTGAAAAAGGTTTCAAAACTTTCCTGGAAAGTTTCGAAACTTTTCGCGTCCAGTAGCTTCCCAGAATTGAAACTGCCCGTAAGGTTTCGAAACTTCCTGAAGGTTTTGAAACTATTTGACAATGGTTTCGGAACCTTCCCAGAGGTTTCGAAACTTTGGGTCTGGAACCTAAAGTTCCGTTACACTAAGAGAACAATAACAATACGATAAATAACCATTAGTCACTTCCAACCATATGCATAATTCCTAGGCTTAATTAACAACTTATAACACACGATTAACAACGTCATGGACATCATTCAAACTATAGGCATGCTTCCTAAAAGATGATTAAAAACATAAGAATCATGCAAATACATGCTACAACAATCCAAACAATTCCATACTCCATCAATTAACAATCAAGCAACAATGGTCTTATTACAACATAAACCAAAGCCTAAGTATACACTCATCACATTGGTTGGGTTACACATTGCCATGCCCCAATTTATTTGCCAAAAACATACCAAATTGTAGTAATCTTTCCCCTTGGTTTCCTTGCTCCGAATGTAGTCCTGAGTGCCTTTATTTTTCTACAAAGATGAAAAGAGAGCCTAAGCGAACATGCTTAGTGAGGAAGCTCTACACAAGATCATCAATGCATCTTTTTAAAACCATAATGAAACCATTATTTGCAATGCATTGCTAAATCATGCATGCTAACATCTCATGCTCATGTTCTTCAAACCATATGCATCCTTGAGTTTACATAACCTTGTCAAAACAATTTATAAATGAAGCACAATGTTCTTCTCAAATTCATGTATGTATATTGGCTTTCTAGTGACCACTTAATGTGAACCTTGAGTTTACCGAATACACGGATCCATTGTTAGAGACCATTGTCTCGTCATGACACGAAGTCACCATTGACATGACACGAAGTCACCATTGACATGACACGAAGTCACCATTATAGCACTACCACGCACGATCGGACACATAGTCACCCTTGTTACGTGTAGGCGGCTCTACCACGCATGGTTGGACACACAGTCACCCTTGTTACGTGTAGGTAATTTTCTGTATTCTCAATTTTGTTTATAGTGTACTTAAGACAATCCTAATAACATGTCATTCGTATTCGAATCTAAAGTTAATGTCACTAAGCCAATATCATAATCAAATGTGCATGATAACTTGCTGCTCATAATGCATGCATAATATGTTCAACAAATGAACCAAAGGCGATTCCCAACGGCACCATCCATTCTAAGGCAAATAACCACATAATATTCCAATTCATTTTCAGCTCATAATGCATCCATAATGTGCTCAACAATAAACCGAAAGTCATGCCCAATGACACCTTTAATTTGAAGGCAAATAACCATATTGTATTCTAAATCATTTCTCATGATTTTTTCCATAATCATGGATGCTAAATAAGCTATGCATTTCAACAAGTATTTCTTATGTATGCACCAATTCAAATCATGCTCATGCATTTCCATAAATCTCATTGCATCACCAACATGATGCCTTTATCGAATGTAGTCGAAACTCATGTTGATTTACCAAAAACATTTACTTTACTTACTCTTGAACTATGGAAGGTTTTCACATTCTTCCATAGTCCTCAAAACAGAATCATACCAAACGCGATTCGCTTTAAGTCCGAAAACACTCACCGACAAGCGAAACGAGCTTTCATCGATATCCGATGATCACGGCAACGCACCAGCACTCAAGCACCTTCTTGTAACTCTTTTACAACATTAAAAAAGAGCATTCTCACTTCATAACATGCTCAAACCAGCAGCCATATCCGATCACCATAAAACTACCGAAAACTTAGCCGAAAAGACCGTAAACTAAGCCAAAACACATCCGAACAACATCAGCCCAAAACCTAATGAATCTAACATCTAATCCACTTCAATTATGAATAAAAAACACATTCAAACCATCCTTATATCTCCAGAAATATTTAAGCACCTAAAACAACCCCTAAAACAACCGAAAAACACCTTAAAATAACACCGATTGCATTAATCCGGGATTAAATTAATATGCTATCAAATGAAGACTCAATTAATCATTTAATTAACATAAAAACATAATTTAATCCATCTAACTCCAACATTTAATAAGATCCAAAAAGATTTCACAAAAACATTCACAAAATCACTAGATCTAACATTGAAAACATAGAATTAAGTTTTTATTCAAAGATTAGCAAGCTAATACTTGAGAATTTCAATAAAGAACCTTAGAAAAGAATTAAAAATCTAGAAAATTACCTTTAAGATCTATTCACCAAAAAGATGCAATTTCCTCTTCTTGATTCCTTGCAATTTGGTTTTGATTTGATAAAATTGATGGTTAGGTTTTGTAAAGGATGGAAAGATGATTAAAATGATATAATCTTTGTAGAAAAAAAATGCAAAAATCAGCAAGGAATTGAAGAGAAAAGATAAAGGAAAATGGAGATAAAATGAGAGAAAAAGATGAGAGAAAAAGTAGTTTTGAGAGAAAATGATTTATCATCTTTAATTAAAGTAATTAAAAAGCATTTTGGTGAATAAATTATTATTAAAAATTAAAATGAGTTTATGGTCCTCTAAAGATTCTAAATTTAGCTTGCTTTTCAATTTAGTCACTAAAATCACAAATTTTCGAAAACCACAAATTAAGTCCTCTAATTTTCCAAAAATTACAAATTGGTCACTTATGCATAATTAAAAATCCATATAAAGTCCAAATTACTTTCTTTTAATTTTTGAAACATATTTTTAATATTTTAAACCACATTCCAAAATTTTTACTTTTCTAATTAAAAATATTTTCATTTTGTATTTCCCCGGAATACGAACCAGAGAACCCGATTCGACCCGAATCGAATTCTCCTAACTAAAGCCCAAACTACTAACCCCAAAATTGGGATGTTACAGTCTAACCTTTCCAATTCTAAAACGTTGGAAAATTGATTTTGGCATAAGATTTATACTTGCTCCAAGATTACATAGTGCCTTTCCAGCATTTTGATTTCCAATTGCACATGGAATTGTGAAACTTTCAGGATCCTTTAATTTTGGTGGCATTCGGTTGTGCAATATAGACATACATCCTTCCCGTTATGGAAATAGTCTCAAACTCACCTAACCTCGTTCTGTTAGAAACAATGTCCTTGAGAAACTTAGCGTAATTCGACATTTGCTCTATTGCCTCAACCAACGACAAACTAATATGAACTTGCTTCATGATATCTAAGAATTTCTTGAATTGATATTCTTGCTTCTGTCGTTGAAGCCTCTTTGGAAAAGGTGGTGACAATCGGATGTCCTAAATCTTCTCATTTCTTTGGAATTTGATAGATGAAAATACCAAGGCATCAGGACTTGCCACGACATTTTCTAATTCCTCATTCTTTTCACTTGTTTCATCTTTTTGTATAGATTTCGGCTTCGTTAGATGTTCCTTTTCCTGCATATGTTCATCATTAATTTTTAATCAACTTCGAATAGTAATTACCTCACATTGCTCTTGGCCAATTCCCTTGGTGATCTCAGTGTTGATAGGTAAATCGCCTTGTGGTCTTGTATTCAAACTTTGTGCAAATTGACCAACTTGTATTTCCAAAGCTTTTAGTGTTGCTTCTTGATTTTGCAACCATATCTCAGTCTTGTTAATAAAAGCATCAGGCATTTTCATTAAATTACTATTCTCAGCCGTATAAGATTTAGTTTTCAACATAAAAGCATTAAGATTATTTTACAAAGAACTAGATTGTGTCTATTACTACAACATTTGTTGTCGAGGTATGTTCTACTGGAATCCTGACACTTGTGTGTTTGAACTGCTTTGATTGAGAGAATTGTTCGGATTGCTCTAAAAGAAATTGAGGTGTTTTTTTCAGTCTGGATTATAAGTGTTTGATGTCGTATTGTTCTAATTGTAATTTTCCATATAAAAGCTTGACTCTGGATTCTGCAAACACTCAGAAGAATCATGGTCACCATTCCATAAATCACAAAAGGAATTTTCTACCTTGATCTCCTGTTTGTTACTCGGACGTTGCATATTCTTAACTAAATTGGTTAAGGTAGACAATTGTGTAGCAATTGCATCTAATACATCAAGTTCAATGGCATTGCGTCTTATTTTTCCTCGTCTAGTGTTTGGGAACTGATAATCAATCTTTGCAAGACGATTTAAAATCTTTATTGCTTCTTTCGCGGATTTGTCTAGGAGTATACATTTACCGAGGAATTTAACATCATCCTAGTTGGTGTGTTCACGGTATTGTAGAATATCATCATTTGTGTCCATAATGGGAATCCATGCGTAGGGCATTTGTGTAGGAATTCTCTCTATATCGCTCTTAAGCTTCATGCATTGGTCCATCATCTGCTTGTCGAAAAGAAGTAATTTCATTACGTAATCTATCAGTCCAATTTATCAAACTAAATCGAATAAGGAAATCACGATATAATTCCGCCCAAGATCCTATAGATCCTAATGGAATACTATTTAACCACGTTTTAGCTATATCTCTAAAAGAATAAGGGAACAATTTTAGCCTTACGATATCCTTATGGACTCCTTGAATCTTGAATGAGTTGCAAATCTCCAAGAACGACTTGAGCTGTTGTTGAGCATTTTCAGTTGTCGATCCACCAAATTGATCAATTTTATTGATCATATTGAACATTACTGGCTTTAACTCAAAATGTGTTGCTTCGATTTCCGGTGCAACAACTACTAGATTTAATCCATTGAGATCTTCTTCCAAGTTACCTCGAATAGCCATACGTCTAACATGAACTAGTTGTTGGTCATCTATGTCATCTCCTATTTCCACGACATTTTGATTGTCGATACGAGGAATAAGATCTGTCATTGGTGCTCGATGTTCACATCTCCTTCGATGAAATACTTGTTCGATTTCGGGTTCAAATGAATTGTCTTCTGATGTTGGTCTTGCCTTGGTCATACACAGTAACAAAATCAAAATTTGTAAATTCCTTAAATTCGAAAGAAAAATAAAAATTTAAAAGAAATAAATAAAAAATGCAAGAAACTAAAAAAAAAGTCTTTATTGTCAATCCCTGACAATGGCCCCAAAAATTTGTTGCATGTTTTAAGTGATTCGCAATACGTGCAAGTGTATATGTTTAAAGTTATAGTATAGATAATTATCGTATCTGATTGGTGGTTTAAATAGTTACTTTTTAATTGCTAATTATCTAATTTTCATAAATTTATCACTGCTAATTTGAGTGAATTCCGTTTGTTTTATGTGCAGTGACCTGTTTCTACAATTGGTGATTAAAAAGAAAATTTTTGCATTTTTTCGCGACTGGAGACATGGGCACAACGCCGGGCATGAAGAAATGCTGATGTGGCAGTTTCTAAAAGATTCTAGAAGATTCTAGAGGTAGTCCAGTCATCGAAATTTGAGAGAATTCTGGAGACGATTCAGCAACAAGATTTGAGAAGATCTTTAGGATAAGATATTTTGTTTTTAAATTTTAAACTCAAAAATTATCTTTTTATCTTTTATTTTATTTTGAGTTAGTTTTAGGTTATTAGTAGCCTATAAATACCCTCCATGGGTAAGGCTTTATATGATCCATCACTTGGTCTTTGAATTCTTGTCTTGTTTCTTTATTATTCTATAAAATTTCTTTTCATTTCTTTATTTTTAGTCTTTTTAATATTTTGCAAAAATATGCTAAGTATGATAATTGATATCATGCTTAGCTAATTTCTTATAAGCCGAGAGCTAACAATGAATCAATTCAAAGCGTGAGAATTGAATAGTACTTAATTCCTTTCGGGAAACATTCTTATTTTTCTATTTTATTAGTTTGGTAATCGATCTTACTTACAAAATTAAAGCATTTTCAAACAAAAAAGAGCTCGTTGGTCTGAATGTTGTTTTAATATACAGTGGGAGGAAGGATTTGCTGTGGCAATTTTAACTTCTTGTGAACACACTTAGCGGCGGTCCGCTAAGAAAAAATGATATCAGATTCGATTCTCAACGAGACAACATAATCCGAGTCGGGCCTTTCCAGTATTTAATCTGACTGTTTTAACGATAATTGTTGTGGTTAATCCACTCAAGAATCATCTTTCAAAGATAGGCTTGAGAAGATTGGTTACAAGAGAGAAAGGGAAGTTACAATGGGTTGGTCCTTGTAGACTGTAACCGACGTGAATTCCGGAGTAAAAATCTATTTCAATGATCGACAAAATTGAAATAAAGTTATCTCTAGATAATTTCTTCATTGTCATTTCCAACTATAATTTATTTTTCTTAATCTTTATTTTTACTTTTATTTGTTTACTTTGGTTTCTTTATTTTTCATCATGATCTCATCGAACCCCTTTATTTTAATTAATTGTTTGCAGCATCCTGAACTTGAATCGATACAAAATTACATTAAAAATTCTAAATTCCCTGTGGATCGACCCTCTTTACTATACTATCTTTTACTTATTTAATTTAAAGAGGATTATTTTATTTTTGACAAGTAAAACGAAGCTTGTCAAAATTGGCGCCGCTGCCGGGAAGTTTTCAGTAAATTACTGATTAAATTTTGTTTCGTTTTTATGACCAGGAGCAAACTGAGAAATCTTGTTGAACTTGACCCAGAAATTGAAGCAAGAGCCCGTAGAACTCACGGCCAAACACTTCGAAAGAAAAAACAACAACGAGAGCAAGACAAGCAATCAAATTCAGAATCCAATTCTGAATTATTATCTCAAACTCAATCTTACGGAGAGTTAAATCCAGACGCCCATCCGACTTCATCAAACGCAATTCTTGAACCAAGACTGATGGCCAACCAAACGATTAGAGAGTTAAATGCAGCCCCCGAGATACAACAACCACTTTGCATCACCTTTCCTAATGGCGAAACCTCGTTTCAACTTAAGACGGGATTGATCCATCTCCTTTCTACCTATAATGGCTTGCCTAGTGAAAGCCTACATAAACATCTCGCAGAATTTCATATGGTGTACAGCAGCATGAAACCTCTAGGAGTTTCCGAGGATCAAATCAAACTGAGAGCATTTCCTTTTTCTTTAGCCGGAAAGGCTAAGGAATGACTATTTTATTTACCGCCTAATTCAATTACTACTTGGGCTGAACTATCACGTGTTTTCCTTGACAGTTTTTTCCCAGTGACAAAAGCAAGTGAGTTAAACTGGAAAGATTTGTACAAGTTATACCTTTCGTCACCACTTTGTGGAAAATCATTAGATATGAATATGTTAGATACCTGCGACTCAATTGGTGAAGGTGAAATAGTATCTCTCCCCAAAAAAGCATGTTTTTTTTACCACCGCACAAAGAAAATATTTTGTTGCGAGGAATTTAACAAAATGAATGCGAAACTCTTTATGATTACTGGAGAGGTTTAAAAAATTATGCGCCAGTTGTCCGCAACATGGTCTTTCTGAGCAAACACTCTTTCAATACCTTTATGAAGGAATGCTTCCAATTGATAGAAAAATGGTTGATGCCGCTAGTGGTGGTGCTCTCATTAACATGACAACCACGGTGGCGAGAACGTTAATTTCCACTATGGCGGCAATCTCATAACAATTTGGCTCAAGTGAACCTAGCCAACAGGTTCATGAGGTAAGTGTTGTTTCAATTGAAAATAAACTCGACAAATTAACAGACATAGTTAATTCGCTTGTTTCAGGAAAAATTGGAATAGCGAAAGCTTGTGGAGTTTGCACAATGATAGATCATCCGACAGACTATTGTCCGTTGTTACAAGATGTATCCAAAGCAAATATTAATACCATAGGAAATTTTTCGAGACCCCCTCAAAGAGCATATAACCCGTATGATAATACTTTTAATCCAGGATGGAGAGATCATCCAAACTTGAGATACGATAACAATCAAAGTTATCAAGCGACGCCCCCTCATTTCCTAGCTCAAGCCCCACAGAAATCTTCCCTTGAGTCAATTGTTGAAAAGTTAGCCATATCCCAAGAGAAGTTTCAATCTCAAACCCAACGAGAAATCCAAGAACTTGGAAAGCAGTTAACACAATTAGCTCAGACAGTTGGTCGCCTAGAATCGTAGGGTCGGTTGCCTTCGCAAACCGAATCAAATCCGAGAGAAAATGTGAGTTCAATTACTTTGCAAAGTGGCACCATCATCTCACCTGATCAACCGAACAAGTCCACAAAAGAGACTGACAAACAAAAAGAGGATGCACCACCAAAGAACTCAGAAAGAGAATCTTCACCCTCAAATAATTCTGGTAAAGCTGTTTCTCCCTCGTCTTTTCCTTCTACTTACGATACTTTGCCTCCTTTTCCTTCTAGGCTTGTGAAGCATGACAAGAAAGCCGAAGAGAAGGAAATTCTTGACATCTTTAGAAAGGTGGAGATAAATATTCCTCTTCTCGATGCAATCCGAAAAATACCAAAGTATGCGAAGTTTCTCAAAGACCTCTGCACAAACCGACAACGATTAACTGGTCATGAAAAAGTAAACCTAGGCAAGAATATTTCGACAATTTTTCAAACGAAACTACCTCCCAAATACAAAGATCAAGGTATGTTTGCCATACCATACAAAATTGGTAATGTTGGAATTAAGCGTGCAATGTGCGACTTAGGCGCATCCATCAATGTAATGCCTCTTTCCGTCTACAATAAAATTTCCAATAAAACTTTGAAAGAGACAAGGGTTACAGTTCAACTCGCCGATCGATCAATTATCTACCCCGTAGGAGTTTTAGAAAATGTTTTGGTAAAGGTAAACGATTTAATATTTCATGCTGATTTTTTTGTGATTGACATGGAAAATGATCGCAGTAATACTGGATCCGAAATACTTCTTAGACGACCCTTCCTAAGTACGGCGCAAACGAAAATTGATGTCCGAAGTAGCATCCTAACTATAAAATTCGACAGGGAAATTGTTAAATTCGATGTATACAAAGCTATGAAATACCCAAATAATGTGGCAAGTTTAAATTTCGTAGACATTATTGATCCCTTGGTTAATGAATTTTAGAATCTAATTTAATTCTTAATGTTGGTAGGGAAGTGGAATTAGAGGAGTTACATGATGATAAGGAGCTTGAAGAGATTTTTTTCCTTTAATTTTTTTGCATCTAATTTTTGTTTAACACCTTCGAAAACTAAATTTCTTCCTTCGATATTGCGGGCACCACAAATCGAATTAAGGCAATTGTCGTCTCACCTTAAATATAACTTTTTAGGAAAAAAGGATGTCTTGCCGGTCATAATCTCAAGCGAACTATCAACGGTGGAAGAAAAGGAGTTGGTTGCTGTTTTACGCATGTATAGGGAATCAATCAGTTGGACCATTGCTGATATTAAAGGTTTAAAATCATCCACATGCATGCACAAAATTAAGACGGAGGAAGGCGCAAAACCAACTAGGGAAGGACAAAGACGGTTGAATCCGCCAATGATGGAGGTTGTAAAAGAAGAAATCCAAAAAGCTCCTTGACACCGACATTATTTACCCAATCTCTGATAGTAATTGGGTAAGTCCAGTTCATGTCGTCCCAAAGAAGACTAGAGTAACAGTAGTTCAGAATACGGAAGGCGAAATGGTACCGACAAGAGTATAGAATGGATGAAGAGTTTGTATCGATTACATGAAGCTTAATTCCTTAACTCGAAAAGACCACTTTCCATTACCTTTTATTGATCAGATGATAGAAAGATTACCTAGAAAGTCTCACTATTGTTGCCTTGATGGATTTTCAGGATTTTTTCAGATTCTAGTGGCACCCGAGGACCAGAAAAAAACGACTTTTACTTGCCCTTCGGATTATGCAATGCTCCTACAACATTTCAAAGGTACATGATAAGTATATTTTCTGATCACATCGAAAAAGGTATCAAAGTGTTTATGGACGATTTCATCGTGTATGGTAACTCTTTTAATGAATGCCTTTCCAACCTTTCTTATGTTCTTAAACGATGCATTGAGTTTAAATTAGTACTTAACTATGATAAGTGCCATTTCATGGTAAGCAAAGGTTTGGTTCTTGGGTATATCGTTTCATCTAAAGGAATTGTCGTTGATAAGACAAAAACTAGCGTAATTCGTTCACTACCATATCCCACTTCGGTGAGAGAAATTCGATCTTTTCTTGGCCATGCAGGTTTCTATAGGCGATTCATAAAGGATTTTTCCAAAGTAGCACAACCATTGTGTAGGCTCCTCCAAAAAGATGTTGCCTTTGATTTTGATCAAGCTTGTAAAAATTCTTTCAACACATTAAAAGAAAAGCTAATTTTCGCACCAATTGTGCAACCACCGGATTGGAGTCTACCTTTAGAAATAATGTGTGATGCTTCAGATTTGAGGGTTGGAGCTATTCTCGGCCAACAGAATGGGAAGGAACCGCACGTCATCGCTTATGCGTCAAAAACACTTGACCCGGCTCAACGCAATTATTCCACCATAGAAAAAGAATTGTTTACTGTTATTTTGCATTAGAGAAGTTTCGCTCTTATTTACTTGGAACTAAAATTTATGTTTTTTGTGATCATGCAGCATTAAGGCACTTGATGAACAAGAAAGAAGCGAAACCATGGTTGATCCGCTGGGTCCTATTGCTTCAGGAATTTAATCTCGAAATTAAAGACAAAAAGGGGAGCAAAAACTTGGTTGCTGACCATTTAAGTCGATTGCGATCACTACAATTGAACCAACTATTCGTGAGCAATTTCCCGACGAAAGCTTAATGGCAACACAAGTCTCTTATCCTTGGTTCGCCGATATAGCGAATTTCCTAGCCACAGGTAAATTGTCAGTTGATTTGCCAAAATCCGCGATTAATAAGATAAAAAGGGACTCTCGCTATTATATTTGGGACGATCCATACTTGTGGAAGCACTGTTTGGATTTAACTATTAGACGTTGTGTCAGTGAAAATGAGGTACAATCGATACTTACTTTTTGTCATTTCTATTCATGTGGAGGTCACTTCGGACATAAACGAACCGCTCATAAAATTCTTGAATGTGGTTTCGACCTAATTTATTTCATGACACTTATGTTTTTTATAAAGCATATGACAGATGCCAACGAGTAGGTAATTTAAGCCGAAAAAGTGAAATGTCGCTCAACCCAATTCACATTTGTGAAATATTTGACGTTTGGGGATTAGACTATATGGGGCCATTTACTTCTTCTTTTGATAATTTATATATTATCCTTGCTGTCGATTATGTCTCTAAATGGGTAGAGACAAAAGCTACCCGAAATAATGATGCTAAGACAATGACTAATTTTCACCATGATACTATTTTTTCCAGGTTTGGCACTCCGAGAGCTATTATATGTGATATAGGAACACATTTTGTCAATCGAGTCATGGATGCATTAATGAAAAAATATGGTGTGACTCAACGAATATCTACCGCCTACCATCCACAAACAAATGGGCAAGCGGAGGTGTCGAATCGAGAGATTAAAACAATCCTTGAAAAAATAGTTAAACCAAATCGGAAGGATTGAAGTTTGAAGTTAGTCGATGCTTTGTGGGCATATCGCAAGGCATATAAAGGACCTATAGGAATGTCGCCATACCAACTTGTATTTGGCAAACCATGCCACTTACCGGTTGAGTTGGAACACAAGGCATATTGGGCTGTGAAAGAATGTAACATGGAGATGGATGCAATCGGCGAAACGAGAAAATTTAATATCCAAGAGCTTGAGGAAATTCGTAAAAATGCATATGATAGCGTACAAATTTTTAAAGAAAAAACCAAAGCGTTTCATGATCAAAGAATTTTGTTTAAGACTTTTTCCGTTGGGCAAAAAGTATTATTGTTTAATTCAAAATTAAAAATTTTTACAGGAAAGCTTAAATCAAAATGGCTTGGACCATTGACGGTTACCAATGTTTTTCCTCATGGAGACATAGAAGTTGAAGATAATTCCGGTGCTCGCTTCAAAGTGAATGGCCAAAGACTGAAACCTTTCTACGAAAATACCCCGATCGGTTTAATTGAAACACTAAATTTGGAAAATTATTTTCCAGAACAACTAACGAGGGAACCATCGCCTCAATATAGTTCGCCACAACGATCTTCTTTGTTTTATGCATCAGGTTCGAATTCTTTTCCGACACCACCAGGCAATCCACCTTTTGCGCTTGTGAACTCTAAACGTAACCGACGTGGGCATTCATATGCTGTCCCGAACGAGGAAAACTTGAGAGGCTTTCTTCACTTCGACAATGAACAACTTGTACGATTCTAGGATATCCGTTATCGCCCATTCCGAGTCTGTAAGTTTATTCCTCAAAGTACCCTCGAGAATTTACATATTGAAAATGTTGTTAATGCTTATTTTGATGCAATTGGTTGGACACAATTTTCTCAGATTAAGAACAGTACTTTCTATGAAATTGTTTTTGAGTTTTATTCCACTTTCACATTTTCGCATTCTCAGTTTATCACTGTCGAATCTCCTGATATTGTTTTATTTAAATTATGCGGACAACACTTTCACATGTCTGTTTTGCAATTTAATCTTGCCATGGGATTCGTGACGGACGTCACGAGTCTAGAATATTTAACTGCTTTGATTGAGATTCCTCATGATTTTAATACAGATGTAACACTCCATGCTCACTAGGAATAGCAACCAGCCCTTTGACCCTCGATCAACCAAGGTGATTCATGTCCATGATCCGATATTACGCTACATACATCGATTTTTGACCTATAACTATTCTGGCCGAAATGATTCCTCCGGCACTTTGAGTAAGACTGAATTATTTTTTCTTTGGTGCATGTTCACTGGTAAGAAAGTAAACTTGGGTTTTTGGTTTGCAAGACAATTTGAGATTGTTATGCGATCTAATCGTCCTTTAATCCTTGGTCCCTACATTACTAATTTAGCCGCTCGTATAGCTAATTTTGATGCCATTGATTTCACTTATTTATTTTCTATGGATGGCTTAGATGAGCGTTGCTTGGACACAATGGGTTTACTTGGCGGGACCCTTGTTGTACCACACTTTGTTCTACCTAGAGTAATAACACCGAGAACTGAACGAGTCTTTGGTTGCAGACATGTTCCTCCACCTCAACCGCAGCCGAAAGAATAAGAGCAAATGCATGAAGTCACCGAACGTCTCCATTCTATTGTAGAAAACATCAGCGAGATCTTATCTTACTTGCGACCTAGTCGTGGTCGTGGCCGCGGACATCGGTGATCATGGGGAGTATTCTTTACCCTTTTTCTTTTATGCTTTAATTTTCATTTTGTATTGGGACAATACAATTAAGTGAGGGAGGGGGTAAAGATTGAATCAAATTCCATCTTACTTGTTTTATAATTTGCTTGATTGAATGCCTTGATTGAATTGGTTGAATGCTTAGTTAATTTCTTTCCTTTTCATCGAATATTTTAAGCATGCTATTATTATCTAAGCTCTTTTAATTATTTTGGATTTAGAACACTCTTGATAGTTGAATTGCATGAGTAAGAATTTAATTCAACTTCTTTGTAACATGCCTTGATTTTATCTATTGAACTTTCGCCTAGCTTGATTAATGGAACACACTTTGGTAAGGTATTGAGCCTTGAGCATGTCACATCTATTTTTATGTTCGTTTTCTTTGTTTGAGTGTGTCGAATTAAATATTGGAAATCTAGAACTTGTGGCATGTATCATTTTGAGACTACACATGAAATTTGTTGCTTTGATATGATTTGGGCATAGGATTTACCCCGTTTTTATCCAAGAAAAAAAACCCTACCCTTCTAATTTTTCATTAGTGAACCAATTTTGAGCCTATATCATTTTTTTTGTTTCACCTCAACTTTAGCCTTTAAGCCTTTTTTTTATCATTCTCTTCTCTTACCCTTTTTCAGGACAAAGAATTAAAGCGTATTAACGTTTTATTCCATGAAAAATGAAAACAAAAAAAAAGAAGAAAATAAAAAATGAGAAAAAGAAAAAAAGAGAAAAAAAAGAAAGAAAAAAAGAAGAATAAAAAAGAAAACAAAAAAAGGAACTAGAAAAAAGAAAAAATAGTTTTCTTGATTTTGATTTTATTTTTGATGTAAATATTTTTTATGCACCTTATTTTGCTCGTGGACGTTGGTTATGTTATTTAAGAATTCTTTGTCTTGATTACAAGCCTCATTTTAAGCCTTTTTCACTACCTTTAGCTAAGCCCCGTTACACCCTTTTAAAAGACCCATTGATCTTGCATCTTACTTCTTCTAAGTAGTGAAGAATTGATTATGTCACAAGCTTATGGAAATCCTTGTTTGATTGCGACTTTGAGCGAAACATTGTGCCCGAAACACATTTGAGCGAATTGAGTGAAACCTTGTGAGGAATTGAGCTACGTTGAATTTTTTATTAATGAAGGATAGGAAGTTACGAGGATGTTTGATTTATTTTTACTTATGTTTATTCTCCTTGATCGATGTTTTGGTTCAATTAGTTATTATGAGCTTTGGTTTTCATAAATTGCTTAAGTATGAGATGGATTGGAGGATTGCAAACCAGGTGTTTGATTGATTTGATTAAAGCATACTTGAGGGCAAGTATAAGACAAGTGTGAGGGAATTTGATTGGTAATTCAAATAGTTACTTTTTAATTGCTAATTATCTTATTTTCATGAATTTATCAGTGCTAATTTGAGTGAATTTCGTATGTTTTATGTGCAGTTACTTGTTTCTACAATTGGTGATTAAAAAGATATTTTTGCATTTTTTTCACGACTGGAGACATAGGCACGATGCCGGGCATGAAGAAATGCTAATGTGGCAGTTTCTAGAAGATTCTGGAGACAGTCTAGTCAGCGAAATTTGAGAGAATTCTGGAGACGGTTCAACAACAAGATTTGAGAAGATCTTTAGGATAAGACATTTTATTTTTAAATTTTAAACTCAAGAATTATCTTTTTATCTTTTATTTTATTTTGAGTTAGTTTTAGATTATTAGTAGCCTATAAATACCCTCCATGGGTAAGGCTTTAGATGATCCATCACTTGGTCTTTGAATTCTTGTCTTGTTTCTTTATTATTCTATAAAATTTCTTTATATTTATTTATTTTTAGTCTTTTTAATATTTTGCAAAAATATACTAAGCATGATAATTGATATCATGCTTAGCTAATTTCTTTTAAGCCGAGAGCTAACAATGAATCAATTTAAAGCGTGATAATTGAATAATACTTAATTCCCTTCGAGAAATATTCTTATTTTTCTGTTTTATTAGTTTGGCAATCGGCCTTACTTACAAAATTAAAGCATTTTCAAACCAAAAAGAGCTCGTTGGTCTGGATGTTGTTTTAATATACAGTGGGAGGAATGATTTGTTTGTGGCAATTTTAACTTCCTGTAAACACACTTAGCGGCGGTCCGCTAAGAAAAAATAAGATCGGATTCGATTCTCAACAAGACAACATAATCTGAGTCGGGACTTTCCAGTATTTAATCTGACTATTTTAACGACAATAGATATGATTAATCCACTCAAGAATCATCTTTCAAAGATAAGCTTGGGAAGATTGGTTACAAGAGAGAAAGGCAAGTTACAATGGGTTGGTCCTTGTAGACCGTAACCGACATGAATCCCGGAGTAAAAATCAATTTCAATGATCGACAGAATTGAAACAAAGTTAGCTCGAGGTGATTTCTTCATTGTCATTTCCAACCCTAATTTATTTTTCTCAATCTTTATTTTTACTTTTATTTGTTTACTTTGGTTTCTTTATTTTTCTTAATAATCTCATCAACCCCCCTTATTTTAATTAATTGTTTGCAGCATTCTGGACTTGAATAGATACAAAATTACATCAGAAATTCCAAATTTTCTGTGGATCGACCCTCTTTACTATACTATCTTTTACTTATTTAATTTAAAGATGATTTTTTTTATTTTTGACGAGTAAAACGACGCTTGTCACTATCCACATATATCGGTGCTCCTTTTATAATCTAATTTCTAAAATAAAATAATAGAATAAGAAAATTAAATAAATTAGAGTAATCAATAAGAGAGATGATGATGGGTTATCCTGAATTATGGAATAATGGACAAATGAATTCTTCCTTGCAAGTGGGTGCTCGCACCACTCAATTTTTCCGGCAATTGGGATTAATCAGATTGCCTAGTTAATTTATCGAATGCTTGAGAATTGCAACTAAGGGAATTGCTCGTACACAAATGGTTTATAGAATTGAGTTTTAAAGAAATAAAATAATAGAACAAGAAAATTAAATAAATTGGAGTAACCAATAAGAGAGATGAGGATGGGTTATCCTAAATTATGGAATGATGGACGAATGAATTCTTTCCTGCAATTGGGTGCTCGCACCACTCAATTGTTCCGACAATTGGGCTTAATCAAATTGCTTAGTCAGTTCATTGAATGCTTGGACAATTTCAACTAAGGGAATTGCTCGGGTAATTTAAACGACTATCCTCAAGGTTCGGTAAAGCGTTCTTTAGTGACCCATGTTATCCCTAACCCGAGACTCTATTAATTGCACAACCGTTAATGATAAATCCTTGCGTTAATCAAAAGTGTACAACAACTATCTTGCACTTCTATTAGCTGTTGAAATTCTACACTTACCCCTAAGCCAGATTAGTTCTCACGCACTTGGATCGAACCATGCTTATTCGTTTCATGAATCTAATTCTCTTGAATCTAGATGAATAAATTTTTTATCGAGGTCCTTTCCTAATTCTCTCGTAAATTAATTAAACAGCAAGAATAAGCAAACCTCAATTAAGAACACACCAAATACTTAGATAAAATTCAAACAAAATCAAACAATAAAACAAAATAACCAAAAACAACATTAAATTATTTCATGGCTGGGCAAAATATCCAAATAGTAAATCCTTTCTTCACCCAAAATATCAAGGAAAATACAAAGGAAATCAGCAACTTCTATGCTTTACTCTCTCTCTCGATCTCGCCTCACGTTTATTTAGACGAAATGCTTCTCTTTTAATAGCTTTGCTTGATTGACTTGGGTGATAGGATAAACTTGAATTAGAAATAATCATAAAAGAATATTTTCATGTCTCATTTGATTCCTATCACATCTTTCCTTCTTTGCGCCAATCTTCAAATTTTTCCTTGTCTTCTAGCATTGACTTTTTCTTCAAGAAATTCCTTCCAATTCAGCAGCTCTCCACCAAGATATTTATCCCTGCAAATAAGGAAATACACCAAAGTAATATTTTTTCCACGAATATTAACCAAAACACAAATTAAAAATGATAACTCAAGAAATTAATTAAAAATGCATGAAATAATTAATAATGCATCTAATAATGTGCTTAAGGCTATCAATAAGATGAGTTAAAAATGTAAGAAAATAAAACAATTAAACACCTAACACACACTCAAACTCGAATTATTGTTTATCCTCAAGCAATGCAAACCTAACAATTAATTGCCAAGTCATCCAATCTTCAAAGAGATGCTTCAAAATTTAACTTTCAACCTCAGAACCGAAGCAAAAAGAATGATCACCTCTAAACTTTTTAGAAAACAATGTAACTACATAGAATCAAACTATAATGATCGTGACCAAGTGTGTGCTTAGTTGTGTACATATTAATTTTCAAGAATCTTATGTGAAAAATAGATTATTAACAAGTTAATTGCCCTAGCATTAAATTTAATTTCACTAGAGTCAGTTTCGGACACCTCTAGCAATCAAGCAATTTCCTTTTTCCTTTAATTTTATCAACTAGAGCAAGTTTCGGGCACCTCTAGCAAGACATTGCTTTTTCTTGTTTTTTTTTTCTTTACCCAAAACTTTAGCAACCTAAGTTCATCAAATCTTTATTAATTAACAAGTTATAACCATGTTAAAAAAATCAGCAGCATAATAAAATTTTAGATTCTTCCAATGTAATCCTAAAATCAAAGTCAATTTCAATTAAGTGCAATGGTGAAAATTTCATCAAGTTATCCATCAAATTTAAAGTAATTAGATCAAATTGAAATACTTGGCAAATAATCTATGCAATTTACATACAATAATTAATTATAAATGCAACTACCATGAATTAATTAAAGGTAAACACCACCCTAAACTCGAGAGGAGCATTGTCCCCAATGCATGCACAAATAAAAATAAAAATACGAATGAGTTAATTGGGAAGGTTGTCACTTTTATTTAGCAATTTTTTTGCTTTTCATTGATTTAGCTTTCTGTCCTCATTGTGTTGGTGGATTGAGTTCTTTCACCGGCGTGTTTCCTTTGTCTTGAGCAGCAGTTGCCTGGGCAACTACAGTTACCTGGGATTGTGAAGTTGTTGTAACGAGCATAACAACATAGAAAATTGATCCAAGATATCTAACATAGGTAAAACACCGCTTTCCTATCAAAATAATATTAGTGAAAGTATGCGACAAAGATCATTAGTGGAAGGAAAGAATTTTAGTTAGGATAAAAAAAAATAAATAGACCAAAAATTAGAGTAACTTTTAAAGTTAATCACCTCCCATTTACTTTAGTGCCTTAACACTATATACTAATACCAAAAAGGTGGATAATGGCTCCATGGTCAAGTATATCTAAATTTCCTTTGTCAAACTTCTTTTAAACCTCTTGTACCTTAGCTCATCCGTAATAAAAAATTTCGTAGCAAACATGTTTAACTGAAGAAACTCCTATTCACACTCAAACATTGATTTATTCCTTTGAGTAAGTGGATAAATTGATCCCTTAAATTGTCTATGTGAACTTCACCAATATACTTCCTTTGAAACTCCTCTAGAAAGATCTACCAAGTTAGTTGATTAAAGTGTCAACCCATTTCCAACGTCTTCCACCAAGCACGTGCATTTTCCTTTAACAAAGATGTTATACAAGCTAACTTTTCCTCTGGCCCAATAATAATTTGTTTGAAAACCCATTGTGTATCACGTAACCACTCATCTACGTATAGTTTTCCATCTTGTCCCGTGCTTAAAAATTACTTGGCCCCGTACCGGCGAATCTCTTTTTTAGTACCTCACATGATGAAACTAACGATTTAGGTATTGCTCTCACTATCTGATGAAGAGCGTGATTCAGACGACTAAAATACACAGTCCTGCTCTTATGCCTGCTTGTTCCCAATCCTCTTTCATGTTGGGAAAGTAATCATCTTCATAGTCCTCTTCATGAGAACTCTAACTTTTTTCCGAGCTATTTATTCCCCTTGAAAATTCCAACTTTCTTCATAATAACCAAAAATAGTTGCACCATCAAGATTCAGCTTATTACACAAGTACAACTTTGACACCAATAAATATAACACCTTAGACTTCTTCGGGGACTTTCTAGAACCGAATAAACCTAGACACTGATACCAATAAATATAAAACCTTTGATTCTAGATGCAACCTTTGGGTCTTAGGAATTTAAGTTCAAGAGTATTAAGGAGCTTCAATTTCCAAACATCAAAATATTCGAATAATACATTTTAATTAAAAGAGTTATACAAATAAATAGTTCTTATAAATTCATAACCCATCTATCTAAGTGATGTATTCCCCCATGATCAATGTTAAAATCTACCACAAATAGTGCTCCTTGAACTAACTCGTTACCTAAAAATTTGTGTAAAGAAAAAAAGATTCCTAATGTTGAGCTAATGCAATCTAATAGGATACTCCTCTTAACCATGATTTATGGAAATTATAATTAAATGTATGCACTAATATATTATGAAAGATAAATGATTGACGCTACCATAATCGCTCGCCTAAACACAAAACTTTACATTTTATGATCATAGCAATATCAAAAGCATCACGATTCATCAATATATATATGTATATATATATTATATGTAAGGTCCAAAGTCACTTAGCATTATAACTCACACACACAATAAGGGTTCAGTCATCACTAAGACTAGGAATCTATTCTCTATCATACCTTAAGTGTAGTATGGGATCACTAAAATATCGAAACTAAACCCTATCATACAAGTGGCCCAAAGTCACATAGCATAGGAAGTTACCCCTTGGGTATCTAGATCTCGTAAAATCATTTTCAAAACATATAAAAATAACCATAATTATCAAATACAATCTTACATAATACCATAAGCAACTTCAAGGTATTTCGTCCTCAAGTCAATATTTAAATCATACATGAATTCAAAGTTTTTGTTTTTTTTAGTTTTACAATTCATTTTAGGTATAAGGGGACCCATTAGGGCTTCTAACTCGAATTATTGACTCCCTAAACTCAAAGGTAAAAATTTGGACAGATTGACCTATAAGTATCGATACACCCATATGGGTACCAGTACGCTCCTAATACCAAAAATGTATTTGAAAGAATTAAATTAACCACATACTGACACACTTACTTAGTGTACCGATATTGGTACAAAGATCATCCGTACCAATACGCGACCCCAATGAAACAGTAATACCAATACACTCCCATGAACTGGTACACCTAAATAATTCTAAAATTCTTTAAAAATTAGGGGTAACGATACATGAGAAATTGTATCAGTATTCCCTTCCTAAACTATCTAACTTTTCTCTCTCGAGTATTGATATGAGTATCACCCATACTATTACATGAGCTTAAATTTCTAAGTCTAGAGCTCGAAGAGCACCTCTAACCTTATCCAATCCTTCCCAAATCCTCCAAAGTGATTCTAAATATTATTTGAGATGTTTATAGTAGGTTTCTATCATTTTTGACACATTTTGACTTCTCAAATAAGAATCACAATTGTCATTTTCAAGCTACCAAACCAAACTCAAACGTACACATACTTGCTAGAACACTACTATTATGAGTTCCATGATGTTGGAAGTGTACTTACCTTGATTTAGCAGCAACCGAAACCTTCAATCCCTTCTTCTCTTACTCATTTGAAAATTCTCCTAAATCTCTTACTACAACAAATGATTGCAAGTATTATTACAATAATAATGAAAATAGAAAGATCTAAATCAGATAAAAACAATAGGATTTGAGCTTTCTAAACCCAATTTTTTTCTTCTTCTTCAACCTTCACTAAAAACTCTGATTCTACTATTTAAACTCCTTCTTACCTTAAAATGAAGACCCTTTCAAGCTAGAGACCATTCCCTTCATCAACCAAATGAGATTCCTTCAATAAAACTCAAAGCTCACCCCTTTACTCCTAAAATTTTGAAACAAAAAGAAAATAAGGGAGAATAGGAGAAACAAATCATGGATTACTTGATTTTCTTTTTCCCTACAGAACATTAACTCTCCCCCCATCGTTTTTGGATTTTCAAAATCAAAATTATCCCCATAACCCTATAACTTATTCTAAGGCCATGCCCAATAGCCTTGACAACCTAGAAAGACTCTTATGGCCCAACGTATTGACCCAAACACGAGGCCCATGATCCGATTTAAACCCAACTCTCAAACTCTCAAAGTCTAGATCGTTACATTGTTTGTCAAGAATTTTCTAAGTTAATGCAAGGTGAATTTGAAATAAACTTGATGAGGAACTTTCATTCTTCCTAAGACTCCAAATGAAACAAATAAAGGATAAAATCTTCATCAATAAAATAAATTATATCAAGGACAAGCTCAAAAAATTTGGCTTTGAATGTCATACCTAAAGCCACTCTAATATGCTCATCTAAAATGTTTGAAAAACATGAAAGATGTAAATACATTGATCATAAACTTTATAAATTTATGATAAGATCTTTGACTTATCTTACTTCGAGTAGACCAAATATTATGTTTATTGTTTGTTTGTATGCTATATTTCAAGCTATTCCTAAAGAATCACATTTACAAGTCATTAAGAGAATCTTTAGATACTTTTACGGTACATGTAGTTTAGGTCTTTAGTATCTTAAAGACTCATCTTTTAGTTTTCATGCTTATTTGGATGTGGATTATGGAGGTTGTAAAACAAATAAAAGAGTGCCTCTAGTACTTCTCAATTCCTTGGTAATATACTCATATCATAGTTTTCTAAGAAACAAAATAGTATTGAATTATCTACCATCGAGGTTAAATATATTTCAGCCAATAATTGTTGTCCTCAAGTTTTATGGATGAATCAACAACTTTTAAATTATAAAATTGATGTAGGTACCACTGTTATAAAGTGTGACATACTCGCGTTATTTGTCTCACTAAGAATCTCATCTAACATTCTAGAATCAATCATATAGAAATAAGATATAATTTTATTAGAGATCATATCTTAAAACATGATATATAGTTTAGAGTATTTATATACTTTACGTCAAATAACATTTATTCTTATCAAACCTATAGATAATGTGCATTTTTGAACTCTCAGTAGAAAGTTGGGGATTATAAGACTTTTTTTAAACCTTAGAACTTTTGGTTGATCTTTAAATTGCTTAAACTTTTGTGAATTTCATGTTTATGTGATCTTCATTCTTGTATGCATCTATTCATATTATTAGGAGAAATATGTATTCTAATTTGCTCATGCGTGTTATTCATTCATTATGATCATACATATTGATATGAGTAAAATCAAATTTATGGGTCTTTTGTGATAAAATTTGTATATTCTAAGCAAATGATATTATTATAGGGTTTACATATCGGTACAAATATTAAGGGGCAACATTTTCCATATTTCTATGAGTATTTCCCATATCAGTGATATTTATTTTAGTATGTTTTTAAACTGCATCAGTATGCTTGTGTTGGAGCGCCATTAAATAGCGTTTGCTATTTTAAATCAAAGTCTAACTCTTTTTCAATAAAAACCATAAATAAAATACCCTATATATACCCTCTAACTTTTCAGTTTGTCATCAAAATTCATCAAATCTTTTAAGGGATTTATTACAAATTATCTCCTCATTCATCCATATCTCAAAGTAAAACTTTATTTTTAGTTATTTCAATTTTCTCTATACTTAAATACTTTTAGGTTTAAATTTAGTATATTTAGGATTTATGAATCTATAGTTTTAAAGTTTTTACAAAATCTTCTTTAAATTTGAATTTAATTTATTTGAATACATATGTATACTCATAAATTATTTTATAGTTTTCAAGTTTTAAAATTATCAAATTTTTTCTTTATAGATTTTTACGAGTTTCTTTATATATTTTAGGAAGTATAAATACATGATTAAAAAGCATGTTTTAAACTATAAATTATAGATTTTTACACTACTTTGATTATTGGTTGATTTATTAGATTGAATTTGATGTATTTACATACATATATTTTTGTGGTTTAAATTTTGCAGGATTATAAAAAGTTTTTAACAATAGTTCCTAGAAAACACCTCAGAAATGATCGTAGTACTAATTCTTTCAATCGATAATGATATCAAACTCAATCTTACCCAATTTTATATCTATTATTTTAATAACCTGAGTAATCATAACCAAATAGAATATTACAAACAATTTTAAAATTTTATTATCTATCGTGAGAAAATCGTTAACTATTCTTATATGTGCTCTAATTAGTTTGATTATAAATATTTTGATTTGTTAAGAAAATTAAAATTCATGATTTTTTTAATAGTTTTTGGCATTGTTTACAAAAACTTTGTCCGTATTTTTAATTCCAATTCTAGGTGTGTTTTGAACCAAGGAAAAATTAAAACTATTGTTATTAAATCTTATATTATGGTTAAAACTCTTTTCATAACTTTTAAAAGTTAATTAATCTCTTAGGTTAGAAAAATATTGTTTATATATAATGAATATTCTTTTTCCATAACCTAAACTATAGTGGCTTAGTTAAAGTTATTGAAGTTCATGAACATGTTCCAATTGAGGATGTTCCCATTACTAAGGTTGCTACATTGTCCCTTAATATTTTTATAACCTATCTTGATGGTAAGTTTGTCGCTATGGATACAAGGTTCAACATCATAGTCACAAGATTAACTTCTATAGATGTGAGATTAATTATCGTTAGTTTCTTTTTTGATATTCAAAATAAAAAAACTTACCCGTTACTTTTTTCTCTTAAAATACTTTTCTTAGTCTTTCTTCACTTTTTTCAATCCATTTGATTGGTGGTCGGAAATCAATTATAGTATTGATTGTTGATCATCGAATCTATTATTTTCTGTTTTTGTTTTCAATTTTAATAAGAATCTCTACTTTTATAGTATGTTGTTTTTGTCCTTGTGATATGTTTTTCTTCTGTTTTTATGACATGTTTTTGTTTTTGATTTGTGATTTGATTCATCTGTCTTTGTAACATGTTTCAACGTATCCTAATGATTGATTGTTGTTCACACAGAGATTCAATCGATGCTAATTTTCTGATTTATGTTTTTGTCGGTTGTTATTTAAAAAGATTTATCCCCACTTGGTTGATGGTCATTTGTTGATGGAATCAATCCTGGGTAGCAGTATTTTTTGCATGACAGTTTGGATCGTCTACAACTCCTTTTTTCGTTATATGTCTCGTTTGGACAGAGACAAGGAGATTCATGAAGCTTCTAAATTTTATTGATATTCTTATTTTCATAGAAATTTTTATTTTTCTTTGTTTTGGGTTGTAAAAAACTTTGGATTGTTTAATCCAATTATTTTTCTTCTTGATTGCGATGTAATTATAATTTTTTTATGAATTTAATAAATATTTAGTGGTATTTGTAAAAAAATTATCGTTAAATATTATATATCTCTTATAGGTATCTCTCTTATCGTCATTCATCATAAGCGTGGTATGTTCATATTAATGATTCGATGATGAAGATAGATATAAAGATGATGATGTCCTTTACACTTAATCTTTTGCGTCTCATATTATTCATCTGTTTGTTTATTTGAGTCATATGCATTTTTTTTTTGCTTTGATTTTTTTCTTATGCTTTTATGTTTGATTTATATTTTTTTTTTGTATATTTGATTTTTATGTTCTAAATTTATAATATTAGAGTTTTTGTATTATCTTTGAAGCTGTTCTTTAGAATATATTGTTATGTTTGTTTTATTTAATCTATTAATTTTAATCTAACAATAAAAAAATTGGGGGTATAAATTTTTTAAAAGATTTCTAAAAATAGCCTTTGAATCTTAAAATTAGGGGAGTGAACTCTAAAATTTTATTTTGCTGTTATATAAAATAAATTGTTAAACCAATATTTGAGTTTTGATATAACAAAGATTTAGTTACAAATAATAAAATTTTAAGGTACATAAATTTACTTGCAATTTGACAAGTATTTAAGCTTAGACAATTTTCTAAATTAACTTTTCAATCCCCCAAGATTTTTCGAAGTTTTTGGTACTCAAACAAACCATTTTGGTAATTGAGTACCGATATCGTCATTGATATATCGATATGAATTTTTATTACTAGAATTTAGTTTTGAATTTAATGACTTACGAATACTGATACAATTATACGTGTATCAATACACCCTCTTAAATTTGTGATCCAAAAAGAGCATTGAGAACCGATACTACCTATGTCGTATAAATTTTCATGGATTCAAACTTTAAATATTTTCATATATATACTTGTACTAAAACATGTACCGATACGTTTTGTATTTGTTTTCATTAAAAATTTTTGTAGAGTGAAACGAGTACTAGTACTGTACCCATACACCTTTGTATTTTCATTACTATAAATTGATATGTTTGTTTCTAGGCTTAATATTCAAATAGGTGTTCAAACTATGCTTGTAGATTACTTTTTGTGCCTAAATTAATTTTAACTCTAAATAAGTGGCTAAAATTTTAATTTAGGTCATTTTAGGTGTCTACCATTAACAAAAGAAACGTTTGTCAATAAAAATATGTAACAAATTTTAATTTTAATTTTCATTTAATTAATTTTTAAATAAAATTAAAATTTTATATTTTTAATTGACAATTTTAAAATCTTATAAAATAGTATCAAATTCCTAATCCAAAACACAAAATCCCAAAATTATCATCGTTATTACCATTTACTACCTCACTAGATGCCATCATTATTGTCATCGGATTACAATGATCATTTCTCCCAATCAACCATCACATATAACCAATGGTAGGTACGTTGACGACTTCATTTTCACGATTTTAGAAGTCGATCGACACACCTACCAGTGATTACCAAAGATGGGTAGTTGGGGGAAATGATCGTGGTAGTTCAACGATGGTAGTTGTGGTCTCAGATGATACAGTAAACGATGCTAATGATGATAATTTGGAGGTATAGGGTTTGGAGTTAGAGATTTGAGATTATTTTGTAAAGATTCAAAAATTTTAATTTTTTTTTAAAAAGGGATTAAATTAAAATAAAATAAATTAAAAAATAAATAAAATAAAATAAAATAATAAAAACAATTGTAGTTGATGGTTAGCCAATTAAAATAAACACAATTGAAACTTCAGGCACCTATATAGAGCTAAAAATAGTTTAGATACCAAAAGTGACCCACAAACATAATTTGGGCACCTATTTAGATAATAAGCCTTGTTCCTATATCATTACCTTTTTTTTATTGCAACAACTAATTATGTTTTGAGTAGGTACTGATACTTAAGTTCGTGTATTGATATTCACTCTTGTTAGGCATGATTTATCGTAAAAAAATTATATCTAAGGCTCTATTTAATTTTCCAACAACTCAAATTGTTAAATGTCAATGAAAGGGTATAAAAATAAGTCATCAAAGTTGTTTCAACAAAAACAATTATCTTAAAGCATTCAAGCATGTATCCAACATTTACTAGCTCAAATTATAAAATTCTTATAACTCACTTGAGCGATTTTTATTTTATTTTTTTTTCAAAACAAATTTTGAGTTTTTACTGAACTTCAAATTGTGTAAACAATAATCTTTTAGAAGAATTTTATAATTTGCTTCTTTAGCATATCTTTATGAAAATGAAAGTAAACTTTGAGGTATAAATTTAGGTGATTGTGAGACTATCATTTTTTATCCGAAAGAGAAAGATAATAAATTTATAAAAAAAATAATGCAGTTAATTAAAATAGTAGATATAAATCTCGTTTAGAAAATTAAACCACTCTAAGCATTTGTGTACATTTCCTTTTCCTTTTGTTCTTTGTTTTTACCAATTTTTTAATTATCAATTCCCTTGATAGATAAACTTTACACATTCCCATGTCAATCAAAAAACAATCGCGAAGAAAAAACGGCTTCAAATGGGTGGAGGACGCTTTAGACCTGTAACTTATAAGACCATATCTACCTCTCCACATCGTGGGAATTGCAAATTATCTCAACTTTCTTTAGAAATAGGCCTATTGAGGCAATAAGCTAAAGAAACTACTTGATCTGGGGAGCACATCTAATTACCAAGTTCTGAGTCCAATTAAAGTTTTATTAGCAGGACCTAGAAAAAACCCTAAAAATTAACCAAAATAATAAGACCCAAACCCCAAACCCCATGAGACAGTGTGCACATCGCAGAAACCAATCTTGGTTCCTAACTACTGAAACACGCTAAAAGAAATTGGTCGCCATTAGAACCTGAATCGCTACACCCTTGTATGAAATGATAGGAGAGTAATTCTCCATGAATGAACCCAACTTCTGTAATAGAAAATAAGAAATGAATTACCTTCTGCTTTTTACAAATAAATTAGAATTATGATCTTGTGTTTCTTATTGATGATTCAGCTAATTGAAGGGAGACTGAACCTCTTAGCTCATTGATGGTTGGACCCAAGTCTCCCATTGCAAGTAGTGGTTCATTCAAGCTGACAGTTCTCTCAAAGGAAACAGACATCCAATTAATAGTACCATTCTAGCGTTCATTTGAAATCACAATACAAATGATAAAACATATTTCCAGGGGCTGAATGTAATATTTACTTTCTCAATCAAAGCTCTGTAAGTAATTTCCATAAAAAAACTATGAGTAAATTGATTCAGCCCCCGGAAAGCAAAAAGTAATTTCCATTAACAGAAAGCTCTGTAAGTAATTTCCATTAAAAAAAACTAATTTTAGGCTTTTGATTTCGCATTTTGGTCTTAGTCTGGAGCTGAAAAAGAATATAGGTTCAAGTCATTCTCTGCTAAAATTAGTAATGATACCATCATGTGTTTTTAACAACAGACCATGCACATAAACTACCATCATCATCAGAACAATGAACTTAGTCCACATCACATGATAAGTTTCAACTCTCAAAACCATCATTTCGGCCAGCAAATCTTTCAATATAAAATGAAAATGTAGTACACCAATGTCAAACGGGAATGTTCGAGGCGTAGGGGGGACTGGCGAGATCAAACAAAAGTTTACAAGAACTAATTGAGGAAATACAAGACATGTAGTTATACAAGTAACCAAGTACATGGAGGAAAACTTACTGGCGTTTTGGTGTGATGGAAAGGGGGACTATCTCCTCCGTATCCTTTGCATTGAGTGTGGCTGATACTGAGCGTGTTGACCATGAGTTGGTACAATAGGTGGTATTGGAGGGGTGCTCTGAATATGTGAAATATCGGCACCTAGAGAATTCAACAGAGAAAAAAGGCGTCCTGGTGGTGATGGTACCGGTGGTGGAACAGGATTGCGTAACCCTTGAAAACTTGAGAAGTTTGGAACAGAAATAGTAGGACACATGACTGCACCACGGGATAATGAGTTAACTAAACTATGAGAAAGAGGAATACTACATTGTGGTTGTGGTACAAAATAAGTGGCTAAATGACCCCTATTTTCACCAAAATTTTGCCAGTCCCTCCTGATATTCTCTGGATCTTTCCCTTCCCAAGGAATGCTTGGTAGAGGTTTAAGGGGTACAAAAAGAGTGGATAAATGACCCCTATTTTCACCAAAATTTTGCCATTCCCTCCTTTTAGCCTCCGAATCTTTCCCTTCCCATCCAATGCTAGGAAGAGGTTTAGGGTGTTCCTCAATCATTTCCCTGAACTGCACTTCAGACCTCTTGTCCTCAAGATGTGCTCCTTTCCACCGTTTAACACCCTTAGTTTCATTCAGGCCTGTAAAACGTCTCTTCTTTGTGTGCTGGGAGCCATGTTGAACTAGTTTTTTACTTTGATTTTCTGCTCCTTTTTAAGTCTTTTGTTAAGTGGAACTTCTTTATTTGGTTGGAGCAACAGGGGACAAAGAGCTGGGTTGTACTTTTATCCAAATTTATAGCAACACTATTCCTTACACTGGGCTGGTTTGCTACTCCTTTAAGACCTTCTGTTAATGGGTTCCCTATACTGGGCTGCTTTGCAGCTCCGTTTAGGCCTTCTGTTAATTGGATCTTCTTTATTTGGTTAGAACTATTGGGGAAAGAGAGCTTGGTTGTACTTTTATCTAGATTTAGGGCAAAACTATCCTCTACACTAGATTTGGTATCTCTACCGAACAACAGTTCTTTTAGCTTAGGTCCCAACATCTGGCCTTCTGAGAAAGCCCCAAGATAATGAAGCGAACGACGGATAGAGCTATGTATTTTTTCAAAACCTAGCGTTCCAACTGCCCTTGCAACATTTTGAGATTGATCTATAAAATCCTCAACCTTCAATAAAGAAAAGTCATAGATTTCAACAACTTAAATACATCATCTACATCAAACAACGATAAAGCTGAAGACTTACATGAATAGTGCGAAACTCAGAATCCCAAGCTTTAGATATCCAAAATCCTTCACACAAGCTAACACAAAGTCCTTTCTGCCAAAGTTGTTCAACAGAAGCAAACTGCAGCAATGGTAAGAAATGCTATATGTATTAATTTGAAATGGAAATTTCTTGTGCCATCTGTTGACATGTGCTGTTTTAATATATGAGGTAGCATAGAGGTTTTGCCTTCCCTTCTTGGCTCACAAATCTTATATAACTAGAATATACGTTACCTTAACCAATAGAGTAATGAAAAGCTCTGCTAAGGATTCTTTATTCCTTTTGCCAAAATTCAAGTAATTTTGGACCATCTTCACTACAGTTTCAGGATCATTTCCATCTGAAACAATGCCAAGGTCAGTTAGATGACAAAGCAATGATAAAGTAGAACAATATAGGAGTACAACATTCATCCAAGCAGAAGTAGGGTAAAAAAACAAAAATCATCCAGTATTTCATGCAAGCAAATACAAACTATAGTTATGAGGTAATGAAAAAACTATATGTTAGAACAGAGAATTTATAAAATACTTCAAATCTTATTCAGTCAATGAATGACAACTGTGACTGAGATGCAAACATGTAACTACCAAATCATAGGACAGTAATTCATAGCATCGTTTATTGGCTAATTGAATTTTTTTATTTATCTTGCTTCTCTGTAAGAACTTCCTCTTTGTTCTGTGGGTTCTTTTTAGTCGTCATCAATAAAAACCACTTTCACTCCATTTTACAAAGTAAGGGTTTTACAAGCCAGTAAAGTTCCCTACTTTTATTTAAGGTACAACAGTATTTCCAGATCAAGATCAAAACAAGGGAAACACATGCATAAATGCAAAACAAGAGTTGTGAGTGGTTTTAGATGAGGTAAAATAACTATCTCACAAGAAAGCAACAATATTTAGTCTATGTAATGAACAACATACCAAAAATATAAGAGAAACATATTTCTCATATCTATAATCTACAGGTTAATCACCTTTGAATAAAGCAGAAAATGTAGGTAATATGGGAGGATCCCGAGTCTGCAAGAACAAAAAAGGATAAGAAGATTGAACAAAATAAAAAACAGGTGCAATCTATAGCACCTTGCCTCCATTATCAAGAGAAAACAGTTGAAATTTGCAAAATATACCAGCCTTTGCATTTTTGCGTTGACCAATATATATGATATCTTTGCTGACATTTCCAAGTTTTACTTAAAATAGAACACATTCAAACACCAAATAAACATGCTAGTTCAGGCTGCCAATCCTAAAGGTAGGAATCTGATACTGATATCTGTCAATTCTTACAATAAGGAAGGAGCCTCAATCACATGCAGTAGACACAAATTAGGCATTTCAACCTATATCGTAGTGAAACTAATTAATCTAGAAATTGAACATGGAGGTGCCATAAAAAAGGCCAAACCTAATAGACTATTTACTTTCCCAATTCTTCGAGTAGATATGGAGGTAATATATACGGAACACTTTTTTGTCTCTCAAACATAAATATCCAAAAATGAGAACTAATGCCAGCCAAAACCAATATGTCGTTCAATAATGTTAGCATATCTGAAAAATATGAATACCTGCAAATGAAAAGCAACTAATAATATTAATGATAGAGAGTTCAGAGTATGATCCTTGGAACTGTTAATGCCATGAGCTTTGGCCCAAGCTTTTACCTGCACAAGGAAGAACACATCATACATTTTCTAATTATGTGTGACAGTGTGATAAACAATCATATATTATGTAACTCTAAAGAAATTAAATTTGACAGTAAGGTGGAGAAATGTTCAATAAAAAATGGTAGGAAAAGGATGTTAAATTAACAAAAAGCTGGGAAATGGATGTGAAAATAATGAGTCACAAAAACCAGTTCTTTAAGAATCGCAGCATACATGAATCATAACAACGATTAAAGTTGTATCCGGGAGTGTTGAAGGGACCAACTCTAGCAATAAGGCTATCCGGTTGTGCATTCGGATTTTTGAACTATTGTCACTGAGAATTATGTTGATGGCCCCACAAATAAATTTTACAGAGCCTATGTAGCTATATTTTGACAATAACGCTACCATATCAATACCTCATAATCCATGACAATACAACCAAACCAAACCAAACCAAACACATGGAAATAGAGAGATATTCATCAAAGAGAAGGTGGAGTCCAAGTTTTCCTTAACAATGTGCCAACAAAATACCAGGTAGCAGATGTATCCTAAGGAACTTGATATTGAGTGCTAAAAAATTCCAAAGTTGGATTGCACAAAATTAACCCCCGCTTAAGGACAGACACATTCTTGAAGTCACGGCAAGTAATGCAGCAACTTTGGCAGCAGAGAAACTTAAGGAACTTAGGCAAAGAATTGAAATAAACTGCTAGTGCAAATTTTTTTAAGGAAGTCAACATGTACCGAGAGAGGGTGTGTCACAAAACAAAGCTGAAAATTGTAAAGGGGGAGATAAAAGTTTAAACTATCTTCACTCACCAAGAAACTAAGTTTTAGAAACCTTTCATCAATTGAAGAAATTGCACGAATAATAAGGGATTTTACAATACCATCCCTATTCTCAACTGACACATCACATTCGATCCTAGTTCCACGATCAATGACTTTAACAATCGGCACCCTAGCCGTCAGGATTTTTTGAATGTCACTAACATGACCTTCCCCTAGAATGAACAAAGCATACTTATCAGTAAAACTCTTTCACGGTCATCTTCAATTACCTAAATCAACAATGTTCATCTCCAATAATAAGATAAAAAGAACTAAAAGCTCATTTTCTTCAATTAACTAAATCAACAATGATAAGAAGGCATGTTAGTTACTGGCATTTGAATGCCTTTATAACGAAATAGCCATTTTGAATATCAATGAGGATTAAGGAAATAAGCCCTTCACCAATATGAATGATACAATGAAAACAGTACAAAATAAAATTACAAGATTTATTCATCCTTTCTAGCAACAACACTATAGTTTTCAACCTCTCATATCCAAATAAATGATAATCTGAACTTTACACAAATTCCAAAGAGATGGAACAAATTACAGCAACACAAGCATCTCAAGCAATTATACCTTAAAAAATTCTAGACATTTATGTGCAAGCAATGTTTCAAATTTAATTCTGCAACAACAAAACAAACTTAAAATACAAGTCTATGTATTTTGTTGCTAATTTTCAATGATATAAACTTGATGAACTTTGTTATCTACAATCTCAATCATTTATTGCTAATTTTTGTGCTTACTGCAAAAAGAAATTGTCATTTTTCTTAATTGGTCTTAAACATTTACTATTCAAATATGAACACGGCGACTGCATTTTGTTTCTGTTCATAAAAATGCACCAAAGAGATTCAACAAATTACAACAACACAAGCATCTTAAACAATCATACTTTTGAAACTTCAAGACATTTATGTGCAAGCAATGTTTTGGACGTAGTACCATGCAAAAAGAAAAAAAAACACTTAGAATACAAGTCTATGTGACGGAAACACATTAGTTGCATCCATCCTCTTTTTAATGCTAAGAATAAAAATGTTATAAACTTGACACTTTTCTTAATTACTCATGTGGTTCCATTACTTTAAGGTCTTAATCATTTACTATTCGAATTTTAACACTACAACTACATTTTGTTTCTGTTCAATGTTAAAAACTACAAGTTACAATATTCTTTTTTGTCATTTAACCAAATTATTTACTCATATAATAGAAAGAAATGAAACACCAATTTTAAATATTCCTTTAAACAATCCTAAACACAGAACACGGTGACTTATTATTCTTTTCAAATTGAATATTTTTATGAATAGATTCATTTTATTGTGTGGTTAAAAGTTTGTTTATGTCATTATTTAGCAAGAACCTAAGCAATCAATTACCCAAATAAGCACAGAAGAAAATTAAGTTTCTATTTAGTTCTCATAAGTTTAGTAAACTAGTAAGAATATGGTATATTATTTTATCTACAAGCATGTTGTACATAATAATACTAACAGTTGTGCAGTAGAGAAAACATAAATATGACTAGCATTTGAAATCATTAGCCAGTGGTAAAATTTTAAGGTACTAAAGAGTGTTGAATATTACTACTAATGGAATGTAGCTTTCTTGCCAGCTTGCGAAGGGCCTTTATTTTGTTCACTCTAGAAGTCGTAGCCCCATTATTCGTAAAATTGATAGATAAGTCTAAATCACTTTCAGCATTGAACATGCCCATTACACAAGAACCAAATACCTCAACGTTAGAAAACCCATTACAATTGCCTGAAAGAAAAGGAAAAATTATCATCAAGATATAAAATAACATAAAAAGGAAGTAGAATTAGGTATGAAAGAAACCAAAAACTATATTAATATGTTCAACAATGTTGAACGGTCTTAAAATTGTCAAAGCATGGCAAAAATAATCTTGGACAGTCGTATTAGATTACATGGAAAAAATAATCTTGGACAGACACATTAAATTTGACCTATTATATGGCAAAAATAATCTTAGGCAAACACATTAGATTTGATCTATTACTATACTGTTTATCATATTAAAAAGTACAAAACTTCCTTAGCAGGTTCTACCATAATTTGAAGAAATATACAAAGGATAATGTTTAGCACCTGTATATGATGTAATTTTATAAGGGCATTTGAAGAACTACACAAAAGTATATAATGTTTAACACGTGTATATAATGTAAATTAATTTATATAGGCTTCATTCCAGTGATCCTTTATAATGTGTTTCTGATTTTTTTTTTCCTGAATAATTGATCGAAGTAAAAGATCAAAATTGATATAAAATGAGTCAGTGAAAGTTTAAACAACTGCCTTTTAAATATCGTATCTAAATCGAGGCTTCAGAATATTCCTTGAGAATAAATGTTACCATAAATCTCCTTGGCCATGACATTGAAGATGCGAACCAAATCTCTCCGATTTTCGTAATCAATTGGTTTTGGTGAACAACTGTTGTAAACCTCATTAAGCATTTCATCAAGACGAGAAGCAGAAGCCAGAGCAATTTTATGCTTCTCTAAGCCTTGCATCTCAAGGTTCTTGGCTTCAAGGGGCAATGCTGTGGTGAAAATTTAAAGCAGCAGAAAAATAACTTAAGTTTATAATTATCAACAATCCTCATGAACTTGAAGTTAAATTCTGCACCTACTAAAAGGGTGAGGATGAAATACTATTTCAAGTAAATCAAAAGCTAAGTTTAGGTTGTCATAGATATTAACGTTGGCATATCATTAGCATAAAATGGAATGATTCAAGTCAAGAATTGTTTGTTCAATGTTCCAAAATGTGATAAAGCTTTACGAAAGAAAACTCCTCATTCTAAAAGCCTAAGTTCATCTTCAATGTGTTCATAAAATTTCCCAATGATTTTACTTCCCAATGAGTTTACTGAAGTGTTTGCTAAGTAACATTGAAAATTTTCAAATATGTTCCGACGGACGCATTATACTGTGCAAAATAGCAAAAACGAAGCACAGAGTTAATCCTTCGAGTAAATATGTATTACACAAATAATCATTCATTGTTCTTCCATAAATTCAAAGATCATCACTATGTTAAGCACGTAGAGTTCCTTCACAAGTCTTTCAACAATATATGACGTCATGAGAAATCAAGTAACTCATATGAAGCCAAAAGAATTATTAAGGGGACAAAAAATACATATATGTGTATAGATTTAAAGTAAAAAAATGTTATAGAATTTAGATTTAAAGTAAAAAAAAAAATGTTATGGGAGATTTTAAAATTATATTTAAAGCTATAACATATTTCACGCAACTTGAGATTTGGACAAGTAAGCTTTATAGCTATCCAAGCTTAGCCTGTATTAATGGTAAACAACTTCAGTGTGAAAATATTAAATTTAAATGTTATATATGATAAAAAAAAATATCACAAACAATAAATAAATTTCTCATAACGAAATAAAACTACAGTTGCATATACTAAATAAAAGTTTCTTTTTCAACAAATCTAGTTTTATGTAAAATAATTAGAATAGACACAGAATATTAGATGAATTAAGAAAAGTGAAATGCAAATTTTGTATTAGGTATTGTAGAGATTTAATTGATTGAAAATGTACCAGAGTTTAAAAAACTAAAAATATTGCCAAATTTATCACAATTCTATGAAAAGAAATAATTAAAAACATTAAAGATCAAACATAATTTATAAAAAAAAAAAAAAAAATCAACTTTCCTAAGAGCTACGAAAAATTTTGTGGGCTACAATGAATTTAGAAAATTTTAGGGGGCAGCGGCCCTAAATCATCCCTGAAGTTACCAGAGGAGAATTGCATCTAAAGCCAGGGCTAGATAACTCACCCTCCGTTCTTGATGTCATGCTTCTGGAATCCCTAATCTTGAAATGAATAGGCGTCCGCCCCCCCCCCCCCCCGAAAACTAACCACAACTTGATTTCAAATACGAATCTACATAAACGGGAAAAGAATTAAAAATTAGTATCGGTATCCCCCAAATCATTAAAATTAACTACAATCCGATAGAAACTTCGTTCATGTGAAAGAAAACAGACAGAGATATTAACATCGAAAATTAACCTAGGTCAAAAAGAGAAACCTACAACAATAAGCTCTAGGCTGGAAATTGATCACGATAAAAAGAAAGAATTAAGGAGATATACCTTAAAAGAATAGACCTTGTTTTCCCTTCACTGTCTCTTGAATTGAAGAAAAGCAAGAACTGTAAGTTAGGGAAGCAAAGGGAATGGAACTTACAGTTAAATATAATGGGTATTGCAATGTTGCCTCGCAAGAACTATTAATGCTTACCGACTTCGCGAGTCCCTTATCCCCTGGCATTTCAATGTTTGTTTTTTTTTAAACTAACGGATAATCACTATATTATAGGGTCAGTATCGATCTGACTATAATACTTTAATAAAAATTAAATACACCGGTAAATTATTAATTTGATATTAAAAAATTATCAACCGTTAAAACTAAACGGACTGATGATGTGGCCGTTAAATTAAAATAAAATAATTATATATTTAGTCCTTGTTATTTATACATTTTTATAATTTAGTTTTTATTTTATTATAATAAAATTATCAACCGTTAAAACTAAACGGACCGATGATGTGGCCGTTAAATTAAAATAAAATAATATAATTATTTAATTAAATGATAACACGTGTCACCACTAAATTAAATAAAAAAATAAAATAATCCTTAAATGCGCATAAAAGGAATCAAACCCACAACAATAAATATAGAATCAAACCACTAGACCATGATGGATTTTGCAATACATATCCCTTCAATATTTATATAATACATACAATTTTTTATATTTATTCAAAAAAAACAATAAATTTATTTTTTTAGTTTAATTAAATATTAATTAAATTATTTTATATATAATAAATTAAAATATTTAAACTATAATAAAATTTTATTTAACAATCCTAAACCCTAAAACTCATTTAAACCTTAAACTCTAAATATTGTTTTCTATATATTTAGATTTAAAATATTTGAATAAAATATTTAAATTTTAACTATTCGAATAAAAAATGGTATATTCAAATAAAATATTCAAATAATAAATATATGAATAAAAATATTCATATAATAAATATTCGAATATTTTGATTTAAAAATATTCGAATAAAAAATTTATATATTTAAATAAAAATATTCGAATAATAAATATATAAATAAAAATATTCATATAATAAATATTCGAATAAAAATATTCTAATACTTATGATTTTTATTTGTATATTCTAATACTTATGATTTTTATTCGAATAATTTTTATTTAAAAATACGAATAAAAATCATAAGTTTTCGAATATTTTTATTCGAATATTTTTAAATCCAAATATTTTATTCATATATTTATTATTTGAATATTTTTATTTGAATATACGAATTTTTATTTGAATATTTAAAGTTTAAATATTTTATTCGAATATTTTTAAATCCAAATACATAGAAAATATTTTTAATTAATATTTTAATTAAATTAAAAAATAAATATAATATTATATGTAGAATTAATATAATACATATAGAAAACTGTATTCAATATAGATAGGTTATGGAAATTTGAATCATAACAATCACCTTGGTTCATTGGTTTGGCATTGTTTATTCATACTTAAGATTATGAGTTCAATGGACATTGAAAGCATGTTGTCAATTTTCTTTATCTTCCTTTAATCTAGTGGTGACACTGATTGGAGGAGAAAAATTAATTTAATAAATTAAATAATATATAAATATAATCCTCCAATTAGTCACTACCTAATTAAATAATAATTCTATTTTATTATAATAAAATTAGGATTAAATTAAAAAATGTATGAATAACAGGGAGTGAATATGTAATTATTCCATTATAATTTTAACGGCCACGTCACCAGTCCGTTTGGTTTTAACGGTCAGTAGTTATTTTAATACCAAATTAATAGTTTACCGGGGTGTATTTGATTCTTTTTAAAGCATTATGGTCAGATCGATACTAACCCCATAATATGGTGATTATCTGTATAGTTTACCCATTTTTTTAAGGGTAAATTACTGACCATCGAATTAATTGAGATATCTATTTTAGCCACTCAATTAAAGAATGCGTCAATCAGGTTATTCAATTTTAAAATTCTACTTATTTGAGTCAATCACCGTTAAAATTCTAACAAAAAAATTAACGGCATTGATGTGGCAGTTAAATAAAATATGTATAATTACATATGACTTTGAGTTTGTGGCGGTTTAAACCTAGGTACATAACGTAGAGATCAAGCATGCTAATTAGTGGGCCAAACCTTCCTTCATATAATAATACTCTAGCACAATGTATTTAAAATATATATTTTTTGCGAAAATAAAATGGAGTAAATATAGTTTAAAGGGTTCGAATAAAATTTTAATAAAAAATTAAAAAAACACTTTATATTAAATATTCTCTTTGTCTTAAAAATAATATCCCTTATTGATTTTTTTTGGTCAAACTTTTTGAATTTTGACTAATGATTATTTAAAATTTATTATTGATAAAAATATGAAAAAATATATTTTAAAAACCTCTAATAGAAAAGATTTCAAATATATATTTTATAAAATTTAATTATTTAAAATATTTAATATAATTATAGTCAAAATTTAAATTTTGATTTTCAAAAAGTTAATAAGGGACATTATTTGTGGGACGGAAGGAGTATACGAATAAAAATATTCGAATAAAAAATATTCAAATAAAAATATTTGAATTTTAAATATTTGAATAAAAATATTTGGGCATTTGAATAAAAATCATAAATATTTTTATTCTAACATCCGAATAAAAATAATAAGTATTAGAATATTTTTCTTCAAAGATTTATCATACGAATATTTTTATTCAAATATTTATTATACGAATATTTTCATTCAAATATTTATAAAATAAATATTTGAATAAAAATATTCGAATAAAAATATTCATATAATAAAATATTCGAATAAAAATATTCATATAATAAATATTTGAATAAAAATATTCATATAATAAATATTTAAATAAAAATACTCAAATAAAAATATTCGAATAAAAATATTCATATAAAAATATTCAAATAAAAAAATTTGAATAAAATATATACGAATAAAAATATTCATATAATAAAAATTTGAATAAAAATATTTATATAATAAATATTAGAATAAAAATATTCGTATAGTAAATATTCAAATAAAAATATTCGAATAAAATATTAGAATAAAAATATACAAATAAAAATATTCGTATAATAAATATTTGAATAAAAATATTCAAATAAAAATAATCGAATAAAAAGATTCGAATAAAATATATAATAATAAAAATATTCATATAATAAATATTCGAATAAAAATATTCATATAATAAATATTTGAATAAAAATACTCAAATAAAAATATTTCTATAATAAATATTAAAATAAAAATATAGAATAAAAAATATACGAATAAAAATATTCGTATAATAATATTAGAATAAAAATAATTGAAAAAATATTCAAATAAAATTATTAATATAATAAATATTTGAATAGAAATATTTATATAATAAATATTTGAATAAAAATATTAGAATAAAAATATTCATATAATTAATATTAAAATAAAAATATTCATATAATAAATATTTGAATAAAAATATTTGAATAAAAAATATAAAAATAAAAATATTTGTATAATAAATATTTAAATTATTTATATAATAAATATTTGAATAAAAATATTTAAATTAAAAATATAGGAATAAAAATATTGGTATAATAAACATTCGAATAAAAATATTCATATAATAAATATTCAATTAAAAATATTCTAATAAAAAATATTTGAATAAAAAATATTTGAATAAAAATATTTGTTTAATAAATATTTGAATAAAATTATTTATATAATAAATATTCTAATAAAAATATTCGAATAAAAATATTCTTATAATTAATATTTAAATAAAAATATTCATATAATAAATATTTGAATAAAAATATTCAAATAAAAAATATACAAATTAAAATATTTGTATAATAAATATTCGAATAAAAATATTAGAATAAAAATATATGAATAAAAATATTTGTATAATAAATATTCGAATAAGAATATTCGTATAATAAATTTTCAAATAAAAATATTTGTATAATAAATATTATAATAAAAGTATTCATCTAATACATATTTGAATAAAAAATATTTGAATAAAAATATCCATATAATTAATATTTGAATAAAAATATTCATATAATAAATATTTAAATAAAAATATTCGATTAAAAAATATATAAATAAAAATATTCATAGAATAAATATTCGAATAAAAATATTCATATAATAAATATTTGAATGAAAATATTCGAATAAAAAATATACAAATACAAATATTCGTATAATAAATATTCGAATAAAAATATTCATATAATAAATATTCGAATAAAAATATTAGAATAAAAAATATACCAATAGAAATACTTGACTAAAAATATTCGAATAAAAATATACGAATAAAAATATTTGTATAATAAATATTTGAATAAAAATATTCAAATAAAAATATTCGAATAAGAATATTCAGATAAAAATATTCATATAATAAATATTCGAATAAAAATATTCGAATAAAAATATACGAATTAAAATATTCGTATAATAAATATTCAAATAAAAATATACGAATAAAAATATTCGTATAATAAATATTCGAATAAAATTATACGAATAAAAATATTCGTATAATAAATATTTGAATAAAAATATTCAAATAAAAAATATACTAATAAATATTGTACACAATTCCTTACAAAGTATACACAATGGCTTACAAAAACCTTAAGGAAAAAGGTATTACACAATTCCTTACAACTTCTCACCATAAGCTAAAGGAGCCCATCCGAAGGTAAGGATTTGTGTACATGCACAATTTACTATGAGAATACATAAATTGGTACAAAAAAATGTAAGAATTGATGTATGTACACAAATCTCTACAAAATATACACAAATGCTTATGAAAACTGTAAGGAAAAAGGTATGTACACAAATCCTTACCCTTGGATGGCCTCCTTTAGTTCAGAATTTCAAAGTCGTAAGGATTTGTGTACATACCTTTTTCCTTACGACTTTCGTAAACCATTATGTATACTTTGTAAGGAATTGTGTACATATACAAATCCTTACCATTTTTGTGGCAATTTATGTATACTCGTAACCATTTGTGTATGTACACAAACTCTTACCCTTAGATGGTCTCCTTTAGCTCATGGTTAGAAGTCGCAAAGATTTGTGTACATACCTTTTTTCTTATATTTTTCGTAAGCCATTGTGTATACTTTGTAAGGAATTGTGTACATACACAAATCCTTACCATTTTTGTGCCATATTATGTATACTCGTAGCCATTTGTGTATGTACACAAATCCTTACCCTTAGATAGCCTCCTTTAGCTCATGGTTTTGAAGTCGTAAGGATTTGTATACATACCTTTTTTCTTACGTTTTTTGTAAGCCATTGTGTATACTTTGTAAGGAATTGTGTACATATACAAATCCTTACCATTTTTATGCCATATTATGTATACCCGTAGCCATTTGTGTATGTACACAAATCCTTACCCTTAGATAGCCTCCTTTAGCTCATGGTTTTGAAGCCGTAAGGATTTGTGTACATACCTTTTCTCTTACGTTTTTCGTAAGCCATTGTGTATAATTTGTAAGGAATTGTGTACATACACAAATCCTTACCATTTTTGTGTCATATTATATATACTCGTAGCCAATTGCGTATGTACACAAATCCTTACCCTTGGATGCCTCATTTAGCTCATGGTTTTGAAGTCGTAAGAATTTGTGTACATACCTTTTTCCTTACTGTTTTTGTAAGCCATTGTGTATACTTTGTAAGAAATTGTGTACATACACAAATCCTTATCATTTTTGTGCCATATTATGTATACTCGTAGCCAATTGTGTATGTACATAAATCCTTACCCTTGGATGCCTCATTTATCTCATGGTTTTGAAGTCGTAAGGATTTGTGTACATACTTTTTTCCTTACTGTTTTCGTAAGCCATTGTGTATACTTTGTAAGCAATTGTGTACATACACAAATCCTTATCATGTTTGTATCATATTATGTATACTCGTAGTCATTTGAGTATGTACACAAATCCTTACCCTTAGATGTCCTCTTTTAGCTCATGGTTTTGAAGTCGTAAGGATTTGTGTACATAGATTTTTCCTTACGTTTTTCGTAAGCCATTGTGTATACTTTTTAAGGAATTGTGTACATACACAAATCTTTACTATTTTTGTGCCAATTTATGTATTCTCGTAATGATTTGTGTATGTACACAAATCTTTACGTTTAACAATTTACATATGTACCGTTTTTCTTACAGTTTTTGTAAGGATTTATGTATGTACACAAATCCTTACATTTGTAACAATCTATGTATGTACCATTTTTCTTACAGTTTTTGTAAAAAAATGTGTATATAGTTCGTAACCAATTATGTACATAAATGACCGGGGAAACCGGTCAAAGCTTTTTTTAGGCTCTTTTTAAGGGGCTTCTCCAAGAATCACCCCTATATTTACTCTATTCTATTTTCTCAAAAATATATATTTTAAATACATTGAGCTACAGTATTATTGCATGTAGAAAGGCTTAGCATAGTGGTTAGCATGCTTGCTCTTCATGCTATGCACATGAACTTAAACTCCCACAAACTCAAAGCTATTGTTTTATTTCTTCTCTTCTTTCTCACCAACCAGGCGGTGACACGTTTCATCATCCCATTGGTGAGAAAAATATATTAAATAATAAATAAATTAATAAATAAAATTAATCATCTAATACGGTGATGACATGTGTCATCAATCGATTGGGTATTTAATTATATTTATTAATTTAAAATTAGGATTAAACAAAAATAATAAATAAATTACAAGGATTAAATGTATAATTATACAAATTTTATTTAACTGTCACATCACTGCCGTTAACTTTTCTGTTAGAATTTTAACAACGATGACTAAAATAGGTAAGTTTTCAAAGTTAGGTGACCTGATTGACGAGTTCTTTAGTTGTGCGGCCAAAATAGGTATCCCCAATTAGTTTGGTGGTCACTGGGGTAGTTTACCCTTTTTTAATGTAAAAAACATACTATCCATTTTATCACACACTAAAAATATAAAAAAATTAAACCTTTAAACTTATGATGAGAAATATTTGATTCCTGACCAAAAACCATTTATAATGGGGAGAACTTATGATCATTTATTGGCTTAATGCGATTAGTGATAATACATGTAAAACGATATGTCATTAAAATTATCAAGACCGATTGTCTTTATAAGATAATCTGGAAAATGTACTTATAATTTTATTAATTGAGCAAGTAGCTTCGTAAAATATCAATTTGCGGGTTAATAACATGGATACATATGATCATCTAATTGATTCATCGATTAAAATCGTAAAATATCTAGATAGACTGTAAGAAAGGTGTGTGATCCCATATATATCACCTTGTATCCATTCCAGAAAATTAATAGATTTATACTCTATCTTAGCTGTTGATGACTGAATAATCAAATTGCTTTCATAGAAAGTATCACATGAAATATTACCTTGAACAAAATTTTAGTTCTTCAATAAGTGACCACATGGAAGTGTGAACAAATTTTTGCATCATAATTGAACCGGGATGACCTAACCTATCATGCCAAATAAAATTATCAGTAACATATGGTTTACAATAGCATGAGCTTTAATTTCTACTAAGTCTTATGTAGTACAATATGAATAACAGTGCATGTAATTTTGTCAATATTTTTCTTATTGCCTTGAGTTATACACGTAATATTGTGATAATCGGTATCTCCTTGACTAATATTCTCAATATATCTCTATAAATATCTTTTAAACTCTATAAGTCTCTTTACGACTTTGACGAGTATAATACACTGTAAATATGGAATAAAGTTCCAGTTGACAATAACATATTTGCTCAGTCGGAGCCATCTATAATATCAGTACTTCCGAGAATAATACTCACATTATTCCCTTACATTAACAATGAGAAAATATACATAATTATGTACCTTTTAATATGTGCTTTATTTCATTCACTTTGGGGAATGAAAAATATGTACTTTATACCATTCACTTCGGGGAATGAAAAATATTAAACATAACACATCATATCAAATCAATTATCTATAAAAGATAAACTTTCAAGAGCTTGTAAAACTAAATTTGCTTTTGATATAATAAATATGTTAGAGGACTATTTTGAAATAAAATTTTAAGTCCCTAAGTAAAAAACTACACTTTAACTCAAACCAAGAACACCAAAAATATTTTTCTAAGTGTTTTACTCTAGACGTTTCGATACCAATCAAACTGGTATCGGTACCGACCTTTTTTTCAAAAAATGTTCTTGAGTTTTAACACCCATTTCGATACACGTTCTGATATCGGAACTACACTGTCAAGAAGTGTTTCGAATCTAGTATCGAAACAATGCTTTAATTTTTATATATTTTTAAATAATGACAAGACGTTTCGATACCAGTATCGATACCCTTAAAATCTCAACGGCTCTTTTAAAGTTTCAAATATTTTTTACCGTTGATGACAATTGAGCCTAAAATGGTATTTGATCAGTTTCGATACCCGTTTCGGTACCACGGATCATAGTTTACTCCCAGTTTCGAAACTATTATCGATACACCCTTGCTTTAAAACATAGCATTTTGATACCATGACATATGTTTTCAAAACCCCTGTAATAAATGCACAATGTCTCTTTCTATTTGTGTACTATTTTGAAACATGTAGCCCGAGTTTCGATACCGTAGGCCGGAGAGGTGTATTTATGGTAGAAAGATGAAGCTCTAACGTCTATATTTACATTTCCAACAACCCTAACGGTTAAAAATCAATGAAGATGTATAAAATGAAGTATTTCAAGATGGATTAAAAAATATAGAACCAAAATGCAAACATCCAAACATTCCAATCCAACTCATAGCACTTCATTGAAAATCAGTCTCCCAACTCTTGTATTTCAATTTATTTCTTTGTAATTGAGTTTGGGGAGTGTTTTCTTGTAATTGAGGAATATTTATCTTGTGAGAGAAACAAATTTGCCTATTTCTTATCATTTGTAACCTTGTGAGGTTGAATCAATCTTTGAGTAGAAAGATTGATTCGGTTTGTAACGGTTATCCCTTGAACCGAGAAAAAGGTCCAATTCTTTAGTGAATTGGTTTGAAAATCCTTAGTGGGAGCTAAGGTAGTACATGTAGAGCTTGTTCTGAAGCTTGAACCACTATAAATATTGTGTTCTTAATTTTCTTTATTTTCACAAAAAATCTACCAATTTTTAAATTGTCAATTCACCCCTCTCTTGGACAATTACATTGTGTGATCAACTTAATAATTGGTATCAAAGCTAGATCTTTGAAGGGATTGAAATCCATCAAAGAAGATCCAAAGATTATTGATCATCTCTACAAGTCAAAGCAAATGGCCTTTTCTTCCGGAAATTAGAACGAGTATCACTCCATCACCAAGCCTCCTTTTCTTCAATGGTGATAACTATCCCTACTGAAAGAATAGGATGAGATTGTTCATCAACTCCAATGATTATCTTCTATGGGATATAATCGAAGATGACCCCTCAATCTCAATGAAGCAAGAAGGAGATAGACAATTACCAAAGAAGACGAACGAAATGACTGATGAGGAGAGAAGAAGGATGTTCACAAACGACAAAGCTTTGCACATTCTCTTTTATGCTCTTGGTCCCGACATCTACTCCAAGATGTCATCTTGCACAAGTGACAAAGAAGTATAAGATTCATTAGAGACAACATACGGGGCACTAATGATATCAAAGAGACTAAGATCATTCTTCTTAATCTCAACTACGAGAACTTCAAGATGGAGCATTGACTGAGCAAGTAGGACAGCCTACAAGACCCCATTGGGAACATCTCCATATAGGCTTATATTTGGAAAAGCATGTCATTTGCCTGTAGAAATTGAACACAAAGTCTATTGGGCAGTAAAGAATTTGAACATGGAATGGGAAAAAGCTGGCCAGAAAAGACTGCTAGACCTCAATGAGATAGAAGAATTCAGAGCAGCAACCTATGAAATGCCAAGATCTACAAGGAAAAGACTAAATGATGGCATGACCGTAAGCTACTGCCGAAGCAGTTCCTGCCAGGGTAGCAAGTCCTCCATTTCTATTCCAAGCTCAAACTGTTCCCAGGCATACTCAGGTCCAAATGGCTAGGCTCATTTGAAGTTGTTCAGGCTTACCCACATGGTTCAATAATAATCAAATCACGAAAGGATGGTCATGAATTCAAAGTGAATGACCATCGTTTGAACTACTCTGGCCAACATGATATGAAGACTATAGAGACCATCACTTTAGGAGATGTACTTACATGCATTCCTATCGTGAATTAATCTCTTTATCTTATTTTTATTTTATTATACTTTTAGGATTAGTTTTAGTTTAGATTTAGTTTTTTTTATTTATTTTTGTTTCTTTTTAATCTTTTCTTGTTGGTGTTTATTTTTTTAGGACAAGAATCAAGAATGAAGGTGAAGGTATTCATAACAGCAAATTCACTATCGTGACAGTACATAGTGTCAGAGCCGCAGCAGTTACCAACGGGCAAAATAGCCTAACTGCTAGTTTAGCGTAATTTCTATCGCGACAGTAAATGCTAATGGCTACAAAACGGTATTAAAAGGCTGAGGCCTTTATAAACACTTTCTCCCTTTGAACTATTCACTCTTGTATTCTTGAATTTTTAGAATTACTTGCTTAATCTCTCTTGCATATTCTTTGCAACTTTCACAAACTCTCCAAGATTATCACTCTGTTTATCTCTATGGCAGTCTACAACATATTCGCACCCGCCGCTGTTGAAGAACGCTTCAACAGATCCTTTATTGCTAGGCAACTATGAGAAGAGCAAGGTTTCCAGCATTTCGACGAAGAGAACTATGGAATCGAGCATTATTTGTTCGATAAAATAGAGTATCAAGAATGGAAAATCTTTTGCTTGCGACCAGCCCAGGCCAATGCAACGATGGTGCGAGAATTTTAAGCCCATGGGCCGATCAAAGACTCACTATATGTCCACTGCCGAGGCAGACCAATTCGACTTGGTGCCGAAACCATCAACTTGTTCTACAGCCTCCACCCTGCTCAAGATGACCATTCCGCATTTATAGAGGACATCAACAACGAAGACTACGAATTAATCAAATACGATCTCTGCTATGAGAACACCAATTGGGAAACCGGAGCCCACAGAGGCTCCGTGGCAAGATAGAACCTAAGGCCTGCGGCCAAGTTATGGAACACGTTCGTGAAACGACGCCTCATCGTAATATCCCATAACAGCACAGTCGACAGAAGGAGATTAGTTCTCATCCAATCCATCATCAATAAAAGAAGCATTAATGTGGGAGATCTGATCCTATGGGAAATTACGAGTGCGGTAAGAAGGAAAAAGGACCTTTATATTTTCCATATTTAATCACGGGTCTTTGTATTACTACAAGTGTACCAGTTGCAGATACGGATGAATATATTATCCAAAGGCGTGGATGGAAAAAGGAGTTCTGCCATAAAGTCATGCAAATAACACAAGCAGAACCATTCCAAGCAACTCCACAACCATACACTGCTCATACAACTATCGGGGCCCAATACACGACAGACGTACCTGCTGCATCCCACAACACTGCCGCGGCAGACCACTACCAGGAACTACTCCAAAGGATGGCGACCATAGACCTACGATAGCAACGATGCATGGAGTACCAAAGAGATTTCAATACTATATTAGCCCAGATGATGATCAACAACTTTCCAAACCAGGGGGTGCAGTTTCCAGAATTCCCTCCAAATATGTTTATCACAGTTGCGCCATACACCGAAACAACGCTGGCCCTAAGAGGATTGCGACCTTTCTTTGCTACTAGACCACAACAACCATTCCATGCTACTGGTCCATCTCAGCCAATAGAGCCCACCGCGGTATCTTCTGCCAGTCGTAGGCCATCGAAGCAGAGAGCAATCTTTAGTACTCCACCGGGCTCTCCTATCATCATAGGGAGTCTCTCGGCAAAGATAGACACTTACATGAAGAAAACATCAACTGCTTCCAGGCTAAGCACTCAACATGCCTGGGTAGAAGCAATGGAAGTTGCAGATGAGAGCGAGACAAAAATAATGCCCACAGAAGAAATTGCGGAAGAAGAAGAAGGAGAAGAAGTCAACGCCCCTTTGCAAAGGACACCACTTACTAGAGTTCAGCCGCCCAGACAAGCCAAAGCTCAGCCATCACCAGCACAAGAAACAAAAACTAAACAATCAACAGCAAGACCATGAAAATTGATCGTGACTAGCAGTTCTTCGAAAACCATTTAATCTCTACACTTTTATGTTGCTTTTATCTCTTTACTTGTTCATTTTCATGTTTTGTTTCTTGTTGTGTGCTCTAATTATAAGCATTGAGGACAATGCTCAGTTCGAATTTTGGGGTATAGATTCACTGTCGAGGCAATTCACTACGACGACCTTGCCATGAAATAAAGTACTTAAGTTGATTTTGAAAATTTTTATGTCTACCATCTTACTTCAAATATTGTCCATACTTTCGCACTACTCTATACTAGTATTGCCTTAGTTTATTCTTTTTAGGCTATAGAAATCTTTCTCTTTACCATAGTTAGGTCCTGTTTAGAAGGCTTAATTTTAGGATACTTAAGGAAGAAAACTTAGAAGCTTGCTATAAGATTGATTCTAAAAGCACTTTTGGGACTTGTTTGATTATAGGAATTCTTTTAATGAACTTAGATGATAAATGCTTAGATTTTTTGGAATGTTGACTAAAGATGCCTATCACCGGCTCTAGGAATTACTCTTCTTCATGCTAGAGGTGCCCAAAATTGGCTCTAGTATGCTAAAAAAATTTCTTGATAAGGAAACACAATCCTTTAATCAAACTTAGAGTTTGTCTAAGAAAGCACTTTTGGGACTTGTTTGATTATAGGAATTCTTCAAATATTGTTCAAGTAGTTGTTGTTATAAGAAGAGAACATAAATTCCAAGTCTACTTGGCTTGAACTTAGAGTTTGTCTAAGAAAGCCTTTAATCAAACTTTTCCACAAAAACTCACACACTCACAAAATCTTATAGCTTGATTCCAGGTAAGCCCTTGGGTAACCAAAAGGTTAAGGCTCAAGAATAGTCATAGTCATTGTGGGGAGAATAGATGAAAACGTAAGACCAATAGAAAATAAGGTTTGACAATTTGATGGTTTGCATTGCTTGAGGAAAAGTAATAGTTCGAGTTTGGGAGTGTGATAAGTGCTCAAAAGACTCACTTTTTACACCTTTCATGGACAATAATTACTTAATCTACACCTACTTGGACTAATGCATGAACTTAATGTGAGATATTTGGATATTTTGCTTTTGTAACATATGAAGATGATATTTATAGAAAATATAAGCTTTAATGCACCTTTGTGCATTTGCAGGTAGATTTGGGCCGGGGTAGAAACTCTAGGGTCATGGCAGCATAATAAGGAAACCTGGAAAGCAGTAACAGCCAATGAGTGAAAATAGGGTAGTGAAGCAGACCCTGATCGAATCAGCCACAGATGGAAGCTTCTATTGATGGAAGTTGAGCAGATGCAGAGTTAAACCTCCACCGGGGCAGTAGAAGCTACCTGCCGAGGAGGAGAATCCCATAAATGCCAAAAGTTAAAGTAGTGATCGATTTGAAGAACATAAAAAGCTGGATTTTTCTAGACACTTTGCATGACAATTGGAGTTCGAGAAGACGGTGTAACGATGGAAAGAATCAAATTAAAGAGATGCACCATTTTGAGGAAGGAAACTTCTAGAACAACTCTACTTCTTCTCCAAGGCTGATGTTGCCCTAATTCTAGCATATATAAAGGAGGTGCCGCCCAAGAACGCAAGACACACGACGATAGAGAGGAGAATTCACCATAAAATTTAGAGTTTTCTTTGTTTTCATTATGTTCTAAACTTTTCTAGGGCTCAGGTGAAAGTTGTCGAGTATTTGTGAGAGGCGATTGTACATTGTTTTCTCTTTTCATGCAATAAAATATCAAGGTTTGCTTATTCTTTTCCATTCATTGTTCTTGCATTCAAGCTTAGGAGAGAAGTTTGTGAGAAATCTATTTATCTAATATCGAGAGAGTTAGATTCATAAAAAGAAAAAGTACGATATTTTTCTAGTCAAAAAATACTATCTCGGCCTAACGATAAGTTAAAGTTTCAGCGGCTAAAAGAATTATGAGATTGGTTGGTGATTATAGTTGATTCACGCCGGGAGGTATCATCAAGGACTAGTCATCAACAGTACTTTGACTTAGGGATAAGCGGAATCATCAGAGGACAATTTGTCGAACCTTGGTAAAGTCCACCCAAGAGCAAGGGATTGCCGCGGCGGACGAAACCCTTCATTGTCGAGGCAGTAAAACTGTAGTTTTGCCGAGGCAGTGTTGAATAGTTATATCAGACAGAAACAAGTCAATTGAATCCACAATACAACACAACTAGATCTTGGTTATTCTCTCAATCTGATTTTATTCTCATTATATAGTTTTTTTTATTATTCAAGTTGTTTAGTTTAATTCGGAATACCCAAATTAATCTATCTTTTATTTTATTTCTTTTGTAGAGCAAGAAAAGGAAAGAAAACATATTAAGTACACCAATCTCTATAGAGACGATACTCGATATACTTATCACTTTATTACTTGCAAAGTGTATACTTGCACTAATTGCGTAACTCTTTCTACACGCAATAGCGGAATTATGCCGCTCAAGTTCAAAGATTGTGTCGATTCCGCTGCCAATGGCTATCAGCTGGGAGTTGCGTCTCTTGCACGCCAAGGGCAATAATAACGATGGCTCCTCAAATGTCACGCCGCTCCCCGCCTTTAAATACACGGGCAAAAGGGTAACCATTTTTACTCTTCACTTTTGGCTTTTGTTCTCTCAACTTTCTTTCATCACCTCTCCATAAACACAAATGGCAAACCAACAACAAAACCCTTCTGGAGTAACGAGGTATAGAAGATTTTCAACAAAATCAGTAGAACATGAATACCAACGTGTGTTTCAAAATCGACAAGTTTGAGAAGAACAAGGGTTCCACTACACAGATGACGAGGATCTTGGATTAGATAATTTCATCTTGTCCAAGATCACTTTTTAGAGATGACAAAAGTTCGCCAAGTAACCAACACCAGCAAAAATTGAATGGGTGAGGGAGTTCTATACGTATAGACTAGTGGCAAATAGTCCTTACTCATACCTTCGAGGAAAGGCAATTCCAGTGGCAGACGTCATTATCAACGCCCACTTTGGCCTACACATCGAAACCGAAAAACACGCTGAGTTCGTTGCCGCCCTGACCGTCGATGACTATGAAATGATGAAGGCAGAACTCTGCATGCCTAGCGCAGAGTGGAATACTGGGAGGAACTACGGCTCTGTTAACCGCTGAGACTTACGATTGGAGGCCAAGTTGTTGAACACATTCATAAAGACAACCTTGCTGCCAACATTGCAAAATCAGATACTAGATCGGCCATGCCTGACACTAATTGATTCAATCATCCACAATCGAAGAACCGATGTTGGCCGAATCATCAGCGAGCAGATCTTCGAATGTGCAACAAAGGATATAGGTATTTTTTTCTTTTCCTTGCCTAATCACTGCTTTGACAAACTTTGAAAGAGTACCAACGTTGTTAACCGATTCATATATCCTAGAGAGAAAGGGTTGAACCAAGGACGTATACATTAAAAGAATACAAGTGTAGGAAGCTATTCCATGAGTATACATCCCTTAAACTGCCAAAGCAGTTTTGCCGAAGGGCGCAAACTCCTAGTCCAGAAGAAAGAACAATTCTCACACCAGAAGGAATCCTAGAAGTACTGCATTTCATGGAGAGAAGACAACTGACCTTCATGACCTATTTTTGGGAGTTCAATAGTACCGTCATCGCCACCATTCATGTAGAATTCCTAACAAATTTGACTCTCTTCCCTGCATTTACAATCGAGCTCTCCATACCACAACAGAACCCTACTACCCCAGTGATGAGTGCCTAAAAGGCAGTTATTTACTACCCTTCTCATGGTACTTTATGCATCTATTATACACCAACTTGAACTAAAATATAGACTCATTGCATAATATTGGATATTCCATTATCACTAATTACAAAGTCGAAATTTATAGAGAATGTGGATATTATTACATATTCTGTACATGCAGGAATATCCAGGGCCGAAGCAGCGGTGAAGCAGTGTTGAGGCCGAGGTAGGGACAAGGCCGCGGCAGCATCCAGAGTGGCAACATCAACATTGTAGGCGAATGAAAGACAAAAATATAGAGAACATTCTGGAAGATACAGTGCACTAATTGGACCAGGCTAGTACACTGAAAGTCCAAGTCAAAGACCAAACGGGAAAATCTTTCTAGAAGGCTACAAACTTGGAACATCAAATCTCATGAAGAAGACTTGCTCCCTAATCTAAGTTAGAGTCTATTTAGGAAAGGTTTGCCCTAGGTTAAGACTATATATAGCCTAGCCGGCCATATTATTGTAGAGAGCCGATTTTAGAGAAACCCTTCCCCTAAAGATTTATGCCTAAGGACATTATATTCTAAATCTCTTAAGGATATGTGAAGGTTGTAGATATTAGTGAAAGGAGATTGTTTCTTGTTTCTTTGTTCTAATGCAATAATAATATCGAAGTTTGCCTATCCCATTGCCATTCCTTATTCTTGCATTCAAGCTCGAGAGAGAAGTTTGTAAGTAATCTATTTATCTAGCATCAAGAGAGTTAGATTCACGAAAGGGGTAAGTACGATGTTGACGACACTAACTCGGCCTAGAGATAGGTTAAGAGTTTCAGAAGCTAAAAGAAGTGTTAGATTGGTTGGTGATTATCGTTGATTCACGCTGAGAGGTATCGTCAAAGACTAGTCATCAACAACACTCTGACTTAGAGATAAGCGGAGTCAACTACGGACACTTTGCTGAACTTTGATGCACCTGCCCAAGAGCAAGAGATTGTCGCGTCAGAGAACACTAATGCTGCCGAGGTTGTATCTGCAGTACTGTCGAAGGAGTGTTGTGTAATTGCATTGGACAAGAAGAAGATCAATCGAATCCACTAATTGACGCAGTTGGATCCTACCCACTTTCTCTATATCGTTCTCTATCCTTTATTTTATGTTCTGTTATTTAGTTACTTAGTTAGACAATTTCACTTATCTGTGTTTTTACTTTATTTTTCAGGATCAAGGGAACAAGGGGAGACATATTAAGTATACCAATACCTGTGGAGACGATACACGATATACTTATCACTTTATTACTTGCGACGTGTACAATGCAAAGTTGCGCTATTTTTACACACATCAGCTTTTGGCGTCGTTGCCGGAGATTGGCAACTAAATTTTTGTTTTCTTTATTTTCTTAGTCTTTAACCATTCTTTATTTAACTTTAATTCTAACTATTTTTTTAACTTTGACTTATCTGGTGTATGACCAGGGCAAAACTGAGTGGTCCATTGTACGAATTGGATTCTGAAATTAAACGCACAGGACACCATCTAAGGTGCTACTTGTTTCAAGTCATGGATGATCCACCAAGAGGACAAATTCCACTTGTTGATCATAATGTACTGCCACCAGCAATGCCGCAGCAGCCACTACCGCGACCATTGCCAAGACAGCTCACTGTTAGAGACTTTCTAGTGGAAGACCTAAATGGACTAAACCCTGGCGTAGTTACCCTGGAAATTGAAGCAACTCACTTTGAGCTCAAACCAGTGATGTTTAACATGTTGAACACAATTGGACAGTTTAGTGGGTCTGCTATTGAAGATGCAAGGCAGCATCTTAAATCTTTCATGGAAGTGTGCAATTCTTTTAAAATCCAAAGAGTCTATGAAGATATTTTAAGATTAAAGTTGTTCCCCTATTCACTGAGGGATAGGGCGAAAACTTGGTTAAATGGCATCCCAACAGGATCCATAGGATCTTAGGATGAACTCTACCGAGAATTCATTACGAGGTTCAACCCGACAAATCTCTATGATCGCATCTGTAATGAAATCACATCATTTCGGCAGGATGATGATGAACCAATGTATGAGGCGTGGGAGCGCTACAGAGAATTGTTAAACAAATGCCCATTATATGTTTTTCCCTTGTGGACGTAAGTCTCCATGTTCTATAATGCTACCAATGCCTCCACAAGGATGATGCTAGATGCTTCCGCAAATGGGACACTTTTGGATAGAGCACCCGCGGAGGCCATTAAGATTCTGAACAAACTCTCAAGGAACGACTTCCAGTTTTCTACATCAAGGCGAGGAGGAATGAGACGCCATGCCACGACCCATGAATTAGACACAACTAGTTCGGTGGCAGCACAATTAGCTTCGCTGACCAAGATGGTTCAGAATATGCAAGCCCAACAAAATATACATGAGGTTAAGGCAGTCAACTCATCTGAGGAAACCAGCCTATATGTTGGAAATTGTAACAAGAACAATCATATGATGTCCAACAATGACAACCCATCCTGGAAAAGGCATCCAAACTTTTCACGGAGTAACCCCAACAATGCCTTAAATCCAGTCAACCAAGCCCCTGGATTCCAGCACCAAAGTCAGAACCTGCCGCAGCAGCACACTCAGTAGTCCATGCTGCAACAGCAGGTCGAACAGTAGCAGTCTCAGAACGCATTGGCAGATTCTCTCACGGCTTTTATGTTAAACACTGATGCATACATGGCTGAGAATAGCTGCTTCATGAAGTGTACTGATGACTTCATGAACCGAACTGAGATGAGACTGTAGAACCAGGAGGCTGCAATCAAGTCTTTAGAAATCCAAGTTGGTTAATTTGCCCAACGACAAAATACTCGACCACCAAAGGGTTTACCTAGCAATACTGAGGTTGCTAAGGTGTTAGGCCACGAGAAATGCAAGGTAATTACGGCAAGAAGTGGCCTACAATTAAAAGATAAAGAAAGACCCTCAACCGATAGAGTCCAACCAAAAAACAATATCACGAGGACTCAGAAGTTGAGTAGGACCCTACCGAGAGCACTACCCCGGCAACAAAACCAGCAGTACCTAAAAATCCTGTCGAGGCAACTGCAGATAAGTTCACCCTAGGTATTAAACTCAATATCCAAGGAAACTTGGAGGACATAAGACCACCACCTCCTTTCCCGCAGATGTTAAAAAAGCACAAACAGGATCACCAATTTCGGAAATTCCTAGACATCTTAAAGCAAGTCCATATCAACTTGCCATTAGTTGAGGCTATTGAACAAATGCCCAACTATGTCAAGTTCTTAAAGGCCATAGTATCCAAACGACGAAGGCTAGGGGAATTTGAAACGATGACAGCCACTGAAGGTTGTATGGCCATGCTACATAGTCGTATGCCTCCTAAGCTAAAGGGTCCTGGATGCTTTACAATCCCCTATGCGATTGGGGATGGTTACGAAGGAAAGTCCCTATGCGACTGGGGAGCAAACATTAATCTAATGCCCAAATCAGTTTTTCAAAAACTTGGAATAGGGCGGGCAAAACCAACAACAATACTGCTCCAACTTGCAGATCGGTCCTATGTGCATCCTGAAGGCAAAATTGAGGATATTCTGGTTAAGGTCGACAAGTTTATATTTCCTGACGACTTTCTTGTCCTTTACTGTGAGGCCAACGATAATGCACCGATCATCCTAGGTCGACCTTTTCTTGCTACTGGATGCACCATCATCGATATGGAAAATGGCGAGCTCACAATGCGGATAAACGATCAACAAGTCAAGTTGAACGCCTTTCACAATCTCACAAATTTAGACGCTCCAGCAGAATGTAAGGCTCTCCATACACCAGACTAGGATACTAAAACATCCTGCCTGGGCAACACACTCGGCAGACTATTTGGTAAGTGAATAAAGCCTAAAGGAGAAGTTGAATGCACTGAAGGGACTGACCAACACGCAAAGAAAGATACGAGTCAGAAAGATATAACCAAATTGGGAGATGCATTCACATGCACTCCACAAGTAACATAATCTCTTTCATTCCATTTTATTTATTATATTAGGACTTGTTTTACATGTTGTTATGTTTTATTTTCAGTATTTTATGTTTTTAAGTTTTTTTTAGGATAAATAAAGCAACGAATGCAGAAAAATTATTTCACAGCAGGAAGTTTGCTTTCGTGGCAGTGCACTGTGTCAGAGCCGTAGAAATCCTAACGGGTAGAAACAGTGCAACGACTCTCTACCGAGAAATCCACCGCGGCGTTAACTGTTCAGCAAGGCAGTAAATGCTTAACGGCTAATTTTTAACAGTCATATTTTTTACAGCCTATATAAATAGCTCCATTGCTTAGAATTACCCACTCTTGCATTCTTGCTAATCTTCTTTCTTTCACAATCCTGCTCTCAATTACTTTAGCTCTCACCTACTTTTTGAAATTTTCAGCAATCTTTTCAAGTACTCCAGATTTCACTCAAGGCATTCAATAATTACAATCATGGCTGCTTACAACCGCTTTTACCCTGCCGCTATTGAAGAGCGATTCAACTGTTCTTTTGTTGCCCGACAGCTATGGGAGGAGCAAGGATTTCAGCACTTGGATGAAGATAATTACGACATCGAATAGTTCTTGTTCGACAAGATCAAATACCAAGATTGGGAAATATTCTGTCTCCAACCTCCCCCAGCGAATACCACGATCATCTGAGAGTTTTATGCCCACATGCCGAGCGAAGGAAATTTATATATCCACTGCCGAGGGAGGCCGTTCGCCCTTAATGCTGAAGCAATCAACCAATGCTATGGCCTCACTCGTTTTCCAATGCACATAGTGATTTTGTGGAGGAGGTCACTAATGTTGACTTCGAATTGATCAAAGATAATCTTTGTTACGGTGATACCTGTTGGGAGACCGGTAACCATAGAGGATCCATAACAAGATTGAGCCTAAAATCCGAGGCTAAGATGTGGTGCACCTTTGTCAAAAGACGTCTAATGCCCACATCGCATAACAGCACAGTCGACAGGAGACGTTTGGTGCTCATCTAGTCCATAATCAACAAGAGGACCATCAACGTTGGAGAAATTATTCTCCAAGAAATTTATGATTGCGGTAAGAAAGACAAAGGCCCTTTATGTTTCCCTTCTTTAATCTCTGCCTTGTGTATTGCTGCAGGTGTACCAGACGAGGCTACAGACGAGTACACACTGAATCGGCCGGGATAGTCTAAAGATTTCTATCGCCGAGTCATGCAGATAACCTAGACAGATCCTGTCCAAGCAACACCTCAGCAGTTCACTGCAGACTTTACTGCCGGAGGTCAGTACTCGGCAGAAGTACCCACATCTGCCCAGGGCCCTACCACAGTAGACCCTTACCAAGAAATTCTGCAAAGGATGGAAGCCATGGACCTTCTCCAGCAACGCTACATGGAGTAACAGCACGACTTCAACATATCTCTCGCCCACATGATGATGACAAGCTTCCCAAATCAAGGGGCGTAATTGCTAGAATTCCCAGCTAACATTTTTGTCACTACCGCCCCTTATACCGAGACAACACCTGCCCCAGGGCCGCAACCATTTTTCCAACAATGGCCGCCGCAACAGTTTCATGCTGTCAGACCTTCTAGGCCGGCTAGGTCTGCCGGAGTATCCTCTACCAGCCAACGGTCGTCCAAGAGGCGCACTATTTTTAACTCTCCCCAATGGGAACCAATCCCTATGCCCAGCAGAGACACTCTGTCTCACGAGATTGAAGAATACCACAGTTTGTCACATGAACAAGCAATACCCACTGCCACGGCAGGGGGCGGTACAAAAATCATGCACACAAAAAATATTGATGAAGTGGAAGAAGGGGATGAAGTTACTACACCACCGCACCACACACTGCCCAGTCGAGTTCAGCCACATCGACAAGCCAAACAACATCAATCACCAGCACAAGGATCTAGATGGAAGGGGTCAGTATCACGGCTTAGGATACTGCTCTGTACAAGCAGCTCCTCGGAATCATTATAAATAATTTTTATGCTTTTGTCTATTTCCTTATTGAAATTGTTGTTTCCCTTATATGTTGAGCATTGAGGACAATGCTCGGTTTGAGTTTGGGGGTATTGTAGGTGCAGAAGCACTACCGAGGCAATCCACTGCCGCGGTATTACCATGAAAAAAGGGAGTAATTTTTTCTGAAATTTTTTGCAATATTCTCTTTTCTCGAATTATTGTTTTTAATCTTGCACTGCTCTATATCAGCTTTGCTTTAGCTTACTCCTTTAAGGCTATAGAAATCTTTCTCCTTACCATGGCCAAGTTCTGTTTTGAAGGGATAATCATAGGATACTCATGGAATAAAACTTAGAAGCTTGCTTTAGGGTTAGAAAACAAAGAAACACTTTTTGGACTTGCTTGATTTAGGAGTTCTTTTAATGAACTTAGGTGATAAAGGCTTAGAATCTTTGGAAAAATAACTAGAGGTGCCCAAAACTGGCTCTAGTTTTGCTCTCCTTTATTCTAGAGGTGCCCGAAACTGGATCTAGTATGCTAAAGTTCGCTTAAAATAAAATAGAATAAAATAAAATAAAATATAGAAAATACATATCTTGAGGTGCCCAAAATTGGCTCAAGACTTGTTGTTTTAAGGAGATAGCTTTAATCTAAATTCTACTTGTCTTGAACTTAAAGTTTATCTATGAAAGACTTGAATCAACCTTCTCCATAAAACGCACACACTCACCTAGCCTTATAGCTTGTTTCTTAGTAAAAGTCCTTGGGTAAACTACTGTCTAAAACAGAGAGATAGACATGACCATGGTGGGGAGAATATATGGAAAAGTAAGACCAAAGGGGAGTAAGGTTCGACAATTTGATGTCTTGCATTACTTGAGGACAAGCAATAGTTCGAGTTTGGGGGTATTTGATGAGTGCCTAAAAGGCAGTTATTTACTACCCTTCTCATGGTACTTTATGCATCTATTATACACCAACTTGAACTAAAATATAGACTCATTGCATAATATTGGATATTCCGTTATCACTACTTACAGTCGAAATTTATAGAGAATGCGGATATTATTAAATATTCTGTACATACAGGAATATTCAGGGTCGAAGCAACGGTGAAGCAGTGTTGAGGCTGAGGCAGGGACAAGGTCGCGACAACAACCAGAGTGGCAACATCAATATTGTAGGCGAATGAAAGACAAAAATATAGAGAACATTCAGGAAGATACAACGCACTAATTGGACCAGGCTAGCACACTGAAAGTCCAAGTCAAAGACCAAACGGGAAAATCTTTCTAAAAGGTTGCAAACTTGGAAACATCAGATCTCATGAAGAAGACTTGCTCCCTACTCCAAGTTAGAGTCTATTTAGGAAAGTTTGCCCTAGGTTAAGACTATATATAGCCTAGCCGGCCAAATTGTTGTAGAGAGCCGATTTTAGAGAAACCCTTCCCCTAAGATTTGTGCCTAACGACATTATATTCTAAATCTCTTAGGGATAGGTGAAGGTTGTAGATATTAGTGAGAGGAGATTGTTTCTTGTTTCTTTGTTCTAATGCAATAATAATATCGAAGTTTACTTATCCTATTTCCATTCATTGTTCTTGCATTCAAGCTCGAGAGAGAAGTTTGTAAGTAATTTATTTATCTAGCATCGAGAGAGTTAGATTCACGAAAGGGGTAGGTACGGTGTTGACGACACTAACTCGGCCTAGAGATAGGTTAAGAGTTTCAGAAGCTAAAAAAAGTGTTAGATTGGTTGGTGATTATCGTTGATTCACGCCGAGAGGTATCGTCAAAGATTAGTCATCAATAGCACTCTAACTTAGAGATAAGCGGAGTCAACTACGGACACTTTGATGAACTTTGATGCATCTACCCAAGAGCAAGAGATTGTCGTGGCAGAGAACACTAACGCTGCCGAGGTTGTATCTGCAGTACTACCAAAGCAGTGTTGTGTAATTTCATTGGACAAGAAGAAGATCAATCGAATCCACTAATTGACGCAGCTGGATCCTACCCACTTTCTCTATATCGTTATCCATCCTTTATTTTATGTTTTGTTATTTAGTTACTTAGTTAGACAATTCCACTTATCTGTGTTTTTACTTTATTTTTCAGGATCAAGGGAACAAGGGGAGATATATTAAGTATACCAATACCTGTGGAGACGATACATGATATACTTATCACTTTATTACTTGCGACGTGTACACTGCACAGTTGTTCTATTATTACACGCATCACCCAGCTCAATCAAACACTACCTTTGCTACTGTGCCCCTATCCCCTACTGTTATAACTGTTGCCGCTACAACATAAACATTTTGTATCAACTCTGCAGTTGCATCTATAAGGGCAGACGTAACAAAAAAAGCAGCTACACTAGAAGACTCCAATCCCCTTGACTAGAGCAGCTCCTCAGATGACATGGAGTCCCTCATACAAATCGTGAAAGACTGCATAGCTCTCAAAATCGAGAAAAAAATGAAGGCTCCTGGTTTTGTCACAGCCACATCTCCGATCAACATTGATACGGAGGATGAGCCGGTGCAAGATCCCACTCATATCTGAGTCCAACCGCCACGCTCTGCCAAGAAACCCATGATGATCCCACCGAAGGTAGCAGCACAACAACCACCGAAGACCCGTCGTAAGCTCCTCATCAGCAGTGACTCCAAGGATTCCTTTGGATCCTCAACTTTTAAGGGGAAGATTCTTTTCTTTTTTTCTCTTTTGTTTTTATTTTTATCTTTATTTTATCTTTATCTATATGCTTTACATGTATTGAGGATAATGCATCCCTTGAGTTTGGGGGAGTATTGATCCTATTTTATAATATGTAAATATCTGTCATGTATAGAAAGTATTCAAATTATCTTATTACTGCCTTAATTTCTATCTTAACAACTTTTAATATTTGATGCAATTTTTTTAAGTCTATTGAATTTTATTGAAACTACCACGGTAGTAATATATTCTCCAACCGCCACCGTAGTCTTTACCATTCACCAGACTTGAATTCAGAAAGGTTTCCTAGGATTAGTACTTAGGATTAGACTATGAGCCTGTAATTATTTAAACACTGCTAGTCTTAGTTGAATTTAAAAGTTATTTTCTTTGAAAAAGCAATAAGGACTTAGGCTTATATTTTAACTAAATGTGCCTATCACCGGCTCTTGTTTGGTCCATAGAGTTGTCCATCACTAGTTCTAGGACTTAGTCTTTCTCCCACTTACTAGAAGTGCCTGAAACTAGCTCAAGTAGTATAAGTATATAACAATATATATTTATATACAATTAGGGTAAAAGAAAAGAAAAAGATTCGAAGAAAAATCCAGGTTGGAAGTCTTGAGCTAGAAAAAGGATTAGAACTTAGAAAATCAATTTTGACACAGTTATGCACACACCCACTAAGACTTATAGTCCAATTCTAAGGAATTCCTAGAACCAAGAAGAGGCTGAGTCAAGAAAGGAACTCTGCCGCGGCAGGCCGGACAGTATATTACTTTAAAATTCCTTACTTAAATCTATCTTTTCATTGCTTGGGGATAAGCAATAGTTCGAGTTTGAGGGTTTTTGATAAATGTATAAAAGTCCTATTTTTCATATCATTTTCCCACTCGTTTATTGCTAATAAAGGACAGATTTAAGGGTAATAAGGGATAATTCTGCTTATTTTCCATATTTCAGCATTTGAATACTTAAATCATGCATTTATCTACTATTTGGCATAAAACAGATGCATTTGATGATTTTCTTTCTTAGATAGGAAACTATATCATAGGAATGGCCAAGTAAGAGGGTGGATGTTGGAACTTGAGCTGGAATGCAGATAAGCACCCTCCACAACAACACTGTGAAGGCCGCGACAGCAGAATAAAGATGACAATTGGTTCTCGACAGAGAAAGAAAAATATACCGACTATAACGGATATAAAGTGAGAAAACGCCAAAACAGATTAAAGGAGTCAAGCTATGATCAAAGGTCAATGCGGGAATAAACAGTTATTTTAGGAAATATAATAAAGTGTCATAGTTTAATAAGGAGTTGTATTCTTTTCCTTGTATAACTCTTTCCTTATGAGGAAGACTTTAACCTAGGGATTGATCTATATATGCCACCCATTAGGGTAGGAGAAAGAGATTTGGACTCTCATAGATAAAACCTTAAGATGTCGACTGCACTATCATGTTCTAAAACCCTTCCGAGGTTTAGGTTGTTTGTGGGGTAGTTGGGAAGAAAGTTGTACTATATTTGATATTTATTAATATAACCTAATTTTTAGAGTTCATTCTCTCGTTACAATTACTCTTTTTTGCATACGAGCTCGGTAAGATAGTATGTAAAGAAAAACCTATTTGTCTAATATCAGGAGAGTTAGACTCACAAAAAAAGAGAATACAGTCTTTGCTCAAGGGCATCAACTAATCCGCAAGGGTTTCAACGACTAAAAGGATGCATGTGTTTGGTTGTTGTTCATCCTTGATTCACGCCTGGAGGTATCATCAATACATGGATTTCAACAGTTCTCCGAGCTTAGAGATAAGGAGGAGACATAAAAGGATGCTCTATCGAACTATGGAAAGTTGAGTTATCGACAAGGCATAACCCTGTGTAAGCAGCTGCGGTGATCCTTAGTGCGACCCGCCAAGGCGGAAAGTCAACCTATTGCATTAATAAGTGGATAATAAGTGCAACTGAATTTCCCTCTACAAAGCATTCAACCTGGCCTCCTTCAATTATTATTATTTTTCTTATTCTTAATTTAGTTAATTTAGTTATCTCAAATCATCCAATTATTTGTGTTCTTACTTTTATAAAGTGCAGGTTTAAGAAGTAGTAAAGTCGATCCAGTGCTTGTGGGTTCGACAACCTTAAAGACTATAATTTGGCTAAAGGTGGAAAAACATAGGACTTTTGAGCCTTCACCATTCATGTATTTTAACCATGTTATAATATCATATGCATGCTTATAGGTGCTTTAAAGACTCATTTATAGTATACTAGAAGCCTAAAATGCAAAGTCTATCTAAGCGGTATCGAAACAAGTAAGATCTGTTTCGGTACTTGTTCTTCATAATCATCTTAAAATATTTTCTGGGTAGCTTGGCATCGAAATGCCTAAAATACGTTTTGATACAGCTGGGTTCGATACAGGTTGGTCTTGGTTTTGGAACACCCTGTTTCGAAACGCCTCTAAAGGTGTTTTGAAACACGCGGCGGCAGATTGCTTTAAAATACCTTAAACCTATTTTTAAAAAATTAAAACACAATCAACCCTCCTCTCTTAACCCTAGTCGACTACTCCTTTATAAAACCCCTCTATTCATCAAATTTTACCATAAAATCAAACGTTTTTCTTGAAGTATTTTTATCAAAACATCAAGGTAAGGTAATATCAAAGTTTGGTGCTTCAAAAATCATCAATTCATCCTAATCCATATTCAAGGTAATTTTCGAAAAACCTTAATTTCGTTGATTTTTAAGGTGTTAAAATTGAAATTTTGAACATCTTTTGAATGCTTATTGTATGGATTTTCAAAATCCTACAAAAACTTTTCAATATCAAAATTTTTCATTCAAATATAAAATAATTTTCGTCATATTTATTTTAACTGGTTTTTCAAATTATTTTCAATTTTTCAAAATCCTTGAATTATTGATTAATAGATTGAACACGTTTTATAGAGCATATATGTTTTTAAGTGTCTAAAACTAATCCTTATTTGTTTTAAATCCTAGATTATGGCACCCAAAAAGCAGCAACGTATCGAGGGAGGTAGTTCTTCGAGTTCAGCTGCCCGTGGTTCCCGAACTGATCTTCAAGTGGTCTATGGATGTTGTTTGGACGACCACTCAAAGATTGACAACTTCCAATAAATTCGCACCGTAAGCTCAAAAAGAAATGTTGTGTGGATGTGAGCTTCATGAATTCTGTCAAGTTTCAATTTCGCTATCTTAGTCTCCTACAATATTGAAAGTTCATGACTTTTCTTTCATCTACCGACAATTTTTACCCGACTATTGTCCTTATCTTTTATGCTAATGCATCTTGTATTCTCTCAAAGGATAAATCTAAGGTGATTGTGATCGATTCATACCTCACGGGATAAAGTTTTCGGATAGATGTTGACACCTTTGTTGATGTTTTTGGTCTTGAGGATGAGGGCATTGAGGTTGAGGATTCGATTGACACCTTCACAGGATCCGTTATGAGTCTCGATGTCCATGATCAGTTTTTGCACCTTATCATCTCTTGGTGGATTCATCCATCAAATGGAAAAAATACTCATAGATTCTTCAAGTGGATGGATTTTGGATCAATTGCTTTCGTCAAGGTCGTCAACCTAATCTTCCTCAAATCATCTTTGTCGATATTGTTTGACAAGTCAAAAACCGTAACACTCCTCTAGTTCGATCTTTTTCCTATGCTTGTGTACTTAGCTCTATCTTTGTGCATTTGGAATCGATTGTTCTTATGACCTTATGGAATCAGTCAAAGAACCTATTGGTGAAACTTCTCTCAACCATTCCCACTTTCAGTATATTGGTGGCGAATGGGTTCTAGGTGCTCCTCCTCCTCCCGTTGATCCGGAACCTCTTCAGCAAGTGACACCCAATGCCGAGATGATGGTGTTTCTCATTTCTCGGTTTGAAGGCTTGAGCACTCGTATGGATACTAGGTTTGATTCCATGACCTCTCACTTCAATACTAGGTTTGATGCCATGGACACAAGGCTAACAAGCCTTGAGAATCAAAACCTCTCTATGCGTCTCACTCTTGAAGCTCTTAGGGATCTATGACATCTTCATAATGCTCCAAAAAACGACGACGATGACGATAATAGTAAAGATGATGAAGATGGTGAGGACGATGGTGATGGCGAAGACGAGTGATCTTAGCTTATTAGTCTTGTTATGGCATATTAGGACTAGTTTTGTTTTTCTTAGTTTTAAGTTGCATTTTCATGTTTAGACATATGCACATATGCTATTTTATTTCATATGCTTTGACATTTATGTTGGATTTTAATTTTATTAATGCTATGGTATGCTTGAATCTATATTTCATGTTCATTACTTTATATCCTTTATCTTCTATTGATTTTGATCTAACAAAAAAGGGGAGAAAAAATATAAACAAAATTTTAAAGCTATGCAAAAATTAATGGGGAGTTTTCAAGTTTCTCAAAATTTTATTTTATACTTAAAAATTTATGTTGATTTTATTATATCAAAAAGGGGGAGATTGTAAAACTAAATTTGATTTTGATATAACAAATATGTTAGAGGAATATTTTGAAATAAATTTTTAAGTCCCTAAGTCAAAAACTACACTTTAAGTCAAACCAAGAACACCAAAAATATTTTTCTAAGTGTTTTACTTCAGGTATTTCGATACCACTCAAACTGGTATCGATACCGACCTTTATTTTTCGAAGAATGTTCTTGAGTTTTAACACCCATTTCGATACATATTCCGATACCAGAACTAAACTGCCAACAAGTGTTTCGAACCTAGTATAGAAACAATTCTTTAACTTTTAGATATTTTTAAATAATAACAAGGTGTTTCGATAACAGTATTGATACTCTTAAAATCCCAACGACACTTTTAAAGTTCCAAATATTTTTGACCGTTGGTGACAGTTTAGCCTTAAATGGTAGTTGATCAGTTTCATTACCCGTTTCAATACCAAAGATCACAATTTACTCTCAGATTCGAAACCAATATCGATAGACTCTTGCTTTAAAATATAGCGTTTCGATACCATGACATATGGTTTCGAAACCCCTATAATAAATGCACAACGTCTTTTTCTATTTGTGTATTGTTTCGAACAGGTAGCCTGAGTTTAGATACCGTAGCCTGTAGAGGTGAATTTATGGTGGAAAGATGAAGCTTTAACGTCCATATTTACATTTTCAACAACCTCAACGGTTAGAAATCAATGAAGAGGTATAAAATGAAGTATTTCAAAATGGATTAAAAAATATAGAACCAAAAAGCAAACATCCAAGCATTCTAATCCAACTCATAGCACTTCACTGAAAATCTTTGTTTCCCAACTCTTGTATTTCAAGTTATTTCTTTGTAATTGAGTTTGGGGAGTGTTGTCTTATAATTGGGGTATATTTATCTTGTGAGAGAAACAAATTTGTCTATTTCTTATCATTTGTAACCTTGTGAGGTTGAATCAATCTTTGGGTAGAAAGATTGATTTGGTTGTAATGTTTATCCCTTGAACCGAGAAAAAGGTCGAATTCTTTAGTGAATTGATTTGAAAATTCTTAGTGGGAGCTAAGGTAGTTGATATAGAGATTGTTTTGAAACTTGAATCACTATAAATCTTGTGTTCTTAATTTTCTTCGTTTTCGTTGAAAATCTTCCAACAATTTATAAATTACAATTCACCCCCTCTTGGCCAATTACATTGTGTGATCAACTCAACAGAGCTCTTCCGAAGCTTGATATTTTCGTACTTTGAGATATAGTACTCATATTTTCTCTTGTATTTAAATGGAAAATATTTCTTATGCTTAAGTATAGTATGAGTACTTGTACTGTCTGCTAAGCATAAATTGTCATGATTTATTGCATATTTTATTCCGAAGGTAATCATATTCTTCAAAGCAAAATTTAACATAAATTGTAAATAAATAATATGTAAAATTAATTAATATAAATAAATAATAAATAAAAAAATTAACATAAAACAAAATAAATAAAAGATTAATTATTCCATTTAGAGGTTATAAGAGAAATAAAATAAATAGCGAATTATTCTCTTCAAGGGTTATGAAAAATTAACAATATCCAATTGAGTTGGATCAATAACGTCATAATTATTTCAGCCACAAAGAAAATATATTATATTTTCTTTCATTTATCATTCATGATTATGGATAAAATCCATAATACTTCAACGTTTGACAAGTACAAGACCAATAGTTTGTACTATTGCATTGATAACATAAAGATTTTGATATGATTTCTATCATTCTTGTCATCTTCATAATTCTAATTCTTGTGGATATAAACATTCTCAAAAGAATCATCTTATTCATGTCTACTTGGTGATCTCAATCGTTATCACAATTACTAATGTGACATTTATTCTTTCCGTTATAAAATATCACACTCACTTCAGGTAATAAAGCGAAAACTAGTAGGTATTTAACACCTTTTCATTATATTGTGTCTATAGGACAATATTAATGTGTGAAAAGTGAAGTATGTTTTTCGAACATATCCTCATCAATGATACTCTAGCACTTAACATATTTTTATTCACTAATCATATTGTGAGTTATCATGTTTGCATTCACTCCAAGGAATGAAACAAATCCAATAATCGTATGGAATAAACACCATACTTGCATTCACTTCGGGGAATGACATAAATTCAGTAATTGCATGGAATAAACATCATGCTTGCATTCACTTCAGGGAATGTCTCGCATAAAAATTCTTGGATCAAGACGATTTTCGTAACTTGAACTTGTGAGAAGTCTCTAGTCGAGTTTTTTAACAAAAAATATTGTTTTCAAGTAAATATAGACTTTATAATATTCATATTATTAAATAGTAATTGATCAACCAATATATATACAACATACAAAGAACAAAAATTTCATCCTCATAAGCGACATTGTAAAACAAGTCCACAAGATCCTTTAAAAAGAACCTCCTTTGAGACTAGTATCCTCGCAGAATGGGATGTACGGCTAATATACTCGAATTAATCCAACATAACAGAAAACATATTAAATAATCAATTAAAGGTTCAATATTTGTTCAAATATCATGTAATACTTAAAACATAATTAAAAACATAAACTTTCATCATTAAAATAAACAAATATTTGTAATAACTAAAGATAAAAAAAATCTCAAATTAAATAAGTAGAACATACCAGACTTTCCACTAATTTGAATATATAGTAGTTTTAGTCACCAATATCTTCTTAAAATCTTTTTTGGGAATTTTCGACAACAACCATGGTAATTGAGCAACTTTATGGCTACACAAACACTAAATAACCAATGATTTTTTTAAAAATTAAAAATCAAATTAAAGATCAAGAGAGAAAAATAATCGATATTTAAAATATAATTGAGGGAGAAGAACTAATCTTTGATTTATGTTAGTAACAAATTCTTTTCAATAACTCCTTCAAGATTCGAACGAAAAATACCCCCGTTGGTTAGAGTCTCGTACTGATAACCTATTGTGAATAAAATAAAGAAAAAAGAACAAAATAGATGAATGAAGATGAGAGACAAAAAGAGAGACTTGTATTATATTCTTAAAGTAGGGTATATCATTCTTTCTCCAAAAATCTATATTTAAAGGTAAATCATAATTCCAATGAGAATTAAACTCTAATAATAAAGTACAATAAAATGTTATTTAATATATGAATATCCACTATAAATAAAGATATTCAATACCAAATACCAATTTAAATCTTAACATTTAAAACTTTTAAAAGTTGGTCATTTTTTTCTAGATTTTTTTTTAATTTCTATTTTATTTTTTTAAAAAATATTTTCAGTTTTTTAAAAATTAAAAAGCTTATTTGATTAATAAAAAAATTAAAATTCTTTCAGAAATGAAAAATAATAAAAAACATGTTTGTTTTATAATTTCCCCAAAAAACGAATATGTAATTATTAAATAATTATATTGAAATATATTTCTTTAAAAAATAGAATCATAATAATTATGATTAAATAAATTTTATGTTTTAAAATTAATAGACCAATGTCAAAGATAACAGTCAACGTTTGATGTCTTAGTCACTTGATGTATTTTTTTGTAAGTAAATCCTTAAAATTTGTTTTTCTTTCGAATTTTATTATTGTTGAACGAAAATTATCAATCAATTAATGATCAACGATCTTTAATGATATAATATATTGTATGATAAAATTTATTGACGTAACAATAATACATGTATGAACATGATAATACATATTGCATGATAAAATTTACTGATAATGATATCTTTAACGATAATACATATATGAACAACCAATCAGGATATGTCGGTTTGAAGGGAGTGACACAAGTAGATCGTACAAGATCTGCCTCATATAAAAGAGGCTACATCTCCCTATAGGAAAATGGCAGATGGGTAAATATTTTCTTTGTCTTCTCTTTCCTAAGAAATTGTGTTGTATTTTTTGCTTGTGGTGGGAAACTCCAGAAGGTCTTAAGAGTTGGGTGAGCAATTTCATAGTTCATCTGACGTTCTTGCCCCTTTAAACACCCTTCGAGACTCCCATCTACCGAAGAAGACAAGATTTTCTTAAGAGCGGCTTTGATTTTTTCCAACGCTAATTCAGTGGGACAAAAAGAGACATTACAAGCTACCTCATATTGGCGAATGATAGCTTGATCTTTTTCAGATAGAGTAGTTCCTTAGAACCTTGACTCTCACTTTCTTGCACGAAATATCCTTCTATTGAGCTTTTTCCCTTGATCACAACAACTATCATGCCCCTGAACTCACTGAATCGCTCCTTGATTTCATCTTGAAAACTCTTCATGACTAACAATATCTCATTCTAATTTTTGATCACTAACTCATGAAGTCCTTCAAGTTTACTCACCTTTGCCACAAGATCACTCATGTTCTTGAAATTGTACAGCTCTAAGGTCATCCTCTTGTCCTTCCTAGCTTCCAACATAAATGCACCATTTTGCACAACTCCACGTCTAGCGAAATTTTCACCTATTTGACCGGCGTAGTCCTTGAAAGCTGCCATACGGTACCTATAATTACTCCTCTTTTGTTATTAATTAATGCAAGTTATATGCTTGAAAATACATGAGATAAAAATGCATGAATGAATGCAAGACGTCAATTCTGTTGGTAGTCACTCTTTGAAAAACTCTCACTAAATTTGGAAAGGGGTCTTGGTTTGAAGCAAAGGTCTCCAACAGGTAAACTTTGAGCCAAACTTTTAATTGCTCGATAACTTCACATAACTAAGGAAAACTTTCATCTCGGTGCGATGAGTGAATGATATACTTTGACTTTTGTGAATAGAATATTCATAGGTCGGTCTTTATACTTGAACTATTTCTAGTGTGTTTCATTACCTTTGAATAAATCATGGTGGCAATTAAATGACCTTGTAACATCATGTTGACTTTCTTCCTTGGGGAAGAAAGCTACAACTCTAAGGATTCATCATCATTGTAGACTTGACTAAGTTTACATAGTGTCGCATGCTATTTGATTGACTCTAAAGCGATGTTTAACTCTCGAGATAATCTCCGCCTCGTTAGGAAAACTTCTATAGTGGAAGCCTATAATTCGTGTAAACCACTTGAATTAATACCTTTATGTTATGTAATGTTGATGCAACAATTTACATGATGTATGCATGAGATGTATGCATGAATGTATGTAAAGGTGTTGATCACGCTAGTGATCACCCTTTGAGCAACTTTCACTGACTAAAAGATCTTAATGTCCCTTTGTTTTTAATTTTTCTATTTCACTTTTTCTTTGTTTTCTTTTTATTTATTTTTTCATTTTCTCGTTTTTCTTCTTCTCCTTTTTCTCTCTATTTTCTTCTTTTTTTATCTTTTCTCAATCTTCCGATTTTCTTTTTTTTCATTGTTTTTTCTTTTTCATATTTTCTTTTCCTTATTTATTTTTTTTATCTCTTTTTATATTTTTATTTCTCTTTCGTTCTCTTTTTTTCTCTCTTGCTATTTTCAATTTTTTCTCTTCTTTTTTTCTCTCATTTTTTTCTTTTTATTTTTCTTATTGTTTTCTTTTTTTTCTCGTATTTTTTCATTCTCTTTTTTACATATCTTTCTATTTCTTTTATTTTTAACCCTTTAACTATAATGAAAGCCTCTAATTGGACAAACCACTTCGATCAACACCTTTACATATGAAATGTTTATGCAAATAAAAGATTATACAAAAAGGTTAGTGCAAAATGAAAAAATAAACAAACCAATGAAAGAAGAGACAAAACAACCCTATTTATTTCGTCTAAAACCCTAGGTTATTCACATGATTCTAAAGGGTGAGCTTTCTATGTATTCTATATTCAATTTTGGTACTAAATGGTACCCGAATTGCCCTTATTGTCCTCTTCTAAGAGTAGCAAGGCCCCTGATCATCACCCATTGTAGGCTCATTTCAATCGGGTTCAATTTGGGAGGACCATTGCGTTATGTCCATACGGGGAAACAATATTCCCATGAAAACATAGGGTAGTTGAGCCCCGAAGGTACTTTGCTTGGCCCATATGAAGGAACAATATTCTTACGAAAGCATTAGCGTTTTCTCCCACTTAAAAGAACGGGTTAAAATGTCCGGTTAAAATGCGTTAAAATAAACTCGCCTTCATAAGTAAATATAAACTTACTTGCCACTTTAATTTACAACTTTTAATATTAATTAAGCAGTAACGAAAAGGCTTGACTCTCTAAAAAAGGTTCTCAGCGGAGTCGCAAACTGTAGCAGGCCTAAAATTAAAATTTCGTGGTTTAATAGAATGAAATTCACTATTTTGAAAAGGATGAAGAATTAGAAATTAGGTTTTGAAATATTGAAATGATTTGAAAATTAAGGAATTTAATTTAAAAAAGGGGAATTATAAATTTAAAAATTTGGGCATGGAAAATTTAGGAATTGAGATTTTAAAAAATAGGGATTAGAGAAAAAAATGGGATTTTAGGAAATTAGAAAAAATTAGGGTTAAGAAAAATTGAGATTTTTGGAAAGAATTTAAACTAGGGTTAAAAGTTTAGGAAAAGATAAAATTTAAAAAATTAGGGCTTAAGGATTAGAAAAAAGGAATGAGGTTTTAAAAATTTAAAATTAGGGGTTTTAGTAAAAAGAATTAAAAACAATTTGGAAAAACAAGTAGAAAAATAATTGAAAATTAATTGGAGAACGATTAAGCAAATTAAAAAAGTTTAAAACTATTAAAAAATTGTTAGAAATTGATTGAGAAAACGGGTTGGAAATATTTGAAAAGTGTTGGGAATATGGTTTACAAAATGTTTGGAAAACGAATTAAAATTATTAAGAAAATAATTTGGAAAAATAATTGGAGTTGCCATCGGTCACTTTGGTAGATCGGACACCATAAAAATCAGAGATTTGAAATTAAAAGGGTTCGAGAGTCGGTTACGGTTAAAAATAGGGTTAACATTTTCAAACTCCCAAAATTGGTACCTTAAAAATATTTAACGCTTATTTAATATTAAACTTTTCAAATTAAAGTGACAATTAAGTTTGTATTTATTTATAAATTCGGATTTATTTTAAATGTTTCTTTACTCGAAGGTACACGCATACACCACCACCAATAAACCTGATGTAAGGACCGTTACGACCGAATAAAGAGATATTGAATTAATTAATTGATTGATTGTGAGTTTGAAGTAAAGGCTAATAAAGTATACAACAAAATAAATATATACCCGATACAAGAAAATAAATAAATACATGAACAAGTAGACAAATAAATAAACAAAATAACATATGAAAATATGATGAAATTAAACAAACTATGAAAATTAAATATGCATGGCAAACATGTATCAACATTGACAAACTAATAAATGTTTATTGTACTTCATAGCATTTAAATTCGAGACTAAAAATATGTGAAAATGAACATTAAAATGATGTGAGAACAAAAGTAAATGAATATGGATGAAAATAACATTGAAAACTTGAAACAAGTTCCTAAAAGCAAGTAAACCTGCAATGTACGGTGATGGGTGAAGGATACAAATAACCACTAAATAATAACATTAGAGCACATATACAACATGATAAATACAAATGTTATACAAATGTCCCAAAGAAGTAAACACACATAAAATAAACATGAACATAACACAAAGCACATAATATAATAGAAATTAAATGACATAATATACACATACAAATAAAATAAAACAATATGCATTATGTATAACAATGAAAAAAGAACAAGAAATAAGAAATTAAATGACATGCTCACATACATTATATGAAATGATATAAGAATAGCATAATGTATGAAAATAACGAACATCACAACAAATACAAAGCTACAACAAAGACATAAACAAGACATAATAACACTGGAAATGAATGAAATGAAATAAAAGGAAATTTAGGGTTTGAAATAATAAAAAAACTTTATTTTTACACAGTGATTAAATCAAAATAATTTGAAAATTCTTAAGCACTTGAAACGTTAGTTTGAAATGAGGAAAGACTGTGGGGAAGTCAGAAAAAACACAAAGGGACTTGAATTTAATAAAACCAATTTGAAAATAACCGGTTAAGGCCAAATCAGGACCAGATTAAAACATTCGAAAAACACTTGAGGAATGCGGCGGTAAATATGGGATGCGGAGGGTTTAATGATGTAATAAAGACATTTTCATTCGGGATCTTGATATAAAACACAAATTGAAACAAAAATAATTTTTTTTCTCATTTAGTTCAAACCGAAAAAAGAAAACCCCACAAATTCTATGTAACCTTCATCTTGAAAAACCCAGAACATTAAGAACACCACCGTGTTCTTTTGGGAATTTCCAAATTTCGACGGGTCAACCCAGAAAATCTCATTCGGCCACCCCTTGCTTCGAAGATAAGAGGAGGGGAAAACGATGGCCAGCATTAACGACGAAGGTAAAGGAGTCCCTTTCTTCACTGTTGGCTCATCACTAATGGCTCAAGGCCTCTGTGTTTATTGCCTATTTCGAAGATAAGAGGAGGGGGGAAGCGATGGCCAGCATTAACGGTGAAGGTAAAGAACTAAACCCTATATTTTTTTGTTTTCGTGCTTGAAAGAAAAAAAGCAAGAGAAATTACCACGAAACTGTTTTCTATTGATTCAAGTGGTGGGAAAAAGATCTTTACAACGTTTCTGATTTTGGTTTAAATAATCAAAAATTACATGATTTTCAAAATGGGAAATAAAAATCTGAACTCCCTGTTGGTCGTCTCTCTCATATTTTGGATGTATTCATGTTGTGATTTTGCTGGAGTTGTTATCCTTCCTCTGCAACATTTTTGTAAATCTCTGATATGTTTTTGAAACTTTGGTCAAATTCCTTTTGAAATTGTTGTACATGAGTATGATTTTTGCGTTTTTTGCTATAATTTCCTATACAATCTGATATATTTTGGTTGTTTGCGCATGTACGGTCGCCGGAGCAAGAGGGGACCATCGAAAAGTTAACTGGCGAGAGAGACGAATAACCAGATCCAATTATCGAAGAGACGCACGTACATCACACGCGCGCGTGGGGAGACTAATCGTCGGTGCGTGGAACGCGTATGCCCTCTATAAGCTTCTTTCGCCTTTAATCAGGACCATCAGATCTTTCTCAGATCTGATAGCGAGGATCCAATTGTGTAAGGGAAATAAGGGTTCTATTAGGGTTTCATTGATATCCAGTTAGGGCTTTAGTTAATTTTCGGGTTGGGTTACTCGAGTTTTGGTTATTATGGCTAAATAGGTTTAAGTGTTTGGGCTTATTGTAATAAAAAATGGGCTGAGTGAATAATGATTGGGCTGTATTTGGACTATATTTATTATTCAGTAAAACATTGGGGTATTTTATTCATGGGTTTTTATTTATTTTATACATGGGTTTAATTTTAATAATAATAATAATAATAATAATAAAACGAAAGAAAACAAAATATTTATAAAAGATTAAAATCAAAATGGGAATATAATTTTCAACACGTACGTAATAATAATAATAATAATAATAATAATAATAATAATAATAATAATAATAATAATAATAATAATATAAACACTAACGATTGAACAAAAAGATAGAATAAGGAGTCTATATAATAATAACGAAAATAATAGCATAAATGGTAATAATAATAGTGTAAAATAAAAAGATGATAAATCAAAAGAAAACGATAGTAATTAATAGTGTTTTTGATTTTTTTTAGAATATTTAACGATAAATAAAAGTAATCAAAATCAAAATTTATGATTGGATGTAGTATTAATATATTTTTGGGATTTTGATATTGATAATGATAAGAAAATATATAAATATAATACTTTATAATATTTTTGATGGGATTTTTCAATTTTAATTATAATATATAATTTTTTAATTTTTTCTAACATATTTTTATAATAATTCAAAATTAAAAATAAAACTCATTATTACACTTTTTTTTGCCTTTTTGATTTTTTTTTCATAAATACTAAAATTAACTAAAGCCGGATAAAATTAGTGATTACAACCACATATGAAAATATATGAAGAAATATATATATATATACATATACATATCTTATATGATTAGAGAAAATCCTTTAAATTCGAATCATATTATATTGTAGCATGTGATATAATTACAATTAAATTTATATAGAAACTTAAATTCGACTTTAACTGCGTTCAATTTTATTTTTGAATAAGCTTTGCTTTAAATTAATCCAAAAATCCTAGTTATAATAGTAAGAGCATGAGACTAAAAAACTTCTCATGCATCTAAAGCATTGGGACTTATACTTTGCACTCCAACATTCTTGAGCTGTAACTTAATCCTAATAATACTTTTAATACAATCAAAAATCTCCAAAATTGTTCTTTGAGTACCCTTAAAGATCCTCATATTCTTTTTCTCCCATGTCATATACAAGAATGTTTGCCATGCAAGTCTTTGCACAAGAATACCATGTGATTTCCCCTTTAGATGAGCTATCGCCCACTAGACCTCATCGGACCAATCAAGAACCTCCCTGGAAACACCATTGGAGAACAATATCCTTGCCCACAATTGCCTAGAAAAATACAGCCAAAGAAAATATGGTCCCTGGTTTCAGGAAACTCTCTACACAAAATGCATTTAGCATCCTCAATTATTCTCATCCTTAATAGCCTAGCCCTAGTAGGAAGCCTAGCGAACATTGCCATCCAAACAATGAAAGCATGCTTCGGAATATGTAGCGAGAACCATGTTATCTTATGTCATACGACCCTATCCTTCACCTCCCTAATTCTATTTCATATTTCACGCACAACACTAGGCCTCCCGGTATGTAGAAACGATGCAGTCATACCTCGCAACCGAAGAAGCTTCTTAAAAGTCCAACTAATTGTTACTTACTTTCCATACACCAGAAATCCTCCATCTTAATGACATATGCTTTAATCCAAGCAATCCAAATAAAATCCTTTCCCATTACTAGACTCTGAATAAGTTGAATTAAACATGCTTGGTTCCAGTCATGTAATCCTTTCAATCCTAGTCCACCTTCATTTTTTGGGCAACAAATATGCTTCCAACTCACCCGAGACTTAGTAGTAGTCCTATTTTCCCCCTTTCGAAGGAACCTACAACACAATGACTCAATCTCAGCCAATAACCATTTGGGAAGAACCACCTAGGCACACCAAAAGTTAACCAGATTTAAAAGCACAGCTCGAATGAGCTGCACCCTCCCAACATAGCTAAGGGACCTCACTGCGCATGTGCTTAACCGAGCTTTGATTTTATCTATAAGTGCTCTACAATCCTTCCTACTCAACTTCTTGGTAACGAAAGGTAGCCCCAAATACCTCACAGACAGTGTTTCAAATTTGAACCCAGTAACACTACATATTTTCTCCATATTTTGAATTGAAATCCCAGATACAAAGATTTCAGTCTTGGAAGCATTCAATTTCAGCCTTGATAATTCAGAGAAATTCTCCAGAACACATTTAACCCCATCACCAAATTCAAAGTACCCTTGCAAAAAATTAACAAGTTGTTAGTAAAGCAAAGGTGAGTCAACCTAAGCTCCCTACATTTTGGATGAAATTGAAACACGCCCTTCATTACAGCAGCATCCAGTAACTTTGAAAGAACATTCATGGCCAATACAAACAAGTAAGGTGAGAGGGGGTCCCTTGCTTAACACCCCTTAATCCTTGGAAATACCCTACCAAGCTTCCATTAAGTGAAATTGAAAATCTTGATCCTGTGAAACAAGCTTTGATCCACTCCCAAAACTGAGGAGGTAAACCTAAAGCTTCCAGCACACATAAAATTAACCTCCAACTGATAGAATTGAAAGCCTTCTGTAAGTCCACCTTCAAAGCACACCAAGGGGAGATACTCTTTCTCATACCCTTTGATAAGCTCTTGATCCAAAAGTATATTGTCCGATATGCTTCTCCCTTGTACAAACACAGTTTGATTTCCAACAATCATATTTGGGAAAACATTTGATAGACGAGCAACCAAAATTTTATTTCTGGTCTTATATATCACTTAGCAACAAGAGATTGACCTAAAATCCTTAGCAAGGGATGCATTTGGAACTTTAGGTATCAATACAAAATGGTAGTAGCATTGAAAGCTGAAAACATCTCAGCTCTTGCAAAGAAAAATCTAACAACAGTCACAAAATCCTCTTTAACAATTGGCCATACAGCTTGAAAGAATCCAGCTGTGAATCCATCCAATCTTGGGGCCTTATCTTTGCCTTGATCAAAAAAGCATTCTTGACCTCATCATTTGAAACTTCTCTAGTCAGTTCTTCTGGCTGCAACTAATTAAAATTCAAAAGCTCTCTAAGGGTTTGCACATCACACCCTCGAATATTATCATCAATCGATCCAATTTGCTTAGTAAAAAATCGGATCAAATCCTCATAAATCCTATCGAAGTTTTTCAATCTTTTTCCTTGCTCATCATAAAGAATCCTAATAGTGTTACATTTTCTCTTCAAGGCAACCGCATCATGAAAGAATTTTGTAACTTGATCCCCCTCCTGAAGTCAATTTATCCTAGCTTTTTGCTTATAAAAAAGCATATTAGACCTCTCCAAATCCACTAATTCATCTTACATCCTCCTTTCCAAATCCAGGTCAAAAGCATCAACTAGGTTCAACAGTTGTTGCTTCTCTCATTTTGCCCTTTTCAGCTTCACCTTCTCAAAAATATTTGCATAGAACCTTTCATTCAAATCCCTCAAACACCCCTTTAATCTCTTTAGTTTTACAAAAAGCACAACCATGGGGGACCCCGAGACTGACTCCTTCCATGAATCCCTAACAACCTTATCAAACTCTGGATGATGAAGCAAAAGATTAAAGTGTTAGAGTATGCCCAATAACCAATCATATGATGATTGTAAAGATATTTTTATTTACCAATTTTATTGAATAAAGACATTGCCATTTTTGTTTTCAGATATATGTGTCAATGTATAACATAAACTGAGAAACAATAAGGTCCATATAATAATATATGTATTATTATTAAAAGATCCTTAGTTATGTATTATTACGGGTATGAAAAATAATAATACACTTAAGACTAACATGTGATTAATTGACGACAATGAGTTGTCATTGACATAGAGATGTCAGAATTAATACATGAATATATTAGTAGAGAATAATATATTGGATTGACTCACTATGAGTATATATCTTAGATTATTATGTGATGGTCACGATATTGCTCATATTGAGAACTATATGTATGATCCTTAGACTTGAGATTATTACTATCTCAATATATGTTGTTTTATGTTTTGATGCAGTTAAACGTGTCTCGTAATTAGTTACACTATAAAAACTGACATTGAACATATTACAATGTATGTAGTGAAATGTGAATGATCAAGATAGGATTTGTCCTTCCTACATAATAGGAAAATATATCAAAGGCCACTTGATTGAGTGAGACTAGAAATGCATGGTCATGCTTGAATATGTTGATATGAGATATCATAAATTATTCATTAAAAGTAGTCCACTCTAGATATCAAGAAACATTAAAATAGGCTATACAAGTGTGACTATTCCAAGACTTGTGCCTATTAAAGATATAAAAGGACAAAAGGGTATAATACATTAAGATAGTTGGTCACGGATATGATACATCGAATCACGATCTCTTGTAACTTAGATGACAATGATACATTGCTAGATGTCACTCATTGTTTGTAATATTAAAATTTTTCTAATATTATTACTAACGTTACAATGAGCCTACAGGGTCACACCCAATGGTTGAAAAGGAGCAATATATATATATAAGTATAATTAGATTATATTTAATTCCGAATTTTAAATAAAGGATATAATTAAAGTAATTATTTCTTATAAACAGATTCGGAATCAAACTCTTATACCTAGGATTACACCTATATAAAGGATCTTTGGTCTAGCAGCCACAATAGAGAATTCTGAATTCCCAAACCCTAGAATCACGAAAAATAGTTTTTTAAGATTTTGCTCTATCAATCGGGTGAATTGAGTAGAGGCCGAGACGATATTCGTGGAGGCTAAAGATTTGAATTGTTGAACGATCGTGATTGTCGCATCTAATTATTGGCTTTTCTGCTTATCAAGGAACCCAATATAAGTCATCGCATCTCTTCCTCTCGATTTCGGATTAAACGTACATGGATCACTAGAAAGACCGTCGTAATTTTGTTCCGCTGCGCCATGGGGTGTGCCGGTGGTCCCAACATAAAGAACTGAAAGTTAGGTCTATTAACATGCACTTCCTTATATTCCCATGCAACTGTAAGACGATGATCTAAAGTCCCAAGAGTTTGGAATTTAACAGCAGAAGCAGGAAACTCCATATCCCAAGCATTATTCACCAAAACTCTATCAAGTTTCTTAGCCAAATAATTATCCACCTGCTTATTCGACCAAGTAAACAAAGGACCGACATATGGGTGGTTCACTAGCGCACACTCAGCCAAACAATCCTGCAAATCGATCATATCAAAAGAGATAACATGCCCCAAAAATTTTAAATGAGAGCTTTCCTCATCAGCAATAGTAACATTAAAATCACCATCCACAAGCCAAAGAGTCGAACAAAGAGATTGCTTCAACTGTTCTCATAGCTCTCTCATTTTTATCCTATCATTACTACCATATACAATAGTAATGAATACCAACCTACCCCTCAACATCCCCTTTATAGTAATACATTGGTCAACCACAGAAACAACCGAAAAATCAAACACCTTTCTTCATAAGACCCAGATTCTACCATTAATACACTCACTATAATTTACAACATAGCCCAATTCATCTGACAGTTAAGCAAACACAGACCCTTCTTTTAACTCACGCACCCTTGTTTCCAGGAAGCGGACAACATCTACATCCAAAGCTCTCACCCTAGATAAAACCTTCTCTCGCTTTCGAAGATTATTGAATATCCTTACATTCCAAAATACAATAGTCATAAGGAATAAGAAGGACCACCATCAAACCTGCTAACCCTATTCAAACCATCTTTCTTTTTAGACTTTAATTTCAATAATAGATTTGAACACCCTGGGAGGAAGCTCTTGGGTTTCTCAAACCATCAACCCTATCGGAACCAGCAGGACCAACAAGACCCAGCTTGGTAGTACGATCCTTTCTTCTCACAGGTATAAAAGGCAAGGGAGACTCCTTCGGTCCATCCACCCCAAGCAAAGAATCAGCTATCTCCTCTTGACCAATTACGAGAATAACATCTTGTTGCCCCGCATTTGCAACCAGTGGTCCACTACTAATAATAATAGGATCTCATTTACAGCCTGCTGCCCCTATTAGTACCCTCACTCACAATAATAGGATCCTCTTGCACATACTCACCCTGCACATCTTTCAAATCTTCCTTGACTGTCCACATTGTCCTTTCCTTTTGAGAGATAGGGCACAATTTTGTAACATGACCAAAGGTTTTTATTTAGCACAACTAGGAGGCACCCAAGGCACATGAACCTTAACCATAACAATAGAACCATCACGCATTTTCACAGGAATCTCCTAAGGAATACTATTATCAGCCACAAGTTCAACACAAACTTTGGCAAATTTCAACTTTTCCTTCAATGCAGTAATAGAATCCATATACAAAGAAACACTAGAGCACTTGCAATATAGCTAATCTCCCTCCTAGAATAAAGCTCAAGATGTATGTTATACAATTGAACCCAAACCGACATTTTATAAAGATCGAAATCAAGCTTCTTTAGGTCCGGCTCCCATTTGCGCAAGATCATTGGTTTATGCTGAATATGCCAAGGTCCATTATCAAGGACCCAATCCCTAGAACTAGCACTAGAAAAAGAAAACATATATATATTCGAACCAGCTAAACTAACCTTTGATAACGAGTTCTTACCCCACATAGATGCAACGATTCGCTGAAGAGTGCTAAAATTTGGAGCTCTACCAATGAACTAGTCAACTAAAGCAAACTGCCATTCGAAAATACGCTCAAAAAAAACGTCATCTATTGGTCGAACAGAACCCAACTAGGGAAGAAACTCAAAAAATTACTCAACCCCTTCACCAAACAGCTTCTTTTAGCCCATACTCAGGCATATACTCACCGAGCAACCCAAGAAATCCCAAGAAAGAAAAGAAATCCATAAAGAATCGAGAAACAAGTAAGATTCTCCTAGACGTCATTAGACCCACTAACGTGCACCTAGAGAGAATAACCACCTGTCATAACTGCCTTCTTTTTGAAACTTTCCATTTACTGCGTTCAAATTTTAAATTTAAATTGAATAAAAAAATTAAATAAAAAAATTAAATAAAATTTAAGTAATAAAATATAACACGTCAAACTTAAATTAATCAAAAAAATTTATTTCAATTCTATCAAATGATTACCCACAGTAATAATAAAACATTATTAAATATCATTTCATTGATTACATAAAATCTTAAAGATCTGATTTTTTTTATATGTTCCAACCTATTGTCGATGTACTTCTGTGTACTTCCCCTTCAAGTTAATCAAAATTTTACCTTTGACCGATTTGTTTTTGATAAAAAAGACTCTACTCGTCATGTTTTCATTAAATATATATTTCAAAATTATTTAATTTTTTAAAACAACAAAAATTAACTTCAATAATAAACAAGATTCTTGTAACAGTAACTTTAGAACTACTTTGTTCATGATTAAAAAATTTAAAAATATATCAAATAGCTGTGCACATTTATAATCATTTAATATCAACTTCATTCATAATTAAGATAAGCTATTTAATGGTTGAGAAATCATTTAATTTTATTAAAAGCAATTTATAGATCAGAAACATCTAGTAGCTCCATTTAAACAACATATTAATTTTTCTATGCTATAAGTATTAGGGCCATAATTATCATCAATATTTTTATTATTATAGCCGCCAAATTCTATTATAATCTAGAAAATATTATAATCACGACGCATCTAAAAGGAAATAATGGGATTAGTGTATTTAAAAATTAAAACTTATTATAACTCAAAAAAAAAAAATTAAGGAAATATCATAAAATTTAAAAAATTTTAAGTTTTTATTTTTATTCAAACGGGGTATACGAAAGATAAAAGAAATAGCGAGCAATTTAAATTATCAGACAAAATATTTTTTTATTTAGATGAATTATATTCGCAAACAAACATTAATAGAATGGTGCATGATCTACTTTTACGTGACCATTGATAAATGATAATAAAAATTAGTGACTATTAAAATTTATGTACGAGTCATAAATGACTGTTAGGGTATACTTAATCATGCTATAAAGACAAATGAAACAAACTAAAAAAAAAGAAAGACATAACACTAGGACAGAAAAAAAAAACATATATCACAAAAGTAAAAAAAACGTACATCATACTGATAACTTGACGATTAAATTATCAATCACTGAGTAACGTAATATATATATATATATATAAACTTATCGGAAGCTTAGGGTTGGTAAAGAAAATTAGAGTCGGTAGAATACTAAATCATTAAAAACATAAAATACCAAATATTTTCTCTTATATTACATGTGTATAAAAATAATTCAGTTTTGAATTTATATTTATCATTAATTTTAATACATATATATTTAAATTGTTATACTTATAAAGTTTATATATATTATCACATGATTAAGAAATATGTATAGATAAATAAAATTGTAAAATTTTCATATTTGTGGAAGAAGATAAAATTAAAAATAGAAAAAAATAACATGGATAAGCCTACAACGGGCGTCGAACACCACTGAATATTATTAATGTTGTACACTGCTGAACATTATTAAATTAATTTGTAAAAAATTAAAATTTAAAGGACTAATCATATAATTATTAAGTATATGTTGAGTTTATCACTCTTTTATTAATTACATACCGAGTCCTTGAGATTTAAAATTTTTATTAATTAATTTAATAGTATTTAACAATGTTCAATATCAGTGGTGTTTAACAGACGCTCGTTGTAGAATTTTCCAAATAACATAGATGACATGCTGCCATGCCAACAAAAAATGTTCCACCAATCACCATATTTATCTTTTATTTTTGATTTAATACCCGAATAACCTACATAGAAACAACTGGAAAATTCAATAGTTAAATAAAAAATAAAGTAAAATGATCAAAACTAAAATAAAAAGAAAATTGAGTGATACAATTTATAATTTATCCCAACAAATTAAAGGACAAGCATGAAAAGAAAAATGACGTAGATGACATATTTATTTATTTGAAGCCAGATTTAAATAAAATAATAATAAATAATAATTTAAATGGTTATTTCAGTCCTTTTCAAGGATGCTTGTCTTGAATCTTGTGACAGTCAACCTGTTACATGTCAGTATTGCTTTTCTTTTTTACCGCACTCCACTTTATCTATATATATTTTGGGGAAATTTTGGGATTTTTTTTTTAAATATCTAAGATTAAACAGTAGATTAAAAGTTAGATTTATTATTCTCTGATTTTAAATAGTAAAAAACTAAAAGATCACGTGAAGATATTAAAGTTGATATCTCTTAAACTCGTCTTCAATCTTTTTATTGTTTAGAGTTAGTATCTCTTAAACCCGTCTTCAAGTTTTTTACTGTTCAAAACTGGTATCTCTTGAACCTCTTTTCAATCCACTGTTCAATCTTTAATATTTTAAAAAATAATTTCTCATCATTAATATTTGACATAAAGATAATTTTTGCTCTTAACGTTTACAATTTTTATCATTTTAACTTTTTTTAGATAAATTTAATCTTAACTTACGTTTTTTTAAAAAAAAAAAAAAACATGATACCCACATATATTAAAAGCCTGCTTTAAAAGGTAGGAGTATTTATTAAGACCATAAGATGTACTTGCGTGTTAGAAAACTAGAAGAGAAGGACGAGCTTGTTTAGCTGATCGGGTTCACCTTTACTTTAGTAGTTTCGAGATACAGATGGTTTTCTTGTCATGTTCATTTATTTGATTTTTATTGTTGTTATGTTATTATGATTTATGAGTAAAAAGAATCATCGTTTACGTTAAAAAAAAGATAAAATTAGAGATATAAATAAATTGAGTTAAATTTAAGTAGTGTTAAACTTAAGGGTAAACTACTTCAGTGACCATCAACTATTTGGGATACCTATTTTGGTCACCTAACTAAAAAACTCGTCAATCACATCACTCAACTTTAAAACCCTACCTATTTGAGTCACTGTCGTTAAAATTTAACAGAAAAGTTAACAGTGATGATGTGGCAGTTAATGGTGGTGACGTGGACGTTAATTAAAATCTGTAAAATTACGCATTTAATCCTTCTAATTTATTTATTATTTTAATTTAATTCTAAATTTAAATTAATAAATAAAAAAATTACTCAATCGATTGATGACATGTATCGTTACCGGATTAGATGATTATTTTTATTTATTAACTTATTTTTATTAATTATTTATTATATTTTTCTCTCCAATCAGGTGGTGACATATGTAACTAAAGGTTTAAAAATATTTGTAACTAAAGGGATTTGAACCCATGCCCTCAAGCTTATGAAAAATATATATTAAATTATTAATAAAAATAATCACCTAATCCGGTGATGACACGTGTCATCAATAGATTGGGTGATTATTTTTATTTATTAATTTAAATTTAGGATTAAATTAAAATAATAATAAATTAGAGGGATTAAATGTGTAATTTTACAGATTTTAATTAACGTCCACATCACCACCATTAATTGCGACGTCGTCACCGTTAACTTTTCGGTTAAAATTTTAACGGAAGTGACTCAAATAGGTAGGTTTTCAAAGTTGGGTAGTTTGATTGACGAGTTCTTTAGTTGGGTGGACAAAATAGGTATCCCCAAATAGTTGGGTGGTCACTGGGGTAGTTTACCCTAAACTTAATTCAATTTATTAAGAGTTTGAGATTAAAATTTTTTAACAAGTATGAATAATCTTAGCTCAACTTGGTTTATTAAGAATTCGACTCAAGTATTGATCGAATTTTGATAAAATCAAGCTCGAGTAGCTTATGATTTATCTCGTTTAATTTAAAGCTTTATTAGAAACAAAAAAATTAATAAATAAGTTGTGTTAACTAAAGTTTACATAAGATAAAGCTAATTTTAAGTTTTACGGCGTTAGTTAAGGGTTTAAAGTTTTAGGTTGTTGGGTTTAGAATTTAGTATTTATATTTTAGGTTTAAGTATTTATGTTTAGGGCTTTTAATTTCAATTTTAGTATATGTTTATTGTTTGTTATATTTGTTCTTTCATATTCACATATATAATCTTATATTTATTTTTTAAATTTAATTAAAACTTATAATTAAATCATTATATAATAAATTAAAATTTTTAAATTAATAAAATTTTATTTAAGAAACCCTAAACCTTAAATTTTAAATTCATTTAAAAACTTTAAATTATAATAAAAAATTATTTAGGGTTTAGGATTTAAAGTTTGAGTTTAAGATTTAATGTTTAGGATTTACGGTTTAAGGTTTGCTAAATGAATTTTTATTATAATTTAAAATTTTAGGTTTTAGGGTTAGATTTAGGATTTTTAAAATTATAATTAAAAATTATTTAGAGTATATTATTTAGGGTTTAAAGTTTAGGATTTGGTTTTAAGATATTAAGGTTTAGGGTTTAGAATTTTTAAATAAAATTTTATTATTTTAAAATTTTTAATTTATTATATGATAATTTAATTATCATTTTTAATTAAATTAAAAAAAATAAATATAAGATTTTATATGTGAATATAAAGTAACAAATATAACAAACAATAAATATACATTGATGATGGTGTTATATAGATCAATGTTGTACTTGGTCTAATGGTTAAGTCAATGGCTTCATCTTAAATGCCCAGGTTTGAATCCTCTTGGTAATAATGTGTTTATTTTACATTTTCTCCCATCTAGTAAGGTGGGGTACATGTCATCAAGTAAATAAATAAATAAATAAATTTATTAAAATAAAATTAAGATTAAATTAAAAAATTGTAAATAATAAAATTAAATATATAATTATTCTATTTTATTTTTAATTTTTACATCATTCCATTAATCTTTAAACGTGGATAACTATATTGAAATCATTTTAATAATATATCTTTCGTTTTTTAAAGAATAATGATCATTTTTCTTATGAATATATTTATTCATGATGGATATCCATATATTACGTTAAAGCTTAATGAGCTTTATTATTAGGGTTTAATACCCATTGGAATTAGAGTTTTCATCTTATGCCTATAAATATAGACTTTTATGCAAAGCATTGTACACGACCCTACTTTGAGAATATAATAAAAGTCTCTCTTTTGTCTCTCATATTTATTCTTCTATTTTGTTCTTATTCTTTACTTTATTCACAATACGTTATCAGCACGAGACTCTAACCAATAGAGGTATTTTTCGTTCGAATCTTAAAGGAGTTATTGAAAAGAATTTGTTACTAGCATAAATCAAAGATAAGTTCTTCTTCCTTAATTTTATTTTAATTATCAATTATTTTTCTTTCTTGATCTTTGATTTAATTTTTAATTTATTAAAAATCTTTAGTTGTTTGGTGTTTGTGTAGCGATAAAGTGGCTCAAATACCGTTATTCTTATCGACAATTCCCAAAAAAGATTTTAACAAGATATTGGTAACTAAATCTACCATATAGTGGAAAATTCAATATGTTTTACTTATTTAATTTAAGATTTTTTGTCTTTATTTATAATCAATATTTGTTTATTTTATTATTACGATGAAAGTTTATGTTTTTAATCATGTTCAAAGTATTACATGATATTAGAACAAATATTAAACCTTTAATAAATTAATATGTTCTTTGTTATGTTGGTTTAATCCGAGTATATTGGTTGGACATCCCATTCTACAAGGCTACTGGTCTCAAAGGAGGTTCTTTTTTAAGGACCTTTGGACTAATTTAACAACGTCGCATATAAGGATTAAATTTTTATTCATTGTATATATTGTATATATATTGGTTGATCAATTACTATTTAATAGTATAAATATTATAAAGTTTATATTTGCTTAAAAGCAATACTATTTTTATGTCGAAAAACTCGACTATAGACTTCTCCCAAGTTCAAGTTACGGAAATCGTCTTGATCAAAGAATTTTTATGTAAGACATTCCTTGAAGTGAATGCACGCATGATGATTATTCCATGCGATTATTGAATTTATGACATTCCTTAAAGTGAATGCAAGCATGATGATTATTCCATGCAATTATTGGATTTATGACATTCCTTGAAGTGAATGCAAGCATGATGATTATTCTATGCGATTATTTGATTTATGTCATTCCCTGAAGTGAATGCAAGCATGATGTTTATTTCATGCGATTATTGAATTTGTTTCATTTCTCGAAGTGAATGCAAATGTGATAATTCACTATATGGTAAGTGAATAAAACTCAATTATGTGTCAGAGTATCATTGATAAGGATATGTTAGAAAAACATACTCCACTTTTTATACATTAATGTTGTCTTACAGACACAGTATCATACAAGGGTTTTAAATACCTATGAGTCTCCGCTCTATTCTCTAAAGTGAATGTGATATTTTATAGCGGAAAGAATAAATGCCACATTAGTAATTGTGATCATGATTGAGATCATAAAATAGATATAGATAAGATGATTATTTTGAGAATGCTTATATCCACAAGAAGTGGAATTATAAAGATGACAAGAATAATAGAGATCATATCAAAATCTTTATGTTATCAATGTGATGGTACAAACCTTTAATCTCGTACTTGTCAAACGCCGAAGTATTATGGACTTTATCCATAATCATGAATGATAAATTAAAGAAAATATAAACAGATTTTCTTTATGGCAAAAATAATAACGTTATTAATCCAACTCAATTAGATATTGATAATTTTTCTCATAACCCTTAAAGGGAATAATTCACCATTTATTTCCTTTATAAATTTTAAAAGGAATAATTGATCTTTAATTTATTTTATTTAATGTTAATTTAATTATATTTATTATTTATTTATGTTAACTTACTTTATATATTATTTATTTATCTTTTATGTTAATTTTTCCTTTAAAATAATATGATTACTTCCAGAATAAAATATGCAATAATTTATGGCGATTTATGCTTAGCAGACAGTGCAAATACTCATATAATATTTAAGCATAAAAAATATTTTCTCATTTAAATACAAGGGAAATATGAGTATTATATCTTAAAGTATTAAAATATCAGTACTTCGGAAGAGCTCTTGAGAGCTTATCATTGATCCGATTTGATATGATGTACTATTTTTTTAATATTTTTCCATTCTCCAAAGTAAAAGTTACAGAGCACATATTTTTCATTTTCCGAAGTAAATGAAATAAATCACGTATTAAAAGGTGTATAATTATGCATATTTTCTCATTTTAAATATAAGAGAATAATATGAGTATCATATCCAGAAGTATTAATATAACAGAAAGCTCCGACTGAGCAAATATGTTATTGCCAAATGAGACTTTATCTCATATTTACAGTGCATTATGATCTTCAAATTCGCAAAGAGACTTATTGAATTTTAAAGATATTTGTATAAATATATTAAGAATATTAGTCAAGGGGATGCTGACTATCTCAATATTACAAGTACAACTCAAGGCAATAATGAAATCTTGGCAAAATTACATTCATTGTCATCCATATTGTACTACATAAGAATTAATACAAATTGAAGCTCATGTTATTGTAAACTAGATGTTTACTGATAATTTTATTTGGTATGACCGGTTAGACCATTCAGGTTCAATTATAATGCGAAAATTTGTTGACACTTTTATGTGGTCAATTATTGAAGAACTAAGATTTTCTTCATGGTAATATTTCATTTGATACTTGCTATGAAAGCAATTTGATTATTCAATCATCAACAACTAAGATAAAGTATAAATCTATTACTTTTCTGGAACGGATACAAGATGATATATATGGGTCTATACACTTTTTTTAAAAGTTCATCTAGATATTTTATGTTTTTTATCGATACATCGACTAGATGATTATATGTATCCTTGTCATTAACCCGCAACTTAGTGTTTGCGAGGCTACTTGCTCAATTGATAAAATTACGAGCATATTTTCCAGATTATTTTCTAAAGACAATTAGTCTTGATAATGTTGATGACATGTAATTTTATATGTAGTATCACAAATTCGCATTAAGCCATCAAATGATCATAAGTTCCCCCCACTACAAATGGTTTTTGGTCAAGAACCAAATATTTCTCATTTTAGATTTTTTTGTGTGCGATATATATTCTAATTGCTCCACCACAACGCACAAAGATAAGTTTTATTGGGAATATGTATCAGATTTAAATATCTTGAGCTTCTGATAGGGAATTTATTTATAACCCGATTTATTGACTATCATTTTAATGATTCAATTTATCCAACATTAAGGGGAGAAAATAAATAGTTGGGGAAAAAATAAGTTGAAATGAATTATCATTTTCTCTTTTTAATCCATGTACAACACAATGTGAACTATAAGTTCAATGGATAATTCATTTAGAAAATCAATTGTCAGATGATTTTGCTGACCCTAAAAGAGTGACTAAGTTACGTATATCAGCTATGAATGCTTCGATTAAATTTGCTGTCATAGAAAGACAAACTCTAGTTGCTAATGAGTCTAACTTACACTTAAAGCATAGTAGACAAGTAAGTTTCAAAGATAAGAGATCATCGAAAAAGAAAAGGAGCTATATTTTATAATGGTCTGATCGAGGAATCAATGATTATAAAAATCTCTAAAAGAGATTAAATGGTCTCCAACAAAGATATTGACATGACTCAGGTACCTTAATAAAGAGATCTCAATAGATTATATCATGTCTGGTAATAAGTGGAACTAAAATTAAATCGACATCGTTAATATATTTGCATGCAATATAGCATTAGAGATTTTATTTGATGATGTGATCATGAATAATTTTCAATTGGGCAATATAAACAAAGAAATGATTGACCAACATGAAAGATGCATTTTAGACGAAACTAAAATCTCTTTTGAAAAAAGAAGTATCTGGCCCTATAGTCCATACATTGAAATGTGTAAAGCTCGTGGATATAAACGAGCCTTTGTGAGAAAGAGAAATCAAAAGGAAAAATCATGAGATATAAGCTCATTTGGTTGCACAAGGATTCTCACAAAGATATGAAATTGATTATGAGGAAAATATATTCCTCAGTGGTGGATGCAACTACTTTTAGATTTTGATCAGTCTGACAATAAATAAAATTACTCGGTTTCGGCCTAATGGATGTTGTTACATCATATTTGAATGGGCCTCTTGACAGTAATATTTACATGAAACTTCCGGAAAGATTTAGATTATCATAAGCAGTTCATTCAAGTTCTCGAGAACATTATTCAATCATATTGAATATATCTTTTTATGGCTTGAAATAATTTAGGCGTATTTGGTATGATCGCCTCATTGAATACTTATTAGCATAATGCTATATGAATTATTTCTCCAAGCATTTTTATTAATAGGCCTCTGAATTTTTATTATTGTGTATGTCGATGATTTTTATATCGTTGAGACTCGTGAAGAGATCTCCTCAAATCCTTGTGCATCTATCGATATACAAAAAAATATTGAAAGAGACTTTATATGCGTAACACGTATCTATTGATCATCCTTATGGTTGTTGCTAGGTCTCTTACTGTAAACAAAGATTTTTTCACCTCACGAAAAGGGTAATGATATTCTTGGTCTAAAGCATAATATACACATTATTTGATCTGGAAGCCTCGTATCTTATCTGGTCCAAAAATATTATTTAAGTGCAACGAGATCATTACCTTTAAATAATTGTTTTTTTATGAGATTAAATAATTGTTATGCATGAGGCAAAGCCGAAATATGTGTTTGGCTAAACATATCCTAAAGATGTGTGAATGCTTTTCACAAGATAAGATGCAAGCTATCTTATAAAGAGATAATACAAAATTTATATCTCAAGTTGGATATATCAAATATGATAAAACGAAACATATTTCTTCAAGTTTCGTCCCTCATGATTTTTAAATGAATAGTATTCAATGAATCATTTCAAGCAATGATTTGGAAGATTTATCCACTAGTGCATGATCTACTTCAACATTTGAAGATTGTATTCAATATTGAATTATGAAGATTCAAAGATTTTATGTGATATTTTCATGAGGGGGAGTAAATATGCGTTGCACTCCTTTTCCCTTAACCGAGGTTTTGTCCCAATGGGTTTTCCTAGTAAGGTTTTTAATGAGGCAACATGTTATGCGTATCAAAGATGTGTGTACTCTTTTTTCCTTAATCGAAGTTTTGCCCCAATGAATCATTTCAAGCAATGATTTGGAAGATTTATCCACTAGTGCATGATCTACTTTAACATTTGAAGATTGTATTCAATATTGAATTATGAAGATTCAAAGATTTTATATGATATTTTCATGAAGGGAGTAAATACACGTTGCACTCTTTTTCCCTTAACCGAGGTTTTGTCCCAATGGGTTTTCCTAGTAAGGTTTTTAATGAGGCAACATGTTATTCGTATCAAAGATGTATGTACTCTTTTTCCTTCACTACGAATTTTTTTCCCACAGGGTTTTTATCTTAATAAGATTTTAACGAGGCACATTATCTTCATGGATATCCAAGGGGGAGTGTTATGAATATATTTATTCATGGTGGATATCCATATATTAAGTTAAAGTTTAATGGGCTTTATTATTATGGTTTAATACCCATTGGAATTAGGGTTTCCATCTTATGCTTATAAATATAAACTTTTAGGCAAAGCATTGTACACAACCTACTTTGAGAATATAATAAAAGTCTCTCTCTTTTGTCTCTCATATTGGTTCTTCTATTTTGTTCTTATTCTTTATTTTATTCACAATAATTTTAACATTAATTTTTAGTTACATAATTTTTTATGTAGTTAACCCTAAAAATAAACTATCACGTTACAAAGTTTCGGTCCCATGTTTGGCCAAAATGTACGAGACTCATGATACAAAGAAGGTGCATGGAAAACAAATTTCGTCTCTTTACCATCATTAGAGAGTAGAGAAAATAGATTCTACTTATTTATTTATTAGGATCTAATATTTAGTGACGAGTAAATTTAAACGAATAGATTGCATAACTGGTAGAAAATGATTAATCTTTAATGAAAAATATTATTAGAGCTTGATAGAAAAAATTATATTATGGGTAAATTTCACCACGTGTGTTTATGTGACAAACCATTAAAAAAATTTCATTTCATCAATTTTTCCATGTCATATTTTTTCAAGTGAATTTCACTTAAAAAAACTGTTTTTAATAAGAACTAGCAGGAGATATGAGTGAAGATTCATTTATTAAAAATATGACATAGAAAAAAAATAATGAGATTAATGATTTTTAGTGGTTGGTCCATATATCTCGGTGAAATTTGCCCATAATATAATTTCTTGTCTAAACTTACTTAGACCGGCTACTACGTAGTTAGTTTAGTCCCATCTAGTTGAGATCCTAGTCATCATTCCATCCTTGGTGTGCAGGATAATAGATACAGCTGGAACAACTGGAGTTTCTTCCAATACATGAACGCGATAGTTATAAACTATAGTAGATACCACAGCTTTCAGCTGAGCAAACGCCATGTCCTTCCCTAAACATGCCCTTGGCCCTTGGCCCTGCACCGAAACTCTGGAACTTGTATGACGGCTCGTGCTTGATCCCTCCTCGCTCGTTACTCCATCTTTCAGGCTTGAAATCCATGCAATCTTTTCCCGCACCGACTTCATCCTTCCCATTGAATACACATTAAACAAGATTTTCATGTTCGAATGAACCAGATGCCCACTAAGAAGCACATCATGTTCGATAGGTTCCTTATGATTGAAAGGAACAGGTGGATACAACCTCAATACCTCGCACAATGTTGCATGTAGATAAACCAAATCCTTCACCTCTTCAACATTGAATACCCTTCTCTTTCTGCTTTCCCCGGCTGGTATTGTTGAATGAAGCTCTTCTATGATCTTGTTTTCTACTATCGGATGCCTCGGAACAAGCCAAATGGACCAAGTAAGAGCAGAGCCGATCGAGTCCCTCCCTGCAATCATCATACTCAAAATGGTGTCTCTCAAGAACTTATCATCATGCGTGAAACCAGATGATTTCTCTTCAGTTATGTATGATGTTAAGAGATCTGCCCCGTCTTCATCGTTCATCTCGTTCAGTTCTTTGCTTTTTTGACATATATGTTTAGCTATTATATCATCCAGAACTCCCCGCGACTTTCTATACTTATGTTCTACTCCCATGTTCAACCACTTCTACAACTTAATAAAGCTCTCCAGCCTGACATGCCGATAAAATATGGCTTCCGTTGCATCATCCACTGCCTTGGAGAAAAGAACTTGTGGAGATTCGATGGATAGACATCCAGGATCATAGCCAGTAACTAGGATGCAAACAGAATCAAAAGTGAACCTTTGGAAAACATCTTCCAAATTGACGACCAACCCCTGTTTGGCAACATATTCAATGACATGAATAAGCCCCTTTTCCACCTTATCTCGAGTAGTCCTCAACAAACATTTGTAGAGCATCTGATTTTTTGATGAATCCATGAGTAACCAACCTTTGTTTCTTCCACACATCCGAGTCGGTGTTGAAAATCCCATCTCCCAAGATTTCAAATATCTTTTTGTATTCAGGTCCTTTCCCGAAGTTACTGAACTTGGAGCTCAGAATGTAGTGAATGTTGGCCGGGTCACTGGTTATCATCATACTCATCTTAGCAAACCAAGGGCCTTGAAAAACAAAAGTTCCATTGCACCTTCCGAGAGTCTGGGTACACCATTTGTGGATTCGATGAATGTTGAGGAGAAGTTCGGGCAACATCCCAACAATCGGGAAACTCTTTGGAGATGACCCATCAGTATTTCTAAAGCAGTAGAAGAGAAGCAGAAAGCAAGAAAGAGCCACGAAAACTTCGAGAATTATTAATGCCATGAAATTGAGAAGCTTTAGTTTGAAAAATAGTTTACTTCAAGTACCAATACAGGGAAAGCTTGCGATTTTCATGATCTTACATCAATTAATAAATTTAAGTAGGGAGCAGATTTATCAGTAATTGGTAGGGACATATCCATTTGCACAAGTTAAAACTCCCTAGGTAATTTTTTTTGGATAATTAAAACACCCTAGGTAATTGTACTTGTATATCTATCATTTTCTTAGTTATATAAAAACAAATTTTATTATTAATTAATTTTAAAATATATTTTTAATTTAAAATTATGTTGATGTTGATTTTTGAACGATATCAAATAAGAAGACAAAAGTGTTCATTAACAATAGATGTGTAGTTAATAATCAGTGGTTCACTTGTTGTGAGATGAGTGTAGAATTATTACAAATAACCATGGTTGATCATTGAATTTGACGATTCATTCCTGATTGATTTGAGGTCAAAAATCATTGCCGATGATAATTTTTTCCATGACCTTTAAGGTATTTATATTTTTTGGTGTTGTAGATAGAATGATGATAAAAAAGGACCGTGCTAGGTCCGGTGATAACTATTGATGCGTTGAGATGTTGTAACTTGACTATCAAACTGTGAGTTTAGTTGGATTTGATTATTGTCTCGTCCCTGCACAATGATCAAGCATAAATCAAATTGAATAACTAATTTTTAAATTAAATTATGACTAAATTAATAAATCGTATAAATAATTAATCATTAAATAATTAACTTTTATTTTATTAACAAATTTAAAAATAAAAATAAAAATTATTTTATTAACAATCAATAATAATATTTTAATGTTTTTTCGGAGATAAACTTTAAAATTATATATTACCTATATGATTTAAAAATTAAAAATATTAATCGAGTATTTAATACTCAACTTTACGAGTATCATGTAATCACGGGAAGATAATATACAACCCGAAAAGTTAAATATATGATTCCTTAATAATCAAAAGTTTGAGTACCAGAATTTATACACCCTTAAATATAAAAATGTGGGATAACATAATGGATAACAGGATGAGAAAGAAAGAGGATGTGAATTTGTTTAGAAATAAGAGATATGTCCTTAAGATCAGGGACGAAGCCAGGAAGGTTGAGGGAAGTAAAAACATAAATATTTAAAAATAGAGGATAAATTCATAAAAAAAATAATTTTTAAAAGAATTTAAATAAAAAGACAAAAATAAAAAAAAGTCTTCAGAAATAAGAACGATTATCCCACTTCACTCAGCTTCGTCCCTGCTTAAGATGTTACTTATCAGGATGCCACTCACTTGTTGATTGGACACGATTTTGTCTAACTTGATGCATTAGTTTGACAAATGATAAATAGTTTAGTTAAGGGTCAAATTAGACTGTTTTGAAAAGCGTGATTGGAAAATAATTTTGAAAAATTATTTTAAAATTTAATTTTAAATTAACTGATTTAAAATAAAATTATTTTATATTATTTTCAAAAATAATTTTAAGTAGATAAAATTTTTATTTAATTTTTTTAAAAAATGTAAAAACTAGTAATATAAACAAAAATAAATAAATAATTTTATTTAAAAATGCTAAAAAAACTAAATTTCGGATTTTAAAAAACACTTATCAAATAAAATTAAAAAAACACTTTTAATTTAACAAAATTACGTATCTATGTTATTTTTGGTCCTAAAATTATTTTTAATCTCAAAAACATTTATTTTGTTATAATTGAAATGAAAAGACCATACGAACACGAGGCTTAAAAATATGGTGTCTAATTTATAGGCAGAAACTACCAAACGCGCCATACCATTCAAAAATTTCAAGCATTTCGTTATTCATTTTATTATTTTTTTATAATCATTAATTTTATTTGAATTAATAATTTGATAATTTATTAGAACTATTATTATTAAAAAAATAACTAATTAAAATAAAATTACTTCAATCTTATTACATATTCATACATCAGTCTCAATTTCAACCATACTTAACACTGAAAAATTAAATTATAATCTTAATTTTAAATTCTAAATTTTAATTGTTAAAATCTACATCAATATTTAAACCTTAATTTTAACCTCTAACCTGAAAATCTAATTTTTTTTTACCGTTGAGCATAAATTAAATACCAAAATGAGTAAAAAGTTTCAATTTGTAATGAGATATGAATTTGTTATATAAGAGTCTATTTTTCTTTTTTACTCGGACCCTGAAAATCTCTAAAATAACTCTGATTAAAATCAATAATTTTTTTTTCTATAATTTATTTTTTAAAAATAAATAACTTTTTAGTATATAAATTAAAATCTAAATATCGTAAAGATATTCCAAAAAATCAATACAAACGAAAAACACAAAAATCTAGATGCATGTAGTGTTCCTTCGTTTTATTTTGAATAAAAAATGACTTTTTAAGGTTTTATACCTGACCTAATCTTTAAATTTATCGTTATTCTAGTGGTTAAGGCTATCAACTTCGATAATAAATTGTTTATGTTTTTAAAATAAAATTAAAAAATTTGGTTTTAATTTTCAAAGGATTTGGGGTAAATGAGATTTTTTTTAAATCAAATTGTGAATTCGAATTAAAAAATAAAATATTTTGAAGTTGAGTTTTAAGTTTTTCGGTACCAACCGATAATAACTTGTGATGATCGATGTAAAAAATAGTCACAAGATTCTTATAATAAATCATGAACCCTAATTTTTTTAGAGAAAAATATCTTGATTTCAATTATTTTAAAAAAAGTAGATGAATTTTATTTTATTTTATGTTATTAATATTCATACCGTTAGAGATACGAATCTTTCTTCACACGTAATTAAATCTCAAATATAAATATGAAATATTTTTTTACTGCTTGATCTACCTAATTTAAGTATCCAATTATAACTCAATTTTTAAATTCAAAATCATGACTTGTAACCTCTTATTTTAACCTAATTACTTAGATCAAAAGTTAAGGTTCACGCTAAGAAAACTTCTTTCCCAAGTTAGGTTTAAATAAAACAAATTTTAAATTTCTGATAATTTCTTAACTAGAAAACAAAAAAAATTAACAATTTAAGTAACGGAAGGTTCAACTCAAAATTATAATAAACGTAACATTTCTAAAAATCGTTTAAATGTCCAAAGTCCGTAATTCATTACAGAAATATTAATATCCGAAACAAAAGTTATTAATCTAAAGTCTGAAAATCATACTCAAAATATCTGAAATCGGGATCCTCCAAGTACCGAAGCCTAAGACTGATATCTGAAACAAAAAACTGTGGGGATGTAAGCTTGGGAGCCTAGTGTGTCTCTAAGGTGCGGATAAATATATTTACAATATAAAAAATATAATACAGAGCAAAATAGCATAATCTCAGAAAATAACAGAAATGATGCAATCAACATGTTACACAGAATGAATAGATATGCCAAATAATGTATATAGAGATAAACAGAAAACGGTCGAGAGAGACACACTTGTAACAGATCACTTATCGTTGATATTGACGTCTACTGGGTTCAGTCCTAGTACTAGGTCTAGCAAACGTAGAACGTGCGAGTCCTGAAGACTGGTGAATAGGAGGTCGTCTAGGATGAGGAGGTAAAAGCTCGGGATTAAAATCCACGTCACCAAATTCACGAACCAAGATCTCCACGAAAACTCCACAACACTAAGTTCTCCACGAAAACTCCACAACACTAAGTTGGTTCAAGCAAAAACAGAGGGTTTGAAAAGATATGCTCGGTTTGCAATTCTCAGGTAAGAACGAGAGATTAAGGAGTTAAAAACAAAATTTAATGGAGAAATAAATCTCCCCAATTAAATCAGAAACAGGGAAGTAGGAGAAAACGTTAACAAAGATGAAATGGGTAAATTACAGGATAAGCGCCTGAAGTTTTCAAAACCTCTCTACAAGACCTCTAAACTTCCAAAGTTTTCTATTTAGCCACAGATTTCAGTGAAGAAATTCCCAATATGTTAGGGTTTAAAATAGGGTTTCATTTAAAATTAGGGTTTCGAATTTGGGGAAAAATTGAGGTGTTACATGACTTATTAAAAAAACTATGAAACGAAAAACTATTAGACGAACTTTGTTTACCATGTCAGTCACGGTCTTCTCCAATAAGAATTTTATCTTATTTAAAAATTATCTTGCGATGAATACATTTTATTGAATGGAAACGTAATAAACAAGATTCGTCTAATAATATTTTCTATCTTTTCGACAAATTTTTAATATTTCCGTAAATCAAAATGGTAAATTATAACTATTAAATTTTATATTTTATATTACTTTTACCATCGAACTTTCTTTTACTTTAATTACAACATTGAACTTTTAATTTAATTCTAAGCTAATTGAATCACTAAATCGATGAAAACTTATATCATAGGTCAGTCTCATCACCTGTCCATGGAATCAACCAATAAAAACTGTCCACTTCGTTAATATTTCCATGTCATAATTTTTTCTCAAGCGAATCTTCACTGGCGTGGTGGGACTGACCTATAATATAGTTTCTCCTAAATCGATACCAAAACACTGGCGTGAAGAACAGTTTCCATTACTTGAGAAAAATTAAAAAAATAAAGTTATATTTAGAGAAAATTTAGGTATGAAAGTATAAGATGCTAATATATGTTAATATATTTTAAATGACATGACATCTAAGCTATCAAATATATATACATAGAATATAATTTTAATATAACATAAGATATAAAATAATTAAAAATCAAATAAAATATTAAAAATTAATTAAATCTAAAACAAAAGTATACTAAAAATTCTCAACCATAAATACAATAGAATCGAAATCTTATCTAAAAAATATGAACATAGTCTGAAAAGGAAGAATTTTATAAATATTATTATCGATAAAGGTAAGGGATTTTGATACTAATCAATTGCGTTTTTGTTATTTTAGTTTAGAATTCAGGTATTTTAGTGTTTGATCTAAATTAAAAGTAGTAAATTTGAGATTTTAGGTTTTGAATTTTAATTAAATTTAAAAAAAACTCAAAATTATAAAAAACATAGTAATAAATTTATTTAAGGTTTAATAGTCAAAATATTTTAGATTTAATTAAGTTTTAATATTTTATTTGAATTTTAATTATTTTATATTGGAATAAAATTATATTTCATATGTATGTATTTGAAAGGTTAGATATTATATCATTTAAAATATATTATCACATGTTTACTATATGTTAGTATCATTAAATTTTTAACGGTGTGATCACCATGATCGTTAAAAAATGAGATATTTGTTAAAAAGACTTAGATTAAGGGCTAAACTTATCCCAAATAAAAAAATGAAGGCCAAAATGATAAAACTATAAATATTAAGGATTAAATTTATCTTTATGCCTATTGAAAATACAACAAAACTATAAAACAATATTATTATACTATTAGGGATGGACACAGATCGGGTCGGGTCGGATTTTCGGCCCACCCGCACCCGACCCGAAAAATATACCCTCCACCTGTCATCTGACCCGACCCGGGTTTAGGGTAAAAAAATCCAACCCGACCCGACCCGATTTTTAAGCTTTAAAATCAGACCCGACCTGACCCGAATCATTAAAAAATTAAATTTTTAGAGACTAAACTGTAAAAAAATAAAATTTAGGGATCTAATTATAAAAATATTTAATTTTAGTGACCTAATTATAAAAAATAATTTTAGTGATCTAATTGTATAAAATATATATAAAAAAAGGTCATTATTGCAAATATCCCTAAAATATATATGGAAAAATTACACTATTAGTTCCGGGTCGGGTCATATTTTTTCCACCTAAAACCGAACCCGATTCGACCCAAAATCACCTTTGAAAACCCCCAACCCGATCCAAATTTTTTATAAAAAATCCGACCCGATCAAATCGGTTCTTGTCGGAACCCATCGAGTTTGGGTTCCGTGACCATCCCTGTATACTATTGAGCTTTGTTATTTGCTTCAACCCAAGCACTCCGTTGTTAACCTATAATGATCCATTAAATAAAAAATAACATTACTTTAATATAATTGTTTTAATGTCTAAGGGATAAGATAAGCCCAAATCAAGTCGTTTTGTTAGGAAAAAATATTGTATTTAAAATGACTTGAAACAAAAACATATTAGATGAATGGTTGAAAGCAAACTACTAAGATAACTTAAAGACTTGAAATAAATTTAATACAAATAATATATTAGTAAAATAACTGTTAAATTTAATTTTCTTTAGGCTTAGCTTAAAAATTAGTGCCTAAATTATATATGGGTTAATTACTGCGGAGGTCACGTTTGTTTGCCCCTAGTACAAATTTAGTCACTGATTTTGAAAATCAATCAATATGGTCACGTACGTTTTCGGGCTGTAAACTTATGGTCACGTTAAAAGTCGTGAAGTGTTAACGGAAAGATGAATTGACACAATAAAAAAAGGATAAATTACCTAAATAGTCATTAAATAATTTTCTTATTTTTATTTTATCTTTAATTTAACCATTAAAATTTAAAGTTTTATAATTTTATCATCTTCTTAAAAACACTTATTTCTTAGAAAACACTTTTCCTTCGTCTCACTTCAATTTTCTCAGTAACCAGACATTTAAGGTAATCACTGTACACATTAAAATTCTTAAAATCAGTTAACCCATTTATCAAATTGACCATGGAATCGCACTCAAATAGGCAAAAACCGTCGTTTGTGTCCCATATCGGATCGAGATCGGACTTAGGAGCAGCCTAGTCCACAAAGAAAGCATCATAGCAGCTAGCAAAATCGCAAGGAGATCGACGACGACATCTTTGGTGGAAGCACCAGAAAAGGGGAAAAGCCCGAGATGATCAGCAACCTCTTTGGCAGCCCCGACTAGTAGTGACCCAAATAGAATTGTTACGGAGAAAAAAAAGGGTAGTGGGATAAGGAAGCCAAAACGGAAAATAAGGTTAGAAAGAAGCAGAAGAGGAAATGGTATAGTTTGTCAGGTGCTAACCATGGATCTTTGTCGTCCCCGTCGTTCATGTCACCGAATTTTCTAAGAAAAGATTTCATATTACTGGATTTTGATACATAGCAGCGGTTCAAATGTTTTTTCATTTATGTCGCATTTTTTCATTTCATCTCTTCCATGGCGCCATTTCAGACACTTTCCCTCTTATAATCCCAATCTCTCTTTAATACATTCTGAAATTCCCTCCACAATACTTTTTCTCTATTCTTCTTCCATCTCCATCTTGCTTTGCATTTCACTTCCAAGGGGAAAAAATGGCGAAGCAAAGCAGACCTAAGAAATAAGAGAATCTAGGAAAATGGAAAATCACGCCGGTTCAAGTCGCATTCATCGTCGATCGCTACCTTTCCAATAATAACTACTCCGATACTCGTTCCACTTTCAGAAACGAAGCTTCTTCTCTCATATCCAAATCATTATACATTATACATAAATTTGTATAGAAAAGGTAAGCAAAATTTGTAAAATGTAGATGTGTAGCGACCCTTTTAAAATTTTTTTGAAATTTTTTATTTTGAAAAAGTAAAAATTGAGGATTTAGATTTAGGGTTTGAAAACACCTAATAAAAAGAATTGGAAAATTTCGGGAAAATATTTAAAAAGGAATTTGGGGATTTTAAATTGAAAAGGAGAAATTTGAAAATTAGGGTCGAAATAAAAAAGAATTTTGAAATTAGGGTTTTTAAAAAAGGTTAGGAGTCGCCAACGGCTACTTTGGTAGGCCGGACACCATAAAAATTAGAGATTCGAAAAATACGGGTCCGAGAGTCGGTTACGGTTTAAAAAACGGGTTTAAGGTTTAAAAGCCGCCCAAAATTGCCACCTTTAAAATAACCACTTAATTAATTTTGGAAATTTGTTTTAAAGTGACATTTAAATTAGGATTTGTTTAGGAATTCGGATTCAATTTTATTTTTACCGTGTCTTTATTCGAAGACAATGCATACACCTCGACCACTACGTTGGAACACAGACCTGTTACGACTGAATAAAGACGTAATTAATTAAATCTCATTAATTAAAGTTGGATGTGATTTCGAGCAAAAATAAAAAAAAAGTTACAAGATATACAACATAGAAATAAAGACAAAGCATAATAAAAGGTACATGACAAAGTAGAGAAACAAAGTAAAATAAAACAAATAAACATGCATGACCAAAAATAAAGATAAGGCATGATAAAGTAAAAACATAACTAAAATATATACACATATATACAAAATGACATAAAATAATATGAAGAAGCATAAATTAAAATGCATGAAAAAAATAAATAAATACTAATAAATAAAAACTATTTTGATTCTGGAAAGGACTAAAATAAAACAAAAATAAATAAAAGGGCAAAAATAAAAGAAAAACAATTTTTCTTATTTAAAATAGTGATCGGATTGTAAATCATTTCAAACCACCAGGGACTACGAGTGTGATTTAACCAAAGGGAAGATTTTAAAATCAAACCTCTAGACACGGAGGGACCCCTTAAGAATTAAACCAAATTTTAAAAAAGCTTATAACAGAATCGATGGCTAAATTGAAAGACGAAACAAAAAAGCAAGGACTTAGGGTGTTATTTCAGCGGCACAGGAGATTTAATAAGTTAAATAACCCATTTTTATTTTAATAGCTACTATAAAACATAATCTAAAATTAAAAAGCATCTCTTTTCTTATTATTCCATCCGAAAAGGAAAGAAAAAAACCTTTTTCTCTGTTTTGTTCTTCCCCTAAACAAGAACATGAAGAACAATCTTCATGTTCTTCAAAGAAAACCCAGTCGCCGCCATCATTTGAAAATAGCCCCTTTCTCTTATTTCGAAATCCAAAATAAAGAAAACAAAAATATTTGAAAAACTTTAGAAAAACAAATAACAATTCCTCCTTTTTTGAATCTGGAGAGCAAAGAAAAAGGGAAGAAAAAAAACGTCTCCTTCCTCATATGGCTCACCCTTAGACGCACGGATGCCGTGGGGTTATTGTCGGAGAAGACACGAAGGAAAAGAGACTCGACCGATCCTCTAAAATTAAGGTAAAAAGGCGGAACCCTCTTTATTTTGTTTCGAAAGCATGCAATCAAACGAGGATACCTCAAATTGTTCTTTGCTTTTTGTATTGATAATCGGTGAGGGAGCCTTACATTGGTTGTTTCGGTGTTCTTTTATAACCGAAAATGATTACATAAAAAAAAGAAAACCGATTCAATTTTCTCATTGGTTGCCTATGGAATTTTGGACGTATAGGTGTTGATATCTCTGATTTTGTTGGACGAGTGGTGTCTGATATGTTTGTTGGTCTCTGATTATGCTCTGAACTTGTTTGTGAATCGGTTATAAACCTCTAAAATTTCTTTGTTTTGGGCTGATTTTGATATGAAACTGACGTCCCATTTGTTTGCATATGAACGTGGCGGTCGGAATCGATGAGGGGACCATCACTGGAGGAGTAGTCGGTCGACGATCGGAAGGCGAAGAATCGATAAGGCAACTGAAATGTCAGACGCGTGCCACGCACGCGCGCATTGAGATCCAAAGCGCTAGCACATGGCACGTGGAGGAGACCATCGGGCTTTCTTCTTTCGATCGTGGCCGTTGGACTAGATCTTGATACAACGGCCAGGTATGGGCTGCGCAGGATTATAAGGGAGAGTTAGGGTTTTCTCATATTTGTAACTGGGTTTGGGTACTCAGTTGGGCTTAAAAAGTGGGTTGTTGTAATAATTAAATTGTGGACTTTGTAATATATTTAATTGGTTATGGGCTCTGTGTATGGATGAATATTATTGGGTCTTATAATTATAATTGGATTCAGAAAAATGTAAAATGGACTTTTAGTTAAATACAAAGGCTTGATTCATTTTAAGTTTGGGTTTATTATATGAGTTTATTTAATAGTCTTATATATATAATAATATAATAATATTAAATAAGAATAAAACCGAATATAATAATAAATATAAATAAATTACCGAAAGAAAAAAGAATAAATAGATAATAAGTACGAACTTGAAACAAAAAAGGGGGAATAAAAAGAAAATAAATACGCATATATACATAGAAGAAACAAGAATAGATAAATATATATATGTTCGAAAACAGTAAATGAAAACATGAGGAAATAATAATGTGTAATATTTTTTGAAAATTTTTTTAGAGTGTAAGAAATAATTAAAATACATGTATATATATTCGAACAACTATAAATATTAGCATATTAACAAAATTAATAGTAATAATTTTTTATTTTTCCATAAGTTAAAGTAATACATTCATAACATTACTTTATATTTTTATTTAACACTTACCAACCCATTATTCAAATTGAATAATAAAACAAATAAAACTCGGGTTTAAACCTCGGATAAAATTAGTGATTACAGCTGCCCCTCTTTGCTCATCGTTGTAAACAATGATGAAGCAAAGACAAAAAATACTAATTTTATCTAACTTCCCTGTTTCTAGACCCCGATTTGAAATCCTCTTTCATCGTAAGCCTGATTTCCCTTCTGTTCCTTGATCCCCTGGTTAGCTCGCCTCGAATAAATATTTCGACTTGAGGCCACATGCACACATTAAAAAAGAAATTTCAGAAGCAAGTTTTGGATTCCCCATTTTGATATTTCGAGCACTTGAGGATTCTGAGCTACAAGTCCCTCCTATATGAAACTTGAAGCTCTGAACTGTTGAAAATATTGATCCTTCCTATATAAAACCAATCCCTAAAAGCTTCGAGTTTTTCCGATATCAAACTCTTCGCCAAGTTTTTGATTGAGTCTCTCCTGTATGAAACCCTGAATCTTAAACTCTAAAAATTATGATACATCGAGTTCCTTCTATATAAAACCCTTTGCTGAAATCTTCGATCGAGTCTCTCTTATATGAAACCCTAAATCTAATACTATTTTGGTATTGATTCCTTCTCCATAGAATTAGTATCTTTGAGATGTTTTGAGTCTTTTCTATATAAAACTCTTGACCAAAAGTCTTTGATTGAGTCTCTCCTATATGAAACCCTAAATTCTGAAATGTCATTGTGATGCATTGAGTCCCTCTTATATGAAACCATTTGTAAAAAGTCTTCGACCAAGTCTTCGACCAAGTCTCTCCTATATGAAATCCTATTGATCCCTCATATATAAAATCAAAATCTTTGATAAGGCGTGAGTCTTTTCTATATAAAACTTCTTGCTGAAATCTTGAATCGAGTCTCTCCTATATGAAACCCTAAATTTTGAAACGTTGAAGATGTTGATCCCTTCTCTATAGAATCCGCCTTGCAAAACTGAGTCCCTTCTATATGAAACCTGGTCTCTGAAAGTTGTGAGTTGTAAGTTCCTTATCTATGAAACCTTCCCTTGAACCGAAAGCGTTGATCCCTTCTCTTTAGAATCAACGACTTTGAAAAGATGGGTCCCTTTTATATAAAAACGACTTCTAAAAACTGTGAGTTATAAGTTCCTTCTCTATGAAACCTTAACTTGAATACTGAAAGCATTGATCCCTTCTCTGTAGAATCATCCACCGTAAAGAGCTGAGTCCATTCTATATAAAACGTACCCTCTAAATCTGTGAGCTGGAAGTCCCTTCTATATAAAAATATCAGTCAGATATTGAAGATGCTGATCCCTTCTCTGTAGAATCATCCACCTTAAAGAGCTGAGTCCTTTCTATAGAACTCGGCTTCATAAAACTAAAAATATTGATCCCTTCTCTTTAGAATCATTCATCTTGAAAATCTAAGTCCCTTTTATATGAAACTTGGCTTGTGAAAACTGAAAATATCGACCCCTTGTCTATAGAATCATCCATCTTGAAAAGCTGAGTCTCTTCTATATGAAACTTGACTTCTGAAAACTGAAAATATTGATCCCTTCTCTATAGAATCATCCACCTTAAAGAGCTGAGTCCCTTCTATATAAAACTCAGCCTCTAAATCTGTGAGCTAGAAGTCCCTTCTATATGAAACTCTCACTCAGATATTGAAGATGTTGATCCCTTCTCTGTAGAATCATCCACCTTAAAGAGCTGAGTCCTTTATATAGAACTTAGCTTCAGAAAATTGAAAATATTGATCCATTCTCTTTAGAATCATTCATCTTGAAAAGCTAAGTCCCTTCTATATGAAACTTGGCTTGTGAAAACTAAAAATATTGATACCTTCTCTATAGAATCATCCATCTTGAAAAGCTGAGTCCCTTCTATATGAAACTTGTCTTCTGAAAACTGAAAATGTTGATCCCTTCTCTTTAGAATCATTCATCTTGAAAAGCTAAGTCTCTTCTATATAAAGCTCGACCTCTGAAGCTGTGAGTTACTAGTCCATTCTCTATGAAACCTTCACTTGGATACTGAAGATTTCGATTCCTTCTTTATAGAATCATCCACCTTGAAGCTTTTTCTCTTTGTCAAGGTATATATTCACAATTTTCTTTTTTCTCTGAATACCTGTCAAAATAGGTAGGAATGTATGTATTCATATGTTAGTACGCCCTCTAATCCTAGGATGCTTAACTATAAATAATGCATGAATGAATGCATATGTCAACATCCCCCTAATCTTAGGGATGTCTAACTAAATGATGAAATATTTTTATTTTAAGTGTTTGAGGATGAACCCACAAAAAGATCACCCTTGGATACTTCGGGCTTTCAACTCGCTGACTTTTCTTCTGGATAAGAGATCGTCGGCTTGTTCTGTTCAACAATGAGGTCCACTAGATTCGAGACCAAGGTTAGAAAGTTGTATTTGTTTACTCTTGAAGCGAGGGTAAACCCTTGCCCCCAAATATATGAACATCTAGTAGAACTCCTGAAATGTTGCATTGCGTGCAAAAACTCGCAGTTGATCATGCCCCAAACGTTGGTGGGTTTTATCTTCTCAAAATGGATTTGGCTTAGTCGAAGTCTCTCTTCCAAAAATTTTCGTCATGGATTAAACTTGGTCCACTCTAACTCTGAGGGAACTCTTACCCCTATGCTGAAAGGCTATCTCCTTGCCCCAACAAAATTTTGCCCTAAAAATTTTCTTTTCCATATTTGATTCAAGAGCTAGACCTCTATAAGCTCGAACAATCTTCTCAAAAAGGGAAGATGCCTTGTTTTACGGGAAACCTTGCATCATATAATGTTGCCACTCATGGGCTTGATAAAAAATGGTTAAATACATCAATGTCCTTGCATTTTGTCAAAAATGATTTTTTGAAATTTTTGAATAAATATTTCAAAAATTAGCGTTTTCATTAATAACGCTTTTATGAATAAATGTTCAAAAATTGGGAACCGATAGTAAAAACAACAGGAACAAAATCCTTGGGTATTCAATGTTAGAGTGTATTAGACTCGACACTTAATGGTTAATGTTTTGCCTTGAAATGTCGTGGCGATGTTTGAAGTGTCAGAATTCTATTCAAAATGCTTAGTTCATCCTCATGATTACCATACTCGCTTGATCCATTTGAAAACTACTCCTTCTAGTTCTCAAATTTGTTTTCTCTTGTAACTCGATTCGAGAATTCTAAGGGTAAGCACGTGCTTTTGTTTGCACTTGATCATTTGATGTGTTAGAGTGTCAGTGTCTTCAAAGAGTCATCACTGACGTTAGGGTATCTAACTGGTGGAATTCTAGTTCCTTATTAGACTCATTCTTCCCCACAGCTCTATCAGAATGCTCCGAGACTTATTGCTCGTTCAGTGAAGGTTTTAACACTTTCACCTCTTTTTTCTTTTTCTTTTTCTTTTTCTTTTCTTTCTTTCTTTCTTTCTTTTTCTTCTTCTTATTTTTTCTTTTCCTTTTTTAATGCTTTTTAATGTTTTTTACCTCTTGGAATTCTCAAAACTGAGTAGGTTCACTTTCTACGGGACCTTCTTATCATCGAACATTATCGAAGGAGTAGTAGTCTTGTTTTTCAAGCTTTCCGATCGAAGTGGATTGAAGACAGAATTATACTTCATCGTGATCATAACATTTAATTAATTAATTCTTTTTTTTATGTGTCTGAATCGGAGACACGATAAGCATTAAATATCCAAGAATGTAAGAAAAGGTATAAAAAAGTGCACCTCTTCATTGAGTTAAAACAGGGAAACATAATAAACGCCCTTTTTACAGAAAGTCAATTGCTACTTTCGGGCCAAAAGATAGCAAAATTGATTGAAAGAAAAAGCTAAAAAAGCAAAGGCAAAGATGCAAACATCATTTATAGAAAGCTAAGTGAGATGCATGAATTTTTGGCAGACGGGGATCAACGTGAGCTCCAACCCTCAAGCCTTGTCATGATTCGGAAGGGGATTGTTCTTCACATCCGGGAAGTCTAGCTTGACGACCCCGACGTTCAACAAGTTTTGCACCATCTTCTTAAAAGGGATGCAATTCTCGATGTATGCCCCGACACTCCGGTGTGCTACTCGCAGTGGGCATCGACATTGTACCATGCCTGGTAAGGCGGACTGTAAGGAGTCACATAGTAGGGTCGTACTAGATTCGCCTTGTGCAACTGAGCATACATCTCCTTGTATGACACCGATAAAGGAGTAAAGGTCAACTTTTCATTTTCCTTCTTAGGAGGCTTAGTTTCTCTCTTATTCGAGCCTTGAGTCGTCCCGATATTGGTCTGAGATGAGGAAATTGTAAAATTCTTGGGGTTCTGATAAGGGGCGGCATAGTTGACTTCATGGTCCTTCTTCGGGTACTTTGACATACTTTCCCCGGTCTCGAGCTTGCCACTTTTAAAAGCAACCTCGATGGATTCTACTGTGTTCACAAATTCAGCGAATCCTAAAGATATATTATTGATCATCTTTTCATAAAGTGGGACATGAAGTGAGTCCACAAATAGACGGGTAATTTCTCCTTCCAGAATAGGAGGCTGAACCTGATCTGCTATGTCTCTCCACCTTTGGGGCGTACTGCTGGATGGTCTCGTCTTGCCCCTGAGTCAAGCTCTGAAGCATGGTTCTGTTTGGGACCATTTCCTTCACATGCTTGTATTGTTCGGTGAAAAACTTTGACAGGTCTTTCCATGATTTGACATTGGCCCTATTGAGCTGGGCATACCAACGGGCAGCTGCCCCGGTCAGGCTATCTTAAAAATAGTGGATAAGGAGCTTCTCATTTCTCAAATGTTCCTCTATCTTGCGGCAATACATCGTTAGGTGAGTTAAGGGGCAAGTGGTCCTATCATATTTCTCGAAGTCCGGCACCTTGAACTTAGGTGGAATCACTAGATCAGACACTAGGCTTAACTCATAGGCATCGATCCCGAAGTTTTCGGTCGCTTGTAAGAGATTAACCTTCTCTTCGACCTGAAGGCGTTGCTCCTCAAATTTCTTTTTAAATTTTTTCCTTAATCTCGACTCGACCTCGTTCATTAAGTCCAAATTTGGGACCTCGATGTTGACTTCATTCTCGAAGCCATGCCCCACATCAACTGGGTGGCTAGCGGATGCCCCAACAATGTGAATGCCTTTCAGAACTGATGCTTTGGGTTGAAACCTAGTGTGAGAAGTGTTGCCACCTAGGTCTTCCATGTTGGAATGCTCGTCAGAAACCTTAGCCTTTCCGTGATCGGGCTTTCCAAACAACTCAGTGAGTTTGGTGATGATATCGTTTTGAGACTTCTCAATCCTCGCCTCAATGTTGGTTAAACGGTCTTCGATTTCCTTTTGTGACTTCTCAATGTTGGCTAGTCTATCATCCATGATCTTTGACTGTAAACGAGTGTTGTAAGAGTACGAAATGGTTGCGGCTTGAAAAACTGCCACGACGCATACCAAAATTAATCCCCTTGTCTTATTGATGAATGCAAAAATGTATGCTATGAATGCATGAGATGCAAAAATGAATGTGAGTGAAAGTGTCGATCATGGTAGTGATCGCCCTTTGAACAACTTCCACCAATTGAAAGATTTTATTTTTTCCTTTCTTTTTCATTTTCTCCATTGTTTTTCTCTCTCTTTTTCTCTTTTCTTCTTTTTTTTTATTTCATTGCTTTCTCTCTCCTTTTTTTCTCTCATTTTTTTTCTTTTTACTCACTTGTCTTTCTATTTTTTGTTTTAACTCTCTAACTGTGGTGAAAGCCTCTAATTGGACAAACCACTTAGAACGACACCTTCATGAAATATTGGTGCAAAAATAATGAAGCATCAAATGCAAGCAAAAAGAATACAAGACAGGACAACCCTATTTACCTCATCTAAAAGAACCTAGGTTAACCGCATGGCTCTAATCAGGTAGGTTTTCTAGTTCTCTAAATGCAGTTTTGGTTCTACGAGGTACCCAAATTATCCTCGCTGTCCTCTTCTAATAGTAGTAAGGGCTCCGATCGTCACCCATTATAGGCTCATCTCGATCGAGTTCAATATAGGGAGACCCTTTCGCTATGCCCATATGGAAGAACAATATCCCCACGAAAGCATAGTGTAGTCGAGCCCCGAAGGTACTTTACTAGGCTCATACGAAGGAACAATATACTCACGAAAGCACTAGCGTTTTTCCCCCACTTAGAGAGACGGGTTTGAATGATATAACCTCGAACTAATAAACAAATGATAATTTAATTACTATTTTAATTCACAACTTCCAAAATTAATTAAGCGGTTTTTGAAAACAAGGCTTGACTCGTTAGTTAAGAAAAACGTCCCAGCGGAGTCGCCAACTGTATCGATCCTTTTAATTTTTTTTTGAAATTTTATATTTTGAAAAAGTAAAAATTGGGGATTTAGATTTAGGGTTTGAAAACACCTAATAAAAAGAATTGAAAAATTTCGGGAAAATAGTTTAAAAAGGAATTTGAGGATTTTAAATTAAAAAGGAGAAATTTAGAACATGTTATCGTGAAAGTACAATTCTTAGGGAGAAAGGGTTTTCTCTACAAATCGGCTCTCCCTAAACAATGTGGTCGGCTAGATTATTTATAGTCTAAACCTAGGGCAAACCTTTCCTAAATAGACTTCAACTTGGAGTAGGGAACAAGTCTTCTTCAAGGATTATGATGCTTCCAAGTTTGCCGCCTTCTAGAAAAGGTTTCCCGCTTGGTCTTTGAATTAGGCTTTGAGCATGCTAGCCTGGTTCAATTGATGCGTTGTGTCTTCCAGAATATTTTCTATATTTTCATCTTTCGATGCACCTCCATTGTTGGTGCTGCCACACTAGATTCTGCCTCGGCCGGTCTTCTGCCTCGGCCTCAACATAGCGTTTCTGCCGCTTCGACTCTGGATATTCCTTCATGTACAAAAATTATAATAATATATGCATTCTCGATAAATATTAACTTTATATTTGGTGATAACGGAATATTCAATATTTGAGCAAAGAGTATATGATTCGGTTCAAGTGGGTGTATAATAGGTGCATAAAATACCATAAGAAGGGTAGAAAATTACTGCCTTTTAGGCACTCATCAGTCGCCACCGGCCACTTTGGTAGGCCGGACACCGTAAAAACCAAAGATTCAAAAAAGATGGGTTCGAGAGTCGGTTACGATTTAAAAACGGGTTTAGGGTTTAAAAACCTCCCAAAATTGGCACCTTTAAAATAACTGCTTAATTAATTTTGGAAATTTATTTTAAAGTGACATTTAAATTAGGATTTGTTTAGGGATTCGAATTCAATTTTATTTTTACCGTGTATTTATTCGAAGGCAACACATACACCGTGACTAATATGTTGGAACACGGGCCCATTACAACCAAATAAAGACGTAATTAATTAAAGCTCATTAATTAAAGTTGGATGTGAGTTCGAGCAAAAATAAAAAAAGTTACAAGATATACAACATGGAAATAAAGACAAAGCATAATAAAAGGTACATGACAAAGTATAGAAGCAAAGTAAAATAAAACAAATAAACATGTATGACCAAAAATAAAGATAAGACATGATAAAGTAAAAACATAACTAAAATATATACACATATATACAAAATGACATAAAATAATATGAAGAAGCATAAATTAAAATGCATGATAAAAATAAATAAATAAATACTAATAAATAAAAACTATTTTGATTCTAGAAAGGACTAAAATAAAACTAAAATAAATAAAAGGGCAAAAATAAAAGAAAAAAAACTTTTCTTATTTAAAATAGTGACTGGATTGTAAATCATTTCAAACCACCAGGGACTATGGGTGTGATTTAACCAAGGGGAAGGTTTTAAAATCAAACCTCCAGACACGGAGAGACCCCTTAAGAATTATACCAAATTTTATAAAAGCTTATAACAGAATCGATGGCTAAATTGAAAGACGAAACAAAAAAGCAAGGACTTAATGTGTTATTTCAGCGGCACAGAGGGATTTAATGAGTTAAATAACTCATTTTTATTTTATCAGCTACTATAAAACATAATCTAAAATTAAAAAGTTTCTCTTTTCTCATTATTCCATCCGAAAAGGAAAGAAAAAAAAATCTTTTTCTCTGTTTTGTTCTTCCCCAAAACAAGAACATGAAGAACAATCTTCATGTTCTTCAAAGAAAACCCAGTCCCCGCCATCGTTTTCCAGAAACCACCATACTGGCCACCGTGAGCGGTGGCCGACGAGTTTAAAAACTACCCCTTTTTCTTATTTTGAAATCCAAAATAAAGAAAACAAAAACCTTTGAAAAACTTTAGAAAAACAAATAACAATCCCTCCTTTTTCGAATTTGGAGAGCGAAGAAAAAGGAAAGAAAAAAAACGTCTCCTTCCTCATATGGCTCACCCTCAGATGCACGGATGTCGTGGGGTTATTGCCGGAGAAGACACGGAGGAAAAGAGACTCAACCGGTCTTCTAAAACCAAGATAAAAAGGCGGAACCCTCTTTATTTTGTTTCGAAAGCATGCAATCAAACGAGAATACCTCAAATTGTTCTCTGCTTTTTGTATTGATAATCGGTGAGGGAGCCTTACATTGGTTGTTTTGGTTTTCTTTTATAACCGAAAATGATTACATAAAAAAGAAAACCGATTCAATTTTCTCATTGGTTGCCTATGGAATTTTGGACGTATAGGTGCTGATATCTCTGATTTTGTTGGCCGAGTGGTGTTTGATATGTTTGTTGGTCTCTGATTGTGCTCTGAACTTGTTGGTGAATCGGTTGTAAACCTCTAAAATTACTGTGTTTTGGGCTGATTTTGATATGAAACTGACATCCCATTTGTTTGCATGTGAACGTGGCGGTCGGAATCGATGAGGGGACCATCACCGGAGGAGTAGTCAACCGACGATCGGAAGGCGAAGAATTGATAAGGAAACAAAAACGTCAGACTCGTGCCACGCACGCGCACGTTGAGATCCGAAGCGCCAGCGCGTGGCGCGTGTAGGAGACCATCGGGCTTTCTTCTTTCGATCCTGGCCGTTGGATTAGATCTTGATCTAACGGCCAGGGGATCCAACGGTCAGGGATGGGCTGCGCGGGATAATAAGGAAGAGTTAGGGTTTTCTCATATTTGTAACCGGGTTTGGGTACTCAGTTGGGCTCAAAAAGTGGGCTAGTGTAATAATTAAAGTGTGGGCTTTATAATATATTTAATTGGTTATGGGCTCTGTGTATGGATGAATATTATTGGGTCTTATAATTATAATTGGATTCAGAAAAATGTAAAATGGACTTTTAATTAAATACAAAGGCTTGATTCATTTTAAGTTTGGGTTTATTATATGAGTTTATTTAATAGTCTTATATATATATATAATAATATTGAATAAGAATAAAACCAAATATAATAATAAATATAAATAAATTACCGAAAGAAAAAAGAATAAATAAATAATAAGTACGAACTTGAAAAAAATGGGGAATAAAAAAATAAATACGCATATATACATAGAAAAAACAAGAATAGATAAATATATATATGTTCGAAAACAGTAAATGAATACATGAGGAAATAATAATGTGTAATATTTTTTGAATTTTTTTTAGAGTGTAAGAAATAATTAAAATACATGTATATATTCAAACGACTATAAATATTAGCATATTAACTAATTTAATAGTAATAATTTTTGATTTTTCCATAAGTTAAAGTAATACATTCATAACATTACTTTATATTTTTATTTAACACTTACCAGCCCATTATTCGAATTGAATAATAAATCAAATAAAACTCGAGTTTAAACCCCGGATAAAATTAGTGATTACAAGATGTTTTCAACATCATAAGAACTTTTAGAGAAATAATTGTTTTTTAAGAAGATGGTAAAATTAAAAAATTTTAAATTTTAATGGTTAAATTAAAGATAAAATAAAAATAAGATAATTATTTAGTGACTATTTAGGTAATTTACCATTTTTACTGTGCCAAATCATCTTTTCATTAACACTTCACGGCTTTTAACATCAGAGTGACAATAAGTTTACTATCCGAAAACGTACGTGACTATACTGGTTGATTTTCAAAATCAGTGACTAGATTTGTACTGCGAGAAAACAAACGCGACCTCCGCAGTAATTAAGCCATTATATATATTTGAAAATAGATGTCTAATATTTTCTTTTGCTGAAATAGGTGCCTATAGTTTTATTTCGTTAGCGTTTTAAAGTAACAACATTAACAAAATTCGTTTAATAGGTGCCTAAACTATACACTTTTTCTGAGATAAGTTTCTTTTTTACTGAAATAAATGCCTAAAATTTTATTTTGTTAATCTTTTAAGGGAACACTATTAAACAATTTATCACTCAATAATAGATTAACACTTTTTTATTTTAAAAATAAAATAAATTAATTTTAAAAGTATTCTAAAATTTTTAAAATCCATTAAATAATTCTAAAGTATTTAAAAATCTTGAATCTTAAACCAAAGAAGTTGATGCCACTATCGTAGTTGATAGAATTGTTAGACCAAAAATTAGTGTCTAATATTTTTTTAGCTAAAATAAGTGACTAAAATATCATTTCGTTAGTGTCTTATGATAACATTGTTAAAAAGTCATCAACCAATTAAAACTTAACATGTGTTAATTTTATTTTTTTATAAATAAACCATAAAAATTAGTATTGAAAAAAATATAAAAATCTTAATTTTTCTTAAAAAATCTCAAATCCTTAAAACTCTAAACCAAAAAATCTCAAAATTCGTTGATAGTCTCGTTGAATCTCGTCATTGCCTAAGACCATCACTTGTTTTCCGCAACCACCCTTCATTGATAACTGGTGAAAGCCATTACAAATAGATATTGAACGACTAAAACCTTTCGCGTTCATTGTTCGATGAAGGGTAGTTGAAGAAAATCGATGGTGTCCTAAGACGATGAGATCTAACATATCAACGACGTAAAATCAATTTTGATTTTAATGTTTTTGTTTTTTAAATATTTTGGAACTATTTTAATTTGTTAAAAATATTTCTAAAATTAATTTATTTTATTTTTAAAATAAAAAATAAAAAATAAAAGCCACATGTCAATCTATTATCGGTGATAAATTTTTTAATAGTATTATCTTAAAACACTAAGAAAAGATAGCTTTGGTACCTATTTTAGAAAAAAATATATTAAACACATATCTTAGAAAAATCTATAGTTGGGACACTTATTTATGGGTTAAATAAAACTTGTTAACCGTATTACCTTAAAAAGCTGACGAAATAAAACTTTAGGCACTTATTTCAGGCAAAAAAAATATATTACATACCTATTTCAGAAAGAAAAAAAATATAATTTAAGCACATATTTCTGAGTTAAGTATTTTATTTATCTCGGGATATAATTTTAAGAATCATAATATAATTTTTTAATTATATTAACTTTATAAATATATTACATTTAATTTATATTGCAAAACTAAAATACTATTTATAATATATATCACTAAACTCTAAATCACAAATTCAAAATCTAAAATCCTAACTTCTAAACTATCGATCATAAACTCAAAACTCCAATTCCCTAACCATATATATATAATTAAATCTTAAACCATAAATTTCAAACCCTAATCCATCAAATTAAAATATTATTTATAATGTTTAAAATACACTGTTCATCATTCAATAATATTCTCACTTCAATTTTTGTTACTCAACTTTTATAAATTTTTTATTTAATAACTGAAGTTTATATATTAAACATTTTAATAATTTATGAATATTTTATTATTAATTTTAATTTTTTAATATTATTAAATATATATAATTTAAAATAAATTCTAAAATTTTTTAAATTAATATTTTATCATTATTAAAATTTAAAAATACTTAAAATAATATGTGAATCATGATGAAAGATGAATTACAATATGAATTCTTTGTTAAAGAACTAATAGTGATTACAGTAGTACCTTCTAAAATATAATTTCCATTATTTGACATTGATCACTCAATCTCTCAACTAATATCGCTGGTGTTTGAACCCGTGACCTTTAGGAACATCAACCGTTCCTTTAACCACTTGGGTTAGAGGGCTCATGCACATTATAATATGAATTAATATGATATATTTAATATAATATTTATAATTCTATAGTATAATTTAAATTTTTAAGTATAATAAAAATATAATATTTATAATTCAATAGTATATGTAATAACCCAATACCCAATACAATAAACCCATAACCCATTTGACCTAACCCAATATACAAGACCCATATGCAACAGCCCACAACTATTAACCCTTATGCTAAACAAACCAAACCCTAACCAGCATCTGCCTTGCCACCGCCTCCAGTTTCCAGTCCCTGCGGGTGGCCGCCACGTGCGGCTGTTCGAATCGCGCGTGGTGGTCACGCGCTCACGCCTTTGGTCCTCCTCGTCGGCACCCATGCTACAGCACTACCCTGCTCCACTGCCCAAAACCTGCAAAAAAGAAGATTAGATTAGAATATAATTAATTTTATAATGTGTATTTCAGGTATAAATACCCTAATCAAAATCTTGTAAAGGGTGGACGAAATTTGAACGGAAAATAGAGAGCATTCGAATCAATCTTAGAAAAAAACCAACATTCAAAACAAACAAAGAGAAAAGAAAAATCAAAGAGCAAATACCACAACCAAATCGAAAAAAAAGTAAGAAAAAAGGTTCAAACTCATCTTATTTTGTAGATCTACGTCCGTACGATCATCGTCTTAAAAATCTATTACCGGATTTGAGCTCCCCACACCGAGACGCTTCAGAAAAATGTAAACTTTTTGGTTTCCGACCACCGGCGTGATGGCCGGCCACCAGAGAGTACACAGGGAGACAAAGCCTCTATATTTATCTTTTCTTTGAGAAGAGAACAAATGAAGTAAAAAACAAAAAAAGGGTTATATTAGAATCAAAATAGCATCGTTTTGGTACCGATCCTAATGGCCCAAAACGGTGCCGTTTTAAGCCTCCAAACCTGATACTGACCCGCTTACCTAACCCAGACCCGTCGATAACCCGAGAAAATGGAAGAATTATGCACCCGATCCTTGTAGTTCCAAAGTGTTCGCATTTCTACCCCACAGTTTGCACCCTTTTTTATTTTAGTCACTGATTTTCTTAATTTTACCTTATAACTTTATTTTTTTTAATACCAGTCCCTAATTTTGAGATTTTAACCCTAATAGTTTATGTTTTTGTAGGTTTGACCCCCGTAATTTTTTCAAAAATTATTATTATCTCATTTTATTATTATTTTTATTAAATATTTTCCTAACCATTTTTTATCGCAGATTTAAATAGCGAGTTTATATTTTCGATCATATAAAATATCGTGTAACCGATAGGTGCCAGTGTTAGGCGTTATGGGGGTGCTCACCCTTTCCCACACGTAACAGACTCCCGAATCCATTCTAGTTTACAGATCTATTATTCGGTGTTCCAATCGCACCGTAAAAATGATTGGTGGTGATTCCCTAGACCAAAACCGGTGATTATAGCTGGCGACTTCGTTGGGGACATTTTTGAGAGTCGAGCCTAAAATCGGTTATATTTTATTTAATGATCAAAATTTAAATTTGGTTTATTTTAATTTTGTGATCCTTTATTTTATTTATTTTAAAATATTTACTAACGTGTTTAAAATTTTTTAGGCCTATCCATTTCATGAGCTCTAAGCCCGGGCTCCGTCAATTTAAGTGGGAGCATGAAACCACTCATTCGTGAGTTTTTGCCTCCGTGTAGGATGGAGAATTGCTTTCGGGATATTTTTCCTCTATCTTCGTGAAACCTACGTCTCCGCATAGACTTAGAGAAATGTATCCCCCTGAATCGTGCTTATTATCCTTAGTAGGGTAATAAGTATTATTCGGGTACCTCCTAGAACCGAACCACATATTGTGAGACCTAGAAGCCTACCCCTTAGAGCCATCAAGCCGAAACTCTGCCCGTTTAGCAGTAACCCTTTAGGATTTGTTGCCTTTATTTACAGCTTTATTATTTATTATTGTTATATTTGTAATTTAATTTATTTATTTACTTTAATGTGAATTAACTTTGTTTCTTTTTGAAGGCATTATAACATTTCATAATCATCCATTTTGCATCAATTACCACGGTCATGTTTTAATTTTTTGCATTTCACGAGCAAAAAAGTGTTGATTCATGATTGGTTCTTAATTTAAAATATATCGGGAGAAAATCTAGCACACTAGATATTAATACAACATTCAAAGTTATGAATAAATCCTGTGCACATAAAATGATGAACTCGAGAATCATTTTTGAATCGATACTTTCACGTTTAAGTCATGCATTCATATACATTCATATTATTACTAATGTTTGGGGTCCCTTGTCTCAGCAATACTGGACCAGACGATAATTCAGCATCCTTATGGAACTCGACTGAAGACGAAGAAGATGAACGAGGACAAGTTAGATAAGATTGAGCAGACTCAGAAGGATCTACAGGATGATTTAACGCAAAAAGTGGAAGACCAATTAGCCAAGGCTCGACAAGAAATGAAAGACTAGATTGTAAGATGTCAACAAGAAATGCTCAAGAAACTAGCACAAATGCTCGGATTCAAGCAAGAAGACGCTTCTATTGTTGACCCAGGGGCAAATCTCGCTAACATGATCGGAGATCCCATATATCCTTTAGGTTTTACTCTTGTTCAAACTAAAATACTACCGAAGGCTCGTCCTCAGACAGTTTTTTCTAAAGGGAAGTTACCATTGCATCCAACCGACATATTTGGGCCTATGAACATACCCTCTACATTAGAAGCCAAACCAGGGGGCAATCAAGCAAAAAATTTTGTCTCAGAACTTGATTAGCTAATCGAACCAAAGATTGATACTTTAAAAGAAATTGAAGAACGTTGTAAACGGCTCGAGTAGAAAATAGAAGCTATAGAGATTGAAGACACCTTCATCGGATTTGATGCTAACGAACTCAGCCTCGTCCCAGATTTGGTGTTGCCCTCGAAATTCAAAATACCAGAATTTGAAAGATATGACGGAACCAGTTGCCCTCGAGCCCATCTTACTATGTTTTGTCGAAGAATGACAGGATACGGAAGGGATGACAAGTTATTGATATACTGCTTTCAAGATAGTTTAACGGGATCTGCCACTAAATAGTATAATCAGCTGAATCGCCATTAGATAAAATCATGGAAAGACTTGGCTAAGGCCTTCTGGAGCAATATAATCATGTTAGTGATATGGTACCAGACCGTTTGACTTTGCAACACATGAAACAAAGGTCTAACAAAAGCTTCAGACAATACGCACAACGTTGCAGAGATATAGCAGCACAAGTCCAACCTCCTCTTAGTGAAAAAGAGACAGTGGTTATATTCATCCAAACTTGGGAAGGCCCAATCTTGGATCGCCTCATAGGCAATGCAACCACTAATTTTGCTGATCTGGTGAGCTCATTGAGAATGCCATCAAGAGTGGCAGAATTGATGTTGGTGGAAGTTCGTCCCACAGAAGGTGAACACATGGGAAGAAGGATAATAAAGTGAATTCTTCAGGAATCTATAGTACCAATTATTCCAAGCCTGTAACAGTGACACAACCTGCAGCTACTGGTACTTATAATTCCTCAAACCGTGATTTTAGTTAGAGAAAGAATGTTGAAAAGGAAGAATTTACTCAATTACCAATGTCTTACGGGGAGTTACACAAGCAGTTGTATGATAAGCGCTTGGTGTCGCCCTTTTATCAAGCCCCGATACAACCCTATTTCTCGAAATGGTACGATACCAATGCAAGATGCGATTATCATGTAGGAAAAGTGGGGCATTCAATCGAAAATTGCTTTGGTTTTAAAAGGCTAGTGGAAAAGCTTATCAAGTTCGGAGTGATAAGATTCAACGACTTAGCTAAAACGATCATGAATAATGATCCTTTACCGAAGCATGAAGACACCAAATAAGAGTGACAATGTTGTTTTTGAAGTAAATTATGCCTGCTAGGCTAAGATATTACTCTACCTTGACCATAGTAGGTCACATGTAGTTTTCATCTCTTCCAATGAGATGTTTTTTTGAACCATCTCGTTAGCCTAAGCCCACTGGCAACGAGAGTCTTTTGTAAGGGCCCAAAACTACAAGTTGCAATGAAATATATTTTGTGTAATACATTGAGGTTGAATGTTATGCGAACCAACTTTAGAAGATAGAGACAACCCAACTGGGCAACATGACCATATGAATTTTTGCACTTTAAAGGTTCAGATTGTTAAAACTTGTTTGGGGCATCCATTTTGAGAAAAGATCCGAGAAAGAAGGCCAAATTAGAGAAATTTCAGCATCTTCCATTAGTGGAATTAGGGGCACCCCTAGAAAAATCATGACATTCATGCATTCAAGCGTTTTGTATTTAGATTAAACAGGCATCGAGCACAAGTTAGGGACATCCGTTGAAAATAGAAAAATCATATCATTCATGCATTTAGATATTTTGCATTTAGACATCATGCATTCAGACTTGACATTGAGTATTCATGATGCACATATTTTTGCTTGTACATTAAATAGGTCCAGAGAAGAGACCGAAAGACCTTAATCAGGGGGGCAACAACATGATGGCCTACCTTTGGCCCCGAGAAGGCTAAAATAACACAGATTTTTCAGGTAATGACTCCAGAATTTTGAACAGTAACTAACAAATGCTTTATTTTGCTTTCAGGTCGCAACTACCCATTAAGGAGTAGCATAAACGAATTTTTCCCAATTTTGCCTCTATCCATGGTGGTAGGTCAATTTTGTCAGAACTTTGCCCTTTCGGTGGCTATGTTGAGGATTAGATCTTCATGCAGATCTCGTATTTCCATATTTGTACTAACGGTACGTGTGAATCAAAATTATTTTGAAAAAAATGAATAATGAATGGAAAACAAAAAAATGGAAAAATGAAAAAATGAAAAATGGAAAAAATGAAATGAAAAATTGAAAAGACATATAGAAACAAGACATTGGAAAATTCAAATGTCCTTCAAAAATCCATTTTCGCGAGTGGTCTAAGGAAGATAAATCCTTTAAAAAATCCAATCTCGTGATTGGTACAAATTGATTGTACCCAGGGTAATTGTACAACTAGCTCGGAGCAAACGGACTACCGGTAAAGGCAAAACAAATTCGTTAATCCCTGTGCATTTGGGAAAAATACATTGATAAGGACCATTCAAATATCCATTGAAATCCATTGTTATAACTGGTTAAGGAATTAAATCCTTGATACCAACTGAATATATCCAGAGTAATGGTATAGCTAGCCCGGAGCAAACGACTACTGGTAAAGGCATATCAAATCCGTTGATCCCTTTGCATTTGGGAAAAATATAAAGAAGATACATGATATCAATTGAAGACCTTTCGTATCAGATATTCAAGACTTTCATGCTTTGATCTTACCCCTCCGTTGATGGAGTGGATAGATCCTAACTTAGTTATACTTCTCCGTTGATGGCGTAGTAGGATCCAAAATACAGACTTGATCTCATCCCCATTGATGGTGTGGCCAGATTCCATACTTCTTCGTTGATGGCGCAGTATGATTCAGACTTGATCTTACCTCTCCGTTGATGGAGTGAATAGATCCAATTCAGTCCTGCTTCTCCGTTGATGGCACAGTAAGATCCAAATCACAGACTTGATCTCGTCCCCGTTGATGGTGTGGCTAGATCCCATTCAATCATGCTTCTCCGTTGATGGCGTAGTATGATCCAGACTTGATCTTACCTCTCCGTTGATGGAGTGGATAGATCCAATTCAATCCTGCTTCTCCGTTGATGGTGCAGTAGGATCCAAATCACGGACTTGTTCTCGTCCCCGTTGATGGTGTGGCCAGATCCCATTCAATCATGCTTCTCCATTGATGGCATAGTATGATCCAAACTTGATCTTGCCCCTCCGTTAATGGAGTGGATAGATCCAACTCAGTCATGCTTCTCCGTTGATGAAGCAGTAAGATCCAAATTTCAAACTTGATCTCGTCCCCGTTGATGGTGCGTCTAGATCCCATTCAATCATGCTTCTTCGTTGATGGCGTAGTATAATCCAGACTTGATCTTACCCCTTCATTGATGGAGTGGATAGATACAACTCATTCCTATTTCTCCGTTGACGGTGTAATAGGGTCCAAATTGCTGAAATTGGATCTTGTCCCCGTTAATGGTGTGGCCAGATCTGAATCACTGAATTTTAATCCTGCTTCTCCGTTGATGGCAGAGTAGGAGCCAAGTTGCTGAAATTTTATCTTAACCCCCTCCATTGATGGAGTGGATAGATACAACTCGGTCTTGTTTCTCTGTTGATGGTGTAATAGGGTCCAAATTGCTGAAATTTGATCTTGTCCCCGTTGATGGTATGACCAAATCTAAATCACTAAAGTTAAATCCTACTTCTTCGTTGATAGCGGAATATGATCTAAATTGCTAAAATTTGATCTTGTCCCCGTTGATGGTATGGCCAGATCTAAATCATCGAATTTTAATCTTGCTTCTTGTTTGATGGCAGAGTAGGATCCAAGTTGCTAAAATTTTGTCTTACCCCTCCGTTGATGGTGTGTAATGCGTGCAATAAAAGCGCAATTGAGTGCAAGTGTGCACGTCGTCAATTAATAAAGTGATAAGTATATCGTGTATCGTCTCCATAGGGATTGATATACTTAATATGTCTCCTCTTGTTCCCTTGCTCCTGAAAGATAAAGTAAAAACACAGATAAGTGGATTTATTTAACTAACTAAATAATTAAATAACAAAATATAAAATTAAAGGTTGAGAACGATATAGAGAAAGTAGGTAGGATCCAGCTACGTCAATTAGTGGATTCGATTGATCTTCTTCTTGTTTAATGCAATTGTACAACACTGCTTTGACAGTACTGCAGATATGACCTCGGCAGCATTACTGTTCTCTACCGCGGCAATATCTTGCTCTTGGGAAGAGGCATCAAAGTTCAGTAAAGTGTCCGTAGATGACTCCGCTTATCTCTAAGTCAGAGCGTTGTTGATGACTGGTCCTTGACGATATCTCTCGGCGTAAATCAACGATAACCACCAACCAATCCAACACTTCTTTTAGCTGTTGAAACTCTTAACCTATCTCTAGGCCGAGTTAGTGTCTACAACACCGTACTTATCCCTTTCGTGAATCTACGCCTCTCAATGCTAGATAAATATATTACTTACAAACTTCTCTCTCGAGTTTGAATGCAAGAACAAGGAATGACAATAGGATAAGCAAACTTTGATATTATTATTGCATTAGAGCAAAGAAACAAGAAACAATCTCCTCTTACTAATATCTACAACCTTCACCTATCCTTAATAAATTTAGAACATAATGTCGATAGGTACAATTCTTAGGGAGAAGGGTTTCTCTAAAATCGGCTCTCTAAACAATGTGGCCGGCTAGGGTATATATAGTCTTAACCTAGGGCAAACCTTTCCTAACTAGACTCTAACTTGGAGTAAGGAACAAGTCTTCTACATAAGATCTGATATTTCCAAGTTTGCCGCCTTCTAGAAGGATTTTCCCGCTTGGTCTTTGACTTGGGCTTTTAGTGCGCTAGCCTGGTCCAATTGGTGCGTTGTATATTCCAGAATGTTCTTTATATTTTTATCTTTCATTGCACCTCCAATGTTGGTATTGCCACTCTGGATGCTGCCGCGGCCTTGTCCTTTGCCTCGACCTCAACATTGCTACACTGCTACCTCGGCCCTAGATATTCCTACATGTATAGAATATGTAATAATATATGCATTCTCTATAAATATTGACTTTGTAAGTAGTTATAACGTACTATGCAATATTGTACAAAGAGTCCATATTTCAGCTTAAGTTGGTGTGTAATAGATGCATAAAGTACCATGAGAAGGGTAGTAAATAACTGCCTTTTAGGCACTCATCAAATACCCCCAAACTCGAACTATTGCTTGTCCTCAAGCAATGCAAGACATCAAATTACCGAACCTTACTCCTCTTTGGTCTTACTTTTCCATCTATTCTCCCCACCATGGTCTTGTCTATATCTCCGTTTCAGCCACTAGTTTACCCAAGGACTTTTACTAAGAAACAAGCTATAAGGCTAGGTGAGTGTGTGTGTTTTATGGACAAGGTTGATTCAAGGCTTTCTTAGATAAACTCTAAGTTCAAGACAAATAGAATTTTGGATTAAAGCTGTCTCCTTAAAACAACAAGTCTTGAGCCAATTTTGGGCACCTCAAAATATTCGTTTTCTATTTCTTCTTTTTTTTTATTTTTTTCTTATTAACCACTTATTTGGCATACTAGAGCCAGTTTCGAGCACCTCTAGCATGAAGGAGAGCAAAACTAGAGCCATTGGTAGGCACCTCTAGTTATTTTTCCAAAAGGTTCTAAGTCTTTATCACCTAAGTTTATTAAAAGAATTCCTAAATCAAGCAAATCCAAAAAGTGTTTCTTTTCTTTCTAACCCTAAATCAAGCTTCTAAATTTTATTCCATTAGTATCCTATGATTATCCCTTTAAAACAGAACTTGGCCATGGTAAGGAGAAAGATTTCTATAGCCTTTAAGGAGTAAACTAAAGCAAAGCTGATGTAAAGCAGTGCAAGATTAAAACAGTAATTCAAGAAAAGAGAATATTACAAAAATTTAAGAAAAAAATTACTCCTTTTTTTATGGTAATGCCGCGGTAGTGGATTGCCTCGGTAGTGCTTCTGCACCTACAATACCCCCAAACTCAAACCGAGCATTATCCTCAATGCTCAAGATATAAGGAAAACAACAATTGCAATAAGGAAATAGACAAAAGCAGTAAATGAAATTATTTATAACGACTCCGAGGAACTGCTTGTATAGAGCATTCTCCTAGGCCGTCCTGCTGACGCCTTTCTTCTAGATCCTTATGCTGGTGACTGTTGTTGTTTGTGTTGGGACCGCCGGCACACCCCATGGCACAGCAGAACAAAATTATGATTATCTTTCCAGTGATCCATGTACGTTTAATCCGAAATCGAGAAGAAGAGATACGATGACTTACATTGGGTTCCTTGATAAGCAGCAAAAACAGCAACTAGATTTGTGATAATCACGATTGTTCGACAATTCGAATCTTTAGCCTCCACGAATATCATCTCGGCCTCTACTCAGTTCACCCGGTTAAGAGAGTAAATCTCGAAAAAACTGTTTCTCGTGATTCTAGGGTTTGGAATTCAGAATTCTCTATCTTGGCTGCTAGACCAATTGATCTTTTATATAGGTGTAACCCTAGGTATACGAGTTTGATTCTGATTTGGTTTATAGGAAATATTACTTTAATTAATTCCTTAAATATCAGAATCTAGATTTAATTTGAATTTAAAAGGGATATAATTACTTTAATTATATTCATTATTTAAAATTCGGGATTAAATATAATCTACTTATACTTATATATTTTTACTCTGTTTCAACCATTTGGTGTGACCCTGTAGGCTCATTGTAACGTTAGTAATAATATTAGAACAATTCTAATATTAAAAATAATGAGTGACATCTAGCAATATATCATTGTCATCTAAGTTACAAGAGATCATGATTCGATGTATCATGTCCGTGACCAACTCTTTTAATGTATTATATCCTTTTGTCCTTTTATATCTTTAATAGGCACAAGTCTTGGAATAGTCACACTTGTATAGCCTATTATTAGTGTTTCTTGATATCTAGAGTGGACTACTATTAATGAATAATTTGTGATATCTCATATCAACATATTCAAGTATGGCCATGCATTTTTAGTCTCACTCAATCAAGTGGCCTTTGATATATTTTCCTATTATGTAGGAAGGACAAATCCTATCTTGATTATTCACATCTCACTACATATATTCTAATATGTCCAATGTCAGTTTTTATAGTGTAACTAATTACGAAACACATTTAACTGCATCAAAATATAAAACAACATATGTTGAGATAGTAATAATCTCAAGTCTAAGGATTATACATATAGTTGTCACTATGAGCAATATCGTGACCGTCACATAATAATCCAAGATATATGCTCAAAGTGGGTCAATCCAATATTTTATTCTCTACTAATATATTCATGTATTAATTCTGACATCTCTATGTCAATGACAACTCATTGTCATCAATTTATCACATGTTAGTCTTAAGCGTATTATTATTGTCCATACTCATAATAATACTTGACTAAGAATCTTTTAATAATAATACATATATTATTATATGGACCTTATTGTTTCTCAGTTTATGTGACACATATATCTGAAAACAACAATGGCAATGCCTTTATTCAATAAAATTGGTAAATGAAAGTATCCATACAATCATCATATGATTGGTCTTTGGGCATACTCTAACAGTTTGGCCTGTCGATGCGGCTGAACTCGACTGGGCAGTGTTCGGTGTGTTGGTGCAGTAACTTCATCTCCCTCTTCCACTTCATCCATATTTTCTATGTCTATGATTTCCGTTCCGCCCCCTTCCGTGGTAGTGGGCGATTTTTAGAGAAAACCTTTCTCCCTAAGAGTTGTACTTAAACGATAATATGTTCTAAACTTCTTAGGGATATGTGAAGGTTGTCGATATTAGTGAGAGGAAATTGATTTTTGTATCTTTGTTCTTATGAAATAATAAATCAAAGTTTGCTTATCCTATTGCCATTCTTTGTTCTTGCATTCAAGCTCGAGAGGGAAGTTTACAAGTAATCTATTTATCTAGCTTCGAGAGATGTAGATTCACAAAAGGGATAAGTACGGTGTTGTAGACACTAACTCGGCCTATACTCTTTGGAAGTGCCGGGAGATAGGTTAAGAGTTTCAGCAGCTAAAAGAAGTGTTGGATTGGTTGGTGGTTATCGTTGATTTACGCCGAGAGGTATCGTCAAGGACTAGTCATCAACAGCACTTTGACTTAGAGATGAGCGGAGTTACTTACGGACACTTTGCTGAACTTTGATACCTCTGCCCAAGAGCAAGAGATTGTCGCGGCAGAGGAACACCAATGTTGCCGAGGCGGTATCTACAGTACTGTCGAAGCAGTGTTGTGTGATTGCATTGGACAAAGAGAAGATCAATTGAATCCACTAATTGACGCAACTGGATCCTATCCACTTTCTCTATAATCATTCTCAATCTTTTATTTTATTTTTTGTTATTTAATTATTTAGTTAGTTAGACAAATCAACTTATTTGTGTTTTTACTTTATTTTCAAGAGCAAGGGAACTAAGGAAGACATATTAAGTATACCAATCCCTTTGGAGATGATACACGATATAATTATCATTTTATTACTTGACAATGTGTACACTTGCACTCAAATTGCGCTTATACCACACGCATCAAGTTTTTGGCGCTGTTGCCGGGGATTAGAAACTAAATTTTGTTTTCTTTATTTTCTTGCTCTTTAAATATTCTTTATCTAACTTTAACTCTAATTATTTATTTATTTAATTTTTTATTAACTTTTATTTATTTGGTTTATGACCAGGGCAAACCCGAGTGGACCATTGTACGAGTTGGATCCTGAGATTGAACGCACAAGACATCATCTGAGACGCAATCTGTTCCAAGTCATGGACAATCCACCTAGAGGACAAATTCCACCTGTTGATCATAATGTACTGCCACCAGCAACACCGCCGCAGCCACTGCCGCAACCATTGCCGAGGCAGCCCACGGTTAGAGACTATCTAGTGGAAGATCTAAACGGACTAAACCCTGACGTAGTCACCCCAAAAACCGAAGCAACTCACTTTGAGCTCAAACCAGTGATGTTCAATATGTTGAACACAATTGGATAGTTTAGTGGGTCTACTACTGAAGATGCAAGACAACATCTCAAATCTTTTATGGAAGTGTGCAACTCTTTCAAGATTCAAGGAATCCATGAAGATATTCTACGATTAAAATTGTTCCCCTATTCACTGAGGGATAGGGTGAAGATTTGGTTGAATGGTATCCTAGCAGGATCCATAGGATCTTGGGAGGAACTCTACTGAGAATTCATTACGAGGTTTAACCCGACAAATCTCTATGATCGCATTCGTAATGAAATCACATCATTCTGACAAAATAAAGATGAACCGATGTACGAGGCATGGGAACGTTACAGAGAACTATTAAACAAATGTCCACTATATGGTTTTCTCTTGTGGACACAAGTATCCATGTTTTATAATGCTACTAATGCCTCCACAAGGATGATGCTAGACGCTTCCGCAAATGGGACACTTTTGGATAGAGCACCCACGGAGGCTATTGAAATTCTGAACAAACTTGCAAGGAACGATTTCCAATTTCCCACATCAAGGAGAGGGGAATGAGACGTCATGGCACAGCCCATGACTTAGATACATCAAGTTCGGTGGTAGCACAATTGGCTTTTCTGACCGAGATGGTTCTGAACATACAAGCCCAAAGAAACGTACATGAGGTTAAGGCAGTTAACTCATCGGACTATATGCAAGATGAGGAGACCAAACTATATGTTGGAAACTATAACAGAAACAATCAAATGATGTCCAACAACTACAACCCATCTTGGAAAAGGCATCCGAACTTCTCATGGAGTAACCTTAACAATGCCTTGAATCCAATTAATCAAGCTCCTGGATTCCAGTATCAGAGCCAGAACCTACCGCAGCCCATGCCATAGCAGCAGGTACAACAACAACAGTCTCTGAATACATTGGCAGATTCTCTCACGGCTTTTATGTCAAAGACTGATGCTTACATGATGGAGAATAGCCGCTTCATGAAGCGTACTGATGACTTCATGAACAGAACTGAGATGAGACTGCAGAACTAGGAGGCCGCAATAAAATCTCTAGAAACCCAGGTTGGTCAATTTGCCCAACGTCAAAACACTCGACCACTAGGGGGTTTACCTAGCAATACTGAAGTTGCTAAGGTGTTAGGCCACGAGCAATGCAAGGTAATCACAACCAGAAGTGGCCTAGAATTGAAAGATAAAGAAGGGACCTCAACCGATAGAGTCCAACCAGAAAAGAAACATCATGAGGACTCAGAGGCTAAGCAAGACCCTGCCGAAAACTATGCCAAGTTCTTGAAGGACATAGTATCCAAACGACGAAGGCTAGGGGAATTTGAAACGGTGGCAGCCACTGAAGGTTTCATGGCCATGTTGCATAATCGTATGCCACCCAAGCTAAAAGACCTTGTCTGCTTCACAATTCCTTGTGCGATCGGGGATGGTTATAAAGGAAAGGCCCTATGCAACTTGGCAGCAAGCATCAACTTAATGCCCAAATCAGTTTTTCAGAAACTTGGAATAGGACGGGCAAAACCAACAACAGTACTGCTCCAACTTGCGGATCGGTCCTATGTGCATCTTGAAGGCAAAATTGAGGACATTCTGGTGAAGGTTGACAAGTTTATATTTCCTGCCGACTTTCTTGTACTTGACTGTGAGGACGACGACAATGCACCGATCATATTGGGTCGACCTTTCCTTGCTACTGGACGTACTCTAATAGACGTGGAAAATGGAGAATTGACTATGAGGATAAATGATCAACAAATCAAGTTCAATGTTTTTCGTATGTTAAAAAATCATGATAATCCAGAAGAATGCCAAGAATTAGAAAATTTGATGAAGACTTAATACAACCATGTCTGGAAAACAACTACCTCGGCATCGCCATCAGCGATTCAATGCGTCACTGCCTCGGCACTGCCTCGGCAGTTCAGAGGATGATTGCTATACCCATGCTCTGAACGAAGCACATGAAGTTGATAGAGTTGAGGCAAAAGAAATCGAGGAAGCAAACTAGACAAACCACTTTCCAGGTAAGTACTTTGAACCTCTGAATTATCCAAGAAAGGAGCCCACTAGTACAGAACTAGTAATCATTAAACTAAAACCCTTGCCTGCCAATTTAAAGTATGTTTATTTGGGATCCAACCATACGATGCCCGTAATCATTTCTTCTAAGCTATAACCAAAATAGGAACAGAGCTTAATAGAAGTGCTACGACAGCATATGACAGCACTAGGGTGGACAATTGACGACATAAAGAGAATAAGCTCAGCTATTCGTATGCATAAAATCATATTAGATGAAGGTCAAAAACCCACTGTGGAGGCCCAAAGGAGACTTAACCATGCCATGAAGGAGGTAGTTCGGAACGAAATAATCAAGTGGCTTGACGCCGGAATCATTTATCCTATCTCTAACAGTGAATGAGTAAGCCCAATATAATGTATGCCAAAAAAGGTGGTATGACCATCATAACTGTCGCGACTGTTTTAAAATCGAAAAGTGTGAAAAATAGTCTGGCGAGTGAATTTTGAAAAATCGAGTTTTATTGCTTAAATATGAACAACCAAATTTTATTGAAAACATTTGAATTTTAAAATTAATTTGGAGTCGCCACCGGACACTTTGGTAAGCCAGACACCATAAAATAAACCAGAGATTCATTTTAAAAATATTTGGGTTCGGGAGTCGGTTACGCGTAAGGACGACCCTTACGAGCGCTCGAAAATCGGTACCTTTTAATTACACGTGGCATTTTGACATTTCGAATAATAATATTAATTTAATTCGTCATTGGCAAATAAATATCGCTTGAATAAGAATATCCTTTTGGATAAAAAGATACATTTCTTTTAAATACGAGCTTTGAATAAGACGTCCTAAAATAGGAAACCTTGACTCGTATTTAAAGAAATATAAATTTTGACCCAAAAGGTTTTAAATGCATGACCGATTATTATCTTGTCGATTTTAAGTTCTAACCTAAAAAAGGCTCCATCAATTTAAATATTTAAATCCTATTAAATTATTAATTTTACCGGGTGTATTATGATAACATCCGAATGCACGGACACTACCATTTCGACACCAAACAAAATTAATAATTCTATTGGTGTTACTAATCCTTGCCTAATTAATTTTATTAAATTCTAATCCTAAAATTATTTATCATTTTCTACGTTTCGATGACGCGCCGAATACGATACCAAAGTACACTCTTGGCCAACATAATGCCATTTCATGATACTGACCACCTAGTATATCCAAGGTATAAGATTAGAACACCATCGTTACTAAATTATCTCCCTATTTAATTAATTATTTAATTAAAGTGACTAATCCTAAAAAGGTTCTAATTTAATTAATCTAAGTGTAATTAAGTGTCACCTAAACATACATACTACATGACTTTAAAAAAATGCAAACATAATAAATAATTAAATACAACAAATAAATACAATAAAGTAAACAAAAAGATGAAGGAACTAAATTACTTTCGATTAAAATATGAGAGCTCAAAACAACACCGGAAGTACATTGAAACAAAGGACTTAGATGGCACAGGACAAGAATAAAAAGGCAAAAGAGTTGATCAAGGGTGAATTTTAGACTTAATTATGTTGAGATAAATTAATTATTAAACTTAGAAAATTTTAATTAAATTCAATTAAGCATTTAATTAAATTAATTCCAAGCCTTAAAATTAAATTAACCTTAATTAAAGTCTAAATTAATCAAATAGTGAATTTGGAGTTCGATTTAGGCCAAACTAGATTTAATTAGATTAAATTAATTTTAAATTCTTAGAAATTAAATTAAATTCAATAAAGAACCTAATTAAATTATTTCTAAACCTTAAAATTAAATTAATCCTAATTAACATCTAAATTGATTAAATGTTAGATTCGGAATTCGATTAGAGTCAATTAAGGATTAAAATGAGTGAAATTTTGAAGTTTGGTTTTTGTTTTTCAATATAAATGTCTAACTTAAATCTATTTAATTATGCAAGAAAAAAGAAAAAAGTGATCAAAATTACCTTTGTTGGATCGAATTTAATGCGTAAAGCTTGAAATTATGTCACTGTGAAGTCACCATATTTCCACATTCTTCCGACCATTGCATAGCACTCTCGATCTAAAACAAAGAAAAAAATCATAATATAATTATTGCTCCATCATATCTCATCATTGCATCAATCATCGCCTCATCATTGCACCAATCATCGCTTCATCATTGCACCAATCATCATGACAAATCAAGCCACCATCATCACACCATCATGACAATCATCATGCCACCATCATCAAATCATCATTGCTCCCTTGTTTTCCTCGATAATGGAGGAAAAACAATGAATAAATAAATATAAAATTCACTATTCTTTTCTTTAGCCCAGCAAAACCAATTGTCCTCTGTCGAATGCCTCTGCCCCAAGATTCTTCAGTTTTTTTTCCTCGAATGGCCTCCCCCCACCTTCGAATGAACCCCCATGAACCGAAATATTGGTTCTCATCAGTTTTTTAACTCCCCTTCCTTATCCATTCCCTTTTCATTTATTATTTTATTTTTTATTTATTATATTTTATTATTTTTTTGTTTATTTATTTTATATTTATTTATATAATATTATATATATATTTTGAGTTTTGGTTGTTATCTAATTATTTATTCTTTTAATTATATTTACGTATGCCTTATTTTATATTCGAACCCGGACAAAATTCGGGTATTACAGCTGCCTCTCTTTGCTCAATGCTGTGGAGCAGGAGACGAGCAAAGACTGAAAATACACGAATTTCGTCTAAGTTTTTTTGGCCTCTGTTACGCTAACAAAGTTTGAAGTTGTTCTTCTTATTATGAATTTCTTCAAACTTAATATCATGCCCGGAGGACTTAATGATGACCCGGAGGATTTAACATCATACCCGGAGGATTTACTAATGACCCGGAGGATTTAGAATCGAATTGCCTCTTTGATTGTGCAAACGATATCATCACTCCCGAAGGTGACGGCCCGGAGGACTTAACATCATACCCGGAGGACTTACTGATGAACCAGAGGATTTAGGATCGTATTGCCTCCTTGATTGTACAAACGATATCATCACTCCTGAAGGTGACGGCCCGGAGGACTTAATGATGACCCGGAGGATTTAACATCATGCCCAAAGGGCTTACTGATGACCCGGAGGGTTTAACAATGAAATATGGAGTTGTTCTTCTTATTACGAAATTCTCCATCTCCACTGAAGAGTCTGAAGCTGTTCTTCTTATTACGAAATTCTTCAGACTGATATCAAGTCATGAAATTTGATGTTGTTTTTTTCATATTGAATCTGGAGTTGTTCCTCTCATTTGAACTCCTCCAAAGTTTGAAGTTGTTCTTCTCTGTTGAATTCCTTCGAACAAATCTTGGAATCCGAGGTTGTTCTTTTCCTTTGAATTTCCCCGAACATCTGGTAAACAAAGATTTTTGTTGAAAATCGCATCTTCAAGCGAAAAATCTTGCTTAACTTCATCTTCTTTGTTGAGATCTTTCTTCTCAAATAGAAATTTGTACTAGTCTCTGTTGATCTTTTGAAATATTTGTTCTCAAATTTCCTTCCTCTGAGATCTTTGCTTGTCCTGATCTGGACTGCTTTACTGATCTTGCAAATTCCTGTTAAAATTAACCAAAAATGTTTTGAATGCATGGGTTAGTATGTTTTACCCTATGGATGCCTAACAATATGATGCATGAACTGTGGTCATTGAGGGATATTTGGATGTACTTTGATCTTCTTTATTCTCTTCATTGAGCCTTTTTCTATTATGACAGCAACTCACAACAATAACTTTGTACTCTGTCTGATCTTCTCGAGCTTCCTTTCTCAGACTTCTCTATTCATTCTGATCTGAAATCTCACGTACAATAATATTTTATTGATCTTTTATCATACTGAGTTTGCCCCACTTTCATCATTTAGGGCATGCAAAATGTCATAGGTCCCTGAACTATCTCCTGGTCCCTAAACCTTTTCTAGTCCCTGAACTTCCATCAAGCTGAACTAATATTCATCATTATCACCATGAAACTCGGTAATGACTACAGTCTATGCGTGATTGTCCCATGTTTACTTGTGTCATCTTCGTTGTTCGATATTTTAACATTTCAAAGCTTCATTTGTTCCTCGTCATACCATTCATCATTAATCAAGTACCAAGGTCATCTCTTGTTCTGCTTACACTTAAAGGATTAATACATCATAGTAATTCCCATGAAATCCTTTGCTTTTTGTATCTAACCAATTTATCTGCAAGATGCTTGTTAAAACAATATGCAAAAAAGCTCAAAAAATAATTTTACTAATTTTGAAAACATTGAAAAAATTTGATTGTCGTGGCAAACAAGAAAACAAAACTTAGTCCTTTGAATACCAAGTGTGACAAAGTCTTTGAACCAATTTGCAAAGATCAACTCTGATGTGACCAATTTCTAATTTATTAGACTTTCAGGAGAAGCATTTCCATTTTCCTAATTCTACCCCGTTTAAGTGGCACTCTTTGCCTCACTAACTCACTATGTCCAATCTTTCCCTCTTTTCTGATCTCAATCAAGCATTAGAAGACTAGAAATCCTTGAAGAAAGGTTAACCTTGATATACGAGATGTATTTCTGAAGACTAACTCTTCTTGTTCCAATACCCGTATATGGTCAAAATGGTCTTTTATGGCTTGTAATGTGGGTTATGGTTCACGGCTAACAAAAAAAAAGATATGCTCAAATAATTATTTAAGGGTAATAAAACCAAGGATCATTGTTGCATTGATCTGAATATACTCTGATGAAATATTTTTCTCCTTTTTTATGGATCACTCTAGACTACCTTTTTTTTGGGTTTTCACCCTAGAGGTCATTTCCTTTTCACCACTTATTTTGTCAGTTGTTCATCTCTTCAAAGTATCTCACAAAACCTTCTGTTCATTTTTCTTTTTCCGTTTGCTTCAACTTTCATGTCAATCATTTGAACTTGACTCCTTAGAAACAAACTTTTACTCTCTTTTTATTTTTTTTTCTGTGTTGATTCAGAATATTTCTCCTCACTCATCCTTTTTCTTGGTTTCTCATTTTACCTTTATTTTTGTCCCTAATTCACAAGGCATCCTAAATGTATTTCACTTTCGAACATATTTTCATCCGCTTTGCCCCCAGTGTAGGGGTGATCCTTGGTTTAGGTTGTGTCAAAAGAAGAATAATATTAGGCTCAAAGGGGATAAAAAATGATATTTTTCTTATTTTCTTTATTTGAGAAGGGAGATCAAGAATGCCAAATATCATCCCATACTTGGATATTTTTGAAGAAAAGCAGCCTTCAGTTGGATGAAGTTTTGGGTTATCACTTCATTCAAAAATCTTAATCAGCAATGCTTGAGAGGAAACTCACTCAAAATTTGTCTGAGATTTTTCGTATTTCCTGAACAATCATTAATGTTCTCCTTTTGGCCTAAATAAAGTAGAAACGAGTCACATTGGTGAAGTTGATCTCCGAATTTGGTTTAAGATCAATCCTGCAATTAGTATTCAAGACCTGAAAGAATGATGTTAGTGATGATATATATATATATACAAATGTATGAGCGACTAAAAATTAGCCCATAGCAAAGAATGTTTTTCTATGACAGTGAATAAAAGAATTAAAGAATATGAATTAAAGAATTAAAGAATCAAAGAATATGAAATGCTTTCCATTTGAGAGAGAAAAAGAAAAAAAAATATGAAACAAGCATCATGAGCAAATAAATTGAAATAGTCTTCCTTACAAAAGACACTCAATGCTCGCAGGCAAAAGCAACTGGGATGATTCAGGGCATTACTCCGTAACGATCCCCAAAAAACTCTTTTTCTTGATGTTTAGACATGAACAAGACAGATTTTTCATAGCTCTAAACAATCTTGGAAAAGCTAATCCTGACGCTCTGAATCTTCAACGGACATATCATCTTGAACATTTTCTTTGGTCTTCCATTGTTGCACCAATTCCTTTGTCAAGACTCCTTTATCAACTAGTTTCTTAATTTCTTCCAGCAAAGATCTGTATTTATTAGTAGCATGACCTGGTAATCCCATATGAAACTCACAAACATTGTTGGGATCATAGCTTTGAGCGAAAGGGCTTGGCGCTTTCTTCATTGGCTTGGGAGTAATATATTGAGCTTCAACAAGATAAGGAAATAAATCGGTGATAGGCATTCCAAATATCTTCTGATCTACATTTTTCTGGGAAATCTTTTGTTGTCGCCCTGAATAACTGGGTGATCTTTTCCTTTTACGACTTCGGGAACCTCGAACATTACACTCATTTACCTCTTTCGGCTTCTTCTTGTCTTCTGTGGAACTTTTGAGTCTGGGTTCAATTTTCCCTTCTTGGATTCCAACTTCTATTACCCCACCAAGGTCCATAAAATCTTTAAAGTTGCTCCTTGAATTCGTAAGCATTTTATCGAAGAAAGGAGACGGCAAGGTCTGATGAAACATTTCGGACATTTCCTCTTCTATCATGGGTGGCTGCACTTGAGATGCTAACATCCTCCATCTCAATGCGTAATTCTTAAAGCTTTCATCATCTTTCATTCTCATATTCTGTAAAGCCCGACGATCTGGAGTCAAGTCTATGACATACGTGTATTGCCCCAAGAATTCTTTCGCCAAATCAACCCATGTTCGAATCTGCTCTCGACTCAATCTATTGTACCATGTTGCAGCAGGCCCAGTCAAGCTATCATGAAAGTAGTGAATCATCATTTGGTCATTATCTCGATATCCTTCCATTTTCCGACAGTACATCGTCAAGTGAATTTTAGGACAACTAGACCCGTCATACTTCTCAAAAATAGGGATCTTGAATTTTGGTGGAATAACCAAATCAGGGACCAGACAAAACTCCCTTGCACTAAACTCAGAGTTCGCTCATTTTTTACTTGCCTCAATTTTCTTCTGGAGCTCTGTACACATATTTGTCAATTGATCAACACGTTCTAGGGAAAACGTACTTATGCTCGAACTTGATACTCCCGGGTAGATAGTTAGATATGGCTTCGAGATTTGGTCATTTGCCTTTGGTTGAGGCTTTTTCATATGCTCCTGCAATCTTTCTTGAATACTTGCGACTTCTCTCATATTCTCATCCATGATGCCTGATTCTCGAACTTTTATTAATGTTGAGTTATTGTCATTGGAACCCTCGACCACTTTAGATTCATGTATGTTAATGCAGTGTTGATAAATAATAATGTTATGGTATTAAATATAAACTAAACATATGCATGAATATAATGAAGTATTGATCCAAGAGTGATTATCATAGAACAACTTTCATTTTAGGTAAAAAGATTCACTACATCTAATATCAGACACTAAATATATTTGCGAGTCCTAACCCCTAATTTCTTAACTTCCTCTAAAAACCATACTAGCTTCTCATTATGATCTATTGTCGGATTGATGTTCTGACTCAGCTCTGCCGCCACATCTGCTAAACTTGCTATTTGTTGAGCCATCTCTCGTGCATGAATAACTGCAGCCTTTATGTCATCATCTTTTTCTTGTAACTTTACCCTTAAACCTTGTAGCTGGACATGTTGTTTTTCTTTGCTATCTGAGCATTCCTTCTTAACATCCCTAGCAAGATCTTGGTAATCTGATCGCAAGGCTTGTAACTCTAATTCCAACTTATCTCTCTCTTGTATCAACCTAATTATCTGAACCTCGTACTCGGATTGGTACTGCTTCTTTGTAATACTTTCATCTCGGACTTCATGTCTGCCCCCTGAATTAGGCTGATTCTTTTCTTCAAACTTCAATTTCCCGCATTTCAACAGATCCTGAACTTTGCGTTTCAAAGCTATGCAATTTTCAATTGAGTGTCCCTGTGTTCCATTGTGAAATTCACAATGAGCGTCGATATCATACCATTTCGGGTATGGCGGTTGTAATGGTGAGATAAAATATAGAGTTATTAACCGAGCTTCTAGCAACTGAGGATATAGTTCTTCGTATGAAATGGGAATTGGGTCAAACCGATTCTTGCAACTTTCTATCTTCTGAGAACTGGGAAAGGGATCTTGGGACCTGAACATTGCTCTAGATGATCGACTGACTTTATCGGGCTGAATACTCCTTTCATTTTTGATTTTCCATAAACCGTTGTAACTTTCTCAGGTTTCAGGTCTGGCATATTTTTGGGTGACTTGTTTACGCTAATTATAAGTGGTGATTTGTATGCGTACTGATTCTCTTTTGGCTCTTCTTTCTTTTCCATGTACCTCTTTCCTTTAGTCATGTCCATCATCATAGTCTTCAACTCACTCATCTGTCTCTTTAGCTCTTGCATTTCAGCGTCTCTAGAGTCTAATGAGTAATCTTCAGGTAAACTGTCCATCCTTCTCATGATTTGACTCGTAATTTTAACCTCGTCTTCGACCTACGAATCCCTTTAACTGTTATGATTGCCTTCTAACTCGATAATCACTTTTGAATCAATACCTTTATGTGATGTGATACAAAAATATCAACATGTTAAGATGATGCAAAAATATTATAAATAAATAAAATAAATAAATAAATAAAAATCAACAGAATTATGTACAACAACTTAAATATAAATTTACTTTATAATGCATGAATGCAAGAGATATCGATTTCAAGAGCTAGTCATTAGACCACACTCATATAGCTAAAAGATTGAATACAAGGGGAAGCCAATTTATTGATAGAAGATAACCGGCTCGAGCTTCTTGGTTGATCACCTCGTTCAGTCTGGTTCAGCATCTGTCCTGGTATGTCGATGAAAATCTGTTGACGAGTCTTCTATTTTATTGAGCAAAGTCTACACACACATCCGACATTTTCTGCACTTGGTTTTGAAGTTGATCACTAATTCCATCCTGCATAATCTTGGTGACAGGATCGGTCTAGCTTTAAACATACTGTCCTTCATTTGAAACGCTGGTTCAAAACTCGCAAACTAATTTTATGCATATCGTGTAATACTTCTGACTTTCTCTTCCATGTCGATAATTCCCGTCATCCATGAAAGTTGAACATCAATACTAAGCTCGCAATTTCCTTTTCTTCTCCAAGTCTTCATTTGTCAGCACTAACCATATAAATGTCCTTAATTAATTCGCCAAATATCCAATTCTTGATTATCTTCGCCTTCTAATTATCGCACCTCAATTATGTCTACACTTGCCCCGATACCTGACTTGAAGCTCAAAGAAATGCTAAACCCATTATAAATCTAATTATTTTCACCTATTGGAACAATGTAGCAAAACCTCGTAGTTGTTGGTATTGTAACCATTCCCCTGACGGTAACTGAAACTTTATCAAAGATGGCTCTTCGCGTTGTCGTCCAAGAATTCCCAAATTACCCTCAATTCTGGCAAACATGCCCCATGCTTGAAGTTTTCTGAAACATTCTTGTATGATTGGTACTAGGTCTCCTCGAACATTAACTCTGATCTTACATTGAGTCTTCTCGAATATGATCCATCCTGGCATATTGTCTTCCACTTGTATATCAAACTTTTAGTTTATGACCATTGTCTATACAACTAGCTGAATAAATCGATACCTCTAATGCATGCTATATGAACTCACACACACCACAAAAAAATATTAGTATAGTGAATAAATAATTTGAATAAAAATAAATTAACTTGCAAAAAATAACCAGAGAACAATTTATGTTGCATAAAAATTAACCAGAGAACAATTTATGTTGTGTAAAAATAACCAGAGAGCAGTTTAACACAAAAATCCTAATTTGGTGGCATTTTGGCAGCATACCGCCTTATCTTATGGTCCCTGTCTGGCTCTAATAGGGATAAGTTTCTACTCTACACATGTGGGTTTGGATCTAGACTTTGGGTTCCCGAACTGTCGTTATCTTCTACTGCGACGATAAGACATCGATTCGGTAGTATAGGTCCCTTACAACGGAGGTGAAAACCTCACGACGCGTAAGGTTAGTATACCGGAAGCAGATAAAAATTCGAAACTCGGAGCTAGATAGCATCACGTCGGACAATATCTAACTTCCACTCAAGGATAAAAGCTAGGGTCGAGAGCTGATGCATGAATGACATATATATCACACAAAATGAAAATGAAAATACTATCCTTATTCGAACGATATTTATCTGACAATAATGAATTAAATTAATATTTATATTCAAAATACCGAAATGCCACATGTAATTAATAATTAGGCCTGACTCACAAAAAGATGTCCCCAGCGGAGTCGCCAAGCTGTCGCGACCGTTTTAAAATCGAAAAGTGTGAAAAATAGTCTAGCGAGTGAATTTTGAAAAATCGAGTTTTATTGCTTAAATATGAACAACCAAATTTTATTGAAAACATTTGAATTTTAAAATTAATTTGAAGTCGCCACCGGCCACTTTGGTAGGCCAGACACCATAAAATAAACCAAAGATTCATTTTAAAAATATTTGGGTTCGGGAGTCGGTTACGTGTAAGGACGACCCTTACGAGCGCCCGAAAATCGGTACCTTTTAATTACACGTGGCATTTTGACATTTCGAATAATAATATTAATTTAATTCGTCATTGGCAAATAAATATCGCTTGAATAAGAATATCCTTTTGGATAAAAAGATACATTTCTTTTAAATACGAGCTTTGAATAAGACGTCCTAAAATAGGAAACCTTGACTCGTATTTAAAGAAATATAAATTTTGACCCAAAAGGTTTTAAATGCATGACCGATTATTATCTTGTCGATTTTAAGTTCTAACCTAAAAAAGGCTCCATCAATTTAAATATTTAAATCCTATTAAATTATTAATTTTACCGGGTGTATTATGATAACATTCGAATGCACGGACACTACCATTTCGACACCAAACAAAATTAATAATTCTATTGGTGTTACTAATCCTTGCCTAATTAATTTTATTAAATTCTAATCCTAAAATTATTTATCATTTTCTACGTTTCGATGACGCGCCGAATACGATACCAAAGTACACTCTTGGCCAACATAATGCCATTTCATGATACTGACCACTTAGTATATCCAAGGTATAAGATTAGAACGTCATCGTTACTAAATTATCTCCCTATTTAATTAATTATTTAATTAAAGTGACTAATCCTAAAAAGGTTCTAATTTAATTAATCTAAGTATAATTAAGTGTCACCTAAACATACATACTACATGACTTTAAAAAAATGCAAACATAATAAATAATTAAATACAACAAATAAATACAATAAAGTAAACAAAAAGATGAAGGAACTAAATTACTTTCGATTAAAATATGAGAGCTCAAAACAACACCGGAAGTACATTGAAACAAAGGACTTAGATGGCACAGGGCAAGAATAAAAAGGCAAAAGAGTTGGTCAAGGGTGAATTTTAGACTTAATTATGTTGAGATAAATTAATTATTAAACTTAGAAAATTTTAATTAAATTCAATTAAGCATTTAATTAAATTAATTCCAAGCCTTAAAATTAAATTAACCTTAATTAAAGTCTAAATTAATCAAATAGTGAATTTGGAGTTCGATTTAGGCCAAACTAGATTTAATTAGATTAAATTAATTTTAAATTCTTAGAAATTAAATTAAATTCAATTAAGAACCTAATTAAATTATTTCTAAACCTTAAAATTAAATTAATCCTAATTAATATCTAAATTGATTATATGTTGGATTCGGAATTCGATTAGAGTCAATTAAGGATTAAAATGAGTGAAATTTTGAAGTTTGGTTTTTGTTTTTCAATATAAATGTCTAACTTAAATCTATTTAATTATGCAAGAAAAAAGAAAAAAGTGATCAAAATTACCTTTGTTGGATCGAATTTAATGCGTAAAGCTTGAAATTATGTCACTGTGAAGTCACCATATTTCCACATTCTTCCGACCATTGCATAGCACTCTCGATCTAAAACAAAGAAAAAACTCATAATATAATCATTGCTCCATCATATCTCATCATTGCATCAATCATCGCCTCATCATTGCACCAATCATCGCTTCATCATTGCACCAATCATCATGACAAATCAAGCCACCATCATCACACCATCATGACAATCATCATGCCACCATCATCAAATCATCATTGCTCCCTTGTTTCCCTCGATAATGGAGGAAAAACAATGAATAAATAAATATAAAATTCACTGTTCTTTTCTTTAGCCTAGCAAAACCAATTGTCCTCTGCCGAATGCCTCTCCCCCAAGATTCTTCAGTTTTTTTTTCCTCGAATGGCCTCCCCCCCACCTTCGAATGAACCCCCATGAATCAAAATATTGGTTCTCATCAATTTTTTAACTCCCCTTCCTTATCCATTCCCTTTTCATTTATTATTTTATTTTTTATTTATTATATTTTATTATTTTTTTGTTTATTTATTTTATATTTATTTATATAATATTATATATATATATTGAGTTTTGGTTGTTATCTAATTATTTATTCATTTAATTATATTTACGTAGGCCTTATTTTATATTCGAACCCGGACGAAATTTGGGTATTACAATAACCAATGAGAACTATGAGTTAATCCCAACAAGAACTGTGACAGGGTGGAGAGTTTGTATGGACTACCAAAAATTAAACAAAGCAACAAAGAAAGACCACTTTCCTCTACCCTTTATTGATGAGATGCTCGACAAATTGGATGGCAAATCCTATTATTGTTTTCTCGATGGATATTCTGGATATAACCAAATTGTTGTTGGTCCTAAAGATCAAGCAAAAACCACATTCACCTGCCCGTATGGAACATACGCTTTTCGAAGAATGTCGTTCGGCCTTTGCAATGCCCCGACCACCTTCCAGCGATGTATGATGGCAATCTCTTCAGATATGATAGAAGATTTCATGGATGATTGTTTTGTCTTTGGGGACGACTTTGCTCACTGTCTTAACAATTTGGAGAAGTTACTACAAAGATGTGAGAAAACCAATTTGGTCCTCAATTGGGAAAAATGCCACTTTATGGTAAACGAGGGCATCGTACTGGGCCATAAAATATCATCCGAAGGAATTGAGGTAGATAAAGCCAAGGTTGATGTGATAAAGAATTTACCTCCACCCATCTCGGTGAAAGGAATTCGAAGCTTCTTGGGACATACAGGGTTTCATAGAAGGTTTATCTCAAACTTTTCTACCATTTATAAACCTCTTTGTAACTTACTTGAGCATGATAGAAAATTTGAATTTACTGACGAATGTACTGAAGCATTCAAGACCCTAAAGGAAAAGTTAGTTATAACACCGATAGTGGTTCCACCAGATTGGACCTGCCCTTCGAGGTAATGTGTGATGCAAGTAATCATGCTATCGGGGCAGCACTTGGATAGAGGAAAAACAATATCTTCCATGTTATTTACTGCGCTAGCAAGACACTCAATGATGCTCAGATAAATTACACTACAATAGAGAAAGAATTACTCGCAGTAGTGTTTGCCTTTGATGAGTTCCGTTCCTATGTCATTGGCACTAAAGTCACCGTCCATACGTACCACTCGGCACTTAAATACCTTTTCGCTAAAAAGGATGCCAAACCAAGATTGATAAGATGGATCCTTCTACTACAAGAGTTCGATGTGGAGATAAAAGATAAGAAAGGTACTGAAAACCAAGTAGCTGATCATTTATCCAGATTGGACAATGAAGGGTATAAACTGGAGGACATACAAGACACCTTTCGAGATGAACAAATATTACATGTCGCAACAAAAGAAGTCCTTACTGCCGAGGCAGAACCCATGGCAGTACATGATTACGAGGCTGAGGCACTGTTTGCATATATTTCAGAATCTATCAAGGAAGACATACAGGCAGTAACGATAACTCCCTGGTACGCAGATCTTGTTAACTTTTTAGTTAGTGGCATATTTCCGTATAACTTGAATTATAACGAAAAAGAGGTTTTAGCATAATGCCAAGCATTATTTCTGGGACGAACCTCTCTTGTTTCGATAATGTGCAGATTAGGTTATTCGACGATGCATCCCAGAGGAGGAACAACAAGCAATTCTTCAACAATGTCACGACCTACTGTGTGGAGGACATTTTGGTAGAAACAAAACAACAATAAAAGTTCTTCAATCAGGATTTTATTGGCCGACACTCTTCAAAGATACTCACCTCTATTGCAAGGCTTGTGCTCGATGTCAAAGGACAGACAATATATCAAGACGTAACGAGATGCCAAAAAAGCCAATATTGGAAGTAGAATTATTCGATGTATGGGGAATAGATTTTATGGGACCATTTCCTTCATCTCAAGGAAATCTCTACATCTTAGTAGCAGTAGATTATTTGTCCAAATGTGTTGGAGCAATCGCCACACCCCACAATGATACCAAGACAGTACACAAATTCCTCAAGAACATATTCACAAGATTTGGAGTACCGAGAGCCATCATTAGCGATGAAGGTAAACACTTTGACAATAGACTCATTGTCGCGGCACTAAAGAAAATAGGTGTCACTCATAAAATGGCTACGGCATATCATCCACAAACGAATGGCCAGGCTGAACTCGCAAATAGGGAACTGAAACAAATCCTCGAGAAGGTAATACACACTTCTAGAAAGGATTGGTCTCATCGGCTTGACGATGCTTAATGGGCGTATAGAACAGCTTACAAAACACCTTTGGGGCCATCGCCCTATAGATTAGTATTTAGCAAAGCTTGTCATTTACCCGTGGAAATTGAGCATAAAGCTTACTGGGCAGTAAAGAACCTAAACATGGAATGGGAAAAAGCTGGACAAAAACGACTACTGGACCTGAATGAATTAGATGAATTCAGGATGGAAGCTTATGATAATGCCAAGATCTATAAGGAGAAAACGAAACGCTGGCATGACAACAAATTGCTGCCGCGACAGTTCCTACCGAGGCAGCAGGTCCTCCTCTTTAACTCTAGACTCAAGTTATTCCTTGGGAAACTCAAATCCAGATGGTCAGGTCCTTTCGAAGTTATTAAGGTCTATCCCCATGGAGCAGTCACAATCAAGTCACAAAAAGAAGATGTTGAATTCAAAGTGAATGACCAACGATTGAAGCCGTATAATAATATGGATGAAGTGGAACGGAAATCATAGACATAGAAAATATGGATGAAGTGGAAGAGGGAGATGAAGTTACTGCACCAACGCACCGAACACCGTCCAGTCGAGTTCAGCCGCATCGACAGGCCAAACTGTTAGAGTATGCCCAAAGACCAATCATATGATGATTGTATGGATACTTTCATTTACCAATTTTATTGAATAAAGGCATTGCCATTGTTGTTTTCAGATATATGTGTCACATAAACTGAGAAACAATAAGGTCCATATAATAATATATGTATTATTATTAAAAGATCCTTAGTCAAGTATTATTATGGGTATGGACAATAATAATACGCTTAAGACTAACATGTGATAAATTGATGACAATGAGTTGTCATTGACATAGAGATGTCAGAATTAATACATGAATATATTAGTAGAGAATAAAATATTGGATTGACCCACTATGAGCATATATCTTAGATTATTATGTGACGGTCACGATATTGCTCATAGTGACAACTATATGTATAATCCTTAGACTTGAGATTATTACTATCTCAACATATGTTGTTTTATGTTTTGATGCAGTTAAATGTGTTTCGTAATTAGTTACACTATAAAAACTGACATTGGACATATTACAATATATGTAGTGAGATGTGAATAATCAAGATAGGATTTGTCCTTCCTACATAATAGGAAAATATATCAAAGGCCACTTGATTGAGTGAGACTAAAAATGCATGGCCATGCTTGAATATGTTGATATGAGATATCACAAATTATTCATTAATAGTAGTCCACTCTAGATATCAAGAAAAACTAATAATGAGCCTACAGGGTCACACCAAATGGTTGAAACAGAGCAAAAATATATAAGTATAAGTAGATTATATTTAATCCCGAATTTTAAATAAAAAATATAATTAAAGTAATTATATCCCTTTTAAATTCGAATTAAATATAGATTCTGATATTTAAGGAATTAATTAAAGTAATTATTTCCTATAAACCAAATCAGAATCAAACTCTTATACCTAGGGTTACACCTATATAAAGGATCAATTGGTCTAGCAGCCAAGATAGAGAATTCCGAATTCCAAACCCTAGAATCACGAAAAACAGTTTTTTCGAGATTTGCTCTCTTAACCGGGTGAACTAAGTAGAGGCCGAGATGATATTCGTGGAGGCTAAAGATTCGAATTGTCGAACAATCGTGATTATCACAAATCTAGTTGTTGTTTTTGCTGCTTATCAAGGAATCCAATGTAAGTCATCGTATCTCTTCCTCTCGATTTCAGATTAAACGTACATGGATCACTAGAAAGACCGTCATAATTTTGTTCCGCTGTGCCATGGGGTGTGCCGGCGGTCCCAACGGACTTTGTAAGTAATGATAACGGAATATCCAATATTTGCGCAAAGAGTTCATAATTCGGTTCAAGTGGGTGTATAATAGATGCATAAAGTACCATGAGAAGGGTAGTAAATAACTAACTTTTAGACACTCATCACCTGGTCATATACCAAAGACGTCAAATTTAATAAAAATAAAATAAATACTTAAAATTAAAGTTCGATAAAGAATGGTGAAAGAGCAAGAAAATAAAGAAAAACAAAATTTTGTTGCCAATCCCCGGCAACGGCGGCAAAAACTTGATGCGTGCAATAGGATAAACAAACTTTGATATTATTATTGCATTAGAACAAAGAAACAAGAAATAATCTCCTCTTACTAATATCTACAACCTTCACCTATCCCTAAAAAATTTAGAACATAATGTCGATAGGTACAAATCTTAGGGAGAAGGGTTTCTCTAATTTCGGCTCTCTAAACAATGTGGCCGGCTAGGGTATATATAGTCTTAACCAAGGGAAAAACTTTCCTAAATAGACTCTAACTTGGAGTAAGGAACAAGTCTTCTACATAAGATCTGATATTTCCAAGCTTGTCGCCTTCTAGAAGGATTTTCCCGCTTGGTCTTTGACTTGGGCTTTTAGTGCGCTAGCCCGGTCCAATTGGTGCGCCGCATCTTCTAGAATATTCTTTATATTTTTATCTTTCATTGCGCCTCCAATGTTGGTGTTGCCACTCTAGATGCTACCGTAGCCTTGTCCTCTGCCTCGGCCTCAACACTGCTGCATGTACCGACATTAACATTTATATTATCCTACACAATCAGATAGTAATAATGTTAGTATAAAATAATATTTTAAAATTTTAAAAATGATGAAGAAAATTATTAACGCTCTAAAAAGCGTATATTTTATACCCTTTTACTTAAGGTTTTGTTTGATTTCAAGCTCATTTGTATTGCATTTAGTTGCATTTCATGTGCATGTGTATTTAGATTAGGATTTTATTTTATTTTCTCTTATATTTTTAAAGATGCTTCTTTGAAGGGTATTTGGTTGGTGTTGTTGTGCAGATTGTCGAGGCAAAGTTGAAAGAATGGAAGAGATGCTTTAGCAATTTTATTTGCTAGATTTGACTTCAAGATGCTACAGCATTGTGGGTGGACAAAACAGAACGGCAAAAAGGACATACCTGCAACCTACTGTTCTCATGCATTATTTCAAGGCCAGTCGCACATCCCTTACAGTCCCTGCATTTTGCTGCAATTCTCTGCAAAAAATGTCAGGGAATATTCCTTACATCTTTAGGGTACAATAACCTAGAAGTCTCTTATATATACAAGGTCGAACCCTCCTCTACAAGTGTGGTGAGATAGAGATAAAAAAGTAGCAAGAAATCCTAAAAGAAAAAGGACTGAACTTTAAGGAGAGAAACGAGGAAGAAGAAAGAAGAAAGGCAACCACTTTCCTTCATCTTCAATCTCAAGCCGAGCCACCGTTGTTGGAGAGCTTCAAGCAAGGGATTTGTGAGACTTCGGGAGAAGTGGCAAGATAGGAAAGCCTCACGGCACAAGCTTTTGGGACTTCCTTTCTCTTCACTTTACTTTACCTCTTTTCTTGTTAATGAAAATGTATTTCAAAGGACGCAAGTTGAATAGTTTGTCTAACCTAGCCATGAACTAAACTACTATAGCTAAGGCTTGTTATGGATGATTTTTATTTTGTTTAAATGAATGTTTACTGTTTTCAGTGTTTATTTAAGTGTTTTGTTCATGAAATCTAACACCTTTTTCGCTTAAACCTTCGTTTGTAAGAGCTTCAGGAGATTGCCATAACTAAGAGGTTCGGGAAGCTTAGATATAGGGATAAACAAAGCTAGACCAACATGAACAATGGGGTTACTATGGGAGCAGAATCCTAACTCACCTTAGGGATAAAGGAGAGTTTCAACGACTTAAAAGAGTAGCACTTTATAAACATTAGAAGTTTTAGTGTTGAGACCGAGAGGTAATGCCTAACATTTTCGAGTGTTAGGCCTTCTAACTAGGGATAGTGGAGGTATTTTTAGTACTCTATCGAGCACTTGTTAAACCAGTAGAACAGTAAGCCTTTCAAGAGAACAGTGAAGTCATTGCCATAGCAAGCCTAGCTTGTCTTAAGCTTGAAAATCTTCTCTGTATTGTGTTTGTACAACTTTATTTATTACTCCATTATCTGTTTTATTTTGCTACTGTATTTTCGTGACAAGCTTTATTTTGCTACCACATTCTCAGTGACACTTTTATTTTGTTAAAGTATTTTGGTGACAATTATAGAATTATTTTAACATATGTTCATACAAAGGATTTTCTTATCTTTTGGGTATGTTAACTATTTTTGAAATGACCTACCCAATCCTCGTAGGAACGATCTTACTCATACATTTTATTACTTTTTCGATGTGTATACTTGCACGAGAAACAATCATATTTTAAGCACTCAACCTCAACAAGTTTTTACTCAATAAGTTTTTGTCGTCGTTGCTGGGGATTCAAGCAATAGGCAATTTCAATCATAGTTTTCATACTTTTATTTTTGTTTGTTTTGTTTTTTTTGTTAGGTTTAATCTTTGTTTTTCTTATTAGGTTTTTGGCTAGTGGATGCCTAGAGTGAATCCTCGAGAAGCCCTTGAACCATTTATTTCAAAAATCGAAAGATATTTTAGACAAAGGAGGCGAGAACAAAGAAGAAGAAGAACCATATTGCCTGCTTAGGTTTTAAGAATCAAAATGCTGCAGCAAATCCTAAAGCTGTAGTAAGAACAAGGGCAATTCGAGATCACTTGACACCGATATTAGATGATCTCAATTCTGGGATAGTGACACCTAAGGTACAAGCAGCACACTTTGAGCTCAAGCCTATGATGTTTAATATGCTTAACTCGATCGGATAGTTTGGAAGATCTCTTCACGAGGATACTCGACAACATATCCATACTTTCTTGGAGGTTTGCAATTTGTTTCGCCAACAAGGAGTGCACGAAGATGTATTGAAGCTCAAGCTATTTCCATACTCTTTGAGAGGCCGAGCTAGAAAGTGGTTAAATGGTATTCCAGCTGGTTCAATAGTGTCGTGGACAACTTTATGCAAAAGCTTTTTAGTGAGATACAACCCACCCAACATGAACACTCAATTGCGAAATGATATAGCATCCTTCAAACAAGGGGATGATGAGTTGATGTACGAGTGTTGGGACCAGTATAAAAATCTACTGAGAAAATGTATCAATCACGGTTTTCAAGATTGGAATCAAATCCTGATGTTCTACAATGGATAAAATAGCCAACAATGATTATCAGTTTCCAACTATCAGACTTGGAACAGGACGAAGAACTTAAGGAAAGCTGGAGCTTGACGCCAATGATTCTGTTTTAGCACAACTTTCTGCTATAAAAAATATGCTGAAGAACCTTCAACAGCCCAGTGAAGTACGAGATGCTAAACCATTAAGTTGCATGTACTGTAGTGGAAACCATTTTGATAAAGACTACTCAAATCTTCTAGAGTCTGCTTATTATGTTGGAAACTTCAACAAAAATTCTAACAACCCCTATTCTAACACGTACAACCCAGGGTGGAGACAACATCCTAACTTTCCTTGGGATAATCAAGAATCAAATCAAGCAAACAACTCGAATAGGCAGCAACCCATGGTAACACAATAAGGAGTTCAAGGTTTTCAAGGAAATAAGTCATGGCAGAATGAACACAAGGGAACAGTTTATCAACATCCTAACAATTCTTTGGAATCTTCGCTGCAAGACTTCATGGCTTCTACCAAGGAGTTTATGACATCAACGAAGACATTATTGCTAGAGCATTCCACCACAATCTCTATTCAAGGAAATCTGTTGCAGACCCAATGAGCATTATTGTAAAGTCATAGCTTTTCACTTGGATCATTGGAGACCCAAATGGGTCAAATTGCTCAAGCATTACAAGTAAAGACCGAGAGGTAACTTGCCTAGTGATACTTAAGTCATTAAAAGTCATGGAATAGAGCAATGCAGCTCACTTACCTTGAGGAGTGAAAGACCAATCAACACGAAGGAGCAGTTCAAAAGAAAGGAGAAAGAAGAAACCCCCATTCAGGAGCAAAAAAAAGCTGAACAACAAGAAGAAAATCAGCTAAAGAAGAAATTGGAGAAAATTTAAATACTGAGGCATTTGGTGAGAAGCTAACATATGTTGTAGCAAAAGCAGTACTAATACAACCTTCGGAGGACGTAAGACCCCCTCCATTCCCTCAACGATTGAAGCAACACAAAGATGTTCTCCAATTTTATAAATTTGTAAGTATGTTGGACCAATTTCATATAAATATTTCATTTTTAGATGTTATTTATCAAATGTCATCATATGCAAAGTTTTTGAAAGATATTGTTACGAAGAAAAGAAAAGTTGAAAATTTTGAAACTGTTGTTATAGCATCTGAGTTCTATTCTGGGAAGACTGACCTTCCCATGAAGAGGCAAGATCCTGGCAATTTCATTATTTCATGTTCGATAGGAGATAATTTCGTGGGCAAGGCACTATGCGACCTTGGTTCTAGTTTCAATCTGATGTCCAAGGCTATATTCAAGAAGCTTGGTATAGGGAGTACACGACCTACCACTGTTATCTTGCAATTGGCGGACCATTCTCATATCCGAAATGAAGACAAAGTCGAAGATTTGATAGTAAAAGTAGGCAAGTTTGTGTTCCCTGTGGACTTTCTGATTCTAGATTGTGAAGTAGACTACAAAGCATCCATCATCTTGGGACGGCCATTTCTTACTACCGGTTGAATTCTCATCGACTGTGGAAAGGGAGACTTCAGAATGCTAGTAGCAGACCAGTCCATGACTATTAATGTCTTCAACACTCTCAAGTACATGGATGATAATGAAGAATGTCATTGTATAGCTGGGATTAATGCTACAACAATTGAGGATGAAAGTGCAGATTTTTGCTGTGACAATTTTGCACAAATGGAAGACTTTGCAAAACTGCTGGAGGAGAACGATAAGGATGAAGAAGAAGCTCATCTAGAGCTACAACAAATAAGTTATTTCAATCCAAGACCAAGTATGAAATTCGAGTCAATTAATTTCTCTGAATTTATTCTTCTGAAACCATCACTTTTACATGCACCATCTCTAGTCTTGAAACCACTACCTCGGTATTTGGAATATGTTTATTTGGGATCTTATAACACTTTGCCAGTGATTATTTCTTCTAGCTTAGATCCTAACCAAGAGCTTAGTCTTGTGAATTTATTATCTCAATATAAGAAAGCTCTAGGATGGACTATGGCCGATTTGAAGGGCATCAATCCTACAATCTGTATGCACAAGATTCTGTTAGAAAAATGCCACAATAATTCTATTGAGCCCCAAAGAAGACTAAACCCAGCAATGAAGAAGGTACTGATGATAGAGATCATAAAGTGGTTGGATACATGAATCATATACCCAATTTCTAACAGTTCATGGGTTAGTCCTGTGCATTATGTTCCTAAGAAGGGAGGCAGAATAATAATAACCAATTAGGACACCGAGTTGGTCTCGAAAAGGACAATCACAGGCTGGCGTATTTCTATGGACTATAGGAAGCTGAACAAGGCAACAAAGAAGAACCAATTCCCCTTCCTCTTATCGATCTAATACTGGATCGATTGGCAAGAAAGGCTTATTATTGTTTCCTCGATGGCTATTCTAGGTACAACCAAATTGCTATAGCACCAGAGGACCAGGACAAGACAACCTTCATATGTCCTTATGGAACTTATGCTTTTCGAAGAATGCCATTTGGGTTATGTAATGCTCCAGCATCTTTTCAATGTTGTATGTTGGCGATATTTTCAGATATGGTTGAAGAATTCTTGGAGGTATTTATGGACGATTTTTCTGTGTCCGAAGAAATTTTTGAAAAGTGTTGTGAGTCGACCTTGTGCTCAATTGGGAAAAATGCAAAATCATGGTTACGAGAGTTACAATTTTGGGCACAAAATTTCAAGCAAAGGAATTGAAGTTGATAAGACAAAATTTGGGGCACAACATTAGCGTTCTAAAAAGCGTATATTTTATACCTTTTTACTTAAGGTTTTGTTTGATTTCAAGCTCATTTGCATTGCATTTAGTTGCATTTCATGCGCATGTGCATTTAGATTAGGATTTTCTTTTATTTTCTCTTTTATTTTTAAAGATGTTGCTTTAAAGGGTATTTGGTTGGTGGTGGTGTGCAGATTACCGGGGTAAAGTTGAAAGAATGGAAGAGATGCTTTAGCTATTTTAAGTGTTGGATCGGACTTCAGGATGCTATAGCATTGTGGGCGGACAAAACAGAACGGAAAAAAGGATATACCTGCAGCCCACTATCCTCACGCATTATTTCCAGGCCAGCCGCACCTCCCCTGCAGTCCCTACATTTTGCTACAATTCTCTGTAAAAAATGTCAGGGAATATTCCTTGTATCTTTAGGGTAGAAAACCCTAGAAGCCTCCTATATATTCAAGGCTAAACCCTCCTCTACAAGTTTGATGAGATAGAGCTGAAAAAGTAGCAAAAAAGCCTAAAACAAAAAGGAGTGTGTCGCGATCATTTTAAAAACGAAAAGTATGAAAAATAGCCTGGCGAATTAATTTGAAAAAAAAATTGAATTTAATTGCTTTTAATTGTGAAAAACCAAATTTTATTGAAAACATTTGAATTTTAAAATTAATTTGGAGTCGCCACCGGCCACTTTGGTAGGTCAGGCACCATAAAACAAACCAGAGATTTATTTTTAAAACATTGGGTTCGGGAGTCGGTTACGCGTAAGGACGACCCTTACGAGCGCCCAAAAATTGGTACCTTTTAATTACACGTGGCATTTCGGTATTTTGAATAATAATATTAATTTAATCCATTATTGGCAAATAAATATCGTTCGAATAAGAATATCCTTTTAGATAAGAAAATATATTTCTTTTAAATACGAGCTTAATAAGACGTCCTCTAGATAGGAAACCTTGACTCGTATTTAAAGAAATATAAGTTCTGCCCCAAAAGGTTTTAAAATGCATGGTCGATTATTATCTTGTCGATTTTAAGTTCTAACCTAAAAAAGGCTCCATCAATTTAAATATTTAAATCCTATTAAATTATTAATTTCATCGGGTATATTATGATAACATCCGAATGCACGGACACTACCATTTCGACACCAAACAAAATTAATAATTCTATTGATGTTACTAATCTTTACCTAATTAATTTTATTAAATTCTAACCTTAAATTATTTATCATTTTCTACGTTTCGATGACGCGCCGAATACGATACCGAAGTACACTCTTGACCAACATAATGTCATTTCATAATACTGACCACTTAGTGTATCCAAGGTATAAGATTAGAACGTCATCGTTACTAAATTATCTCCCTATTTAATTAATTATTTAATTAAAGTGACTAATCCTAAAAAGGCTCTAATTTAATTAATCTAAGTGTAATTAAGTATTACCCTAAACAAATATACTATATGAATTTCAAAACTTGCACTCAAATAATTTAAATAAATAAAACATTAACTAAAAGACAAAGGTCAAATTAATTTTATTTAAAAGATAAGAGCCAAAATATATGATATAAAAAACTCGTGAATATAACACAATAAAAACTTAAATTAACATAAATAAAGAAATTGGATAATAAATTGATCTAACCTCGAATGTGAGTTGTTTGTTATATTCGATATATCGATGTCGTTGGATGAAATCCAGCAAACCACGGTGCTTGATCCTATCATCTTGTCGTTGCTTGAAAACCTCATTCCAACAAAAGAAATCGTGTTTGGCGCAGAGAGGACCAAGCTTCCAACATTCTCTTCTCTGAACCTTTCCTAAACTTCGAAAATCGAAGATGAAATCGATCGTGATTCAATGGATTCCGGCGAACTTTTTCGATGTTCTTTGGTAGATTCGGTGACCTTCAAGTGACCAAGGTAAGCTACAGATTCTCCTCTCGCTCATCGTTCTCACCAAACTGTTGACATGGTTGTACAAATGCCCTCCTTTTATTGTTCGATACACCATCTTAATGCTTCCCACCATGGTCGAAACTATGGCCTTCCAACAATTGGCTCTCTGCCTCCCCCTCCAATACTAAGGCTTAAATTTCCTTTAAGCCTCCCCCTGTTCGTGAAGCCCCCACCAACAAAATGAATTCCCCCAAGATTTTGTTCTCTGCCAAAACCAAAATGTGGACCCCCCTGCTTTGCTCCATGGAAATCGTGAAATTGGAGCCCTCACCCCGTTGTCGAGCACCCTCCTTTTCCAGCGGAAAATCAAATGGAACTTCCCCAGGTAACCAACTTCCTTAGTAACCGATCCAACTTATCCATTATTTTTATTTATTTATTATTTTTTTTGAATTTTTTATGGATATTATTTATTTAATTATATTTACGTAGGCCTTGTTTTATATTCGAATCCGGACAAAATTCGGGTATTACAGCTGCCCCTCTTTGCTCAATGCTGTGGAGCAGGAGACGAGCAAAGACTAAAAAGACACGAATTTCGTCTAAGCTTCTTGGCCTCTGTTACGCTAACAAAGCTTGAAGATGTTCTTCTCATTATGAAATTCTTCAAGAAAAAAGTAATGGAACCTGAGGTTGTTCTTCTCATTATGAAATTCCTTGTATCCCGTAAAAACCTGGAGCTGTTCTTCTCATTATGAAATTCTCCAGGGTCTGAAGTTGTTCTTCTCATTATGAATTTCTTCGGACAAAAGGTGATGGAATCCGAAGCTGTTCTTCTCATTATGAAATTTTTCGTATCCCATGGACTTTAGAGTTGTTCTTCTCATTATGAAATTCTCCAAAGTTTGGAAAAGTTTGAAGCTGTTCTTCTCATTATAAATTTCTTCAAATTGATCAACTGGTGGAAAACGAGGTTGTTCTTCTCATTATGAAATTCCTCGTCTCTGGGAAATCTGGAGTTGTTCTTCTCATTATGAAATTCTCCAGATCAAAAGTGATGGAACCTGAGGCTGTTCTTCTCATTATGAAATTCCTCAAATTCTACCAAATCTTTCGGGACTCACGTCGGCATGGCTGCCAAGGTAAAGACTCACGCCGAGAAGGCTGCCAAGGTAAGGACTCACGCCGAGAAGGCTGCCAAGGTAGGGACTCACGCCGAGAAGGCTGTCAAGGTAGGGACTCACGCCGAGAAGGCTGCCAATTTCTATTTGATTCCTGTTGACAAAAAATATCATGTATTATTAATATGATCTTAATGCAGATATTTCTATTGAAGCATGAATGTTAATTGAAGACCACTTGAGTAAACTTTCTGCTCCAGGGAAAGTGCTAATAAATTTCTTCTTCATCTCCCGATGTATCTTCTTTGACTGATATGAAAATTCATCTCAAACTCGGGTTCAATTCTCAAGATCTTTGCTTTTTTCTCTAAAGCGCCCTTTCAGGTTTTCACTTTAGATCTATTCTTTCTTTTCTTTTTCTTTTTGTTTTCCTTTCTTTTCTTTTTTTCAACAACTGAAGTCTATCATGAACTCAATGACACTTGTTCTTGTCTTCAACATATGATCTTTTGTATTTTCAACCTTTAAGCACCAGGAAAAATCTATTTTAGAGGAGATTTGTTCTCTGCTCTGAAGGAATTCTTCCTTTCCATTGCTTCGGTTTTTGAATTTCTCATGATAGTATGTTCTTCTGACACACCTTTGCAGCATTGCCCCACTCGAATTTGAGCATAATTGTCTTGTTTTCTTATTCTGATATTCACCCTGTAAAGCTTACTTTGTCTTGTGGTGTCTCAACAGTAATAATTTTCTTACTTGATTAATTGATCCTGGTATATTTTACCCCAAGTAATGGTCATTGCTCTTTCTTTGCCCCAAATTTACCTGTGTGTCATCTTTGTTGCTCGAATATTGTTGCATTTTGAGCTTTATCTGTTTCTCATCATAAATCATGTACCGAGACCAGCTCTTGTTCTGCCTGCACTTAAAGGGTTAGTACATCATAGTAATTCCCATGAAATCCTTTGCTTTTCTTGTATCTAATCAATTTATCTGCAAAATGCTTGTTAAAACGATAAGCAAAAAAGCTCAAAAATAATATTTTACTAATTTTGAGAAATTTGAGAGAGAAAAAAAAATTGATTGTCATGGCAAACAAGAAAACAAAATTAGGTCCTTGAATACCAAGTGGAACAAAGTCTTCAATCCAGTTTGCAAAGATCAACTTCAATGTGACTCTTTTCAAATTTATTAGACTTTCAGGAAAAACATTTCCATTTTCCTAATTCTACCCCATTTAAGTGGCACTCTTTGCCTCACTAATTCATTATGCCCAATTTTCCCTCTTTTCTGATCTCAATCAAGCATTAGAAGACTGAAAATCTTTGAAGAAAGGTTAACCCTGATAAGTGGGATGTATTTCTGAAGACTAACCTCTCCTTGTTCCAATATCCGTATATGGTCAAAATGGTCTTTTGTGGCTTGTAATGTGGCTATGGTTTATGCTTACCAAAGAAAGGATATATAGGCTCAAATAATTATTTAAGGGTAAAACCAAGGATCATTGTTGCACTGATCTTGATATACTCTGATGAAATATTTTTCCCTTTTTTTTTTGCGGATCACTCTAGACTGCCCTTTTTGGGTTTTCACCCTAGAGGTCATTTCCTTTTCACCACTTCTTTTGTCAGTGGTTCATCTCTTCAAAATATCTCACAAAACCTTCTATTCATTTTTGTTTTGTTGTTTGCTTCAACTTTAATGTCAATCATTTGAACTTGATTCCTTAGAAACAAACTTTTACACTCTTTTTATTTTTTCTATGTTGATTCAGAATATTTCTCCTCACTCATCTTTTTTCTTGGTTTCTCATTTCACCTTTATTTTTGCCCCTGATTCACAAGGCATCCCAAATGTATTTCACTTTCGAACATGTTTTCATCCATTTTTCCCCCAGTGTAGGGGTGATCCTTGGTTTGGATTAAGTTGAAAGAAAAACAATATTAGGCTCAAATGGGATAACAAATGATATTTTTCTTATTTTCTTTCTTTGAGAAGGGAGATCAAAGAATGCCAAATATCATCCCATACTTGGATATCGTTGAAGAAAAACAGTCTTCAATTGGATGAAGTTTTGGGTTATCACTTCATTCAAAAATCTTAGTCAACAATGCTTGAGAGGAAACTCACTCAAAATTTGTCTGAGAATTTCTATATTTCCTAGAAACTCATTAATGTTCTCCTTTTGGCCTACATAAAGTAGAAACGAGTCACATTATCGAAGTTGATCTCCGAACTTGGTTTAAGGTCAATCCTGCAATTAGGATTCAAGACCTGAAAGAATGATGTTAGTGATGATATATATATATATAAATGTATGGGTGATCAAAAATTAACTCATAACAAAGAATGTTTTTCTATGGTAGTGAATAAAAGAAATAAATAATATGAATTAAAGAATTAAAGAATCAAGGAATTAAAGAATACGAAATGCTTGCCACTTGAGAGAAAAATATATGAAACAAGCATCATGAGCAAATAAATTGAAATAGCCTCCCTTACAAAGGACCCCCAATGCTCGCGGGCAAAAGCAACTGGGCTGATTCAAGGCATTACTCCGTAATGGTCCCAAAAATACAATCAGATCCCCTGTAATTCAATTGTCTATCATCCATCAAAGAAAACCGGAGTGAATTTCAACCCCCTTTTATCATCGACTTTGCTCTTTCTTGCTTCCATTTTGGAGTTGAATTCTCGACTTTTGAAGCATCAATGTAACTTCTCCCTTGGTTGCCCCTTGTTGGTATTGTTTAGGGTGAACAAATACCTGAAGTTTTCTCAATTTGTAGACATCATGATAGAACACTTTATTGCTGTCTTCATAGCTCAAACTCTAACCTTCAAGTTTTTCAACATATGCCCCAGGTATTAAACTCAACTGTCATTTCTTTTTTTTTTGACTTCTTTTTGCATTTTGCATTTTGCATTTTTTCTTTTTTTTTCTTTTCTTTATTTTTCTTACAAAAACCTTTCAAATTGAACCCTTGTGTGAGACAAATTTCCATTCCAATCTCTCGTATTTGTATTTTATCTGGATGAATTTCTTTCTTGATCTCCATGACTCTAAGCAGTGTGAAAATTGGTGTCTGATTCTAAGATCAACTGATCTTTTTCATGTAAACCCAAGTGATCCTCAAAATCTTAACATATTTATGCCTCTTAAAATGTAATATTGATAAATAATAATGTTATAATATGAAATAAATATATGTATGAATGCAAAAATGTGAAAATGTCAACCTGCCAGAATAATAAAATAGAGTTATGAACAAAAATATGTTAAATATAAATCTACTCTACAATGCATGAATGCAAGAGATATCGATTTCAAGAGTTAGTCATTAGACAACACTCATCTAACCAAAAGATTGAATACAAGGAGAAGTCAATTTGTTGATAGAAGTTAGTTGGCTCGAGTTTCTTGGTTGATCACCTCGTTTAGTCTGGTCCGGCATCTGTCCTGGTATATCGATGAAAATTTGACAAGTCTTCAACTTTATCAAGCAAAAATCCATATATATCTGACATTTCATGTACTTGGTTCTGAAGTTGATCACTAACTCCATTCTGCATAAACCTTGTTGATTGACTCTGTCCAACTTTCAACATGTTGTCCTTCATTTGAAACACTGGCTCAAAACTTGCAAACTGATTTTCTATATGTCATGTCCTACTTCCTGATGTCCTTTTCTATTAGTCGTTATTCGTGAAATTTGAACCTAACTCTTAAGTTCATAATTCTCTTTTCCTGAGTCTTTATCTATCAATAATAACCTTGGGATGCCCCTAATTTAACCGCCAAATATCCACTTTCTGCATATCTTCATCTTTTAGCTACCGCGTCTCGCTTATGTTTACACTTGTCCCGATACCCGACTTGAAGCTTGAACAAATGCTAAACTCAATATGAATCTAATTCTTTTTTTACCTACTGGAACGGTGTAGCAAAAACCTCGTAGTTGTTGGTGTTGTAATCATTCTCCTTACGGTAACTGAAATATCTTATCAAATGACTCATGTCAGCATCAAAAAATTCCCAACTTACCCTTGATTTTGACAAACATGCACCATGCTTGAAATCTTCTAAAACAATCTTGTATGACTTGGTCTCCTCGAACGTTAACTCTGATCTTATACTTTGTCTTCTTGAATATGGTCCACCTCAGTAAATTTTCTTTCACTTGTTTATCAAACCCTTTAGTTTATGACCATTGTCTATACAACTAGCTCATAAATCGATACCTCTAATGCATGCTATATGAACTCACTCACACACCACCAAAAAAGTGTTAGTATGGTGAATTAATAATCTAAGTGAAAATAAATTAAATCACGAAAATAACCAGAGAACAAATTATGTCGCAAAAAATTAACCAGAGAGCATATTATCTTGCGTAAAAATAACCAGAGAGCAGTTTAACACAGAAATCCTAATTTGGCGGCATTTTGACAGCATACTGCCTTATCTTATGGTCCTTGTCTGGCTTTAATAGGGGTAGGTTTTTACTCTACACATGTGGGTTTAGATCTAGACTTTGGGTTCCCGAACTGTCGTTATCGTCTACTGCGACGATAAGACATCGATTCGGTAGTATAGGTCCCTTACAACGGAGGTGAAGACCTCACAATGCGTAAGGTTAGTATACCGGAAGTAGATAAAAATCCGAAACTCGGAGCTGGATAGCATCACGTCGGAAAATATCTAACTCCCACTCAAGGATAAAAGCTCGGGTCGAGAGCTGATGCATGAATGACAGATATATCACACAAAATGAAAATATTATCCTTATCCAAACGATATTTATCTAACAATAATGAATTAAATTAATATCTATATTCGAAATACCGAAATACCATATGTAATTAATAATTAGGCTTGACTCACAAAAATTTATCCCCAGCGGAGTCGCCAAGCTGTCGCGACCATTTTAAAAACGAAATGTGTGAAAAATAGCCTGGCGAATTAATTTGAAAAAAAAATTGAATTTAATTACTTTTAATTGTGAAAAACCAAATTTTATTGAAAACATTTGAATTTTAAAATTAATTTGGAGTCGCCACCGGCCACTTTGGTAGGTCAGGCACCATAAAACAAACCAGAGATTTATTTTTAAAACATTGGGTTCGGGAGTCGGTTACGCGTAAGGACGACCCTTACGAGCGCCCGAAAATCGGTACCTTTTAATTACACGTGGCATTTCGGTATTTCGAATAATAATATTAATTTAATCCGTTATTGGCAAATAAATATCGTTCGAATAAGAATATCCTTTTGGATAAGAAAATATATTTCTTTTAAATACGAGCTTAATAAGACGTCCTCTAGATAGGAAACCTTGACTCGTATTTAAAGAAATATAAGTTCTGCCCCAAAAGGTTTTAAAATGCATGATCGATTATTATCTTGTCGATTTTAAGTTCTAACCTAAAAAAGGCTCCATCAATTTAAATATTTAAATCCTACTAAATTATTAATTTCACCGGGTGTATTATGATAACATCTGAATGCACGGACACTACCATTTCGATACCAAACAAAATTAATAATTCTATTGATGCTACTAATCTTTACCTAATTAATTTTATTAAATTCTAACCTTAAATTATTTATCATTTTCTACGTTTCGATGACGCGCCGAATACGATACCGAAGTACACTCTTGACCAACATAATATCATTTCATAATACTGACCACTTAGTGTATCCAAGGTATAAGATTAGAACGCCATCGTTACTAAATTATCTCCCTATTTAATTAATTATTTAATTAAAGTGACCAATTCTAAAAAGGCTCTAATTTAATTAATCTAAGTATAATTAAGTATTACCCTAAACAAATATACTATATGAATTTCCAAACTTGCACTCAAATAATTTAAATAAATAAAACATTAACTAAAAGACAAAGGTCAAATTAATTTTATTTAAAAGATAAGAGCCAAAATATATGATATAAAAAACTCGTGAATATAACACAATAAAAACTTAAATTAATATAAATAAAGAAATTGGATAATAAATTGATCTAACCTCGAATGTGAGTTGTTTGTTATATTCGATATATCGATGTCGTTGGATGAAATCCAGCAAACCACGGTGCTTGATCCTATCATCTTGTCGTTGCTTGAAAACCTCATTCCAACAAAAGAAATCGTGTTTGGCGCAGAGAGGACCAAGCTTCCAACATTCTCTTCTCTGAACCTTTCCTAAACTTCGAAACTCGAAGATGAAATCGATCGTGATTCAATGGATTCCGACGAACTTTTTCGATGTTCTTTGGTAGATCCGGTGACCTTCAAGTGACCAAGGTAAGCTACAGATTCTCCTCTCGCTCATCGTTCTCACCAAACTGTTGACATGGTTGTACAAATGCCCTCCTTTTATTGTTCGATACACCATCTTAATGCTTCCCACCATGGCCGAAACTATGGCCTTCCAACAATTGGCTCTCTGCCTCCAATACTAAGGCTTAAATTTCCTTTAAGCCTCCCCCTGTTCGTGAAGCCCCCACCAACAAAATGAATTCCCCCAAGGTTTTGTTCTCTTCCAAAACCAAAATGTGGACCCCCCTTCTTTGCTCCATGGAAATCGTGAAATTGGAGCCCTCACCCCATTGTCGAGCACCCTCCTTTTCCAACGGAAAACCGAATGGAACTTTCCCAGGTAACCGATCCAACTTATCCATTATTTTTATTTATTTATTATTTTTTGAATTTTTTATGAATATTATTTATTTAATTATATTTACGTAGGCCTTATTTTATATTCGAATCCGGACGAAATTCGGGTATTACAGAGTGAACTTTAAAGAGAGCAACGAGGAAGAAAAAAGAAGAAAGGCGACCACTTTCCTTCATCTTCAACCTCAAGCCTAAAAGAAAAAGGAATGAACTTCTTAACAGACTCTTTAAATTGAATATTATCTTTGAATCTCAAACCTAATTTCCATGTTGGAACGACAAACTTTGTATCATATTTAGGTCCTAATGTTTTCTTCCCAGAATATGTCCCACAAATTTCTTTAGTTGATTCATCACTGTCACAATATTCTTCTGGGTCAGAGGAGTCTAAGTAATCACTCTCATGGCCCTAAACTTTTGCATCCATTTCTTTGACTATGTACTCTTTTAATACATAATCTTTCACTTTCATATTTTGTCCACATTCTTCAAAGTCATTTCTTTTATTCTCCTTACCTATTAATTTTCTTTTGGTCGAAACTAATTCATCATCGATATCATATAATAATTCAACATCATACAAAAAAAGTGATGGTCGTCATCATTATTTAGATTATGGTTGCTTATGTGCCTAATTTTGCTAAGATAAGATTAAGGTTGATTAAGGGAGGTATTGGTATGATTTATGTGTGTTTTAATGATTGTTATGAGTGTATTTTAGTGTAGGGTACCGGTACGGGATACTAATATTAAAATGAGTTGTTTGATACAACCAAGCGTACCGATTTGGCTTACCAGAATACCGATACAATAATGGAATTTTAGACAAGCGTATCGGTACGGCTAGGCATATCAATAAGGGAAAATGAATTTAGAATTCTATTTTTCGATCAAAACCCGTGTACCGATACAGTGAGTACCGGTACGACAACTTACCATGTAGGCATGTCGGTACCCTAAGGCCCGTAGCAGTACTCAGGGCGGTTAAAGTTAGGTATGAAATCTACAAGTTTGAAATATATGCATTTTAGTCCTTAAATATGTTATATGCAATTGGATAACCTAGAAACCTCAGAATGACATGAAATTCGATATGCAAGAATTTAATGAACTTAATTGCAAGATGATAACATTAATTTATTGATACGCTTCAACTCTCCAAAGATGCTTGTAGAGAGAAGCTTTGATTGTCCCAACCGTGATTGCAAGCAAGCCTTGATCCTCGTACGCTTTCCTTGTTGTTTTATGAAGAAAAGTTGGTGAAGTGGTGTAAAGAGGGCTGCGGAAGGTTTATGTGTAATTGATAAGGGAAGGTATGTGATGTTTTGGTTAGGGAAATAAATGGAAAAGATGATAGTGAAGCTTAGATAGAAAATTAACTTCTTGCGACCCTGGCTAGATAAATTAGAAGTCTCCTTTTCTTTTTCCCAATGTGGCCAAACACATCCTTATTCCATTGACAACTTTTTTCTTCAAACGAAAAAGGCTATCAAACACATGGATATTGCTACCCCAACTCACCTGTAATAATCGCTCAAAATCTAGGTGATCATTCCATGCTACCACAAACAGGAAAGGCTACTGACCACTTCGATTCCTATCCGCCTCAGTCACTAGTAAAATTGGACGATGATCAAACCCCATCAAAGGTAGGTGCAGCACATTAGGAGACGCAAAAAAATCATACCACTTTGCGTTACAGAGGAAGCGGTCAAGCCTTTGAATCAAGTCACCCCTCTGCCAAGTAAAGCTTGGATTCTGAAACCCATGTCAACAAGTTCAGTTCAGAAGATAAACTCACTAAACCACACAAAAGTCCCCACTCTCTGAGTTGAATAAACTAGGACCATGATCGACCCTAAGAATCGGGGCCTGGACAATCCCTTGCATCGGAATTTGCTCTTTCACCACCGTATTTTCATTATCTATTCCAACATTCAACACGAAAAACCACAAACCCGTCGACTTAGCAGCCCTTGAATTAGAAGAGTTTTATCCCTTATCAATTCGTTGGGTTCCCCGATATCGTTTTTCCACCTGCATCCACGACCCATACATCTCAGCAGCTTTTGGTGTTGATTCAACAATTTTAGGTTGTGTTGCCTGCTTCTGAACTTTCTTACATAATTCTTTAGTATGTTCATACTTCTCACACCCAAAACAAATCAACGACAAACCTTTATATTCTATCCGTTGGAACCTACCATCAATTATCAACCCACGTAGTCACGGTTGGTCTAGCCTCACCACAATTGTAGGCCGTAAAAACCTCCCTCGATGACTCTCCACCGTGTTAAAATCAACCCAAACAACCTCTCCAACTAGTCCTGTAATTGTATTAAACAACTATTTCGAGTAATAGCAATAGGGTAAGTCAGAAAGTCTTACCTATGCTAAAATCTATTTAGGATGATCCTCAACTGTCGAAAACTCCCTCGACCAGGACTGGACAGTCAAGTAGCTTCCATAAATCATCCATGAACCACCAAAAATTACCTTGTCATAATACGTATCAAGGCTAAAATTGATCAAGTAATATTCATTGTCCTGATCAGTGATCGAGAAATCTCTCATCGGATTCCATAATGCCTGCACTCTATTCTTCAAAGCCTTGAGTCCAATCGAGCTCCCTAGAAGTCTTACTATCATCGCCTTTGCCAACTTTGCATCAATTTGCTTATGAACCCTATCGGAAAATCGAATCTCAGGAACTGAACCATCTCTGCTAATAACGATATGGTCATTGGCTAATTCCACTTCCAACGACTTTAGGAAATTATCCTCCTTATTACTTTCAATGGAACGCATCACAACATCCCGAAAAGAAACCCCCTTCCCAAGGTCGACAGGTTCCAGCCCGCTTCTCAGCCCAAGCATCACCACCGGCAGTTACGTGACATCACCATCCATAAATACTTTTCTTATCTAACCTAAATGTCAAAGATTCTCAAGGTCTGAATGCTTGGCGAAAGTAGAGCGACTCAAAGAAAATCCTAAAAAATATTCTTAATATTTTATTTCTTCTTTCCTAATTATGATTTATAGTAGTTGACAGTGATGACAAGCCACAATGATTATTTTAAGTATTTTTAAAATTTTAATAATGATAAAATATTATTTTAAATATTTTTAGAATTTATTTTAAATTATTTATATATTTAATAATATTAAAAAAATTTAAATTAATAATAAAATATTTGTGAATTATCAAAATGTTTAATGTATAAACTTTAGTTATTAAATAGAAAAGTTTTAAAAGTTGAGTAACAAAAATTGGAGTGAGAATATTATTGAATGATGAACAGTGCATTTTAAACATTATAAATAATATTTTAATTTGAAGGATTGGGGTTTGAGATTTATGGTTTAAGATTTAATTATATATATAACGTTAGAGAATTTGAGTTTTGAGTTTATGATTGATAGTTTAGAATTTAGGATTTTAGATTTTGAATTTGTGATTTAAGGTTTAGTGATATATATTTTAGTTTTGCATTTGTTATTTATATATTATAAATAATATTTTAGTTTTGCAATATAAATTAAATATAATATATATTTATAAAGTTAATATAATTATAAAATTATATTATAATTCCTAAAATTATATCCCGAGATAAATAAAATACTTAACTCAAAAATATGTGCTTAAATTATATATTTTTTCTGAAATAGGTATGTAATATATATTTTGGCTAAAATAAGTGCCTAAAGTTTTATTTCGTCAGTGTTTTAAGGTAATATAGTTAACAAGATTTATTTAACTCATAAATAAGTGTCCCAACTATAGATTTTTCTAAGATATGTGCCTAATATTTTTTTCTAAAATAGATACCAAAGTTATCTTTTGTTAGTGTTTTAAGGTAACACTATTAAAAAAAATTATCACCGATAATAGATTGACATGTGGCTTATATTTTTATTTTAAAAATAAAATAAATTAATTTTAGAAATATTTTTAAAAAATAAAATAGTTCCAAAATATTTAAAAAACACAAACATTAATGTCGTTGATAGGCTTGTTAGATCTCTTCGTCTTAGGACACCATCGATTTTCTTTAACTACCCTTCATCGAACAATAAACGTGAAAGGATTTAGTCGTTCAATATCTATTTGTAATGGCTTTCGTCAGTTATCAATGAAGGGTGGTTGCGAAAAACAAGTGATGGACTTGAGCAACGATGAGATTCAACTAGATTATCAATGACTTTTGAGGTTTTGTGGTTTAAAGTTTTATGGATTTGAGATTTTTTTAAAAAATTTAAGATTTTTATATTTTTTTCAAAATTATTCTTTACGGTTTATTTATAAAAAAAAATAAAATAATCACCTGTTAAATTTTAATTGGTTGATGACTTTTTAACAACGTTATCATAAGACCCTAATAAAAATATACTTTAGACACTTATTTTAGTTAAAAAAAAATATTAGACACTAATTTTGGGTCTAACAATGCTATAAACTATGATAGTGACACCAACTTCTTTGGTTTTAAGGTTCAAGATTTTTAAATACTTTGGAAATATTTAATGATTTTTAAAAAATTGAATATTTTTAAAATTAATTTATTTTATTTTTAAAATAAAAAGTGTTAATCTATTATTGAGTGATAAATTGTTTAATAGTGTTACCTTAAAGACTAACAAAATAAAATTTTAGGCATTTATTTTAGAAAAAAATATATATCTCAAAAAAATTTTATAGTTTAGGCACCTATTAAACAAATTTTGTTACCGTTGTTATCTTAAAGCGCTAACGAAATAAAACTATAGGCACCTATTTCAGTAAAAAATATTAGACATCTATTTTCAAATATATATATATATATTTTAAGCACTAATTTTTAATTTAAACCTAAATAAAATTAAATTTAATAGTTATTTTACTAATATATTATTTGTATTAAATTTATTTCAAGTCTTTAAGTTATCTTAGTAGTTTGCTTTCAACCATTCATCTAATATGTTTTTGTTTCAAGTCATTTTAAATACAATATTTTTTTTTCTAACAAAACGACTTGATTTGGGCTTATCTTATCCTTAGACATTAAAACAATTATATTAAAGTAATTTAATGGATCATTATAGGTTAACAACGAAGTGCTTGGGTTGAAGCAAATAACAAAGCTCAATAGTATAATAATATCGTTATAGTTTTGTTGTATTTTTTAATAGGCATGAAAATAAATTTAATCCTTAGTTTTATTATTTTAATTCTCAATTTTTATTTGGAATAAATTTAGCCCTTAACCTAAGTCTTTTTGACAAATATCTTATTTCTTAACTATAATGATGATCACACCGTTAAAAATTTAATGATAATAACATATAGTAAACATGTGATAATATATTTTAAATGATATGATATCTAACCAATCATATACATACATATGAAAAATAATTTTATTCAAATATAAAATAATTAAAATTCAACAAAAATATTAAAACTTAATTAAATCTAAAATATTTTGGCTATTAAACCTTAAATAAATTTATTACTGTATTTTTTTATAATTTTGAATTTTTTAGATTTAATTAAAATTCAAAACCTAAAACCTAAAATTTACTACTTTTAATTTAGATTAAACACTAAAATACCTAAATTCTAAAAAAATAAAATAACAAAAACTCAATTGATTAGTATCAAAATCTCTTACCTTTGATTTATCGATAGCAATATTTACAAAATTCTTCCTTTTCAGACTATGTTCATATTTTTTAGATAAGATTTTGATTCTATTGTAGTTATGGTTGAGAATTTTTAGTATATATTTTTTAGATTTAATTAATTTTTAATATTTTATTTAAATTTTAATTGTTTTATATCTTATATTAGATTAAAATTATATTCTATGTGTATGTATTTAATAGCTTAGATGCCATGTTATTTAAAATATATTATCATATGTTATCTTCGTTAAGTTTTTAACTGTCTAGTCATTATGTTAGTTAAAAAATGAGATATTTGTCAAAAAGATATAGGTTAAGGGTTAAATTTATCCCTAAAAATAGGGTCAAAATATAAAAAATTTAAATGCTGAGGGTTAAAATTATGTTAATACCTTTTTAATATATATGTTAAAGTTTAATGATATTTTGTGTTATCTATCTTATTTTTTATAATTTATTAAAATGTGTATTTCATATTTATAATCAAAGATTATATAATTAGTTAATTAGTTAATTTACTTAATAATAAATATTAAATATCGCAGTTAATCTATTATGTGGTCTTAAAAATAGATTTGAAATTGAAGATATTGGTGACTACGTGGTTCCTAATTCTTAGCTTTACCCAGTAATTATCTGTTGTACTTTCATACCTAAATTTTCTCTAAATATAAGTTTATTTTTTTGGTATCGATTTAGTGATTCAATTAGCATAGAATTAAATTAAAAGTTAAATGTTGTAATTAAAGTAAAAGAAAGTTCGACGGTAAAAATAATATAAAATATTAAATTTAATAGTTATAATTTACCATTTTGATTTACGAAAATATTAAAAATTTGTTGAATATGTTTGATTGAAGAAATTATTAGACGAATGTTGTTTATTATGTATTCATTCAATAAGATTCATTCATCTCAAGATAATTTTTAAATAACTACTCACCATGTAAGAAAGAAATGAAATTCACTTTAAAAAATAAGATATAAACATTTTATTGGAGAAGACCATGGATGACATGGTAAACAAAGTTCGTCTAATAATTTCGGACACTTAAATTAGTTAGACCAAACAATAAAAGATATCTCATATTTATATTTGAAATTTGACTACCTATGAAGAAAGTTTCGTATCTCTAAAAGTATAAATATTAATAACACAAAATAAAAAATTTCATCTACATTTTTCAAAATAATTAAAATCATGATATTTTTCTCTAAAAATAATTAGGGTTCATGATTTATTATCGGAATCTTGTGACTTTTTTTTTCGCATCGATCATCACAAGTTATTATCGGTTGGTACTAACAGACTTAAAACTCAATCTCAAAATATTTTTTTTTAACTCGAATCCACTATTTGATTTTAAAAAAAAAATTCTCATTTGCCCCCAAGTCCTTTGAAATTAAAATCAAATTTTCTAAAATTTTTATTTTAAAAACACAAACAATCTATTATCGAAAATGATAACCTTAACCGCCAGAATAACGATAAATTTAAAATTAGGTCAGGTATAAAAACTTAAAAAGTTGTTTTTTATTCAAAATAAAAAGAAAGAACATTACATGCATCTAGATTATTGTGTTTTTCCTTTGTATTGAGTTTTTGGAATATCTTTACAGTATTTAGATTTTAATTTAAAGAATTAAAACTTAAAATTATATAATTCAAACATAGAAAGAATTTAAAGGTTTAATTTAATTTTAAAAAATATTATGAAATTTCAAATAAAAATATAATTTTAAATTGAAATATATTATGATTTAAATACTCTATTGAAAAAAAATAACTGAAAGTCGATCAAATTAATTAATAAAAATTATAATTGAATATATATTTTAAAAGTACTCGATTTTTAAAATTTTGATTAACGGGTCAACGGGACACGTTACTCGAGTTTAATATTTTTGAACATCCTATTTCCTATATCTACTAAATTTTTTCTCATAACGATAATTCTTAAATATCGATGGGCAATTTGTAAATTTCAAGATAGTTGACCCTTTCTTTTAATGAAATTTTATGCTTGCTGCCACAATCTTTTAATGAGCGTTGCCCTCGTGCGTCTAGAAGAGTAGAATGAGAGTCACCTACTGTTATAAGCGATTAATGTTATATTATTTTCGAGTTTTAAGGTTATTTTGTTTAAACTGTTATTTTAAAAAATTTAATAATTTTTATAAAATAATTTTTATTTTTATTTTTAAATTTGTTAATAAAATAAAAGTTAATTATTTAATGATTAATTATTTATACGATTTATTAATTTAGTCATAATTTAATTTAAAAAATAATTATTCAATTTGATTTATGCTTGATCATTGTGCAGGGACGAGACAATAATCAAATACAACTAAACTCACAGTTTGATAGTCGAGTTACAACATCTCAACGCATCAATAGTTATCACTGGACCTAGCACAGTCCTTTTTGATCATCATTCATCTACAACACCAAAAATATAAATACCTTAAAGGTCAAAGATAAAATGAACATCGACAATGATTTTTGACCTCAAATCAATCAGGAATGAATCGTCAAATTCAATGATCAACCATGGTTATTTGTAATTCTACACCTATCTCACAATAAGTGAACCACTGATTATCAACGTCATATTAATCAACACTTTCGTCTCCTTATTTGATACCGTTCAAAAATCAACATCAACATAATTTTAAATTAAAAATATATTTTAAAAATTAATCAATAATAAAATTTGTTTCTATATAATTAAGAAAATGATAGATATACAAGTACAATTACCTAGGGTGTTTTAATTATCTAAAAGAAATTACCTAGGGTGTTTTTACTTGTGCAAATGGATATGTCCTCTACCCAGAAATTATTTCATGAGCCCGGGTCACTACGTTAGCCATGGTCCTATCCAATTATAACCATCCACTTCATTATTAATCTTTAATTCATTTTTTTTCAACCAATGAATCTTTAGTCATATTTTTCATTTCATTTTAAAAATATAATTTTTAAAATTATATTAATTACATGATTGATTAGTGGTGAAATATGTGATTTTCATTGGTTAGGGATCATAATTAACATGGTGAACCGAGCCTATGATATTATCTCTCTCGTCCCCTCCTAATTACTGACAAATCTGCTCCCTACTTAAACTTATAAATTGATGTAAGATCATGGAGATTGCAAGCTTTCCCCGTATTGGTACTTGAAGTAAACTATTTTACAAACTAAAGCTTCTCAATTTCATGGCATTAATAATTCTCGAAGTTTTCGTGGCTCTTTCTTGCTTTCTGCTTCTCTTCTACTGCTTCGGAAATACTGATGGGTCATCTCCAAAGAGTTTCCCGGTTGTTGGGATGTTGCCCGAACTTCTCCTCAATATTCATCGAATCCACGAATGGTGTACCCAGACTCTCGAAAGGTGCAATGGAACTTTTGTTTTTCAAGGCCCTTGGTTTTCTAAGATGAGTATGATGATGACCAGTGACCCGACCAACATTCACTACATTCTGAGCTCCAAGTTCAGTAACTTCAGGAAAGGACCTGAATACAAAAAGATATTTGAAATCTTGGGAGATGGAATTCTCAATGCCGACTCGGATGTGTGGAAGAAACAAAGGTTGCTTGCTCATGGATTCATCAAAAACCAAATGTTCTACAAATGTTTGTTGAGGACTACTCGAGATAAGGTGGAAAAGGGGCTTATTCCTGTCATTGAATATGTTGCCAAACAAGGGTTGGTCGTCAATTTGGAAGATGTTTTCTACAGGTTCAGTTTTGATTCTGTTTGCATCCTAGTTACTGGCTATGATCCTGGATGCTTATCCATCGAATCCCCACAAGTTCTTTTCTCCAAGGCAGTGGATGATGCATCGGAAGCCATATTTTATCGGCATGTCAGACCAGAGAGCTTTATTAAGTTGCAGAAGTGGTTGAACATGGGAGTAGAACATAAGTATAGAAAGGCATGGGAAGTTATGGATGATATAATAGCTAAATATATATGTCAAAAGAGGAAAGATCTGAATGAGATGAACGATGAAGACGGGGCAGATCTCTTAACATCATACATAACTGAAGAAAAATCATCTGATTTCACGCATGATAATAAGTTCTTGAGAGACACCATTTTGAATATGATGGTTGCAGGGAGGGAGTCGATCGGCTCTGCTCTTACTTGGTCCATTTGGCTTGTTTCGAGGCATCCGATAGTAGAAAACAAGATCATAGAAGAGCTTCATTCAATAATACCAGCTGGGGAAAGCAGACAGAGAAGGCTATTCAATGTTGAGGAGGTGAAGGATTTGGTTTATCTACATGCAACATTGTGCGAGGTATTGAGGTTGTATCCACCTGTTCCTTTCAATCATAAGGAACCTATCGAACACGATGTGCTTCCTAGTGGGCATCCGGTTCATCCGAACATGAAAATCTTGTTTAATGTGTATTCAATGGGAAGGATGAAGTCGGTGTGGGGAGAAGATTGCATGGAATTCAAGCCTGAAAGATGGATTAACGAGCGAGGAGGGATCAAGCACGAGCCGTCATACAAGTTCCAGAGTTTCGGTGCTGGGCCTAGGACATGTTTAGGGAAGGACATGGCGTTTGCTCAGCTGAAAGGTGTGGTATCTGCTATAGTTTATAACTATCGCATTCATGTATTGAAAGAAACTCCCGTTGTTCCAGCCGTATCTATTATCCTGCACACCAAGGATGGAATGATGACTAGGATCTCAACCAGATGGGACTAAACAAACTGCGTGGTAGCTGGTCTAAGTATGTTTAGACATATAAATTATATTATGGGTAAGTCTTATCACGTTATCTATGGACCAAACACTAAAAGTTATCTATCTCATTATTTATTTTTCATGTTATATTTTTATTAAGTTAATCTTCACTCATATTTACTGTTAGTTCATATTAAAAATAATGTTTTAAGTGAAATTCACTTGAAAAAAAATATGACATGAAAAAATCGATGAAATTAAAATTTTTTAATGGTTTGTCCCATAAACACGTGGTGAGACTTACCCATAATATAATTTTTCGTTTAGAAGACTATCAAGGTACAATAACATTTGTCATTAAAGTCTATTAATCATTTTCTACCAGTTCTACAATCTATCGGTATAAATTTACTCGTCACTAAATATTAGAACCTAATAAATAAGTAGACCCTATTTTCTCTGCTCTCTAACGACGGTAAAGAGACGAAATTTGTTTTCCATGCACCTTCTTTGTATCATGAATCTTTTACATTTTGGCCAAACATGAGCCGGAACTTTGTAACGTGATAGTTTAGTTTTAGGGTTAACTAAAAAACCATTTAACTATAAAATTAATGTTAAAATAATGATCATTCTTTAAAAACGAAAGATATAATATTTAATTATTAAAATAATTTTAATATAGTCGTCCACATTTAAAGACTAATAGGATGATGATGTAAAATTTAAAAATAAAATAGAATAATTATATATTTAATCCTATTTTTATTTTAATAAAATAATTTATTTATTTAATTACATGATGACATGTATTCACCTTATTGAATGACTTTATTAATATATTAGAGGAGAAAATGTAAAATAAACACACCATTGCCAAGAGGATTCAAACCTATGCATTTAAGATGAAGCCAATGACTTAGCCATTAGACCAAGCACAACTTTGATCTATATAACACCAACATCGACATATATTTATTGTTTGCTATATTTTTTCTTTTACCTATGCATATAAAATCTTATATTTATTTTTTAAATTTAATTAAAAATGATAATTAAATTATCATATAATAAATTAAAAATTTTAAAATAATAAAATTTTATTTAAAAATTCTAAACTCTAAACCCTAAACCTTAATATCTTAAAAATAAATCCTAAACCCTAATAATAAACTCCAAATAATTTTAGTTATAATTTTAAAACCCTAAATCCAACCCTAAAACCTAAAATTATAAATTATAATAAAATTTTATTTAGCAAACCTTAAACTATAAATCCTAAACATTAAATCTTAAACCCAAACTTTAAATCCTAAATCCTAAATAATTTTTTTATTATAAATTAAAATTTTTAAATGAACTTGAAATTTAAGATTCAAGATTCAGGGTATTGGGGTCTTTTAACCTGCCAGAATTGATGATAATTTTTTGAATGATCTAACTGTGATCGTAAAGTATTATTTATCTATACGTATTTCTTAATCATATGATAATATATAAATTTTATATGTATAACAATTTAAATATATATGTATTAAAATTAAGGCATAAAGATAATTTTAACCCTTAACGTTTATAATTTTTATCGATTTGGCCCTTATTTTTTTTGGGGATAAATTTAGCCCTTAACCTATATCTTTTTGACAAATAGTTTATTTTTTAACTATCATGATAACTGGACTGTTAAAAATCTAACAATGATGACATGTCATATGCATATGATAATATATTTTAAATAACATGACATCTAACCTATGAAATACATATATATATATATATAAAATATAATTTTATTCTAATATAAAATATAAAATAATTAAAATTCAAAAAATATTAAAAAATTAATTAATTCTAAAATAAAATGTTAATAAATATTTTCAACCCTAACTACGATAGAATCAAAATCCTATCTTAAAAAAATTAATTAATTAGGGTTGAGAATGTTTCGTAGCCTTTTATTTTAGAATCAATTAATTTTTAATATTTTTTGAATTTTAATTGTATATATTTTATATTGAAATAAAATTATATTATATATATGTATTTTATAGGTTAGATGTCATGTTATTTAAAATATATTATTATATGCATATGACATGTCATCATCGTTAAATTTTTAATGATCTAGTCATCATGATAGTTAAAAAATAAGCTATTTGTCAGAAATATATAGGTTAAGGGCTAAATTTATCCAAAAAAGAATAAGAACCAAAACGATAAAAATTATAAACGTTTAAAGTTAAAATTATCTTTATGCCTAAAATTAATGATAAATATAAATTCAAAACTGAATTATTTTTATACACATGTAATATAAGAAAATATATTTGCTATTTTATGTTTTTAATGATTTAGTATTCTACCGACCCTAATTTTCTTTACCAAGCCTAAGCTTCCATTAAGTTTATTTATATATTTTAGGTTAATCGGTCAGTATAATATACGTTTTTTCGTCTTTCTGATATATATTTTTTGTTCGAGTGTCATGTTTTTTTTGTTTTATAATTTGTTTCATTTTTCTTTATAACATGATTAAGTATACTTTAACAATCATTTGTGACTCGTACATAAATTTTAATTACCATTAGATTTCAATTATCATTTGTCAGTGGTCATATAAAATTAGATCATCATTCTATTAATGGTTGTTTGCCAATATAATTAGTTTAGGTAACCAAAGATTCTGCATTATAATTTAAATTGCTTGTTATTTCTTTTATCTGTTGTATATCTCGTTTGAATAAAAAAAATTTAAAAAAATCTAAATTTTATGATATTTCCGTAAAGTTTTTTATTTTTATTTTTTAGTTATAATAAGTTTTAAATAAACTAATCCCATGATTTCTTTTTAGATGCATCATGATATTTTCTAGATTATAATAAAATTTGGCGGTTATAATAATTTTTTTTAATGATAATTATGGCCCTAATACTTATAGCATAGAAAAATTAATAAGTTGTTTAAATGGAGCTACTAGATGTTTCCGATCTATAAATTGCTTTTAATAAAATTAAATGATTTCTCAACCATTAAATAGCTTATCTTAATTATGAATGAAGTTGATATTAAATGATTATAAATGTGCACAGCTATTTGATATATTTTTAAATTTTTTAATCATGAACAAAGTAGTTCTAAAGTTACTGTTACAAGAATCTTGTTTATTATTGAAGTTAATTTTTGTTATTTTTAAAAAATTAAATAATTTTGAAATATATATTTAATGAAAACATGACGAGTAGAGTCTTTTTTATCAAAAACAAATCGGTCAAAGGTAAAATTTTGATTAACTTGAAGGGGAAGTACAGAGACAATAACACAGAAGTAAAGATTCTTCAACCAATTAAATATTTTTTTTATCAAGGTAGTGGTTTGATTTGGACAATATGTTGAAACATAAAAAAAATCAAATCTTTAAGATTTTATGTAATCAATGAAATGCTATTTTAATATTTTTTTATTATTATTGTGGGTAATCATTTGATAGAATTGAATTAAATTTTTTTATTAATTTAAGGTCACACGTTATATTTTATTATTTAAATTTTATTTAAATTTTTTATTCAATTTGAATTTAGAAATTTGAACACAGTTCAAGTCGAATTTGAGTTTTTATATAAATTTAATTATAATTATTTATCATGCTATAATACAATATGATTTGAATTTAAAGGACTTTCTCTAATCATATAAGATATGTATATATATATTTCTTTATATATTTTCATATGTGGTTGTAATCACTAATTTTATCCGGGGTAAACCTATTTATTTTTTATTTTTTTATTTTTATCTTAAATTATGGGCTTTAGTCAATTTTAGTATTTACGAAAAAATAGAAAGGCAAAAAAAAAGTGTAATAATAGGTTTTATTAATTTTGAATTATTAGAAATATATATTAGAAAAAATTCAAAAATTATATATTATTATTAAACTTAAAAAATCCCATCAAAAATATTATAAAATATTATATTTATATATTTTCTTATCGTTATCAATATCAAAATCCCAAATATATATTAATACTTCATCCAATCGTTAGTTTTGGTTTTGATTACTTTTATTTATCGTTCCATATTCTAAAAAAAAATCAAAAACACTATTAATTACTATTGTTTCCTTTTTGATTTATCATCTTTTTATTTTACACTATTATTATTACCGTTAATGCTATTATTTTAGTTATTATTATATAGACTCTTTATTCTATCTTTTTGTTCAATCGTTGGTTTTTTATATTTAATGTTATTATTATTATATACGTGTCAAAAAATATATTACCATTTTTTTTAATCTTTTATAAATATTTTGTTTCCTTTCATTTTTGTTTATTATTATTATTATTATTATTATTTTATTTTAATTTTATTCATGGGCTATTATAATTTATCATATTTTTATTTCTACTATTATATATATTAAGTCATTATTATTATTATTATTATTATATAATTAAAATTAAACTCATGTATAAAATAAATGATAACAATGAATAAAATAGCCCAATATTTTATTGAATAAAAAATACAATCCAAATACAACCCAATCATTATTCACTCAGTCCGTTTCTTATTACAATAAGTCCAAACACAAACCTATTTAGCCATAATAACCCAAACCCGGGTAACCCAACCCGAAAATTAACTAAAGCCCTAACTGGATATCAATGAAACCCTAATAGCATCCTTCTTTCCCCTACGTAGCTGAATCCTAGCCGGCAGATCTGAGAAAGATCTGATGGTCCTGATTAAAGGCGAAGGAAGCTTCTGGAGGGCACACACGTTCCACGTGCCGACGATCACGCGTGCGTGTGAAACTTGCGCGTCTCTTTGAATCCTGGATCTGACAGTTCGTCTCCCTCGCTGGTTAACTTTCCGGTGGTCCCCTCTTGCTCTGGTGATCGTACATGCACAAACAACCAAAATGTGTCAAATTGTACAAGAAATTACAACAAAAAAACGTAGAAATCAAAATCATGTACAACAATTTCAAAAGGAATTCCAAAGTTTCAAAAACATATCAGAGATTTACAAAAAGAATTGTAGAGGAAGGACAAGAACTCCAGCAAAATCACAACATGAATACATCCAAAATATCAGAGAGATGACCAATAGGGAGTTCAGATTTTTATTTCCCATTTTGGAAAATCATGTAATTTCGATTATTTAAACCAAATTCAGAAACATTGTAAGGATCTTTTTCCCACCACTTGAATCAATAGAAAACAGTTTCAGTGATAATTTCTCTTTCTTTCTTTCTTTCTTTCTTTCATGCACAAAAAAAGTATAGATTTTAGTTCTTTACCTTCGTCGGTTAATGCTGACCATCATTTTTCCCTTCTCTTCTCTACGAAATAGGCAACAAAACAGAGGTCTTGAGCCATCGGTGGTGAGCCAACAGTGAAGAAAAGGACTCATTTCCTTTTTCTTATCATCAAAACAAAGATTTTTGTTTGGGTTTAAGTTTCTACTGTTGTTTCGAGTTTCAGAAGGAAAAAGGGATTCGATTTCTTATTTGAGTTTTGAAAAGGGGAAATAAGTTTTCTTTTGAACTTGTTTTTCAAAAAAAGGTGGAAAGGGAGTTTTTTTAAGGTTTTTTCGAATTCGCCGACCACCGCAAGCAGTGACCGACGATGATTTTTCGAGTTTACCCGTCGGAATTTGAAAATTCCCAGAAGAACAAAGTGATGTTCTAAATGTTCCAGGGTTTTCTAGATGATTTTTTTTCCGGTTTGAACTAAATGAGAAAAAGGGTTTATTTTTGTTTTATATCAAGCCCCCAAATGAAAATGGCTTTATTACATCATAAAACCCTCTGCATCCCCATATACAACTCCGCAGTCCTCCAGTGTGTTTGAATGTTTTAATCTAGTCATGATTTGGCCTTAATCGGTTATTTTCGAATTGGTTTTATTAACTTCAAGTCCCTTCGTATTTTGTAAGACTTCCCCACAATCTTTTCTCATTTCAAAATAACATTTCAAGTTCCTAAGAATTTTCAAATTATTTTCATTTAATCACTGTGTAAAACTAAAGTTTTTTTTATTTCAAACCCTAAATTTCCTTTTATTTCATTTTAGTCATTTCCAGTGTTATTATGTCTTTGTTGTAGCTTTGGATTTATTGTGATGTTCGTTATTTTCATGCATTATGCTATTCTTATAGCATTTCATGAAATGTATGTGAGCATGTCATCTTATTTCTTATTTTTTGTTCTCTTTTAATTGTTATACATAATGCATATTGTTTTGTTTTATTTGTATGTGTATGTCATTTAATTTCCATTATATTATGCGCTTTGAGTTATGTTCATGTTTATTTTATGTATGTTTACTTCTTTGTGACATTTGCATAACATTTGTATTTATCATTTTGTATATGTGCTCTAATGTTATTATTTAGTGGTTATTTGTATCCTTCATCCATTACCATACATTTCATGTTTACTTGCTTTTTAGGAACTTGTTTCAAGTTTTTATGTTATTTTCATCCATATTTATTTACTTTTGTTCTCACATCATTTTAACGTTCATTTTTACATATTTATAGTCTCAAATTTAAATGCTATATATACCTTATGTGATCTAATTCATGAAGTACAATAAACATTTATTAGTTTGTCAATGTTGATAATGTTTGCCATGCATATTTAATTTTCATAGTTTGTTTAATTTCATCATATTTGCGTATGTTATTTTGATTATTTATTTGTCTAATTGTTCATTTATTTATTTATTTATTTATTTTTATGTATCGTGCATATATTCATTTTGTTGTATACTTTATTAGCCTTTAATTTAAACTCACAATCAATCAATTCATTAATTCAACATCTCTTTATTTGGTCGTAATGGGTCCGACAACAGGCGTATTGGTGGCGGTGTATGCGTTTACCTTCGAATAAAGAAACATTTAAAATAAATCCGAATTTATAAATAAATACCAACTTAATTGCCACTTTAATTTGAAAAGTTTAATATTAAATAAGTGGTAAATATTTTTAAGGTACCAATTTTGGGTGGTTTGAAAAATGCTAACCTCGTTTTTAACCGTAACCGATTCCCGAACCCTTTTAATTTCAAATCTTTAGTTTTTACGGTGTCCGGTCTATCAAAGTGACCGGTGGCGACTCTAATCATTTTTCTAAATTATTTCCTTAATAATTTTAATTCATTTTCCAAACATTTTGTAAACTACCTTCCCGACACTTTTCAAACATTTCTAAACCGTTTTCTCAATCAATTTCTAACCATTTTTTAATAGTTTCAAACATTTTTAATTTGCTTTCTAAATCATCCCCCAATTAAATTTTCAATTGTTTTTTCACTTATTTTTCCAATTTTTTAAATTCTTTTTACTAAAACCCCTAATCTTAAATTTTTAAAACCTCATTCATTTTTTATTAATCCTTAAGCCCTAATTTTTCAAATTTCATCTTTTCCTAAACTTTTAACCTAATTTGAATTCTTTCCAAAAATCTCAATTTTTCCTAACCCTAATTTTTCCTAATTTCCTAAAATCCCATTTTTTTAAAATCTCATTTTCTAAATTTTTCATGCCCTAATTTTTAAATTTTTAATTGCCCTTTTTAAAATTAAATTCCTTAATTTTCAAATCATTTCAACATTTCAAAAACTAATTTTTAATTTTTCATCCTTTTCAAAATAGCGACCTTCATTCTATTAAACCACGAGATTTTAATTTTAGGGTCGCTATAGTTGGCGACTTCGCTGGGTACGTTTTTTAAAGAGTCAAGCCTTTTTGTTACTGCTTAATTAATATTAAAATTTGCAAATTAAAGTGGCAAGTAAGTTTATATTTACTTATGAAGGCGAGTTTATTTTAACGCATTTTAACCGGAAATTTTAACTCGTTCTTTTAAGTGGGGGAAAACGTTAATGCTTTCGTAAGGATATTGTTCCTTCATATGGGCCTAGCATAGTACCTTCAAGGCTTGATTGGCCTATGTTTTCGTGGGAATATTGTTTTCCCGTATGGACATAGCGCAAGGGACCTCCCAAATGAACCCGATTGAAATGAACCTAAAATGGGTGATGATCGGGGGTCTTGCTACTCTTAGAAGATGACAAAAAGGACAATTCAGGTACCATTTAGTACCGAAATTGCATATAGAGAACATAGAAAGCCCACCCTCTAGAATCATGTGGATAACCTAGGGTTTTAGACGAAATAAATAGGGTTGTTTTGTCTCTTCTTTCATTGGTTTGTTTATTGTTTTCATTTTGCACTAACATTTTTGTATGATCTTTTATTTGCGTAAAATTTTATATGTAAAGGTGTTGATCTAAGTGATTTGTCCAATCAGAGGCTTTCATTATAGTTAAAGGGTTAAAAATAAAAGAAATAGAAAGATAGATAAAAAACAGAATGGAAAAATAAGAGAAAAAAGGAAACAATAAGAAAAAGAAAAAGAAAAAAGTTAAGAGAAAAAAGAAGAGAAAAATTTAAAAATAGCAAGAGAGAAAAAAAAGATAATGAAAGAGAAATAAAAATATAAGAAAAAGATATAAAAAATAAAAAGGAAAAGAAAATATGAAAAAGAAAAATGAAAATTAAAAAAAAAAGAAAATCGAAAGATTGAGAAGAGATTAAAAAAAAGAAAACAAAGAGAAAAATGAGAAAATGAAAAATGAGAAAATGAAAAAATAAATAAAAAAACAAAGAAATAGAGAAATAAAAAAAATAAAAACAAAAGGACATTAAGATCTTTTAGTCATTGAAAGTTGCTCAAAGGGGCGATAACTAGCGTGATTAACACCTTTACTTACATTCATGCATACATCTCATACATACATCATGTTAATTGTTGCATCAACATTACATAACATAAAGGTGTCAATTCAAGTGGTTTGCACAAATTAGAGGCTTTCACTATAGAAGTTTTCCTGACAAGGAAGAGATTATCTCGATAGTTAAACATCACTTTAGAGTCAATCAAATAGCATGCGACACAATTCGAACTTAATCAAGTCTACAATAATGATAACTTCTTAGAGTTGTAGCTTTCATCCCCAAGGAAGACAGTCAGCATGATGTTAAAGGTTTTAATTGCCACCATGATTTATTCAAATGTAATACAACACACTAAAAATGGTTCAAGTATAAAGACCGACCTATAAATATTCTATTCACAAAAGCCAAAGTATATCATTCACTCATCGCCCCGAGATGAAAGTTTTCCTTAGCTATGTGAAGTTATCGAGTAATTAAAAGTTTGGCTCAAAGTTTACATGTTGGAGACCTTTGCTTCAAACCAAGACCCCTTTCTAAATTTAGTGAGAGTTATTCAAAGAGTGACTACCAACAGAATTGACACCTTTACTTGCATTCATTCATACATTTTCATCTCATGCATTTTCAAACATATAACTTGCATTAATTAATAACACAAGAGGAGTAATTATAGATTCCATATGGTAACTTTCAAGGACCACGCCTGTCAAATGGGTGAAAATTTCGCTAGACGTGGATTCGTGCAAAATGGGGCATTTATGTTGGAAGCTAGGAAGGACAAGGGGATGACCTCAGAGCAGTACAACTTTAGAAACATGAGTGATCTTGTGGCAAGGGTGAGCAAACTTGAAGGACTTCATGAGTTAGTGATCAAAAATCAGAATGAGATACTGTTAGGCATGAAGAGTTTTCAAGATGAAATCAAGGAGCGATTCAGTGAGTTAAGGGGCTTGGAATGATAAGGAAACTACTATATCTGAAAAAGACCAAGCTATCATTCGCCAATATGAGGTAGCTTGTAATGCCTCTTTTTGTCCCACTGAGTTAGCGTTGTAAAAAGTCGAAGCCGCTCTTAGGAAAATTTTGTCTTCTTCGGCGGATGAGAGTCTCGTAGGGTGTTTAAAGGGGTAAGAACTTCAGATAAACTATGAAATTGCCCACCCAACTCCTAAGACCTTCAGGAGTTTCCCACCACAAGCAAGAAATACAACACAATTTCCTAGGAAAGAGAAGGCAAAGAAAACATTTCCACATTTGCCATTTTCCTATAGGGAGATGTACTCGCTTTTATATGAGGCAGATCTTGTACGACCTACTTGTGTCACTCCCTTCAAACCACCATAGACTGCTTGGTATGATGTTAATGCACGTTGCGAATACCACGACGTCATAACGGGGCACTCAATAGAGAACTTCATAGTGTTCAAGAAGACGATGCAAAATTTGATTAACACCAGGGTTTTGAAACTTGACTCGTCAAGTATGGCATCCAACTCCCCACCTAAATATGGTAAACGCTAAAGAGATGAAACTATTAGGGTGGTTCAGGAGTAATGCCCAAGCCAAAAGGAGTATTAGGCGCATCTCAGTTTTTCATGTCCTAGATGATAGCTTGCATTAATAGTCTTGCATTTGTTGTTTTTCTTTAAATCAACCTTGCTACTATTGGCCTAAAAGTTGCAATGACCTTATGTAAAGGCCACACACTTTTAATTTCAATCAAGATATGCCTTTTGTCAAATTATTTTGTATATATCCCTTTATCTTCAAAATTCTTTGGTGTCATATGCTTGTTTGACTTTGATTCAAATGCAAAATTGGTGGAATGTTGTGATTATGATGGAGTATGGTTCCTTACTCAATAGCTCTGGTCAGTAAAGCAAGAGATATAAGATTACTACTCCTTCGATGAAGTTCAATGATAAGAAAATCTCCTAGAAAAAAGGCCCGATGAAATTAGGTGATCTAGAGAATTCCCCCTAAGAGCATAAGGATTGCATCTAGAAAAAAAGAAAGAAAAAAAGCAAAAAGTAAGAAAAAGGAAAAAGAAGAGAAAAGAAAGAAAAAAGAGAGAAAATATTAAAAAAAATCTAATATTCGAAAACTGGTAATAAAAACATTCGAATAAGAGTGTGAAAGTTTAGGGGTATTCTATTGAAGTAATAGGCCTATTAAAATAATAATACACATATTGAATCTTTTGCTTCTTGAGTGATAGTAATATTTTCGAACTCATGACTATGCCGAGTAAGTCGGAGTTCGATTGTATGCTCCATCATGACCTTCGAGACAAAGGATTATGATGAGTTGATTTCCTCGAAAGAAGAAAGAAAAAAATATAGAAAAATAAGAAAAATGAAAAATAACAAAAGTAAGAAAAAGAGAGAGAAAAAGAAAAAAATATTCCTATAGTTAGATGCAATCTGAAGCACATTGAATTCTCGAGAAAATACTCTTATATTATGCTAGCGGGACAAATAGGAAAAGCTTCAATATATAAAAGGAGAAAGTATTGAGAACTAGAAGTAGTAGTTTTCGAATAGATCAAGCAAATACAATAATAATTAGGATTAACCGAGCAATCTGAAAGAAATTCAAAATCTTCAAATATCACCATAGCTTCCAAAGGTTAAAAATTGAATTTCGAGGGTTGAGTCTAAAACACTTGATATGCGAGGAACCTCTTTTATTTATTTTCTAATTTTTGTGTTTGTCAAAACCTATTTAAAATCTGTCCTATTTACAATTATCAAATTATTTTTAAAATAAAAAATTTTTGTCCAAAAAGATTTATGAACAAGACCATTAATGCAAACAACAGTCTTTGACATGACCCGAGTAGAAAGGGCAATGTGTGATACTAGATATTTCTTGAAAAAATCATTTTGATTGTAAGATGATACATATTGGGAGTTTAGGTTGGCATGAAAAAGCAAAGATTACCCGAGCCAATTGGGGTTACAGTTAGAGCAGAAATAGATATCAAGCCTTTGGGGAAAAAGTTATATTAGGGGCAATAAAGAGAGTCAATCGAATGCCCAAAGACAAAAATCAAAGTGGAATACAACAGAATAATCTCAAATGAACATGTTGAAAATGAACCTCAATGAATTAAGCCTGAGAATTGAGAGCTACTACTATAAGTTGGAAATAAAAGTATTTCGAGATCAATACTTCAGAATTTTATAGTGAATCAAGCACAAGAGAATAACCATATTTATTTGAGACGAGAAGAAGAATAAATGCCAAATTTCAGATACTAGCTAGTTTTCTATCATAATATTTTGAATAGTTTCAAAAATACGGATCGAGTCTTAATTGAAGAAGTAGACCTGAGAAGTTGGGGGCACATGTTGACTCTAACAATGCAATCTAAGACTTGTCGTGAAGACTCATAAAAAAACTATGGTTAAGACAAAGCTAAAATAAATGATGCATAATTGAATAGAAGGCTTTGATCCATCAACGCAAATAAGTTTTGGCCTCTCAAAGAGTCGAATAAAAGAAAAAGAACAACAAAAATAAGGATGATCTTTTGTGCAAGATTGAAACCTAAAAAGTTTGGTGCATATGTCAACCCTAGTCCTTGAGAAAAAAAGAGAGAAAAAAAACACCTAGGTAAGTGTTGAACCTATTCAAAAAGAAGATAATTTGATCTCAAAACGAGAGATCTTGTTTTGACCGACACAAGAAAAACGATCCCCTTTCAAGGACAAAATAAAAAATGAAGATCTAGTAGAGATGGAAAGACGAGGAGATAGGAAGCGAGAATCTATCCTCTAAGAAAAGAAAAAAAAGAAGAGAAAAGGAAAAAATAACATTCATGCATTATTTAGTTCAAGTATTCATACATCATTTAGGTTAAATATTCATACATCATATAGGTTAGATATCCATGCATCATTAGCATTCCCATTTCATTCCATGTTTCATTTTGGGCATTTTAAATAGGAATTATGAAGATTGATCAGAAACTTGATCTACAGCTCAGTAGAGAAGAAACAAATCTCGAAAGAATCATGAGCCCTTTGATTCATTCGACAAAAGACGATACGAGGTTGAGATATCTTGTTCAAAAAAAGAGAAGAAGAAAAAAAGAAAAAGAGCAAAAAGAAAAGGAAGAAGAAATAAAAAGAAGAAGGAAATAAAAAGAAGGTCGAGGGCGACCAATTAAGAAAATGTAAAGGCCAATAAAGGATTTCTTTAATGTCAAGATGACATACGCTCAGAGGGCTCATACATCGCGATATACGCTCGAAGAGAGGGATCATCACCACGATAAACGCTCGAAGAGAGGGACCGTTCATCACGGCATATGCTCGAAGAGAGGGGTCGTACACCAAGGTATACACTCGAAGAGAGGGACCATTCATTATGACATACGCTCGAAGAGAGGGTTCATACATCATGATATACGCTCGAAGAGAGGGGTCGCCTACCCCGGTATACACTCAAAGAGAGGGACCGTTCATTATGACATACGCTCGAAGAGAGGGGTCATTCATCATGACATACGCTTGAAGAAAGGGTTCGCCCACCATGATATAAGCTTGAAGAGAGGGATCGTTCATTATGACATACACTCGAAGAGAGGGGTCATTCATCGTGATATACGCTCGAAGAGGGGGGTCGACCACCACAATATATGCTCCAATAGAGGGACCGTTTATTATGACATACACTTGAAGAGAGGGGTCATACATCGCGAAATACGCTCGAAGAAATGGGTCACCCACCATGGTATACGCTCAAAGAGAGGGACCGTTCATTATGACATACGCTCGAAGAGAGGGGTCATTCATCGCGATATACGCTCAAAGAGAGGGTCGCCCACCACGGTATACACTCGAAGAGAGGGACCATTCATTATGATATACACTCGAAGAGAGGGTTCATACATCACGATATACGCTCAAAGAGAGGGGTCACTCACCACGGTATACGTTCGAAGAGAGGGACCATTCATTATTACATACGCTCGAAGAGAGGGTCGCCCTCTACGGTATAAGTTCAAAGAGAGGGATCATTCATTATGACATACGCTAGAAGAGAGGGGTCATACATTGCGACATACGCTCTAAGAGAGGGGTCGCCCACTATAGTATATGCTCGAAGAGAGGGACCGTTCATTATGACATACGCTCGAAGAGAGGGATCATTCATCGCGGCATATGCTTAAAGAGAGGGGTAGTCCAGTACGTTATACATTCAAAGCGAGGGATCGTCAGATGCTGCAATGATTAGAAATCAGAGCATCTCCGAACAGGGACGTCGGATAAAATTAGTGCTTATAGTCTATGTCTCATCAATTTTTTACAACAGTAAACAAACAGGGGCAACTTTAATCACTAATTTTATCTGGGGTAAACCCATTTATTTTTTTATATTTTTGTCAAAAATAATGTACTTTAGTTAATTTTAGCATTTATGACAAAAAATCAAAAAGGTAAATAAAGTGTAATAATGGGTTATTTTTAATTTTGAATTATTATAAAAATATGTTAGAAAAAATTCAAAAATTATATATTACTATTAAACTTGAAAAATCCCACCAAAAATATTATAAAGTATTATATTTATATATTTTCTTATCAATATTTAATGTTAGTTTTTATATATAATTTTCTTCTTATTATTATATATGAGTCAAAAAGTATATTCCCATTTTGCTTTTAATGTTTTATAAATATTTTGTTTCCTTTCATCTTTTTTGTTATTATTATTTAATTTTTCATCTTTTTATTTCTACTATTATATATATTAAGTCATTATTTCTACTATTATATAGTCATTATATTCCCAAAAATTATACCCATGTATAAAATAAATGATAACCCCTGAATAAAATAGCCAAATATTTTATTGAATAATAAATATAGTCCAAATACAATCCAATCATTATTCACTCAGCCCGTTTATTATTACAATAAGCCCAAACACTTAAACCTATTTAGCCATAATAACCCAAACCCGGGTAACCCAACTTGCAAATTAACTAAAGCCCTAACCAGATATTAATGAAACCCTAATAGCACCCTTCTTTCCCCTGCATAACTGCATCCTAGCCGTCAGATTTGAGAAAGTTCTGATGGTCCTGATTAAAGGCGAAAGAAGCTTCTAGAGGGCACACACGTTCCACGCGCCGACGATCAGTCTCCCCAAGCGCGCATGTGACGCACACGTGTCTCTTCGAATCTTGGATCTGGTCGTTCATCTCCCCTGCCGGTTAACTTTTCGGTGGTCCCCTCTTGATCTGGTGACCATACATGCGCAAACAACCAAAATGTGTCAGATTGTATAAGAAATTACAACAAAAAACCACAGAAATCATAATGTACAACAATTTCAAAAGGAATTCGGCCAAAGTTTCAGAAACATATCATAGGTTTACAAAAAAAATTATAGAGGAAGGACAACAACTCCAGCAAAATCACAATATGAATACATCCAAAATATTAGAGAGATGACCAATAGGGAGTTCAGATTTTTATTTCCCATTTTTGAAAATCATGTAATCTTCAGTTATTTAAACCGAAATCAAAAACGTTGTAAGGATCTTTTTCCCACCACTTGAATCAATAGAAATCAGTTTTAGTGGTAATTTTTCTTGCTTTTTTTTCTTTCATGCACAAAAACAAAATAAGATATGGTTTAGTTATTTACCTTCGCCTGTTAATATTGGCCATAGTTTTCCCCTCCTCTTCTCTTTGAAATAGGCAATAAACACAGAGGCCTTGAGCCATCGGTGGTGAGCCAACAGTGAAGAAATGGACTCCTTTCCTTTTCCTTTTCATCGAAACAAAGGTTTTCATTTGGGTTTAAGTTTCCACTATTGTTTTGAGTTTCAGAAAGAAAAAGGGATTCGATTTCTTATTTAAGTTTTGAAAAGGGGAAATAGGTTTGCTTTTGAACTTCTTTCTCAAAAAAAGGTGAAAATGGAGTTTTTTTAAAGGTTTTTTCGAATTCACCGACCACCGCAAGCGGTGGCCGACGACGATATTATTCTTTTCGTTACTTGTAGATCAACTAAGAAATTCAAATGGTTACTTGTTTAACAAGAAGAGTCTAATTTGAATGAATCTTAAAGTTGTTAAGTCTTGTTTAAGCTGATTGAGAACGTTTTGTTGTCTCCCTGACCATTCAAAGGGTTTATCCTTTGATTGTTTTTAATTAGGGATAATGTAATGGTGGTGGATCCATTAACAAATTTTTAGTAGCACTCAGCTAAACCGATAAGACTTCTAATCTCACTAATGATCCTTGGAAGTCTCTTATCAAGATTATTATGAATATTTCTGGCATCGAATTTAATTTCTTTAGCTGAAATCACGAGTCCAAGGAATAACACTTTCTATAGCGAAAACTCACTTTTGGAGAACTTGGCAAAAAATTGACGTTCCCAAAAGGTTTTCAAAACAATTTCGTAAGTGTTCAGAGTGTTATTCCTTGTTTCGAGAATAATCGAGTATGTCTTCCATAAACACAACTACAAGCTTATCGGGGTGTAGTTTGTAAAATTTATTCATGAGATCTAAGATCGTAATCGGGGTATTACTTAGTTCAAATAAGTTTGCATGAAATTTTGTCGTACACTTATCGAGTTTCCAATACTAGATCGAACTCACCCAAGTATTTTACTTCAAGATCAATAGAAAGACTATCTCCTGATCATGAATAAAGCAATCCTTATGATTGCACTAGATAGTTATAGATCCAATTGGGAAAAACTATTTTCTTTTTAAGCCATATTGAACTTATAAAACATTTCATTTATACTAGGGTTCATTTGTTTTATACACGGTAGATAGCAGGAGCTATCCGTTCGATTTACTTGTTTGTTAAAGTATATGGAGCTTTTGAGCTATCCACAAATTTTCATCTTATAATTTAAGGTGTTCTTGGAAAGAACGTCAAGACATTCTAATATGATAGGCATACTAGACAAACCACATTTAAGTTCATCTTTTATGACCATATCTTTAAATATTAAGGTTGGTTTCTTTGTTATTTAAAAAGGATTGACTCCTTTCCTAGACTCCGGAAGTAAGGTCTTTTATTTTGTCATTCTTTTCAAGTTTATGCTTACTAATCTCATTTAGTCTTTGTACTAGATTGATCTCACAAGTGGATAGTACAAGGTAGGTTAACAAGAAAGGGTACAATTTCTATAGATAAGACTTGTGCTTGTAATCTATCCTATATGGTTTGAATTGCAAGTCTTTGCTTTACAATTTCAATCTTAAGTTCATATTTTTCAATCAAGACTGAGTTTATCTAGAACCTTTATTCTGAATTAATGAAGTAGAACAAACATTTGCATGAATTTTATTTGAAACCTTTTTATGATTCTGAGAACAATTTATGTTCTAGTGATCAAGGTTTCATATAAATAACATAAGTTATACTTGGTTCTGCACTGATCAAAGTGGTGGTTTTGGCAAAACATACAATTAGTATAGGAAATATTCTTACCAGGATTCCCCATACTATCAATAGAAATAATTGGGGCTAAAGACTGGGATATCGATTGGAGTTTCGGTATGAAGTTGCTTTTCTAAGTAGGAATCTAATTCCAAGAATGCTCGTTAGAATACTTAGGCTTCTTGACTTCCCATAAGATTTATCATTTTTAGATCGTTTATCTTTTCAGGAATTTCTACCTTTTTTTCTCAAGAACTTGACCTTAGAGGAGGAATCTTTTATCAAACAGGAGCCTTAAGCTCCAACATATTTTTGTTCAAGATATCTTATAACATTTACCTAGCTTACTAGGTGCACAGGCTTTTATTCCAAAGCTTATTTGTTATTTCTTTAGCTTTGTTCTTATGACATTATTTTTTTAGTTCTTAACTCTTATGACATTTCAGGCTTTTATCGGGGAGAATTTTTTTATTCTCACCTAGACTCCTTCGTTCAAGGATCTTACAGGACTTTTATCGTCCCAAACTAATCTTACCTTACACATATTAAACTTTTAACTCCATTGGACTTAGGAATTCTTAATTTTATAATATTTTAAGGTTCTAAGTACCTTGTCAAGATCTAATGCCATTGCAGCCTTTAACTTCTATCAGAAGTTCAATCTAGTTAAGCAAAAACACAAGCAACTATAGTATTCGACTCCTAGGTGGCATAGTTCAATCCTATATGATGCAAAACAAACGTTCCGGTTCAAGAATCATGCAACCGAAAGCTCTAATACAAATAAATGTAACACCCTTATCCATGTTCGGAAATTAGGAGTGTTACCCAAACAATACAAGACATATTCTTATAAGACATGTCAAATTTAGGGTCAATTTTAAATTTTTTTACCATAAGTCTCTTTACCTAATAAATGATCAAATCATAACATATACATTCGTTTTAATCTTGTTAATTATTCTTAGATTACATAGAACCTTTAGGAACAAGTATATACAAACATAACAAACATGTACCTAAAGAGCATTGTTTAATTCCAATCTATTCAAATAAATAAATCATCTTTCTTATACAAACCATATACCATTTGGTTATTTAATTGTCATAATGTATCTCATTCAGTACTACCATTCAATCTATACCTATACCACATATACATCACATTAAACATAGGTATACGACACAACATTTAAGTATTTTTAATGTTACCAATACGCTCTTTCAACTTTCGTTCATGTAAATATACTATCTTTATAGCTTAGATACCAATTAGATCTCATTATCTATCATTTTGTAATCATGTTCATATGATAATACAAGATTGATTTATAATAATCATACTCATTATCATTAAATGCATCATTCAATATTAACATGCCAATTTGTTTCCATTCGAAGCTTTCCTATTCCTTCCTTTCAATTTTTGACCATGTTACATGCTTGACATTTTATTCTAGGTTATCATTTAGGTCTTTTCTAAGTCACAAGCTAACAAATTGGTCTTTCTTGTTAACCAAGTAAATGGAATGGCCAAATAAACAACCTATCAAGCATGGTTCTTTAAAACCAAACTCAATAGATGCAATTACATATCTTACATTCAATTTATTCATTCTAATCAAAATTACATACATTTTATCCTATATCATTTGAATCATATTCATATTGGTAAGATCCTCGTATGGGTCAGAATGTTTAAGTGGTATCTTGGTGATTGGAAAGTCACGTAGGAGTGAGAGGAAATTCTAAAGAACAGTTTCCTTAGCTCTTTACATAGTGAAAATTTTGAGGACAAAATTTCTTAATTGGGGGAGAGTTTTAACACCAAAAAATTGGGCCTATAAGTTTAGAGGCTGGTTTAGAGGTTTAGTGGATCGATTTTGTTGGTTTAGCCTAATTCGAGATTAAATACTTAAAAGTTAGTTTTAAATTAAAATAAATTATGGAAAAATATCCTAAAATTAATAATTAACTTATATTAGACTTAGGTCAACTCAATTTCTAAAATTGACCCTTAAATCCCAAATATTTTGAAATTAGTGACTATTTTGTAAAAATTGAAAACTTGAGGACAATTTTATAAATTAAGCCAAAACTTTGAATCTCTAAGGTAATTTGAAATAATCCTAATCCTAGTTGATCTAAATCTTCCAATAGCCTATATAAAAAAGATTTAATCTCTTGTTTTAACCTAAGTAATCAAAATTCTCTAATTTTGATCCAAAATCCAAAAAATCACTTTTTAAAAATAACTCTTCTTTAAATTTTGGTTTCTTTTTCTCCAAGGAAGCCTCTTCATAATCTTTTCAAGGTAAATACCCACTCTTTTTAATAAAATTTATTTGGTTTATTTTCCTATATTTTTCTTCTTCAAATTCTCTTCGTTTTTCTTCGATTTTACTTGAAAAACATTATTTTTGTATCAATCTTTAAACCATTCTCTAAAATTTTGGTTTCTTACTTCCCTAGACATATTATCTATCATATTTTCAATTTTAAACACTAATCTTTTTAATAAAAATTAGTTTGATGAATTCTTCCTATTTTTTCTTCATCAAAATCTCTTTTTTTACGGGTTTTCTAGTTTTTAAATCTTAGAAGGAGTGGGATCAATTTTGGAGTTGATAATCATTCAAACCTATTAAAACAAAAGTTATTTAATTAAATTTCTAAGTTCTTGGCTAATTGAAATAATATTTAAAGTCTTGAATCAATAAAATCGGTTTTCTTAATAAAAATTCCATTGTTTTCTTAATTTTCGTTCAAGGATTTTACATGGCTATTTTTATACCTAAATACATGAATCTTGAAATTTTTATATGTAATTAATATGGCTTTTAAGTATCTAATACTGGACATAAGATTTAGGGCATGTTTAGAAAGGTGTTTGGTGAGTTTCAATTAGGTTTTATGGTGTTTTTAGGGGCTGCCATGTATTGGTCCGACTTGAGGGATGTTTGGGTGCATTTTAATGCACTAAATCCTCTAGTTTGATGTTTGAATTATGTGAAGATATAGAGGAACAAGTTTAAAGGAGATTGAAAAGCCGATCGCGTTTTGGGTGACTTGTCGATGATATCAGCCTGTTATAAAATAGACGTTGGAGGGTGTCAAAGTGATGCATTTTGTTTATATTTTATTTTATTTTTGTTTTAATCAATACGGTAAGTTTTGGTATGGGTTAAGTAAGGGAAGGCAGAGGTAGGGTTTTGTTATGTTTTTTGGTTGTTGGTTGTAATCTTTGTTGTCCCCGTCCCCTTTCTTCTTGAATCTACAGTTATCAGCAAATTTATTTCCTTTATTTTCAAATTTTCTTGGATTTTGTTACTCGATCAACTATCAAAGTTATTAAAGCCTCGGTCTTGGCCATGGTGGACGGAGTTCAGACTCGTTCACAGCAAGAACAGTCTAGGATGCAGTAGGATTTTTGAGATTTGGAGAAGCGATTGGAAGAGAAGATTGAGAACACAATCACCATAGAAGTTTAAAACTTGCATGTGGAATTTGGAGGGTTTCGGTCCGAACGAAAAGACGTGAGAGTGTTTCTTGAAGCCTTGGTGGGGAAGGCTGGCGCTTCAACTAGTAATTGGGAGCACCCCCATCAGATGGACACAAAGTGGAGGAAATGGAAGGAAAAAATAATTCCCCTGACGCAGCCAAAGAAGGGGAAGGTTCTACTGAGATGTTATCTATGCCTTTTCGTTTTAAATGCACAACTTTCTATGGATCCTATTTCAGAGACTGGTGGTCTAAACTCAAAAAGTACTTTATGTCTGAGGAGGTCCCTGAACCATCGAAGATTGGAGGCAGATGCTTTACAGTGGCATCAGTTTTTGGTAGGGAATGGTGACGACATTGAGAGGCTGCACTGGGACCAGTACTTCAATTCCATGAAAGACAAGTTGCTCCAGATGGATTCGAAGATCCAATGGGTGAATTGGTTGGTCTACAACAAACATCTTCTGTCAATCAGTTCTACGCTGATTTTGTAAGTCTCCTAAACCAATTGTAGTTTTTTAAAGAATATGCTCTGAGTGTTTTTCTTAAAAATTTAAAATGGGAGATTGATCAATCTGTGAGGGCTTTTCAACCAAAGAAAGTTTTTTAGTTGTCCATGTACTTTGAGCAATTACTTTTCCAGCAACATAGGAGAAGTATTAGTAGTCCCGTTTGATGCTTACCATTTTCAACATACGCTCTATCAACAATGTCACGAGGGAGTGTCCTCTATAATGCACCGAAGAGTTCTATCAGTAGTATGTCCAGTCCTTCTACTCAATTGAAGCAATCATCTAATGCTGTGAGTCGAGTGCCCTCTACATAAAAAGGAGTACCTCCCACCAGCAATGGGCCTGTCAGACTCTCTGCAGCTGAAATGGAAGAGAAGTGCTAGAAAGGATTGTGTTATTAGTGTCCTACAAGGTATGCCTCTGGGCATAAGTGTACAAGGTCTTAACTGTGTCAACTTTTGATGGAAAGGGATGAAGGTGGGGGTGAACCTGAGGAATTTGTTAATTTTGAGGAGAAATTAGAACCTGAACATACAGATGGAGGGGGAGTTGATATACCAGTGCTCTCGTTGCAAGTTATGTAGGGAGTTGTTAGTTACAACATGATAAAGATGAAATTTATTGTCCAAAAGCAAAAGTGGATTGCATTGATCGATACAGTGAGTACTCACAACTTTTTAAGTTTAAGTATGGTCAAAGCTTGCAGATTAAAGGTTGAACAGAAGCATCAAATGAAAGTGACCATAGCTGATGGTGGTTTTCTTTAGACACAAGGATTATGTCGTGCAATAGAATAGGAAGTACAAGGCCAAGTATTTGTTACAGATTTTTTGATATTGAGTATCCAATGGCTGGTAAATTGGGATCTATCTCTTGGGATTTTTTAGAATTCTCAATGAAATTTCTGGTGGAGGGGCAAGAGGTTTGTTGGAAGGGGTTATCTCCTGGTCCAGCTCAGTTACTGGAAGAAGGAAAAAGCCTTCGTTGGTTTAGGCTCTCTCGAATGGTTCTTGGAATTTCATTATTTGTCTTGCCCACCTAATTGGAGTTACAACTACCTCAACAAGACATGCCTCTAGATTTGCAATACTTATTAGATGAGTTTCGGGATATCTTCTAAGAGCCTCGGGGACTACCTCCTAATAGGGTCCATGAGTATAGAATTTTACTCAAAAATGAAAATGATGTGGTTAAGATAAGACCTTATCCTTCAGTTAAGAAAAATGAGATCGAGAGGATTGTTCAGGAGATGCTGCAAGCAGTAATCATACGAGATAGTACTAGCCCTTTTGCTTCCCCGATCGTCATGGTCAAGAAAAAAGATGTTACGTGAAGGTTCTGTGTAGATTACCGACAGCTCAACCAGCTCACATTAAAGGATAAATTCCATATTCCCATCATTGAGGTGCTATTGGATGAATTGGGAGCTACAAAATTTTTCTCCAAGTTTGATTTACATTCGGGATACCATCAGATTAATATGTTAGACTCTGATGTGCATAAAACCGCTTTTAAAACTCATGAGGGGCACTATGGGTTTTTGATTATGTCATTTGGCTTAACCAATGCTCCTGCCACATTTCAGGGGCTCATGAATTCCATTTTTAAAGTTTCAGATTTTTTGATGATATTTTGGTCTTTTTCGAGTCTTGGGAGGCACACTTTCAACATCTAAGAGAGGTACTTGGCATATTAAGGGCACACAAATTATTTGCTAAAGCTAGTAAATATGCTTTTAGAGCTTAGGAGATGGATTATTTGGGCTATGTCATCTCGGCTGGGGTCATTTTAATGGACAAGGGAAAAATTCAAAGCATACTTGTTTGGGCCACTCCCATGTGTGTAGGAGTTAAGGGGCTTCCTTGGTCTTTCAGGGTATTATCGTTGATTCATCAAAGTTTATGGGGGAATGGTGAAGCCTTTGACTGACTTGCTTAAAAAAGATGCTTGGATGTGGACTCCTGCAGCAGAGGTAGCAATAACTAATTTGGAAAATGCTATGGTATGAGCCCCTGTTCTGGCCCTTCTTGATTTCAGTAAGGAGTTTGTATTGGAGACTAATGCTTCGACCTATGGACTGGAGGCAGTCTTGCTTCACAAGGGAAGGCCTTTGGCATATTTTAGCAAGGGATTAGGACTAAAACGTAAGCAACTTTCCATTTATGAAAAAGAGATGTTTGTCTTACTTCTAATTATGAAAAATTGGAGTGCTTACCTCATTGGGAGACACTTCAAATTTGTACCGACTGATGCGTGTCAAATATACACAATTAGTGCAAGTGAACACATCGCAAGTAATAAGTGATAAGTATTATCGAGTTATCGTCTCCTCAGGGATTGGTATACTTAATATGCTTCCTTTGACCTTCTTGCTCTGTAAAACAAAAGTAAAAACACAAGTAAATTTGGGTGTTGATTAAACTAAATAAAATAATTAAAGTAAATTAAATAGGATGAGATCAAATTTGAGAAATAGGGCAGGATTCAGTTGTGTTGTATAGTGGACTTGATTGATCTATTTCTGTCCCATGCAATTGCACTGCACTACCTCGGCAGTATTGAGATTACTGTCTTCGACAGTGACAGTGTTTTACGCCGCGGCAATCCCTTACTCTTGGGCAGATTTACCAAAGTTCGGCAAAGTATCCTTTGATGGCTCCGCTTATCCCTAAGTCGAAACACTGTTGATGGTTAGTCCTTGATGATAGTTCCTGGCGTTAATCAATTATAACCAAAAACCAATCCCATACTTCTTTTAGCCGCTAAAACTCTAACCTATCCCTAAGCCGAGTTAGTATCCTCCAATCAAGTCGAATACCGCACTTACTCCTTTCGTAAGTCTAACTCTCCCAAGTCTAGACAAATAGATTACTTAAAACTTCCCTCCCGGGCTTGGATGCAAGAACAAAGAATGTCAAAGAGTAAGCAAACTTTGATATTTTATTGCATTGAAACAAGAAACATGACACAATCTCCTCTCACTAATACTCAACAACTTTCACCTAAACCCTAAGAAAGCTTAGAACATGATGGGAAGAATTGTTCCTAGGGTAAAATCTCTCAAAATTCGGCTCTCCTAGTCCCTTGGACGGCTATGACTTATATAGGCTTGGCCTAGGGAAAACCTTTACTAAATAGAGTACAACTTGGAGTATGGAACAAGTTATGTGCTTAGGTTACATATTTCCAAGTTTAATTCTTCTAGAAGGCTTTTGATGTGTTGTTTAGCTCCGATCCTTGGGCTTCTTGTCCATCAACGTTTTCCTCATTTTTCTCCTCAGTTTGCCTTCCATATTGCTTTTTATCCTCTACTACCTCGGCATCAGGTCTTGCCTCGGCCTCATTCTGCTGCCTCGACAATACTTGTTCCTGCACAAATATGAAAATGCAGTAAAGTACGCATTTTATACAAATATCATCTTTAATAGCATCATCCCTAAATATCTTACATTAACTACATGCATTGGTTGAAGTAGGTGTAAATTTGATGATAAGTGCCCATGAAAAGTGTAGAAAGTGATAGTGAGTTGAGCACTTATCACCGACCATCAAAGTTTGAAGTTCTTAGCTGGAAACCAAGCTATAACTCCAGCTCAACAAGAAAGGGTGGAAAAAATGGTTGGTTTTGACTATGAGGTCTGTTACCGGAAAGGCTTCAACAACACTGTCATTGATTCCTTGTCGAGAGAACCTAAATTTTTGAAAGGATATTTGCTAGCTATAAGTTCTTTTGCTACTGATAGGGTAGATCAAATAAGCTTGACCTGTTAGATGGATGATAAATTATGGTAAATTGTTCAGGATTTACTCAAGGATCCTAGTTCTCATTCGAAATACACTTGAGATGGCCGAGTGTTAAAGAGGAAAGATAAGCTGGTAGTTGGGAACAATTCGGATATAAGGAGGAAATTAATAGAAATGTTTCATGTCACTGCATTTCGGGGACATTTAGGAGCAGATGTCACTAATAAGCGAATGACTGTTTGTCTATATTGGAAAGGAATGAACAAGGTTGTAGAGGATTCGTGAGAATTTGTGGCATATGTCAACAAAACAAATATGATAATCATATGAAGCCAGGATTATTACAACCTTTGCCTATTCCCGAATATGTTTGGTCCTCCATCAGCATGGATTTTATTAAGGGCTTTGCTATCTCTAAGTCCAAAGACACTATTTTGGTGGTTGTCGATCGGCTCACCAAGTATGCTCATTTCATGCTCTTAGCCCATCCTTTTACAGCTTTGATTGTTGCTCAAACTTTCATGGATCATGTTTTTAAATTACATGGTTTGCCTCAAGTTATAGTTTGTGATCGGGATAAGGTGTTCATAAGAAAATTTTGGAAGGAGTTATTTAGCAAACTTAAGGTGATCATAACTCCTTCGATAGCGTACCATCCCGAGACAAATGGCCAAACTGAAGTGGTTAATCGTTTTCTAGAAACTTATTTGTGGTGTATGTGTGGGGAAACCCCTAAGGGCTGGAGCTCTTGGTTCTCTCTCGCGGAATAGTGGTATAATACTTTCCACGATTCTTCGATTAACACATCTCCTTTTCAAGCTCTCTATGGTTAGGATTCAACTGTTCAATTACAATAACGATGCTTAAGTTTTATTTACATAGAGCCCAGGGTCGTATAAAGCAGCATGTCGATAAAAGACAAGGGGATAGATTATTCAATATAGGGGATTGGGTGTTGATGCATGCAATAAAAGCGCAACTAAGTGCAAGTGTACACGTCGCCAAGTAATAAAGTGATAAGTATATCGTGTATCGTCTCCACATGGATTGGTATACTTAATATGTCTCCCCTTGTTCCCTTGCTCCTGAAAGATAAAGTAAAAACACAGATGAGTGGATTTGTTTAACTAACTAAATAATTAAATAACAAAACATAAAATAAAAGATTGAGAACGATATAGAGAAAGTAGGTAGGATCCAGCTGCGTCAATTAGTGGATTCGATTGATCTTCTTCTTGTCCAATGCAATTACACAACACTGCTTTGACAGTACTGCAGATACAGCCTCGGCAGTATCAGTGTTCTCTGTCGCGGCAATTTCTTGCTCTTGGGCAGATGCATCAAAGTTCAGCAAAGTGTCCGTAAGTGACTTCGCTTATCTCTAAGTCAGAGTGCTGTTGATGACTAGTCCTTGACGATACCTCTCGGCGTGAATCAACGATAATCACCAACCAATCCAACACTTTTTTTAGCTGCTGAAACTCTTAACCTATCTCTAGGCCGAGTTAGAATCTACAACACCGTACTTATTCATTTCGTGAATCTACACCTCTCGATACTAGATAAATATATTACTTACAAACTTCTCTCTCGAGATTGAATGCAAGAACAAGGAATGACAATAGGATAAACAAACTTTGATATTACTATTGCATTAGAACAAAGAAAAACAAGAAACAATCTCCTCTCACTAATATCTACAACCTTCACCTATTCCTAAGAAATTTAGAACATAATGTCGATAGGTACAATTCTTAGGGAGAATGGTTTCTATAAAATCGGCTCTCTAAACAATATGGTCGGCTAGGCTATATATAGTCTTAACCTAGGGCAAACCTTTCCTAAATAGACTCTAACTTGGAGTAAGGAACAAGTCTTCTTCAAGAGATCTGATATTTCCAAGTTTGCCGCCTTCTAGAAGGGTTTTTCCCGCTTGGTCTTTGACTTAGGCTTTTAGTGCGCTAGCCTGGTCTAATTGGTGCGCTGCATCTTCCAGAATGTTCTTTATATTTTTATCTTTCATTGCGCCTCCAATGTTAGGGCTGCCACTCTGCATGCTGCCGCGGCCTTGTCCCCTGCCTCGACCTCAACACTGCTTCACTGTTGCTTCGGCCCTGGATATTCCTGCATGTATAGAATATGTAATAATATCTACATTCTCTATAAATTTCGACTTTGTAAGTAGTGATAATGGAATATCCAACATTGCGCAAAGAGTCCATATTTCAGTTCAAGTTGGTGTATAATAGACGCATAAAGTACCATGAGAAGGCTAGTAAATAATTGCCTTTTAGGCACTCATCAAGTGTATTTGAAGCTTCAACCGTACCGACAGAAATCTGTCCATAACCGCAACAACCAAAAGCTTTCCCCCAAATGGTTTGGCCCTTTTCAGGTCTTGGAGAAAATTGGTAAGGTTTCATATAAACTGAAGCTACCGGCTGGATCGAGGGTTTGATGAGTACTCAAAAGACCTCATTTTTCATATCATTTTCACATTCATTTATTGCTAATAAAGACAGATTTAAAGGCGATAATAGATATTTCTGGTTATTTTCCATATTTCAGCATCCGAGCACTAACTTTATGAATTTATCTATTATTTGACATAAAACATATACGTTTGATAATTTTCTTTCTTAGACAGGAAACTATATCACAGAAAAGGCCCAAAGGAGAAAATAAATGCTGAATTGCAAATAAAACACCCGCCACGGCAACATTTTGGAGGTCGCAGCAGCAACGTAAATGATAACAACTGGTGCTCAATAGAAAGAGAAAAAGATACCGATCTTAATGGACAAAGAGAAAGAGAAAGAAGAAGCTCAGTTAGGAGGTCAAGTCAATGTCAAAGCCAACTGCGAGAAAGAAGAGATATTTTAGGAAATAAGATTAAAATAATACAGTTTAATTAGGAATTAGATTTCTTTCCCTTCTAGAACTTTTACTGTTGTATGTAGAAAGAGTTGCGCAATTAGTGCAAGTGTACACTTCGCAAGTAATAAAGTGATAAGTATATCAAGTATCGTCTCCACAAGGATTGGTGTACTTAATATATTTTATTTCCTCTTCTCGCTCTACAAAAGAAATAAAATAAAAGACACAGATTAATTTGGGTATTCAGAATTAAACTAAAAAGCTTGAATAATAAAGAAAATTAGATAATGAGAATAAAGTCAGATTGAGAAAATGGCCAGGATCCAATTGTGTTGTATTGTGGATTCAATTGATTTGTTTCTGTCCAATGCAATTGTACAACACTGCTTCGACAGTACTGCAGTTTTACTGCCTCGACAGTGAAGGGTTTCGTCCGCCGCGACAATCCTTTGCTCCTGGGTGAACTTTACCAATGTTCGGCAAAGTATCCTCTGATGACTCCGCTTATCCCTAAGTCGAAGTATTGTTGATGACTAGTCCTTGATGATACCTCCCGGCGTGAATCAACTATAATCACCAACCAATCTCACACTTCTTTTAGTCGCTGAAACTTTAACCTATCACTAGGCCGAATTAGTATTTTTCGACTAGAAAAATTTTGTACTTATCCCTTTCGTGAATCTAACTCTCTTGATATTAGATAAATAAATCTCTCACAAACTTCTCTCTCGAGCTTGAATGCAAGAATAATGAATGACAAAGAATAAGCAAACCTCTATATTTTATTGCATGAAACAAGAAAACAAAGTACAGTCTCCTCTCACAAATACTCGACAACTTTATTCTATAGAACAAATAGTGTTTGATTTCATAGTTTTCTTCGTCGGAGTACTGGAAACCTTGCTCTTCCCATAACTGTCTAACAATAAAGGATCTGTTGAAACGTTCTTCAACAGCGGCGGGTGCGAATCTGTTGTAAGCTACCATAGAGATAAACGTAGTGATGATCTTGGAGAGTTTGTGAAAGTTGTTGAGAGATCTTAGAGATAAGCAAAGAATAATGCAAGAGAGATAAGCAAAGAGTTCTAAAAATTCAAGAATGCAAGAGTGAATAGTGCAAGGTGACAAAGTGTTTATAAAGGCCTCGGCCTTGTAGCCGTTTGAGTAGCCATTAACATTTACTGCCGAGGCGAGAATTGAGCTAAACTAGCCATTAGGCTGTTCTGCCCGTTGGTAATTGCTGTGACATTGACACTGTATACTGCCACGACAACAGATTTACTATTTTTAATGCCTTGACCTTCATTCTTGATTCTTGTCCTAAAAAATAAACACAAACATAAAAAATTTAATTCTAAACTAAAACTGATCCTAAAAATGCAATAAAATAAATATAAGATAATGAAATTAATTCACGATCGGAGTGCATGCAAGTGCATCTCCTAAGATTATGGTCTTTATAGTCCTCATATCATGTTGGCTAGAATAGTACTTCAAACATTGGCCATTCACATTGAAATCATGCTCATCCCTTTGTAATCTGATCAGTACAACACCATGTGGGTAAACCTAAACAACTTCAAATGGGCCTGACCATCTGGATTTGAGTTTGTCTAGAAACAATTTGATCCTGAGATTAAAAAGGAGGACTTGCTGTCCCGGTAGGAACTGCCTTGGTAGTAACTTACGGTCATGCCATCGTTTACTTTTTCCTTGTAGATCTTGGCATTTTCATAGGCTGCTGCTCTGAATTGTTCTATGTCATTAAGGTCTAACAGTCTTTTCTGGACAGCTTTTTCTCATTCCATGTTCAAATTCTTTACTGCCCAATAGGCTTTGTGCTCAATTTCCACAAGCAAATGGCATGATTTTCCAAATACAGACCTATATGGAGATGTTCCCAGTGGGGTCTTGTAAGTTGTCCTATATGCCCACAGGACATCGTCGAGACGATAAGACCAATCCTTTCGAGATGGCTTTACCACCTTTTTAAGGATGTGCTTTAATTCCATGTTTGATATTTCAGCCTGCCCATTTGTCTGTGGGTGGTAGGTTGTTGCAATTCTGTGTGTGATGCCTAATTTCTTCAGGGCTGCGGCAATGAGTCTATTGTCGAAGTGTTTACCTTCATCAATAATTATTGCTCTAGGGACTCCAAATTTGGTGAAGATGTTTTTCTTAAGAAATTTTTGAATAATCTTGGAATCATTATGTGGTGTGACAATTGCTTCGACCCATTTTGATACATAATCCACCACTAATAGGATATAGAGATTGCCTTGAGATGATGGGAATGGTCCCAGGAAATCTATGCCCCAAACATCAAATAGTTCTACTTCCAATATGGGTTACAATGGCATCTCATTACGTCTAGAGATATTGTCCGTTCGTTGGCATCGGTCACAGTTCTTGTAATAAAGTTGGGCATCTTTGAAAAGTGTGGGCCAATAATGGCCTGATTGAAGCATTTTGGTGGCTGTTCTGTTTCCTCCAAAATATCCTCCACCAGGTGTATCATGACAGTGCTGGAACACTTCTTTTTGCTCATCCTCTGGAACACATCTTCTTATAACCTGATCTGCACATTGCTTGAACAAAAGAGGTTCATCCTAGAAATACTATTTGCATTGTGATGAAACCTCTCTTTTTTATTATGGTTAAGGTTATAAGGCAAAACACCACTAGCTAAATAATTTACAAGACCAGCATACCAGGAGTGGTTGTGATTGTGGCAAGGTTTTCTATCAATGTTGCTGAAATGTACTTAGTTACTACCTCAGTGGCACAATTGTATACTACCACAATTTCTGCCTCGGCAGATTCTTCTTCTACTGCCGATATTTGCAGGATATGTTCGTCTGGGAATGCGTCTTGTATTTCTTCTTGTGGGTTGTTTTTCTCCTCAGTTTCTAATCTAGAAAGATGATCGGCTACCTGCTTTCTGTACCTTTTCTATCCTTGATGTCTACGTCAAATTCTTGCAGTCATAAGAAGTAGTAAAGTCGACTCAATCCTCATGGGACCGACATCTTAAATACTACAATCTGACAAAGGTAGAATTAACAGGATTCTTTAGCCTCCATCAGGGTTCATTCTACCTTCCATGTCTCTCAGTTAAACAACATATAAGGTCTGCTCATGTTCAAAATACCTTACCTGCTGTCGGGTCTGATGGAACTATATTGATGGAACCTGTTAAAATAGTTGATCGAAGGATGACTAAGAAGGGGAATCGTATTGTAACGGAGGTGTTAGTTGAATGGAGTAATTCTTTTTCCTGTGGATGCCCCTTGGGAACTCCTTCACAAGCTGCAAAAGGAGTATCCACATTTTCATCCTTGAGGATAAGGATCTTTTAAGGGGGAAGTATTGATATCAGCATGTTATAAAATAGCCGTTAGAGGGTGTCGAAGTATTGAGTTTTGTTTATATTTTATTTTGTTTTTGTTTTAATCAATACGGTGCATTTTGGTATGGGTTAAGTAAGGGAGGGCAGAGGTAGGGTTTTGTTATGTTTTGGGGTTGTTGGTTGTAATCTTTGTTGTCCCCGCCTCTTTCTTCTTGAATCTACAGATATCAACAGATTTCTTTCGTTTATTTTCCATTTTTCTTGGATTTTGTTGCTCGATTGACTATAAGTTGAGCAAATTTTGGTAAATCCGTGAGTGGATTATAAGTGTTGCCAATTCAACATGGTTTTAAATATTTTTTTAAAGTTTTTGGGTGTAGGAAAGGTGTGAAAAACCTCCTTATACTCGGTAGTAAGTTTAAAGTATTGCTTTCTTAAAGGTTCCCATATTATGCAATGTTTTTACTATGTTTTTAGTCATGCTTATATTGTGTCGTGCATATGTGAAAATGTATGTTTTTTAATACTCATGATATATTTTTACAAATTTTTTATATACATATGATAGTCCCACGGTTTTTGATGGAGGCTATGGACTCCTATTAATTCCATCTTTGTCAAATTATAGAATTTAAGATGTCGGTCCCACGAGGACAGAGTCAACCTTGCTACTTGTTATGACTACACTAAGGAAACTAAAAACACAAGTAAATGAATTGGTTGAATTATGACTAAGATAATTATAAAAGCATAAAATTAATTAACAAAATAATAAAATAAAAGTGAGGCTAGATTGAGTGCTTGTAGAGGAGAATCCAGTTATGTTAAGTATCCACTTATTAATGTAAGGGGTTGAACTGTCGCCTCGGTGAATCGCACAAAGGGTCACCGAAGCTGCCTAGGCGTTGTTATGCCTTGTCGAAAATTCAACATTCCATAGTTCGATAGAGCATCCTTGTATGTCTTTTTCTTTATCCATAAGCAAAGAGAATTATTGAAACTCACGTCTTGAAATAACCTCTCGGCGTGAATCAAGGGTGGACAACAATTGAGGCGGCTAAGGTTTAATAATGTGAGAATCCGTCTCGACTCCCCCTTAAAACTTAAACCTAATAAGTGTCTTATATAGGCCAAGCCCTAGGTTGATCTTTCCATGCAAGGAAAGAGTTCTAAACGGGAAATAAATCTAATTCCTAATTAAATTGTATTAATTTAATCTTATTTCCTAAAATATCTCTTCTTTTCCCGCGGTTGGCTTTGACATGGTCTTGACCTCCTAATTGAGTCTTCTTCTTTCTTTTGCTCTTTGTCCTTTAAGTTCGGTATCTTTTCCTCTTTCTTTTGAGCATCAATTGTTGTCTTTTACGCTGCTGCTGCGGCCTTCAGAATGCTACCGTAGTGGGTACTTTGTCTGTAATTCAACATCTATTTTCTTCTTTGGCCCTTTCTGTAATCTAGTTTCCTGTCTAAGAAAGAAAACTATCAAACGTATATGTTTTATGCTAGAAAGTAGATAATTTTATATAGTTAGTGTTCGAATACTGGGATGTGGAAATTAACCAGAAATATCCTATTATCGCCTTTAATTCTATCTTTATTGGCAATAAACAAGTAGGGAAATGATATGAAAAATGAAGACTTTTGAGTGCTTATCACACTCCAAACTTGAACTGTTGCTTGTCCTCAAGCAATGCAAAAGATCATTTTTTTAGGTATGAAATTTTAAAGTAATATACCGTCCTGTCTACCATGGCAAAGTTCCTTTCTTGACTCAGCCTCTTCTAGGTTTTAGGCGTTCCTCGAAATTGGACTAAAATCCTTAGTGTGTGTGTGCGTAGCTATGTCAAGGCTGATTTTCTAAGTTCTAATTTTTTTTAGCTCAAGATTTACGATTAAGATTTTCTTGATTCTTTTTCCTTCTTTCTCCCTGAATTAATTTATAAATATATACTACTATATACTTATACTGCTTGAGCCAGTTTTTAGGCACCTCAAGGATTTAGCTATTTCTTACTTGAGCCAATTTTGGGCACCTCTAGTATTTGGAAGAAAAACCAAGTCCTAGAGCTAGTCATAGGCACCTCTATGGACTAACTAGAGCCTGTGATAGGCACCTCTAGTTTAATATCTAAGCCTAAGTCCTTATTGCTTTTCAAAAAATGAACTTTTAAAACCAACTAAGATTAGCCGTGTTTATATGAATTTAGGCTTATAGTCTAATCCTAAGTACTAAGACTAGTAGATCTCCTGTGTGGAACCGCTTCTTTCACTTGCATCCTCGGAAGGCTTGTGGAACCACTTCTTTCACTTGCATTCTCCTCATGTAGATCTCCCGTGTCCAGTCCACTCATCGTGGTGTGTATATGTCCAAAGGCATATTTGGAACCCTTTCTAAATTCCCCAATACTGTAATTAAACAAGGAAAATGAGTATACCTTTCTCCTTGGTGGCGCATTCGAATATTTGTTCGTTGATGATGCTACCAACATCGATTTTTTGATTGTGGATGATTAAGTGGATGAGCGCCAATTGTGTCCTATCTATTGTTTGGTTATGAGAAGTAGGCAGCAGACTCCTTTTTATGAACATGTTCCAGAGTTTTGCCTCTGGTCGGAGGTCTCGGTGACTAACAGATCCACAGTGCTTGACTGTATTCCATTCTGTTCCTGGTAGACATAACTCTGCCTTCATTTGCTCGTAATCTTCGGCCGTCAGTGCAGCTACGAACTCTTCATGTTCGTTGTTTTCAATGTGGAGGCCAAAGTAAGCGTTGATAAAGACGTCTATAATCGGGATTGCTCTTCCTTGGAGGTAGGTATATGTGTTTTTCACTATTGACCTATGGGCGTAGAAAATTCCCTTACCCATTCAATGTTCGCTGGATCTGGTTACCTTGCAAAATGTTGCCATTGCTAGAAGATAATTTTTGACAATATGAATACTTCTAGCCCCAGGTCTTCATCATCGGTATAATGAAATCCTTTCTCCTCCTAGATCTGCCAGTTTATGAAATTCCTTTCATATTCATGTTTTACTGCTGCTGTAGAGAAGTGTCTGAACTTTGTCGCATCGACAGAGGTTTGTCTTTGGGTTGCCATATTTTATTTATATAGAGCGAAGAGGAATTTTTGACAGAGTAAAAGTAGTGTAGAAGGATTGTGGAAAAGATGAAGCTTGCTTAACTATTTATAGGCGAAGGCGGCCAAACGTTGGAAGCGGCAGCAGCGTCATTATTATTCTTGGCGTACACGCTACGTAAATCCAGCTGGCCTGCACTAGGCGGAAGAAACAATGCGGCTTCTACTTGGGCGGTAAGTTTCTTGACTAGATATTTTTTCCTTGAGTTGGGCCGTGTTTTTATTTTATTTTCTTTATCGGGCCTAAAAACTGAATTTAAAATTAAAGCTGTAAGAAAATTTAAAACTTAATTGCGAAAATTAAAATCTAAATCCTAAAACTGAAAATAATAACATAATTCCTAAAATATAAAAATAAATTAGGGACTAAGAGTTAGAGATTTAGGTTACTATAAAAGTGCAAAAAAATGCATCTTCAGTAGCAACCATCTTCCCCTTTTTGGCAGAGGAGAAGCTGATATCCCAGTTGTTGTCTCCTCATTAGTTGGTTTCTTTCGAATGTAATGTTGTTCAAGGGACGTACTGCCTCGGCAGATGTTGCCTTGGCAGGTTTTGTTCTAGCATTCTGTTTCTAGATTGAAGTTAAATTCAGTTTTAGCTTCAATTCTTTGGCATTCGTTTGGTTCGTTCCGATTCCTTAGAGTTTTAAATACATTGATCTTTACTTGTTGATCATTGACCTTATGATCAATTCTCCTTTCTCGCAATCGATCAATGTTCTTCCTGTGGCTAAGAATGGCCTTCCTATTATGATTGGTGCATGTTCATCTGCTTCACAATCAAGAATTAAGAAGTCAGCAGGGAAAATAAATTTATCCACTCTTACCAAAATATCTTCAATTTTTCCTTCTGGTTGCACGTAAGAGTGGTCTGCTAACTTCAGCATTACTGTTGTTGGCTTTGCTTGCCCAATGCCTAGCTTCTAAAATACTGACTTAGGCATGAGATTTATGTTGCCGCCTAAGTCGTATAGTACCTTACTCACGTATTGATCATCGATAGTGCATGGTATTGTGAAACTACCAGGATATTTTCTTTTAGTTGTGGCCTTATTGTGCAGCATTGCCACACATCCTTCTGTTACAACAATTATTTCAAATTCCTTAATTTTTTTTCTTTTGGATATAATATCCTTAAGGAACTTGGCATAGTTGGACATTTGCTTTATTTCCTCCACCAAAGGTATGTTTATATGTACCTGTTTAAGTATGTCCATGAATTTCTTAAACTGATATTCCTGTTTTTATTGTTTCAACCTTTATGGAAAAGGTGGTGGTAAACACAGATCTTCGATCTTTTCATCTCACTAGAATCGTATCTGTGGTTCGGCTATGGCATCATCTATTGTGGTAGCGTTATCGGAAGTGTCTGTTGGTTCCTTTGCCTTAGATGTTTTGTAAGTAGCTTCTTCAGGGGCTATTGTTTCAGGGGTCTTACCTACTGTTTGAGCAGGTATTTTAGGGTTCAATAGTTGTAATCCATTTCTGGTAGATATGGCTTTACATTGTTCATGAGGACCAATTCTAGTGACTTCAGTATCACTAGGGAGGCCTCCTATGAGTCTACTTTTCATCTGTTATGCCATTTATCCCACTGTGGTTTCCAGCAATTTTAGAGCAGCTTCGTTATTCTGCATTCTCATTTTTGCTCTGTGCATGAAAATGTCGGCTCTTTGGATGAACTTATTGGTGTTTTCAATGTATGAACCAGTCTGGGCCATAAATGTTTGTAGTGTATTCTCCAGAGTCTAGACGTTTGTTGTCTGCGGCGGCGACGGTGCCTGCTGCTGCATTTGCTGCTGAGCAAATCTATTGCTTTGTTGGAATCCCGTAGATTGCACTGGTTGATGTTGCGTGTTAAACGCATTATTGGGATTGCTGTTAAGTGTTATAATTTACTGTTTTTAGTTTCCTTTTTACTCATGGTTATTGTTTTATTTAAGCATTTAATTAGTTATAAGCTCATATTTTCATGCATATTCATTAATTGTCACTTTACTTCCTTGTTTGGTTATTTTTGGTTATTTTCGGTAAAAAAGATGCTGATATGGTTTATTTCTTTATTTGCAGAAGGAAATCTTTAATGGAGAGCTGTCTGTGGAAAGAAGATATGGAAAGATTGAAGGATTAAGCAAAGAAGGAAATATATATTAGAAAGGGAAATATTCTAACTTGATTATTTTTATGTCTATATTATTCTTTTAACTTTCTTGACCGAAAATCTCCATAAAAGGAGGGGCTTGGCGTCCAAGAGAAGAGAAGGCTGGAGCGAGAGATCGAAGAGGAAGCAAGTGACAGTTGTTTTACTTTGTCTCTTTTATTATTTTGAGTGATGAGAGGAATGTTATTTGACAACTATTGCCCAGCCATGAACTAATTTTAGTTGGCTTGGGTTATTTCTATGTTATGAATATTTAGTTTGATTTTATTTAAGTGTTTGGTGTGTTCTAAATTGAGGTTTATCTACTCTTGGCAATTAAACTTGTTTGTGAGAGAATCGTGAGAGGACTCGACAAACAATTTATTTATCCTGATCCGAAAGGATTGGATCACGAAACGAGTAGATATGGTTTGATCCAAGTGCGAAAGAACTAATCCGGCTTAGGGATAAGTGTAGGATTTCAAAGGCTAAGAAAAGCTATGCTTTGCCGAATCTCAAGGATAGTTGCCCAACATTTCCCAGGCAATTCCCTCGTCGCCATTGCCCAAACAATCTGCGAACTGACAACTCGGAGAAATGCCATAAGCAATCGATTGAGCCTAATTGCCTCGGCAAGTAGGGTGGTGAGAGCACCCATTCACGAAGACGAAATCATTCGACAGTCATTCATAATTCAGAATAACCCAACCTCATTTCTCAATCATTATTTCAACTATTTTATTTGCTCATTTATTATTTTAGTTTATTTCAATACAACCTTCTAAACAAATTATGTTTTTATTTTTACAGTGTAAGAGATTAAATTCCAAAAGGCGCATCAATCCCTGTGGATTCGATATATTTATACTATAACTTGAACGTGTACACTTGCACACAATCGCGGAATACTTTTACACGCCTACAATTGGTCCATGAGAAATTAGGGTGCTTCCTCCATGATGGGTTGTAATTATTGGACATATTATTTCTATTAAAGTTTCAAACATAGAAGGGAGATTCTAGATTGTGTGGGCATACATTCGAGTCATGGTTGTCAACACATGTTTCGAAAAGAACGGTGACTGCTTTTACTTCCCGAACGTGGCTTGGTTTTTGTAGATCCTTGACCGTGTTGGTTAAGGCTGATAGCTGTGCTAGGATAGAATCTGTAGAATCAGAAGTTGTCATACCTCGCCTATTTATGCCTCTACGGGTGGTTGGGTGTTGATATTCATTCTTTGCCAACTTATCCAAAATTTCTAAACTCTCAAGGGGTGGGCAGTCTAAGAGAGTGTCATTGGCGTAAGCATCAAGCATCATCCTCGTAGGGGTGTTAACTACATTGTAGACAATAGATACTTGGGTCCACTTAGGCAAAGCATGCATGGGGCATTTTCTGTATAGTTCTCTGTATCTTTCCCAAGCCTCATATATTGATTCGTCTTCGTCTTGCCTAAAGGATGTTATGTTGTTTCTAAGTTTATCAGTCATATTGGTGTAATTGAATTTGGCAAGGAAGCTTCGGCATAATTCTATTCATGAGTTGACGATCCAGGCTGGAGGTTGTTTAACCAAGATTTTGCCCTATCCCTCAGTGAATATGGGAATAATTTCAGCTTAAGGATGTCGGTCGAGACTCCTGGCAGCTTAAACGAATTACAAATTTCCAAAAAGGATTTAAGATGCTACCGAGCATCTTCATTGGCCGAACCCTCAAACTGGCCTAGGGTGTTGATCATGTTGAATGTTGCGTGTAAAAAGAGTTGCGCAATTAGGGCAAGTGTACACTTCACAAGTAATAAAGTGATAAGTATATCGAGTATCGTCTCCACAGGGATTGGTGTACTTAATATATTTTCTTTCCTCTTCTCGCTCTGTAAAAGAAATAAAATAAAAGACAGATTAATTTGGGTATTCCGAATTAAACAAAACAACTTGAATAATAAAGAAAACTAGAGAATGAGAATAAAATCAGGTTGAGAGAATATCCAAGATCCTGTTGTGTTGTATTATAGATTCAATTAAATTGTTTCTGTCCAATACAATTACACAACACTGCTTCGACAGTACTATAGTTTACTGTCTCGACAGTGAAGGGTTTTGTCCGTCGCGACAATCCCTTGCTCTTGGGTGGACTTTACTAAGGTTCGGCAAAGTTTCCTCTGATGACTCCGCTTATCCCTAAGTCGAAGTATTGTTGATGACTAGTCCTTGATGATACCTCCCGGCGTGAATCAACTATAATTACCAACCAATCTCACACTTCTTTTTGCCGCTGAAACTCTAACCTATCCTAGGCCGAGTTAGTATTTTCCGACTAGAATAATATCGTACTTATTCCTTTCGTGAATCTAACTCTCCCGATATTAGATAAATAAATCTCTCACAAACTTCTCTCCCGAGCTTGAATATAAGAACAATGAATGGGAAAGAATAAGAAAACCTTAATATTTTATTGCATGAAACAAGAAAACAAAGTAGAATCTCCTCTCACAAATACTCGACAACTTTCACCTAAGCCTTAGAAGAGTTTAGAACATAATAAAAACAAAGAAAACTCTCAAGTATATGGTGAACTCTCCTTTCTATCGTCGTGTTGTGTGCTTGGACGGCACTTCCTTTATATAGGCCAAAATCAGGGCAACATCAGCCTTGAAGTAGAAGCATAGTTGTTTTGGAAGTTTCCTTACTTAAAAAGGTGCATCTCTTAAATTTGATTCTTTCCATCTTTACGTTGTCTTCTCGAACTCCAATTGCCACGCAAAGTGTCTAGAAAAATCCAGCCTTTTATGTTCTTCAGATCGATCACCACTTTAACTTTTGGCATTTATGGGATTCCCCGACTCGAAAATAGCATCTGCTGCCCCAACAGAGGTTTAACTCTGCATATGCTCAACTTTCATCAGTAAAAGCTCCCATCTATGATTGGTTCGATCAGGGTCTGCTACATTACCCTATTTTCACTCATTGTTTGTTGCTGCTTTCTAGGTTTCCTTATCATGCTATCGTGACCCTAGAGTTACTATCCCGGCCCAAGTCTACATGAAAATGCGCAAAGGTGAATTAAAGCTTACATTTTCTATAAATATTATCTTCATATGTCAAAAAAGCAAAATATCAAAATATCTCACATTAAGTTTATGCATTAGTTCAAGTAGGTGTAGATTAACTAATTATTGTTCATGAAAGGTATAAAAAGTGATAGTCTTTTGAGCACTTATCATTGAACATGACCGGTTTTAGTTCAAAGTGCTCTGCCTCTATTTTAGGCATCACAATAGCAGGAGTTAACCCATCTAAATCTTCCCCTAAATAATCTCGAACAATTTGAGCGTGTTCCTGTCTTGGAATATTCACTGGATCAACAAATGCAAAAACACCACGGTTGTCTACCGCGGCCGCATTCATACCTGCGTTGTTTTGTTGGCCAGATTCTACGTTCATTCTTTGGCGTGCCCTTTATTTCAAATCTCGCACAATTTTTTCGATTTCTGGATCGTAAAGGTATTGATCGATAGTCGGATTGGACCTGGTCATACACAAAACAACCCTTGTAAGTTAAAATAAAACTAAACTAAATAAAATAAACTAAAATAATTAAAAAGGTGCAGAAATAATTGGTAGTAAAATTAAGCGTCAGTCCCCGGTAACGGCGCCAAATCTGATGGAGGCTATGGAGTCCTATTAATTTCACCTTTGTCAAATTGTAGTATTTAAGATATCGGTCTCACGAGGACTGAGTCAACCTTGCTACTTCTTATGACTTCACTAAGGAAACTAAAAACACAAGTAATGAATTGGTTGAATTATGACTAAGATAATTATAAAATCATAAAATTAATTAAAGAAATAATTAGATAAAAGAGAGGCTAGATTGATTACTTCTAGAGGAGAATCCAGTTATGTTTAGTATCCATTTATTAATGCAAGGGGTTGAACTGCTACCTCGGTGGATCGCACAAAAGGTCATCGCAGCTGTCTAGGTGTTGTTATGCCTTGTTGACAATTCAACATTCCATAGTTTGACAAAGCATCCTTTTATGTCTTCTTCCTTATCCCTAAGCAAAGATAACTGTTGAAATCTACGTCTTGATAATACCTCCCGGCGTGAATCAAGGGCGGACAATAACCAAACACATGCGTCATGTTAGTCGTTGAAATCCTTGACAAATTAGTCAATGCCCATAAGCAAAGATCGTATTCTCTCATTTCGTGAACCTACATCTCCCGATGCTAGGCAAATGAGTTTTTCTCACATACTTATCTTTCGAGCTCATATGCAAGAAGAGTAACTACCAAGAGACAATAAACTATGAAATATGTTTTTGCATTAATAAATATCAAACATAACAGAACCTTCGTCTCCAACAACTCCACAAACAATCTAAACCTCCGAAAGACTTATAACATGATGGAGGCGGCGGCTAAGGGTTTTATAATGTGAGAATTTATCTCGACTCCCACCTTAAAACTTAAACCTAATAAGTTCCTTATATAGGCCAAGCCCTAAGTTGATCTTTCCATACAAGGAAAGAGTTCTAAACGGGAAAGAAATGTAATTCCTAATTAAATTGTACTAATTTAAACTTATTTCCTAAAATATCTCTTCTTTTCTTGCGGTTGGCTTTGACATGGGCTTGACCTCCTAACTGAGTCTTCTTCTTTCTTTTGCTCTTTGTCTTTTGAGTTCGGTATCTTTTCAATTTTCTGTTGAGCACCAATTGTTGTATTTTATGTTGCTGCAGCGACCTTCAGAATGCTGTCGTGGCGGGTGCTTTGTCTGCAATTCAGCATCTATTTTCTTCTTTGGCCCTTTCTGTGATCTAGTTTCTTGTCTAAGAAAGAAAACTATCAAACGTATATGTTTTATGCTAGAAAGTAGATAATTTGATATAGTTAGTGTTCGAATATTGAGATGTGGAAATTAACTAGAAATATCCTATTATCTCCTTTAATTATATCTTTATTGGCAATAAACGAGTGAGGAAATGATATGAAAAATAGGAACTTTTGAGTGCTTATCTGTTTTGTTTTGAAAAAAATAAAAAAGTGGTTTTTACCAATTTATATATTTGATGCATGTGTTAGTGGGATGCATGTGGTTAATTCACTGTTTTTGACTTAAAACTTGAGCATTGATTTTGTTTTTAGTATTGGTATTAACAATGATGAAACATGGATAAGTTGATCGATCAATAGGATGTGAGTGAACTATAACTAAATTGCGGACGTGTATAAAATGCCTTGGAGATGCATTAGAGTTAATACTTATATTGTGATATATGTGTTGTATTTCATGTAAGTGTTGCTTATCCTGGATGCTAAGGTGTGATTTCATGATTGGAGATAATCCATCATAGGTGTGATTAGGCGATTAGCCCTTACACATCGTATGAGTAGAGATTGGCTCTCATATTTGGCATGTTGGCGGTCTGGCCTCATGCCTGACGTGTAAATCATGTGTGTTCTATTTATCCTAATGTTTAGTGGTAATCTAAACGGTTCACAAATACTTATACAATGTTATAAGCAAGTGGATGATACCTTGCAACGAGTTTTGCATGTGTATTTCATAATTAAAAAGTGTTTCAATGAAGCTTTGCTATAGGCATGTAAGTCTTGTATTATGCTTGTAAATCATGTGTTTTCAAATGATATTTTAAAAAGGTTTTATGTCTCTTGAGCCATGGTAAACTTGTTGTTTTTCAAATAGTGGCATTGACGGTCATGGACATTGTTTTTACTTAGAGCATGACTTATTTTAAAATTGATTTTTATATATTATGGGTTTCATTGCAAGATGTTTTTAAATATGTTTTTATTCACTCACTAAACTTATGCTTACCCTCTCATTTACCTTACAATGTAGAGTATTTAATGTGGAGGCAGCAAAAAGAAAACAAGGATCCAGGTAACCGTCAAGTGAAAGCTCAAGTATGTCTTTATAACATTAGTTGTAGTGAGAGAGCAACGAGGATGGGTTACCATGCTAAGAATATTGTTATATTGATGAGACTTGTAGTAGTCGTATGCTTATACTTGTTTGATGTTTATCTATGTTGATATTAGCTTTATGACTTTGAATTGAATTGTCCATTAATATTCTTTTAGTTATTTTGAAGTTTGATCCTTGATATCCCTATGTGTGAATTTGAGTGTTGTTGTTAATAAATCATTACTATTTATGAGTCAGAACTATGATGTTGTTATTTAGGTTGGAATGCATCTAGAAATCATGTTGAATATATTGAGGTGGTTCTTCCGTGAGTTTATAAGATTGTTGATGTTGAAGCGTACTCTTACGAGTTGAATATATTGTTTTTAACTAGGTTGAATTGCATGTATCTAATATGCCTTGATATGTGCTTAAAGTGTTTTTAGGTGAATTTGGATATCGAGAATGTCATGAAACCTTTGGAGGCTGGTATTAGTACCTAAACTTTGAGCATGCAATTAAATGACTTGTAGATAATATATTAAGCTAAAATTTGAGATACAAGCATGTAATGAACTTAAATAAATATTGGTAACTTTAATTTTATAATCGGTCCATAAATTTCAAGAAAAATACAATTAGGTCCATATAACTTGTTCGGTTAATTAGGACTCGTTTCATATCGATTTCCGTAGTAATTGAACTTAGTCCTTGCATGAATATAATATTCTCCAACTCTTCAAAGATGCTTGTAGAGAGAAATTTTGATTGCTCGGACCTTAGAATGCAAGCAAGCCTTGTATCACGCTTGTTTTCTTAACAAAAGAATATTAAAAGATGCTAGAAATAAGATAAGGATGATTTAAGAACAAGTTACGGCGTGGGGTATTGTTTACTTGAAGAAAAAAGTTGTTTTGGTGAAGGGAATGCGTGGAGGATGTTGTTGGTTGATTAGGAAAGAGAATGAAGGTGTTTAAGTGAAGTAAATAGTATGAAAGGTTATGTTAAGATATGGTGAAGAATTATGGACAAAATAAAAGGTGTATGGTGATTATGGGATGCTGGAATGATAGTATTCAAAGAGGCAAAGGTTGAACTTATGTTATAGGAACATAAACCCAATCTAGTTGCAACTTTGAGGATGGTAGGTGCACTTAGACCTTTTGGAAATGTATTTCCAGAAATCTAAAGTATAAAGAATGGAGGGTGACGCCACAAATCAAAGAGATGATTTGATAAGTCGACAAAAGTTCTTAAAAGAATAAGATTGAGAGATCAATTCACAAAATAAATAATCTGATTCAAATTTGTATTACAAATGAAAAATTCAAGTCCTATTTATAGGAAATAAAAGGGTGTGGCTGATGCGTGTCAAATATGCGTAATTAGTGCAAGTGAACACGTCGCAAGTAATAAAGTGATGAGTAAATCGTGTATCGTCTCCACAAGGATTGGTCTACTCAATATGCCTCCTTTAGTTTTTTTGCTCTATAAAGAAATAAAATAAAGAACACAAGTGATTTGGGTTTTGATTAAACTAAATAAAGAAGTCTAAATAAAAAGAGAAAAATCAAATAAAGAAAGTGGCTAGGATCCATTTGTGTTGTATAGAGGATTCAGTTGATTTGTTTTTGTCCAATGCAATCGCACAACACTGTCTCGGCAAAATTGTAGATTACTGCCTCGACAGTGATGATACTCGCCCGCCGGGGCAATCCCTTGCTCTTGGGTGGACTTTACCAAAGTTCGACAAAGTATCCTTTGATGACTCCACTTATCCCTAAGTCGAAGTACTGTTGATGACCAGTACTTGATGATACCTCCCGGCGTGAATCAATTATAATCATCAACCAATCCCACACTTCTCTTAGCCGCTGAAACTCTAACCTATTCCTAGGCCGAGTTAGTGTTTCCTGATTGAAACATCATACTTATTCGTTTCGTGAATCTAACTCTCCCGATATTAGATGAATGGATTACTTACAAACTTCTCTCCCGAGCTTGAATGCAAGAACAAATAATGGAAAAGAATAAGCAAACTTCAATATTTTATTTCATTGAAAACAAGAAACAAAGTTCAACTTCTTCACACTAATACTTTACAACCTTCACCTAAGCCTAAAGCAAATTAGAACATAATGTAAAAGAAAGAAAACTAAAAGATAAAGTCGGCTAGGTCTAAGCTCTCTATAATCCGAATTCTCTAGTGCTCCTTCTCATTGGACAGCTATGTCTTATATAGGCTTGGCCTAGGGCAAACCTTTCCTAAGTAGAAATACAACTTGGAGTAGGGAAAAAGTCATATACATAAATAAAATATTTCTAAGTTTATTCCAACTAGGAGGCTTTCCCGCGTGGCCTTGTCTTGGGCTTTCCTCGTGCTACCCAGCTCCGATCCTTAGGCTTCTTGTCTAGTAACGTTCTCCTCATTTTTCTCCTCAGCTTGCCTACTATATCGCTACTTGTCCTCTGCTGCCTCAGCATCAGGTCCTACCTCGACCTCAGTTGCTGTCATAGAAATAGTTTTTCCTGCAAAGATACAAAAATGCAGTAAAACTTGTCTTTTCTATAAATATCAACTTTATAGGCAGAACCTCTAAATATCTCATATTAAGTATATGCATTGGTCCAAGTAGGTGTAGAATTGGTGTTTATTGCCCATAAAAGGTGTAAAAAGTGATAGTGGGTTGAGCACTTTTCAGTGGCCAAGGGACATTTCCCTTTAAAAATGTGGTCGAATAGTGGCATTAGTGTCTGTTCAATTGATGGTGTCTCCCTCCTTAACTTTTTGGTTGAATGGTGTCTTCTTCCAAGAGTTGTTGGAACTTTTCGGTTTAAAATTCTAGCTTGCACAGTCTTGAGTAATTTGGACATATCTAGAGTTCCTGAAATCAGATTGATGCGATTTAATATGCGTTGGAAAAAGAGATAGAGTAACAACTTTCATTAAGACATCGAAACCAATTTATACTTGGATCCTACTCGAAAATGGAAAACAAGTGGACCATCATGAATCTTCCCAATAAAGAGTGTTATCTCTTTCTTTTGGCACCTACTTGCTTTTCCTCCATGATCTTGGAGCCCAAACATGTTTCCCTCCACGGTTGGTCGATTTTGTTTCTTGGAGAGGAAACATGTCCTTCCATGGTTGAGTTGAAGGTTGTAGGGTGAGCTAAGATTAGCAGGATGAACTATGGTTGAGTTAGGTTGAGTTGAGTGATAGGTGCTCAACTCACTATCACTTTTTACACCTTTTATGGGTATTAATCACCAAATCTACACATATTTGGACCAATGCGTATACTTAATATGAGATATTTAGAGATTATACTGTTAAAGATGATATTTACAGAAAAGGAAAGTTTTACTGCATTTTTATACCTTTGCAGGAAAAGCTATTGCCGCGACAGTAACTGAGGCCGAGGCAGGACCTGATGTCGAGGTAGTAGAGGACAAGTAGTGATATTGTAGGCAAGCTGAGAAGAAAAATGAAGAGAACGTTGCTGGACAAGAAGCCCAAGGATCGGAGCTGGAGAGAAAGTGGAAAGACCAAGACAAAGGCCACGCGGGAAAGCCACCTAGTTGGAATAAATTTGGAAATATTTTATATAAGTACTTGACTTTTTCTCCACTCCAAGTTGTATTCCTACTTAGGAAAGGTTTGACCTAGGCCAAGCCTATATAAGCCATAGCCGTCCAAGGAGAAGAGGAGGCATAATTCGAATCATAGAGAGCTTAAACCTAGCCGACTTCATCTTTTAGTTTTCTTTCCTTTACATTAGGTTTTAGTTTTCTTTAGGCTTAGGTGAAGGTTGTACAGTATTAGTGTGAAGAGATTGAATTTTGTTTCTTGTTTAAATACAATAAAATAATGAAGTTTGCTTATTCTTTGCTATTCTTTGTTCTTGCATTCAAGCTCGAGAGAGAAGTTTGTGAGTAATCCATTTATCTAATATCGACAGAGTTAGATTCACGAAAGAAATAAGTACGGTGTTTTAATCAGGAAACACTAACTCAGCCTAGAGATAGGTTAAGAGTTTCAGCGGCTAAAAGAAGTGCGAGATTGGTTGGTGATTATAATTGATTCACGTCGAGAGGTATCATCAAGTACTGGTCATCAACTGTACTTCAACTTAGAGATAAGCAGAGTCATCAAAGGATACTTTGTCGAACTTTGGTAAAGTCTTACCAAGAGCAAGAGATTGTCGCGGCGGACTAGCATCATCGTTGTCGAGGCAGTAATTTACAGTACTGCCGAGGCAGTGTTGTGCGATTGCATTGGAAAGAAACAAGTCAATCGAATTCCCTATACAACATAATTAGATCCTAGCCATTTTTCTATTAGTATTTAACTTTCTTTATTTAGTTCAATCAACCCCCAAATTACTTGTGTTCTTTACTTTATTTCCTTTTCAGAGAAAGAAGACAAAAGAAGACATATTACCAATCCCTGTGGAGACGATATACGATTATACTGATCACTTTATTACTTGCGACGTGTTCACTTTCACAAATTGCGCATATTTGACACGCATCAAGTTTTTGGCGCCGTTGCTGGGGATTGGCAACTAAATTTTGTTTTCTTTATTTTCTTGCTTTTTAGTTATTTTATTTTTATTTTTATTTTACTTTGGTTTATTTTTGGTGTATGACCAGGGCCAATCCTATAAATCCTTTGTACGTATTAGATCCAGAAATCGAACATACACATCAAAGGTTGAGGAGACAAATCCAAGGAGCTATGTCAGGCCATCAAGGAAATCAAGGAGATCAGAACTTACCTGCCGGCAATGGAGGCCTTCCGCCGCCACCAGTGCCACGGCAGCTCACTATCAGAGAATTCCTAGAAGAAGATTTAAATGGGTTAAATCCTAGAGTGGTTACACCAGAAATAGAAGTAACCCACTTTGAACTGAAATCAGTCATGTTCAATATGCTAAACACTATTGGACAGTTTGGTGGGTCTATGACTTATATGCCAGGCAACATCTTAAGTCATTCATGGAAATTTGTAACTCTTTCAAAATTCAAGGAGTCCATAAAGATGTCTTAAGATTGAAATTATTCCCCTGTTCACTGAGGGATAGGTGAAAAACCTAGCTAAATAGTATTCCAACAAGATCAATAGGATCTTGGAGTGAATTATGCCTTGATTTCATTGCACGTTTTAATCCTACAAATTTATATGATCGAATTCATAATGCAATTACCTCTTTTCGACAGGCAGATGATGAATCTATGTATGAGGCATGGGAGCGCTACACAGAATTACTGCAAAAGTGTCCCTTGCATGGATTTCTCTTGTGGAAACAAGTGACCATGTTTTATAATGCCACCAATGTCCCGACAAGGATGATGTTAGATGCCTCTTCCAATGGAACACTCCTTGATAAAGCACCCAAGGAAGCTATTAAGATCCTAAACAAACTCGCCAAGAACGATTTTCAATTCCCTACATCTAGGCGAGAAGGAGTAAGACGCAAAGCCATAGTGAATGAATTAAAAACATCAAATTCAGTGGCAGGACAATTGGCCTCTCTTACTAAGATGGTGCAAAACATGCAGCTACATCACAATACCCATGAGGTTAAGGCTATAGATTCTTTTTGCAATTTATGTGGAAGTAACCACAATTCTTCTAAATGTATGCAGAATCAAGAGTTAGCTTATATGTTGGAAACTACAACCGAAATAATATGATGTCCAACACATACAACCCCTCATGGAAGAGGTATCCAAACTTTTCATGGATTAATCCCAACAATGCATTGAATCCAACTACTCAACCCCCAGGATTCCAGCAACCAATGCAACATCTGCCGCAGCAGCAAGTACATCAGTCTTTGCCGCCGTAGCAGATACAGCAGCAGCCTGTAAGTTCCTTGGAAAATTCTTTGAAAGCCTTTATGATGAAAAATGAATCATACATGGCAGAGAATAGTAACTTCATCAAAAGAACAGATGCATTCATAAATAGAACTGAGATGAGGTTATAGAACCAAGAGGCAGCAATAAAATCACTGAAAAATCAGGTTGGGCAGTTTGCCAAGAACATAAACACTAGACCACAAGGAGGATTACCTAGCAATACTGAAGTTGCTAAGGTAATGGGACATGAACAGTGCAAAGCAATCACTACTAGGAGTGATCTATAACTTAAGGAGAAGATAGAAAACTCAGCAGATAAAGTCCCACCAGTGGAACAAGAGGAACCAAACAAAGAGGACTTGGATGCTGAATAAACTGATCATGTCATAGAAAAACCAGCAAAAAACACTCTCCCAGTAGAGAGCTCGATAGTACCTCAACAAACTGCCGAGACAACGAAAGACCCAGTGGTGCTAGGTATTAAATTCCAAACTAATGAAACCCTGGAAGAGGTGAGACCACCACCACCTTTCCCACAAAGGTTGAAAAAAAAACAGGACCATCAATTTAAAAAATTCTTAGATATTTTAAAGCAAGTCCACAACAACTTTTTATTTGTAGAGACAATTGTACAGATGCCTAACTATGCTAAGTTCTTGCAAGACATTGTGTCTAAGAGAAAAAGACTAGGTGAGTTTGAAACAATGGCTGCTACCGAATGATGCATGGCAATGCTACACAATCGCATGCCTCCTAAATTGAAGGATCCTGGATGTTTTACCATACCTTGTGCAATAGGTAAACACTCCGAAGGAAAAGCCTTATGCGACCTTGGAGAGAGCATAAACTTAATGCCTAAATTTGTCTTCCAAAAGCTTGGAATAGGAAAGGCAAAATATACGACAGTGATGCTACAACTTGCGGATAGATCTTATGTGCAACCCGAAGGAAAAATCGAGGACATACTGATAAGAGTGGATAAATTTATTTTTCCCGTTGAATTTCTTGTCCTTGATTGTGAAGCAAATGACAATACACCGATCATCTCTGGGAGACCTTTCCTTGCCATTGGACGAACACTAATTGATGTTGAAAAAGGAGAGTTGACAATGAGGGTTAATGACCAACAAGTCAAACTCAATGCCTTCCTCAATTTGAAAAGATATGATGATCCAGAATAGTGCAAAGTCCTCCACACCATAGATGCAGGCACCAAGATATTTTGTTTCAGCAGTCACTGCCTCGGTAGTATGCTCGGCAAAATATTTGGCAAGAAGATTAAGCCAGAAGTGGAGGCAACAAGTAAGGAAGCACATTGTCCAAACACATTCAATTCCAATTGGTCAAGACCACATGGAGAAGTGAAGAGAAATTCAACAAGGGATGGACATGAAGTCAAAGAGAATGACCAACATCTGAAACATCATTCTGGCCAACAAGAGATAATCACCTTAGGAGATGCATTTGCATGCACTCCCCGAGTGATATAATCTCTTCCCTTTTCTTATTATTATTATATTAGGATTAATTTAGTTTAGAGTTAATTTTTATTTCTATATTTATCTTTAATTATTTTTTTCTTGTTGATGTTTAATTTTTTAGGACAATAAGCAAGAATAAAAGAGAAGTAGTTCACAGCAGGAAAAGTGTTGTCGGGGCAGAGAACAGTGTCAGAGCCGCAGTAGTCCCAACGGGTAGAACAGTGTAACGGCTAGTCTACCGAGATTTCTGCCACGACAGTAATGCAAACGGTAGTAAAGGCTAATGGCTACAAAACGGCTACAAAGCCGAGGCCTATATAAGCAACCTCTCCCTCTTGAACTATTCACTCTTACATTCTTGTTTTCTTTAGACTTATTTGCTAATTTTTCTCTCACAATACTCTCTATCTATTTCCAAGCTCTTTTAGAATTTTTAGAAACCTTCCAAGAAACCAAGATCCACAACTCTCCATTACTTAATCATGGCCACCTACAACCGCTTCGCACCTGCCACTGTTGAAGACCGTTTCAATAGGTCTTTCATTGCTCTGCAACTATGGGAAGAACAAGGGTTCCAACACTCCGATGAGGAAAACTTCAGCATCGAACCTTACTTGTTCAATAAGATCAAGCATCAAGATTGGGAGATCTTTTGCCTATGACCTACCTAGGAAAATGCCACCATCGTGCGGGAATTTTATGCGTACAGGCCGAGAAAGGACTCTCTTTATGTCCACTACCGAGGTAAGTCGGTCGCACTTAATGCCAAAATAATCAACCTATTCTACGGCCTTACCCCTGAACGTGATGTCCATGCTGAATTCATAGAGGACATCAAAAACAAAGATTATGAGCTGATAAAAGACGACCTTTGCTACGAGAATACTCATTGGGAAACCAGTTCCCATAGAGGATCGGTAGCAAGGCAAAATCTTAAGTCCGAGGCCAAGCTATGGAACACCTTTGTCTAGAGACACCTCATCCCAACCTCCTATAATAGCACGGTGGACCGGAGGAGATTGGTTCTCATCCAATCTATCATCAACAAACGGAGCATCAATGTTGGAAAGATTATTTTAAGGGAAATTTATGAGTGCGGTAAAAAAGAAAGAGGACTTTTATATTTCCCTTGTTTAATTACTAGAATTTGTACTGCTACAAGTGTACCAATGGCAGAAATGGATGAATTCACAGCCCATAGACGAGGATGGACCAGAGACTTCTGCCACAAAATCTTACAGATCACAGAAGCAGAACCAATTCAGGCAACTCCTCAGTAGTTCACTGTTGACACAACTGTCGAGGCCCAATACACAATAGACATGCTTGACACTGCCCACACCACTGCTGCAACAGAACCTTATCAAGAGATACTATAGAGGATGGAAGCTATGGATCTTATCCAACAACGATACATGGAGTATTATATGGACTTCAATAGCACACTTGTCCAGATGATGCTCTATAACTTCCCAGCCAAGGGGTACAGTTTCTGGAATTCCCTAATGATGCGTGTGGTATAAGTGCAATTTGAGTGCAAGTGTATACGTTGTCAAGTAATAAAATGATAAGTATATCGTGTATCGTCTCCACAAGGATTGGTATACTTAATATGTCTTCCTTTATTCCCTTGCTCCTGAAAATAAAATAAAAACACAAATAAGTTGATTTGTTTTATCTAACTAAATAAATAAATAACAAAACATAAAATAAAAGGTTGAAGACGATATAGAGAAAATGGCTAGAATCCAGTTGCGTCAATTAGTGGATTCAACTGATCTTCTTCTTGTCCAATGCAATCACACAACATTGCTTCGACAGTACTGTAGATACCGCCTCGGCAATATTGGTGTTCCTCTGACGCGACAATCTCTTGCTCTTGGGCAGAGGTATCAAAGTTCAGCAAAGTATCCGTAAGTGACTCCGCTCATCTCTGAGTCAAAGTGTTGTTGATGAACAGTCCTTGACGATACCTCTCAGCGTAAATCAACGATAACCACCAACCAATCCAATACTTCTTTTAGCTGCTGAAACTCTTAACTTATCTCTCGGTGCCTCCAAAAGAGTATAGACCAAGTTCGTATCTACAACACCGTACTTATCCTTTTCGTAAATCTATACCTCTCGATGCTAGATAAATAGATTACTTGCAAACTTTCCTCTCGGGCTTGAATACAAGAATAAAGAATGGCAATAGGATAAGGAAACTTTGGTTTTATTATTGCATAAGAACAAAGATACAAAAATCAATCTCCTCTCACTAATATAAACAACCTTCACCTATCCCTAAGAAGCTTAGAACATATTATCATTAAGTACAATTCTTAGGGAGGAAGGGTTTCCCTAAAAATTGGCTCTAAGGTTTTCTCTCAAAATCGGCTCTCTCTACAAATTGGCTCTCTTAACAATGTGGCCGGCTAGGGTATTTAGAGTCTTAACCTAGGGCAAACCTTTCCTAAATAGACTTCAACTTGGAGTAGGGAACAAGTCTTCTTCAAGGAATCTAATATTTCCAAGTTTGTCGCTTTCTAGAAGGGTTTTCCCGCTTGGTCTTTGACTTGGGCTTTTAGCGCGCTAGCCTGGTCCAATTGATACACTGCATCTTTCAGAATATTCTTTATATTTTTATCTTTCATTGCGCCTCCATTGTTGGTGCTGCCACATTGGATTCTACCACGGCCATGTCTTCTACCTCAGCCTCAATATTACTTTTCTGCCGCTTCTGCTCTAGATATTTCTGCATGTACAAAATATGTAATAATATTTGCATTCTCTATAAATATTAACTTTATAAGTAATGATAACAGAATATCCAGTATTTGCGCAAAGAGTTCATAATTCGGTTCAAGTTGGTGTATAATCGATGCATAAAGTATCATGAGAAGGGTAGTAAATAACTGCCTTTTAGGCACTCATCAAATACCCCCAAACTCAAACTATTTCTTGTCCTCAAGCAATGCAAAACATCAAATTGTTAAACCTTACTCCCCTTTGGTCTTACTTTTCCATCTATTCTCCCCACTATGGTCATGTCTATCTCTCTGTTTTAGCCATTAGTTTACCCAAGGACTTTTACTAAGAAACAAGCTATAGGGCTAGGTGAGTGTGTGCATTTTACGGACAAGGCTGATTCGAGGCTTTCTTAGATAAACTCTAAGTTCAAGGCATATAAAATCTTGGACTAAAGATGTCTCCTTAAAACAACAAGTCTTAAGCCAATTTCGGGCACCTCAAGATATGCGTTTTCTATTTTCTTCTTTTTCTTATTATTTTCTTATTGACCACCTATTTAGCATACTAGAGCCAGTTTCGAGCACCTCTAGCACGAAGGAGAGCAAAACTAGAGCCGGTGATAGGCACCTCTAGTTATTTTTCCAAAAGGTTCTAAGTCTTTATCACCTAAGTTTATTAAAAGAACTCGTCAATCAAACAAGTCCAAAAAGTGTTTATTTTCTTTCTAACCCTAAAGCAAACTTCTAAGTTTTATTTCATGAGTATCCTACGGTTATCCCTTCAAAACAGAACTTGGCCATGGTAAGGAGAAAAATTTCTATAGTCTTAAAGGAGTAAACTAAAGCAAAGCTAACGTAGGGCAGTGCAAGATTACAAACATAAATTTAAGAAAAGAGAATATTGTAAAAAAAATTCAGAAAAAAAATTTACTCCCTTTTATGGTAATGTCGCGGCCGTGCTTCTGCACCTATAATCTCCCCCAAACTCAAACCGAGCATTATCCTTAATGCTCAAAATATAAGGCAAACAACAATAAAAATATTGAAATAGACAAAAGCAATAAAGGAAATATTTATAATGACTCCGAGGAGCTGCTTGTACGAAGCATTCTCCTAGGTCATGCTGTTGATGCCTTTTGTCTGGATCCTTGTGCTGGTGAGTGCTATTGTTTGGCATGCCGATGCGGCTGAACTCTGTTGGGCGGTGTGCGGTGCATCGGTGCCGTAACCTCATCTCTCTCTTCCTCTTCGTCCATATTTTTTGTATCCATGATTTTCGTTCCGCCCACTATCGTGGCAGTGGGTATTGCTGATTCATGGGATGAACTATGATATTCATCAATCTCGCGAGAAAGTGTATCCCTGCTGAGACTGGGCATAGGGATTGGTTCCCTCTGGGGAGAGTTAAAGATAGCTTGCCTCTTTGATGGCCTTTGGCTGTTACATGATACTCTGGCAGACCTGGCCAGCCTGGAAGGTCTGGAAGCATAAAATTGTTGGTGCGGCCTTGGCTGGAAAGATGGTTGCGGCCCTGGGGCAGGTGTTGTCTCAATGTAAGGGGCGACAGTGATGAACATGTTAGCTGGGAACTCTGGAAATTGCGCCCCTTGATGTGGGAAGCTTTGCATCATCATGTTGGCTAGAGACGTGTTGAAGTCGTGTTGGTACTCCCTGTAGCGTTGTTGGTGAAGGTCCATGGCTACTATCCTTTGCAGAATTTCTTTGTATGGGTCCGCTGCTGCAGTTGGCTCGGCAGAGGCTAGTGCTTCTGTTGAATACTGCTCTCCGGCGGTGAAGTCGGCAGTAAATTATTGTGGTGTTGCCTGGACAGGTTCTTCATGTGTTATCTACATAACTCGTTGGCAGAAATCTCTTGTTCATCCCTGCCAAGTTGGTGTGTATTCATCCGTGTCTTTGACCGGAACTCCTACATTAATACACAAGGCAGAGATTAAACATGGGAAGTACAGTGATCCACGTTCCTTCTTACCACATTCATGGATTTTGTGGAGAATGATCTCTCCAACGTTGATGCTTCTCTTCTTGCTAATGGACTGGATCAGCACCAGTCTTTTGCGATCCACTGTGCTATTAAGGGAGGTTGGGATAAGTCGTCTTTTGACAAACGTACACCATATCTTGGCCTTTGGTATTAGACTCTGCCGTATTACTGAACCCTTATGGGTACCGGTTTCCCATGAAGTGTTGCTGTAGCAAAGCTCATCTTTAATCTCTTCATAGTCTTGGGTGGTGATGCTGTCTACGAATTCGGCATGATCATCCTGTGTGTGTGTGAGACCATAAAAGTCATTGATGACTTTGGCGTCAAGTTGCACAGGCTTGCCTCGGCAGTGGATAAAGAGGGTGTCCTTGCTCGGCCCATGCGCGTAAAATTCCCTCACAATTGTAGCATTCGTCGGTGGAGGCTGTAGACAGAAAGCCTCCCAATCCTGATGCTGAATTTTGTTGAACAAGTATGAATCAATGTCGAAGTATATTTCATTGTTTTGTTGAAATCCCTGTTCTTCCCATAGTTGTCGAGCAACGAACGAGCGGTTGAATCTGTCAACAATAGTGGCCGGGGCGAATCTTATGTAAGAAGCCATTGATTGTTCGTGGAGAAAGGTTTGAGAAATTCTGGAATAAATAGAAACTGTTCTGAAAAGTTCAAGAGTAAATAATGCACAGCAATAAGTCTGCTTATATAGGCTGTAAAAATATGACTGTTAAAAATATAGCCGTTAGGCATTTACTGCCTTGATGTACAGTTACTGCCGCGGCGGATATCTCGGTAGAGAGCCGTTACACTATTTCTGCCTGTTAGAAATTCTGCGATTCTAACATAGTGTAATGTCGCGGCAGCAGTCTTCCTGCTGGGGTATAATTTTTCCTGCATTCATAGCTTTATTTATTCTAAACAAAACAAGAAAAATATGAAATACTGAAAATAACAACATAAAATACTAAAAATAATAATATATAAACTAATCATAATATAATAATTAAAATAGAAGGGAAGAGATTATGTTACTTGTGGAGTGTATGTAAATGCATCTCCTATTTTCATTCTCTTTCTGGCCCGTATTTGTCTTCATGAGTTGGCTAGTCCCTTCAGTGCATTCGGCTTCTCCTTTGGGTTTTATTCTTTTACCGAACAGTCTGCCGAGCGTGCTACCCCGACAGGATGTTTTAGTACCCTTATTCGGTGTATGGAGAGCCTTACATTCTGCTGAAGCGTCTGAATTTGGAAGATTGTGGAAGGCATTCAACTTAACTTGTTGATCATTTATACGCATTGCGAGTTTGCCATTTTCCACATCAATGATGGTACGTCCGGTAGCAAGGAAAGGTCGACCCAATATGATCGGTACATTGTCATCGGCCTTACAGTCAAGGACAAGAAAGTCGACAAGAAATATAAATTTGTAAACTTTCACCAGAATGTCCTCAATTTTGCCTTCAGGATGCACATAGGACCAATCCGCAAGTTGGAGCAGTACTGTTGTTGGTTTTGCCCGTCCTATTCCGAGTTTCTGAAAAACTGATTTGGGCATTAAGTTGATGCTTGCTCCCAAGTCGCATAGGGCCTTTCCTTTATAACCATCTCCAATCGCACAAGGAATTGTGAAGCATCCAGGATCCTTTAGCTTTGGTGGCATGCGGTTATGCAGCACAGCCATGCAACCTTCAGTGACTGCCACCGTTTCAAATTCCCCTAGCCTTCGTCGTTTGGATACTATGTCCTTTAAAAACTTGACATAGTTGGACATTTGTTCAATAGCCTCAACTAGTGGCAAGTTGATATGGACCTGCTTCAATATGTCTAGGAACTTTTGAAATTGGTGGTCCTGTTTCTGCTTCTTTAGCCTCTATGGAAAAGAAGGTGGTGGTCTGATATCCTCCAGGTTTCCTTGGATATTAAGTTTAATACCTGGGGTGAACTTATCTGCAGCTGCCTCGGCAGGTGGTTTTGGTTCTACTAGTTCTACTGCCTTGGCAGTGTTGTCGACAGGGTCCTACTCAGCTTCTAAGTCCTTCTGATGCTGCTTTTCTGGTTGGACTTTATCGTTTGAGGTCCCTTCTTTAATTTTCAATTGTAGGCCACTTCTGGTTGTGATTACCTTACATTGCTCGTGGCCTAACACCTTAGCAACTTCAGTATTGCTAGGTAAACCCCCTGGTGGTCTAGTGTTTTGTCGTTGGGTAAATTGACCAACTTGGGTTTCTAGAGATTTTATTACGGCCTCCTGGTTCTGTAGTGTCATCTCGGTTCGGTTTATGAAGTCATCAGTACGCTTCATGAAACGGCTATTCTCCATCATGTAAGCATCAGTCTTTGACATAAAAGCCGTGAGAGAATATGCCAATGCATTCAGAGACTGTTGTTATTGTACCTACTGCTGTGGCATGGGCTGCTGAGTGTTCTGCTGCAGCAGGTTCTGGCTTTGATGCTGGAATCCAGGGGCTTGATTAATTGGATTCAAGGCATTGTTAGGGTTACTTCATGACAGGTTCGGATGCCTTTTCCAAGATTGGTTGTAATTGTTGGACATCATTGGATTATTTCTATTGTTGTTTCCAACATATAGGTTGGTCTCCTCGTCTTGCATGTAATCCGATGAATTAACTGCCTTAACCTCATGTACATTCCTTTGGGCTTGCATATTCTGAACCATCTTGGTCAGAGAAGCTAATTTTGCTGCCACCGAACTTGATGTATCTAATTCATGAGCTGTGGCATGACGTCTCATTCCTCCTCGCCTTAATGTGGGAAATTGGAAATCGTTCCTTGCGAATTTTTTCAGAATTTCAATGGCCTCCGCGGGTGCTCTATTCAAAAGTGTACCATTTGCGGAAGCATCTAGCATTCTCCTTGTGGAGGCGTTGGTAGCATTATAAAACATGGAGACTTATGTCCACAAGGGAAAACAATATAGTGGGCATTTGTTTAATAGTTCTCGGTAGCGTTCCCTTGCCACATACATCGGTTCATCTTCATCTTGCCGGAATGATGTGATTTCACTACGGATGCGATCATAAAGATTTTTTGGGTTAAACCTCGTAATGAATTCTCGGCAGAATTCCTCCCAAGATCCTATGGATCCTGCTAGGATACCATTCAACCAGGTTTTTGCCCTATCCCTCAGTGAATAGGGGAACAATTTTAATCGTAGAATGTCTTTATGGACTCCTTGAATCTTAAAAGAGTTGCACATTTCCATGAAAGATTTAAGATGTTACCTTGCATCTTCAGTAGCAGACCCACTAAACTGTCCAATTGTGTTCAACATGTTGAACATCACTGGTTTGATCTCAAAGTGAGTTGCTTCGATTTCTGGGGTGACTACGCCAGGGTTGAGTCCGTTTAAATCTTGCACCAGATAGTCTCTAACAGTGGGCTGCCTCCGCAATGGTTGCGGCAGTGGCTGCTACAGCATTGCTGGCGGTAGTACATTATGATCAACAAGTGGAATTTGTCCTCTTGGTGGATTATCCATGGCTTGGAACAGATTGAGTCTCAGATTATGTCTTGTTCGTTCAATCTCAGGATCCAACTCGTACAATGGTCCATTCGGTTTTGCTCTGGTCATAAACCAAATAAACTAAAGTTAGTAAAAAAAATAAAATAAATAATTAAAATTAAAGTTACATAAAGGATAGTTAAAGAGCAAGAAAATAAAGAAAACAAAATTTAGTTTTCAATCCCCGGCAACGGCGCCAAAAACTTGATGCATGTGGTATAAACGCAATTTTAGTGCAAGTGTACACGTCGTCAAGTAATAAAATGATAAGTATATCGTGTATCGTATCCACAGGGGTTGGTATACTTAATATGTCTTCCTTTGTTCCCTTGCTCCTGAAAATAAAGTAAAAACAAAATAAGTTGATTTGTTTTATCTAACTAAATAAATAAATAACAAAACATAAAATAAAAGATTGAAGACGATATAGAGAAAATGGGTAGGATCCAGTTGCGTCAATTAGTGGATTCAATTGATCTTCTTCTTGTCCAATGCAATCACACAATACTGCTTCGATAGTACTACAGATACCGCCTCGGCAATATTGGTGTTGCTCTACCGCGGTAATCTCTTGCTCTTGGGCAGAGGTATCAAAGTTCAGCAAAGTGTCCGTAAGTGACTCCGCTCATATCTGAGTCAAAGTGTTATTGATGACCAGTCCTTGACGATACCTCTCGGTGTAAATCAACGATAACCACCAACCAATCCAACACTTCTTTTAGCTGCTGAAACTCTTAACCTATCTCCCGGTGCCTCCAAAAGTGTATAGGCCGAGTTAGTGTCTACAACACCGTACTAATCCCTTTCGTGAATCTACACCTCTCGATGCTAGATAAATAGTTTACTTGCAAACTTCCCTCTCGGGCTTGAATACAAGAACAAAGAATAACAATAGGATAAGCAAACTTTGATTTTATTATTACATAAGAACAAAGATAAAAAAATTAATCTACTCTCACTAATATCGAGAACCTTCACCTATCCCTAAGAAGCTTAGAACATATTATCGTTAAGTACAATTCTTAGGGAAGAAGGGTTTCTCTAAAAATCGGCTCTAAGGTTTTCTCTCAAAATCGGCTCTCCCCACAAATCGGCTCTCTTAACAATGTGGTCGGCTAGGGTATTTATAGTCTTAAACTAGGTCAAACCTTTCCGAAATAGACTTCAATTTGGAGTAGGGAACAAGTCTTCTTCATGGAATCTGATATTTCCAAGTTTGCCGTCTTCTAGAAGGGTTTTTCCGCTTGATCTTTATCTTGGGCTTTTAGCGCACTAGCCTGGTCCAATTGATGCGCTGCATCTTCCAGATTATTTTTATATTTTTATCTTTCATTGCGCCTCCATTGTTGGTGCTGCCACAATGGATTCTGCCGCGGCCATATCTTCTGCCTCGGCCTCAACATTGCTTTTCTACCGCTTCTGCTCTGGATATTCCTGCATGTACAGAATATGTAATAATATCTGCATTCTCGATAAATATTAACTTTATAAGTAATGATAATGGAATATCCAGTATTTGCGCAAAGAGTTTATAATTCGGTTCAAGTTGGTGTATAATAGATGCATAAAGTACCATGAGAAGGGTAGTAAATAACTGCCTTTTAGGCACTCATCACCTACCAACATGTTCGTAACGGCTGCACCCTAAAACGAGATGACTCAAGCGCGAGGAGTACCACGACCATTCTTCCTCACTGGCCCTCAGCAATAATTCCATGTTGCTGGCCCATCTAAGGCAGCAGACTCTACCACTGCGTCATCTTCCAGTAGACGACCATCCAAGAGGAGGGCAGTCTTCAGCACTCCACCAAGATCCCCCATCATCATGGGCAGTCTAACAGCAGAGATAGATGTCTATGTACATCAAAGTTCCATCGCTGTCGGGCCAAGCATTCACCATGCTTGGGCAGATATAGAGAATGATGGAGGGACGAATGTAATGGTCACTGAGGAAGTTGCCGAAGAAGTGGACGCTCTCATGCAACAGACACCAACAACAAGAGTCCAGACACCATGACAAGCAAAAACTCAGCCATCGTCATCACCAAAGACGAAACAATCAGCAACACGACCCAGAAAATTAATTATCGACAACAGCTCTTCAGAGTCCCTTTAAATTTTTTTAATGCTGCTTTTTTATATATTTACTTTTTTCCTTTTCAAATTTTGTTGCCTACTGTGTGCCCCTAATATAAGCATTGAGGACAATGCTTGGTTCGAGTTTAGGGTTGTAGAGCCATTACCGAGGCAATCCACTGCCACGGTCTTGCCATGAAAAGAAGTATTTATGTAACCCCCTTAGCCCGGCTTAGACGGAACCAGTACTAATGGGTCACACGGGGAATATCGAACCAAACCCGTGAGGGTCCGATCCGATAAACGACCCTGAAAACCGTAATACTTTTTTTTATCTAGATACACGATTAATCTCCTATGTGTAATTAACTTAGGTAACACAGAGACGGACGCAATTCAACCATTATAAGTCGATCAATTAAACGCATACATGATTAGGGACCAAAATGTAAGGAACTAATTTGCATCACCAAATCCACAATCAATCCACCGGATAACAATTAAGCAAGCTTTACACATTCACCATACAATGAGAGATCAAACGAGGTATCTTAGTTAATCGATTTTGCGTTCTAACATTTATGGACTTAATTGCAAAGTATGTAATATTAGGTATTTCATCCATCTTATATCATTCGATGTGTGTTCGGGTTAAAACATGAATCATGGTGTCACAACATCTCCTAAATTACTCATAAATCCACTGTACTCGCTTACTAAATTAAATCCTACGTTTCATGTATTCAGAACTCTCGAATTGCCCTTCCTAGGCCATGTGTTTCGAAACAGCCTTGGGGTGTTTCGAAACACGTGTGTCCAGTGAACTTTTGGTTCGGACCATGGTTCGAACTATGGCCACCTGTTTCAAAACAACCATAGGGTATTTCGGAACACCCGTGCCCAGTAGCTTTTGGTACCGAACACTAGTTCGAAACAGCTGCTCAAATATGCATAGGGGTATCGATACTGCCCTAGGGTGTTTCGATACCCCCTGTATTCGAAACAGTAGCTTTTGGTACCGACCACTTAATGTGAACCTTGGGTTCACCGAATACACGGATCCTTTTTCTTAACATGCATCGGACGGACACGTATTCACCCTTGTATACATGTTATCCACCACTACGCACGGTTGGACATAAAGTCACCCTTGTTTACGTATGGGTCAACTATATGTACGGTCGGACACAAAGTCACCCTTGTCTACATATAGGCAAGCTCTATACGCACGGTCGGACACAAAGTCACCCTTGTTTACGTGTAGGCGGCACTACCACGTACGGTTGGACACAAAGTCACCCTTGTTTACGTGTAGGTAATATCAATATTCTCTTTATTTTATAGTGCACTCAATCCTAATGACATGTCATTCGTATTCGAATCTAAAGTTAGTGTCACTAAGCCAATATCATAATCAAATGTACATGATAACTTGCTGCTCATAATGCATGCATAATATGTTCAACAAATGAACCAAAGCCATGCCCAAAGGCACCATCATGTATAAGGCAATTATCCACATTGTATTCCAAATCATTTCTCATAATTTTCCATAATCATGGATGCTAAATAAGCTATGCATTTCAGCAAGTAATTCTCATGTATGCACCATTTCAAATCATGCTCATGCATTTACATAAATCTCATTGCATTATCAACATAATGTCTTTATAAAATGTAGTCGAAACTCATATCGGTTTATCAAAAACAATTACTTTACTTACTCTTGAACTATGGAAGGTTTTCACACTCTTCCATAGTCCCCAAAAACAGAACGTACCAAACGTGATTCGCCTTAAATCCGTAACCACTCACCAACAAGCGAAACGAGCTTCCGCCGCTATCCGATGATCGCACCAACGCACCAGCACTCAAGCTTCTTCTTGTACCTCTTCTAAAACATTAAAAACAGAGCATTCTCACATCATAACATGCTCAAACCAACAGCCACATCCGATCACCATTAAACTACCGAAAACTTAGCCGAAAAGACCATAAACTAAGCCGAAACACATCCGAACAACATCAGCCCAAAACCTAACGAATCTAACATCTAATCCACCTCAATTATGATCCAAAAACACATCCAAACCATCCTTATATCTCCAACAACATTTAAGCATCTAAAACAGCCCATAAAACAACCGAAAAGCATCTTAAAACTACACCGATTGCATTATTCCGGGATTAAATTAATGTGCTATCAAATGAAGGTTCAATTAATCATTTAATTAACATAAAAACACAATTGAATCCATCTAATTCCAGCATTACATGAGATCCAAAAAGATTTCACAAAAACTTCCACAAAAACACTAGATCTAACATTAAAAATATAGAATCAAGTTTTTATTCAAAGATTAGCAAGCTAATAATTGGGAATTTCAATAAAGAACCTTAGAAAAGAATAAAAATCCAGAAAATTACCTTCAAGATCTATTCACCAAAAATATGTAATTTTCCCCTTCTTGATTCCTTGCAATTTGATGTAGATTTGATAAAATTGATGCTTAGGTTTTGTAAAGGATGGAAAGATGATGCAAATGATATAATCTTTGTTGAAAAAGATGCAAAAATCAGCAAGGAATTGAAGAGAAAAGATGAAGAGAAAATGGAGAGAAAATGAGAGAAAAAAATGAGAGAAAATAAGAGAAAAAGTGATTTTGAGAGAAAATGATTAAAAATCTAATTAAAGTAATTAAAAACACATTTTGGTGAATAAATCATTATTAAAAATTAGAAATGGGTTTATGGCCCTCTAAGGATTCAAAGTTTAGCTTGCTTATCAATTTAGTCACTAAAATATGTAATTTCCGAAAATTACAAAGTAGTCCTCCAATTTTCCAAAAATTACAAATCGGTCACTTATGCATAATTAATCATAATTAAAAATCATTATAAAATCCAAATTATTTTCTTTTAATTTTGAAACATATTTTTAATATTTCAAACCATATTCCAAAACTATTATTTTTTTCCTTAATTAAAAATACCCTTATTTTATTTTTCCCGGAATTAATGAACCGGAGAACCCGATTCGACCCGAATTGAATCCTCCTAACTAAGCCTAAACTAATAACCCCAAAAACGGGATGTTACAACTCTCCCCCTCTTAAGAAAATTTCGTCCTCGAAATTTACCTGAAGTAAACAAGTGAGGAAACTGTTCCTCCATGCTTTTCCTTGTCTCCCAAGTTGCTTCTTCAACACCTCGGTGTTTCTAAAGCACTTTAACCAAATCTATGGTCTTCCCTCGAAGAACCTTTGTATACACATCCAAAATTCTCACCGGTTCTTCCTCATAACTCATATCCTCTCTTAACTCGATCTCTTCAACCGGTACCACATGAGAAGGATCCGATCTATATCTACGAAGCATTGATACATGAAAAACATCATACATCTTACTCAACTCCTCCGGAAACCTCAACCTATAAGTAACAGGACCAACACGCTCCAACACCTCATATGGTCCAATAAAACGAGGACTCAACTTACCCTTACGTCCAAACCTCATTACCTTCTTCCATAGAGAAACCTTAAGAAACACTTTGTCCCCAACATCATACTCTATCTCCCTACGCTTCAAATCGGCATAGGATTTCTGCCTATCCGAAGCTTCCTTAAGTTTAGTACATATCAACTTAACTTTCTCATCCGTATCCTTCTACACTTGAGGCAAAGAAACATACTTCTGTCCAACTTCTTTCCAATACAAAGGTGTACGACACTTACGCCCATACAACGCCTCAAACGGTGCCATCTGTATACTCGTTTGAAAACTATTATTATAAGCAAACTCTACCAACGACAATTGCTTCTCCCAAGAACCTTGAAACTCGATAACACAACATCTCAACATATCCTCCAAAGTCTGTATAACACGCTCAGACTGTCCATCCTTCTGTGGATGATAAGCCGTACTAAAGTTAAGCCTCGTACCCAAAGTTGTCTGCAAACTCCTCCAAAACTTGGATGTAAACCGCGGATCTCTATCCGATATGATCGACTTAGCCACCCTATGCAATCTCACCACCTCAGAAACATACAAATCTGCCAACTTATCCATGGAGTACATCGTATGCACGGCAAGAAAATGTGCACACTTCGTAAACCTATCAACAATCACCCATATAGAATCCTTTTTGGACGGTGTTAATGGCAACCCCGTCACAAAATCCATGGTAAATCTCTCCCATTTCTATTCCGGAACCTGAACTGGTTGTAACAAACCTGCAGGGAACTGATGTTCAGCTTTCACCCGCTGACACACCATACAACGAGAAACAAACTCCGTCACATCTCTCTTTAAACCAACCCAAAAGTACACACTTTTGAGATCTCTATACATCTTTACACTACTCGGATGCATAGTAAATGGACTAGTATGAGCCTCCACCAAGATAGCTTGCCTCAACTCTTGATCATCCGACACCACAATTCGACCTCTAAAACACAATACCTCATCATCATCAAAATGATAATCAGTCGGCCTACCATCAGCAATATCCTCCACAAAAGGTACCAAAGCTTCATCCTCCAACTGTTTCACCTTGATCATCTCAACCAAAACAGGTTTTACTTGCAACTCCGCCACCAAACCACCTTCCTTAGAAATACTCAACCTAGCAAACATTGCTCTCAACTCAACAGCCGCCTTACGGCTTAAAGCATCGGCCACTACATTGGCTTTCCCCGAATGATACTCAATAGATAATTCATAATCCTTAAGCAACTCCATCCATCTTCGTTGCCTAAGATTCAAATCCTTCTGTGACATGAGATACTTCAAACTCTTATGATCTGTATATATAGTACACTTCTCTCCATACAAATAATGTCTCCAAATCTTCAAGGCAAAAACCACCGCCACCAACTCCAAATCATGTGTCGGATAGTTCTTTTCATGTACCCTCAATTGTCTAGAAGCATAAGCTACAACTTTCCCCCCTTGCATCAAAACACACCCAAGACCAACGTATGATGCATCACTATAGACCATGAAATCCTTACCGGATTCGGGTTGAACCAATACCGGTGCACTAGTCAACACTTCTTTCAACTTCTTAAAACTCTTTTGTTGACTTTCTTTCCACTCAAAAGGAACTTTCTTTTGCAACAACTTAGTCATAGGACCAGCAATGCTCGAAAAACCCTTAACGAACCTACGATAATACCCCGCCAAACCTAGGAAACTCCGAACCTCTAACATCGATCTCGGTTGCTTCCAACCCATAATAGCCTCTATCTTCTTTGGATCAACACTAATACCCTTTTCCGACACCACATGACCAAGAAACACCACCTCTTTTAACAAAAACTCACACTTACTTAACTTAGCATACAACTGGTTCTCTTTCAACGCTTGCAACACCAACCGCAAATGCCGATCATGATCTTCCTCGGTACGTGAATACACGAGGATATCATCTATGAACACTACCACAAACTGATCCAAGTACTCGTGAAACACCCGGTTCATCATATCCATAAAAGCAGCAGGGGCATTCGTCAAACCAAACGGCATCACCAAAAACTCATAATGACCATACCTTGTCCGAAAAGCCGTTTTCAACATATCCTCCTCTTTCACTTTCAATTGGTAGTATCCCGATCTCAAATCAATCTTCGAGAACACACTTGCTCCTCGAAACTAATCAAACAAATCATCAATCCTCGGCAAAGGATACTTATTCTTCACGGTCAACTTATTCAATTGCCGATAATCAATGCACATCTCATTGTGCCATCTTTCTTCTTCACAAACAACACCGGTGCACCCCAAGGTGACACACTCGGTCGTATAAAACCACGGTCAAGCAACTTCTGCAACTGCATCTTTAACTCCTTTAACTCCTTAGGTGTCATGCGATAAGGAGCAATGGACACCGGATTAGTACCAGCATAAAGCTTGATACTAAACTCCACATCACGATCAGGAGGTAATCCTAGTAACTCCTCAGGAAAAACTTCCAGAAAGTCACATACTGTTCGAACGTCCTGCACCTGAACCTCTCCTATCCCCGGATTCATCACATAAGCTAGATATGCTACACCACCATGTTGCATCAACTTTTCCGCTTGTAAGGCCAAAACTACATTGGACAAGAATCCGGTATACTCACTCCTAACCACAACCTCGCCACCGTCTAACAACCTCAAGGTAACCCGTTTCTTTTCAAAATCCACTACCGCTCTATGCTCCGTCAACCAATCAACCCCCAAGATAAGATCAAAACCATGAAACGGCAACTCCATCAAGTCAACCTCAAAGACATGCCCTTGCACCTCCAACGGACATCTCCTATGCAACCTTTTTACGATCACCGTCTCACCCAAAGAACTAGTAACCACAACTCCCACATCTAGAACATCAACAATGATATCCAATATATATGCATTCTCACTCAAAACATAAGAATGCGTAGATCTCGAATCTATCAAAGAAAACAACGGTACATTCCGTAAAGAAAAAGTACCTGCAACCACATTTGTAGCATTACGGGTCCGTGCTGAGCATAAACTCTACGGCCATCTCCCTGTCTCTGAAAAGGACCTCTACCTCCACTGCATCCTCTGCCAGGTACCACGGCAACCTCAGCTCGGTTACCAGCCTCACCAGCAAACCTCGGACAATCCCTTCTCCTGTGATCCTTAGATCCACAACCCATACAGGCATCAGTGGCCCACCAACACTCTCCCGGATAGCGTTTAGAACACAAGTTACAAACTGCTGCATCACCACCACCCCTACCAAACTGCTGAGCACAACCATCGTGTCCAAAATCACCCCGGCATCGATCAGCTCTATATCGGTTGTCTCGAAACCTCTTACACTTACCACCTTGGGTACTAGCCTCAGCAGGCCTCTTTCCGACATCGGAAGACCTCCTAGCCTCCCTTAGAGACTCCTCAACATCCTTAGCCTGATTCACGAGTACATCAAACTCAGTGTACTCCACAGCCAACAAGTATGTCTTGATCTCCGGATCCAAACCATATCGGAACCTATCACACCTCTTACGCCCCGTAAGAACCAACTCAAGAGCATAGTGACTCAATCGGATAAACTGTATCTCATAGTCAGCCACACTCCTAGTGCCCTGCACCAGGGACATAAACTCCCTCTTTCACGCATCCTCGTATTGCGGACCCAAGAACTTCCGCATAAAGGCGGTCCTGAAGTACTACCAAGTCAGGTTAGCAATTGCTACCCCTGCTCTCGTGGTAGTCCACCATCTATAAGCATCCCCCTTAAAGCAGAGAGACCACATAACCCAACCTACGGGCATCCTGACAGTCTATCTGATCCAATATCCTCTCGGTGCTAGCCAGCCACTCCTCAGCTGCACTCGGGTCAGATCCACGGAACTCAACACCTCCCAAACTACATAAACGCTCTAGCGGTAGCTCTAGGGTAACTACAACGGTAGGTTCGGGAGCCAGTACTTGTACTCCAGCCATAGCCGCCTGAAACGCGCCCGTCATAGCCTGTATGAACGGGGCAAAGTCTCCAAACTGGCTTCCAACAGGAACCGGAGGCACACCAACTGGTGGAGGAGGTGGAAGCGGTTCCTCCCTCACATTCGCCTCTCCCTCTGCCTGACCATCGGTGATCAAGCTTGCGCTCGCACGTGTCTCACGTCTCGGAGGCATTACCCAAAACTTCAAACATACAATTTTAGAACATAATATCAAAACATAATAAACTTACATTCGGGTAAGATCCAAGGAAACCGAAGAATATCTAAAAACATATTGGCATTGGCAATGTGTAACTGACCACCTCTTTTACTCATAATCATTCTATGTACACTCACAACATATAGGTATGCACACAACAAAAACATATCATTTCAATCTATCATTCTAACATACTAACACAAAACATAGCAAACCAATACATACTTTGACAAACCAACAACACACTCTACAAACCAACAATGCATTTTTCAAACCTGGCTCTGATACCACCAAATGTAACCCCCTTAGCCCGACTTAGACGGAACCAGTACTAATGGGTCACACAGGGAATATCGAACCAAACCCGTGAAGGTCCGATCAGATAAACGACCCTAAAAACCGTAATGCTTTTTTTTTATCTAGATGCACGATTAATCTCCTATGTGTAATTAACTCAGGTAACACAGAGACGGACGCAATTCAACCATTATAAGTCGATCAATTAAACGTATACATGATTAGGGACCAAAATGTAAGGAACTAATTTGCATCACCAAATCCACAATCAATCCACCGGATAACAATTAAGCAAGCTTAACACATTCACCATACAATGAGAGATCAAACGAGGTATCTTAGTTAATCAATTTTACGTTCTAACATTTATGGACTTAATTGCAAAGTATGTAATATTAGGTATTTCATCCATCTTATATCATTCGATGTGTGTTCGAGTTAAAACATGAATCATGGTGTCACAACATCTCCTAAATTACTCATAAATCCACTATACTCGCTTACTAAATTAAATCCTACGTTTCATGCATTTAGAACTCTCGAATTGCCCTTCCTAGGCCATGTGTTTCGAAACAGCCTTGGGGTGTTTCGAAACACGTGTGTCCAGTAAACTTTTGGTTCGGACCATGGTTCGAACTATGGCCACTTGTTTCGAAACAACCATAGGGTGTTTCGAAACACCCGTGCCCAGTAGCTTTTGGTACCGAACCCTAGTTCGAAATAGCTGCGCAAATATGCATAGGGGTATCAATACTGCCCCAGGGTGTTTCGATACCCCCTGTATTTGGGACTGAGGTGAGACGTATTAAGCTCATCTAAACCAATCCAAGTATAACCTTTAGTAACCCGAAACTATATATAACCTTCCTAGGCAACTCCATCAACATAAACATACCTTAAATCATTTGGAAAGATCACAAGGAAACCTATAGGCATGCTTCCTAAAGTATGACTAGCAACATAACAATCATACTAGTACATGCTTCAACAACTCAAACAAATCCAAAGTTCTACAATTAACTATCAAACAATGATGGTCTTATTTCAACATGAACCAAAGTCTAAGTACACACTCCCCACATAGGTTGTGTTACACATTGCCTTGCCCAATTTATTTACCAAAAACATACCCAATTCAAAGTGATCTTCCCCTTGGTTTCCTTGCCTCGAACGTAGCTCCAAGTGCCTTTATTTCTCTGCATGGATGAAAAGAGAGCTTAAGCACACATGCTTAGTGAGGTAGCTCTACACAAATCATCAATGCATCTATTTAAAATCATGATGAAACCATAGATTGTAATACATTGTTAAATCATGCATGCTAACATCTCATGCTCATGTTCTTTAAATCATATGCATCCTTGAGTTCATATAATCTTTTCAAAACAATTTGTAAATGATGTACAATATTATTCTCAAATTCATGTATGTATATTGGCATTCTAGTGACCACTTAATGTGAACCAGGGGTTCACCGAATACACGGATCCTTTTTCTCAACATGCATCGGTCAGACACGTAGTCACCCTTGTATACATGTTATCCCCTACTACGCAGGGTTAGACACAAAGTCACCCTTGTTTACGTATGGGTCAACTATATGCACGGTCGGACACAAAGTCACCCTTGTTTACGTGTAGGTGGCACTACCACGCACGGTTAGACACAAAGTCACCCTTGTTTACGTGTATGCAATATCAATATTCTCTTTATTTTATAGTGTACTCAATCCTAATGACATGTCATTCGTATTCGAATCTAAAGTTACTGTCACTGAGCCAATATCATAATCAAATGTGCATGATAACTTGCTGCTCATAATGCATGCATAATATGTTCAACAAATAAACCAAAGCCATGCCCAAAGGCACCATCATGTATAAGGCAATTATCCACATTGTATTCCAAATCATTTCTCATAATTTTCCATAATCATGGATGCTAAGTAAGCTATGCATTTCAGCAAGTAATTCTCATGTATGCACCATTTCAAATCATACCCATGCATTTACATAAATCTCATTGCATTATCAACATAATGCCTTTATAAAATGTAGCCGAAACTCATATCGGTTTATCAAAAACAATTACTTTACTTACTCTTGAACTATGGAAGGTTTTCACACTCTTCCATAGTCCCCAAAAATAGAACGTACCAAACGTGATTCGCTTTAAATCCGTAACCACTCACCAACAAGCAAAACGAGCTTCCGCCGCTATCCGATGATCGCACCAACGCACCAGCACTCAAGCTTCTTCTTGTACCTCTTCTAAAACATTAAAAACAGAGCATTCTCACATCATAACATGCTCAAACCAACAGCCACATCCGATCACCATTAAACTACCGAAAACTTAGCTGAAAAGACCATAAACTAAGCCGAAACACATCCGAACAACATCAACCCAAAACCTAACGAATCTAACATCTAATCTACCTCAATTATGATCCAAAAACACATCCAAACCATCCTTATATCTCCAGCAACATTTAAGCATCTAAAACAGCCCATAAAACAACCGAAAAGCACCTTAAAACTACACCGATTGCATTATTCTGGGATTAAATTAATGTACTATCAAATGAAGGGTCAATTAATCATTTAATTAACATAAAAACAAAATTGAATCCATCTAATTCCAGCATTACATGAGATCCAAAAAGATTTCACAAAAACTTCCACAAAAACACTAGATCTAACATTAAAAACATAGAATCAAGTTTTTATTCAAAGATTAGCAAGCTAATACTTGAGAATTTCAATAAAGAACCTTAGAAAAGAATAAAAATCCATAAAATTACCTTCAAGATCTATTCACCAAAAATATGTAATTTTCCCCTTCTTGATTCCTTGCAATTTGATGTAGATTTGATAAAATTGATGCTTAGGTTTTGTAAAGGATGGAAAGATGATGCAAATGATGTAATCTTTGTTGAAAAAGATGCAAAAATCATCAAGGAATTGAAGAGAAAAGATGAAGAGAAAATGAAGAGAAAATGAGAGAAAAAAATGAGAGAAAATAAGAGAAAAAGTGATTTTGAGAGAAAATGATTAAAAATCTAATTAAAGTAATTAAAAACACATTATGGTGAATAAATCATTATTAAAAATTAGAAATGGGTTTATGGCCCTCTAAGGATTCAAAGTTTAGCTTGCTTATCAATTTAGTCACTAAAATATGTAATTTCTGAAAATTATAAAGTAGTCCTCCAATTTTCCAAAAATTACAAATCGGTCACTTATGCATAATTAATCATAATTAAAAATCATTATAAAATACAAATTATTTTCTTTTAATTTTGAAACATATTTTTAATATTTCAAACCATATTTCAAAATTATTATTTTTTTCTTAATTAAAAATACACTTATTTTATTTTTCCCGGAATTAATGAACCGGAGAACCTGATTCGAACCGAATCGAATCCTCCTAACTAAGCCTAAACTAATAACCCCAAAAACGGGATGTTACAATTTAAGTGATTTTTCAAAAATTTTTATGTCCACCACCTTACTTGAATTACTGTCCATACTTTTGCACTGCTCTTCATCAGTATTGCATTAGCTTATTCTTTTAAGGCAAGAGAAATCTTTCTCCTTATCATGGTTAAGTCCTATTTAGAAGGCTTAACTCTAGGATACTTAAGGAAGACAACTAGCAGCTTGCTATAAGGTTGATCTTAAAATCACTTTTGAGACTTGTTTGACTATAGGAATTCTTTTAATAAACATAGGTGATAAAGACTTAGATTTTTTGGAAAAGTAACTAGAGGTGCCTATCATCAGCTTTAGGAATTACTCTTCTTCATGCTAGAGGTGCCCGAAATTGGCTCTAGTATGCTTAAAAGAATAGCAAAAGAAATAAGGAAATATTAAGGATAAATAAAACACAATCCTTGCGGTGCCCAAAATTAGCTCAAGAATTAGTTGTTTTAAGAAGAGTACACTAAATCCAAGTCTATTTATCTTGAACTTAGAGTTTGTCTAAGAAGGCCTTTAATCAAACTTATCCACAAAAACGCACACACTCACAAAATATTATAGCTTGTTTTCTAAGTAAACCCTTGGGTAACCGAAAGGTTAAGTCTAAAGAATAATAATAGTTATGGTGGGGAGAATAGATGGAAACATAAGAACAAGAGAGAATAGGGTTTGACAAATTGATGGTTTGCATTGCTTGAGGACAAGCAATAGTTCGAGTTTGGGGGTGTGATAAGTGCTCAACTCACTATCATTTTTTATACCTTTTTCGGGCATTAATCACCAAATCTACACCTACTTGGACAAATGCATATACTTAATGTGAGATATTTAGAGATTATACTGTTAAAGATGATATTTACTGAAAAGGCAAGTTTTACTGCATTTTTGTACCTTTGTAGGAAAAGCTATTACCGCGGCAGCAACTGAGGCCGAGGCAGTAGAGGACAAGTAGTGATATTGTAGGCAAGCTGAGGAGAAAAATAAGGAGAACATTGCTGGACAAGAAGCCCAAGGATCGGAGTTGGATAGTACGTGGAAAGCCCAAGAAAAAGGCCACGCGGGAAAGCCTCCTAGTTGGAATAAAGTTGGAAATATTTTATTTATGTACTTGACTTGTTCCCCACTCCATGTTGTATTCTTATTTAGGAAAGGTTTGCCCTAGGCCAAGCCTATATAAGCCATATCCGTCCAAGGAGAAGAAGAGGCATAATTCAGAGCATATAGAGCTTAGACCTAGCCGACTTCATCTTTTAGTTTTCTTTCCTTTAATTATGTTTTAGTTTTCTTTAGGCTTAGGTGAAGGTTGTAGAGTATTAGTGTGAAGACATTGAACTTTGTTTCTTGTTTCAATGCAATAAAATATCAAAGTTTGCTTATTCTTTGTCATTCTTTGTTCTTGCATTCAAGCTCGAGAGAAAAGTTTGTGAGTAATCCATTTATCTAATATCGAGAGAGTTAGATTCACGAAAGGAATAAGTACGATATTTCAATCGGGAAATGCTAACTCGGCCTAGAGATAGGTTAAGAGTTTCAGCGGCTAAGAGAAGTGTGGGATTGGTTGGAGATTATAATTAATTCACGCCGAGAGGTATCATCAAGGACTGGTCATCAACAGTACTTTAACTTAGAGATAAGCGGAGTCATCAAAGGACACTTTGCCGAACTTTGGTAAAGTCTTCCCAAGAGCAAGAGATTGTCGCGGCGGACGAGCATCATCGCTGTCGAGGCAGTAATCTGTAATACTTCCGAGGCAGTGTTGTGCGATTGCATTGGATAGAAACAAGTCAATCGAATCCACTATACAACACAACTGGATCCTAGCCACTTTGTTTATTTGATTTTTCTATTAGTATTTAACTTTCTTTATTTAGTTTAATCAACCCCCAAATTACTTGTGTTCTTTACTTTATTTTCTTTTTAGAGCAAGAAGACAAAAGAAGACATATTGAGTAGACCAATTCCTGTGGAGACGATACACGATTATACTGATCACTTTATTACTTGCGACGTGTTCACTTGCACAAATTGCGCATATTTGACATGCATCATTGAGCTAGCTAGCTGATTCAGCTAGCTAAAAGTTCACCAACTTTGAGTGATGATTTGAGTTGAACGGATAACCCCCTAGCTGAGTGAACTGATCCTTAGGGCCATAATACTCTCCTTAATCCATAAGAGTGTATAGGAGCTGATCTGAATCCCATATGGACTAAAATTCATCTTTCATCGTTTTGAGTTCATTCTAGATTCGTATACTGGAACGAAGCTAGCATCCACTTTATTGTGCTCAAACAATGATTCTTTGTTTTGAACTCAAATAGTGAATTTAAGCTAAAACGGAGCTGGCCAATAGTCCCTTAAGCTATGTTTAACATAATCAGCAAAGAAACAACTTAAACTAATAAGTTTAATGTTACTAAACATGTTTTGAATATTAATTATGCATAATATAAGCTAGATAAAGTTGTGGTTCAATACTAATTACTAAGTTACAAATAGTAATATGAGGAAATAAACATTATAGGTATATAATATGAGATAGTAAGTGAATGTAGCACATGAATTGAGTAAATAAAGAGGATTAAGTAGAATTCCCTGATCAGAATTATGTCACTTAAGGTATGTGCAGAAACTAAGGTTGGGCGTGCACATATCATCCCCTCCTTCTTTTAGGCGATTTTTCCTCAAATCGAACCCTTTGGTGATGGAATCTTCCTTAACAATGGGACTGACATGGTTTTTCCGTGCATGGCCTTTTAACCACCATAAGTTGTCCTTCAACGGTAGGGGTGAAATCTTCTTCTTCTTCCTCTTGCTCGGTTTGTTTGAGAATTTCTTCCTTATTGTCCGATGCAATCTACTCATTTTCTAGCAACAACATAGTGTTTTTATTTGGACATTGGCTAGAAATATGTCCATGCCCTAAGCACTTGAAGCATTTGATCTCTCGGGATTGTATGGACACTTTTTGTTGATTTTCTTGAACATTCTCCATCATAGCCTTAGTTTGGGACATTTTAGCATGTTCTTTACCTTCGCGGTCTTCATCCACACTCACTCGGATCATGGCTATCTCCATCTCTTTGTAGCAGTCTTCCATGCTTCTACTTCCTTGTTTAAAATTCTGCAACTTATAATAGAGATCACGATGATAATGAGTAGGTATAAAACGTTTCCTCATAATACCTTTCATTTCTCTCCAAGTGTTGATAGGTCATTCATCATTGCGTCTCCTTGTTGATCTTAGTTGATCCAACCATACAAGTGCATAGTCAAAAAATTCTAAGGCAACCATGCACACCTTCTTTTGCTCGGAATAGTTATGGCATTCGAAGATGTGCTCCACTTTGCTCTCCCGGTCCAAATATGCCTCCGGGTCTGATTTTCCTTAAAAATCAGGGATGTTAATTAGGATGCTCCCGAAATTATCATCCAATTGCCAATGGTTCCTTGCATTGCTCTGGACAAAAATGACATCTTCTCTATCACTCTCTTCTTCAATCTTATGTTGCATGGGATGCCTTTTATGATTATGTCCATCTTGGCCCTTGGACGTCCTCCACTAGACTCCTCAATACAATTCATCCGCTCATGAATTGGTCCTAACTCAGCACGTAAGAGCTTTTGCATTTCCATTACTAGATCTAGAGTTTGTAGGTTCTGGGTTGGTCGTTCTTCCCTATGGTTTTAATCTGAGTGCTGCGACATAGTGTTAGTATGAATAAATGAAACAAAATTTTAAGGACCTCACCAATTCAAACAAACAAAATCCTCACGGTCAATCCAAGGAAAGAAAGATGACACTCAATTCACTCGTGTTTATGCTCTGGGAATTTTGGCTTTTATTTCCCATTCTATGCTCACCACTCTCTTGCATTTTACCTCTCAAATCAAGTTCTTAGAAGAACTTACTCAAAACTTTTCAAATATCCTAAGAAATGATGGTGTTTGGGCTGAAACAAAGGTTAGGTATGCAAATAGAAAGAAAGAAAAAGTTTAAAAGAAGAAACAAAAAATTTAGGGATTGAATAGTAAAAAAAGAAAATTTTCAAGGATTCAATTGAAAAGGGCTAAATAAAACAGAAACGTTACCATAAAACTCAACTTACAAAATGGTCTTGAGCAATAAAACTTGAGGAACTTCTTGGAGTTGGATGCTTGGACGTTTGTACTTGAATCTTCACCCTTTGTAATTTCTGATTTTTTTAATCTAATTCAGATTCCTTATATGCTGGAACAATCTGAATTTTCTTTTTTTTGCTTTTATTTTTTATTAGAATTGAAATAACTTTAAATAAGGCTTACTTGAATCTTTTTTTGCTCTAATTGCCATATGATATGCTCCAACTATTCAAAGATGCTTGTAGATATAAGCTTAGATTTCCCAGACCTTTGAATGCAAGCAAGTCTTGTATTACGCTTGTTTCCTGAACAAAAGAATATTAAAAGATGCTGGAAAAAGATAAAAATGATTTAAGAAGAAGTTATGGCGTGGGGTATTGTTTAGATGAAAAAGGAAGTTGTTTTGGTGAAGGGAATGCGTGAGGGATGTTGTCGGTTGATTAGGGAAGATAATGAAGGTGTTTAAGTGAAGCAAATGGTATGGAAGGTTATTTTAAGTGCTGGTGAAGAATTGTGGACGAAATGGAAGGTGTATGGTGATTATGGGATGCTAGAATGATAGTATTCAAATAGGCAAAGGTTGAACTTATGTTATTAGAACATAAACCCAATCTAGTTGCAACTCTGAGGGTGGAGGGTGACGCCACAAATCAAAAAGATGATTTAATAAGTCGAAAAATTCTTAAAAGAACAAGATTGAGATATTAACTCAAAAAATAAATAATATGATTCAAAATTATCTTACAAATGAAAATTTCAAGTCCTATTTATAAGAAATAAAAGGGTGTGGTCAAGGGACATTTCCTTTTGAAAAGGTTGTCGAATAGTGGCCTTGGTTTTCATTCAATTGGTGGTGCTTCCCTCTTTAATTGTCCGTTTAAATGGTGTCTCCTTCCAAGAATTGTCCGAACTTTTCGGTTTAAAATTCTAGCTTGCAAAATCTTTAGTAATTTGGACATACCTCAAGTTCCCGATATCGAATTGATACGATTCAAAATGCTTTGTAAAGATAAGAGATAGAGTAATAACTTTCATTAAGACACTAAAACTGATTTCTACTTGGATCCTGCTCGAAAATGGCAAACAAGTGGATCATCATGAATCTGCCAAATGAAGAGTGTTATCTTTTTGTTTTGGCGCCCACTTGTTTTCCCTCCATGATCTTGGCGCCCAAACATGTTTCCCTTTATTGTTGGTCGATTGTGTCTCTTGGGGAGGGAATATGTCCTTCTATGGTGGAGCTGAAGGTTGTAGGGGTAAGCTAAGATGAGTTGGAAGAACTAAGGTTGAGCTGGGTTGAGCTGAGCTAGCTAGCTAATTTAGCTAGCTGAAAGTTCACCAACTTTGAGTGATGATTTGAGCTAAACGACTAACCCCTTAGCTTCGTGAACTGATCCTTAGGGTCATAATACTCTCCTTAATCCATAAGAGTGTGTAGGAGCTGATCTGAATCCCATATGGACTGAAATTCATCATTTATCTTTTGGAGCTCATTCTGGATTCGTGAGCTCGAACAAAGCTAGCATCCACTTCATTGTGTTGCCTTGGAGTGTTTGGTTCATTTTGGTGCTGATCGGAAGCTAATAAGTGCCTCAAACAATGTTTTATTGTTTTGAGCTTGAATGGTGCATTGAGCTAAAATGGAGCTGACCAATAGTCTCTTAAGTTGTGTTTAACATAACCTGCAAAGAAGCAACTTAAACTAATAAGTATGATGTTACTAAACATGTGTTGAAAATTAATTATGAATAATATAAGCTAGATAAAGTTGTGGTTTAATACTAATTACTAAGTTATCAATTGTAATATAAGGAAATAATCATTATAGGTATATAATATGAGATAGCAAGTGAATGTAGCACATGATTTGAGTAAATAAAGAGGATTAAGTAGAACTCCCTGATCTGAATGGTATGACTTAAGGGATGGTCAGAAACTAAGGTTGGGCGTGCACATATCAGAACATGTAGGATATAATTAAAGCATCTAGATAAGATAAAAAGGAATGTTTAATTTTTAGGGTTGTTTATCGGGGCGAGTCGCCGGATTAGCCTCGGTATTCCTCGTGTAACTCGTTCAAGTTGGATAGTGTCTAGACTAGGTCGAAGGGATTATAGTCTAAGTTTTTAAAAATTATTATGTGATATTGATTGAAAGATAAGAAAATTCTATAACGGGCGTCGAATACCACTAATGATGAATATCACAGAACATTATTAAACTAATTAATAAAGATTAAAAATTTTAAGTAGTCAAAATATAATTATAAATTATTTAAAATAATTTTTTTATTAAATTACTTTCTACATATATTATTTTATTTTTAAAAAAATAATAAATCTTAAACACTAATCCTTAAGACCAAAATCCAAAACCTAAATTACTAAACATTAAGCTCTAAACCCTAAAATATAAAATCTCAAAACACTAAATCACAAACTTAAAATAAAAAAACTAAAAGCTAAACCATAAACACTAAATCTAAATCCTAAAATAACTAAAACCCCTACATCTAAATCTTAAACTAATTTTGGGTTTCAAGTTTAAGGTTTATATTTTCTAGAGTTTCAACTTTTATATTATAGGGTTTAGGTTATGATTATATTTTTAGATTTTATAGTTTATGATTTTATTGTTTTAGGGTTTAGAGTTTATGATTTAGTGTTTTGGATTTTAGGATTTATTTTTTAGTATTTTACCTTGAGTTTAGGGTTTTAGGTTTTGGATTTAATATTTTTTATTTTTATATTAAAAATAATTTAAAAATATTATTTAAAAAAATTAAAATATAATATATATAATTCGTTTAAAATTTTATTTTAAATAATTTAAATTTACATGTTTACTCCTTGAAATTTTTAATTTTTATTAATTAATTTAATAGTTTTTAGCGGTGTTCATCGTTAGTGGTGTTCAACAATGTTCGACGCACCTGATAGATTCACCCTTAAAAATATATTAGTTATATACTTCGCTAAAAAAAATATATATATCTACTTTCATTTAAAAAATAAAATAACTATTTTGACTAGAAATATATTTCATAAATTTATTTTTATAAAAAATATAATTTAAATAATAAAAATTGGGAAGTTTTGTTGAGACGCCTTAAAATAGAACTAAAATGAGGCGTAATAATAATTTTTATAAAAATTATAAAAATTTTAGTATCAATTTTTTTATAAAAAATAATATTTTTAAAATATAAATAATTTAATAGCTATTGAATTTCTTATAAAAAATATAAAATTTTTAATATAAATTAATATAAAAAATTATAAAAATTTTAATTACATCTTGTTTTAATTTTATTTTAAAATACCTCAAGTTAAAAAAATATCAAATAATTATGGTTGCGGGCAGAACTTAAAAGATAAGAGAAAAAATAAAGATAAAACAATTTCTTAAAAGTAAACTCGACTTTTAACGAGCGATTTGATGTTGCATCGGAAATCATAAAAAGGTAAATTTATCAAAAATGCACCACCCCTTTTGCATTGTAACCATCATCATAAGCCAACCATTACGATGCAATATCATATCAACATTTAAACACCCAAATTAGGTTTTATTATTTATTTTATGGTTTAACCCATCCTTAGGATCCATTACAACGATTTATTGAACCCCAAACTCAAACCTTAAAAACTTAGAGAGATTTCTCTACTTGTATCGGTATGAACCCCATGCGTATCGATACCCCTCTATAAGTATTGATCCGCCCGTATGCGTATTAATATGAAATTGCATTATACAATTGACCCAACGAGGTATACTGATATACTTACCTAGCGTATCAATACTCTATATTGGTACTTATATATTGAGTATCGGTCTCAAGCCCGTACCAATACACCCATTGGCGTACCGGTAACAAAATTGGTCACTAAAATTTGAATTAACGCATTCGTACCAGTATTCTCCATGATCGTAATGATACCCTTGAGAGCTTGATTTTAAAAGGCGCGAGGCGCTCTGAGGCGCAAAAGGTCCATAGAACCGAGGGATGAGGCATGAGGTGAAGCGCTCGCCTTTCGTAGGCGAGGCGCTCTTTTTCCCTAAAAATTACAAATTAATTATATAGCATATTTTATACACAAATAAATGATAATTATATTATATATGTCAAAAGATAAAAATATTTTTACTTAAATTTGTATTCAAGTCTCAATTTAATTAAATGATATAAGAAAATAATCAAATGCAGTTCAAATTAAAGAAATAAAAACAATCAAAATATCCAACATAGTTTAAATTTCAAGCATGCAACATGAACAAAGTCACAATTAAACACTAAAGACTAATAATCCATTACTTCAAATCATCACCATCATCAAAATATTCATCTCCATTAAGTCCATAATTTTCATCTTCAACAATATCATCTTTTATCTCATATCATACATTGGGACTTGATGAGTGGATCTAGGTGTAGAAGTCGCAGAACTAGTAGCTATATCTTTTTCTTTAATATATACAAACGAAGGATTCTTTGATGCTCTAGTGTAATAGATAAGATCATGGGCTCCGACAACTCTACCAACTTGATCCCATGTCAAATCATCGCCATCAAACACAAATTAGTCTTCATTGTCAGAAGAACTATTCTTCATTCTACCAATTAACCATTCAATACTTTTATCAATATCTTTCAAAGGAATAGAATCGGTGTCTTTCAGCTGAAATGACATCTCAATGCACGATTTTATTTTACAAAAATCAAATTGCTCAATCGATCTTGTGTCAATATCTCTCTCTCTTTTTTTATGAAGCTAAAAAAAGCAAAAATTATATAAGTTATTAAGCAATTAAAGACAAGTAGTCTATTATGATATGAAAGAAAGAATGTAGAGAGAAAGTTTCCTACCAACTGTAAAACGCTCTAATTTTCTCACAACTAGTAGCCCTACAAGCTAGACTAAGAACTTGTATAGAAAACTTTTAAAGATTGAGAGTTGAAAATCTAAATGAAGACAACCACTCCGCTATCATAAAAAAATCAAAATATTATAAGTTTTAAGTAACACTACAAATTAGACTAAAAACTTGCATAATTGTATTATAACTTTTTAATACCTGGAGATTTTGTCTTTCTTTGCCTAGTGGTCGTTGATCTGCCGAAAAGATCACTAACATTTCAATAAAACTCTATTTATGTGATGATCTTGTCTTCAATTTCACTCTTCGGATTCGACCTTACAATAAAATTATATAAACCATTCATAACTTTTTCACAACTTGATATCTCAGGGTCATCATAATGAAGTTTCCAGTTTTAAAAAATTATCAATCACTTGTAAAGGTTGATGAAGTTGACAATCCCACTTTCTATCAATAAACTCAAAAGCTTTCTTGTATTCTTCTTCATTAAAAAATTGTTAGAAATAACTTCTTTGGCTCTATACATGGATTCATAAATACATCACATAGGTAGTTTTTTCTCATCATCAACTATTCTAAGAACTTTAACAAGAGGTCTTGTTAAATTAAGAGCATAAAGAACGTTTCTCCAAAAAGTATCTTGCAAAATATAAGTTGTAATTTTCTTTTCTCCAGATTCCTTTGGCTATTTAGATTCATTCCATTCTTTGGAGGTAACGATCTTATTCAAATTCTTCTTCTTCTTATGGGATTATGCAAGAGTGATAAACGATGTTGTAAATCTTGAGATCGTTGGTCCAATCAAATTCTTTTGACATGTGAACCTCATTATCATGTTCACAAGGAAGACATGGCTATATATGTAGACATTCATGAATATGCACTTACTTAGCATATTTTTTACTTTTGCAAGTTTTCCAATATCCTCTAACACTAAATCGATATAATGGGTCGCACATTGAGTCCAATAAAAGTATGGCCTCTTTATTTTTAGTAATTTTCCTAAAAATAAAAAAGTAACACATCAAATTAAAATATTTCCATAATCTGAAACATAGAAGAAAAAAATTAAAAAAATTATATTTTGTACTAGCTTTGACGTAATTAGAAGCATTATTCGTACTTAAAGTAAAACATTTCAATAATCATAAACATGTATTTAGGGGCATTAGAAACTCATTTCTAGAACTTTAGAAGCCTTATCTATAAAGCCTAGCTAAGTGGTATCGAAACAGGTTGGAATGGTTTTGATACCTTCTCATAATGTTCTTCATTAGGACATTTTTGGGCAAGCTAATATCGAAAAGTTTTAAAAGTGTTTCGATACACCTCTAGTTCTGATACGTGTAAAGGTTGTATCGATAAAACACCGTATTGAAACGATATTCTTGCATACCGATACCTGCTTATTGATACCACTTTGTGGGGTATCTACACTAACGGCGATAATTGTGTTTAAAGACATAAAAACCTAATTCTAACCTAATTAAAACACAACCCCCTTTCCTCCTCAAAACCCTAGGCCGATTTTAACTATAAATAACCCCCTCAATCATTCTTTTTTTTTCACACAAAACTTAACTTTTCTTGAGGGTTTTTGATCAAAACATCAAGCCTAAGGTTATTTCAATGTTTTGTGCTCAGAAAACACAAATTTCTTCCTAAATCACTACTCAAGGTAATTTCGAAATTCCTTATTTTCATTTGATTTTAGGTTTTTAAAATTCAATATTTGTATATATTATACTTGATTTATGTATGGGTTTTCAAAATCTCACAAAAGTATTTCAAAAATACAAAAATTTTCATTCGAATATAGGATACTTTGTTTATATTTTTTTCATTGTTTTTCAATTTTTTAAACAATTTTGTTTTTAAACTTTCTTTTTTTTAATTTCAAAACTTTTTCGTTATTGATTATTATAGGATTGAATATAGTTTACAATGCATATATGTTTTCAAGTGCCTAATTAATCCTAAATTGTTTCTGTAGATTAATGGGACCTAGGAAACGACCACATAACGAGGCTGGAATTTCATCAGCTACCAAAGAGGATGCCACTTGACCGAACCTTCACTACATCTATCAAAAATCTTTTTCCGATCGTGTCTACTACGAGAACTTTTATCAATATTGTAACACAAGATCAAGAAGGAGCGTTGTGTTGATATTAATTTCATGAGCTCGGAAAAGTTTCAATTCTACTATCTCTATCTCTTACAACTTTGGAAATTCATAAAATTTTTATTCTTGCCCGATATCTTCTTTCTCACTCTTGTTATCTTCTATACTAACGTCAATTGTATTGTTTCAAAGGATAAATTACAAGTTGTGACTATCGAATCCTTCCATATGGGTCGTTGATTTCCTGTCGATGTAAAGCTTCTTTGTAAAACTTTTGGATTTAAAGATTCGGGAATAGAAGATGAAAATTCTCTTGTACATAATTTCACCGGATTCTTCATCAACCTAGATATCCATGATCGATTTTTACACTTGATCTTCTCTTGGTGGATCCGTCCTTCAAATGGAAAATACTTGTGGATCCGTCACACCAAACATTGTTTATCCTATGCTTGTACTTTAAGTTCACTCTTTTGCATTTGGAGATCAATTGCTCCTATGATCTTTCGAAAATGGTGAAAGAACCTATTGCATGATTTTAGTGCAACGCAAACGGTACAAGTGTACATGTCGCAAGTAATATTATAGATTAGATATCGTCTCCACGGGGATTTGTTTGGGCCACTTGGATTAAGTTATCGCACTATAAATTAAAAACACAAGTATTGTAAGAGTTTAAATAAACAAAAATAACAATAAAGGAAAAGAAAGAGGTAATCTAATAGGTGAAAGAAGAGGTTGGATTATCCTAAATTATGGAATGATGGTCGAATGAATTCTTCCTTGCAAGTGGGTGCTCGCACCATTCAATTATTCCGGTAATTGGGCTTAATCAGATTGCCTAGTCAGTTCATCGAATGCTTGGGAAATTGCAACTAAGGAAATTGCTCGGCAATTTGGTGGACTATCCTCAAGGTTCGACAAAGCGTTCTTTAGTGGTTCCTATTATCCCTGACCCGAGACTCTGTTAATTGCACAACCTTTGATGATACACTCCTGCGTTAATCAAAGGTGTACAACAACTATCTTGCGCTTCTATTAGCCATTGAAATTTTACACTTATCCCTAAACCAGATTAGTTATCACGCACTTGGATCAAACCATGCTTATTCATTTTATGAATCTAATTCTCCCTAATCTAGACAAATGGATTGTTTATCGAGGTCCTTTCCCAATTCTTTCGCAAACCAATTAAACACCAAGAATAAGCAAACCTTAATTAAGAACACACCAAAGACTTAAATAGAATTCAAACTTTTATCACAACCTTGAAACAAAATAACCCAAACCAATTACATGAATTCATAATTGGGTTCTGAAGATATACAAAGAATAATCCCAATTGATTCTCTCCTAATCAACTCTAGAAATTGACTCCCAAATTCAACTCCTATTCGACTCCCCTTGTAGTTGACGACATGCTTCCTTTTCATAGGGTCTTGCTTGGTCAAATTATGTGATGAGAATTAATTTGATTTGGAAATAAATATTAAAGAGATAATTATCCATTTAGAAATTTCCTTTCAAACATAATTCAAATCTTTATTTGCCATATAAAATTCAATCTTCTAGAATCTTCCTTTATCTTTTGAAGTCAACTTGATTTACTTGAATTTCCTTCCAAATTGGCATCCAATGAATCAAATCCTACAAATAAGGAAACACAACCACAATATCTTTTTCCACTCAATTAAACAAAATATAAATTAAATACAATAATTAAGGAAATTATATAAATATACATGAATGACTAATAATGCAATTAATATTATGCTTAATTCTAACAATAATAAGAGTAAAAAGGGTAATAAAAATAGTATTTTTGGACACTCATCTGAACAAATAGGTGAGACCTCACTCAATCATTCTCACTTTTAATTTATTGGAGGTGATTGGATCGTGAAGAGGAATCTCTTTCTCCTCAACCTATTGATCCCGAATCGGTCAATCAAGTTACTCCCAAGGATGCTCTTATGGAATTCCCCACCAAATATTTCGCCAGACTCAACATTCGCATCGACAACCTCAAAGGTCAGCTCGATACTCTCAATACACATGTGACAGACCTTGAAGCTTCTCATCTTTCCATGAGTATAACTATCGGAGCCTTTCATGATGAATAACGAAAATCTCAAGACTCTCGAGATGATGATGAGGATGAGGATGACGGTGGAGAGTAATAGCTTTTATAGTCGTAGGCTAGTTTGCTCTTAGAAATAGTTTGCATTTTTATTCATGTCATTTTTTTAAGTTTTTAAGACTTTTGCACCTTTATGTTTTAAGTACTATATATGCTTTGATATTTTTTTATGTTGGATTGCTTTTAAGTTTAATGTTATGAATTATGAACTTTAAATTTTATATCTTGTTTTTTGCCTTGTTCTATTTATCCCTTTGTATCTATCTTTGATTTTGATTTAACAAAAAGGGTAGAATTCTTTAAAACAATTTTTTTACCTATGAACATATTAAGGGGAGTTTTTTACTTAAAATTTTATTTTTGGTTTTGTTATATCAAAAAGGGAGAGATTGTAAAACTAAATTTGATTTTGATATAACAAAGAAGTTAAAGGACTATTTTGAAAATAAATTTTTAAGACTAAAATAATTTGACAAGTCAACAAAATTTTATAAGTCAAAACAATAACCCGAAATGATTTTTCTTTAAGATTTTTCAGGCCAAAACATTCAAAATCATAAAGGCATTTCAATATCATCCTTAATGATATCAATATCGTGTTCATATTTTCAACGAATGTTCTTAAGCTTTTCCAAGCATATCGATACGGGCTAGTACCGTTTTGATTCCATTTAAAACTGTGAAAATCGGTTTCGAAACAATTTTAAATCAGTATCGATACCACCCTTTGCTTAAAAATAAAATTAAATATTTATATTAGTATCGTGTTCATATTTTTCGAAGAATTTTAAAAGTATTAAAAGTTTTGACCATTGCATGTCAGTTAATTTTCAAAAGGTGGTTAACCAGTATCGATACTCCCTATAGGCGTTTCGATATCAGTTTTGGTAAATTCAAAACGTTTCGATATAGCCTTATAGTTATTTCGATACCCCTTATTTTAAAGGTAGACTAGTATCGATACCATGACCTAAGGTATTGATGCCCCTTATTAAATGCACATAAGGACTCTTTCTATTTCAGTAGCGTTTTGATACAAGTACTCCGAGTATTGATACCAGTAGTTACAGAAGTGCATTTATGGTGGAAAGATAAAGTCCTAACGTCTATATTTATGATCCTAAGCACTTCAACGGATATAAATCAATGAAAGGGTATAAAATCAAACATTCTAAGCAACAACAACAACTATTGATCCTAAAGCTAACAACCAAGCATCCAATCCAACTCAAAGTGCTCCATTGCCAAATCTTTGTCACGCAACACTTTTAATCTTCATTATAATTTTATTTTCTCAGTTTGAGGAGTGTTATTGATTGTATTTGGCAAATCTTTCTGTGAGAGAAAAAATTTTATTGTCATTCATCTTATTTGTAAACTTTGTGAGGGTGAATCAATCTTGGGGTAAAAAGATTGATTCATTTGTAACGGTTATCCCTTAAACTGAGAAAAAAGTCGAATTCATTAATGAATTGGGTTAAAAATCCTTAGTGCTAGAACCACTATAAATCATTGTGTCTCAATTTTCCAATTTTTTAAACCTTCCATAAATTTTTTAAAGTGTCAATTTACCCCATCTTGATATAATTCAATTGTTCAATCGTGGCGTTTTCTCTACGACAAACATTCATAGCAGCATTATCTTTTACGGATAGAGATTTTTTTTAAAACATGATAAAAAGATAAAATTTTAAAATTTGAGGGTTGAATTAAAAATAAAATAAAAGTTGAATAATTATTTAGGAATTATATAATTAATTTATTCTTTTTATTGTGTCAAATCATATTTCCAACAACCCCTAACGATATTTAACGTCGGAGTGACTAAAAATTTACACCCAAAACATAAATGATCTTATTTATTAATTTTTTAAATCAATGATTAAATTTATACCGAGAACAAACAATAAAGATTTTTGTGGTAGTTAACCCTTTAATATTTTCATTTTTTTTCTGTTTAAGATTATTGTTAAGTAAAAAAATTAATTTATAAGAGTTTTCCTACGCCAATCGGATTTTTTAGTTAAAAAAACAAAATAATTTAACTATACAATTTACGGTGTGAAAATAATTCAACTGTATGAATTATATATAATCACAAAAACCAAAAACTTATCCCTCAGGTATTGAGCGAAATCCTATTTCTTTTAAACACAAATTTGTGTCTAAGTTCTATATTTAATAGGAAAAAATATTTTTTATATTATTTATATAATTATTTTATAAATTATATTTTAAAAGAAAATAATATTTAAATTTTATTATTACTACTTGTATTCAATATAAGTTGTAAATTCATTTTTAGGAAAAAGATTTAGCAAAATTTAATCCAAGTTTTTATTTTAAAATATAAATAATCATCAACTATATTTTGGATTTTAAACTAATTTTTACCGTATAAATAAGAAAATCTCATGTACACATGGAGAGCTCTTTTCAAATTTTACAAAAATATATTAAAAAAGAAGTGGTGGACACAAATTACAAAAATAGGAAATTACAAGTTAATTTAGAGTGATTTAACTTCCTCAATGAAGTATACATCCACTATCTTAGTGACCATAATAAAAATTTCCCACAATTTTTTTAATTTGTCTTTTCTTTAAGAATAAGAAGTACCTTACACAACTCAATAGATTTATACCCTAAAATCTATTGAATCATTCCCCAAATTTGAGTATAAATAAGTAAACTAAAAAATCTTAACAAGGTAAGTGTTTGCATAATAAGATTATAATTCAAGAACACCTAGTATTTGCAAGAAAGATTGGAAATAAAGCTCAACTTGGATTTTTGATTGCTTGAATGTTTGGATAGGCTTTCTTCTTATATCAATATTGTTTTGAGACCTTTTTAATATGCTTTTAATCTTTTCTAACCGTTTGTAGCCATTGGTGAACTTTGGAGCTGTTGGTTGCCATTAAAATTGAGCATTTAATTCTAACATGCACAGAAGTTTCAAAACATTTACCATAGATTTTGAAACCTTTAAGTAATTTAAACAAAATTAGCCATTACAGGTCAAAAGTTTCGAAATTTTATAGAAGTTTCGAAACCTTTGTTAAGCCTTCAATAAATTGGTTATTTTGCCACAAAGGTTTTGAAACCTTAAAATAAAGTTTTGAAACTTTGACTTGAAAAATTAATTTTGACTGATTTGTTGACTTTTAAGTGTATATTCAATATAAGTAAAAAGTCAAACATTTTATAAATCATTTTGACAAATTTAAATCGAATTTTTGATAATTTTATTTTGAGAAAATAACTTTATAATTTTTTAACAATCTTCCCCTTTTGATATAACAAAACCTTTTGTAAAAATTTATTTTTGAAAAATTTATCAAACTTTTAAATATCTCATTTAAACTTCCCCTAATAAATATTTTTATAAATTTTTTAAAAAGTAAATTTTAAAAACACTTGTTTAAGATACAAATTGTTTAATTTTGAATTTTCCTCCTTTCTGTTATAGCAAATAGAGTAAAATGTTACAAAAAAGAATAAAAGTCATTAGAATAAAGGTTCATAATCCAACAAATAATAAATATATAAGCCATAACATTCATATCATAGCATTGATCATAAATTCAATATGTAATTCAACAAAAGGATCAAAAAAAACTTCAACATAAAAAAATAGACATAAAAGTATTCAACAAAGTACATAAAAAGTTTAAAAAACATAGTTTAATGCACCAAATAAAAATAAGTCTCAAAATGTCATAATAATATCATTATAGTATGCTTAAAAACCTAAGCACTTGGCATCATGAGGTGAAGAAGGTGAAAAAACATGACTGCGAATATCACGCATATCATGCTCTAGAAATATCACACGTCCGTCTAGGCTATGAAGCATGCCGATGGTATCCTCTTGAAAGCTATGAAGAAAGGCATCTATGATACCAAAGCGTGTGACCATAGTTGCATACATGGATTCCATGGTTATGGGAACCATGGGAGCTAGTTCATCCTCATCTACCAAAGCCTCGAGAAACTCCCCATTAACCTCTTTTACAATTCCTCGATGAACCCAACTGTGAACTCCATGATACCATTGGATTTTATGACATGATGTAATATCAATTAAGCTTTTGTTCTTCACTTGATAATCAAGAGAGGTATCGATATTGAGTTTCCTAAAGATGTGACTAAGTAAACATCCAAAGGTAAGAGAGAAAGAGGTGGGATTTGAAATGACTTTAACAAAATTTATGAAAATGATAGCGATAATATTGGGGTGAGTTCTCTCATGGTATTAGCGAAGCCACAAAATAATCAATAACTCTCATACTAGCGGCTTTTTCGTCGAAAGAGAAAAAGAACCAAGTAGTAAGAACATGAAAAAGTTGTTCCTCTAAAGAAAGATGAGTAGGGAGATGATCGATAAAAGGCTCAATGTTATGTTCTTCATATTCATTAGATTTTTTGCCAAGTGTGATACCTAAATGTTCAACTATTGGTTCGGGTGTCAATTCAAACTCGGTACCCATCAAGAAGGATTGAATTTCAATAATAGGATTAGTTCCAGTAGGACACCGAATAATTTCGACATTGGCATAGAAAAAACGAACCAACCTACGATGGGTAAGGGAAGAATACTTAAGTAGTCAATCTATCCTCAATCATTGAACAATTCAAAAAGATCAAAATCATGATTGGGTGATATAAGGAAATTGAGGTCTATGTTACGTTCTAATCTAATATCCTTAAATTGATACACAATGAGATACCTATTTCGATGAATATTGTCTCTAAAACAAATATCCTCAAAGGTGGGATTCAAATTAGGAGCAAGATTAAGATTTGGTTGATTAGAACAAGAATATTGACCTCTTTCAAAACGAGTATGTTTGGCTCTAGGAGGCATGGTTCTAGGAGGGATGATTTTAAGCAAAAAGATGAGTTTTGGCTTGAAAAAGTTGGTTGAAAAATTTTGACAAACACTTTGTGGTCACAAGTTTTAAAAAATCAAAGAGTTTAAGAGTAATTGAGTGATATCTCTTGTAAGAAAAAAACAATATTTAACATGTAAATTATCAATCCAAAACATCAATTCAAGTACAAAATCTATATTTTTCTTTAAAAATAGAAATACCAAAAAATTGAATTTTTTTAAAGAAATATGAATTAATTAGAAACATTATGGGTTTTGTTAAAATCAAGTTTAAAAATATGAACAAGTAAGAATGAACATGATTTACAAGATTTTTAAGCATGAAAAATTTATTTTAAGACTAAATTTCATATAAAATTCAAAATAAAAAGATAAAAAAATAAATTTATGAAAGAGATTACCTCAAACATTGATGATGTTGTTGAAAACCGTAAGATTTGAGAAATTTTGCAACAAAGAGCAAGCTTTTGAAGGAATTCTGAGAGGGGTTGAGTTTTGGTCTCTTTTTGAAGGAAAAAAATATGGTTTGGGTGTATATTAATGGTTTTTTTTGTGTTTAAGAATGACCCTAATCTATCTAACGAAAGGTTTTGATGAATGCCTAAAAGGCAGTTATTTACTACCCTTCTCATGGTACTTTAAGCATCTATTATACACCAACTTGAACTAAAATATAGACTCTTTGCGCAAATATTGGATATTCTGTTATCATTACTTACAAAGTCAATATTTATAGAGAATGCAGATATTGTTACATATTCTGTACATGCAGGAATATCCAGGGCCGAAGCGGCAGTGAAGTAGTGTTACGGCCGAGGCAGAAGACAAGGCCGCGGCAGAATCCAGTTTGGCAGCACCAACAATGGAGGCGCAATGAAAGATAAAAATATAGAGAACATTCTGCAAGATGCAGTGCATCAATTGGACCAGACTAGCGCGCTAAAAGCCCAGATCAAAGAGCAAGCGAGAAAACCCTTCTAGAAGGCGGCAAACTTGGAAATATCAGATTCCTTGAAGAAGACTTGTTCCTTACTCCAAGTTGAAGTCTATTTAGGAAAGGTTTACCCTAGGTTAAGACTATAAATACCCTAGCCGGCCACATTGTTGAGGAGAGCCGATTTTTAGAGAAATCCTTCTCCCTAAGAATTGTACTTAACGATAATATGTTCTAAACTTCTTAGGGATAGGTCAAGGTTGTAGATATTAGTGAGAGGAGATTGATTCTTGTATCTTTGTTCTTATGCAATAATAATACTAAAGTTTGCTTATCCTATTGTCATTCTTTGTTCTTGCATTCAAGCTCGAGAGAGAAGTTTGTAAGTAATCTATTTATCTAGCATCGAGAGGTGTAGATTCACGAAAGGGATAAGTACGGTGTTGTAGACACTAACTCGACCTAGAGATAGGTTAAGAGTTTCAGCAGCTAAAATAAGTGTTGGATTGGTTGGTGGTTATCGTTGATTTACGTCGAGAGGTATCGTCAAGGACTGGTCATCAACAGTATTCTGACTCAGAGATGAGAGGAGTCACTTACGGACACTTTGCTGAACTTTGATGCCTCTGCCCAAGAGTAAGAGATTGCCACGGCAGAGAACACCAATACTGCCGAGGCTGTATCTGCAGTATTATCGAAGCAGTGTTGTGTGATTGCATTGGACAAGAAGAAGATCAATTGAATCCACTAATTGACGCAACTGGATCCTACCCACTTTCTCTATAATCGTTCTCAACCTTTTATTTTATGTTTTGTTATTTAATTATTTAGTTAGTTAAACAAATCAACTCATCTGTGTTTTTACTTTCTTTTCAGGAGCAAGGGAACAAGAGGAAACATATTAAGTATACCAATCCCTATAGAGACGATACACAATATACTTATCATTTTATTACTTGGCGACGTGTACAGTTATACTCAAATTGCGCTTGTATTACACGCATCAGGTTTCGAAACCATTTTTATAGGTTTCGAAACTTTTCAACAAAAGTTCTAAAACTTTTTAGTAAAGTTTCGAAACTTATTTGTAAAAGTTTCAAAATTTTCATTCTAATAGTGAAAAAAATTTAAAACTACCCTGAAGTTTTGAAAACCTTTGGTCCTGATTTGATAAATTAACAATATTAAGCCTCTAATTAACTTAGAAATGCATTCTAACATACTGATAAGTGCTCATAATAGTTAATATTTTGTCTTTAATTACTCCTTGATTCGATGATTTATGTTACTGATTTAAGTGTTTCCGTGAAATTTTATGCAGGACTTTGAATATTGAAAAGTATAGTTAAATGGCTGAGTTTTGAAGTTTTTTTATTTTTTTTTATTTTTCTGGATTGAGGATGGATTAGTGGGAAATTATTTTGGGCATGAGAGCTGAAGTGGCACTCAGTCAGCAGCTTCTAGAAGATGATGTCAGCAACGCTTGATAATTTATCAGTTGTGTTCCAGATAACTTATCAGTCAGGATTTAAATTTCAAATTTAAGAATTATCTTTTTATTTGACTTTAAAGAATTTTAGATTTCCTTAGAATTTATTTGTTGTTATTTTAGGGTTTATAGAAGGCTATAAATACCCAACTTGGGTAAAGCTAGAACACATATCTCATCTCTCATCTCTTTGTTTTAGTTTTTAAAATTTTATAAAAGCTTTCTTTTTTTTATTTTCTTGTTCTTATTTTCACTTTCTTGTTCTTATTCTTTCCATAATCATGCTCCACTAAGTTCATTCTAGCCAAGGGCTTAAGCAATGACTAGATCCAAATATGAGGATTAAAAAGCGCATCAACAAATTTGATTTTACTTCTTTCAGTTTTCTAAACATATTTCTAAAATCAAAATGATTTCAAAAACCAAAGACTGACCTTGGTTAGGATGTTGTTTTGATTATTTGTGTGGGTGGAAGTATCGGCTGTTAAAGCAAATTCGACTTCCTGGTAACACACTTAGCAAATTGTTTGCTAATAGAAAACTGAGATCGTATCAATTCTTATTGCAACAATATAATTTGAGTCAGGCTTAATAATTTAAATATTTTTATCTCAAAACATTATATTGGTGGATTAATCCATGAAACCTATATCAAAGATATCACTTGGGTATTCATTTTACAAGTTTTGCTACAAGGGTTGAACCTTGAAGGCTAGTACCGACGTAAAATCTTGAAATGAAAAATCATTTTTTGATGATCTAGTAAAATCAAGTTAAATCAATATCCTAAGGCTAGTTTTCATCATATTTAATCACTCTCTTTACTTTCTACGATTACTTAGTTTTATTCTACAACCACTTGTTTTACTTAAACATCATTCAACCTTCTTCTTGGATCATCAATCAAACAAGCATAATCAGGAAGCTTCTTAGTTCCTGTGGGATCGACCCTTACTTATCCTTTATCATTTTAGACTAAGACATTTTATTTTGATACTAAACGATGCGTGTCAAATTGGCGTCTTTGTTAAGGACAACAAAAAAGTTACAAAATTATTTTGTTTGATTTTTGACCAAGAAAATCCATGAGAACAAATTACGATGAGAGACAACAATAGAACCATCGAACAATTCACTACGGCACCCGATGATTATTAGACGATGTGTATAATATTCTCAAATAGCGATACGTCATTCTACCTTAAAACAGGACTAATACATCTTATACCAACCTTTCACGGCTTGCCTAGTGAAAATCCTCATATACACCTCAAGGAGTTCCATATAGTTTCCCTAAGTACAAATAAAACTTCGCGCCTTTCTTTTTTCTCTAGCTGATATAGAAAAAGATTGGTTATTTGACTTACCTTCCAATTCTGTTACAACTTGGACTGATATGGCTCGCCTTTTTTTGACAAGTTTTTTCCACCAGATAAGGCAAGCAAACTAAGGTGAAGTATTTTGAGTATTTGACAAAAGGATACCAAAAGTTTATATGATTACTGAAAACGTTTTAAAATGCTATGTGCGTCCACAACACGGCTTAACCGAATAAATACTCCTCTAATATTTTTACGAAGGGTTAACACCTATGGATATGAAGGTAATCGATGAGGCAAGTGGAGGAGCATTTGTCAACGTGACTCCAACCGTGGCTAGAGCATTAATATATACTATGGCCGCCAACTCGCAATGATTTCACTCTACAAGTGAACCATCTCGACAGGTTCACGAGGTAAGTACAATTTTATTGGAAAATAAAACTGATAAATTAATTGATATTGTTCAATTCCTTTTTGTAGATAAAAAAGAACACAACTAGACTTCGCGGGATACGTACAAGTCCAAAGCATCCGACAGATTGTTGGGTTATACAAGAAGATGATAATGCCCAAGTATATGCTTAGAAAATTTTTCTAGACCTCCTCAGAGACCTTATAACCCTAACACCAATACCTATAATATCGGGTGGTAGAACAATCCAAACCTAAGCTATGGGTCAAACTTTAGACAGAACCAACCATATCAATAAAGGAAACAAAATCAACAACCGAAGTCATTATTAGAGTCCATTATTGAGAAACTAACAATTTCCTAAGAGAGGTTTTAAAATTGTATTGAGACCCACTTACAAGAAATAGACAAACAAATATCCTACTTAGCTCAAAACGTGAGAAGACTATAATCGCAAGGAAAACTTCACTCTCAAATAGAGCTAAACCCAATAGAAAATATTAGTGCTATCACCCTCCAAATTAGAACAATTGTCAATTTTGAAGTTCCAAAAAAGACTACTACACAGCCAGAAAAAGAGAAAGAAACGCCAACTCCCGAATCTTAAGGTATATCTCCTTTGCCGCCACTACCTCCCCCTTCCATTCCTCAAGAGATATCATCACCATTTTCGTCAAGACTAACGGAGCGTGACAAAAGAGCCGAAGAAAAAGAAATAATAGAGGTGTTTCACTTTTAGAAGTAATCTGACATATTTCTAGGTATGCTTGATTTTTAAAAGAATTATACACCACAAAGAGGAAACTAGTTGGTCACGAGAAAGTGAATTTGGGAAAAATATGTCTGCAGTATTTCAGCAAAAAATTTTGCCAAAAATGAAGGGCCAAGGTATGTTCACTATAGCCTGTAAAATATGGAATGTTTTAATTAAACTTGCAATGTACGATTTAGGAGCTTCAGTAAATATGATGTCACTTTTTGTTTATAAAATTATTACTAACGAGCCTTTGAAGGAAACTAGAGTCACCATCCAATTGGCGGATCGATCTATTATCTACTCGAAGGGAGTACTTGAAAATGTGTTAGTAAAGTTGATGATCTCATCTTTCCTGCTGACTTCTACATCATCAACATGGATAATAATAGGTCGAATATATGTTCAGAGGTTCTTTGGGGTCAACCATTTTTAAGCACTGTGAATACAAAGATCGATGTGAGAAGTGGTTTATTAGCAATGGAGTTTGATGGTGAGTTTGTCGAATTTGATGTTTATAAAGATATAAAACATTCTAATTCTATGGGAAACATTAGCTTAGTTGGTATTTATGAACCCATAGATGATGAATATGTTAATACTAATGTATATAATGATTTGTGCAGGAAATTAGAACATCACGACAAAAAATAAGGAGTTAAAAAATATCTGTTTTATTCATTCTGATTTCCGTCTTACTCCTTCAAAATCTAAAATTTCATCTTCCATCTTGCAGGAACCAAATTTTTAGTTAAAGTTATCATCGGATAATTGAAAAGTAAAGAATATATTTCGTCAAGAAAAAAGAAAAAGATTAATGATTATAAAATTTCACATAGGGAAGCTCTTAGTTGGAGAAATTGCAAAAATTGGAGGAAGTACTTATAATAACACCTTTAGTTTGAATCATGTCGTCGAGCCAACGACGTTAAAAAAAGCTTAATGGGAGGCAACCCATTTCATTTCACTTTCTTTTGTTTTATTTTATTTTTACTTTTAATAATTCTTGCAATTTAATTTTCTTTTATTTATTTTTTTAGGTACCCAAATTTTTTAGTTGAATATCTAAGTAAACCACAGTATTTTTCAGTCGAATTGAGCAAGGCTATGAGACTTCATTAAACGATGTCGTCTTTAGATCAGGGAGTATTCATTTTCCCTCGTTTTTAATTTTCATTTATGTTTTGGGGCAAAACAGTTTAAGTGAGGGTGAGGATTGCAAGTCAAATTTTACCTTGCTTATTTAATGTTTGAAATTGAGTTATTTTGATATTAATGTACTTAAAATTATTGGTTGACATTTATTTAATTTGTTATATCTCTTGAATTTTATTGATAAAATTTGATCTTGCTTTGATTTTCTTATTAAAGAGATTGAGGTATGTAGTGAATTAAAGGATGAGAACTTATAATTTTGGTATGTTAATTGAGGATTGCTTGAGGACAAGCATTAAATAAGTTGGAGAATTTGATAAGTGCTCAAAATAGTTAATATTTTATTTTAATTACTCCTTGATTCAATTATTTATGTTACTGATTTAGGTGCTTTCGTGTCATTTTATGCAGGATTGTGAATACTGAAAAGTGTAGTTAAATGTCTGAGTTTTGAAGTTTTTCTTATTATTTTTCTAGATCGAGGTTGGATTAGTGGGCAATGACTTTGAGCATGAGAGATGACGTGACACTCAGTCAGCAACTTCTAGAAGATGACGCCAGCAACGCTTGATAGTTTATTAGTTGTGTTCCAAATAACTTATCAGTCGGGATTTATATTTCAAATTTGGGAATTATCTTTTGTATTTGAATTTAAATAAATTTAGATTTACTTAGAATTTATTTGTTATTATTTTAGAGTTTGTAGAAGGCTATAAATACCCAACTTGGGTAATACTAGAACACATATCTCATCTCTATCTCTTTGTTCTAGTTTTTAAAGTTTTATAAAAATTCTCTTTCTTTTACTTTCTTGTTCTTATTTTTATTTTATTTTTAATATGTCGAGCATGATTCTTTTCACAATCATGCTCGGCTAAGATCTTTATAACCAAGAGCTTAAGCAATGATTCAATCCGAACGTGAGGATTGAAAAACACATCAACAACTTCGATTTTACTTCTTTCAGTTTTCTAAACTTATTTCTAAAACCAAAATGATTTTAAAAACTAAAGATTGACCTTGGTCAAGATGTTTTGATTATTTGTGGGGGAGGAAAGATCGGTTATTGAAGCAAATTTGACTTTCTGATAACACACTTAGCAAATTGTTTGCTAGTAGTAGTTATTATTGCAACAACATAACATAATCCAAGTCAGTCTTAATAATTTAAATGTTTTTATCTACAAACATTGTGTTGGTGGATTAATCCATGAAATCAATATCAAAGATAACACTTGGGTATTCTGTTTGCAAGTTTTGCTACAGGGGTTAAACTTTGAAGGCTAGTACCGACATAAAATCCTGAAGTGAAAAATCTTTTTTCGATGATCTGCTAAAATTGAGTTAAAACAAGAGCCTAAGGCTAATTTTTATTTAATCAGGAAATGTGTCACCTATTCAATCTTGTCTATAGAATTTAACAATAAACATTCCACTAATCAGTTATCTAATAATTTTTCATGAGCACGTACTATCTTATTTCAGTGGTTAAAGAAACGATTGTTGTTCTTAAATGTCACAGGGTTCGAACATTAGTATTGCAGTACAATGATTAAGTGATCAATGTCCAATAGTTGAGAGTATATTTTAGATTAGATACTATTATAACCATCGTAATTGATTAAAAAAATCATGAGTGTAAGATGGTGTGATATGAAAAAAAATAATAAAAAAAGTATATTAAAATTATTATTTTATAATATATTTTTATGTTCTTTTAAATATGTTGGTGTGATTATAATATAGTATATATTCTTTATTAACATTTTAAAAATATATATTATACACACATAATACTCAAGTCCGGGTCATCAAGATAAAATACATTATTTGAGATCACTCCACGGATTCTTCTTACACATTTTTTTTAAATGCCCTATTCTAAATTTCTACCGTATACCTCATTTTCATTATGCTTGAGAAGAGGAAAAAGAATAAATAAAGTGATTTCAGATGAAAATAAATACAGGTGAAATTTACCATAGAATGATCTACTCAAAATAAACAAACGAAACTTAGAGTTACAACTCATAGAAACTATGTCGTTTAGGTATAGAATCTTCATATTCAGATCTTTTTATTGCACATGAATACCCTTTCCTGAATCTGTTATCGGATATTCTTGCTACTTCCACCTTCACCGTAAACAACGACGAAACTGGCCGGTGATCAGAGAATCTCGTCTCGCCACGTACGTACAATAATTGTTCAATCCCATGACCATGCCAGAGTATACGGTCGCACCTGAAATGATCCCGATATGAAAATCGATCGATATGATTCTATATTTATAGCAATGTACACAAACACTGAGTAGCTTAGAGTGAATGAGTACCATACAGGTGTTCGGCGTTTCTTCTTGGATTTAACAGTTTCACCGGCGTATAAATCTGAATTCTGTGAATACTTGTACGTCGGAGCGAAGACTATTCGGCCCTCTTTGAATCCACTGAAGACTCGTCCGGCTTCTCTCTCTATGTTTAACTGCACAGGAAACAACATATATATATATATATTTATATAGCTGCATCAACCAGAAGTATATTTATCTGACAATGTCGAATTTTACCTGATCTTTCTCGAGAAGGACGTCCCAATTATGTTCCTCCAACAGAGTCCTGGTTTTCTCATAGCTCAAGGCTACCCGATAATTCAAATCTCCGAGCCATATTACTCGGCTGCAATATTGAATATAGTTTTTAAATAAAACACACAACAGAATGTTGTAATAACAATGTGACAGCAGAGATACGAGTGACGAAGAATGTTCATGTTGTTTCAATTTGTATTGGTTCGAATACAGGCATTTGCCTTGGGTGTAATATCTAATAGTAAAACAATGTGAAAGCAAACATACTCGTGCTCGATAATTCTCTCTGGTGCTCGAGCAATTGAAGCTTTACACATCTTGGGGAACTGTATGCTTCTGAGTATCTCATTAAAATCAGCATTCCTCTTGAGCTCATCGCCTTCCTTCTCGCCGGAAGCTAAGTGACTGCAGACGAAGCAAAAGCTAGTCTGGTGCAATGTCATGCTTACTGCTATACATCCCTGCCATGGCAATGACCTTATGAAACAATGTGACCTTATAAGGCGATGGAGGAGATGAAGTTGAAGGAAGATTCATAGGCTAACCTTGTTACCAAGACGTCCCAATATTCCTGTTCCTATACAGGAAACTCGTAGATGAGCAATGTATGGCACTAACTCAGTCCGAGCCCATATCGAGAGAAAAATCCCAACCATCTGCTTACTAGCTACGAGCCTGTAACCCACCTGTCCGCTCGAAAAATGTTGTGGCATGTTAGAAAGATCAACCAACTCATTATCGTCGTCAGCACGCGCGGGTAGGGGACCGAGGTCTAGTTTGTTTGCCAAGTCCCTAAGCTTTATTTGGCCTCGCATTGTCCCAAGTGTGGATTCAATCGGACAGTTGCATGTCTTGAGAAGGCTGCTTTCTGCCCTGAAATTCTTACTAAGGATTTTAAGCGACGGTTTGTAGAAGAAGTGACTGTTGGGAGATTTTGACTCCTTGGTTAAAGTATGGGAATGGGAGAGTTTCAAAGTTTGGCTACAGTCGGGAGATGGGTGAGTGAACTCGTAGTCGGGCTTGTTAAGTACTTGGTTTATAAGGGCCAGCCATTTTGCGGCAGGCTCGTTGTCTTCGATCACTAGAACATTTCCGGCATTGAGAGGAACAATTTCCTGAAACCTGGGAAAACATGTTCCAAAATCTTATCGTTTTACAAAATTCAAACAAATAGAAACTGAAGCCTGAGACAATCATACCCGCAGACATAAATATCTGCAGAGTCTTCTGTTATAAAGAACTCTTCAAGGTTCATGTCAACATTGGGTGCCTTCCCTCCCACATTCCAAGTTGCAACGAAGACCCTGCAAATGTAATATTATTACATTTACTGCTGTAAGCTATAAACATATATAGAAAAAGTATATATATACCGGAAATCCCGAGGTTCAGTCTTTGGTGAAGCCATGGAACACCCGAAATCTGAGAGATTCAGCCCTTCGATTAACCCTCCGGTATCTTCCTCTCTTCCTGGGAGCAGATAAGAAAATTAGTCTCATGGTGTACGTAAAGAACATTTAGAACATTAACATGTGTTTCAAGTAGTATGAAGGTAATACCTGTAGGAGAAAACATAAAATCATCATCTGATGAGCCACCTCTACCTCGTCTCTTGTAAGAAAAAATCTTTGGGATAAAGGACTTTATCCCACAAAATTATGAAAAATCAATAAAACATAGAAATTACGAGAAGTTCTAGAAAATGGTAGGCTTAAAAAACATTTAAAAACGGTTATAGCAAATTTTTTTTATTAAAGTTGTAAGAATTTTGGTATTAATTTTTCGGTATATGCCGAATTTTTTATATTTCATTTCGGTATATATCGAATTTCTTAAAAAAAATATAAGAATTTTGGTATATACCGAAAAATTGATATTGAATTTCTTATAACTTTTATAAGAAATTCGGTACAACCATATTTTAGTATTTTTTAGTTGTTGCTTTTTAAAAAAACCAGAAATTACAATCAATTATTATTTTTATCAGGGATTAAAAGAAACAATTCGTTAGCATTATAACGACAGTTATTTAACGGCAACACTGTCGATCGAAACCTTTATTAGCATAAATAACGGTGAGATTCAGAATCACATCAATAAAGATCGATAACAGCTAAAATTTTATTGTTAATGATCAATAACGGCAATAACGGTCCGTTATTGTATCGTTATTTCAAAAACTCTCAAAATGAGTTGTGCGAGTTTTAAAAAAGTTCATGACCACGACTCCTGCAACAACCGCTATAGCAACCAATATATCCGCAATCGCAAAATGCAACGTGACTGCGAACCTTTTTAAATCCTTTGATTTTTATAAAAACAAGACTTATATTAGTATTTTACCTTTTTTTTTTGTCATTCTTGAGGGAGTTATCAGGAGAGGTGGCTGTTGGGGTGGTGGGGCGGTTGATGCATTGGCCTTGATCATCCCCGGTATGATTTTCATTCATCAGGTTACTTATTAAAATGATTGCAAGAAAATTAAGTGTTCATTTTTCCAATGGTTTTGGTAGGAATTGGCGAAAAATTCATAACAAAACAATGGTGATATGGAAAAGAAATTATGGGTATCTCTGTTTATGATTGAGGGTGTTCTTTTTACCAAATTTGTTTTAAATTAGTTTATATATTTTTAAGGTAAAAATAATTGAAAATTGATATTTTTGTATGATCTCTTTGATAGGATGAGATATTGGCGCCAATTCTTTCGCAGGGAGAAAGAAACCGTTAAAACACAGTTCATAAATAAATAACAACAAAATTTAACATTGCCTTTAAGCTAAAGTACATATTTGGTATCTTAACTATGATCATTCTTTCAAGTTGATACCTAATGAAATTTTATTCTCAAATTACTATTTAAATTAAACACATTTTCTTAAGTCGGCACTTAAAAAGATTACACTCAAGTTGGTACTTGAACTAAAAATAAAAATATCCACCCAAATTACTATAAAAACGTATACATTATATTAATTTAATCTTAATTTAAAATAAATCAATAAATTTAACACTTTATATTTATAAATTCTATTAAGTATTTTTTTGCTATTCTCATAAATTGTTTGATCTTCTCTCAGAAATATTACATTATTTTCATAGTATAATAAAAGTTGAACAACATCTTGTTTTATCGTAGAATATAGTTGTCTAATTGTTCCTTTAAATACTATATACTCATTTGATTTGATAATATCATAATTTTTTACTAAATTGATATACTTTTAAAATATAAAGGATTAAATTTATTGAATTATTTTGAATTAAGATCAAATTGATAGAATGCATAAGCTTTAAGGACTAGATTATAAATAAAAAAACACAAATTAAATTAAAGTTCGAGAACCAACTTGAGAATAAAGATTCTTTAGGTTTCAATTTGAGAAAATTGTCTAATTCTTGTATCAATTTGAGAGTAAAAATTCTTTAGGTACCAATGTTGACGAAGATACCTAATTCATGCACCAAATATATATTTAAGCCTTGCTTTTACTATGTTTGCACCAAATATAGATTTCGAGTCGAGTTCGAGCTTGGGTAATTTTAAACGAGCCTGCAATATCTAAGCTCTACTCAACTCGTCAAGAGCTCGAGTCGAGTTTGATCTTTTTTTCGAGCCTAATCGAGTCAAGTATTGACCGATCTTTGACCGTGTTAGACTCGAATAACTCTTATCTCTCACGTCTCATTTAAAGTCTAATGGAGAAAAACTTTAATACACAAGATGTATAAACTCAAACTTGTTAATTTTAGGTTTCAATATCTTAATTTAGGGTTTAACACTTATGTTTATGGTTTAAATTTTAGGGTTTTAAGTTTAGAAATTTAGATTTTAAATTATAAATTTTTTTTAAAAAATAGTATATTTATGCTTTCGAGTAGCTCGTGAGCTTTTCGAGTCAAGTATCATGTAGCTCGACTCGGCTCGTTAAGAACTCGAGCCGAGTTCGAGTCGAGTTTTGACTAAGCTTTGACCGAGTCGAGTTCGAGTAGCTCACGATCTGCCTCGTCTCATTTACAGCCTTATTTGCACCTATTTATTTTGTTTTTAGGGTAAATACATAAATAGTTACTGAATTTTTAAAATATTTTTTTTGTTATTAAATTTTTAAAACTTGTATTAGAGTCACTCACCTTTTATTTTGTTTTTATTTTGGTTATTCTCGTTACCTTTCATTAAAAAATACTAACATTAATTTTTTTAATAAAATAATGCATAAATTATATAATTGATCACCAAACTTTTAAAAATTTTATTGAGATCATCTAATTTTCATTTCGACCTTCTGGTTTTCAGCATTAACCTTTCTCTGAAAAACTTTTCAAAGCTATTTCAAGATTTATGAAATTATTTCGTTGCAGTTGCGCCATCCATCAACATAGGAGATGTTGGAGCATATTATAGATGCTTCAAAAGGGAAACAAATAGTAGCTTTTTAGAAAGAAAAAAAAAATTAACGGGTGACGTCATCATTAACGGAAGGTAATGAGTGAGATCAAAATGAAAGTGAAATAAAAATTAGATAATTCTATCGAACCTATTTATATAATTTGCCCTTAGTTTAATCTGGTTTTAATTTTATATTCTTTTCTCTAGTTACTTTTATGGAATTAAAAATATTAAAAAATATATAAAACAAGATAAGATAAACCAATCGAAACTATTAAAGAGAATAAATTAATATTTTAAAATAAATTAAGATTAAATAAATAAATAAATAAAACATTAAAATTCAACTAAATAATTCGAACAAATAGTAGACACAAATAAAAACTATTTTTAGCAATAAAGTATAAATATTATTAACATAAAAAACATATAACGATGATGAATTGTTTATACATTTTTAGTATTACAGATGGGTTAGGATTCACTTATACAATGTAAAAACTTTAAGTTTTACACGTTTTTTGTCATTAGATAGAAGAAGTGGATGTCTGAGATTAATTTCTTACTTTTTCAATCAATAATCTTTACATATTCTACTATTAATTTTAATCATCCATTTAACTCATCCAGCGATCTAAAAACATAAAATACTTAAAATTTTCTACATTATGTAATAGAGTCTCATCCTTATATACATATATGAACATTCTTAATGTGACCTATGATAATATTTATTATTTTAGCTCTTAATAAACTCGTACGCACTTTACAGATAAAATTGTTTGAACGTTTATTAAAAAACAATATTTTTTATAAAGATCTTAAAAGAAGACAAGGAGCATTAATTTAACATCGGAAAAAAAAATGGAATGAAGTGGAACTGCACATCTTTCATTATTTTACTCTCGTTTGGCTTTGTTAGGCAACATATTTTATTATGTTTAGATGACTGAGAAATGATAATTTAATATTATTAAGAACTCAATAAATTAATTACATTTGATTGAATTTAATTTTAATATCGTGAATTTCGTATCATAGCATTGTTAAAATACTAAATCAATCACTTAGTCGAACAAAATAATTTGTTATATCCAGAGACGTAGTTAGGATCAACACTGAGAGGGGCAAAGGTCTATTAAGCTTTTAAATTTAAAAATTTGGAGGGTAAAATCCTTATTTTACTATTATTTAAACTTAGAGAACCTCGAGTGCAATTATACCCAAAAAATTGAAAGGGGCAAGAGCCCCTCACATTATATACATAGTTCCGTCCTGGTTATATCTTTTGAGTAAAATAGGATCTGAATCTTATAATAAAGTAAATTAAATTAAAAATTTAATTTTAACGGTGTTTGATTTGGATTAACTGTCAAATTAAAGCACGATAAATAGAAAAAAAATACCAAAATGTAAATTTTAAATAAAATTATTTAATTAAACAAATGCCCAATGTTTTTAATATAAACAAGGAATTGCAAATTGGACTAAAACTCAAAGTGAACTAATATTATACTCGACATCATATGTTTTATCGAGGGTTAAAAATATTTAAAAATAAATATTATCTTATAATTAATTTTAATCTAATAAAAAATATTATACTAGATTCCCATGGCTGAAAAGGACATTAATGTAAAACAGATTTTTTTTTTATTTTATTTTAACGAGCACAAGAGATTGTATGCTCCGTGCACCAATCATCAAGAAAATGACGGGTGAATTATGGATCGATCACCACCACCACCATGGTAACATTAAATGATACTATTTCATTCATCCTGCAGTAAACTGTGGAGCAGTTCCTGGCAGCCGGCCTCCGCCGTATCCTGAAGGAATCCCATTGCATTTGCATGATGAATGTTGGAAATAGCACCGTTGCTTCGGGTCAGGATAACAGTGGCCTTGTTCCGTCTAGTGTCGGGAACTGCGCAGCTTTTAATGGGACTGCTAACAAGCGTGGCGTAGCATATTTGGTCTTGGTGGTCATCTTCGACGGTAATGCTATACGTTCCCGTTGCGTCCGTCTCCGCCCCAACGCTGAATTTGAGCCTCAAAGTGGTTCTATCATAGCACTTGATTTCGACCCTCGCGCCTAAAAACAAAAAGCTTTCATGAGAGACAAAGATTGAAGAAGAAAAAAACAAGACATAAGCCATGGTGAATCATACGAGGTATGTAAGAGCATTTGACTGTCTCGAAACCAGCACGGCAGGCGTCACAGTAAACTTTTCCGATGATTTGGAAAGGTTTCCTGTTTGCATGAACAAGAACTGGGAGAATACAAACGGAAAGCAACAAGAATAACTTGGCAGCCATTGCTTTGATTTGATAGAGCAGAACTCAAAGAAGAAGAAAGAGACTGGGGGATGGGAAATAGAGGGGGAGAAGGAGAGTGATATTTTATAGTGGGATTGTTCCTGCAGGAGCAGAGAAAAAATATTAAAGTTTTTCGGCATTTTATTCTCAAATTTTGCATTAAATGTTCAGGTTGGGATCAGATCCAAGTTGCCAAATCCTTCGCTTGCGCCATATGCATTCTGCAAAACATGAATGTTACACGAACTTTTAGAAGCAATAATCTTATTCGTTTAAAATTTTGAGACAAATAGATCGATGTAGCGATAAAGCTGAAACAAAAAATTATTATAATGATAATTGTATTTTTTAAAAATATATATTAATTTGATTTTAATTTAATAAATTTAATTATTTATATTTAAAAATTTTATTAGTGAAATAATTATGTTTTCTAATAAACAACATTACATGTAAGAAATAGTAATAAACAATAAGATTTTTAAAAATAATTTAGGAATGAATTCTTCTGTATTTAAATGATGATACTTATTGCATTTAAAGTATGATGGAAAGACCAATAAGATTAATCCAAATGGTAAAGAATTTGGTACTTACTAATTAAATAATTTAGATATTGAGATTTTTTGTATATAATATTTTTTTAGAGACTCATTTATTAAAATCAGTTATAGGGTTCAATCTAAATTAAACAAAATAAAATTTTTAAAATTCGAGAAAGAAAAAATATCAATGAAAAGGTATTGAACACCTAATCTCAGATCTTCATGTTTGCTAGAAACTTGAATGTGCATGTGCAAATACGAACCTAACGGAGGGGGAAGCATGGACTAAAAAAGTCACATTTTTTACAATTATTTATGTTTAGTGCTTTAATGAATGTTATGGATCTCAATGACACAACATCGTAATCTGCAATTTGTTTTACTGACGTGGTTAAATATTTATGCTCGAGCTATGCGTAAACTTAGGATCAAAAGTCAACGGCAGCAAGCATCACATGCAAGTAGAAATACTAGTACGTGTATATATATATTTAGAAAATAGAGGTTAATCCAAGAAAATAAATAATAATAAATTCAAATAAAATATTATTATTTAATGAATAAAGAAAATAAATTATTTAAAATATTTTCGATCAAACCGATTTAGAAAACGATAAGTAGGAATCGTGTTGAGGCCTGCATGAACATAGTTGCCTTAAGACAGATTTTCTACCACTCTTTAGGTGCTTGAGTTCGATGGCAGTCTGTCTCCCAAGATACAATAACAAGATGATCTTCAACAGTAGCACAGCTGTAGAGATCTCGAGTTTTTCTTGCCTTCGCTAATACCAAAAGAAAACGAGAGTAAAAAATCGTCTCGAGATATATTTTGAAACTGAAAATTCCATTCATATTTTAGGGAAAATTAGGGCAACAAATGATAAGTTTAAACGAATTAAAATTTGAATATTCATGAAATAATACGCATTATCTAGTTTTTAAAACTTGAATTAAATTCAAATATTAAAAAGATAATTAGCAGTATCTCCCCATTATCTGATTAATATCCGTAATTCAAGAGAAATTCAATGTCTCCTTAATTTTTATTTCTGCAAAATACAAACTCTTCTTGGATATTAAAAAATAAATTAAAAAAAATATTCACAAGCCCGCAAGGGCCCGATCAATCTGGATATTCGCATCGCTCATGTTGTACACCCCAACCCAAGAATTAATTCATTCAATGACAATTATGTGGGTAAGTGTATATAAACACTTCTCACTCCATTTATCCCATCAATATGGGATAATATGGTTTCTCATTACTTACTTTATTCCCAACCTTCTTACTTTGAACATCAATTTCTCATTCATCACTCAACCATTTTGAGCATGTGAGATAGTGTTGTAAAGATCTCACGGAGTAAAATAGGAATCAATAAATTCTTTATTCGAATCCTCGTCTTTACAATTTCAAAACATGCATCAAAGTTGGTCATTTCTCACTATTTTTTCAACAACCCCCCACATTAATAAAATTGATGATTTTATCAAAACATTTTGGCTCGATGAGGTGATAGGCTCTGCAATTGATAGATGCATAGGTTAGGTAAGTCTCCTCCTTTGAACCTTCCCTTGTGAAAATATATTTACTTTACTAGTTAATCAGTAGACGCGATGTCCTTGAACTGCCAGCCGTTGGTGTAAATGGTGACATACTTCATGACTTACGCTTTAGAGTCCTCTACTTATTTTCAAAGCGTCCACCTCTTTTGTCAAATTATAGTATTTAAGATTTTCGATCCTATAGAGACTGGATCAACCTTGAATATACTCTAATTTTGCACTTAAAATATAAAAACACAAGTAAATATTGTGGTGTTGAGAATAAAGTAACTAAAATAATTAAATAAACTAAATAAAGGAAGAGATTCACATTGATTGAAGGAATGTCAGGTCGATTGCTTTGCAGAGGGAAATCCAGTTGCATTTATTATCCACTTATTAATGCATTGAGTTGAATTGTCTCCACGGGAGGTCACACTAAGGATCGTCTTAGTTGTCTAGGCGGGGTTATGCCTTGTCGATAACTCAACTTTTCATAGTTCGATAGACCATCCTTGTATGTCTCCTCCTTATCCCTAATTCAAAGAACTATTGAGATCCATGTATTGATGATATCTCGCGGCGTAAATCAAGGATGAATAACAACCGATAATATGCATCATTTTAGTCGCTGAAACCCTTGCGGATTAGCCGATGCCCTTGAGTAAAGATCGTACTCTCTCGTTTCGTGAGCCTAACTCTCTCATTATTAAAAAATAGATTTTTCTTCATATACCATCATCTCGAACTCATATGAAAAGAAAAGTGAATGGCAAGAGAGAATAAACTATGAAAATAAAGTTTACATTAATAAATATCAAATAAGTATAACTTTCTTCCCCAACTACTCCACAAACAACCTAAGCCTCAATGGGGGTTTAGTATAATGAACTTGTCGGTGGCTTTAGGTTTTACTATGAGAACTCGACTTGTTCTCTCTAGCCCTAAGAGTTTCCTTATATAGGCCAACCTAGGTTAAAGTCTTTCATAAAGAAAAGAGTTCTAAAAGGAAAAGAATACATATCCTTATTAAATTATAACACTTTATTTTATTTCCTAAAATAACTCTTTTATTCCCATGTTGACTTTGACCATGGCTTAATTCTATTTTTCTGCTTTTGTTTCTTCTTACATTGTGTTTGTTGGAATCAACATATTTTTCTGTCTCTATCGTGCACCAATTATTATCTTTATTCCGTTACTATGACCTCCAAAGTGTTATCGTGGTGGGTGCTTATATGCAATTCATCTTTTGTTTCCATCATTCGTCATCATATCTGGAATTTTCTGTGAGGTAGTTTCCTATCTAAAAAAAACCCATCATTTACATCTGTTTTATGCCAAATAATAGATAAATTCATGAAAACTGTATTGAGATGTTGGAATATAAATAAGTGGAATTATCCAATATTGTACTTAAATATGTCCTTTATTAGCAATAATTGAGTGACATAATGATATAAATATTAGGACTTTTATGCACTCATCAAATACCCTCAAACTCAAACTATTGTTTGTCCTTAAACAATGCAAAAGATATGTTTTAAGTAAGGAATTTTAGAGTAATATACCATCCTGCCTACCGCAGTAGAATTCCTTTCTTGACTCGGCCACTTCTAGGTTGTAGGAATTCCTCGGAACTGGACTATAAATCTTAGTGGGTGTGTGCATAGCTGTGTCAAAGTGATATTCTAAGTTCTAATCCTTTTTATACCTCAAGACTCCCGAATTAGATTTTTCTTCAATTCTTCTTCTTCCCTTCTCCCTAAATTGTATATCTATATACTTATACTACTTGAGCCGGTTTTAGGCACATCAAATGTTAACTACTCTTACTAGTGTCAAATTCGGACTCCTCTAGCAAATGAGAAAAAGACTAAGTTATAGAGCCAGTGATAAAAACCGTTGTGGACTTTACTAAAGTCGGTGATAGGCACCTCTAGTTAAAATTTAAGCCTAAGTCCTTATTGTTTTTCAAAGGAAAGAACTTTTAAAATCAACTAAGACTAGTAGTTTTTATATAATTGCAGGCTTATAGTTTAATCTTAAGTACTATTCCTACGATACCTTTCTTACTTCAAGTCTGGTGAATGGTGCAAATTGCTGCGGTGTCTGAATAATATATTGCTACCGAAGCAGACTCAATAAAATTCAACAGACTTAAATTTTTTTTTGCATTAACTAGTAATTACGGTTGTCGACTGTGTTGTGGCAGGATGAGGTGGTTGTGGCATGGAGAGGTTGACTGCGAATGTTGGAAATACAGTTGAGTAGTCCAGGAATCTTTCTTTGATTATGATAGTGATCGTGTTGTTGAAGTTTCGGACATACGTCATAAAGTCTAGTTGATGCGTGTGGAATATGCACAATTTAGTACAAGGGAACACGTTGCCAAGCAATAAAGTGATGAGTAAATCGTGTATCGTCTCCACAGAGATTGGTCTACTCAATATGCTTCCTTTGGTCTTCTTGCTCTGTAAAGAATTAAAATAAAAACATAAGTGATTTGGGTTTTGATTAAACTAAATAAAGAAAAGTAAGATAGAAAAATTGAATAAAGAAAGTGGTCAGGATCTAGTTGTATTGTAGAGTGGATTTGATCAACTTGTTTTCTGTTCAATGCAATTGCAAACACTGCCTCGGCAGTACTGCAGATTACTGCCTCGACAACAATTATGCTCGTCTGTCGCGACAATCTCTTGCTCTTGGGAAGACTTTATCAAAGTTCGTCAAAGTGTCCTTTAACGTCTTCGCTTATCTCTAAGTCGAAGTACTGTTGATGATCAATCCTTGATGATAACTCTTGGCGTGAATCAATTATAATCACCAACCAATATCATACTTTTTTTAGCCGTTAAAACTCTTAATCTATCTCTAGGTTGAGTTAGTGTTTCCCGATTGAAACACCGTACTTATCCTTTTTGTAAATCTAACGTTCTCGATATTAGATAAATGGATTATTCACAAACTTCTCTCTTGAGCTTGAATGCAAGAACAAGAAATGATAAAGAATAAGCAAACTTCGATCTTTTATTGCATTGAGAACAAGAAACAAAGTTTAATCTCTTCACACTAATACTTTACAATCTTCACCTAAGCCTAAAGAAAACTAGAACATAATGTAAAAGATTGAAAACTAAAAGATGAAATCGGCTAGGTCTAATCTCTCTAATTCCGAATTGTCTAGTCTCTCCTTCCCCTTTGGACGACTATGCCTTATATAGGCTTGGCCTAGGGCAAATCTTTCCTAAGTAGAATACAACTTGGAGTAGGGAACAAGTCATGTACATAAACAAAATATTTCCAAGTTTATTCCAACTAGGAGGCTTTCTCGCGTGGCCTTTGTCTTGGGCTTTCCACGTGCTATCCAGCTCTGATCCTTGGGCTTCTTGTCTAGCAACTTTCTCCTTATTTTTCTCCTCAGCTCACCTACAGTATCGCTTCTTGTCCCTTGCTGCCTCGGCATCAGGTCCTGCCTCGGCCTCAGTTGCTGTCGTTGTAATACTTTTTCCTACACAGTTGCCTTTTTTGTAAATATTATCTTTAACATCAAAATCCCTAAATAGTTCATATTAAGTACATGCATTGGTTCAATTAGGTGTAGATTTAATGATTGTTGCCCATGAAAGGTATAAAAAGTGATAGTAAGTTGAGCACTTATCACCAACTACCTTTGTTCCATGTACTATAGCACAATCATGATGTCTTCTTTTGGGCTGGTTTTGGTTCATCTATATCGACATGTCTAACCTCGGTTATCGGTGCTACGATGCTTGGGGAACATCATCCTCCACTTGTATTCTTCTCATATATATTTCCCTTGTTCATCATTTCCTTGATGGTGTGAAGGTGTCGGTAGGTAACCTTGGTTCATGTTCCAAGTTTCTGAGGGATGTAATTAAACAGGGAAAATATAATATACCTTTATCCTTTGTTGCACACTCGAAGATTTGTTCGTAGATTATTTTTCCCACGTCGATACGACGTTTGTGTATGATGGAATGGATGAGTGCAAGTTGCATCCGATCAACAGTTTTGTTATGTGAAGTCGTTAGCATATTTCTCTTAATAAATATGTTCCAGAGCTTGGCCTCCAGTCTCAGATCATGGAGACTAACTGAACCATGGTGCTTTCCGGTATTCCATTCGGTTGTTGGGAAGAACAACTCTACCTTCATTGATTCATAATCGGTATTTGTCAGGGCAATAACAAAGTCTGCATGTTCATCTATTTGTATATGAAGGTCGAAGAATGTATGGGTTTTTAGGCAGTGGTCAATGTGCATAGAATTCCCGTACCCAATCAATTTTGCCGGTGTTGGTTCCTTTACAAACTTTTGCCTTCTTTGGAACGTGATTTTTGATAGGATGAAGATTTCGATGCCCAGATCATCTGCCTTTATGTAAGAAAACCCTTGCTCTTCCTAAACTTGTCTGTCTTTGAAGTTTCTGTTGTAAACTCGCTCAATGTTGGTGGTGGCAAATCATTTGAACTCTGTAGGTTGGGTTGCTGAAGTCGACTGGTTTTTTCTTTTGTTTGCCATAGTTTTTTGGAGAAGAAGAAGATGAAAAGGAAAACAATCTTAAGCTAAGAAATGAGAAGAAGAAGAAGAAGAACAAGTGAAGAATGTCATCGATTGCCTTAGATTTTAAAGGGACTGATCGACATATCGTTTAAGGGAGCGGGCGTGATTGATGTCTTCTGGAGTGCACGCGACGCAACCATAACAGGCAACCACTGACAGCGAGATTAATGGGAAAATTTGAATCTGGACGATATAATTCCCGCCTAGAATTTTGTTGTCATGAGGGTTGGGCCGATGATTGATTGGGTCGGTTACCATCTTGTATTCTTCCTTATTGAACCTAAATAAGATGAAATTTAACAATAGCTATGGAAAATAAAATTTTGCTGAAAACTAAATTTAATTCCTAAAACATGAAAAAAAAATATAAAGATTTAAATAAAATTAGGTTACTGGAGGAGTGCAATTGAATGCATCTCTAGAAGTAATCATCTTCCCCTTTTTTAATGGAGGAGAAGCTAATGGTCCAGTTGCTATCTCTTCGTCTGGTGGTTTCTTTCTCGTATGCTTCTGATTAGGGGATACGTCGCTGCGATAGTGGTTGCCTTGGCGTGTATTGTCCAGGCAATCCGTTTCTACATCAAAGTTAAATTTAGATTTTACCTCGATTTGTTAACATTTGTCTAGTTCCTCTAGATGCCTTAGAGCTTTAAACACATTGATCTTTACTTGTGGGAAAATGATATAAAAGTTAGGACTTTTATGTACTCATCACTTCACACACCTATCTTTCTAAAAAGAGTTTTAGCTCTCATGGCCCATATGGCCGCGAACATCCCTTGGTTCTGCAAGAGTTTGAAAGAACTATACCGAATAGTCTCCTTGAAGCGGCCCCACTTCACTCTCACATAGGTGATTTATGTTGTTTGGTACACCGAAGCATACAATGGTTATTAAAAGCTTTTGCTTAACCTTTACATAAATATTGTTGGTACATGTTCAGATCATTCATGAATATCCTCCAAGATATTTTAAATTTATTTAACTTTTTCTAGAGTTGTCTGGATCTCAAACTCAGATTCTATTTTGAATCTGGATGTAAACATTTTTCTTGAGAAACACATGACATACCTTATTCATTCAATGTGAACATATTCATTTATATCGAAGAATATTTATGAATAATGCTTTACAATCTTTAGTATCTCTGAGATATCTCAAAATTCTCACAATTGTTATCCAGGGCTTGACCTTGGATTATTTTGTGAATCTGCTTAAATCGCTCACAATGAAAGCACTACTTTTTCTAATACAATTTACTTAGATTGTATATGACATCTGGTTATTCCATTTCAACAAGTATTGGCTCAAATTTATTTAGAGTTCTAGCTATCCCAGAAATATCATGGATAAATTTCTTTTTCCATGTAATGTGATTGTGTCAATATGAGACCTTCAAGTAATTGTTTGATTTGGATACCCAAAATTAAATATATTAATCTCATATTTTTTTTCATATCAATCTTGAATAGACAGGTCTTTGATATATTTATCATTAACTTAGGATCATATATCCTAGTAAGTTTGACATATCGCTTTGTCACACTTACTTGTCATCATGACAATATCTTTGTTTCAACAGTTTGTTGAACATGTGGACTCTTTCCCATATCCATAGTTCGTTTTACGAAACTTGGATCAATTTCTTTAAGAAGTAAAATTTTTAAGGAATGAGTCATTCTTTTTCATTATCATATTTTTCTATAAAAATTGATATGTTTTATATAGCAAATGAAAATACAATCCACTTATTTTTATTTTCTTTGGCAATAGAATATTACCTTGGTGTGACACCCCCAGATTTTTATGTAGTTGTAGGAAGATTTTATTGCCTTCCATAACTCACATAGTGTCTTGTACTTAATTGATACAATAACTCTCCTATATGTTAGACACCTTCTGAAAATTTAATTCTTTTTAAAAGTTACCTTCAAATTCGTTATACCTTTGGATGCTACAACATTACTCACCTAGTGTTTCTCCTCAAATTAATCAATTTGGGTTTCAACATCCTTCTTATAAGGAATAATTTTCTATATCAACTTTGCTTTTAAGCAAAACTAAATTGTTCTATCATGAAGGTAATAAAATTCTCTTCAAACAATCGTTCGTTATATCAATTATTATGATAAAATATTATCATAATATCGATCTCATTTGGAAGTATAAAGTCTAAAGACTTATTTCATATATCATAACAATTGAAGCACTTTCTCATAAAATTTAGCTTTTTGAGATACACCGCCTAATTTGCAGTTTGAAGTCATTTTTGAATTTCAATATATATTTGCTTTAGCAATATTTTAATAGTAATATTTGCTTAGATGATAACTATATTGACCTCATTCTCTCTAAAACTAGGAGGATCTTCTTCTGACCAAGTTCATCATGATCAAATATACAACATCTTTGTTACGTTTTAAAATTCTTCCTCATGAATTTTACTGATTGTGTCGAATAGTCATAATCAAAATATTATAAATTTTTTAAACATCAAAAATTTAGTTAAAGACTAAAAATCAGAAACAAAATAATAATTTCTAACTTTTGTTAGACAATAAGATTTTAGTAAACTAGAACCCTAGAACAAAAGTTCACATTGTTAATAGAAATAACAATAATAAACAATACATCAGGTAGGTAACTTATGGTAAGAGGTGATGCGCTAGGCACGCTTAAGTACCAAGTCTTTTCAAAGAATCAATCCTAGACATGTACTTTTAATATTCTTTTAATCATCTGTTTATGGAAGTTCTTGAAGTCATTCAAGTATGAGTGATCAATTAAGTCATTGTCTTTGATTCACCATAAATTAGAATCAATCACTAATAATTTCTTAAGTCAATTTTAAACATTGTGTATTTCATAACATATATTAGAATAAGTTTTAAGAAATTTGACATAGAGAACAACTTTCTTCTATGCTTCAGTTCAAGACCTTGGTCGAATTAAACATTGTAGAATTTGTAACTAATGTTACTTCTACTAATAAATTCTATTAAACAGATTTGTTCACTTTGTTTGAAAAAAATCAAGTAAATCTGTTATAACGATAGGTGTAACCCCCTCGATCCGATCTAAACGTCACCCAACTCGAATGACCTACAAGGGAAATATCGAGGCTAATCCAAAGACTCACCTCAATAAACAAAAGAGAAACGAGTTCTAATTTAATCGAACAAGTTTTAGGGACCTAATCCTAATTTCTAGAATTTTATGGACCAATTATTAAATTAAAGTTACGAACATTTAATTAAGTTTATTACATGCTTGTATTTGAAATTTTAGCTTAAAATAATATTTACAAGTCGTTTAATTGCATTCTCAAAGTTTAGTGATTATTTCTAGTCTCCAAAGGTTTCTTGGCATTCTCTATATACAAATTCACCTAAAAATACTTTAAGCACATATCAAGGCATATTATTTAGATGCAATTCAAACTAGTTAGGAACAATATATTCAACTCCTAAGAGTATGCTTCAACATCAATAATCTTACAAACACACGGAAAAACCACCTCAATATACTCAACATGAGTTTTAGATGCATTTCAACCTAAATAACAATATCATAGATTCAACTCATAAATAGTCATGTTTCATTATCAACAACACTCAAATTCATAAATAAGGATATCAAGAATCAAACTTAAAAGTAATTATATTATAACTAAAGGAATATCAATGGACAATTCAAGTCAAAGTCATAAAGCTAATATTATATAGATAAATATCAAACATGTATAAGCATATGACTACTACAAGTCTCATCAGTATAATATTCTTAACATGATAACTCATTCCTATTGCTCTCTCACTACTACTAATGTTATAAAGACATACTTGAGCTTTTACTTGGTGATTACCTGGACCCTTGCTTCTCTTTGTTGCCTCAACTTTATTTACTCTGTATTGCAAGGAAAATGAGAGGGTAATCATAAGCTTAGTGAGTGAACAAAAACAAGTATAAAAACACATTGCAATACAGCTCATATTAAACCAATTTCATCAATTTAAAAATATGTCATGCTCTTTATAAAACAAAACAAACATGGCTAACAATGTCCCTTTTAAAACTCAGTAAGTTTCATCAAACTATGGCTAACAATGCCATCATTAAATTTTAGTAAATTTTTTTTTTTGAAATCTCATGCTTTAAAATCTAAAACACAAGTCTTACATGCTACTCACATAGCAATTCTTACATGTGTATCTCAATGCACACTACTCAAGTCTTACATGCTAACAACATATCAATGCTTAAATCACATGCATACCAATGCACAAAACCGTATTAAAACACATGCATAATCTCTTATGTAAACAATTAATTATCATGACATTTACCTTTGAAAAATAAAAACATATATTAGTGATAATAATCTGATTTGTACCACTCTAAATCAAGATAAACGGGCAACCGCATGTTAGTACCACTCCCAGAGCATACGCATGTTGATACCACTCTCAACAAGAATTATCTCACCTTAGTGTCCGGTGACAGTACCACTCCCATCAACCCGGATATGATAGTACCACTCCCATCATATAACATTAGACTAAAAGCCAAAATACAACACACAAGAAATTTAAAAACGTACGAATTTTGAATATTTATAGTGCACTCAAGACTATATTGATCAATCAACTTATTTCATAAGGTTCATTACTTAACTAGTCAATATATTACCAAAAATCAATGCTCAAAACTTAATTCAAAACAGAATTCAAATCACATGTATCCCATTTTTCATGCATCACTTACTAAAATCGATAAAACCATTTTTATCTTATTTTCAAAATAAAACTGTGAGAACATCAGATGCATATAAAATCTTTTTAAGAACGGTCTCATGAGCATTAAAACATACACTACAGCAAAATAGGTTATCAACAGCATTAACAGCTACATTTCTGTTACAAACGCCATAAGGGAGTGTACAATAGTGACGTTTTTGTAAAAACACCTCAGTAAAATGTACTTCAGTGGCGTTTGTCTGTCAAACGCCGCAATAAGATGAGTATTAGTGGCATTTGCCAGATAAAGGATGAAAATAAGTGTAAATTAGTAGCATTTTACAAACAAACGCCATAATAAGAAGCAAATTGATGGCGTTTTATTGTATAAACGCCATAATAAGACCCACAATAGTGGCATTTTTGTACAAACGCCGCAATTAGACCCACAATAGTGGCGTTTTTTTTTTACAATCTCCGCAATGAGATACACACTAGAGGTGTTTTAATGTAAAAACACCGCAATAAGACCCATAATAGTAGCGTTTGGTTGTACAAACGCCGCAATTTTTTATATCTGATATTTACCAAAATGCTAAAATAAACCATTTCCCCCAGATTGGACGTGAAAACCAGAAACCCTTCTTGCCTTGTCGTTCTCTGAAAAATCATCGTCCATGGTGGTCGCTTCCTCTGTTCAGCGTAGGGTAGCCCTCTCTTTCGTCCAGCGCAACCACCTCGTCCACAATAGAATCCTCCGATCACTGTAATTTCCTCCATCTGCCAGTCTCTGTTAGCAGGTAACCAGCTTCTATTACTAGAAATAATTGAATCTCTGCAACAAAACGAAAATATTTATGAAATAAGTGTTGACTGTCAATTTAATTAAGTGTTTAATTAAGTGTTGCAATTTAATTAATTGAATCTCTGTTAAAGATCAGCATTGTTCGAAGACCCCGTTCCCTCATTATTGTTTGAGCTATTTTTTTGGCTCATATAAAGTTATTACATGATGTTGACATATTTCTGATGCTGTAGTTGATTGAAATATTAAAAACAATTAATTATAACTTAAAAGAGGAAGAACTGGAGAGGCAGTTTAAAATATTCTAGTTAAGGATTTAAGCCCTATGCAAGTTAGCTAGAAATAAGATAGATTTGTTAAAGGATAAGTTTACAACGGGCGTCGAACACCGCTGAACATTGTTAATGTTGCACACCGCAGAACATTATTAAATTAATTTGTAAAAGATTAAAATCTAAAGGACTAATTATACAATTATTAAGTATATGTTGAGTTTATCATTCTTTTATTAACTACATATTGAGTCCTTGAGATTTAAAATTTTTATTAATTAATTTAATAGTGTTCAACAATGTTCAACATTAGTGGTGTTCAACAGTGTTCGACGCTCGTTGTAGAATTTTCCTTTGTTAAATATATTTTACTTGTGTTCCAGAGCTTTAATTGAATATATGAGACATTAATAGTTTTTTCTTTAGTCACATACTTATAGCCCTATGGTGACAGGATTATGTTAATTAGATTGTGGCTGGAATAGAATCTATATGGTTAGGTGATTGAGAATGTATGTTTTCTATCTTTTGAAATGCATGTGATGCCCAAAAAAAATGATAATTTTTACCCAAAATGGCAATACATGAGATATAGGTCGTCCCTTACCTGATCAACGATAAAAAAACTATACATGAAAATGAGTGTTCATGCAATTATATATCCTTCCAAGTATCTTAAGTTAACATTTTTATATGATGCAACCAATGTTCAGTCATTTGATTGTTATGCATCATCCAGAGCATTATATTTGACTTGAATGCTTGGTTGTATGCTTATGTGGCTTATTATCCTCTAGTTAGCTAGATTCTCTGTGCACCTGAACTATTGAAAACTTTACCCTTAACCTTAGGGAAATAAACAATGATAGAAGTTGATGTTGCTAGAAATACAAAAAGCAAACCCAGAATAGGATACAACTCTGTCTGTATTCACCACCCTTTTTGGTTCTACCTTAAAGGGAAATGTTTACTTTTAATTCTATATGATTTTGTTAAATAATACCATTCTCTTGAGCATCAATTTGTATTAATAAATATTAAGTGAATAACTAGGACTCCTGCAATTTCCTTACTGATGATCCTATATTCATCATATTTATGGTTCATAGATTTGTCATCTTTCCAGTAAATTAGCTTAAGGTAAGTGTGTCTTTTGATTGTTTGTCAAGAACTACTATTTTGCACGACATGCTGTTTCTTGGAGACAAACCTTCTGTGATAATCTTTTATGCATTTTTATACTTTTCCTTGCAGGTGTATGGGAGCTTCCTGGACCGAGCATTGACTTCCAAACAGAGAATTTTCCAGGCTGCAGTCTCTAAGATAACTCGAGATTGTCATTATTTAGCTTGGTTTATAACTTTATAATTGATTTCTTTGCATATTATGGAATTAGCTTGGTTTATACATTATTTAGGAATACAAGAGTTTTTTTTGTTTAACCATCGATTTTTAGGGATAGTAATGGGTTAGATTTTGAGTTAATTAGATTCACCATACCTACTTAAATATTAAATTTGTTGTCTCGGACTAATACAATTATGCAAGAAGATTTTTATAATGAATCCAATAATTTTTTTTAATCTTTATTTCCTGAAACTCCAATTCTCTGAATTACAGAGATTGTGTTCTTTTTCTTGTCCTTGTAGTTGCTTGTCAATTATCTTCCAAGGGAGATTAGGTGAATACACACGACTTCAAAGCTGATCTCAGTCTATCAGATAACTAAAGGCTAATCCATCTTCACACTAATGATACATTTGTTGTTGTCTTGAACTAGTAGCAAAATAGTGAAACACATTAGTCACCTCGTTCGAATCCATTTTATTCAACTTTCTTCTTTTTTATTGATCTCTCTTTTTCCATAAATATACAATAAAACTAAAATTAAAAATTATATTTTGATATATAAATTATATAAATAATATTAATTGCAATTTTAAAATATTTAATTTGTAGTTTGAAGTTTGCTTCTTAATTTGTGCATCCAAAACAACGAAATTCTTTTACCTTAATTATTAGGTCCTACATAAGTTTAAAACCAAACACCACTAATTAGATCCCTGTAGGTTGTAAAATAAGTAGTTCAAGTTTCAAGTTTTGTTGCATTCGCACCAGAAGTGTTTTAAGTACAATATATGGACTCCCACCGGCGGAGCTGGGGAACAATCGATATGTAATAGACAATTTTGATGTTTCGAGATCTTCAAGGTTTTACTGTAAAGACAAACTAAAACAGAATAATTTGGAGGTAAAGAAATAGAAGAATCAAAGGTAGAAGAAGAAATAGAAGAGCCAAGAAAGAAGACGGCTACAAGGTTCATTAATTTCTCGATAAAAACTGAACAATAGAGAAAGATATTTAAACCCTTTACAGCAAAACGTTCCGTTTAACTAAAAATATAAAATAGAGTAAATAACACCCAAAACCTAAATAAAACACTTATTTATAAATTGGTCCCTGATAAATCTCCCTGCTTGAATTAATCCTTGTCCTCAAGGATCAAGAGAAGACCCCATTTTTTACGATGATTAGACCATATGTGTCCACATACTCTTGTAGTCTTGATTGGACATGAAGTATGATCCAACAATAACTTCATATCGACAATGATCAAAAATCAATTATGAACCAATCGTATAATTTCCATGTCGACAAATTCTCCAACATTGTGCACTAATATGCAATTTGAAATCCCAATCCAAACAAATAATTCATGAGACATCACCGTGGTCTTCTTACCCATAGTAGAAAAAGTAACATGAGGATTGAACTCTCTTCCAAAGCCATTGAACTTGAGCACCTCTTCGAAGGCAACTTCAGCATTCCTTAGAGCATCGTACCATGTCTTTCCTGCTCCCATATGCAAATAATTCAACCTATGCAAATCGTGATCTTCTACACGTCAAGCGAACCAAATGAACAACATTGTAATATACACCATAGGAGATGTAACACTGAGAGTCTCCTCCTTTATGAACCTTAATAATGACTCTTTGGCCCCGAAATCGCCCTCATATTCCAAGGTGTCTCCATTGTAACATTTTCCCCTATTTTTCTTCCTTCACAACTAGTTTTCTTTGAGTTCAACGGCACAAAAGCTATTTGAAAATAGTCTATTTTTTTCATGAGTAATAGTCTAAAGCCATATGGATCGTACCTCTCAACAAACTTGGTAATGTGTTTTGTTTTTCCTGAGTCCTCACTTTGTCTCAAAAAACTTTCATCGAACACCTCCTTAACCATCATCGATGAATCCAATAATAAAATTTGAGCCTTGTTCTGGAACAACTCCAACAAATCTCTAATTGAGTCCTTAAAATCAATCGATTCCATCAATAATAATCTAAATCGATACATGTCATCAACATCAACAATTTGAAATATGGATCCATCATCACAATAAAATGTGTGTAACCATGATTGATGTTGAACTAACCATTCTGTAAATGCAAAGGTACCTGACTAGAGTAAGTTAGCATTTAATTGGTGAAATGGAAATTCTCGAGTAAGCAACTCCATTCCAGGAAACTGGTGTAAGCTTTGTTGGACATCTGAAGCTTTCTCATCAATAAAGATATCTTCATTCTCGGAAAAAAGTGAAGACGAGAAAAAGAGTGCTATGTCTATCCTTTTTTTTTCCTTCCCTGAACTTAATCCAATCTTTCCAAATACATAGTGTAAGAAGAATTCAATTGTCCTAGAATCTGTTGCAGGTTTTGTCTCGAATAACTGACCCACAAAAAGAGACTCTTCAATCGCACACAAACTCGTCCCAACTTCGATTGGTTCCCCATTCAACTCCTCATGAACCCATAGACTTGCTTCAACTTCAATTTGTTCTGTAAACGTTGTGTTTGGAACAACTAAAGGCTTTGTACCCAGATTCTCAATTGTCGATACTCTTGTCTCAGTTGAATCCTTGATAACCACCATGATCTCATCCTCTGACATTTTATCAAACACTTGAACTTTAGTCATAACATTAAACTGCAAATCAGGTTTCACTACAGCAATTTCTATCGACTCTTCACCCTTAAAAAATTGAATATCCATCTGACAACATCCGTCATAGATATAACGTCCCTGAAGAAATGTTTTAGCAGATATGGCATTCTGACTCTATCGAAATTGGACTAAAAACTAAAAATCACTGAATTTTGAAAGTGGGGCAATCTTCTCCACCAACCCATATGGTGAAAAAACTAGATATAGAGTTTCTGTAGTAATGGAATACAACCTATGATTGACGGTGATCAAGAGGATTCGGTTATGCTCATCAACTTGTCTGTGTGCATTTGAATCTTCACTGGAATCTTTTTGAGATGTTGTCCCCAAATAACACTCAAACAAATTCAACATATTTTGTCGAAATTGGTCCCAAATTGGAACAAGGAACAAGGAACAAATTCAACATACCAAATAATGTGAAAATCTAGGAACAAGGAACAATGAAAGTAATAGAGTAAAACAAACAGATTAAGGATGAGTATAACTAATCGAATGTAGCAGTGGATTTCAAATAATAAAGGCCAAAATCGAAGGCTCTGATGCCTTTGTAAAAATACAAACTAAAATAGAATAATTTGGAGGTAAAGAAATAGAAGAATCAAAGGTAGAAGAAGAAATAGAAGAGCCAAGAAAGAAGACGGCTACAAGGTTCATTAATTTCTCGATAAAAACTAAACAATAGAGAAAGATAGATATTTAAACCACATCAAAACGTTCCGTTTAACTAAAAATATAAAATAATGTAAATAACACCCAAAACCTAAATAAAACACTTATTTATAAATTGGTCCCTGACATTTACAAAGCCTTTCCCGACATGACAGTCTTAAGATCAGAAAGTGGAAACCAAACATGACTCTGATTTGATTTTAAACCTCCTACAAACAATATGTATCACATTATTTGCAATATGAAAACAATAATAAGGGCATAAGGCACATGGTTTAAGATTACAATATTGGAAAACATATAGCAAAATATGATAGCTGGAATCTAGAAGCTCCAAAACAGACAATATCTTCAAATGGTTATCATATAATGAATAAATACTCCTTTTTTGTTCTTCTAAAGAGTCGGTAGCTTCAATCGCCATTCTTTTTTATGCATAAGTTTCGAAGATTTAAGAGTATATTTATACTCCTTTTTGTTCAGCATGTGAATAAATACTCTAACATTGTTTATGGTTAGGACTTGGATGGATTTTAACATTTGAATGTATATTACAGAAACTCGAAACGGATAGGAGTTGGATGGATTTGTCAAGGGTAAGCGTTGACTACCGAAATAGAGTAGAAACTTTTCTAAATATAGCTTTTGCGAATGCAAGCCAAGAGAATATGATTCTTTACCCATGTAAGAAGTGTGTTAATATTAATTGGCATAGTCGTGAAGTTGTCCATGAGCATTTAATTATTTATGGTTTTGTTCGAGGCTATAGAAAATGGGTATTCCATGGAGAGTTGACACCTCGTAATTCTTCTTCGAGGAGTAATATGTCATTTCCTTCTAGTTCTAATCGTCGATCTGTTAGAGAAGATGACATGGAGGGTTTGTTGCGAGATGCATTTAATATGCATGATTATCAACAGTCTGTTAGAGAATATTGTGATATTGGTGTTGAACATTTTACCGAGATGGGAAAAAACGAATGTGATGAAAAGCCAAATGGAGACGCTGGAAAGTTCTACAATTTACTTGATGAAATGAATGAACCGCTTTTATGAGGGATAGAAACATTCAAAATTATCCTTTTGCATTCGTCTTTTCCACTTAAAATGCTTGGGAGGATGGACCGATAAATCTTTTACGAAATTATTAAAGTTGTAAGAGAAATATTTTCTTCTGCAAAAATTCCTCAATCTGGTAAAGATATGAAGAAAATTATCAAAGATTTAGGTATTGGTTATGAGAAAATTCATAGTTGCCCGAATGATTACATGTTGTACTTGGATGATAAAAAAAACCAAGAGTCATGTCATGTATGCGATAAATCTCGATGGATGAATATGGACACAAAAAATGTGAGTGAGGAAGAAGTGGAAGCACATTCAAGAAAAAATCATTTAAGATTCTACGATATTTTCCTCTAATACCTAGGCTTCAAAGGTTATTTATGTCTTCAAAGACTGCAGAGTCTATGAGGTGGCATTATGATAAAAGAACTGATGATGGATTATTAAGGCATCCTGCGGATTGTTTAGCTTAGAAGTCACTCGACCAAAAATTTCTAAGTTTTGCAGGAGATCCTTGAAATGCCAGGCTCGGTCTTGCATCTGATGGGTTTAATCCTTTTAAAATCATGAGCACTTCATATAGTACTTGGTATGTTATACTTATTCCTTATAACTTGCCACCGTGGATTTGCATGAAACAATCATCTTTTATCTGATCAATGATAATTCTTAGTGAGAAAGGCCCCGGGAATGATATTGACATCTATATGTAACCCTTGATTGAAGAGTTGAAACAATTATGGGTGGGTATCGAAACATATGATATGTTGAAGAAGGAGAACTTTAATTTGCGTGTAGCTTTATTATGGACTATTAATGATTTTCCTGCTTATGTAAATTTATATGGATGGAGTACCAAAGGTCGTTACACCTGTTCTTATTGTGCTGCTCAAACATGTTCAAGGTGGTTGTATATTGGAAAGAAGTTTGCTTATATGGGGCATCGATGATGGTTAGATGAAAATCATAGATTCAGATATCAAAAGAATATGTTTGATGGCACTAAAGAGTTTAGAAATGCTCTTGAGCAAACAATCGGTTCTGATATCTTGTTGATATTGAAAGATACGAAGTTCACTTACGAAAAGAAGAACCAACCACCGAACCAACGATTAAAGAAAAAGATAAAAGAGGTGTATGAGGGTGATGCTAAGCAGCTTAGTGATAACAAGTCTAATGAAGAGGATGATCCAAATGAGGTAGATTTATAGAAAAAGAGAAGTATTTTCTTTGAATTGCCTTATTGGGAGCATAACATTTTGAGACATAATCTTCATGTCATGCATATTAAGAAAAATGTTTGTGAAAATATTATTGGAATAATTCTCAATATCGATGGAAAATCCCAATACAATCTAAAGAGTCGACTTGACTTAGTTGACCTCGAAATTCGACATGATCTTCATCCTCAGATACTTCCTAATGGAAAATCATCGTTACCACCTTTTATTTTTGTGATGTCAAAGAGAGAGAAAGAAATATTTTGTCAAGTGCTGAAAAATATAAAGGTTCCAGATGGGTATGCATCAAATATATCTCGATGTGTCAGTATGAAAGATCGAATACTTTATTCTCTAAAGTCACATGATTATCATATACTGATGTAAGATCTTATGTCAGTTGCTTTACGTGGGTGTATGTCGAATGAGGTTATATCTTGTATAATTGAACTTTCCAATATAATGAAAGCTCTTTATGGTAAAATTTTGGTGGTTGAAGAACTTGAAAAACTCCAAGATCAAGTAGCCTTGACTTTATGCAATTTGGAGAAGATATTTCCACCTTCATTCTTCACAATTATGGTGCACTTGTTGGTTCATCTCCCTCACAAAGCTAAAGTTGGTGGACCTGTTTTTTATCGGTGGATGTATCCTATAGAGAGGTATAAGCTCAAGTTTTTTGTAGTTATTGAATATTTTTTATTTCAACTAGTTATAATAATTTTACGTTTATTATGTGTCTAGGTTCTTATGCAAGTTGAAGTCTTATTGTCGTAATAAGCGTTATCCAAAAGGATCAATTACTGAAGGGTATTTAGCAGAGAAATATATGACTTTTTGCTCTAGATATTTGGAAGATGTCGAAACGAGATTTAATAGACCAAATAGGAATGAAGTATGCAACGCTAATAACTTAGCTGAAACTTATTTGTTTGGAAGCTATGATGAACCACTCGGTAAAGATGAAATTGTACAGTTAGATGATAAGTCTTGGGTACAAGCACATCGATATGTTCTTTTCCATCATGAGTCAATAGAGCCTTTACGCACGTAAGTTTCTATAATTCATAATGTAATTACTTAAACTTTTATATTTAATATTCTTTAACCATGTAACTTACTTTATACTGAATATAAAGAAGAGTTACAATCTCGTGTACGTGCATGAAGATTAAATCTACGAGAGAGCCATAAGTTGTTTGCCGAAACTTTTCATGAATGGTTAGGGAAGACGGTAAGTAAAATAATATATAACTTTTCTTGTCATATTATATCAATATGAATGTTAATCAAATTTTTATTTCACCTGTAATAGGTTTGGGATGGGATAAAAGTTAGTGAAGATGTCAAATGGCTTTGTCAAGTCCCGAATATAATTTTTAGGAGATATAATGTCTTTCTCATTAACGGATAAAGGTTCTATACGAAATCTCGTGAAAGATTAAGGAGGACACAAAATTGTGGGATTGTTGTTACTTCTTTAACTACAAGTTATGCTAGTGCTAGGGATAATCATCCAATCGAGGGAGATGTAGAATATTATTGAATTATTACCGATATTATTGAGTTGGATTATTATGACAAACAAAAGGTTGTGTTGTTCCGTTGTAATTGGGCTGATGTAAATAGTACTCGAAGGATTAAAAAAGATCAATTTATTTTTATAGTGGTGAACTTTTCTCGATTAATTCATACTGTCCAACAACTGATGGACGAACCATATGTATTTCCTTCTCAAGTCAAACAAGTTTTTTATTCTCATGTTCCAACAAAAGATGGTATGTTGTACTCCGTAACACACCTAGAGACTTGATTGACATCAGGGATGGAAGTAAAGATGACATTGAAACAAGATCAGAAACTTTGCCTTTTGCAACACAAAACTTAGATGGAACATGTTCTACTTCTAATTCACAGTTTCAATGGGTTCGAGACAACATAGATGGAGATTTTAATGAAAATTAACTGAATTTTGTAATAAGATTTGGTTTATACTTGTTGTCCAATACGTACGTACGTACATACATACATACATACATACATACATACATACATACATACATACATACATACATACTACTGTTGCCACTACTAACTTTTTTTTTGTTTATTACAAATATTATGCCTAGGAGGAAATTAAATAGCTTAAATATTGTTCAAATTCCTCGAATAGAGGAATAAGCAAATGAAGATGATTTTTCGGGTGATGGATCTTCTCAAGTTCTTGAAACGGTTGAAAATATAGGAATCGAAGGTATTTTTAAAACTTTATTTAAATTATATCTATATATATCTATTTGTTATATTGAAATTATTTTAATAATTTTTGACTTGATATATAGGTGGCAATGGTTGAAGGCGAAAGACTAGAGGTTGCACGACTTTGACGGAATTATTGTTGGGACCACCGGCATACCCCATGGCATAGCGGAACAAAATTACGAAGGTCTTTCCAGTGATCCATGTGCGTTTAATCCGGAATCAAGAGGAAGAGTTACGATAACTTATATTGGGTTCCTTGATAAACAGCAAAAACAACAACTGGATTTGTGTTAATCAAGATTGTTCGACAATTCGAATCTTTAGTCTCCACGAATATCGTCTCGGCCTCTACTCAGTTCACCCGGTTAAGAGAGCAAATCTCGAAAAACTATTTTCCGTGATTCTAGGGTTTGGAATTCGGAATTCTCTGATGTATGGCTACTAGACCAAATAAAACCTTTATATAGGTATAACCCTAGGTATAAGAGTTTTATTTCGAGTTTATTTAGGAAATAATTAATATTATTATTTCCTTAAATTTCGGAATCTATATTTAATTCGAATTTGAAAAGGGATATAATTACTTTAATTATATCCTTTTTATTTAAAATTCGGGATTAAATATAATCTACTTATATATATATTCTTGCTCATTTTCAACCATTGGGTGTGACCATGTAGGCTCATTGTAACATTAGTTATAATATTAGAACAATTCTAATATTACAAACAATTAGTGACATCTAGCAATATATCATTGTCATCTAAGTTACAAGAGATCATGATTCGATGTATCATGTCCGTGACCAACTCTTTTAATGTATTATATCCTTTTGTCATTTTATATCTTTAATAGGCACAAGTCTTGGAATAGTCACACTTGTATAGCCTATTTTAATATTTCTTGATATCTAGAGTGAACTACTTTTAATGAATAATTTGTGATATCTCATATCAACGTATTCAAGCATGGCCATGCATTTCTAGTCTCACTCAATCAAGTGGCCTTTGATATATTTTCCTATTATGTAGGAAGGAAAAATCCTATCTTGATCATTCACATCTCACTACATACATTGTAATATGTCCAATGTAAGTTTTTATAGTGTAACTAATTACAAAACACATTTAACTGCATCAAAACATAAAACAACATATGTTGAGATAGTAATAATCTCAAGTCTAAGGATCATACATATAGTTGTCACTATGAGCAATATCGTGACCGTCACATAATAATCCAAGATATATGCTCATAGTGGGTCAATCCAATATATTATTCTCTATTAATATATTCATGTATTAATTCTGACATTTCTATGTCAATAACAACTCATTGTCATCAATTAATCACATGTTAGTCTTAAGCGTATTATTATTGTCCATACCCATAATAATACTTGACTAAGGATCTTTTAATAATAATACATATATTATTATATGGACCTTATTGTTTCTCAATTTATGTGACACATATATCTGGAAACAATAATGGCAATGCCTTTATTCAATAAAATTGGTAAATAAAAGTATCCATACAATCATCATATGATTGGTCTTTGGGCATATTCTAACAATTATACGATCTCCCAATTGGAGAACGTGTGAAAGTTTTAAGAAACGATGTTGGCCAACCGGTTGGGGCAGAAACAGGTGTTTTGGCGAGTTATTTAGGCATTGTTGCACGCAATGCTTCAATTTTACCAATCAATTATAAGTCATGGTGTTAAATGCTGAAAAGTAACAAAAACCAAGTTTTGGATCTTGTTAATATAATAATATTATTATAGTAGCTAATTCATTATATTTAAATAGTAATATTTATATTTGTTTTGATTGTATGATGTTTAGGATAATTTTTTTTAGAAGTCTCAGACGATTATGTGAAGCATGCCTTAGGCAAGAAATGGAGAGACTATAAGAGTTTTTTGAACAAGACATATTTCAAGAATACTTTTAATCTTCAAGAGAAGCTTCAAAATGTTCCCCCGAGAATACTACGGTATCAATGGGAAGATGCGGTCAGATTTTGGAGTTCAACAAAAGGAGAGATAATATCGACAAAATTTTAAAAATGATATTATATCACTTCGTATATGAACTTTATACGTAGTAAAAATTGGAAATTATATAGGATCAAGAGCGCGTAGGAATTGCTATTAGACAAAAACAAAAGTTTACTCACACAACTGGGACAAAGAGCTTTGCTCGTATAGCTAATGAAGAGGTATAATTCCTTGAATTAAAGATTATTTTTACTTGTATTACATTCAAGTTAATATTCATTTTTAATATATGTTGTAGCTTGTTACGACTGCTACTAGCATTGGATGGTTAAAGCTCTTTAATATTACACACACTAAAAATGATGACTCTCCAATGAATCCTGAAGCTGGAGAAATTATGGTATATTCAATTCCCATAAAAAATTTAATATGTTTTAAATAATGTTTTCATTTTGATGAGCACTCAAAAGTCCTCATTTTTTACAACATTTCTTCATTCATTTATTGCCAATAAAGACAAAATTAAAGGCGATAATAGATATTTTCGGTTATTTCTTGTACTTCAGCTTCTAATCACTAACTTCATGAATTTATCTATTATTTAACATAAAACAGATATGTTTGATAGTTTTTTTTCTTAGACAGAAAACTAGATCACAAAAAGAGCAAAAGAAGACAGTAGATGCTAAATTGCAGATGAAGCATCCACCACGACAGAGTTCTAAAGACCGTCGCGACAACATAGAAAGATGAAAAATGATGCTCAACAGTAAGAGGAAAAGATACCGAAATCAAAAGACAAAGAGCAAAAGAAAGAAGACGACTTAGTTAAGAGATCAAGCCCAAGACAAACCGCGGGAAGAGATATTTTAGAAAATAAGATTAATTTAATATAATTTAATTAGGAATTAGAATTTTTCCTGTTTAGAACTCTTTCCTTGCATGGAAGATCAACTTAGGGCTTGACCTATATAAGACACTTGTTAGGTTAGAGGAGTCAAGTAAGTTTTCACATATAACATATCCTTAGCCGCCGACCACAATATGGTCTAAACTCCCTTGGAGGTTTAGATTATTGTAGAGTAGATGGAGAGAAAGGTTATATTGTTATTGATATTTATTAATGCAAAACTTATTTTATAGTTTATTCTTTCTGGGTACTTAACTTTTTTTGCATATGAGCTCGAGATGATAAGTATGTGAAGAAATATTTATTTATCTAATATCGGGAGAGTTAGGCTCATGAAACGAGAGAATATTGTCTTTGCTCAAGGACATTGACTAATCCTTTTAAGAAATTAACCGCCTAGGATTTCAGCGACTAATAAGATACAAGTGAGGTTGTTATCCACCTTTGATTAACACCGAGAGGTATCATCAAGACACAGGAGTTTCAACAGTTCTCTTCGCTTAGGGATAAGGAAGAAAACATATAAGGATGCTCTGTCGAACTATGAAAAGTTGAATTGCCGACAAGGCATAACCCCGCCTAGGCAGCTACGACGACCCTTTGTGTGATCCGCCGAGGCGGTAGTTCAACCCATTGCATTAATAAGTGGATTGATAATATAACTGGATTTTCCTCTACAAAGCATTCAATCTAACCTCGTCTTTTTCATTATTATCTTTCTATAACTTAATATAGTTTAGTTAATTTAGTTAATCCGATCTATCGATTACTTGTATTTTTATTTTTCATAGTGTAGTTATAAGAAGTAGTAAAATCGACTCAGTCTTCGTGGGATCGATATCTTAAATGTTATAATCTGACAAAGTTGGAATTAATAAGGACTCCGTATCCTCCAACACATTTATTATGTATCCATAAAATATTATCAGATGAAAACGAAGGAAAAAAAGATAGGTTTTGAAGCTATGGCTTCAACTGATGGTTCAGTTAATATTGTTGATATCGAAAATCAATTCTTTGCCGAGGTTTTGGGTCCTGAATGATATGGCAAAGTGCGTTGTCAAGGATAATTTGTTACTCCAACAAAATATTTTGGATCAAACTCATCTCAGTAGATGCCATCACAAAGTCAGTCTTCTCAAGCGGAAGTTAATCGTTTAAAACAACAATTAACTCAATTTCAAGCTGTGATGGTAGCTAGAGAAGCTGAGAGAGAGGACAGAAGCTGAAAGGGAAGCAGAGATAGCAGCAAGAAAAGAAAAAAAATAGTAAGAGAAACAAAAAGAGAAGCAAGAGCAGCAGAGAGAGAAGCAGCATATCAAAATCTTCAAAAATAATTTCATGATATGATGGCAAAGTTAAAGCAGAACCAACAAAAGGATTTGTCACCATAGTTGATTTTTAGTGGATTCGGATTGTAGTTCTTACTTATAATTGTTATTTTACTATTGAATTATATTTCAGTTTAATGTTATACATTTCACTTTTGCTAGTTAAGTGAATATTATTATATTCAATTGTATTTATGTGTTGAAATACTTTTTATAGGTAAATTTGGGTAGTAATAAAATATTTTGAAGATTAGGTTGCATTAAAAGCTACTAGCGGCGTTTGAAGTAAAAAAAAATGCCACTAAAGGCCATGCTAAAAGAGTGGCGTTTTCTATGAAAATGCCACAAAATGATACGACAAATAGCGGCATTTTTGTGCTAACTGTGACATTTTCTTAATAAACGCCACTACAGATAACGTACTGTAGTGGTATTTTTTTAGTGAAACGCCATTATAGACCATACTATCTTTGGCGTTTTATAATTCAAATGTCGATAAAAGGCCACTCTGCCTGTGGCGTTTTATAAGTAAAACATCGCTAATGTCTATGCAATTTGCGGCGTTTTAATTGTAAAACGCCGCTAAAGATCATGTACTATAGTGACGTTTTTTAGAAATAAACATCATTGATATTTGCGACGTAGGTTTTAGTAGTTCTTTTTTTAGTGCCACTAATACATATAGCGGCGCGTAAAAACGCCACTAAATACCTTAAAAAATGTCGCTAAATACCTGTTTTGCTGTAGTGACATGCATAATCACATATACACAACACAATAAAAACATGACAAATAACGTTGTAAAAACAAGGCATAATATGAGAACCTTTAAGAAAGCAATACTTAAAACTTACTTCCGAGTATAGGGAGTTTTTCACACCTTCTCTATACCCCAAAACCTTTAAAAATCATTTAAAACTATGCCAAATTGGCAGCCCTCATAATCCACTCACCGATTTACCGAAACTTGATCGACAAGTCACACGAAAACGTGATTCAGCTTTCCAATCTCCCTCAAAATTGTTCCTCTACCTCTTGAAGTAATTCAAGCATCAAAACCAGATGTTTTAGTGCAATAAAACACAACTAAATATCCCTCAAGTCGGACCAATACATGGCAAACCCTAAAAACACCATAAAACTTAACCGAAACTCACCGAAAACCTTTCCAAACACCACCTAAACCTTAGGTACGAGATTAGATACTTAAAATCCATCTTAATTAAAGCTAAACACTTCAAGATTCATGTATTTGGGCATCAAAAACAACCATGGAAAACTCTTGAATGAAAATCAAGAAAACAATGAAATTTTTATCAAGAAAACCGATTTTATTGATTCAAGACTTTAAATATTGTTTCAATCAGCCAAGAACATAGATAATTCATTAAAGAACTTTAGGTTTCAGAGGTTTTAATGATTCTAAACTCCAAAATTGATCCTACCCCTTTAAAGGTTTAAAAACTAGAAAATCCATAGAAAATCGAAGAGATTTTGATGAAGAAAAATTTAAAGAATTCACCAAACAAATTTTTATTGAAAATATTGGTTTTTATCCTTGGAAAGATTATGGAGAATATTTCTTGGGAAGGAAGATACCGAAATCTTGGAGAAGGGTTTAAAGCTTGATACAAAAATAGAGTCTTTCAAGTAAAACCAAAGAAAAACGAAGAGAATTTAAAGAAAAAAAATATAAAAAAAATAAACCAACGAAATTTTATTATAAAGAATAGATATTTACCTTGAAAAAATGATGAAGAGGCTTCCTTGGAGAGTAAGAAACCGAAATTTAAAGAAGTGATATTTCTAAGAAGTGAATTTTAGGGTTTTAGGTCAAAATTAGAAGATTTTGATTACTTTTAAAACAAGGGGTTAAAGGTTGTTTATATAGGCTCTTGGAAGGCTTAGATCAACTAGGACTAGGATTATATCAAATTAACTTAAATATCCAAAATTTTAGATTAGTTTATAAAATTTTCCTCAAGTTTTTTCTCTTTTTACAAAATAGTCATTAATTTCAAAATCTTAGGGTTTCATGGGTCAATTTTCGAAATTGTTTTTTTCCTAAGTCAAATATAAGTTAATTAAGAATTTTATAATTTTTTGCCATAATTTATTTTTATTTAAAACTAATTTTTAAGTGTTTAATCCTGAACTAGGCTAAACCGATGAAACCGGTCCACTAGACCTCTAAATCGGCCTCTAAACTTCTAGGCCCAAATTTGAGGTGTTAAAACAGGAATTAAATTCCTAAAAACAAATTTATTTATTGTGTCTCAGTTTCCAAGCTTTACATGAAATAAATTCATTGATTTATTTCTAAGTTAGAATCACACTTAATTCTAGAGAAATAATAAATATGATTTATTTTCCTCTAAAATAAATTAACGATTTATTTCCAAATAGTAAATCTTATTTATTTCTAAGATAAATTTAATAATTTATTATTATTTTTATGAAAATAAACTCATCGGTTTATTTTTTTCTCAAGTGGAATCATGCAAGATTCTTAAGAAAATAAATACAATTATTTTCCTTCAAAAATTAGAATCAACATAAGATTCTATCAAAGAAATAAATTCACTGGTTTATTTCACTTAAATATTGGGGTTAGTGGCACTAAAATCCCAAACTTAAATATCAAATCAACTTAATTCTTCAAAATGAATTAATCTTTTGATTTAAATTTATTTGATTGTTGTTTGGAATATCAACTAAATCTTTTAAAATAGTAAAAAATAATTCCCAAAACGAATTATTTAAGAGATCTTTGTTTCCAAAACAATCAAGACATTCATTGCGTTTACACTTTCTAAAGGAAAATTATTAGTTAAAATAATTATCCAAAATTTTTCAAACATAAATAATAATTATCTCAATAATTATTAATTTCACATAAAGAAGATATTTCTTTTCATGCCATATTCAACATTAAGGTCAATATTATACATAATAATCGAATTAATATCCTAATTTATGATATTACAATGACCATAATACATGAACACATGTATTTACTAGATCGTTAAAAAATATTACCTTAATAAAATATTTACATATATGGTATTATCACAAAAATACTATTTTTATTTAAGGAATTTATGATTACCTTAAATACACATATATGATTTTAATATTATGATATTTCATATCAAATAAGAAATTTAATCATATATTGAATAAATGTTATATTTGTCATTAATAGACAATATTGTCTAAAACCAAACATTTATTTTCATGAGTAAGGTTTTACCAATACATGTAACATGTATTCAAACAAGGCAATAATTAAATTTTACCATATTCATTGTTTCTCTTTTAATAAAGAAAAAAACTCGGAATTAATTATAATTTTTATAAATCAAAAATTAAATTTGTTTTTTTATTTTGATATTTTACAAAATCTATAACCTCGGTTACTTTATATGAAAATTTCTGTAAAACAAATTTATCCAAAATTTGAGATTTTAGCAAACTCATTTAAAAATGGAAGGATAATTCTTTAAACAAATTGTTTGCTTTCTTATTTTATTCCAAAGAATAAATTCAAATTCGATCAGTTTAATCGTCTGAATATCTTGTTCATCACTAGAATTTCTTAAAAAGAAATTGTTAGTTCAAAGAAATAATACATATTATTTCTAAAATAATAATTATTGTAATTAATAGATATTATTTAATCTTGCTATTGAAATCATGAGATTAAAATCAATTACAATTCAATCTGATTGCAAAACCACCATTCAATCTATATGATTGAAATCCCCATTTAACACGTGTGGAAACCTTCAATATTGAAACTAAAGGAAGCAAATCACCGTTCAACTTGATTGCGTAAATTCCTTATAATTTCGGTGTATAGCCATATTGTAGATCATGGATTTAACCAAAATCTGTCTTAAAATTATTAGAAAATAGAGGTTAATCTAAGAAAATAAATAATAATAAATTAAAATAAAATATTATTATTTAACGAATAAAGAAAAATAAATCAATCTAAAATATTTTCAGTCAAATAAATTTAGAAAACGATAAGTAATAATCGTGTTGAGGCCTGCACGAACACAGTTCCTTAAGACAGATTTTCTGTCACTCCTGAGGTACTTAAGTTCGATGATAGTCTGTCTCACAAGATATAACAAGAGAATCTTCAACAATAACACAACTGTAAAATTCTCAAACTTTTCTTGAAGTCCAGTAACCCAAGCTTTCTTTTTCAAAATTAAATTTTCAAAAATTAAATCCTAGTTGTCGAACATAATTAGGTTTTAGCCGTTTAAGTTTTTAACCCCTAATTATTTTAATCAAAATTAAGTTTTAAAAATAAATTAAGTTAATGACCTTGGGGTATTACAAAATCTATCCTATAAAACAAAGATATTATGTAGGGAAGTCGCGAGATTTTGAAGGTCCGCGACTAAACAAAAATTTAGGCCCTTATAAATATATATTAAAAAAAAAATAAGAATACGTTCTTAATAAAAAAATTTGACAAAATAAACTTTTAAAATTAAGATTTCAATAACAAATATTTAAAAAAAATAATTTTAAGAGCAGACTCAAAATAATAAATATTGAAAAAAATTAGGAGTTAACTTTTGATAAAATATTTTAAAAAATTAAATTTTAAGAAAACTATTAATTGTAAATATCAGAAAAACAAGCTTCTAATCACAAGTATTAAAAAATTATACTTTATTAAAAAGCATTAAAAAATTAGACTCTAAGTAATAAATATTAAAAAATTAAAAATAGCCTCCTAATAATAATTGTTGAAAAAAAAAGTAAATCTCTAATAAAAAATATCATAAAATAATGAGTATCTTATCGAAAAGTGGAGCCCAACTAACAAGTATTGAAAAAAAAAAAAGAATTATGAATTTTAAGAGGTTACCCATAATAACAAATATTACGAAAAATCTAACTGTATTAAAAATAAGCTCCAAATAAAAATATTAAAAAAATTAAATATCTAATAATAAACATTATAAAAACGAATTAGCTCATTAAAATTTTAATTATGATCTTAAAACTCATTAGGTTAAACTAAATAAATTCTAACCATTATTTATATTTAATTAGATATGGTGAACATCATTAATAAATAATTAAGTTTAAAAAAACTATTTATATAATTAGATACGAGGATAAACTATATCAATGATCATTTATTATGAGATTATTCTTATTTTGACCATCGATGAGTCATATATTTGCATAATTTTTTATATAATTACTTATGTTTTAGCATATTAATCTACCTCCAGGCTCCAACCCTTTGATTTGATTCTTATTTGATTTTTCAAGTGTTTTAACGGATAAAATATATTTGTAACCATTATTTATATTTACTTATGTTTTAGCATATTAAGAGGATTGGTAAGTTCTAAAACGTGGATGATTAGTTATATTTGTAAGATTTAATGATTACTCCTATAATTTTCTTAAACTATAATCATGAATATATTATAATCGGAAAACAATGAATCGTTAATAAAATTTATGGGTAATCACGTTAATCAAATTTCAATGCTAATTAGAAAAGGAAAGGAAGAAAACTTATTGTTTTTCATTCTCGTTTCTCTTTGATATTATTTCTTTCCTTCTCCACTGCACTTTAATTTCGTCCTTGATGATGTAGGACTTGATCAGTCGATTATTTTCTCTTGTAAAAAAGAAGAAGATGAGTCATAGAAAAGATCAGTTTTTCTCTGGTTATCACAAAGCAACGTAAGTTATCTTTTGTAAACATGCTTTTATTTATCCTTTAAATTAATTAATTTAAATACCTTTAATTTAAATTAATTTAGGTAATAGTCAAATGATTAGTTTGACCCTTTTACTTTTTTACACACTTTAAATTGATTCTTTAATTTCTATATTTAACAAGGAACGGAGGAAAAAGGATTTTCACCTTTAATTTTGATATTTAATCACTGCTAATCATTACTACGGGAACATACATCAAAATCGTCTAACATAAGTTACATAAACCATAATATTCATCGTTAAAAATTCTATCATTCTCTCACTTATTTTATGTGACGCTTGTAGTGTAATGAAACTTTTAATTGTACACTCTAATTCATTTTCTACGTAACACATCATCCATACATGAATCAAGCTAATCGAATCACAATGGTCACAAACTAATAAGTCACTCTGATTTCTTCCATGTATCACAATTAATTTATCCAATAGTTCTTTAAATCGTTCTTTAATTATTAAGTAATTCTTAATATATGAAATCTTATTTCAGGATCTCACCTCGTTATCAGATAAATAATCATGCATTCCTAAATAGATAACAATGATAAATGCATAATAAACAAATATGTTTATATAATTGATATACAATAGTGTCAAACCAATAATGAGCATAGAAATTATAATATATATACCTTACCATAAAACCATACTACAAGGTGTCCTCTACCAAACACATATTGTATACATATCCTTTAAAAATTTATATTGGTAGAACTTTCGTTAAAGGATCTGCTATCATTTATCGATCCGTATATGCTCAATCGACACCGTCTGATTTTGTAACTCCTCCTTTACTAACAAATATTTTAAATCCATATGTTTGGCTCCTTTGTTATATCTATCATTTTTCGAGAAGAACACTGCTGCGGAGTTGTCACAGTAAATTTTCAGCGGTTTAGATATACTGTCGATAATTCTTAACTCTAAGATATAATTCTACAACCATAATCATTGAATCATGGCCTCAAAGAATGCCACAAATTCAGCCTCTATTGTAGAAGTAACAATAACATATTGCTTATTACTCTTCCATGATACTAATCCTCCAGCTGATAGGAACATATAGCTGAAAGTAAATTTTTTCGTATCAACACATCCGACATAATTAGAGCCTAAATACCCTATAAAATCCTAGTTACTCGTTCTCCTGAATGTGAACATAAGATTTCGGGTTCCTTGTAAATACCTTAATACCGTCTTTGCAGCTTTCCAATGATTTATACCAAGATTCGATTGATATCGACAAAGTATACCAATAGCATAACTGATATCTGATCCCAACCACTAAAGCATAATGAATCTTGTCCATCTCCTTGCGTTCTAATTCATTTTTAGGATATTGAGTTGTTGAACTGTTCCACTTTATGAATTAGAACTGAACTAGGGTGGTTGTTTTCCATTCTGAATCTTTCTAGAACTTTTCCGATATAATTTTTCTAAGAAAATCTCAAAAATCCTTATGATCTATCAAGAAATATTTCCATTCCTATCACATAGGATGTTTTTCTCATATCTTTCATTTCAAAGTTATCAGAAAGAAAACTCTTTTATATCATGCAACAACCAAGATCATTTGTGGCTAGCAAGATATCATCGATATAAAGAACTAGAATTGCAAACTTGCTCCCACGAACCTTCATGTAGATATACTTATCAACAATGTTCTCTATAAATCCATACGATAGAATAGTATCATTGAACGTATCATTGTTTAGAAGCTTGTTTTAATCCATAAATTGACTTCCTCAACTTACACACTATGTTTTCCTTTCCTATGACCTCAAAACCCTTAAGTTGAGCCATATATACTTCCTCTTCTAGTTACCCATATAGAAAAGTGGTTTTTACATCCATTTGGTAAAGCTCCAAATCATAATGAGACACCAAAGCCATAATAATTCTCAAATAGTCTTTCTTTGATACTGGAGAGAACATCTCTTTATAATCAATGTCATCCTTCTAAGTAAAACCTTTGTTACAAGTCTGCCTTATAAATTTTGATATTACCTTTTGAGTCATGCTTGGTCTTGAAGACCCACTTACAGTTGACCTTTTTATAACTTGTAGGTAAATCTAAAAGTTCTCAGACTTAATTTTTATCCATCGATTCTAATTCATCTTTCATGGCATTGAACCATTACTTTTTATGGCTTCTTGAAAAGACAATGGATCCTTATCAATACTCAATTCACATTCATTTTCAAGTGAATAAATCATATAATCATTAGAAATTTTCGATCTACGCTCCCTTATAGGCGTTCTTAGTGTAACTAATTTTGAATTCACTTGAACATCCTAAGTTTGTTCATTAGTTGTTATTTCATTGTTAGCATCAATATCAATTTGGAGTAGATCTCTTATTTTTTTGGGGGGGTGGATCTCTTATTTTTTTTGTTGCTCTCGTCTATTGTTACGCTATAATATTATAGTAGGAAGTACAATAACATTCGTAGATTTTGGTATTGTTTGTTCTACCACAATCTCTCTAATATCCACTTTTCGTGTTTTATCACTCTCATTGACTCCTCCATTCTCAATGAAACGAGCATTTACAGACTCAATTATTCTCGTGTTATGATTAGGACAATAGAATTTTTACCCCTTTGATTTTTCTGGATATCCAAAGAAGAATCCACTAACGGTTCCAAAATCTAGTTTTCTTTCATGTGGATTATACACTTTCACTTCCGTTGAACATCCCCAAACGTGTAAGTGCCTAAAACTAGGTTTTCTTCCTATCTACAGTTCATAAGAAGTCTTAAGAACTGACTTACTAGGAACCTTATTGAGTAAATACGCAGTTGTCTATAATATGTACCTCCACAAAGAAATAGGTACGAAGCTGTTACACAACATACTTCTAACCATATCCATGAGACTATAATTCTGCCTTTCAGCTTTTATTGTGGTGTACCAGGCATTGTGTATTGTGAACATATACCTTTATTTTCAAGGAATCTCGCAAAAGGACCAGGACATTGTCCACCTTCAATAGTCCTGTCATAATATTCACCACCTCTATCAGATCTAACTACCTTAACCTTTCAATCTATTTGCTTTCAACTTCAGTAACAAAAATTTCAAAATTATTCGTTGCTTGAGACTTTTCAGATAATAGATATAAGTAAAAGTACCTAGAATAGTCATCTATAAATATGATAAAATATCTTTCATTATTCCAGGATGCAACATCAAATGGGCCACATATATCGGTGTGTATTAATTCAAGCAATTTTATAGCTCTAGTGGCAGGTTTCTTCACTATATGTTTAGTTTGTTTACCTTTAATTCAATCTAAACATACATCATTCCATTCAGTAAAATCCAATTAAGGCAAAATTTCATTCTTTATATCCTCATTATCCTTTCTTTGGGTATATGACCTAACCTATTATTATGCCGTAGAGATAATGTTCACGTATAGTACTACTTTTCACACCATAATTGCATTCAACGTAAAACATAGAATCAAAAAACTTTTCATCAAGATTGAAACGATATAAATTATTGTTGAAGGCTCGGAAGTCCTTCTCTTATGATGAAGCATTTAACCATCCACCTTTTGCCAAATTATAGTATTTATGATATCGATCCCACGAGTATTGACTTTACTTATGCAATTTATTATTCCTGCACAATGAAAAAATAAAAACACAGATAATTGGTTTGAACTATAACTAAGAAAACTAATTAAAGCAATAAAGATAAATGATTAAGAAATCAAAGATGAAAAAGTGGGGAAGATTAGAGTGCTTCGTAGTGTAGAATCAGAATGTAATTGTCTCGTTCTTATAATGCAATAGGGTTGAACTGCCACCTCGGCGGATCGCACTGAGGGTCGCCACAACTGCCTAGGCGGGGTTATGCCTTATCGATAATTCAATAACTTATAGTTCGACAGAGCATCCTTGTATGTCTCCTCCTTATATCTAAGCGAAGAGAACTATTGAAGTCCACGTCTTGATGATACCTCCCGGTGTGAATCAAGGATGAACAACAACCAAACATATGTGTCTTATTAGTCGTTTAAATCATGGGCGATTTATCTCTAAATCGGATTAGTCGATGCCCTTGAGCAAAGACCATATTCTCTCTTTTCGTGAGCCTAACTCTCCCGATATTAGACAAATAGATTTTTCTTCACATACTATCATCCCGAGCTCATATGCAAAGAAGAGTAAATGCCAAGAGAGAATAAACTATGAATTTTGAAATTGCATTAATAAGAACTAAACAAATTACAAACTTTCTTCCACAACTACTCCACAAACTAACCTAAACCCCAAGGGGGTAATGAAGGAAGTTAGGGTTTTTATATGAAACTTGATTTCAAGATACTCTCCTCTCTACATAAGCTATGGTTTATATATGCTTGGCCTAGGACAAACCTTTCCAAAGTAGGAATTCAACTTGGAGTAAAACACAAGTTAAGTACATAAATAAAAGTTATTTATTTTATTTCCTAGTTTATTCCTATAAGGATTCTTTTCCCCCACGTGACTTTGACTTTGAATTTTCGTGTGTTTCCCAGCTCCGATTTCTATGTCGTTTGTCTTAAAATGTCCACCTTATTTTTCTCTTCAGATCGCCTATCATATCAACATTTTTTCTTCAGGTGCGGCCGCGGCCTCCAAAGTGCTGCCGAGGCAGGTGCTTATCTACATTCTAGCTTCAGCTTCCAACATCCATCTTCTTGTTTGGCAATTTCTATGATGTAGTTTTCTGTTTAAGAAAAAACCATCAAATGAATCTGTTTTATGCCAAGTAATAGATAAATTTATGAAATCTGTATTGAGATGCTGAAAAATGAAAAATAAGCAGATTTATCTAATATTACCGTTAAATCTGTCCATTATTAGCAATAATCGAGTGGGAAAATGATATAAAAAATAAGACTTTTAGGCACTCATTAAATACGCCCAAACTTGAAGTATTGCTTATCCTCAAGCAATATAAAAGATAAATTTAAGGAATTTTAGAGTAATATATCGTTCTGTCTGCCATGGCAGAATTCCTTTCTTAACTCGGCCTCTTCTTGGTTCTAGAAATTACTCGGAACTGAGCTATAAGTCTTGGTGAGTGTATGCGTAGCTATGTCAAAGATGATTTTCTAAGTTCTAACCCTTTTTTATCTTAAGACTTCCGACTTAGATTTTTCTTCAATTTTTTCCTTTTTTCTCCCTAATTTGTATATAAATATATATTGCTATATACTTATAATGCTTGAGCCAGTTTCGTGCATCTCAAGTGTTAACTACACTTACTAGAGCTAGTTTCGGGCATCTCTAGTAAGTGAGAAAAAGGTTAAGTCCTAGATCCACTGATGAGAACCTCTATGAACCATACTAGAGCTGGTGATAGGCACCTCTAGTTGAAATCTAAGCCTAAGTCCTTATTGCTTTTCAAAGAAAATAACTTTTAAATCAACTAATATCAGCCGTGATTGTATAATTTTAGGCTCATAGTCTAATCCTAAGTACTATTCCTAAGATACCTTTCTGATTTTAAGTCTGGTGAATGGTGTAGAGTGCGGCGGTGGCTAGAGAATATATTAGTGTCGAGGCAGTCTCAATAAAATTCAACAAACTTAAAAAAATTACATCAAATTAAAAGTGTTGTAAAGACAAAAATTAAGGCGGTAGTAGGATAATCCGAATAATTTCCATACATGTTAGATATTTATAAATTACAAAATAGGATCAATACTCTTTCAAACTCGAGGGATGCATATCCTCAATGAATGTATCTAAACACAAGGAAACAATAAAGACAAGATAAAAATTAGGATACAAGGAAAAGATAAACCTATATTTATATGTCGTGTCTGGCCTCTTCTGTATCCTGAGGGTTATTAGTTTGTGTGGAGTTTGTTGAGAAAAAAACTAAAAACTGTAATGGAAAATAATAATGAATAAGTATGAAATAAAACGGGGGAGATGAAGTTCTATAGAAGCTAACCCGCCGTCACTTACGTTTGGGTGGCCAGCCGCCTTGGCCGTTTCTTAGGTGGGACGGTGAGCTCGATTTTAGGGCCGCTTTATGTGTCTCGTGACTTCTTCAAATTCCTTCCTAAAAAAACATCTCAAACATAATTAAACTTATTTCCTAAGAAAAATAATTCAAAAATAATTAAACTAATTTCCTAAGATAGTAGTGCAAGAAAAATAAAAAAGAAAGTTGGATTCGCCAATCCCCGATAATGACGCCAAATCTGGTGAAGGCTCGAAAGTCCTGTTAATTCCACCTTTCGCAAAATTGTAGTATTAGAGATGTCAAACACACAGGGACTGTGTTGACCTTAATATTGCTTAAACCTACACTATTGAAATAAAAAACACAAGTAACTTATGGAGTTGAGATAACTAAATTAACTACTTGAAAACTAAAATAAAATAATAGAAAAGATATAATGGAAGTGAGCCAGGTTGAGTGCTTTGTAGAGGAGAATACAGTTGTATTACTTATCCACTTATTGATGCAATGGCTTGATTTGCCGCCTCGGAGGGTTGCACTAAGGATCGTCACAGCTGCTTAGGCGGGGTTATGCCTTGTCGACAAATCAACTTTCCATAGTTCGACAGAGCATCCTCGTATATCTCTTCTTTATCCCTAAGCAAAGAAAACTGTTAAAGTCCATATCTTGATGATATCTTCTAGCGTGAATCAAGGATGAACATCAACCAAACACATGCGTCTTATTAGTCGCTGAAATCCTAGGTGGTTTATCTCTAAACCGGATTAGTCAATTCCTTTGAGCAAAGACTCTATTCTCTCGTTTCGTGATCCTAACACTCCCGATATTAGACAAACAAATTTTTCTTCACAAACTATCATTCCGAGCTCATATGCAAAGAAGAGTAATTGCCGAGAGAGAATAAACTATGAAATAAGTTTTGCATTAATAAATAACAAAGATAATACAACCTTCTTCTCCAACTACTCCACAAACAACCCAAATCTCCGAATGAGTTTAGAACAATGTGTAGTCAGTGGCTAATGTAACCCCCTTGACCAGGTCTAGATGTCACTCGACTCGAACGAGCTACACGGGGAATACAAAGGCTAATCCGAAGACTCTCCCCAATAAACAACCCTAAAAAATTTCTTTTATATTATCCAAATGTTTTAATTATATCCTACATGTTCATACAAGGATTGAGTTTATTTTCAGCGAAAAAAGACTTGAAACGAGTCCTAATATTATCGAATAAGTTTCAAGGACCTAATTGTAATATCTCAGAAAACCATCATGTTTTTGCCTAGGTATCGAAACCTCTACCCAGAAAATGTAGATTTCAAAAATTGCATGCCTTAGCAAAAAATCTAAGGTTCTCTAGATGCATAAAAGACCATAGGCATAAACCACTCTTCAAACATCAACTCTCAATGCAAAGTCACCTAATTTTAAAGGCAAGACACATATATCATAAGCATAATTCAACATCAATAAACATGGCAACACATACTTCAAAAGTCTTAACAATTCTCATATAACTCAATATCAAAATAGTTCAATAACATAGGTTCCAAAACAGAATTTCAAACTCAATAATTCTCTAATCCATTGCCCTCAACTACCTAGGTTCATAATTTAAGAAAACGCATACTTAAGCTAAGAAAATACTAAAATAGGCACGATTGACTCCTTTGCTTTCCAATTTCTTCCAACTCTTACTTATCTGCATTGCAAAGAAAAGAGAGTGGTTAAGCTTAAAGCTTAGTGAGGGTAAATAAACATTTCAAAACACCACTTCCAACGCAGCCCATAAATACTCAAATATAACAAAGGTAAAACATGTCATGCTTTCTTCAAAACAAGATAAACACATGGCTAATAATGTCAACAGTAAAAACCAAGTATTATCACGAATCATGGCCCACACGCCAATATAAAATACCGGTAAAACACTTTAAAGTTATTTCATGCTTTCAAAGCAAAAACAAGGCTAACATGTTATTCACCTAGCAAACCCTAAAAGTACATAATTCTTGCAATTTCAATTAGAAAACATAAAATTATATTGGTGCTAGATTTGTACCACTCCAAATCGTTAGGATAAACGGGCAACCGCATGTTAGTACCACTCCCAGAGCATACGCATGTTGATACCACTCTCAACATAAATTATCTCACCTTGGTGTTTGGTGAAAATACCACTCCCATCAACCCAAATGTGACAGTATCACTCCCATCACATAGCTTTAGACTAAAAGCCAAAATGCAACACACAAGGAATTTAAACGCGTACGATATTTGAATATTTATAGTACACTCTAGACCCTATTGATCGATCAACTTATCCCATGAAGTTCATAACTTAACTAGCCAGTATATCATCAAAACCAATGCTCATCTTAATTCAAAACAGAATTAAACACATGCTTCCCAATATTTCAAGTTTCAAAACATAAACCGATAAAATCATGTTTATCTCAATTTTTAAAATAAAACCATAGAAGCATAAATCGTATATCGAAACCAATATAAAATAGTAACATGAGCATTAAATCATCATATATAAACATCTTTACAAAATCAACACTAAGCATGACAAAATTCTTAGTAAAAACATAGAGTAATATGGGAACCCTTGCGAAAACTTAAACGTTTACTTACTTCCGAGTATAGGGAGGTTTTCACACCTTCTCTACACCCCAAACCTCTGTAAAATAAGTTTAAAAAATCGTCGAAGCAGCCAATCTTATAAACCACTCACCAATAACCAATACTTGCTCGCCAAGCCACCGAAACGAACTGAAATACCTTCAAACGCGACCACCTAACTCTTCTCCTGTTTCAAACATCAAAATCAAGGGGCTTAATGCTTCTAAATACACAAAAGAAACCCTCAAGTCGGATCCCTATACATCATCTCTTAAAACCTACCAAAACCTTAACCAGAAACTTTCCGAAAACTACCAAACTTCTCCTAAACATATAGTCCAGGATTAGGGACCTAAATCGATTTTTCTTAAACCAAAAGAGTAAAAACGTTTTTACCAAGCCAATAACTTTGGAATTTCAATAAAGAACCTTTTAAAGCTCATAGAATTGAATGTTTCTCACCTCCAATTCTGACCCAACCAACTTTCATGATTTTTTAGAAGAAAAACAAGTGAAAAACAATGTTTTTAAAGAAGGAAAAATTATAAATAATTATTAAAACGAAAATTAATGAAAATAAATCGAGTTTACCTTGAAAAGACATTCGTTCTCAGCCTTGGGAAGAGGGAGAACAAAAATAATAAAATAAGGGTTTAGGTTTTGATATAAAATAGTTTTTAGGAATTAAATATAGTAATTTGGGCTATTAATTAAAATTTTGGGTTAAGTGTTATTTAAATAGGCCCATGAAAGTTTAAATCAATTATAATTTGGATTGGATCAAATCCACTTAAAGATTCAAAGTTTTGGCTTAGTTTATAAAATTGTCCTTAAGTTTTCAATTTGTACAAAATAGTCACTAGTTTCAAAATTCTAAGGATTCAATGGTCTATTTTTGAAATTAAGTTGAACAAAGTTTATTTATATTAAATAAGGATTTTAGGATATTTTTCCATAATTTATTTTGATTAAAAACATATTTTTAAGTACTTAATCCCGAACTAGACCAAACTGGCTAAACCGACTCACTAACATCTAAGCCTAATTTTGAGGTGTTACAACTCTTCTCCACTTAAAGAAATTTCGTCCTCAAAATTACCTGGTTGAAAAAGATAAGGGAACTGCTCTTTCATATCCGACTTTCGTTCCCATATGGCTTCTTCGACACCTTGATGTCGCCAAAGCAGAATTCCAAACATAGGTTCCAAAACAGAATTCCATAACATAGTTCAATAATTCTCATATAATTTCCCAGAAAACCATCGTGTTTTGGCCTAGGTATCGAAACCTCTACCCAAAAAATACAGATTTCACAAGTTACATGCCTTAACCAAAAATCTAAGGTTCCCTAGATGCATAAAAGACCCTATAGGAATAAAACACTCTTCGAACATCAACTCTCAATGCAAAGTCACCTAATTTTAAAGGCAGACACATATATCATAAGCATAATTCAACATCAATAAACATGGCAACACATTCTTTAAAAGTCTTAACAATTCTCATATAACTCAATATCAAAATAGTTCAATAACATAGGTTCCAAAACAGAATTCCAAACCTTAATAATTCTCTAATTCATTGCTCTCAACTACCTAGGTTCATAATTTAAGAAAACGTATACTTAAGCTAAGAAAATACTAAAATAAGCACGATTGGCTTTTTTGCTTTCCGATTGCTTCCAACCCTTATTTATTAGTGATTTAAATAATTACTTTTTAATTTCTAATTATCTTATTTTCGTGAATTTGTCACTACAAATTTGAGCGAATTTTGTATGTTTTAGGTGCAATGACCTGTTTCTATAATTGGTGATTAAAAAAGACAATTTCTGCATTTTTTCGCGACTAGAGACATAGGCACGACGTCGGGCATGAACAAATGCTGATGTGACAGTTTCTAGAAGATTCTGGAGACAGTCCAGTCAGCGAGATTTGAGAGAATTCTGGAGACGGTTCAGCAACAAGATTTGAGAAGATTTTTAGGATAAAATATTTTGTTTTTAAATTTTAAACTCAAGAATTATCTTTTTACTTTTATTTTGTTTTTGAATTAGTTTATTATTTTTAGGTTATTAGTAGCCTATAAATACCCTCTATGGGTAAGGCTTTAGATCCATCACTTTGTCTTTGAATTCATGTCTTGCTTTTTTATTCTATAAAATTTCTTTTCATATTTTTATTTTTATTCTTTTTAATATTTTGCAAAAATATGCTAAGTATGATAATTGATATCATGCTTAGCTAATTTCTTTTAAGTCGAGAGCTAACAATGAATCAATTCAAAGCGTGAGAATTGAATAGTACTTAATTCCCTTCGGGAAACATTCTTATTTTTCTGTTTTATTAGTTTGGCAATCGGCCTTACTTACAAAATTAAAACATTTTTCAAACCAAAAAGAGCTCGTTGGTCTGGATGTTGTCATAATATACAGTGGGAGGAAGGATTTGCCTGTGGCAATTTTGACTTCCTGTGAACACACTTAGCGGCGGTCCGCTAAGGAAAAATGAGATCGGATTTGATTCTTTACGAGACAACATAATCCGAGTCGGGCTTTTCCAGTACTTAATCTGTTTGTTTTAACGGCAATAGCTGTGGTTAATCCACTCAAGAATCATCTTTCAAAGATAGGCTTAGGAAGATTGGTTACAAGAGAGAAAGGCAAGTTACAATGGGTTGGTCCTTGTAGACTGTAACCGACATGAATCCCGAAGTAAAAATCATTTTCAATGATCGACAGAATTGAAACAAAGTTAGCTCGAGGCGATTTCTTCATTTTTATTTTCAACTATTATTTCTTTCAATTTTATTTTTACATTTTATTTGTTATTTTAGTTTCTTTATTTTTTATCGCAATCTCATCAACCTCGCCCCCTTTATTAATTGTTTGCAGCATCCTGGACTGAAATCAATATAGAATTACATCAGAAGTTCCAAATTCTCTGTGGATCGACCCTCTTTACTATACTATCTTTTATTTATTTAATTTAAAGAGGAATATTTTATTTTGACTTGAAAAATGACGCTTGTCAAAATTGGCGCCGTTGACGGGGAGTTTTTGGCAAATTACTGATTAAATTTTGTTTTGTTTTTATTACCAAGAGCAAATCGGGAAATCTTATTGAACTTGACCTAGAAATCAAAGCAAGAGCTCGTAGAACTCACGGCGAAATGCTTCGCAAGAAGAAACAACAAAGAGATCAAGACAAGCAAGCTAGTTCGGAATCTAATTCTGAACCATTATCTCATACCCAATCTTACGGAGAATCGAATCCGAACATATATCCTACCTCATCAAACGGAAATTTTGAACCAAGACAGATGGTCAACCAAACGACTAGAGAGTTAAATGCAGCCCCCGAGATACAACAACCTCTTTGCATCACCTTTACTAATGGCGAAACCCTGTTTCAACTTAAGACAGGATTGATCCATGTCCTTCCTACCTATAATGGCATGCCTAGTGAAAGCCCACATAAGTATCTCGCAGAATTTCATATGGTGTGCAGCAGTATGAAGCCTCAAGGAGTTTCCGAGGATCAAATCAAACTGAGAGAATTTCCTTTTTCTTTAGCAGGAACGGCTAAGGAGTGACTATTTTATTTACTGCCTAATTCAATTACTACTTGGGTTGAACTATCACGTGTTTTCCTTGACAGGTTTTTCTAAGTGGCAAAAGCAAGTGAGTTAAGGCGATGTATTTTGGGAATTCAACAAAAAGAGTACGAAACTCTTTATGATTACTGGGAGAGGTTTAAAAAATTATACTCCAGTTTTCCGCAGCATGGTCTTTATGAGCAAACACTCCTTCAATACCTTTATGAAGGAATGCTTCCAGTTGATAGAAAAATGGTTGATGTCGCTAGTGGCGGCGCTCTCATTAACATGACAACTACGACAACAAGAATGTTAATTTCCACTATAGCGGTAAACTCACAACAATTTGGCTCAAGTGAACCTAGCCGACGGGTTCACGAGGTAAGTGTTGTTTCAATTGAAAATAAACTCGACAAATTAACTGACATAGTTAATTCGCTTGTTTCAAGAAAAATTGGAATAGAGAAAGCTTGTGGAATTTGCACAATGACAGATCATCCGACAGACTGTTATCCATTGTTACAAGATGTATCCGAAGCAAATATTAATGCCGTAGGAAATTTTCCAGGACCTCCTCAAAGAGCATATAACCCGTATGGTAATACTTTTAATCCAGGATGGAGAGATCATCCAAACCTAAGATACGGTAACAATCAGAATTATCAAGCGAGGCCCTCTCCTTTCCCAGCTCAAGCCCCAAAGAAATCTTCCCTTGAGTCAATTGTTGAAAAATTAGCCACATCCCAAGAGAAGTTCTAATCTTAAACCCAACGAGAAATTCAATAACTTGGAAAGCAATTAACACAATTAGCTCAAACTGTTGGCCGTCTAGAATCGCAGGGTCCGTTGCCTTCGCAAACCGAATCAAATCCGAGAGAAAATGTGAGTTCAATTACTTTGCAAAGTGGTACCATCATCTCACCTGATCAACCGAACAAGTTCGCGAAAGAGACCGACAAACAAAAAGAGGATGCACCACCAAAGGACTCAGAAAAAGAATCTTCACCTTCAAATGATGCTGGTAAAGTTGTTTCTCCCTCGTCTTTTCCTTCTACTTACGACACTTTGCCTACTTTTCCTTCTAGGCTTGTGAAGCATGACAAGAAAGCAGAAGAGAAGGAAATTTTTGAAGTCTTCAGAAAGGTGGAGATAAATATTCCTCTTATCGATGCAATTCGAAAAATACCAAAGTATGCGAAGTTTCTCAAAGACCTCTGCACAAACCGACGATGATTGATTGGTCATGAAAAAGTAAACCTGGGCGATAATATATCGGCAATTTTTCAAAGAAAGCTACCTCCCAAATATAAAGATCAAGGTATGTTTGCCATACCGTGCAAAATTGGTAATGTTAGAATTAAGCGTGCAATGTGCGACTTAGGCGCATCCATCAATGTAATGCCCCTTTCCGTCTACAATAAAATATCTAATGAAACTTTAAAAGAGACAAAGGTTACAGTTCAACTCGCCGATCGATCAATTATCTACCTTGAAGGAGTTCTAGAAAATGTTTTGGTAAAGGTAAACTATTTAATATTTCTTGCTAATTTTTATGTGATTGATATGGAAAATGATCGTAGTAATACTGGATCCGAAATACTTCTTGGTCGACCCTTCCTAAGTACGGCACAAAAAAAAAATTGATGTCCGAAGCGGCATCTTGACTATGGAATTCGACGGGGAGGTTGTTAAATTCGATGTATACAAAGCTATGAAATACTCAGATAGTGTGGCGATTTTAAATTTCGTAGACATTATTGATCCCTTGGCTAATGAATTTTTGGAATCTAATTTAATTCTTGATGTTGGAAGGGAAGTGGAAATAGAGGATTTATATGATGATAAGGAGCTTGAAGAATTTTTTTCCTTTAATTTTTCTGCATCTAATTTTTGTTTAACACCTTCGAAAACTAAAATTCTTCCTTCGATATTACAGGCACCTAGACTCGAACTAAAGCAGTTGCCGTCTCACCTTAAATATGTCTTTTTAGGAGAAAAGTATGCTTTGCCGGTCATAATCTCAAGGAGCTATCAACGATGGAGGAAAAGGAGTTGGTTGCTGTTTTACGCATGTATAGGGAAGCAATCGGTTGGACCATTGCTGATATTAAAGGTTTAAAACCATCCACATGCATGCACAAAATTAAGACGGAGGAAGGCGCAAAACCCGCCAATGATGGAGGTTGTAAAAGAAGAAATCCAAAAGCTCCTTGACGCCGACATTATTTACCCAATCTCTGATAGTAATTGGGTAAGTCCAGTTCATGTCGTCCCAAAGAATACTGGAGTAACAGTATTTTAGAATACGGAAGGCGAAATGGTACCGACAAGAGTACAGAATGGATGGAGAGTTTGTATCGATTATAGGAAGCTTAATTCCTTAACCCGAAAAGACCACTTTCTATTACCTTTTATTGATCAAATGATAGAAAGATTAGCTGGAAAGTCTCACTATTGTTGCCTTGATAGATTTTTAGGATTTTTCCAGATTCCAGTGGCACCCGAGGACCAGGAAAAGACGACTTTTACTTGCCCTTTCGGAACATTCGCCTACCGTAGAATGCCCTTCGGATTGTGTAACGCTCCAACATTTCAAAGGTGCATGATAAGTATATTTTCTGATCACATCAAAAAAGGTATCGAAGTGTTTATGGATGATTTCACTGTATATGGTAACTCTTTTAATGAATGCCTTTCCAACCTTTCTTATGTTCTTAAACGATGCATTGAATTTAAATGAGTACTTAACTATGAGAAGTTCCATTTCATGGTAAGAAAAGGTTTGGTTCTTGGGCATATCGTTTCATCTAAAGGAATTGTCGTTGATAAGGCAAAAACTGACGTAATTCGTTCACTACCATACCCCACTTCGGTGAGGGAAATTCGATCTTTTCTTGGCCATGCAGGTTTCTACAGGCGATTCATAAAGGATTTTTCCAAAGTAGCACAACCATTGTTTAGGCTCCTCCAAAAAGATGTTGCCTTTGATTTTGATCAAACTTGTAAAAATTCTTTCGACACATTAAAAGAAAAGCTAATTTCCGCACCAATTGTGCAACCATCGAATGGAGTCTTCCTTTCGAAATAATGTGCGATGCTTCAGATCTGAGCGTTGGAGATGTTCTTGGCCAACGGAAAGGGAAGGAACCGCACGTCATCGCTTATGCGTCAAAAACACTTGACCCGGCTCAACGCAATTATTCCACCACAGAAAAGAATTGTTTGTTGTTATTTTTGTATTAGAGAAATTCCTCTCTTATTTACTTAGAACTAAAATTTATGTTTTTTCTGATCATGCAGTATTAAGGCACTTGATGAACAAGAAAGAAGCGAAACCAAGGTTGATCCGCTGGATCCTATTGCTCCAGGAATTTAATCTCGAATTTAAAGACAAAAAGGGGAGCGAAAACTTGGTTGCTGACTATTTAAGTCGATTGTCGATCACTACAGTTGAACCACCTATTTGTGAGCAATTTCCCGACGAAAGCTTGATGGCAGCACAAGTCTCTCATCCTTGGTTCGCCGATATAGCGAATTTCCTAGCCACAGGTAAATTGTCGGTTGATTTGCCAAAATCCGCGATTAAGAAGATAAAAAGGGACTCTCGCTATTATATTTGGGATGATCCTTACTTGTGAAAGCAATGTTCGGACTTAATTATTAGACGTTGTGTCAGTGAAAGCGAGGTACAATCGATACTTACTTTTTGATACTCATATTCATGTGGAGGTCACTTCGGACCTAAACGAAACGCTCATAAAATTCTTGAATGTGGTTTCTTTTGGCCTAATTTAATTCGTGACACTTATATTTTTTGTAAAGCATGTTACAGATGCCAACGAGTACGCAATTTAAGCCGAAAAAGTGAAATGCCGCTCAACCCAATTCACATTTGTGAAATATTTGACGTTTGGGGATTAGACTATATGGGGCCATTTACTTCTTCTTTTGGGAATTTATATATTATCCTTGCATTCGATTATGTCTCTAAATGGGTAGAGGCAAAAGCTACCTGAAATAATGATGCTAAGACAACGACTAATTTTCTCCGTGATACTATTTTTTCCAGGTTTGGCACTCCGAGAGCAATTATATGTGATAGAGGAACACATTTTGTCAATCGAGTCATGGATGCATTAATGAAAAAATACGGTGTGACTCAACGAATATCTACCTCCTACCATCCACAAACAAATGGGCAAGCGAAGGTGTCGAATCGAGAGATTAAAACAATCCTTGAAAAAATAGTTAAACCAAATCGGAAGGATTGAAGTTTGAAGTTAGTCAATGCTTTGTGGGTATATCGCACGGCATATAAAGGACCTATAAGAATGTCGCCATATCGACTTGTATTTGACAAACCATGCCACTTACCGGTTGAGTTGGAACACAAGGCATATTGGGCTGTGAAAGAATGTAACATGGAGATGGATGCAGTCAGCGAAGCGAGAAAATTGAACATCCAAGAGCTTGAGGAAATTCGTAAAAATGCATATGATAGCGCACAAATTTTTAAAGAAAGAACCAAAGCGTTTCATGATCAAAGAATTTCGTTTAAGTTTTTTCCATTGGGCAAAAAGTATTATTATTTAATCCAAAATTGAAAATTTTTGCAGGAAAGCTTAAATCGAAGTGGCTTAGACCATTGACGGTTACCAACGTTTTTCCTCATGGAGCCATAGAAGTTGAAGATAATTCTGGTGCTCGCTTCAAAGTAAATGGCCAGAGACTAAAACCTTTCTACGAAAGTGCTCCGATCAGTTTAATTGAAACACTAAATTTAGAAGAAGCAAAATTCTAGAGGAAGGTCGTCGAGCTTAAACGACATTAAACAAAGCGCTTTTGGGAGGAAACCCATTTATTTATTTATTTTCATTATTTAATTTTTCCCTTTTTATTTCTTTATTTATTTTTAATAAATTACACGGTTTAATTTGCTTCTAAACTTCTCAAATTCGCAAGCGTGTTCAAGACTATCGGAGAAACAAAACCACTTTACTGATAAGCACATTTAAAGGTGCACGTTAGCGAAACCCAAGATGAGCAAGGGTGCACGGTAGCAAAATCCTTGATAGACCGGTCATATCCTTTTTACTTACGACCTAGCTGTGGTCGTGGCCGTTGACGTCGGGCACAAGATTTGAGAAGATTTTTAGAAGATTCTAGAAGATTCTAGAAGATTTCTAGAAGATTCTAGAAGATTTTGGAGACAGTCCAGTCAGCGAGATTTGAGAGAATTCTGGAGACGGTTCAGCAACAAGATTTGAGAAGATTTTTAGGATAAGATATTTTGATTTTAAATTTTAAACTCAAGAATTATCTTTTTATCTTTTATTTTATTTTTGAATTAGTTTATTATTTTTAGGTTATTAGTAGCCTATAAATATCCTCTATGGGTAAGGCTTTAGATCCATCACTTTGTCTTTGAATTCTTGTCTTGCTTCTTTATTCTATAAAATTTCTTTTCATTATTTATTTTTAATTTTTTTAATATTTTGCAAAAATATGCTAAGTATGATAATTGATATCATGCTTAGCTAATTTCTTTTAAGCCGAGAGCTAACAATGAATCAATTCAAAGCGTGAGAATTGAATAGTACTTAATTCCCTTCGAGAAACATTCTTATTTTTTTGTTTTATTAGTTTGGCAATCGGCCTTACTTACAAAATTAAAACATTTTTCAAACCAAAAAGAGCTCATTGGTCTGGATGTTGTTTTAATATACAGTGGGAGGAAGGATTTGCCTGTGGCAATTTTGACTTCCTACGAACACACTTAGCGGCGGTCCGCTAAGGAAAAATGAGATCGGATTCGATTCTCGACGAGACAACATAATCCGAGTCAGGCTTTTCCAGTACTTAATCTGTTTGTTTTAACGGCAATAGCTGTGGTTAATCCACTCAAGAATCATCTTTCAAAGATAGGCTTGGGAAGATTGGTTACAAGAGAGTAAGGCAAGTTACAATGGGTTGGTCCTTGTAGACTGTAACCGACATGAATCCCGAAGTAAAAATCATTTTCAATGATCGATAGAATTGAAACAAAGTTAACTCGAGGCGATTTCTTCATTTTCATTTTCAACTATTATTTATTTCAATTTTATTTTTACACTTTATTTGTTATTTTAGTTTCTTTATTTTTTATCGCAATCTCATCAACCCCCCCTTTATTAATTGTTTGCAGCATTCTGGACTGAAATCAATACAGAATTACATCAGAAGTTCCAAATTCTCTGTGGATCGATCCTCTTTACTATACTATCTCACCTTGGTGTTCGGTGAAAGTACCACTCCAATCAACTCGGATATGACAGTACCACTCCCATCATATAGCATTAGAGTAAAAGCCAAAATGCAACACACAAGGAATTTAAATATGTACGACTTTTGAATATTTATAGTGCACTCTAGACCCTATTGATCGATCAACTTATCACATAAATTTCATCACTTAACTAGCCAATATATCATCAAAACCAATGTTCATCTTAATTCAAAACAGAATTAAACACATGCTTCCCAATAATTCAAGTTTTAAAATATAAACCGATAAAATCATATTTATCTCAATTTTTAAAATAAAACCACGGAAGCATTAATTGTATATCAAAACCATTATAAAACAGTGACATGAGCATTAAATCATCATATATAAACATCTTTAGAAAATCAACACTAAGCATGATAAAATTCTTAGTGACTTTAGAGATCTATCAAAACCTTAACCGGAAACTTTTCAAAAACTATCAAACTTCTCCAAAACCTATAGTCCAGAATTAGGGACATTAAAAACACGTTATAAATATCCTATCATGATTAAAATCAATAATTTAAGACCAAAAAACAGTGAGTAAAACTCTTGAACAAAAATTATGGGTTTTGATCAAAAACCGATTTTTCTTAAACCAAAAGAGTAAAAACTTTTTTACCAAGCCAATAACTTGAGAATTTCAATAAAGAACCTTTTAGAATCAGAGGATTGAATGTTTCTCACCTCCAATTTTAACCCAACCAACTTACATGGTTTTTGAGAAGAAAAATAAGTGAAAATAATATTTTTGAAGAAGGAAAATTATAAATAATTATTAGAACGAAAATTAATAAAAAGAAATCGAGTTTACTTTGAAAAGATGGTCATTCTCAATCTTGGGAAGAGGGAGAATGAAGATAATAAAATAAGGGTTTATGTTTTGATATAAAATAGGTTTTAAGGAATTAAATATAGTAATTTGGGTTATTAATTAAAATTTTGGGTTAAGTGTTATTTAAATAGGCCCATGTGAGTTTAAATCAATTATAATTTGGATTGGATCAAATCCCCTTAAAGATTCAAAGTTTTAGCTTAGTTTATAAAATTATCCTTAAGTTTTCAATTTTAAAAAATAGTCACTAGTTTCAAAATTCTAAGGATTCAAGGGTTTATTTTTGAAATTAAGTTGACCAAAGTCAATTTAATATTGAATAAGGATTTTAGGATATTTTTTGAAAATTTATTTCAATTAAAAACAAATATTTAAGTACTTAATCCCGAACTAGGACAAACCGGCTAAACCGACTCACTAACTTCTAAGCCCAATTTTGGGGTGTTACAGCTAAGAATATATGCTATTGAGAATCTGACTCGACTACCTTAACCTAAACCTAATGTGTGCCTTATATAGGCCAAAACCTAGGTTAAACTTTTCCACATAAGGAAAGAATTATACAAGGAAATGAATTCAACTCATAATTAAACTAGAACATTTTATTCTATTTTCTAAAACATCTCTTTTTTTCGTGTTGACCTTTGACTAATGCTTTGACCCTTTAGATTGGTTCCATCTTTCCCTCGCTTTATGTCCTTTAAGATCGGTATCTTTTTCTCTTTCTGTCGGGCACCAGTTGTTATCTTTACTTGGCTGCCGCGACTTCCAAAGTTGCAGGCATGATGGGTGCTCCTCTCCAATTCAGTATCAATCCTCTTATCTGGCTATTCTTATGATGTATTTTCTGTCTAAGAAAGAAAACTATCAAATGCATCTATTTTATACCAAATAATAGATAAATTCATGAACTATGTAATTGGATATTGAATTATAGAAAATGAGCAGAATTACCCATTATTATCCTTAAATCTATCCTTGATTGGCAATAATTGAGTGTGAAAATGATATAAAAAATAGAACTTTTAAGCATTCATCAATTATCACACAGATTACCACTACCATAAAAGTACTTACGTTTAAACAAAGAAAAATGGTTATGTCCAATCTTAAATTTAAATCCTAAACAATTCAACTTAAAAACTGAAACTAAATTCCTCGCGCACTCAAGAACATAAAGGCAACCTTTCAAATCCAGGTGATTTTCGTTATCCAAAACTAATTTGTAATTATCAATACCTTCAATATGCGCCTTTGATTTATTTCTCATATTAAGAAAGTTTCCATTTCTTTTTATGGGCTGGATCGTACTAAATCCCTGAGAAATACAGGAAATATGATTTGTAGCACCATTATCAAGCCACCAAGTATTTTTAGATACCTCAAGTAAATTTGAATCGAAATACACAGAAATATAATTCGTACCTCACTTTTCAAACCAGGCCTTCTTCTTGAGACAGTCCCTCTTTAAGTGTTCAACTTTTTTGCAAAAGAAACACTTTTGCACCTTCTGGATTGATCCTTCTATCACTTTCAGTGGAATCTTTTTCTTCTTATTTAGCTTGACCTTACTGCTTGTAGCTTGAGAGGAGTGAATCGTAATATGAGAAATATTGACTTTTTCGTCTTTCTTTATTTTCGCTTCGTACTAAATAACTTTAGCCTTTAATTCAGGAAGGATCCATTTCTTTTCTAGGTTGTTGTAACTAACCACAAAAGACCCAAAATCAGTCAGAAGTGAATTGATTTATCATTTTTACCATCCATTCCTCATTGACCTCCACTTTCAGATTCTTTAATTTTGCTGATAAATTAACCATGTTAGCGATATGGTCATGCATCGACTTACTCTAATCAAATTTCTTGGTTGTCAAATCTATAATCAATGTGTTAGCCATAGTCTTATTTGCAACTTCAGTGCTAGCACACTCCTTAAGTTGATGCGTGAACTCTTTTGCGACATTGGTGGTGAGCATTGAAAGCCATATGGTAGAATTTATAGTCATCTTCATGAAGCTCAACAGAGTACTATTCGCATCATCTCAAGTTGCATAATAATCCTTATCAGCTTGAGTGCTGCCCTCTATCAACTCTGATGGTTTTTCATTAATCAATGCTTCACGACGTTCATGAATGCCAGCATAGAAATTGACATATTCATACCATTCAGCATAGTTGAGTTCGTTAAACCTGATTGCCACAACACCACCTGCAATTTTCACTTATGTTGCAAATTTAATTAGCTCGCTCATTAAACACTTTGAGTAAAGTTAATAAACTCAAACATAAACTGTAACATTATATTTAATTTCATCTTTGGATGATTCCTAAATATAAATAATCATATCTATTGCATCAAAAATAATTCACATACAACAGACTATTAAACTAGTTTAAAACAAGTATACAAGATATCTTTGGATATTCTTATATAGTAATTAAACTAGTTAGTCTGTCACTATGATTTTCATATATAGCAATATGGTCTACCTTTGGGTTACCTAATAGAACTGACTATTTGTGATCATAATTGTTCATTTTAAGCCTTCACTCGCCTCTCTCGCCCACTCTCGCTCCCACCATCATTTGTCTTTTTTCTAGTATAAAAATTGTAATTACAGTTTTGATCGTCTTTATTCATGAAAAATTATAATGTTGTAAATTATGATTTAATCCTACAAGTCAGGCCACTTTGGTGATTAACAAATTTCTTTATAAAAAAAATCACAACTCTAAGTAAGTAAGTGAAACCCATAAACCTGGCTCGATACCAATTGTAAGATTTTCTTAAACTATAATCATGAATATAATATAATGTGAAAAAATAATCAATCGTTAATAGAATTTATGCGTAATCATGTTAATCAAATTTCAATGCTAATTAAAAAAGAAAAGGAAGAAAACTATTTTCCATTCTCGTTTCTCTTTGATATTATTTCTCTCCTTCTTCACTATGCTTTAATTTCGTCCTTGATGATATAGGACTTGATCAGTCGATTATCATAGAAGCAACGTAAGTTATCTTTTGTAAAATTGCTTTTATTTATCCTTTAAATAAATTAATTTAAATAATCTTTAAATTAATTTAATTTAGATAATATTCAAAAGATTAGTTTAACCCTTTTACTTTTTCATAAACTTTAAATCGATCTTTAATTTCTACGTTTAACAAGGAGCAGAGGAAAAAGGAATTCCTCCTTTAATTTCGATCTTAAATCACCACTAATTATTACTATGGGAACATACATTGAAATTGTCTACTATAAGTTACATAAACCATAATATTCATCGTTAAAAATTCTACCAATATCAGCCATGAATCATAGAGTGCAAACAACTTACATGTAGTGAAAGAAGTGGGTGATCCTCATAGAAGCAAGAAAGAACAAGGTTTAAGGATTGATCTTTCCTTAAAGCAAAAATTCATGGTTAATATACCTATTAACTCGTGTATTTATAAAATTCATAAAACTAGTATGTATTATTTAATTAAGGTGTTTTTGGTTGTATCGGAAGGTTAAAATTCTTTAATGGTAAAATCGAAATTAGTGTAAAAATATTGTAAAATTGATAAAAAACAACCTGATGCATTTCACTTAATATGTTGGATCAATTTGAGGCTTAGTGGTAAGTTTTAAAGTTATTAAATAGGATTTTTAAGCTCTATAAATAGAGTTTTAGACTTAACTACTGATATACGAGGTGTACGAACCGATAACCTTAGTAGTAAGAAAGTTGTTTTAAAGTGCATATTAGTATGGTTGATCTCGTATCAATATAATCAAAATTTAAATAGCCTTTTGGCATACCGGTACACTAAGAGAGTATCAATACCACTATTTCATTAGAATTAAGTAACGTCTTCGAGTATCGGTACTTGGGGAAGAGTACCAGTATCACACAAGGATCGATATGGGGGTTAATGTACCAATATTGGGTACTAGTATTAATACCATAGAGAGGTGTATTAGTAATTGATGAGGAGTATTAATACTCTAAAGAGGTGTATTAGTACCCATGTACGAGTATCGATATTCCTAGAGCAATCTATCCAAAAAACTTGACTTTGAGTTAGGGGTTTTATAATTCGAGGTAAGTGACTTAATGAGTCTCCTAAAATGTAAAATAAATTATAAAACTGAAAAACTAACATTTTAACGCTATATATAAATAAAATGAGGATTACATTAGTTGACTTACGTGAACCATGTGTTGACAAAATCTATACAGGGTCGTCTTTGGGGGTGTGCCATAAGGGCAACGACCTAGAGCCCACCTCTGTATAGGACTCCTATTTTATTTTTTGTTAAATATATTTAATTTTAATTATAGTTTATTTTTTAATATTTATTATTATAGGTTAATTATTAATTTTTTAATACTTATTATTATATGAGTTTTTTTTTAGTACTTGTTATTATGATCTCAATTTTTTTAATATTTATATTAAGTCTTCTCTTAAAATATATTTTTTCGATATTTTTTATTATAATTTTTTAAATTCTAATTTTTGTTATACTTGTTGTTAGGGGTCTATCTTTTAGTAAACGTATTATTAGGTGTTTTACTCTAAAAAAATATTTTTTTAATATTTATTACTCCATTTGTTTCATTTAAGATGTCCAATATTGACTTTTTAAAAGTCAAAATTTTAAAACTTTGATCATAGTTATTTTAAATATTATAAGTTATTAAATTTTATAAAATATATATTTTTAAACTACTTGATTAAATGTTTCTAAAATATATTTACTTTTTACTTTTATCAATAATAGATTTAAAGTTATAACGAGTCAAAGTTAAAAAATTTGACTCAAAAAATCAATACTAGACAAATTAAATGGGACAAAGCTAGTAATATATACTATTAAAATCTATTTATTTTCATTATTTACTATTAGAGTCACAATTTTTTTTTGTAATACTTGTTATTAGGAGTTTAATTTTAAAATTAATTTTTTCATATTTATTTTAATAGATCTATTTTTTTAATATATTTATTATTAGCGTCTAGTTTTCCCTAATACTTATTTAAAAAATATATTTTTTAATAATTATTATTAAGATTATATTTTTTCAATATTTTTTATTAGAGGTTAGATTTCTCACAATATTTGTTATTAGAGATTTACTCTTAAAATTCATTTCCCCCAATATTTATTATTAAAGATTAATTTTTTATCAATACTTATTATTAGATGTAATATGTCATTTATTCTTAGAGATTAATTTTTTATCAATATTTATTATTAAATAGTTATATCAATACTTGTTATTAAAGATTATTTTTTATCAATATTTATTTGCTGAGTTTTGTTAGCTCAACGTTTATAATCGTTTTTTTTTTTCGTAGGTTTTTAGGCTATTGTGGTTTGAGGAGCACCATCATATTGTAAGTTTTAGTATTGGTTGAGGTGGAGTATAATACTTAGATGTAATGTGTCATGTATTCTTAGAGCCTTTATTTATAGGCATAAAGATAATTTTAACCCCTAACGTTTATAATTTTTATCGTTTTGGCTCTTATTCTTTTTTGGGGATAAATTTAACCCTTAACCTATATCTTTTTGACAAATAGCTTATTTTTTAACTAGTTTGATGACTGGATCGTTAAAAATTTAACGATGATATATATATGAAATATAATTTTAAATGACATAGAATATAACCTATCAAATACATAAATATATGGAATATAATTTTATTCTAATATAAAATATAAAACAATTAAAATTCAAATAAAATATTAAAAATTAATTAATTCTAAAATAAAAGATTATTAAACATTCTTAATCCTAACTACGATAAAATCAAAATCTTATTCGAATATTTATTCCTGGATTGTTTCGAATATTAATCCTGAATTTCATCATCAATAACTCAATATATTAATTTTCACGAGTACACTTCGATTTGTGTTTGATGGGAGTGCTTGCATTTGCGGATAGGTTAGTTCCCACGCTCTTATACAAGTTTAAACCTTTATATCAGTTAATGATAATCCTATTACACTCAATGGTGGATTTTCAAGTAACTTTACTCTTTAAGGTAGATGTCAATTGTTGTTAAAAAATATAATAAAAAATATAAACACGATTCAAATAAAATTTTGATTTTATCGTAGTTAGGGTTAAGAATGTTTAATAATTTTTTATTTTAGAATTAATTAATTTTTAATATTTTATTTGAATTTTAATTATTTTATATTTTATATTAGAATAAAATTATATTCTCTCTGTATATGTATTTGATAGGTTATATATCATGTCACTTAAAATTATATTCCATATATATATATATATATGTATTATCGTTAAATTTTTAACGGTCCAGTCATCAAGCTAGTTAAAAAATAAGCTATTTGTGAAAAACATATAGGTTAAGGGTTAAATTTATCCCAAAAAAAAATAAGGGTCAAAACGACAAAAACTATAAACGTTAAAGGTTAAAATTATCTTTATACCTTATTTATAATAAGGTAACTCTTAAATAATAGATTTTTATAAGCAAATCCTTTAATTTTGAAACTTCATTTTGGAGCTCTTATTTTCCTCAACGCTTTGATGATATTTTCATTTGTAACAAGATAATAATTTGGTTATTAAAATCCATTGACGTAAATGGATTAAGTATGTTGTTGTAGTGTATTTTATACGTTACGAATAATAATCTAATAAAAAATTAATTTAAAATTATTAAATATATTATCATTCATGTATAATATTTTATTATTTTTAATCAAATATTAACTTTAATTTAACGATCAGGGATCATTTTTATTTTTCTATAAAACCAAATTAAAATTCTCTCACACTATATTTACTCTCTTTAATTTCTAAAAGAACATGACTTAAATAAACAACGTTAAAAAATTCTTATAAGAATAAAATAATAACCTAATGATGACACGTATTATCATCTGATTGATAAAAAAAATTCTTAGATTAAATAAAATTAATATAAATCTCTTCAATAAAGTGATGACATTTATCATCATAAGATTGAATTATTAATTTTTAAATTAAATTAAAATCATAAGCAAATTAATATAATTTATAAATAAGATGAGTAAATGTGTAATTATATAATTTTAGTTAACTACACATCCACTCTTTCGTTTGACTTTACCATCCATCAGTCAACAAACAGTTTAATAATGTAGTAACCTAATTGAAGAAAAAATTAATTCAATGATCTAAATAAAAACAATTCCATAATTTAATGATCACAAATATAATTTACGCTAAATATTATAGATAGTAGGCCTTGAAAGAGTAATGAGTTTAATTTTATAATTCAAAGTTTATTTAAACTTTTTTATTCAAGTCGAGTTAAATTTTTAAGTTTATGTATAAATATTAATTATAATTATTTATAATATTATATTACGTTTGGTGTAAATTTAAACGATTTTCTCTAATCGTATAAGATTTACATATTTTTTATATTATTTTTCACATATGTAAATAAAATTATATCATAATTATTGAATTTACGCAAAGTTTTATAAAAATTATGAAATTATATTGATTGTAGCACGCATGAGTCGATGAACTAATGTGAGAAAAATTTTTATAAAAAAATAGTTGAATGATCAAATTGAATAAAATTTAAAATTAAAGGATTATATAGCAAAAATAATAATTTTGTATATGAATTGAAGTTACATTGATGTTATATATTGTTAGTGAATCATACGGTTTATTTTTCGTCAAAAACAATAATAAAAAAAGAAATTGAAGAAATACAAAATCATTTAAAGTTAAGGAACTAAATTGCAAAATTAGGAAATTAAATTTTAAAAAATATAAGTTGAAACTAAGTATGCATTCTATATTGATTTAAGAGCATGTGGTTTAAATTTGGTCAAAATTAACATAAAACGAAAGAAGGATTGAATATATGAGAAAAATATACAAAGTTAAGGAACTAAATTCAAAAAATGTGAAATTTATTTTTAAAAATATAAATAAAGTTAAATAAGTATTCTAAATTGGTATAGGAACATGTGATTCAAATTTGATAAAAAAATAAAGAGACAATTGAAGAAAAATAAAATTAATGACTAAATCGTAAAACTGTAAAATTTGAATTTTTTTTTGATTTTTCAATATTTTGAATTGGGAAAATTTTAAATCGCTTCAAATTTAAATTTTTTTTGAGTTACTCGAGTTGACTCAAATAACTCAAATAATTCAAAATTAAATAAAAAAATATTATGAATAAAGTAAAGAAAAAGAACAAAATAGATGAGAGATTTGTATTATATTCTCAAAGTAGGGTTATACAAGGTTTTCTCCAAAAGTCTATATTTATAGGCATAGGATGAAAATCCTAATTCCAATGAGAATTAAACTCTAATGATAAAATAGATGAAAGTTTTAATTCCAATGAGAATTAAACTCTAATAATAAAGTACATTAAAATATTATTTAATATATGAATATCCACCACAAATAAAGATATCCATAACACTCCCCCTTGGATATCCATAAAGATAATGATCCTCATTAAAACCTTACTAAGATAATAACCCTGTGGGAAAAAATCTTAAAGAAGGGAAAAGAGTACACACATCATAACATGTTGCCTCATTAAAAATCTTACAAGGAAAATCCATTGGGATAAAACCTCAATTAAAGGAAAAAGAGTATAACGTGTATTTGCTCTCCCCAATGAAAATATCACATAAGATCTTTGAATCTTCATAATTCAATATTGACTATAATCTTCAAATCTTGAAGTAGATTATGCACTAGTAGATAAATTTTCCAAATTATTGCTTAAAATGATTAATCGAATACTATTATTCTTAAGATCATGAGGGACAAAACTTAAAAAAAATATGTTTCGTTTTATCACATTTGATATATCCACCTTGACATATAAATTTTGCATCATCTCTACACAAGATAGCTTGCATCCTATCTTGTGAAAGCAATTCAAATATCTTCTAAAAATGTTTAGCCAAACACATATTTCGGCTTTGTCTCATGCATAATAATTATTTAAAGGTAATGATCTCGTAGTACTTAAATAATATTTTTGGATCAGCTAAGATATGATGCTTCCATATCAAATAATATATTATGATGATTTTAGACCAAAAATATCATTACTATTTTCTCGAGGGTGAAATAGATCATTTACATTAAGAGACCTAACAATCAAATAGTGATCAATGAATAAGCATTATGCATGTAAAACCTCTTTAAATATTTTTTGTATGCCGATTGATGCACAAGGATTTGAGGAGATTTCTTCACAACTCTCAACGATATCAAATCATCAATATACACAACAATAACAAATTTAGAGCTAAACCTCTTAATAAAAATACATGAAAAAATTAAATAATTCATATAGCATTATGCTAATAAGTATTCAATGAGGCGGTTATACAAATACGCCTAAATTGTTTCAAGCCATAAAAAGATATATTAAATATGATTGTATAATATTCTTGAGAACTTGAATTAACTACTTATAGCAATCTAAAACTTTCCGGAAGTTTCATGTAAATAATACTATCAAGATGCCCATACAAATAGGAAGTGACAATATCCATTAGGCGGAAACTAAGTAATATTATTTATTGCAAGACTGATCAAAATCTAAAATTAGTTGCATCCACCACTAATGAATATATTTTCCTGATATTCAATTTCATGTCCTTGTATGAATCCTTGGGCAACCAAATGAGCTAATATTTTTTAATTTCCCCTTTTAATTTTTTTCTCACAAATACTCATTTATATCCACAAGCTTTACACATTTCAATGTACGGGCTATATGCCCAAATACTTCTCTTTTCGAAAGAGATTTTAATTTCACCTCAATTGTCTCTTTTCATGTTGGTCAATCATTTCTTTGTTTATATTGTGCAACTGACAATTGTTCAAGATCCACATCATCAAATAAAATCTCTAGTGTTATATTGCATGCTAATATATTAACAACGTCGATTTAATTTTAGTTCCACTTATTACCAAATATGACATGATCTATTGAGATCTCTTTATTATCAAGTACCCAAGTCATGTCAATGTCTCTGTTGGAGATCTTTTAATCTCTTCTATAGATTTTTATAATACGTTGATTTCTTGATCTAACCATCATAAAATATAGCTCTTTTTTTGAGGATTTTTATCTTTGGAACCTACTTGTCTATCACGCTTCAAGCGTAAGTTAGACTCATTAACAACTAGAGTTTGTCCTTCTAAGATATCAAATTTAATCGGAGCATTCATAGTTGGAATAAGTGACTTAGTCACTCTTTTTGAGTCAAAAAAATCATCTGGCAATTAATTTGTTAAATGAATTTCCTTTGAACTTATAGTTCACATTGTTGAATTTGTGGATCAAACTAAAAAATGATAATACATTCCAACTTATTTCTTTTTCCAGCTATTTTATTTTCTCCCCTAATATTGGGTAAACTGACTCATTAGAATGATAGTCAGTAAATCGAGTTGTAAGTAAATTCTCTATCAAATGCTCAAGATATTTAATTATCAAAAGGAATTTGAATCTGACATATATTCCTAACAGAATTCATCTTTGTGCATTATGGTGGAGCAGTTAGAACATATACTACACACCAAAAAATATAAGATGAGAAATATTTGGTTCCTGACCAAAAACCATTTATAATGGGGAGAACTTATGATCATTTGTTGGCTTGAAATGAATTAGTGATACTACATGTAAAATAGCATATCATCTATATTATCAAGACCGATTGTCTTTATAAGATAATCTAAAAATTGTTCTCGTAATTTTATCAATTGAACAAGTAGCCTCGCAAACACCAAGTTACGGGTTAATAACAATGATATATATATTTGCACTTCCGGATATAGCACATTATATTAAATCGGTTATCTATCAAAGATAAACTCTCAAAAGATCTTCCGAAGCATTGATATTTTAGACTTTGAGAAATAGTACTCATATTTTCTCTTGTATTTAAATAAGAAAATATTTCTTATGCTTAAATATAATATGAGTACTTGCACTATCTAAGCATAAATAGCCACAATTCATTGTATATTTTATTCCGAAAGTAATAATATTCTTCAAAGGATAAATTAATATAAAGCGTAAATAAATAACATTTGAATTAAATTGACATAAATAAATTAACATAAAACGTAAATAAATAATACGTAAAATAAATTAACATAAATAAATAGTAAATAAAAATAAATTAACATAAAATAAATAAATAAATAATTATTTCATTTAAATATTATAAGAAAAATAAAATAAATAGTGAATTATTCTCTTAAAGGATTATGAGAAAATTAACACTATCCAATTGAGTTATACCAATAACGCCGTAATTATTTACGCCATAAAGAAAATCTGTTTATATTTTCTTCATTTATCATTTATGATTAAGGATAATGCCTATAATACTTTGGCATTTGACAAGTACAAGACCAATGGTTTGTACCAACGTATTGATAACATAAAGGTTTTGATATGATTTCTATCATTCTTGTCATCATTATAATCTCACTTCTGGTGGATATAAACATTCTCAAAAGAATCATCTTATCCATGTCTAATTTATGATCTCAATCGTGGTCACAATTACTAATGTGACATTTATTTTTTTTCGCTATAAAATATCATATTCACTTCAGGGAATGGAGCGGGGACTAATAGGTATTTAAAATATTTTTATTATATTGTGTTTGCAGGACAATATTAATGTATGAAAAATGGAGTATATTTTTATTACATATTTTCATCAATGATACTCTAGCACATAGCTGAGTTTTTATTCATTAACCATATAGTGAATTATCATGTTTGCATTCACTTCAAGGAACGAAAAAAATTCAATAATGGTATGGAATAAACATCTTGCTTGTATTCACTTTAGGGAATGACATAAATCCAATAATCGCATGGAATAAACATCATGTTTGCATTCACTTCAATGAATGACATAAATCCAATAATTGCATGAAATAAGCATCATGCATGCATTCACTTCAGGGAATAATCGATAATTAAAATACAATAGAGGGAGAATAATTCATCTTTAATTTATGCTAGTAACAAATTCTTTTTAATAACTCCTTTAAGATTCGATAGAAAAAAAAAAACCTTTGTTGGTTAGAGTCTCGTGTTGATAACGTGTTGTGAATAAAGTAAAGAACAAGAACAAAATAGATGAGATATTTGTATTATATTCTCAAAGTAGAGTTATACAATACTTTCTTCAAAAATCTATATTTATATGCATAAGATGAAAGTCTTAACTCCAATGAAAATTAAACTCTAATGATAAAGTAGATGAAAGTCCTAATTCTAATGAGAATTAAACTCTAATAATAAAATATATTAAAATATTATTTAATATATGAATATCCACCACAAATAAAAATATTTATAACAAAAAATTATTTTTTGAGTTGAATCGAATTTTACTCGCACTAAATACTACAACTTTAAAAATTTCAGCTTTGACCTTTAATTTTATACAAAAGTCTAACCGTTCTTTATTTATAACTATCGATTTTTTATATATTTATAACTATCGATTAAAATGATCAAAGTTATCAAAAATAAAACAATATTAATATATAATGTTATCAAATTGACCAAAAATCTAATTTTAAAAATTAATGTAAATAAAAAATTAAAATGAAAAAGAAAAAAATTACCCAATCCAAGGACTAAAAGTGATAATAAGAGAGTTTACTGCGACGTTTATTAAACAGTTCCAAATTCCAATTGGATCCGACTAGACCATAAACAACGAGCGCGTGAGTGACCAACTGCCCTTAAAGACAAACAAGATGGTCGATCCACCGAAATTAAGAACGCCGCTTCGAGCTCTCCGCCATTGCTGTTGTTGCTGCTTTCTTCATTTCTCAGCCAATGGCAGCTGCTTCCCACTCGCTCCTCTCTTTCACTCACCGCTCACTGAGTCACCCGGGAAGGCATTTCCAACCTCTTCTACACATATTTCTTTGCCCACATCTCCTTCACTCACTCTGAACCACATCCACAGCTCCAACTCAGCCCTTCGTTGCACTTTAAATGTACCCGACAGCACGGGAAAGGACACCCCGATTGAAACAAGTATACCCCCTTCAACTTTAGACTCAATTTTAACCTTTTGAAAATCGTCATGTTCTAATGAAATCTGGGTTTGTTTAATTTTTTGTTGATTGTTTCAGGGTACCCAGCTTTTCCTACCGTGATGGACATTAATCAGATAAGAGAGATATTACCACACAGGTTTAACTAAACTCTATGGTTTTGATTTCTTAGTTTTTTAGCTTTCTTTTGCTTGATTCTCATATTGTATTTAGTGGCTTTGCTTTGGTTGTATAGGTTTCCATTTTTGTTGGTGGATAGAGTGATAGAATATAATCCAGGTGTATCAGCTGTTGGTATAAAGAATGTGAGTATAAATGATGACTTTTTCCCTGGACACTTACCTGAGAGGCCTATAATGCCTGGTGTCCTCATGGTTGAGGTAATTAAACTTCCTTTCACTTTTCTTTTCCTGGATGTCTGGAAATTTAATCAGTTTGTTTATCATTAACTGTTGTTGGTTTCGAATTTATGAATGTTTTATAGCATGCATAGTTTCCTTTAAAAGGATGTCAAATAGGATTGTAGCAGGATGTATGGAATTGTGTAATTATTTGATATATTCTCAGTTAATAATTTACTTAAAAGGAGGTGTAAGACTAGTCTTGTTTTATGACTAGATTTGTATGAAACAGAAAGATTTTTCATGTGGACTCCTGTTGTCCGTTGGATAAGGTATGTGGCCAAAATGGGTACATGATCAATTTTTTCTATGTTTTTTTTTTCATATACTTGAAGGATCATATCTTCATACCCATGTCCATAATGCATCAGACATGGGCGTTAGATATGAGGACTTAAAGGAAAAACAAAGTTTTGGGGTAGCATAGATAGAATTCCTACTTACCGTAGCTGGGGTATTATTTGCTGGAATGCACTTGTAGTAATAGTAAATTAGGAATAGAGGTAAAGCAACAAGAAATAAATAACAGCCTAAATTGGAGTTTGAAATAGTTGTGCTTTATTTTTGTCAAGAATTGTTATTCAATCACAAATTTAAATATGGATTGCTGAGGTAAAATGCGATTGCACAAGACTTTTAACGATGCAAAAAAGTCAGGCATATCATAGGTGCTTTTGCCCATAGTGTCTATGGAGCTTGCATCTAATGGTTCTTCAGTTTATATTTATTTGATTAAGGGGAAGTTCTCAATTACTTTTCAAACCAGCCTTTGAAGCCAAAAGCTCTTTTGGCTCCAAAAGCAATAAATGACAAGGTTAAAAAAAAGCTTTTGGCTTTTGGGTATAAAATTATCAAAATACCATTTAATCACGAGCATCATGTATAAAATGGATATTTTAACTTTTGACAGTAATATCGAACATTTAAAATTACAAACCTCGCTTTTTCACAGCACTTATCACAAAGTACTTTTCAGTCCAACAGTAATAGAGAACTAGCCCTAAATAATTTGTTTTAAATAGTGGATGAGTAACAAATTTGGTGAACCAAAGGGTATGAATGCTACCATTTAAGGACGCATCACGCTCGAATGAGAAAGTAAAGGCCATTAATGAGAACATACAAATTTTCTATAGACCACTGGTGATACTATGAATTTTGAGAAATACAAGCTAGCAAGGGACAAGACATGAGTAAGGAGGGTAGAGAGAGTCCAAAAAACATTTTTAATATATCGGACTCAAAAGATGAAGAGAATGATATCTACCCTGCTATCTTATTCTGCCTTAAATTGAAACTTTTGTTCTGAGTATCTGTACAAGGTGTTGTGCACGTGTGCCTAGTTTGGCTAGTACATATCTAGCTAGTACATCAACTTAAAGTTATCTGTTTCATCTATTATTATAATTGGTTTCAGAAAGTCCCCTCCCCCCTAGATTGCTTCCCTACACATGCTTACATTGTTAAAGATTCATATTGTCATCTCCCCTGTATTTAATATACTCAATGAACATGGGCTTGACTGCATAGATTTGTTGGAGAATCAGCTTTGCGTAAAGTGTGTTAGTATGAATATATTTCTGTTAATATATTTTGATTCGTTTGTCATTCAATGTGATCTTTCTTGTTAAATTGTGCTATTTCTTCCATACATTTAGGAACTTGTTGCAAGATTTTTTTATAGTTTCAGATCTTCCTTAACAATCACATTTCTTCATGTAAATTTCTTGCTCTTTTAGCTTCTATGTGTCTTTTTGTATTAGAGCCTTTGCGTGGTGGCTCAAAAACCTTGTTTTCTTTTGTGTTATATTTTGTCTAGAAATCCTACTTGTTTTTTCTGTTGTTTAAACTACTTGACTATTTGATTGTACAAACAAGAAAAATATTATACTTTTGGCACATGGTTATTGGATTTTATCCCTAAAACTCCAGTTTTTCTCGATTTCTTTTCCAAATGTTTCCACCTTGAGGATGCCCCAAGGCGGCAAGGTCTTGGTTACCAAAACTATCATCTCTTATTGCTAGTGCTCCTAAAAAAAAAAACTGCTTAAAATCGTTTGCTATTTCGATGATTGATTTCCTGAATACTACACTGATCAATGCATCTTTCTTGTTAGTACTAAGAGAAGTATTTGCCTGGTCCAGGCAATGGCACAAGTTGGAGGCGTGATTATGCTGCAACCTGAAGTAGGAGGTTCTCGAGAAAATTTCTTTTTTGCTGGAGTTGACAAAGTGAGGTTTAGGAAACCTGTCATTGCAGGAGATACTTTGGTTATGAGTGTGACACTTATCAAACACCAAAAGCGGTTTGGAATAGCAAAAATGGAAGGGAAAGCATACGTTGGAGGTGACTTGGTATGTGAGGGTGAGTTCCTGATGGCTACTGGTAGTAATTGACAATACTCAATACATATCCATGTTTCCTCCAATTTTCTGTAAATTAATGAGACATGGTCTACTTGAGGCCTTTATTCTATATCCTTCCCTTGCTAGGGAGTTTTCCTTTTGACAATCCACTAGTAAGTTGTTAGTTACTTTTACTTCTTTTTTTTCAGCCAAAAAAGTAGGTTTCTTGAAGTTTCATCTCTCATTCTTGTAGATTTAACATTTTGAAAAGGGAAAGAAAGAAGAGGTTTAACAATTAATAGTGAAGATGTGGTCCTTCCCTTTGGATGGTTACCTAAAAAAGAGGAAAGAAAGGATAAGGTTGTGTAGGGCTCTTTTGCATACACTTGTTGTTAGGCTGCTTAATTTTCATAGAATTTGTCCAATAAATTTTACTATTCATGTAGAATTCTTACCCTGGTTGTTTCATGTGGATTAGGAGTAGATTTTACTAACTAAAATACTTGCTGTGATTTATGGAATGCACTGGAGAAATAAATGGTTTAGATGTTGAGAGGACTTCTGTTGCCATTCGAACACTCTGAAAACCTGTAACATCACAAAACGAACTAAAGAAAATATTAAGGAAGAAGGAGACTGAGATTAGGAAGAAAAAAAAGGAGGGAGACTTAGAATAATCATTTCATTTAATCGATACCTTTCAAAACCTAGAATTTCAGACTTAATAGTCTGTTACAACCACAAGCCAAAACACATCGTTTAACTAAGGAATTATAATAAAACAGAAATAAAAAATTACTATCCTATCCCTTGATTTTCCATTCAGTTTTGACCCGTTACAATGCTCTCCGCTTGAATTAATCCTTGACCTCAAGGATTTGAACATGATCTTTTTTCGATGATTAGACCAAACATGTCCTCATGCTCTCTTAGTCTTGGTCCTAGATGAAGTCGGAACTAGGAGTAGTTTCTTCATACTGACAATGGCTAAAAACCAAAGGTCAACTAACATTACAGATTCTCTATCGATGATGGCAAGTTTCATACCTCCGGGATCAAAAATATTCAAATTGTAGTTAAATGCAGCATAAACTAGAAAGTAATTCTTTTCAACAGCTCCAACTTTACTTTCGCTTCGAAAAGTAAATCGTTTTTGCTCAAAAATTGCTTTAGTCCACCAATATCAATAGGTGAAGCATCTATAGCACTTGACACAGAACTAGCCATTTCTAATTCCACAAAACTGAAATAGAAACCCTTATGGCATTGAACTTGAATACCACCACCCTTAATAGGTCCAAACTTAATTTCACTTTCCAGCATACTAAGAGTAGCATTCAAAGGCAAACATTTGATGTAGATACAGGAACTCCCAGCTTCAACATCTTGATTATTTCTATTTTTTACAACGTTGTTGGAGACCTATAAATCAGATGTTGTTGCTGGAGCACTTAGTGATTCAGTAGATCTTGGTTGCTCATGAAATTTTGTTGAAAACTTCACAAGAAAATGTGTAGGGATTAATGCAGGAATTGCATTCTCTTTCATCACCTTCAGAGTAGATGTATATGATTTCTTTGGCGCTTCCTTAATTTTGGAGTTAGAATCAACAATTATCTGTAAAACATCATAAATTTCCTCAACAACATCGGCCATTGATGCTTCCTCTTCTTCATTACAAGCATTCCTATCCTTAGAAGGATTGTACACTTACCCATTAACTTCTTCCAGCAATGTTTCTGATTGCTCATCAACACCCTTTAAAGCCCCAATTATATGTGGGTTATAGCCAGACAAATAGTAGATCAATGAAACCTTTTCTTGTTTGCTCGCCTGTGCGTGAACCATTGGTGAGAAAATAACATTTATCTGATTGAGTAAATGATCCATCATAATCTGGATAACAATAATTTTCAAAGCCAGTAGATTGATTGACACCAGGCTCTCCAACCAAGTCTTGATTCGCACCAGAAGAATATGATGTAGAAGATACTGTGGAAGTCAAATAAGATGCCATTCTAAATTTTTCAGAACACACATCTTGCTGAACCAATTTGGAAACAACTTCAACTTCAAAAACACATTGATAGGTTCGGGATTTTTCAATGTCTTTTCACCGGCTATTATCAAATACCAAACAAATATTCAAAATTTCGGCCACTCAATGTTGTTGTTGTAATTAGCACCTCTAACATGAATCAACTCATTAATTTGTTGCATCCATACTTTATTACTACTCAACCATCTATGATAATGCACTTTCATAAAAAAATAAATATGGACAGCAGACTTCTCCCAGTCAATATTGTTTCTAGCAAGGCACAATGTTCCATTATCACACATCACAAACTTGTTACCTTCAGAATAAACTGTTCTTCCGTACTCAATGTTGTTTATTCCATGGCTTAAAAAAGTCAGTTCATTAACTATCACCTTGTTGTTCCCATCAGTAAGAACCTAAATATATAAGGGTCATACACCTCAATAACCTCATACAATATTAAATGCTTATCAATCTGTAATACATTTTGTTCCCTTAACAGTAGCCTAAACATGTAAGGATATCATTCTCAACAAACTTAAAAATAGATTTTACTACAGTTTGATCATTACCTTTACTCACACTTGAGTTGCCTTTGCCTTTGCATCTCCAGCCATTGTGAATAAATCCGAGAATACACCTTCACCTTGAATTTGTAATTGTTCCATCAGATATCTCGTTACATCCTCACACTCCTTGAAAATGCTAACTTTGTCTTTTGAATAATTTTGTAACCCAATATTTAGATTATCTTCCAACAGACCCTTAGTTGGGTTATTCAACTCTTTCGGTTCTTCATCAAGCCATTCATCAAACAACTCAATATCATTGTAGGCACTCAAACCTTTTTTTTTTTTAATTTTGATTCAATGAAGTCAAACTCCATTGATGAATCGTTTTTCCCGATCGTCTTGACACTTTCGACTTTTAGATCTTCAGAGTCTGATGGCTTTACTGGCTTTACTGTATCATCCCCAATAACTTGGTTTGCTGATCCTAAAATTTCTTGCGTCGTTACTGGTTCTATGGGTTTACCCAAGAAAATCTCCAATAACCGTCTAAAATCCTCAAGAAACTGGAATTAAAAAGCATTGCACTTTTCTTTCAAACTGCGCTTGAAACAATTGATCGAAGATTGCAAGCTCGAAATCTCTTGCTGCCATTCCAAACCCGTTGGAGTGGGTGTATGTAAAATTCCGTCACTCGTTGCAAGATTAACGTGGCTCTGGTGCCTTTGTAATATCACAAAACGAACTAAAGAAAATATTAAGGAAGAGGAAGACTGAGATTAGGAAGAAAAGAAAGAAAGAGGGAGACTTAGAATAATCCATTCATTTAATCAATACCCTTCAAAACCTAAAATTTCAGACTTAATAGTCTGTTACAACTGCAAGCCAAAACACTGTTTAACTAAGAAATTATAATAAAACAGAAATAAAAAATTATTATCCTATCCCTTGATTTTCCATTCAGTTTTGACCCGTTACAAAACCACAAGTCACAGAGAAGAAAGAGGTTTCAGAGAAAAGGGGATAAGACCAGATAATAACTTTAATACTACTAATACCCTAATACACTGAAAGGTCCCATTTAAGGCTATATAAATGACATCGTATAAATTTTCAAGAAAAAAATGACATCGTATAGCTTATCTCATCTCAAACTAAAAAATAACAACTAAATGGCAATGTTTTTTCCTAACATAAATTAAAAGATTATTAACAATACTCTTTGCTTGAAAAACGTTTTTGTCCTCAAGGATTGAAGTCACGATAATTCTTTTATAGTTGGTTAGTCCATCTACTAAGATTTCAATAACAACTCTATTATAGTTGATTAGTTTATTTTACTAAGACTTAAACAACTCTATTGCGTCTCTTCTCAACAATTTTAGAGGTTCTTTCATCTTATCCATGTGTCTTTGTAAAATAAATTTTAGAGGTTCTTTCATCTTATGAATGCAGTAAATTAAAATTCCATGTAAAATCTAGAGATCATAAAAGAATTGTTTGCCTAATTCAAGATAGAATTCATAGGCCAGGGTAAGGCCACCCTTTATGTTTTTATAGCTCAACCCTAACAAACTGATTATTAGTTAATCAATTTATTACATAGCAAACATCTTAACATCCAAGAACAAATTCCCAACTCATAGCTAACAGCTCCAAGCTCAACAGTTGGGAAAATATGATAGTTTAATAGTTAATTTATAAATAAATCATTTAAAATAAATATTTTTTTCCTATTTAAGTTGAAAGGGTAGTGAGGTTGAAAACCCAAATGGATGGTGGTGCAACATAACAAGAATTCCCCCTCAATCGGGGCGGAGGTAGAAGTTTAAACTGGAGCTGTACTTTTTATATGAAAATTTTAAAAGTATAAAATTAGATTAATAATATAAAACATAAAATTTAACATAATAATTTAAAATCTTCAAAGTATATAATTATTCAACATCTTTCGAACTATCACTACCCATTAATTTAATATTAACCCAAATCCACCGTTTTAAAATATATATAGATGAAATAGATTTTTTTATGTGTTTCAATTTATGCCTTTACGTTAAAAAAATTAATGTTACAACTTACTATTAAAATTTAAATTCCATGAAACACTACTTTTGGCCCTTCGGTTACCCTTATATCGGTAACGTTCTCACTTCCCAAATCATAGCCAAAACTAGGGGTGATATGGCAGGTTGGGCTCAGAAACAAGTATATCTGGGCTCGGCTCGGTTCGAGGCTCATCGAATTCAGAATTTCAAGCTCGAGTTCGGCTCGAAAATAATATTACTGGGCTCGGCTAGAGCTCAAAGCTCGTCAGGCTTGGCTTGGGCTCGGCTCCGCTCGGTTTGATTCGAAATGGATAATTTTCTATATTATTTTTTATTTATTATTTGTAGTTTTATAAATTGTTTTAGTTTATAATATTCAATTTATTTTATTTAATTTATTTTTAGTGGATTTACTCTAATTTTTTTTGCTAAACAAATTATTTTAATGTATATATAAATATATATATATATATGTATGTTTATATATAATTATTCCGAGCCTGTTCACGAGCTTTTCGAGCCGAGTTTGGGTAAGCTCGGCTTGGCTCGTTTAAATCCCGAGCCGAGCTTTGACCGAGCCGAGCCCGAGTAGCTCGCGAGCCGGCCAGACTCATTATCACCCCTAATCAAAACCTTCCTTTACTAAAAATATCATACCTCTCACGAGCCTTGTAGCCTAAGCGGTTAATGGAACGATTGTTGTTCCTAGAGGTCACGGGTTTGAGCACCAGCGATGTCAGCATAGTGATTGAGCGATCAATGTCAAATGATAAAGATTATATCCTAAAACAAATATTACTGTGATCATTATTAATTTGTTTTAAAAAAAAATATTATGCTTCTCCACAAGTATGATTAAAAGATTTTAAAATAATTAATATGATATATAAATCTTTTCTTTAAAAAGTAAATTTAATAGAAAATATTATTATATTATTTTCTTATACAATAAATAAGCTTGATCAATCTACTGCTGAAGATAGGGTAAACTATACCAGTAACTACCCAACTAATCGAAGATATTTAGTTTGGTTATTAAACTATCGAATTCGTTAATTAGGTCACTCAACTTATTAAATTGACCTATTTTGACCACCACTATTAAAATTTTAACGGAAAAAATGATGTGTCAATTAAGTAAAATTTGTAAAATTATAGATTTAATCTTTATAATTTATTTATTATTTTAACTTAATTATTATTTAAATTATAAATAAAATTTAACTATTTGATCTAATAATGACAAGTGTCACCACCTAATTGGTGAGAAACAAGAGAAAGAAATGGAACTGTGTGGCTTGAGCATGTGGGAATTGAACCCACGCCTCGAAGGTAAAGAACAAAGCTGAATATTACCTATGTGATACAGGGTATCGAGATATATTATTTAAGAATTATTTTATTGATGAAAATTAAAGAGTATAAAATAGGATTAATATGATTTAAAGTCGATTAATATTTAAAGTTGATTAATATGATTTAAAGTTGATTGGAATACTAAAATATTAGTGTATTTAATATTCGAATCAAATTTATTAAATATTTTAATTCAAATATTAAAATATTTAAATACTTTGGTTTGAATACTAAATACACCGATATTTTTATTCAAATATCAAATATTAAAATACTTTGATTTAAATATTCGATATTAAAATATTTGAATATTTTGGATCTCGAGTTCGAATATTTAGTATTTGAATATTTAATATTTAAAAAAATAATATTTGAATATTTTATTCTAATAATGAATATTTAATATTGAAATCAAAATATTCAAATATTTTAATATTAATCAAAATATTAAAATATTCAAAAAATTTAAATATTTTAGTATTCCAATCAAAATATTTAATAAACTTGATTCAAATCTTAAATATACAAATATTTAAAAGTTACATATTATAATATTTTGGTTTGAATATTAAATTTTTAAATATTTTAATTTAAATATTAATCGACTTCAAATCCTATTAATTTTATTTTGTACTCTTTAATTTTCATCAACCAAATAATTCATTTGAATAATATATGTTGGTACCTTGTATCACATAATAAACAAAGTAATCTATTCATTCCATTTGAATATATATTAATTATTTAAAATTAAGATTAAATTAAAATAATAAATAAATTATAAGAATTGAATATATAATTTTATAAATTTTACTTAATTGACACTTCATCTTTTTTATTTAGATTCTAATAACAGTGACTAAAATAAATCGATTTAATAAGTTGGTTGATATAATTGACGAATTTAATAGTTTGGTAACCAAAATAAATATCTTAAATTAGTTAGGGGTCACTAATGTAGTTTATCAAGAAGATAAACATAGACACTTAGACAAAGATATCAAAAACATGGTCTCTTCCATGACTCGCCGCGTATCCGGTCTTTGTAAACCCTGATGGAGTTGCCTTGAAGATGATAGTGGTGATCATGGTGCGGGCCTTATCACACTCTCCGGGAACAATATCGTAGCCACAATGCGAAGCGACTTGGATGAGGAATCTGGATTTTGCTTGAAGATGAGGCGGATGCACTGAGCACCTATGTGAACAGTAGTTTCCAAACTGTTAACAATTCCATCATAGGCTAATTCACTTTGATTAGTTCTCTTTAGGGGTGAGTATTCGATTAAGTCGAGTTAAATTTTTTTGATTTATTGAGTTTACGAGTTATATTTTATAAAACTTTATTTGAAATTTTTTTTGTTAGAGGTGAGTCGAGTTTTCGAGTTCTTATAAATATTTATTTATAATTATTTATCATGTTATAATATAATTTGATTTCAATTTAAACAACTTTCTCTAATCATATAAGATATGTATATATATTTTTTTTCATGCGTAGCGATATTTCTTTATATTTTTATATATCAATGTATATATATCATAAAAAATTAATAGACTCGTCTCAAACTTAAAAATTAATTATTTAATTATTAAAAAATTTAAGTTATTCGAATTTTCATTTTACAACTCGAACTTTATTTAAATTTTTTTGAGTCGAGTTTATGAAATTTTGAATCGAGTTAAAACGAGTCGAGTATTTTCGCCTCGAATCGAGTCGAATTATTATTTTTTTTCGAGTCGAGTTTTGCTTACCCCTGGTTCTCCGGTAAGTTGTCTCACTTTGATTACTTCTCGTATTTCACATGAATTTTTCTTATAAATACTCATTCGAAAAGAAAAATTCCAAGCCAACGTCAGTAGGTGGACTTGGAAGGCGTAATTAAAATATGTTTTAACATTTCTCGATGGGTTTTTTCTAGTAAATTGTTTCTTACCAATTCAGTTTATTGACGATTTCATTTAGGACCTAAATTTACTTCATAAATGTAGGATGAGTATAAAGAAAAGCAATTAATTTACCACTAAATACGATGAATTTAAGAATACTAGAAATAATTTCTTATTTTTTCCGCTTCACCACTAATTTCTAACTTATTCTTTTTCAACCAATGAATCTTCACTCATAATTTCTATGTCATTTTAAAAATATAATTTTTAAAAATTATATTAATTACATGACTGATTAGTGGTGGAATGGGTGATTTTCATTGGCTAGGGACCACAACTAACGTGGTAGGCCGAGCCTATGATATAATCTCTTCTCTTCAAGATACTTTTTAATTATTATTGACCAAAAAATAAAATATTTCAATGAAATAAAGTAGAGATCTATAAAATATTTAAAATTTTAAATTGGGATTTTAATTATTTAATAAAATATTATTTTTATATTCTTAATTCTTTAATGATACTTTTGTTAATTCATAACTATATTTAAAATTTTCATTGAGTAATAAAGATTTTTTATAATATAGAGTAATCTAAATTAATTTTAACAAATAAAATTAAAAATTGGATAACTGGTGAAAGAAAAAGTTTAGTCAATTTTTTTTTATCTTTTTAATGGTAATTTTGTTAATTTTGACCTTAAGCTAAGATTTTTTATAGGATAAGGATAGGGCCGTAAGCGAACCGAACGTTCGGTGAACCGTTCGGCGGGAAATTCGTTTATGTTCATTTATTTATTAAACGAACGAACATGAACAAGATTCTTCGTCGTTTAATTAAACGAATGAACACGAACAAGGGACTCGTTCATTCATTTATGTTCGTGAACGTTCGGTAATCTATTCGTTTATGTTCGTTTATTTGTGTTCATTTATGTTCGTTCGTTTATGTTTGTTCGTTTATGTTCGTTTATGTTCATTTAAATTTATTCACATATATCTAAGGGTGAACATTAGATCGGGTAAGTTGAGTCAAAAAATTTTGAGTTACTCGAGTTGAGAAGTCTTATTTTATGACTTGTTAAAAACTTCCTTGTTATATATAGGCTAGGGGTGTTCATTGTTAAGTTAAAACGAGTTAACAGTTTAAACCAAAACAAAATTGTTTAATCAGTTAATTTTAAGTTTCGTCTAATAATTAAGAGTTTCTTTTTTTTATTTTAATTATCGATTAATTCTGTTTAAAATCAGTTAATTAGCTGAATTAATCGAATTAATCCAAAATATTAAATATTTAGCATCTTATACATGTTATATACGTTCGTTTATGTTCGTTTATTTATGCTCATTTATGTTCGTTCGTTTATGTTCATTTACATTCATTTATGTTTGTTCGTTTACGTTCGTTTATCATTTAAACTAGGGATGTAAAAAGCTGACCCGACTTGAAAACCCGACTGAAACCTGTTCGAGTTAGAACTTGGTTTGACCCGAAGATGTAATGATCTAAACCCGATCTGTATCCGACTGTTGTTGACCCGAACCCGAATTAGATTTGTTACTGTAGTAACCGTACCCAAACTGTATCCGACCGAGAATGACCCTAACCCGATTTTAACCTGTTACTGTGGACCCGAAACCCGACCTGTATCCGACTGAAACAAACCCAAACCCGAGTTTGACCTGGCAGATAACCAATATTACCCGACTGAATCAACCTGAGACTTGATTTTACCCGACTTGTTTTAAACCTGACTTGTTTTGAACCCGACCTGTTATTGACCTAAACTAATATTAACAAGATTTAATATTTATATGAAATATAATTAAATATATTTATAATTTGATGAATTTAAAATATTGGTAAATATAATTAGACTTAAAAAATAAAATAGACATGATAATTAATTTAGGGATTAATATTTAAATTTAATATTATATATTTAATTAAATTATTTTTTACTATTTTATTTAGTTTTAATGTATTTAATTTTAATTATAATTTTAAATTAATATTTAATTAAATTAACTTATTCTACTTAGGATTAATTAAGCTAAATTAAAATATAAAAACATAAATTACAAACATAATTAAAAGAATTCAAAGATGTTATGAATATATTTATTTATGGTTGATATCCATATATTAAATTAAAGTTTAATGGGATTTATCATTAGGGTTTAATACTCATTGAAATTAGGGTTTCCATATTATGCCTATAAATATAGACTTTTGGCTAAAGCTTTGTACACAGCCCTACTTTGAGAATATAATACAAATCTCTCTCTTTTGTCTCTCATCTTTATTCTTGTTCTTTATTTTATTCACAACACGTTATCAGCACGAGACTCTAACCAACGGAGGCGTTTGTTGTTCGAATCTTGAAGGAGTTATTGAAAAGAATTTGTTACTAGCATAAATCGAAGATAAGTTCTTCTCCCTAAATTATATTTTAATTATCGGTTATTTTTCTCTCTTGATCTTTGATTTGATTTTTAATTTATTAAAATCTTTGGTTGTTTGATATTTGTGTAGCGATAAAGTAGCTCAAAAACCATGGTTCTTGTCGACAATTCCCAAAAAGATTTTAACAAGATATTGGTAACTAAATCTATCTTATATTCAAATTAATGGAAAGTTTGGTATATTTTATTTATTTAATTTGAGATTTCTTTTGTCTTTATTTATAACGAATATTTGTTTATTTTATTATTAGGATGAAAGTTTATGTTTTAATCATGTTTTAAGTATTACATGATATTGGAACAAATATTGAAACTATAATTAATTAATATGTTTTTTTATGTTGGTTTAATCCAAGTATATTGGCTGGACATCCCGTTCTGCGAGGCTACTAGTCTCAAAGGAGGTTCTTTTTAAAGGACCTTGTGGACTGGTTTAACAACGCCGCGTATAAGGATTAAATTTTTTGTTCCTTGTATATATTGTAAATATATTGGTTGATAAATTATTATTTAATAGTATGAATATTATAAAGTCTATATTTGCTTGAAAACAATTTTTTTGGGATCGAAAAACTCGACTATAGACTTCTCCCAAGTTCAAGTTATGAAAATCGTCTTGATCAAATAATTTTTATGGGAGGCATTCCCTGAAGTGAATGCATGCATGATGCTTATTCCATGCAATTATTGAATTTATAATATTCCTTAAAGTGAATGCAAGCATGATGATTATTTCATGCGATTATTGAATTTATGTCATTCCTTGAAGTGAATCAAGCATGATGTTTATTCCATGCGGTTTTTGAATTTGTTTCATTCCTTGAAGTGAATGCAAACGTGATAATTCACTATATGGTTAGTGAATAAAACTCAATTATGTGACAGAGTATCATTGATGAGAACATGTTAGAAAAACATACTCCACTTTTCACATATTAATGTTGCCTTACAGACACAATATCATACAAGGATTTTAAATACCTATCAGTCTCCGCTTCATTCCCTGAAGTGAATATGATATTTTGTAGCGGAAAGAATAAATGTCACATTAGTAATTGTGATCATGATTGAGATCATAAAATAGACATGGATAAGGTGATTATTTTGAGAATACTTATATCCACAAGAAGTGGAATTATAAAGATGACAAGAATGATAGAGATCATATTAAAATCTTTATGTTATCAATGCGATGGTACAAACCATTGATCTCGTATTTGTCAAACACCGAAGTATTATGGACTTTATCCATAATCATGAATGATAAATTAAAGAAAATATAAACAGATTTTCTTAATGGCGAAAATAATGGCGTTATTGATCCAACTCAATTGGATATTAATAATTTTCTCATAATCCTTCAAGAGAATAATCTGTCATTTATTTTATTTTCTTTAGATCTTTTATTTTATTTTATGTTAATTTATTTTTATTTATTATTTATTTATTTATGTTAACTTACTTTATATATTATTTATTATCTTCTATGTTAATTTTTCCTTTAAAAGAATATGATTACTTCCGGAGTAAAATATACAATAATTTATGGCAATTTATGCTTAGCAGACAGTGCAAGTATTCATACAATATTTAAGCATATGAAATATTTTCCCATTTAAATACAAGAGAAATATGAGTACTATATCTCAAAGTACTAAAATATCAGTGCTTCGGAAGAGTTCTTGAGAGCTTATCTTTGATCCGATTTGATATGATGTGCTATTTTTTTAATATTTTTCTATTCCCCGAAGTGAATGGTACAGAGCACATATTTTTCATTTCCCAAAGTGAATGAAATAAAGCACATATTAAAAAGTGCATAATTATGCATATTTTCCCATTTTAAATGCAAGGGAATAATATGAATACTATATTCGGAAGTACTAATATCACAGAAAGCTCCAACTGAGCAAATATGTTATTTGCCAAATGAGACTTTATCTCATATTTACAGTGCATTATGCTCGTTGAGCAAATATGTTATTGCCAAATGGAACTTTATTCCATATTTATAGTGCATTATGCTTGTCAAAATCGAAAAGAGATATTGAGTTTTAAATATATATATAGAAATATATTGAGAATATCAGTTAAAGGGATGATGACAATCTCAATATTACGAGTATAACTCAAGGCAATAATGAAATTTTGGCAAAATTACATGCACTGTCATCCATATTGTACTACATAAGAATTAGTACAAATTGAAGCCCATGCTATTGTAAACTAGATGTTTACTGATTATTTTATTTGACATGACCGGTTAGACCATCCCGGTTCAATTATGATGCGAAAAATTACTGACACTTTCATGTGATCATTTATTTAAGAACTAAGAGTTTCTTCAAGGTAATTTTTCTTGTGATACTTACTATAGAAACATTTTGATTATTCAATCATCAACAACTATGATAGAGTACAAATCTATTAATTTTCTGGAACGGATACAAGGTGATATATATGGGCCCATACACCTTTCATATAGTTCATCTAGATATTTTATGATTTTTATCGATGCGCCGACTAGATGGTTATATGTATCCTTGTTATTAACCCGCAACTTGGTGTTTGTAAGACTACTTGCTCAATTGATAAAATTATGAGCATATTTTCCAGATTATCATATAAAGATAATGGTCTTGATAATGTTGATGATATATCATTTTATATGTACTATCACTAATTCGCATCATGCCAACAAATGATTATAAGTTCTCCCCATTATAAATGGTTTTTTGTCAGGAACCAAATATTTCTCATCTCAATTTTTTGGGTGTGCGATATATATTCTAATTGCTCCACCACAACGCACAAAGATGAGTTTTGTTGGGAATATATATATAAGAGCTTCTGATAGAGGATTTATTTACAATCTGATTTATTGACTATCATTTTAATGAGTCAATTTATCCAATATTAGGGGGAGAAAATAAATAGCTGGGGAAAGAAATAAGTTGGAATGAATTATCATTTTCTCTTTTTGATCCACATAGTATACAATGTGAACTATAAGTTCAATGGATAATTCATTTAGCAAATCAATTGCCAGATGATTTTGCTAACCCTAAAAGAGTGACTAAGTCACGTATACCAGCTATGAATGCTCCGATTAAATTTGATGTCATGGAAGGACAAACTCTAGTTGTTAATGAGTCTAAATTACGCTTAAAGCGTAGTAGACAAGTAAGTTCCAAAAATAAGAGATCCTCGAAAAGGAAAAGGAGCTATATTTTATGATGGTTTGATCGAGGAATCAATGATTATGAAAATCTCTAGAAGAGATTAAATAATCTCCAATAGAGATATTGACATGACTCAGATACTTGACAATAAAGAGATCTCAATAGATTATGTATGTCTGGTAATAAATGGAACTGAAATTAAATCGACGTCGTTAATATATTTGCATGCAATATAGCATTAGAAATTTTATTTGATGATGTGGATCATGAATCATTGTCAATTGGACAAAGAAATGACTGGCCAACATGAAAGAGGCAATTGAGATGAAACTAAAAATCACTTTTCAAAAGAGAAGTATTTGGGCCTATTGCTCGTACATTGAAATATATAAAGCTCGTAGATATAAAAGAGCCTTTGTGAGAAAGAGAAATCAAAAGGGAGAATCATGAGATATAAGCTTATTTGGTTGCACAAGGATTTTCACAAAGACATGAAATTGAATGAGGAAAATACATTCCTCGGTGGTGGATGCAATTACTTTTAGATATTCTGGCAATAAATGAAATGATTTAGTTTCGTCTAATGAATATTGTTACATCTTATTTGTGTGAGCCTCTTGATAAAAACATTTACATGAAGCTTCTAAAAGGATTTAGACTGCCAGAAGCAGTTAATTCAATATATCTTTTATGGATTGAAAGATTTAGGCGTATTTGATATAATCGCCTAATTGAATACTTATTAGCATAATGCTACATGAATTGTTTAATTTCCCCGAGTATTTTGATTAAGTGGATTAGTTCTGAATTTTTATTTTTATCGATGATTTGAATATAGTTGAGACTCGTGAAGAGATCTCCTCAAATCCTTGTACATCAATCGACATACAGAAAAATGTTGAAAGAGACTTTACATGAATATTGCATATTCATTGATCACCCTTATGGTTGTTAGGTCTCTTAGTGTAAACAAAGATTCTTTTTGCCTCAAGAAAAGGGTAATGATATTTTTGGTCTAAAAGCATAATATATACATTATTTGATCTGAAAGCATCGTATCTTAGCCGGTCTAGAAATATTATTTAAGTGCTACGAGATCATTACCTTTAAATAATTGTTATGCATGAGGCAAAGCCAAAATATGTGTTTGGCTAAACATATCCTAAAGATATGTGAATGTTTTTCACAAGATAAGCTGCAAGCTATCTTATAAAGAGATAATACAAAATTTATATCTCAAGGTGGATATATCAAATATGATCAAACGAAACATATTTATTCAAGTTTTGTCCCTCATGATTTTTAGATTAATATTATTCAATGAATCATTTCAAGCAATGATTTGGAAGATTTCTCCACTAGTGCATGATCTACTTCAACATTTGAAGTTTGTATTCAATATTGAATTATGAAGATTCAAAGATCTTATGTGATATTTTCATGAGGGGGAGTAAATACGCGTTGCACTCTTTTTCCCTTAATCGAGGTTTTGTCCCAATGGTTTTTCCTGGAAAGGTTTTTAATGAGGCAACATGTTATGCGTATCAAGATGTGTGTACTCTTTTTCCTTCACTAAGAATTTTTTTTCCACAGGGTTTTTATCTTAGTAAGGTTTTAACGAGGCACATTATCTTCATGGATATCCAAGGGGGAGTGTTATGAATATATTTATTTATGGTGGATATCCATATATTAAATTAAAATTTAATGGGCTTTATTATTAGGGTTTAATACCCATTGGAATTAGGGTTTTCATCTTATACCTATAAATATAGACTTTTGGCCAAAGCTTTGTACACAACCCTACTTTGAGAATATAATACAAATCTCTCTCTTTTGTCTCTCATCTTTATTCTCCTATTTTATTCTTTCTCTTTATTTTATTCACAACAAAAGACCAAATATAGATTTTTATTAAATTAATCTAAATTATGACTTAATTAAATTAAACCAAAATAATTGATAAAAAAGAGTGAAAAGACAATTTTGGAGAGAAATAAACCACTCATTTTTTAAGTTTGAGATTAATTTACTTTTAGTGTAAAAATTTTAGAGGGATATAAGTTACCCAAAATTTTAGAGGGAATTAGAAATAAATTTTGATTATTATATAAAAAAGAGGGAAAAATAAGTTTCCCATATTTTCATGTATAGTATCATTCTATATAGTATAAATTTTATATATAGAATATATTCTATATATAATATAAATTTTATATTTTATTTTTGAAATGTATTAAACTATATTATATAGGTATAAATTATAATGTATTAAAGTATATTAAAATTAAATTTTTTTATCGAATTTAACTATTATTAATCTATAATTTTTACAATTTAATCCTGACAAATTTATTTTTATTTCAACTTGACTATTATTTATTTATTTATTTTAATTTAGTTTAGTATTTTTAATAAGATGATATTTTATTTTATTAATATTTATCATTTTTAATTTAAAACTTTTTTTCTAGTCCAATATTTATTCCTTATTAGTTTTTATTTTTTGTAATTTAGCTCAATTTTTAAGAGATGAATCATTTAATAATATTTTTGTTTAGTCTAGTGCGTAATATTTATTTTTAATAAGATTCATGCTAGTTAAAGACATTAGATATTAAATAATTAATTCAAAATAAATGATCAACCATTCAACTCAAAATCTATCGATTATTTACTTAATTAATTATTTGTCTAAACTCAAACTTAATAATTTTAATTAATATAAATTTAAAACTCAAATTAGTTTGACCTAAAATAAAATCGACTTGAAATGAACCCGATCTGAAATGATCTGTACCCGACCCGAATCGAGTCAAAACATCAAATCAACCTAAAATGAACTGCATCCGATTTTACCTGACCTAACATTACCTGACCTGAAAACCATCCGAGTAACTATTTTTATATTCCTAATTTAAACGAACGAATATAAACGAATATGAACAAGCTACAATCCTTAACGAACGAACACGAACAAGAAAATTTACGTTCGTTTATGTTCGTGTTTGTTCATTTGTTCGGTTAAAGTTAAACGAACGAACATGAACACACCTTCGTTCGTGTTCGTTCGATTCGTTTACGGCCCTAGATAAGGTTTCTTACGGTATATGAGTGATTAAATTTGACTTTGACAAATCAAATATTAAATTATGTAATTGATGAAAATTATAATTTTGTTTTTAGGTTAGAGTTCTTGATTTTGATTAAAATGAGAATTTAGGTTGGAATTTTTTTTAAAGTGTTACTGAAATTTTATTAAATCCATAAAAAATTATAATTACATCGTAATTAAGAAGTAAAATAATTGGATTAAAAAAATCCAAAATTTCTTACACCCAAAAACAAAGAAAAATAAAATTCCTATGAAAATAATCATACCAATAAACTTTAGAAGCTTTCTGAATCTCCTGTTTCTATTCAAACGAGATGCATAATGAAGGAAGGAGTTGTAGGCGATCCAAACTGTCGTGCAAACAGTACTGTTACCCCGGACTGATTTTATCGGCAAACAACCATCAATCGAGTGGGGATAAGTCTTTTCAAATAACCACCGACAAAAGCAATAAATCAGAAACTAGCATCGATTGAATCTCTGTGCGAACAACAATCGATCGCTAGGGTATGCTGCAATATGCCATAAGGACAGACGAATCAAACCCCAAAACAAAAATAAAAACATATCACAAGGACAGAAAAAAAGTGTCACATAGACAGAAAAATAGAGATTCTTATTAAAATAAAACAAAAAAAGTAATGGATACGGTGGTCGACAACTAATACTAAAATTGATTATCGACCACCAATCAAAGGGAGCGATCAAAATAAAAAACGAAAAAAATGAAATTTTGGGAGAGAGAACAACGGCTAGGGTTTTGATTCTTATCTTGAAACCTAAAATGTAATCAGTATGTATAACATTTTGGGCTGAAATGATATAATTATTTGTAAGTATCGTAACTTAGAACAAAATTTCGATACTTATCGCGAAATTTATTGTGTAACCATTATCTATAAGGTTTAAGGTTGGAATATCATTTTCTTAAGTTTTCGAAACTTTTGACTATGTTTCGAATCTCAAAATCAAATTTGTCTCTAGGATACGTTTAACGATTACAACTTAAAATGTAATTTTTTTTTTAAAGTTTTGAAATTTTAGATTATGTTTCCAAACTTATAATTAAATGTCTCTGGGATAAGTTTAACGGTTACAACTAAAAATATAAATAATTTCAATTTTTGTAAGCTTCAGAATTTCTGACTGAGTTTTGAAACCCATAACCAAGCATGTATAAGGATAATATTTCAGGTTGCAATTAGGATAAAGTTTAGCCGAGTTTCAAGTTTTTAACTTTTTAGTGGTAATTTCGTAAATTTCTGCATAAATCTAAGGTTTTCGGTTTTCTATTAGGTAATGAAAATTTATTATAGCGTATGAGTAATATAAATTTAATTTTAACAAATCGAACACGAAATTTGATAACCGATGAAAAATATCTTATTTTTAAGTTTTTTAAATTTTTTAACGGCGAGTTTGTTAATTCTGACTTAAACCTAATAATAAAGATTTCTTATAGTGTATAAGTAATCTAAACTTGATTTTAACAAAACAAATTCGAAATTAGATAACTGATGAAGAAATAACTTATTTTTAAGTTTTTCTGATTTTTTGTGTGATTTTATTAATTTTGAACTAAACCTAAGATTTTCTTTTGGGAAATGAAGATTTATTATAGCATATGAATAATTTAAACTTGATCTTAACAAATTAAACTCAGAATCAAGTAACTAATAAAAATAATGATATTGCTTTTAAGTTACAATTCTTAAATTTGAGTAAAACGTGAAATTAGGTTGAATTTTTTTAAAATTTAGAGTAAAATTTTAATATTTGTCGTGAAAGTTAAAATATAATTTATATATATATATATATAACATTTTAGGTTGAAATGATAATTTTTTACCATGTTATGATTTAATTTTTAATTCAAAAGGTGAAAAAATAAATTTTTAAAAATAAAAATCTAGAGACTAAATTTCAAAAAAAAAAACAAAGAGTATATAAAAATATATTAACTTTTTAATTTTTAATTCTGTACAGTCTGATTTAAATTTTAGTTGCATGTTATTAGTGTCTATTATTTCTTAAAACTTAGTAATTTTGTTCAAATTAAGCCTCTTTACCTAAGATAAATTTGGATTAGATGCACAGAACTAAACTCCGTTTCAATTAAATTTATTGTGATTAAATCACTAAGACGTACATTTCTTTTTTATAAATAAATAATACCATAATTTATATCGAATATATATGGATGAAATCTAATTATATGGTGTAAAACTTATTTAGTTTTATATTAACTTTGGACCGTTGAATGAGGGAAATTGATAGATAAGATTAAGAGTAGAAAATGTGAAGATTATCACTTGAATAAAAAGATAAGAAAATAATTTTAGACATTTATTAACATTATCCAACGATCCAAAATTAGTATAAAACCAAATAAATTTTACACCATATAAATTGATCCTAACATATTGAGAGAGGGGATTGAGTTGTACAATGTAAATTTACACGTTTTTTGGATTATTGGATGACTGAAACAGATGATTCAGATTAACATCTTACATTTTTTCTTAACCGATAATCTTCACGTAAACAACCGTTAATCTGAGTTATCCATTTTAATCACTAAACGATCTTAAAACCATATAAAACTCTCTACAACTTGATGATTATGTTGAACAATCACGATTTTTTAAATTGTTAGACGATAAAAACAAATATTTTAAATTAAATAATTGAACTCAAACTACTTTGAAAAATCAAATTACATATTCCAATCGCTTTTATCATGAAATAACTTCTTGATGTAAGCTGGTTTGTCTCATTGTAGCATCTCATGTCTGATTTCATTGACTTACTCCACAAAGACTGCAGCTAGATTTGATTTTTCTAACAATCATAATCTAGGATAGGAAAAGTTGGAAATTTTTAGTCATAAAAAAATGGGTGATTCTACCGTAAAATCATTAAAATAAAGTTAATTTAAGGTTGATGTATTTCGTAGGTAGTTGGTTTGTACATATTATCTTACAAGATTTGTACATAAATAATTAAAATAATCATAATAAAAACGGTATCAATATAAAATATTGTGATATAAAGATTTATGTACATACATATTTACTACAATAAAACTTATTTATTATAAAAATGATATAATTTTAGTAGGTGTATAAATTATTACAAATTATACATAGTTTATTATCCAAAACGTAATAAAAACGGAAGGTACTGTATTTCTTACAAGATCTTACCCAAACTCAAAAGAGCTCAACTTAGGGTAAGCATTTATGTACATATATATTTTCCTACAAGAAACATATTTATTACAAAAATGGTGAGAATTTTAGTAGGTACATAAAATATAACAAATTGTACATAGTTGATTATCCATAACATAATAAAAACGGTAGATATCATATTTATTACACGAGACCACCCAAACTCAAAAGAGCTCAACTTAGGGTAAGCATTTATGTACATACATATTTTTTTACAAGAAAACCTAATTTATTACAAGAACAATGAGAATTTTAGTAGGTAAATAAATTATTACAAATTGTACATAGTTCATTACCCAAAATGTAATAAAAACGGTAGGTACAATGTTTCTTACAAGATCTCACTCAAACTCAAAAGAGTTCAACTCAGGTTAAGCATTTATGTAAATACATATTTTCCTACAAGAAAACATAATTTATTAAAAAAACGGTAAGAATTTTAGTATGAACATAAATTATTATAAATTATACATAGTTTATTATCCAAAACATAATAAAAATGGTAGGTACTGTATTTCTTACAAGATCTCACCCGAACTCAAAAGAGCTCAACTTAGGGTAGACATTTATGTTCATACATATTTTCCTAGAAGAAAACCTAATTTATTACAAGAACAATGAGAATTTTAGTATGTACATAAATTATTACAAATTATACATAGTTTATTACCTAAAACGTAATAAAAACGGTAGGTACCGTATTTATTATAAGATCTCACCCAAACTCAAAAGAGCTCAGCTTAGGGTAGACATTTATGTACATACATATTTTCCTAGAAGAAAACCTAATTTATTATGAGAACAATGAGAATTTTAGTAGGTACATAAATTATTACAAATTGTACATACTTTATTACCCAAAATGTAATAAAAACGATAAATACCATATTTATTACTTGAGACTACCCAAACTCAAAAGAGCTCAACTTAGGGTAATCATTTATGTACATACATATTTTCCTACAAGAAAACCTAATTTAATACAAGAAGAGTTAGAATTTTAGTAGATGTATAAATTATTACAAATTATACATAATTTATTGCCCAAAACGTAATAAAAACAATAGATACCGTATTTATTACAAGATCTCACACAAACTCCAAAAGAGCTCAACTTAGGGTATGCATTTATTTACATACATAAAAGGGGAAAACATTGTTTCTTCGAACAATTTATAAAGTAATACTTAAATTTTCTACTTTGATTTAAAAGTTTAGAAGGTAAAAAATATTTATTTTTGTTATTGGATTACGTTCGATAAATGAATTGAAGATTAATTATGTACTAAATGATTTGATCTGAGTTTGAATTTAGAAAAAGGTTTATAGTTTAAGATTTTAGGGTTTAGGTTTAGTATTTTAAAATTTTAAGATTTAAGGTTTCAAATTTTAGGGTTTAAGATTCATAGCTTTATTGTTTTAAGATTTTAGTATTTAAAATTTAGGGTATTTTATTTTTTAAATTGACTAAGATTCATATTTGATCCAATTATTTAAAAAATTAAAATATATAATATATATGAAAAAAATTGATCAAAATTTTATTTTAAATAATTTATAATGATATATTAGGTCCTTTATTAATTAATTTAATGGTGTTTAACGGTGTTCAACATTAGTATTGTTCAATGCTATTCGAAAGGGTAGTGTTCAAACGGTTAATTCGGTCGGTGGCCGAACCGAATTACCAAAAACCGAATTAACCGAACTTTTTAAATCTTTAAACGTTAATTGAACCAAATTTTTTTTAAAATACATTAACCAAACCGAACAAATTCATAAAAATCAAATTTTTAATCAATTTAAATAGTGGGACGAAAGTATAAAAAGAAAATTTTTCGGGGTGGGGCCCATATGGCTTCGTTACTGTGGAAATAGATCAATTGAGTGATTGATAAGTTTATATACAATCAATACTTTTACGTTACTAATATTTTCTATAATTTTATTCATATTTTATTTTATTTTATAGGTTTTTGTTGAGCATTAGTGAAATAATGGAAGCTTCATAGTTGAAAGTTTTTTTTTTCTTTACGATGAATTTTGATGATTGAACATTTTAGTTCTATTTTAAATTTATTTTATTTTTCATAATATGTGATAGACATCTATATTCAATTATGATCCTGAAAGATTTTGATTGTAGTTATATAAGAATTAGTAAAGACAATAATAGTGATTTATATAAGTATAATTTTTTAAAGACTAGTAAGAATTTTGTTTTAGTTATTTAAAATTGAAGTTTGAATAGTTATTTTAATTTATTCATTGAGTTCTAATATTTTTTTATTTATTTGTGTTACTAATTAAAATATTTGTTTGATAAAAAATATTTATTGTCTTAAAGACATTTGTTGGAGCTTTCACTTTAAAAAATAAAAGAAGTTAATTGGATATGGATATTTAGATTTAGATTTTAAATATTTTAATCAGATCGTATTTGGATATAATATAATCAGATATGGATTCGAGACTTGGACTAATCTAAGAGTCTGATTATTAATTAGATTGGATTTGAATTTTGTATAGTCTGATCCAAGTCCGATTCATTAACATCCTTAGTTTAATCAAATTATATTTTTATATAATCAGATATTCGAATATGCGGATATCTGCATTTTTTAGATCGAATAAGGATCACTATATCATCTATCTAAAAACTCAAACATCCAAAAAAAAATCTAATCTAATCCGACAATGAACACCACTAATAACACGTGTCATCACCTATTTAGAAGAGAAAAATAAATTTGATCAAGAATGCAATCGAAGGGAGTTAACCTGGGACTCAAATATGAGTTGGTAACACCCAAACTATAACATATATATATATATAGTATTGTTTTTTATATTTATTCCTTTCATTTCACATATAATCATATCTTTAATGTTTTAATATTAACTTTTAATCATATAAAAAAATCATTTAATAAATCCTAAAACCCAAAAGTAAACCTTAAATCTAAGCCTTAAACTCTAAGTACAAACTCTAAATCCAAACCCTAGATCTTAAATTCTAATCTAAATCCTAAACTCAAATACAAAATCTAAATTCAAACCCTAAACACTAAACTTAAATACTAAATCTTAAACTCTAAGCCCTAACCCTTAAAGCTCAACTTTAAATAATAAACCCTAAACCCAAATACTATATAATAAATCCTAAACATTAAACCATAAATAATAAACACTAAACACGGAACATAAACCTTAAACCTTAAATAATAAACTCTAAATTAATTTAAAATTTTAAATTATAATAAAAATTCATTTAAAAAACTCTAAACCCTAAATTTTAAACCTTAAATCCAAAGTCTAAACCTAAACTCTAAAACTAAATCATAAACCATAAATACTAAACTCTAAATAAAATTTTATTATTTAGGGTTTATGATTTAGATTTAAGGTTTATGATCTAGTATTTCGAGTTTAGAGTTTAGATTTAAGGTTTAAGGTTTGTTAAATGAATTTTTGTTATAGTTTAAAAAATTTTAAATGTTTTTAAGATTTATTATTTAGAATTTTAGATTTAAATTTTTTATTAAAATATCAAAAACAAATTAAAATTAGATTTTATTTTTATTATATTAGATCATATTAAAGATAAAATTTATTTAAATTGAATTAAATTAAAATCCTATTAAATAATATAAATTTCAGATCAAATTAAAATATTAAAACCGTACACTATTACCATCCCTACTCTAAGCTGATCTACACCATGATCTTGATGGTCCCCTTTGTCAGAACCCCTTCATTAAGTCATGGGCTCTGGCCTCCCCCCAAAGGAAATTTTCCTATTAACTGAAAATCAAAAGGAATTTTTCGTATTAAAAAACCTCCCTTCAAGCTGGAACCATTCCATCAGTCTCAGTCTGGAAGGAAAAGACACAGGCAAAGATACTTGTTTTGGACCAGTCAAATTTCCTAACAGAGCTTTCCATGGACTTTTCTATCTTCATTATTTTATTCAAAGTCACCCAATTAAACACGTTTTGGTTCAATTATCTAAAAGTCTCCACTCTACCCTACAACCTAACACAAAGGGAATTGGTTGACAATAAACAGACACATGCCAATTGGTCAAAGACGGCACACTAAAACTAATCATCCACTGATGAGACGAGTTAAAATCGAATATTAAAATAAATTAAAATTTATTAAAATTTTAAAAATAATAAAAATATTATTTTACCATAATTTAAATTAAGAAAAGTCTTAAATATAACTATTCTAAAATAAATTAAATGACAAAAGTCTCTCGTGCTAAATATTGCTTTGTCTTTGATCCTTTTATATAAGGACAAATCTATAATTTAAGATTAGAAATAATAAATAAATATTTAAAAGTAAAAAGATAAATTTATAAATAAATAATTTTTTAAAAAAAACAAAAAAAAATCTTTAAAGGATCGGAGAGAATGTAAGTCTCTACTCCCATTTACCTTGTAGAAAGGCAAATAGAAAAATTCATAAATCACAACGGGTCGAATTTGTGGTTAACCTAAAGCTAACAAAAGTGATATATTTTTTTATTTATCTGAATTAATTTGAATTTAAGAATGTTTCATCAGATTAAAAATTTAACTTGAATTTTAAATAAAAAAATAATTTTATTTGATTCAATCAAATCAAATCAAATATACATATATATAAATGATTTTATAAACATATATAAAAATTATATAATATTATCTCAGATCTCGTCGTATATTATTTTACCTAAAGTCGCATCTAATTTTTTTATGTTTATAAAAACAACCCTACCAAATTGGGTTCCTAAGGGTAAGTAGACACCATTTCTTTGCTGATTTATTCATATTTGTTGGTCAAACAAGTAAATTTCTTGGTTACTACTCGGTTCCTTCGAAAATGTCCAATGTTGAATACTTTTTTTCTTTACACCTCACAGATATATTTTAAGAAGCACAGAGACTCTGTCGACCAGATGCATATATAAAAGGACCTAACACCATGGCTGTAAAGTGCTAAGGAATTTATCAAAAAAAGTGTTAAGGAAGTTTGATTTTCAGAAACTAAGGGCAACCCAAATCTTCTCTCCACTCTGTTATCATTCAATTCTTCAGTTCTTCCAGTTTTTGAAAGTTGAAATCAAGATTAATCAGCAACATGATTTGGGGTTCAAAATGCAGAAACAAAGCAATCATGCTTCTGTTTTCAATGTTTATTATAGGTTTGTTGAATGTTTCTGGTGTCGAGGGTCGAATTCGTCGGTTTAAATGGGAAGTGAATACCGAATACAAGGCCCCTGATTGTTACAGGAAACTGGTAATAACCATCAATGGTCAAACTCCAGGTCCTACAATCAGGGCTCAGCAACATGATACAATCATTGTTGAAGTCACCAACAATTTGTTTACAGAGAATCTAGCCATTCACTGGCATGGAATTCGACAGATTGGAACGCCTTGGTTTGATGGAACTGAAGGAGTCACTCAGTGTCCAGTTCAGCCCGGAGCCACTTTCACTTATCAGTTCGTCGTCGACAGAGTAAGTTTTAACGATTCGATAAGCTCTCGATATGGTTTTTCGATATAGAATTGTACATTGACAATTTGAATCTGTGTAGCCCGGGACATACTTGTATCATGCACATTATGGAATGCAAAGAGAAAATGGTTTATACGGATCAATCATTGTGGGACTTCCTGATGGCGAATCCGAACCTTTTAGGTATGATTACGATAGGAACATCATCCTCAACGATTGGTACCATAACACCACGACTGACCAAGCTGTTGGTTTGTCTTCGGTTCCATTCCGATGGATCGGAGAGCCTCAGGTGAATATCATTTCATTGCTTAGTTTTCACAACAAAATCGAATCGATTCAACCCTTCTGTTTTACAAGTATTTTATAATGATTGTTTACATATTTTTTTTGAAAATTTCAGTCACTTTTGATCCATGGGAGAGGGAGGTTCAACTGTTCTAGTTTAGCTGTTTCAAGTTCAGACCCTGGCCTGTGCAATGCCTCGTTTTCAGACTGCTCGCCTTATAGAATGATTGTTGTCCCTGGAAAAACATATAGATTGAGAATCTCAAGTATGACTTCTTTGTCGGCTCTCAGCTTCCAAATTGAGGTAATTAGATTCATTCTCTTGCTTTTTTCTTTGTAATAAGATTAAAAACTGCTTCCGATTTTCACTGTTCTGTACATGATTTTGTGCAGGGACATAATTTGACAGTTGTAGAAGCCGATGGGCATTTCGTGGAGCCATTTGTTGTTCAAAACTTGTTCATATACTCCGGGGAAACATACTCGGTTCTGGTAACGGCCGATCAAGATCCAACCAGAAATTATTGGATTACCTCCAACATTGTAAGTCGACTGGCACCTAATACTCCTCCGGGTCTGGGTGTTTTCGTTTACTATCCAAATCATGTAAGGAGATCACCTCCGACAATCCCTCCGGCAGCCCCTGTCTGGAACGACACCCGTCCTCGGATGGAGCAGAGTCAGGCCATCAAAGCACGCCAAGGCTATATCATCACCCCTCCGGCAGTCTCAGAGAGGGTTATCGTTTTGCTCAACACACAAAACGAGATCAACGGGAGAAGACGATGGTCAGTGAACAATGTGTCTTTCACGCACCCCAAAACGCCTTACTTGATTGCACTCAAAGAAAATTTAACCGATGCTTTTGATCAAACCCCACCACCAAATGGATACGATGACGCCAACTATGATATCTTCATCGTGCAACCGAACAGGAACGCAACCTCGAGCAATGGGATTTACCGGCTGGATTTCAACACGACCGTGGATGTCATACTTCAGAATGCAAACACCATGAATCCGAACAACATCGAGACGCATCCATGGCATCTCCACGGACATGATTTCTGGGTTTTAGGGTACGGAGAAGGGAAGTTCGATAAGTTCAGAGATGCTGGGAAGTACAATCTGGTGAATCCGATAATGAAGAACACGGTGCCGGTTCATCCATACGGATGGACAGCACTGAGGTTTAAAGCAGATAACCCTGGTGCGTGGGCGTTCCATTGCCATATAGAATCTCATTTCTTCATGGGGATGGGCGTGGTATTTGCAGAAGGGATAGAGAAGGTGGGGAAGTTGCCGTCTTCCATTATGGGGTGTGGTCAGAGTCAAGGTCTGTACAGACCTTAACATGGGACGAACTCAGAGACAGCGAGTTCACTCACTTTACACAGAATTATATTCTCTTCTCATGTATCTTTCAGTTTTACATTTTTTAAATACATATTGATTTTTTCTTTCTCGAAAGAACAGAAAGCAACAATAACATTGAAAAACAATACACAAAATTAAAGAATCGGATATTTTTCATCAATTGACTTGATTTATTTTAAATCTAATCAAATATTTATGATAAAAATTCTATAAATAATTTTTAAAATTATATAATGAATCAATATCGATATAATAATATATTTTTATATAATTTATTTAGATTCAATCAGTTCAGTTAAATACTAATAATAAAAATTCCACATGTAGGTAGTGGTGATTGTCTGCCAATTTTCTAACGAAGTGGATGAAAACCAAAATATGAATGTTCCATTAGGATTTCAAAAAGGCAAACTTTATGACAAGGGGCAGATTTTGACGATAAAATTGGTTGATATTATAATCATTTTTTTATTTAAAAAACAATAAATTATCTTAAATCATTTTAAAAAATATAATACTTTGAATAATATTTTTTGATGTCGAGTAGAAACAATCTGACTCTAAAAAATTTTAAAAAATTGTGGGGCAGATAAAACACAACCAGACCTCATGGCGTTTTCAAAAATATAAAAAATATGAAAATTCCTTGAAAGCAACCTGATCTCATGGGGCTTTCAAAAAAATATGAAAACCTCTTGAAAGCAACCCGTCCTCGTGGGGGAAAATAATATTTGATGAAGGCGAATTGCTTGCAATCCGACCTCATGATTGGAGGCTCAGTGGGTATTGATTTAGGCTTTATTTTTTCAGACAGAGAGTCTATCATTGATTCAAGCTTTATTTTTTTAGATAGGAAGTTTGTCATTGAGTCAGACTTTATTTTTTCGGGCAGAAAGTGTGTCATTGATTTAATCTTTTTTTCGGGCAGAGGGTGTGTAAGCGATATTATTGATTGGTCAGATGAATGGTGGATAAAATAATTAAAGTTTTAGGTTGATAAATAGGGGTGAAAATATCAGAATTATAGAAGAACGATTTTGAAAAATTATAGAAGTATTGTGGGAGTAACTTTCTAACCTTGGAGAATTGTAAGTTTTAAATTTTTAATATTTTATTTTTATGGTTATAATTTTTTTTATTACAAAATGTTATTTTGCATGTTTGTAGATTTATTAGAAGGATTATCGATTCAAGGATATGTTGAGATTACAGAACCAACACATCTTTATTGTTGCGGTTGATGATATGATATAAAATATTTATTTTATTTAGTAATATTTTGAATCGTTATTTTATTTGTTATCATTAACAATTTTTAATGTAATATAGGCAACCGAGAACACTTTTAAGCATCACTTAACCATGGGGAATAATGACCCCCATCATACTATAATGCAATGGTTGTAAGCTGTTGGATTCTATTATGTCACATTTATTTGTGGCTACAAGCTAATTTCGGGTTAATAACCGAATTGATTGAGCGTTAGAGATCGAAGACCCATACATTTCACATGTTGTGTGGGGAATGTACAATCACACATGAAGACATGGTGATGTTAATTGAGTTTCCGGTGAACGAGCTTCCTCTTGTTAAGGGACCAAAGAAATCAACTGTCAAACTATGTTATGATTGACTCGGTAAGGTTTGAACTGGAACCGAAGTAAATATACTAGACAAATTGATGGTTGATTCCTATCTCTGGTATGTAGTTGCACCGTTGACCCACTTTGCTTTTATAGAATATCAATTCGGAGATAGGTTTCTTAGTCAATTTGGCTTTCATCAACCCATTCCAAGTGATCCATTTAATCATGATTCCTTATATTATATTGATTTTCGTAGAAAGAGGCATCATGCTTGAAAAATAAAGCATATCAAGTATGTTGATATATGAAACAAAAGACATCAAATGTTGCTACCTCGATGATAATCCAAGTTGATTATATGGAACCAGATAATTCAAAGTACATGTTATTCTATTTGAATAATGGAAAGTCGTGCCTGGTCAGTTCGGATGAACACGAACATTGTTGCGTGTTTGTTAAAAAATACAATAATCGTGGTAAATCATCAAGTTGTTTTGCAAGTCATAGTGAAATAGATAAATCATAAAGTCAATCAACTACCAATCAAGTGGATGATAGATTTCATCAATCACCTTTTTTATCAACCTATAGTTAGTGGAAGTTCATTATCAAATTCAATAGTTAACCAATTTTATCAATCATAAACACCCTTTTATCATTAATAGTCTATCAGATTTGGTGACAATTTTGTTGAGATTAATTTAGAAGTGTATGTACCTGATTTTTATCAATCACAAACATCAATGTACCTAAACTTTGGTAGAAACATTGACTATGAGGGATCACAAATTTTTTGGTGTGTACGTTGATTAATAGTCCAACGTTTTCGCCACATATGTTTTCAATGTCATCTCCTATGCCTCCTATGATTGATAATGCTAAAGAAGAGCATGAGGATGAAGAAGACATACATATTGCAGTTGCATGCCTATAAGGATAATTTCACGCTTGGAACTCAGCACAATCATGCTATCTTCTTCTAAAGTCTATTCAAAATGTGTGGCGGTGGCCTCCTTCATTGTTGCGTGTGAAATCATCAACATTACAAATCTGGCCATTTAGGTCGAACCCGTGAACCACCATTGATCTTGTTGGTTCAACATTCTTCTCCATTTTTTATAAGATCGGGAGGCTACACTTGTCCTCTATTTATCATAGATTGAATTTTTGACTCTTTATCTGACCAAACTTTAGCTAACCTATAAGTATGTCTCTCTCACCAAGCTTGTTATTGGGAGATGTCTTGTTCTTTTTAGTACACCATTTATGCACTTTATCAAGTTGATTTTCATTTGGTCGTATCATCATCTTTCATCATATGCTTGGTTCTATCTTTCCCTTTCTATACTATTTACCCACTCCTAAATTTCTTCGTTGTACTCTATGGACAAATTTGTCAACTTTCTCTTAAAATTGGGTTGTAGAAGTTCATATCCTATTTCATAAGATAATTCTATTAGCATCAAAAATTATTAGCTTACAAAAATAGAAAACAAAAATTACATACCCATGCTTAAAATTGCATTGCGAAGGTGGGGTTTTCTCCATTTTTCAATAACGCTCTTGACAATATATTATACATAGTAAGTTGAATAGGCATGTGGAGGGGTTCATCCACTATTCTTTCGATTAATTGTTGCTAAAATACCCACTGCTCTATCGGATATCAAACAAACACCATCTTCTCGTATGATATGATTACGCAAATTACTCAAAAAGATTTTTCAAGAATTAGCAGACTCTTATTCAACAATTGCAAAGGTAATCGAAAATATATTCTCATCCTTATCCTATGTAACAACAACAAACAATATATGTTTATAGCGTCCATATAGCCATGTTCCATCGATTTGTACCATACGTTTGCAATATTTAAATACGTCTATACATGTCTTGAACGCCCAAAATAATTTATCAAAAATTTTCTTTTCTTGAAGAGGTTGACCTTCACGGTTACATGTATTCAATGTTTTATATCTGATAATGGTCCTTGAAATAAAGTATACCATTGCATTCAATAAAGTTTGTAACTCATTGTACGACTTCTCGTAATTACCATACACCTTTTTTAATACCTTATCTCTTGCATACCAACCCTTGCCATATTCTATTTGATATTCAAATTGTTGCTTAATAGATGTCATAATTGTTAAAACATAAACTCTTGAATTTTCTTCAACTAACATCCTCACGTGTTTGCTTATTAAATCGGAGTCTAATTTATAATGGTTTTGGCTGAGGGAACTTTGCAAACAAGTATGATGACCATTGGTGTGTTCTGTGTAGTGCGATAATTAATGTATGTGAACACACATATATGTGCAAGTATACATAGTCATACAAGTAATAATAGGGTGAGTGAGTATTGTTCCCATGAAAATCTCGGTAAAGTGCACAGTCAATTTGTCAAGGCAAAAAGGTATCACTAACTACAAAGGAAAAATAAGGGAAAAGATATAATCAAGATAAGATGAATATATACTGTGAAGGTATATTGTGGAAATGCTATGGCAATTCTAGAATGCTAGCAACTAAAATATGCCAAGGCAAGATGGTATGAATGATGATGATGGCAGGATAAATGAGAGGAAAATATGTGTAAAGTGTAAAGAGGGTGATTGCAAGATAACAAGTAAAGTAAAGTAAAGAAAGCAGTTTGTAAATACGGAGGCAAAAGCAAGATGCAAGAACACGTTTAAGCTATATGTTGTACTATCCCTCTATTGATGAATTCTCTCTCGGGAATGACTGGGTAGAAAACTCCTATAGACTTCTTACCCCTCACTCTTACTAACATAAGGCTACTATGGTGCGTATCTACTCGACAGAGGTTTCTTAAGTATTCCCGCTCTTTCGAGTCATAGGAACCTGACAAACTAAAATATCATAGTATTTCGCCTGTCACGCTAATAACACTTTAGCCTATCGATAAAGCACACTCCTTTTAGTCGTTGAAACCCTCCCCTACGCCTCTTTCGAGTGCTCTAGGTTTAGATTAGGCTCTATTTTCAGTCTAGAACCCATTTCTCACATAGATCCTCCTTTAGCCTCTTCCGAGTGATCTAAGGATCTATAGCTACTCTTCTTCTGAGTGCTCTAGCATGAACCTAAACACGAGACACTGTCGTGCCTCTTACAATGCCTAGATGATTATCAACAATGAGTAAAGAAAATACACAAACCCATAGAAGACATTATATTAATAAAGGCAAAAGATAATCATCCATAAAAGCAACCACCTAAACAAAGCTCACATGGTAGTGCTAAATGTTAAAGTTATATCATCCACATAAAAACTTAATCATTCAACAAATCATCCTCTTAAAAATATAGAGAATAAAGCAAATGAAAGGAGGACTAGAAGACACCCTTGGTTGATCAAGCCGTCGGATCTTCAACTACCATGAGACGCCTTGGTGTGCTAGCCCCTTCTGGGTGCTTAGCACACCACTCCCTTCAAGCTCTATCAATGGAGGACTCCTTGGCCGAAGTTTAGAGGAGAAAGGTGGGAGATGTTCTCCGTCGTAAGCAGATCCAAAGGTGCCTCTTTTCTTGTGTTTTTGCTCCTCTAAAAGCCTCTCCCTTTTTGTGTAGGTCACCATGTCTTTAAAAAGGGTGAAAAACCCTAAAAGATAGGCAAAAATCCATTTCTGCCCTCTTTCTATTGTGGGATTTCTAGAGGACTGACAGAGGTGACAGTGGTCCCCTACTGAGGTGGTTGTGGCCAGGCTATAGTGATCCCGTCCGACTGTGAAGGCACCAACTGACACTCTTATCAAAATATATCCTTGTCGTCTAGCTCAGTACATGAGTTCTCTAGCTTTGCCATGAAATTTTCCCATCGCTATCCTTCTGCAAATACCATGACAAATTGCCTCAACTTCCTTTTTTGCTTCACCTACACAAACACAACTAAAAAGAACTACCTTTCTCGTGAAATAGCACCTATTACCACTTGAAAATACCAAGGCATAATTATAAAACTACATGCAATGTTATGTACCTAAATGCAACTAAATGAACCTATATTAGCCTAAGGACACTTAATAACTTAAGTAAAAAGGCCTAAAATATAGCCTTTTGGCGGAGTTATCATACAAACTTAAGCTATTGCTTGTCCTCAAGTAATGGTTAACAACTAGCAGAGAATAAATGTCATGACAAATTTCAAGATCTAGGCAAGCAATAGGTCAGAATTTCAACCCTTAGAAAATGTTATGGTATAAACATATAAGACTCGAGGAAATTGCAAGAACACTACTTTAGGACCAGGTCGAATGTGAGTGTGTATGTGTATGAGTGAGCGTATCTAATCCATGCTTAGTTAACTTTGAAAAATTCTAAGAAATGTTCACTATCCTAGCAAGGCATGATTGTTCATTAAAGCACAATTTAATACTCCCCATATATAATTAATTTTTTTATACAATGCTAACAAATTGCTACGAGGGGAGCCAGCCTGTCACACTACCTTCTACTCATGCCATAGCTGCCATTTATTTAAATGCAGTATCCAGGCAATGCCATGGCAAGATAAAACTGTAGCGTCACCCTGTGCCTCTTTTAGTAACTCATATGCACATAATTATGCCATGGCATAGCGAAGTATCCCTCTACAGATATGTCCAGGCATTTATTCTCAACTTCTAATTCTAACTACTGGGGGTTCTCTATTAACAAAACAATTTTTTAAACATGCAAGGTTGTTCAAGTTTATATTCTATAAAAAATTTCTAACTTCCCTAAGCATGGAAAACATACACTCGTGTAACAATAAAATAAACATAACCAACCAAATCCTAAAGCAAGTTCTATTCAAATCCCAAGTCATGCATATTCAATTCAGTATTGTCCATATAAAAATATCATTATCGGGCATCACAAACTATAATCCTATAAACTTATCATAAAACTTGCACAAATGTCATGGCATAATTCTACAACTACTGCTATCATGCACATGCAAATGAAGTAGAGGACGATACCTCCCCCAAACTTGAGATAAGCATTGTCCTCAATGCAACTAAAAATTAAACTATATGCTATGAAATGCATTGAAATGGAATGCAATGTACGTTGGCTATACTGGTGTTGTTGTGGCAATTCGACATGATGTTCTCCTCTTCGATGGGAGTGGAATGACCTCAGGATCAGTCTCGTCATCTGCTCCTTGTTGCTTGGATTTGTCAGCAGCTGGTGGTGTGGTGGATTATTTTCCGGACGTCATTTTGAGTCGGTGTTTAGATTTCTTCCTCTTGGAAGAGGGCATTTATGAATCCACTTGTGGGGCTTCTGGTTGCAGTTCTTCTTGTTGTGTTGGCTAGGCGGGCAAATCTTCAAAAAGTGAAGAAATGAAACTGGCTTCATGTTCCTCTTCAGCAGAAGGGTCTGGTTGATCTAGTGACTGGGCTTGCTCCTCTGAAAATACCGTGGCATTCTCAGGAGTTTGTTCTCGAGCAGGTGACTATGCTTCTTGAGCTTGCTCCTCGTTCTCCGATTCTGTTGGTATATCCCACTCATACGGCTCAATTGAGGATGGTACCTGATTTAGATCAGGTGCAACTGGCCTAGTTGGAGTTGAGGCAGCTGTAAATGCTGAGGCATTTCCTGATACAGTGGGCATGATCGACTCCGGGAACGTAGGAAACTCTTGATCTAGTGGAGGAAGTAGCTCGTCCAGGTAAGCTTTGATGACCTCGTCTCTCTTCTTTGTGTAAAGGAAAAATTCCTTCAGATCTTTAGACAAGTCATCTACTTTTGCCATGACATTTTTGGACAGCTCCAGTGCATCATCTCTTTGGAGCGGGACTCTTCCTCTAGCAGCAAGGGAAGTTTCCGGCTGCTCGTCTGTGTTTCCCATTAAAGCAGTCATCTTTTCAGTAGATAACCTTTTCTAGAACAACAAGGTGATTAAGTTTGGAAATATGAGGGGGCTCTTGGGGTGTTTCCAACAAGCATGCATCTCTTGCACAATAATCATTCCTATGTCTATTTAGTAGCCAAAGAGAATGGAATGTAGCGGCATAAGTCGAGGCAAACTCACAGTAGTATGATACGAAGTGGGCATCAACTTATATCTCATGAAGTGGTTCCATAACCGGGCGTTGGGAAGCAAAGACTCTCGGTTCACCGTGCGTTGCAATGCTTACTGACTATTCCACTCGGTCTCAAGCAGACATAAATCCTCCTTCATGCCTTGGTAGGTTTCGTAATCAACCTCTTCTTTCTTCTTAGCATGTCGGTCCACTCTTTGAGGGATATTGAAGAATCGGTTGATGGCGGTGTTGGTGAATTGAATGTTTTTACCCCGGACATATACAAATTTCTGGTCTGGGCTGTGGATATTGGCATAGAATTCACGCACTAATGTTGCTTGACGGAGCCTGTATAGGCAGCAAACTACTCCCAATGGTGCTGCGCCACCACATCTTTCACCTCTGGTCCCATCTCGTCGGAGAGGATGAAGGCAAGCTCGAAGAAAAGTCTTTGGTTCTTGAAGGTTTTAAATCTCTCTTCTGCCGCCTGATCCGTAAAAATGACAGGAGGGGGTGGTACGGATCCTAAGGGCCTATTTCGTACCATCTTGGATTTGAAAGAAAAAAGAGAAAGTAGGAAAGCTTGAAGCTTTTGCTAATGGTGGGAGGAGGTTTTCGGCTATGAGGGTGGGTAAATGAAGAAGAAGAAGGGTTAATGAAAAAAAATGTGAGACCTTTATTTGTTTCTTAGTGGGGGGGGGGGGGGCGTGGAGACGTGTGGAGGGGGTTAATTGGGTGGTTTTTGTCAGATTTTAATAAGAGGGAGGTTGATTTTGAATTTCAAAATCAAAATTTTAAAAGCTCCTCCTTTTTTGTCTTTTACCGCCTGATATTTTAAAGTAGGGTTTCCTACTTTTCTCCGTCTTTTCCCTTTAGCCGCCAACCTCTAAGGGTGCATTTTAGCCTACAAAATGTTAAAAAGATTAAAAGGCTAAATAACTTAAAGCATATAAGACAAAATTAAAAACAAATTATTTATGAACAAGAGTAAACTATAAATGCCGTGATATTTCAGTATGTCAGACATCTATAAGATATGCGGTAGGTTTATCTAGCATCACGTGGCTCTAGTGTAGATCATCATATGCTGGCCATTGACTTTGAAAATTTTTCCACTATCAACGTTCTTGATGTCGACAACTCCATGGGGATACACATGGTGTATGACAAATGACCCGTACCACCTTGATTTAAGCTTCCCAGGGAAGAGCTTCAACCTGGAGTTGAATAGGAGCACTTGTTGTCCCGCATGAAAATGCCGTGGCAAAATTACTTGATCATGCCATCTTTTGGTTCGCTCCTTGTAGAGTTTAGCATTCTCATAAGTTTGGTTCCTGAATTCCTCCATCTCATTCAACTATAGAAGTCTTCTTTCACCTGTTAACTCGGCATCCAAGTTGAGACTCTTAATTTCCCAATAGGCCTTATGTTCTAGCTCGACCGGGAGGTAACATACTTTGCTATAGACTAACTTAAATGGAGATATCCCTAATGGTGTTTTGAAAGATGTTCGGTATGACCATAATTCTTCCTCAAGCTTAGGTGACCAATCCTTTCTTTTTGAATTCACCACTTTTTCCAAAATTTGCTTGATTTCACAGTTGGAAACCTCGGCTTGCCCATTGGTCTGGGGATGATATGTTGTGGCAATTTTGTGTCGCATCCCATATCTTTGTAATGCCTTGTTGTCAAATTGGGTACCTTCATCACTAATGATATCCTTTGGCACGCCAAATCTTGTGAAAATATGCTTATGAAGAAACTTAAGTACTGTCTTTGAATCGTTCCTCGGCGTTGTAATGGCTTCAACCAACTTGGACACGTAGTCCACTGCTAAAAGGATGTATAAATCTCCAAATGAAGATGAGAAAGGTCCCATGAAGTCTATGCCCCATACGTCAAATAACTCGACCTCCAACATATTTTGTCGTGGCATTTCATAAAGTCTGGAGATGTTCCCAGTCTTCTGACATCAGTCGCAGGCTTGGTAAAATGCTTGGACATCTTTGAATAAGGTAGGCCAATAAAAACCTAATTGGAGGACCTTTGCTGTAGTCCTCATTCCTACAAAGTGACCTACACATGGACCTGTGTGACAGTGATGTAGAATATCACGTTGCTCTTGTTCAGGGATACACTTTCGGATAATTTGATTGGCACAACGCTTGAACAGGTCGGCTCATCCCTGAAATAGAATCGCGCGTCATGTCTGAATTTCTTCCTTCCTTGGCTAGTCATGTCAAAAGGCAAAATACTAGTAACAAGAAAATTAGCAATGTCAGCGTACCACAAAATTGTCGTGACATAAAAAATTTTCTCATCAGAAAATTCATCATGTATTTCAATTTTTTCATGACATTCCAGGTTAACTTCTAGCTTAGTAAGATGATCAGCAACTTGGTTTTTTGTGCCCTTCCTATCTATCACCTCTAAATCAAATTCTTGCAACAACATTATCTATCTAATAAGCCTAGGTTTGACATCCTTTTTAGTCACTAAGTACTTGATAGCTGAGTGATCGGTGTGAACAATGACCTTGGTGCCTATCAAGTATGACCTAAACTTGTCAAATGCAAATACCACGGCAAGTAGCTCTTTCTCTGCGGTAGTATAGTTAAGTTGTGCATCATTTAAAGAACGGCTAGCATAATAAACAACATGAAAAATTTTACCTCGACACTGCCCCAAGACTGCTCCCACGGTGTAGTCGCTCACGTCACACATCAGCTCGAATGGTAGTGTCCAGTATGGGGGAACAATAATTGGTGTAGTGATCAGGCTTTGCTTCAGGTTTATGAAAGCGCCATGGCATTTTTGGTCAAACACAAAAGGCTGGATCTGCTGCAACAACATGCACAAGAGCTTGGAGATCTTGGATTAATCCTTGATAAAGCTTCGATAGAATCCCACGTGTCCAAGGAAACTTCTTATGCCCTTGACATTTGTTGGCGGTGATAGCTTCTCGATCATCTCGATCTTAGCTCTATCAACCTCAATGCCTTTGTGTGAGATCTTATGGCCTAACACAATACCTTCCATCACCATGAAATGACATTTCTCCCAATTTAGCACAAGGTCAACCTCTTCAAATCGCTTCAGAACCTTTGCTAATTTGCCAAGACATTTCTGGAAACTTTCTCCAGAAACAGAAAAGTCATCCATGAATATCTCAAGAGAGTCCTCAACCATATCGGAGAAGATAGCTTGCATGCGACGCTGGAAAGTTGTCGGGGCATTACACAATCCAAAGGGCATCCTTTGAAAAGCATAAGTGCCATAAGGACAAGTGAAAGTAGTCTTCTCTTGGTCCTCCGGTGCTATAGCTATTTGATTATAACCCGGATATTAATCCAAGAAACAATAGTAAGCCTTGCCCGCCAAGCGATCCAACATTTGGTCGATGAAGGGCAGAGGGGAAAGTGATCCTTCTTTATAACCTTGTTGAGCTTGCGATAGTCATACAAATCCTCTATTCGGTCACTACTCTCGTCGGCAATAGCTCATTGTCCTTATTGCTCACCACGGTTGTGCCTACTTTCTTGGGTACATGACAAGTGCTCAACTCACTATCACTTTTTACACTTTTCATGGGCATTAATCATCAATTCTACACCTACTTGAACCAATGCATATACTTAATGTGATACATTTAGGGATTTTACTGTTATAGATAATATTTAAAGAAAAGACATGCTTTACTGTATTTTTATATCTGTACAGAGAGAAGTATTGCCGCATGATGCATACTAAATATGCGCAATTAAGTGCAAGTGAACACGTCGTCAAGTAATAAAGTGATAAGCAATTACGAGTTATCGTCTCCACAAGGATTGGTGTACTTAATATGCTTCTTTTGATCTTCTTGCTTCTGTAAAAGAAAAGTAAAAACACAGATAAGTTGGATATTGATTTAACTAAATAAACTAATAAATAAAGAGAAATTGAATATGAGAGAGATATGGTTGGATCCAGTTATGTTGTATCGTGGATTTGATTGAACTGCTTCTGTTCCAATGCAATTACACTGCACTACCTTGGCAGTACTGCAGATACTTTCTCGGCAGCGACAATGTTCTCTGCCGTAGCAATCTCTTACTCTTGGGCAGATTTACCAAAATTTGATAAAGTGTCCTTGAATGATTTCGCTTATCTCTAAGTCGAAATACTATTGATGACCAGTCCTTGATGATACCTCTCGCGTGAATCAATTATAATCACCAACCAATCTCACATTTCTCTTAGCCGCTGAAACTCTTAACCTATCTCTAGGCCAAGTTAGTGTTTCCTGATTGAAACACCGTACTTATCCCTTTCGTGAATCTAACTCTCTCGATATTAGATAAATGAATTACTCACAAAATTCTCTCTCGAGCTTGAATGTAAGAAGAATGAATGGCAAAGGATAAGCAAATTTCGATATTTTATTGCATTAGGAACAAGAAACAAAGTACAATTTCGTCTCACAAATGCTTGACAACCTTCACCAAAACCCTAAGAGGACATAGAACATGATAAGAAAAATTGTCCCTAAACTCTCTCGGTGGAATTTTATATACCGAATCTAATGTGTCTAACCCCTAGGACGGCTATGCCTTATATAGGCTTTGCCTAGGGCAAACCTTTCCTAATTAGAGTACAACTTGGAGTAGGGAACAAGTTATGTACATAGGGTAAATATTTCCATGTTTGATCTTCTAGAAGGTTTCATCCTGCGTGGCCTTGTCCTTGGGCTTTTCATGCGTTGTTCAGCTCCGATTCTTGGGCTTCTTGTTCAGCAACGTTCTCCTCATTTCTCTCCTTCCATTGCCAGCCATATTTCCTTTTTGTCCTCTGCTGCCTCGGCATCAAGTCCTACCTCGGCCTCATTCTGCTGCCTTGGCAGTACTTGTTCCTACGTAAATAAAAAAATGCAGTAAAGTACGCTGATGAGTGCCTAAAAGGCAGTAATTTACTACCCTTCTTATTGTACTTTATGCACCTATTATACACTTACTTGAATCGAATCTTGTACTCTTTGCTCAAATATTGGATATTCCGTTATCATCACATACAAAGTTAATATTTATAGAGAATGCAAATATTATTACAATTTATGTACATGCAGGAATATCTAGAGTCGAAGCGGCAGAAAAGCTATGATGAGGCCGAGGCAGAAGATCGTGCGCGGCAGAATCCAGTGTGGCAGCACCAACAATGGAGGCACATTGAAAGATAAAAATATAAAGAATATTCTAGAAGACACAGTGCATCAATTGGACCAGGCTAGCGTGCTGAAGGCCCAATTCAAAGACCAAGCGGGAAACCCATTTTAGAAGGCGGCAAAACTTGGAAATATCAGAATCCTTGAAGAAGACTTGTTCACTACTCCAAGTTGAAGTCTATTTAGGAAAGGTTTACCCTAGGTTTAGACTATAAATAACCTAGCCGACCACATTGTTTAGGGGAAGCCGATTTGTAGAGAAAACCCTTCCTCCCTAAGATTGTACTTACACGATAACATGTTCTAAACTTCTTAGGGATAGGTGAAGGTTGTTGATATTAGTGAGAGGAGATTGATTCTTGTATTCTTATTCTTATGCAATAAAATCAGAGTTTGCTTATCCTATTACCATTCCTTGTTCTTGTATCCAAGCCCGAGAGGGAAGTTTGCAAGTAATCTATTTATCTAGCATCGAGAGGTATAGATTCACGAAAGGGATAAGTACAGTGTCGGCGACACTAACTCGGCCTGTACTCTTGTGGAGGCACTAGGAGATGGGTTAAGAGTTTTAACAGCTAAAAGAAGTGTTTGATTGGTTGATGGTTATCTTTGGTTTACTCCGAGAGGTATCGTCAAGGACTGAGTATCAACAACACTTTGACTCAGAGATGAGTGGAGTCACTTACGGACTCTTTGCTGAACTTTGATGCTTCTGCCTACGAGCAAGAGATTGTCGCGGCCGAGGAGCACCAGCATTGCCGAGGCAGTATCTACAGTACTATCGAAGCAGTGTTGTGCGATTGCATTAGACAAGAGGAAGATCAATTGAATCCAGTAATTGACACAACTGGATCCTACCTACTTTCTCTATAATCGTTCTCAACTCTTTATTTTATATTTTTTATTTAATTATTTAGTTATATAAAATAAACCATCTTATTTTTATTTTTATTTTATTCTCAGGAGCAAGAGAACGAAAGAAGACATATTAAGTATACCAATCCCTGTGGAGACGATACACGATATACTTATCATTATATTACTTGACGACGTGTGCACTTTCACTCAAAATAGCGCTTATACCACGCCTATAAGTTTTTGGCGCCGTTGCCGGAGATTGGCAACTGAATTTTCTTTTCTTGAATTTTTTTGCTTTTTAATTATTAGTTATCTAACTTTAATTTTAGTTTTATTTTATTTTTATTTTTACTAATTTTTTTTATTTGGTTTATAACCAAGGCAAATCCGAGTGGACCATTGTACGAGTTAGATCCTGAGATTGAACGTACAAGACATAATCTAAGATAAAATCTGTTCCAAACTATGGATAATCCACCTAGAGGACCTGTTGATCATAATGTACTACCGCCAACAATGCAACAGCAGCCAATGCCGCATCCATTGCCGAGGCAGCCTACTGTCAGAGACTATCTGGTGGAGGATCTGAACGGACTTAACCCTGGCGTAGTTACCCCGGAGATTGAAGCAACTCACTTTGAGCTTAAACCAGTAATATTCAACATGTTGAACATAATTGGACAGTTTGGTGGGTCTGCTACTGAAGATGCAAGGCAACATCTTAAATCCTTCATGGAAGTGTGCAACTCTTTTAAGATTCAAGAAGTCCATGAAGATATTTTGCGCTTAAAATTGTTCTCCTATTCACTAAGGGATAGGGTGAAGACTTGGTTGAATGAAATCCCAGCAGGATCAATCGGATCCTGGGAAGAACTTTGCCGAGAATTCATTACGAGGTTCAATCCAACAAATCTCTATGACCGCATTCGTAATGAGATCACATCATTCTGGCAAGATGAAGATGAACCGATGTACGAGGCATAAGAACGTTACAAAAAACTATTAAACAAATGCCCCTTACATGGTTTTCCCTTGTGGACGCAAGTTTCCATGTTCTATAATGCTACCAATGCTTCCACAAGTATGATGCTAGACGTATCCGCAAATGAGACACTTTTAGATAGAGCACCCACAGAAGCCATTGAATTCTGAACAAACTCACAAGGAACTATTTACAACTTCCTACATCGAGGCGAGGAGGAATGAGACGTCATGCCACAGCCCATGAAATAGACACATCAAGTTCGGTGGCAGCACAATTGGCTTCTCTAACCAAAATGGTTCAGAACATGTAAAACCAAAGGAATATACATGAGGTTAAGGCAGTCAACTCATCAGATTATATGCCAGATGAGGAGACTGGCCAATATGTTGGAAATTATAACAGAAACAATCCAATGATGTCCAACAATTATAACCCATCTTGGATAAGACATCCGAACTTCTCTTGGAGTAACCTAACAATGTCTTGAATCCAACTATCCAAGCCCCTGGATTTCAGCATCAGAACCAGAACCTGCTGCAGCAGAACACTTAGCAGCCCATGCCGCAGCAACAGGTACAACAACAACAATCTCTAAATGCACTAGCTGATTCTCTCACAACTTTCATGTCAAAGACTGATGCTTACATGATGGAGAATAACCGCTTTATGAAGCGTACTGATGACTTCATGAACAGAACGAAGATGAGACTACAGAACCAGAAGGCTGCAATAAAATCCCTAGAAACCTAGGTTGATCAATTTGCCCAACGCCAAAACGCTCGACCACTTGGAGGTTTACCTAGTAATACTGAAGTTGCTAAAGTATTAGGCCACGAGCAATGTAAAGTAATCACAACCAAAAGTGGCCTACAACTGAAAAATAAAGAGGGAACCTCAACCGAAAGAGTCCAATCAGAACAACAATATCATGAGGACTCAGAAGATGAGCAGGACCCTGACGACAACTCTGCTACGGCAACAGAACCAGCAGTATCAAAACCTTCTGCCGAGGCAGCTGCAGAAAAATTCACCCCAAATATAAAAATCAATATCCAAGGAAACTTGGAGGACATCAAACCACCACCTTCTTTTCCACAGAGGCTAAAGAAGCAAAAATAGGACCACCAATTTCAGAAGTTCCTAGACATCCTGAAGCAGGTCTATATTAACTTGCCCCTAATTGAGGCGATTGGACAAATGCCCAACTATGCCAAGTTTTTAAAGGACATAGTATCCAAACGACGAAGGCTAGGAGAATTTGAAACGGTGGCAGCCACTGAAGGTTGCATGGCAATGCTACATAATCGCATGTCGCCCAAACTAAAAGATCCTGGATGCTTCACAATTCCTTATGCAATTGGAGATGGTTATAAAGGAAAGGCCCTATACGACTTGAGAGCAAGCATCAACTTAATGCCCAAATCAGTTTTTCAGAAACTCGGAATTGGACGGGCAAAACCAACAACAGTACTGCTCCAACTTGCGAATCGGTCTTACGTGCATCCTAAAGGCAAAATCGAGGACATTCTGGTGAAAGTTGACAAGTTCATCTTCCCTGCCGACTTTCTTGTCCTTGACTGTAAAGCTGACGACAATGCACCGATCATATTGGGTCAACCTTTCCTTACTACTGGACGCACTATCATTGATATGGATAATGGCGAGCTCACAATGCGAATAAATGATCAATATATCAATTTGAACGCCTTCCACAATCTGCCAAATTCAGACGCTCCAGCAGAATGTAAGGCTCTCCATACACCAAATAAGGGTACTAAAATATCCTGCCTGGGCAGCACCCTCGACAGACTATTCGGTAAAAGAATAAAACCCAAAGGAGAAGCCGAATACACCGAAGGGACTGGCCAACTCATGCAGACAAATACGAGCCAGAAAGAGATAACAAAAGTGGGAGATGCATTTACATGCACTCCACAAGTAACCTAATCTCTTCCCTTCACTTTTAATTATTATATTAGGATTAGTATATATAGTATTATTTTCAGCATTCTTGATTTTTAAGTATTTTATTATTTTCAGTATTTTGTTATCTTACTTTATGATCAACAATTTTCTTTATTTTTAATATTTTATATTCAATGTTTTTAATTTTTAATAAAGTTATGAATGCAGGAAAATTTTGCCACAGTAGGAAGTTTGCTGCCACGGTAGCACTGTATCAGAACCGCAGAATTACCAACGAGCAGAAATAGTGTAACGACTATCTGTCGAGAAAACTGCCGCGGTAGAAATTGTGTAGCAAGGCAGTAAATGCCAAACGTCTAGTATTTTAACAGTCATATTTTTACAACCTATATAAGCAGATTACCTCTGTGCATTATTTACTTTGCATTCTTGTTATCTTTACTTTCTTTAACAATCTTACTCTCACTATATCTTGATTTTTCAGAACTCTCTGAATTCCTATCAACATTCTTTCTGTTTATCTTCAAGAATATCTCATCAACATCCATGGCAGCATACAGACGATTTGCCAGCAGCAATGTAACAGAACGCTTTCAAAGATCCTTTGTTGCACGACAATTATGGGAGGAATAAGGATTCCAGCAAACCTCCAACGAAAACTATGACATCGACCAATTCTTGTTCGACAGAATCAAAGACTAGGATTGAGAGAAATTCTGCCTCCAACCTCTCATAGAGAATGCAACAATTGTGAGAGAATTCTATGCGCACTGCTCGAACAAGGATACGCTATTCGTCTATTGTCGGGGCAAGCCTGTGAAACTTGATCCCGAGGCAATCAACGATTACTACAGCGTGATCCCCATACACGATGAGCATGTTGAATTTGTGGCAAATATCGAGGAATATAAGGCTATCAAGGATGACCTCTGCTACGACAACACTCCATGGGAAACCAGTGCCCATAAGGGTTGTGTAACAAGGCTCAGCCTTAAACCCGAAGCAAAGCTGTGGTGCACGTTTTTCAAACGACGCCTCATGCCCACTTCTCATAATAGCACAGTTGACAAAAAGAGATTGCTGCTCATTCATTCAATCATCAACAAAAGGACGATCAATGTTGGAGAGATAATTCTTCAAGAAATCTATGACTGCGGTAAGAAAGAACGAGGTCCGTTATATTTCCCTAGTTTAATCTCTGCTTTATGCATTGCTACAGGTGTCCCGATAACAGCAATCGACGAATACACATCACAAAGGCAAGGCTGGACAAAAGAATTCTGCCATAGAGTGATGCAGATCACCCAAGCAGACCTAGTGCAGGAAACACCTCAACAATTCACTACTAACTTCCTTGCCGGAGGGCAGTATTCAGCAGAAGCACCTGACAATGCCCAAGCCCCTGCCACAACAGACGCATACCAGGAGATTTTGCAAAGAATGTCAGTCATGGACCTCAGACAACAACGTTACATGGAATATCAGAGAAATTTCAACAACAAACTTGCCAATATGCTGACTCAGAACTTTCCCACCTATGGAACACAATTTCCAGATTTCCCTCCCAATATTTTCGTCACTGCTGCACCTTACACCGAGACAACACCTGCCCCAAGGCCTAGACCATCCTTTGCGGCTAGGCCAAAACAACAGTTTCACGCTATCGGACCATCCATACCTGCAGGCACGGCCGTCACATCCTCCAACAGCAGGCGACCATCAAAGAGGAGAGTTGTCTTCAACTGTCCACAACAAAATCCTATCCCCATCGGTAGTTTTTCTGAAGATAGTCTCTCTAGACAGATTGATGAGTATGTCTATGAGAGCTTATCACATACCCAAGAGAGGATACCAACTGCCGAGTTTGGGGGAGAAACAGAGGTCATGAATACAGATGATGAAGAAGATAGAGATGAGGTTACAGCCCCACTGCAACACTAAAAGCCCAGTAGAATACAGCCGCCCTGGCAGGCAAAAACACAACAATCACCAGGACAGGGATCAAGAATGAAAGCACCGGCAGGAATACCTAGGAGGGAAGCTATCTCCAGTAGCTCTTCTGAATCACAATCGGAATCTATTTAAATCCGATTACTTTATTATTATTCTTGTTTTCTTTTGTTGTTTGTTGTATATTTTGAGCATTGAGGATAATGCTCGATTTGAGTTTCGGGGAGAATGAAGGTGTAGAAGCACTGCTGAGACTACCCAATGTCGCGGCAGTACCATAAAAGGGAGTAAATTTTTATTGATTTTTTTCTGTTTTCTTGAACTTATGTTTGTAATCTTGTACTGCCTTATGTCAGTTTTGCTTTAGTTTACTCCTTTAAGGCTATAGAAGTTTTTCTCCTTACCATGGCCAAGTATTGTTTTGAAGGGATAACCATAGGATACTCATGGAATAAAACTTAGAAGCTTGCTTTAGGGTTAGACAGAAAATAAACACTTTTTGGACTTGTTTGATTTAGTTCTTTTAATAAACTTGGGTGATAAAGACTTAGAACTTGTTGGAAAAATAACTAGAGGTGCCTATCACCGGCTCTAGTTTTGCTCTCTTTCGTACTAGAGGTGCCCAAAATTGGCTCTAGTATGCTAAATAGGTGCTACAAAAGAAAAAAGAATAAATAAGAAAAATAAAAAAAATAAAAAAAAAGAAATAAAAAACACATATCTTGAGGTGCCCGAAATTGGCTCAAGACTTTTTGTTTTAAGGAGATAGCTAATCCAAGATTCTACTTGTCTTGAACTTAGAGTTTATCTAAGAAAGCCTTGAATCAGCCTTGTCCATTAAACGCATACACTCACCTAGCCCTAGAATTTGTTTCTTAGTAGAAGTCCTTGGGTACACTAGTGGCTAAAATGGAGAGATAGACATGACCATGGTGGGAGAATAGATGGAAGAGTAAGACCAAAGGAGAGTAAGGTTTAGCATTTTGATGTTTGACATTACTTGAGGACAAGCAATAGTTCGAGTTTGATGGTATTTGATGAGTGCCTAAAAGGCAATAATTTACTACCCTTTTTATGAAACTTTATGCACCTATTATACACCGACTTGAACCGAATCATATACTCTTTGCTAAAATATGGGATATTCCGTTATCATCACATATAAAGTTAATATTTATAGAGAATGCAGAGATTATTATAATTTCTATATATGCAGGAATATCCAGAGTCGAAGTGGCAGAAAAGCTATGTTGAGACCGAGGCAGAAGACCGGCCGTGGCAGAATCCAGTGTGGCAGCACCAACAATGGAGACGCATTGAAAGATAAGAATCTAGAGAATATTCTGGAAGACACAGCGCATCAATTGGACTAGGCTAGTGTGCTCAAAGTCCAATTCAAAGACCAAGCGGGAAACCCTTTCTAGAAGGCGACAAACTTGGAAATATCAGAATCCTTGAAGAAGACTTGTTCCTTACTCCAAGTTGAAGTCTATTTAGGAAAGGTTTGCCCTAGGTTTAGACTATAAATAACCTAGCCGGTCACATTGTTTAGAAGAGCCGATTTGTAGAGAAAACCCTTCCTCCCGAAGAATTATACTTACACGATAACTTGTTCTAAACTTCTTTGGGATAGGTGAAGGTTGTTGATATTAGTGAGAGGAGATTGATTCTTGTATTCTTGTTCTAATGCAATAAAATTAGAGTTTACTTATCCTATTGCCATTTCTTGTTCTTGTATCCAAGCCCGAGAAGGAAGTTTACAAGTAATCTATTTATCTAGCATCGAGAGGTATAGATTCATGAAAGAGATAAGTACGGTGTCGACGACACTAACTCGGCCTGTACTCCTGTGGAGGCACTAGGAGATAAGTTAAAAGTTTCAGTAGCTAAAAGAAGTGTTGGATTGGTTGGTGGTTATCTTTGGTTTATGCCGAGAGGTATCGTCAAGGACTGAGCATCAATAACACTTTGACTCAGAGATGAGCGGAGTCACTTACGGACACTTTGTTGAACTTTGATACTTCTGCCCACGAGCAAGAGATTGTCGCGGCAGAGGAGCACCAGCATTTTCGAGGCAATATCTGTAGTACTATCGAAGTAGTGTTGTGCGATTGCATTAGACAAGAGGAAGATCAATTGAATCCACTAATTGACACAACTGGATCCTACCCACTTTCTCTATAACCGTTCTCAACTCTTTATTTTATGTTTTGTTATTTAATTATTTAGTTATATAAAACAAACCATCTTATTTGTGTTTTTATTTTATTCTCAGGAGCAAGGGAACGAAGGAAGACATATTAAGTATACCAATCCCTGTGGAGACGATACACGATATACTTATCATTATATTACTTGACGACGTGTGCACTTGCACTCAAAATAGCGCTTATACCACGCCTATCATACTCCTTTTCTACAAATATAATCTTTAATGACATAATCCCTAAATTTTTCATATTAAGCCCATGCATTGGTTCAAGTGGGTGTAGAATTGATGATAAGTTCCCATAAAAAGTGTAGAAAGTGATAGTGATTTGAGCACTTATCATCGCGGCAGCAAACTGAGGCCGAGGCAGTAGAAGACAAGTAACAATATGGTGGGTAAGCTGAGGAGAAAAATGAGGAGAACGTTGTTGGACAAGAAGCCCAAGGATCGGAGCTGGATAACACGAGGAAAGCCCAAAGACAAGGCCACACGGGAAAGCCTTCTAGAAGAAATAAACTTGGAAAGGTTTGCCCTAGGCCAAGCCTATATAAGGCATAGCCGTCCAAGGGAAGGGAGCATACAATTAGATTCAGACCAATTCATAGAATTACAGAGCTTAGATTTCATCTTTTATTTTTTCTTTTCTTCAACATTATGTTCTAATTTTGTTTAGGCTTAGGTGAAGGTTGTAAAGTATTAGTGTGAGGAAGTCAAACTTTTATTCTTGTTTCCAATGCAATAAAATATCGAAGTTTGCTTATTCTTTGTCATTCCTTGTTCTTGCATTCAAGTTCGAGAGAGAAGTTTGTAAGTAATCAATTTATCTAATATCGAGAGAGTTAGATTCACGAAAGGAATAAGTACATTGTTTTAATCGGGAAACACTAACTCGGCCTAGAGATAGGTTAAGAGTTTCAGCGGTTAAAAGAAGTGTGAGATTGGTTGGTGATTATAATTGATTCACGCCGAGAGGTATCATTAAGGACTGATCATTAACAGTACTTTGACTTAGAGATAAGCGAAGGCACTAAAGTCCACTTTGCCGAACTTTGATAAAGTCTTCCCAAGAGCAAGAGATTACCGCGACGGGTAAGTATCTTCACTGTCAAGGCAGTAATCTGCAGTACTGCCGAAGTAGTGTTGTACAATTATATTGGACAGAAACGAGTTGATCAAATCCACTATACAACACAACTGGATCCTGACCACCTTCTTTATCTTATTTTTCTATCTTTATTTAGTTTTTATTATTTAGTTCAATCACAACCCAATCATTTGTGTTTTTACTCTATTTCTTTTACAAAGCATGAAGACTAAAGGAAGCATATTAAGTAAACTAATCCCTATGGAGACGATACTTGATACTTATCACTTTATTACTTGGAGACGTATTCACTTGCACTAAATTATACATATTCAACACACATCAAGTTTTTGGCGCCGTTGTTGGGGATTGACAACTAAATTTTATTTTCTTTATTTTCTTCCTTTCTTTTTAGTTATTTTATTCTTATTTTTATTTTACTTTGGTTTATTTTTGGTGTATGACCAGGGCCAACCCTACCAATCCTTTGTACGCATTAGATCCAGAAATCGAACGTACTTATCAAGGGTTGAGGAGACAGATCCAAGGAGTCATGGCAGGAAATCAATGAAATCAGAACTTACCTACAGGCAATGAAGGTCTTCCACCACCACCACTGCCGCGACGTCTAACTGTCAAAGACTTCCTGGAAGAAGATTTAAACGGGCTAAACCTGGAGTGCTTACACCAGAAATAGAAGCGACCCACTTTGAACTGAAACCTGTTATGTTCAATATGTTAAACACTATTGGACAGTTTGGTGGGTCAATGACAGAAGATGCCAGGAAACATCTTAAGTCATTCATGGAAATTTGCAATTCCTTCAAAATCCAAAGAGTCCATGAGGATGTCTTAAGATTGAAATTGTTCCCCTATTCACTAAGGGATAGGGCAAAAACCTGGCTAAATAGCATTCCAGCAGGATCAATAGGATCTTGGAGTGAATTATGCCGAGATTTTATTACGCTCTTTAATCCTACCAACTTATATGATAGAATTCGTAATGAGATTACTTCTTTTTGACAAGTTGATGACGAACCTATGTACGAGGCATGGGAACGCTATGGAGAGTTATTGCACAAGTACCCATTGCATGGATTTCCACTGTGGACACAAGTGACAATGTTTTACAATGCCACCAATGCCCCGATAAGGATGATGTTAGATGCCTCGGCAAATAGAACACTCCTTGATAAAGTATCTGAGGAAGCTATTAAGATACTGAAAAAACTCGCAAAGAAGGATTTTCAATTTTCTATATCAAGGCGAGGAGGAGTAAGACGCCAAGCCACAATAAACGAATTAGAAACATCAACTTTAGTGACATCACAATTGACCTCTCTTATCAAGATGGTGCAAAACATGCAGCTATAGCAGAATACCCATGAGGTTAAAGCTATTGATTCTTACTGCAATTTATGTGGAGGTAACCACAATTCTTTTGAGTGTATGCAGAATCAAGAGTCTAGCTTGTTTGTTGGAGCAATCCCAATAATGCCTTGAATCCAACCACTCAACCACTAGGATTCTAGCAACAAATGCAACATCTGACGCAACAACAAGTTCAACAACCTCTGCCGCCGCAGCAGATGCATCAGCAACAGCCTGTAAGTTCTCTGAAAGTTTTCATGATGAAAACTAAATCATACATGGCAGAGAACAATAACTTCATAAAAAGAACATATACATTCATCAATAGGACTGGGATGAGGTTATAGAACCAAGAGGCTGCTATCAAGGCACTAGAAATCTAGGTTGGAAAATTTGCCCAGAACATCAATACTAGACCACAAGGAGGATTACCTAGCAATAGTGAAGTTTCTAAGGTAATAGGCCATGAACAATACAAAGCAATCACTACTAGAAGTGGTCTACAACTGAAAGAAAAGGTAGAAAGCTCAGAAACCAAAATTCTACCAAAAGAACCAGAAAATAGGACTTGGATGCTGAACAAACTGATCATAAAAACACTACCTAGCAGAGAACTCGGCAGAACCTGAACAAGCTGCCGAGATAGTGACAGACACAGTGGTTCCAGGTATTAGATTCCAAACTAAAGAAACCCTAGAAGAGATGAGACCACCACCACCTTTCCCATAAAGGTTGAAAAAGCAAAAATAAGACCATCAATTTAAGAAATTTTATGATATTTTAAAGCAAGCCCACATTAACTTACCCTTTGTAGAGGCAATTGAACAAATGCCTAATTATGCTAAGTTCATGAAAGACATTGTTTCTAAGAGAAAAAGGCTAGGTGAGTTTGAAACAGTGGCTGCTACAGAAGGATGCATGACAATGCTACATAATCGCATGCCACCAAAATTGAAGGATCTTGGATGCTTTACAATACCTTGTGTAATTGGTAACCACTATGAAGGTAAGGCTCTATGCAACCTTGGAGCAAGTATCAATCTAATGCCCAAATCTGTCTTTCAAAAGCTTGGAATTGGAAGGGCAAAACCCACTACTGTGATGCTCCAACTTGCGTATTGATCATATGTGCAACCCGAAGGAAAAATTGAGGACATACTGGTAAGAGTAGACAAATTTATTTTTCCTGTTGATTTTCTTATCCTCGATTGTGAAGCAGATGAGAATGCACCGATCATCCTTGGGAGACCTTTCCTTACCATTGGACGAACATTAATTGATGTGGAAAAAGGAGAGTTGACTATGAGGGTCAATGACCAACAAGTCAAACTCAATGCCTTCCACAGTCTAAAAAGGCATGATGATGCAGAAGAGTGCAAAGTCCTTCACATCACAGATACAGATACAAAGGTATCCTGTTTCAACAGCCACTGCCTAGGCAGCATGCTCGGTAAAAAATTAGACAACTGCTATGACAAAATTTTTTGCAGGAAAATTAAGGCAGATGTGAAGGAAACCAACAGCACAACACACTGTCCAGACAAACAAAGATTAGTGAAGATCAGGACAAAAAGGGATGGACCTAAAGCCAATAGCCAACACTTGAAGGATAATTCTGGCCAACAAGAGATAATCATATTGGGAGATGCATTTACATGCACTCCACCAGTGGTATAATCTCTTTTCTTATCTTTTTACTATTGTATCAGGATTAGTTTAGTTTAGATTTACTTTCTATAATTATTTTTGTCTTTAATTAATTTTTTTGTTTTAATTTTTTTAGGACAATAAGAAAGAATAAAGGAGAAATAGTTCACAGTAGGAATTCTACCGAGGCAGTAAAACAGTGTCAGAAGCCGCAGTAGTCCCAACAGGCAAAAACAGCATAACGGCTAGTCTACCGAGATTCTCGTCGCGGTAGTAAATGCAAACGACAGTAAAAGTTAAACGGATATAAAACGACTAGTGGTTAAAAACGATCACAAGGCCGAGGCCTATATAAGAAATCTCTCCCTCTTGAACTATTCACTCTAGCATTCTTGTTTTCTTTAAATCTTTGCTAATCTTGCTCTCACAATACTCTTTGCCTACTTACAAACCTTCTTGCAATTTTCAGAAATTCTTCAAGAAAATCTCCAAGAACCTCAACTCTCAAATCACTTACTCATGGCAACCTACAAACGCTTTGCCCCAACCACTATTAAAGACTGATTCAACAGGTTATTCATTGCTCGTCAATTATGAGAGGAACAAGGGTTCCAACACTCCGAGGAAGAAAATTTCGGCATCGAACACTACATGTTCGAAAAAAATAAAATATCAAGATTGAGAAATCTTCTATCTCTAGCCGGTCCAGGCCAATGCCATCATCGTACGGGAATTCTATACACACGGGCCAAGAAATGACTCTTTTTTTATCCACTACTGAGGCAGGCCTGTCAAGCTTGATACCGAGACAATCAACGATTTTTACGGCCTTGTACCTATATGTGATATCCATGCCGAATTCATAGAGGATGTCACCGCTGAAGATTACGAGTTGATTAAGGATGACCTTTGCTACGATAATACCCCTTGGGAATCTGGTGCACATAAATGATCCGTAGCAAGGCAAAGTCTGAAACCCGAGGCCAAGCTTTGGAACACCTTTGTTAAGAGACGACTCATTCCAACCTCCCATAACAGCACGGTGGACCGAAGGAGATTGGTTCTCATCTAATCTATCATCAACAAAAGGAGCATCAACGTTGGAGAAATTATTTTACGAGAAATTTACGAATACAATAAGAAGGATAAAGTCCCTTTTATATTTTCTTTGTTTAATCACTGGTATTTGTAATGCTGCAGGTGTACCCACTGCCGAAACAGACAAATTCAAAGCACATAAAAGAGTATGGACTAGAGACTTCTGCCACAAGATCATGCAGATCACGTAAGTAGAATCAGTCCAGGCAACTCCGCATCAGTTTACTGTCGACACTGCTGCAGAGGCCCAATACACAACAGACATGCCTGATACTATGCATGCCACTACCGCAGAAAACCCCTACCAGGAGATACTACAAAGGATGTCAGCTATGGATATTAGGCAACAGAGATACATGGAGTATCAAAGAGACTTCAACAACACACTTGCTCAAATGATGCTCCACAACTTTCCAGACCAAGGGGGCAATTTCCAGAATTCCCCACTAACATGTTCGTGACAGCTACACCCTACACAAAGACAACACCAGCTCTAGGAGGACCGAGACCATTCTTCCCCACAGGCCCTCAGTAACAGTTTCATGCTATTAGCCCATCTAGGGCAGCAGATTCTACCACGACATCATCTGCCAATAGAAGACCTTCAAAGAGGAGGGCAGTCTTCAGCACTCCCCCAAGATCCCCCATCATCATGGTAGTCTATCAGCTGAGATAGACACCTATGTACATCAAAGCTCAGACTCTGCCGGACCGACAATTCACCATGCCTAGGAAGATCCAGGGAACAATGGAGGGACGGATGTAATGGAGACCGAAGATGAAGGAGAAAAAGAGGTGAACACTCCCATAAAAAGAACAACACCTACAAGAGTCCAGCCACCAAGACAAGCAAAAACTTAGTCATCGCCATCACCAAGGGTGCAACAATCAATAGCAAGATCCAGAAAATTAATTATGGAGGAAAGGTCTTCGGAGTCCTTATAATTTTTTTATACTATTTTTATAATTGCCTACTGTTTGCCCCTAATTTAAGTATTAAGGACAATGTTTGGTTCGAGTTTGGGGGTGTAGAGCCACTACCGAGGCAATTCACTATCGAGGCCTTGCCATGAAAAGAGAGTATTTAAATCATAATTTTTTTTCTTATTTTATGTCCACCACCTTACTTGAAATTGTTGCTCATACTCTTGCACTGCCCATCATCAATATTGTTTTAGTTTATTCTTTGAAGGCAATAGAAATCTTTCTCCTTACCATAGTTAGGTTCTGTTTTGAAGGCTTAATTCTAGGATAATTAAGGAGAAAACTTATAAGCTTACTATAAGGTTGAACTTAAAACACTTTCGGGACTTGTTTGGCTATAGGAATTCTTTTAATAAACTTAGGTGATAAAGACTTAGATCTTTGGAAAGGTGACTAGAGGTGCCTATCACCGGCTCTAGGAAATACTCTTCTTCATACTAGAGGTACCCAAAATTGGCTCTAGTATGCTGAAAAGAATAACAAAAGAACTAAGAAAATAAGAAGAAGAAAACACAATCCTTAAGGTGCCCGAATTTGGCTCAAGAAATTGTTGTTTTAAGAAGAGTACACTAAATCCAAGTCTATTTGTCTTGAACTTAGAGTTTATCTAAGAAGACCATTTATCAAACTTGTCCACAAAAACATACACACTCACAAAATCTTATAGTTTATCTTTTAGGTAAACCCTTAGGTAACCGAAAAGTTAAGTCTAAAAGAATAGACATAGTTATGGTGGGGAGAATAGATAGAAACATAAGATCAAGAGGGAATAAAGTTTGACAAATTGACAGTTTATATTACTTGAGGACAAGCAATAGTTCGAGTTTGGGAGTGTGATAAGTGCTCAACTCACTATCACTTTTTACACTTTTCATGGGCATTAATCATCAATTCTACACATACTTGAACCAATGCATATACTTAATGTGATACATTTAGGGATTTTACTGTTATAGATAATATTTATAGAAAATGCATACTTTACTGCATTTTTATATCTATGCAGAGAGAAGTATTGTCGCGGCAACAAACTGAGACCGAGGCAGGACCTGATGTCGAGGCAACAGAAGACAAGTAACAATATGGTGGGCAAGCTGAGGAGAAAAATGAGGAGAACGTTGCTGGACAAGAAGCCCAAGGATCGGAGCTGGATAACACGAGGAAAGCCCAAAGACAAGGCCACACGGGAAAGCCTTCTAGAAAAAATAAACTTGGAAATATTTGATTTATGTACATGACTTGTTCCCTACTCCAAGTTATATTCTACTTAGGAAAGTTTTGCCCTAGTCCAAACCTATATAAAGCAATACCATCCAAGGGAAGGGAGCATACAATTAGATTCAGACCAATTCATAGAATTAGAGAGCTTAGATTTCATCTTTTAGTTTTTCTTTTCTTATACATTATGTTCTAATCTTGTTTCTAATGTAATAAAATATCGAAGTTTGCTTATTCTTTGTCATTCCTTGTTCTTGCATTCAAGCTCGAGAGAGAAGTTTGTAAGTAATCCATTTATCTAATATCGAGAGAGTTAGATTTATGAAAGGAATAAGTATTGTGTTTCAATCGGGAAATACTAACTCGACCTAGAGATAGGTTAAGAGTTTTAGCGGCTAAAAGAAGTTTGGGATTGGTTGGTGATTATAATTGATTCACGCCGAGAGGTGTCATCAAGTACTGATCATCAATAGTACTTTGACTTAGAGATAAGAGAAGACACTAAAGGATACTTTGCCGAACTTTGATAAAGTCTTCCCAAGAGCAAGAGATTGCTGCGACGGGTGAGTATCTTCACTGTCAAGGTAGTAATCTGCAGTACTGCCGAGGCAGTGTTGTACAATTACATTGGACAAAAACAAGTTGATCAAATCCACTATACAACACAACTGGATCCTGACCACCTTCTTTATCTTATTTTTCTATCTTTATTTAGTTTTTATTATTTAGTTCAATCACAACCCAATCATTTGTGTTTTTACTTTATTTCTTTTATAGAGAAAGAAGACTAAAGGAAGCATATTAAGTAAACTAATCCCTGTGGAGACGATACTTGATACTTATCACTTTATTACTTGGCGACGTATTCACTTGCACTAAATTGCGTATTGAACACGCATTAGTACACATTAAACCGGGCTTACCCATGAACTGTCCGATATTGTGTAAATGACTCCAACATCAAGCCATTTAAGAATCTCCTTCATAACAACTTGCTTCATTATGGGGTTGAGTCTACGTTGTGGCTCTATGGATTTATCATGACATTCTTCCAGAAGTATCTTATGCATATAGATAGTAGGACTGATTCCTTTTGAATCTGCCATGGTTTATCTTATTCCTCGTTTATTCTATGACAAAATAGCAAGTAGACTTCTCTCTTGATCAGAATTTAGATTTGCAGAAATAATAACAGGTAGGGTCTCGTCTTCACAAGATTAAAATCACACAAAATATGTCGAATTCTCCACTTCAAAGTTCTTCATTTCCTATGGTTAACAATAGTTCTTGTACCCTAAGAGCATTTATACGTATATATTGTCACACTAACTGACTACCTGAAGTAATTTACACGACTTAAAATTTAACCATTTAGTGTTTACATCGTGATATAAGGGGATTATAACCATTTAAAATTTATATTTTTTGATATTTTTAATTATTTAAATAAATATCTAAAATAAAACAAATAATATAAATAATATCGATCAAGGAAATAAAAGTTCATTTTATATCAAATAAATAACTTATTGTATGTTATTTATCTCAATATTTTTATTTATTTTCCTTATTTATCTTTATTTACCCATATACTTATATATACGAAAAATCCACATCCTTTACTCCATGCCTATTTCATTTTATGGTTTTCGTTTAAATAAAGACAATTTCTTTAAAATTCAAAATCTATATGAACTAAACTGGAATACAAAGAATAAATCACAAAATTTTTGTTTAATTTTTGCATGAGATTAACGCGTTCACGTGGATAGATCCAAAATTTTATATAAGGAGTATAAACTATTAAGAAGTTATATTGAGAATATAAAATTACAAGAGTTTAAGGATACATAATTATATTATCAATAAAAATATAAAAAAATATATAAAATATAGAACTTCAAACTTTTAAAGAGTATGACTGCCCCAACGTCTCTAAATTTATATTTGTTAATATATATTCAAGTCTTATTCAACATGAGTACACATGGTTCAGAAACTCATTCTAACATGAGTACACATGGTTCAGAAATGGCAGTGGCTATGGGGCAGTCCTGCCCGGCGCATTGAAGGTTCTTATGTTTTAATTGCGAAGGGCTTGGGAACCTTTTGACAATTCGCGACTTGATGCGCTACATCAAAATTAAAGATCCCGATGTTATTTTCCTTAATGAAATTAAATTTAAAAAATCTTGTCTGGACTATGTTAAGCGGATTTTAGGAATAGATGGTAGTGTCTTTGTTGAAGTTGATCAAGCATGTATTGTTGGATTAAAATTCAATAATAGTGGGCACATATGTATAATGTATATTGCTATTATAAAATTTAACACGTAATTAAGTGATCAATTATGTTACACATGTTATAGGTATTAAATTATGATGGAATTAAAAGTGTAGATACCATAAGATGTATTTATAATTTGATGAAGGACAAAGTTATAAATACTTAATAGTTGGTTATTATATCAACTATATAAATAGGTTATGGTCCCCAAAAATTAGATCAACTTGCATATCTCTTTTCCCCGTCTGAGAGTTGTGCCGCAAGAGAAAACCTAACTTCTTGGAAGATCAAACCCTTTGGAAAAACTCTATCGATTAATTCAGGTATGTTTTCGCATTCAGTTTATTTATTTTATTGTTCTTGATGATTTGGCATATAAATCTTAGGTTTATATTCGTATTAAATATATTTTAATTCTAATAAGTGATATCAGAGCCAGAATTATATCGAATCATTGAGATTTAATTAATTAGAATTAATCGCATATTTTTCTATGGAGCGGTAACATGTCGTTTGGGGTATTAAATTAAAATGGATTTAGACAACTGTGAATTGTTTTTTTTTAATTCTTTTCGTCAATTGATTAAAATCCATACTTCTCAATTGTTTTTTCCCCTTTGATTGCTCTTGAAATCTTTAAGCAATCGTGAATTGTTTTCAATTGCTCCAGTAATGCCAATTACAAGCGAATTGAATTTTTTGATGGCCTTGTTTTTTAATTCAATTCGGTTTGATCAAAATTTTATTTTTGATTATTAAATTATTATGATTATATTAAAGTTTCAAGTAATCATTATATGAATTACTTATTTGTATGATGTTTCTGTTTTTTATTTTTAATTAAAGATTAAATATTTTGATCGACTTTAGTTATGGTAAATACATATTTAAGGATTTTTTAGATAATAGTCTAAGATTTCGTTTCTTTAAATTCTGGTAGTCCCATTTAGATAACCTTACTTTAGGTTATTTTGGAAAATTAAGTGTTATCAGAAAATTCAACTTTGATTGTTATAAATATTAAGTTTGAATATTGATATATTAATGTTATATATTTTAAGGTAAATTAATTAAAGCATTAAGTCACTAAAGTGACCTTTATTGTGAAAATTATTTTACTTTAAAATGTAGAAGGTTTTGTGCATATAATTCAGTTTATGCTAATATTAATCGGCCCAAAGGAAGGTTAATAATTAGTAATGTTACATGTGCATCTTTGGTAATAGACATGTGATAATTATTCAGTTTTATATGTTAACAATAAATCGGCCCAAAGAAAGATTTATGTTTAACATATTCTTATTATCAATGTTTGGTTACTACATCAAGATATCACTTACAAGTTAATATTTTTTTGGATAAAATATTAATGGAGTGTCCGATATCTTGCGATGAGATTACCTTTATTCAAATTTTTTATTATTTCAGTTATCTTTTACTTTGAGTAAAAGATAAAATTAAGAAAAATATTTTAAAACAATTAAATTCATATTTTGGTTTCTGATATCTAATATTTTAATAGATTAATTGAAACATAATGTCACCAAAGTGACTGCTTTTGTGTAGATTAGTTTATTTAAAATATTAAGATAATTATAGGTCTTTGTAATTCATGCATTTATTAATTGGCCCAAAGCAAAATTAATATTTGACCGAATTACAACACCAACTGTGGCGATAAATGTGTGACAATTATATGGTATTTTATGTGAACAATACGTTAGTCCAAAGATTAATATATTGTTTGACATAGTTTACTGTCAATGTTTGATTGCTACAACAAGAGTACCACTTACAGTTAATATTACTGTCCAAAGACTTGATATTAATGTTTTGCTTGGTATCTTGAGGGGAACTAGCCATTATTTTGAATTTATTGTTTACTTATAGATATTTATGTGAGCTTGTTTATTTACTTATTTTTGTTCTATCTTTAGGTAATTTATCTTTTTTTTATAATATCTATTGAATACATTCTACACTTATGTTTAGTGAAATTAATTTAAAGGAATAGAAAAGACATATATAGTATTTGGTGGTATGAACATAGAACTTGCACTAAGTGAATAACAACTTTCACCTCTCACGGCGGTAAGCATTCATAAATAGGATTTTGAGAGCTGAGTTTATTCAAGTTACATAAGTCTAATGATCATAAAGTATAATATTTTAGAAACTTTTAAGAGCACAAATCTAAAGAAATTATTCATACTAAGGGTTTTTTTATTAAAAAATACTATTTTTTTAAGATTAACATGACATCACTTTTGGTTTACTTGATGTCTATGAAGTATAAGGATCAAGGAAATATGAGGGAGTATATTATATTGCTTCAAAATTGAAGGCACATAAGATCAAACTTTATAACAATTTTTTGTTCTTATAATTTTAGTATAGCTTCCTATAGAGTCTAACTAATTCAAAATTAGTTACAATTATTAAAGGAGAAATAAACTTCAAATGAGAGTATTTCTCATTGTGTTAAAGAGGAAGAAAAGTTGAAACATTATAATTATAAAAATACTCAATCAGTTAGTGCTCTTTGGTTAGTGTCTTTTAAGAATAAGGGCAATAAAGAAATATTAGAATGAAGTTGCTAAGGGTCCTACTCAAAAGGAATAACAATAAGTTATAAAGTATTTATTCTTTTGTATAAGATAGGATAGATGGAAAGAAATTAAACTTTAAAAATAAGAAGCTACTTAGGTTATTTTGAGTGATCTATGGGTTGTAAAGTTTATGATCCCACAATTAAGATTATTTTAATGAGAGATTTATAATATTTTTTAGGATGTTGAGTTTAGAGGGAGAATAAGATTAAATACATTATTGTTTAGAGGAATTGAATATTAATTTAATTCCTACTATCACTTTCGATGATGTTTAGGTTTTCACACCTATCATTAATCAAAAAGTGAATCAAGTACATTAGCAAAGCAATGTTGAAAAACTCTCGTTCAAGATAAGGTAATTATTTTTTAGAAGAACAAACTCAACAACCTCAAAACAACCTTAAAAAGTGTCTTTAAAGATATCCATGAGAGGAAAGAGAAATACTATTCAAGATTATTACTTAGTATTTCATCAAGAAAAAAAAGATAACAATGGAATGATAAAAAAAACAACCTGATCAGTTTCTTTTATCAATCCATAAAAGTTTTAACTCTCAAAAGTGGATTGATGTTATTCAAAAGAGTATAATTTTATACAAGACAATAAAATTTAGGAACTTGTCTCATTACCTTAAGGTAAAAACCAATTGGTTGTAAATTAATATTTAAAACCAAGAGGGATGTAAATGATAATGTGTACAAGTATAAGGTATGTCTTGTATCTAAAGGATATACTCTAAAAGAAGACATTGATTTTGTGGAAACTTTCTCTCAAGTTTTACTGAAAGACTCTTTTAAAATAATCTTGACACTTGTTTTTAATCTTGAGTTACATAAGATGGATGTTAAGCTTGTATTTTTCAATGGTAACTTTGAATAAATTAACTATATGGTACAATAATTGATTTGTGTCTAATGATACAAAATTAATGAATATAAATTAAAGAAATCTATCTTTGAGATTAAGTTTGACTTTGATTAATAAAATTATAAATTTTATATTGATTATCTTATTCGGTTTTGAGATAAATTTAGTTAAAAATTATATGTATTACAAATTTAGTGGGAGTAAACCAACACTCATATCAATTTATAAAATACAAAAGATTCTATACATATAAGCTATGGAGAATCTAATTTATTCTTAAGTATGTATGCTTTTGGATATTACGTACATTATTAGAATGTTAGACAGATATTTAAGTAAATCTAATATGAACCGTTGGATAGCAGCCAATAGAGTTATGAAATGTCTTTAGAGAACAAAAATTACATGCTCACATAACGAAGTTCTGGTAAGTTAGAGATCATCAAGTTTACACGCTTCGGTTCTACTAGAATATTGATGCAAAAGACTCTGTCATATGAGCTGCTAATTATAGATTGAATAGAAAGATCACTTTAGTTATTTTGTGACAATAAATATGCATCATTTATTCTATAAACAATAGGAACACTTTAAAATTTTGTTCCTAGTTGTTAAAGAAAATTAGAGTGTTTGTGTGTTTATAGAGCATGTTGGTACAAACTCCATAACTGTGCACTTATTGAGAAACTATCACTCTAGGTCTTTCATGAGCGTATTGCTCATGTGGATGTAATATTATTTAAGTATATTCAGTTTTAGTGGGAGTTTATAATTTTGATAAATGCTTATTCGTTTTAGACACAATTTCGATTACTTCAGTTTAAGGTTTATTTCTGCAGAAATACAATTATTTTGACTAATGCATACTCTGAATTCAATAAAGTTTGATCTCACTAAAGTTTAGGAGGACCAGTTGGAAATAGGCATCTTAGGTTCATATTAACATGTAATTTTCATGCTACGCATCCATGATTGATCTATGTCATTTGATTATGTTTGTATACGTGACCATTGATGGGTCCAGTCATGATTGATATGATGAAGACCACTTTGATCCTATATGGATATAATTGATGGACGAGATTGTTATAGAATACTTATTATATGATAGTAAATTTTGAGCTCATAAGGTTATATATTTGTCAGGAAACATATGTTGCCTAAGTGGGAGATTGTTGGATTAATATTCAATAATAGTGGGTACATATGTATAATGTATATTGCTATTATAAAATTTAATACGTAATTAAGCGACCAATTATGTTACACGTGTTATAGATATTAAATTATCATAGAACTAAAAGTGTAGATACCATAAGATGTATTTATAATTTGATGAGGGACAAAGTTATAAATACTCAATAGTTGGTTATTAAATTAACTATATAAATGGGTTATAGTCCCCAAGAATGAGGTCAACTTGCATATCTCTTTTTCCCGTCTGAGAGTTATGCCGCAAGAGAAAACCTAACTTCTTGGAAGATCAAATCTTCTAGAAAAACTCTATCGATTAATTCAGGTATGCTTCCGCATTCAGTTTATTTATTTTATTGTTTTGGATGATTTGACATATAGATCTTGGGTTTATATTCATATTGAATATATTTTGATTCTAATATGTATAGCGTTGGTACTTTTATGATTTAATAAGATTAATTGTGCACTTTTGTCCTACTATGAAAATCATATTGATGTGAAGCTAACAAATCAAATGATAAATTTTGTTTTGCTGATATCTACGGGAATAGTACACGACAATTGAAATCTAAAACTTGAGAGCTTTTGATAAGTACATAAAAGTCCTATTTTATAGGCCCTTTTACTATAACTATTATTAGTTTTCAAGTCAATTGAGTGTGATTATGAGCTATTTCTTCATATTCTTCCAGTTCAACATTAATGCACTTAAACATATAATTATGTAATATTTAGGAGAAAAGTAATGTTGTTGTTTTTATATCTTGACAGGTAAAATGCATCAACAAAAGGTTGCCACGGTGAAAAAATGCCACAACGAAAGGTTGCCTCGGTAGCATAATGTCACGGCGGTAGGTTGCCAAAGAGAAAAGATGAAAATTGTAATCGAGATTTGTCACCAGACATTGCAGAAACATGCTACATTGGGGAATGAGCAGATCGAACCAGGCCAAGAGAACTATACTAACGCAGTTCCCAGTCGAGAAAAAGTATATCAACCATTATGAAAGTAATCCTCCACGATAACAGATGTCGAGGCATCACTTGGAAAATAAATATTGATATGATAGGCGATCTGAAGAGAAAAATAAGATGGACATTTTAAGACAAGCGACATAGAAATCGGAGTTGGGAAATATATGGAAAGTCAAGGTCAAAGTCACATGGTAAAAGAATCTTAATAGAAATAAACTAGGAAATAAAATAAAGATATTTTATTTATGTACTTAAGTTGTATTTTATTCTAAGTTAAATTCCTAATTTAAAAAGGTTTGTCCTAGGCCAAGCCTATAAATACCATAGCCTTTGTAAAGGGCAAAGCATCTCAAAATCAAGTATTCATAGAAAACCCTAAATTTCCTCCATTACCCCCTTGGGGTTTAGGTTAGTTTGTGGAAGAAAATTTGTAATTTGTTTAGTTCTTATTAATGCGAGTTCTTGATTCATAGTTTATTCTCTCTTGGTTCTCACTCTTTATTCTATACGAGCTTGGAAGATAAGTTTATGAGGAAAAACCTATTTTTATAGACTAGGGATAGTTAGGCTCACAAAACGAGAAAATACAGTCTTTGCTCTTGGACATTGGCTAATCCAATCAGGATTTTAACGACTAAAAGGAAGCATACCTTTGATTTTTGTTTACCCTTGATTCACGATGGGAAGTATTATAAAGATGTGACCTTAAATAGTATTCTAAATTATGGATAAGGAGAAGGCAATAAAGGATGATTTGTCGAACTATGAGTTATTGATTTGTCGATAAGGCATAACCCGTCGAGGAAACTAAGGCAACCCTTCAGTGACTCATCGAGGCGATACTTCAACCTATTGTATTATAAGAACGAGACAATTACATTCTGAATCCATACTACGAAGCAATCAAACCTAAACCACTTTTCCATCTTGATTTCTTGATCATTTGTCTTTATCGCTTTAATTATTTTTCTTAGTTTAGTTATCACACAAACTCAATTATTTTTGCATTTAATTTTCTATTGTGCATGAACTATAAATTACGTAAGTAATGTCAATCCTCGTGCATTTGACATCTTAAATACTATAACTTGGCAAAAGGTGGATGCTTCATTGTAAAAGCATATGACTTCCTAAGCCTCACCAAGTTCGGTGTAGTTGCTGGAGATTAGCGATTCCAACTTTTTGATTTATTTTTCTTGCACTATTATTTTGTTTTAGGAAATTAGTTTAATTATTTTTGAGTTATTTGTTTTATTTTAGGAAGGAAATTCTAGAAGGAAAAGCCATGAAACACATAAAATAACCTTGAAATTAAGCTCACTCTCCCGCCCAAGAAGCAAAATGCCACGGTATAAGGTCGCCTAAGCATAATGTCATGGCGGAAGGTTGCCTCGGAAGCAAAATGTCATGGTGAAAAGATGCCTCGGCGGAAAAATGTGAAGGCGGGTTGACCACCCAAGAGCACGCTACAACGAGTTTGCCGCCCAAGAACTACATGTCCCCTGTTTTGCTTCATACTTCTTCATTATTATTTTCCATTAAAGTTTTTATTTCCATTCTCAATAAACTTCACACAAACTGACGAGCCTCAGAATACAAAAAAGGCAGCAACAACATATAAATGTAACTTTCTCATCTCTTGGTTTCTACTTTTATCTTGTCTACTATAGTTTTCTTGTGTTTAGATGCAAGCATTTAGGAGAATGCATCCCTTTAGTTTGGGGGAGCAGTGCCAATATTTTTATAGTCAGATATGCCAAGTCTCAATAGCCCTCTAATTGATTCATTTATGCAAAAAAATTAAGTTTATGATTTTTAGGAAGTATGTTGCCTCAGTAGTAATATTCCAACCTAGCTATTGTAGTACAGTGCACCCTTCACCAAGCTTAGAATCAAAAGGTTTCCAAGGAATAGTATTTAGTGTTAGACTATAAGCCTAAAAAATTTATACACTGTTATACGTAGTTGATTTTAGGACTTGTTTTCTTTATAAAGCAATAGAGACTTAGACTATGGATTATTACTAGAGGTGTCTATCACCAAATCTAGTTTAATCTTTAGAGGTGTCCATCATATGATCTAAGACTCATTAGTTTTCCCCCATACTAGAGGTGCCCAAAATTGGCTCTAGTATGAGAATTGATACTCGAGGTGCCCAAAACCGTCTCAAGAATTATATATCATATTTATTTATATACAATTTAGGGAAAAGGAAAACTAAAAGGATAAAAATTAAAGTCGGGAGTCTTAAACTAGAAAAAAAATTAGAACTCGGAAAATCAGCTTTGTTATAGCTACGCATACATTCACGAGACTCATAGTCCAATTCTGAAGAAATCCTAGAAGCCAAAAGAAACAAAGAAAAAGAACGGAACCCGTAATGGAAACTAGAAGGGTATATTTCCATAAAAATTATTAACATAGTTTATTTTGCATTACTTGAGGACAAACAATAGTTCGTGTTTGGGTGTATTTGATAAGTGCATAAAAGTCTTATTTTATAGGCTTTTTTTACTATAACTATTATTGGTTTTCGACTCAATTGAGTGGGATTTTGAGCCATTTTTGCATATTCTCTACAGTTCAACATTAATGCACTTAAATATATAATTTATGCAATATTTGTGAGGAAAGGTATTGTTGTTATTTTTATTCCCTGACAGGTAAAATGCCTCAGAAAAAGGTTATCATGGCAGCAAAATGCCAGAACAGAAGGTTGCGTCGGCAGCATATTACCACGACGAAGGTTGCCTTGGCGGTAAGTTGCTAAGGCGGCAAGATGACAACTGTAGTCGAGATTTGTCACCAAACATTGCAGAAACATGTTATACTGAGAAATGAGCAAATCAAACAAGGCCAAAAGAACTATACTGACGCATTTCCAAATCGAGATAAAATAGAACCATTATGAAAGCAACTCGCTGTGGCAATAGATGCTGAGGCAACACCTAGAAAACAAATACCGATATGATAGGCTCTGAAGAGAAAAATAAGGTGGACATTTTAAGACAAGCGATATATAAATCAGAGCTAAGAAATATACGGAAAATCAAGGTTAAAGCCGCGTGGGAAACGAATCCTAATAGGAATAAACTAGGAAATAAAATAAAGATATTTTATTTATATACTTAATTTGTATTTTATTCTAATTTAAATTCCTACTTTGGAAAGATTTGTCGTAGGCCAAGCCTATAAATACCATAGCCTATGTAAAGGGCAAAGCATCTCGAAATCAAGTATTCACAGAAAACCCTAAACTTTCTTTATCACTCCTTGGGGTTTAGGTTAGTTTATAGAGTAATTGTGGAAGAAAGTTTGTAATTTGTTTAGTTCTTAATAATCCAAGTTCTTGATTCATATTTTATTCTCTCTTAGTTCTCACTCTTTCTTGCATACGAGCTCGAAAGATAAGTTTACGAGGAAAAAACAATTTTTCTAGACTAGGGATAGTTAGACTCATAAAACGAGAGAATACGATCTTTGCTCTTTGGTATTGACTAATCCAACCAAGATTTCACTGAATAAAAGGAAACATACCATCAGTTGTTGTTCATCCTTGATTCACGCTGGAAGGTATTATCAAGATGTGACTTTCAATAGTACTCCGAATTAGGGAAAAGGATGAGGCAATAAAGGATACTCTATTGAAATATGAGTTATTAATTTGTCGATAAGGCATAACCCGTCGAGGCAACTTTATTGACCCGTCGAGGTGACACTTCAACCTATTGTATTATAAGAACGAGATAATTATATTCTAAATCCACATTACAAAGCAATCTAACTTGGCCCACTTTTCCATCTTGATTTCTTTTTCATTTATCTTTATCGCTTTAATTATTTTTCTTAGTTTAGTTATCACACAAACTCAATTATTTGTGCCTTTAATTTTATATTATGCATGAACTATAAATTGCGTAAGTAACATCAATCCTCATGGGTTCGACATCTTAAATACTACAACTTGGAAAAAGGTGGATGCTTAATTAAAAAAGCATAAGACTTCCTAAGTCTCACCAGCTTCTTCAAACTTTACACCCAAAATGTATTTTACCTTGGTTAGTAGGTGGTGAATTTAATTAAATCGTTGCGGATAATGAGGAAAAAAAGGGGTAGAAGACGATCGATGATTGATATAGATCAATTTCGAAGGGTACTTGATGATTCTAATTTGTTTGATATACGTCCTACTAAGGGTTGGTTCACTTGGAACAAGACTTCTGGATATGGACACAATCTATGTGAACTTTTAGATAGATTTGTGGTCTTAATCACATCCACATGCTATAGTAAACTCAAAGTTCTCTTATGCTTCGGATCATTGTTTACTCTTTATGGATACAAATGGTGCTTTGTTGAAAAAGCTTCCAACGAATAATGACTACTTTATGTATGATGCATGTTGGGCTTTTGAAGTGGATTGTCGAGATCAAGTGATTCAAGGATGGGGTGATTCTCATGGTTCGGTCATGGAAAAAATTTGAAAAGTGGGTGCTAATCTTGAAACTTGGTAGAAAGAAAGACGAGGAAAGACATATAAGAGAATTAAAGAGTTAACATCCAAGATACAGTGGTTGCTAAATGGTGGGTTCGATGCATAATCCTTAGACGCTTTGTCAAAATATAAGATAGTTAAAAAGTCTCCTACAAATAGAAGAGGTTTTCTGAGCACAAAGATCTCGGGTTCATTGGTTGCAGGAGGGTGACAGAAACACTTATTTTTTCCATGCACGGACCTCAGTAAAGAGGAAGAGGAATTTAGTTAGAAGAATTTAGGATGAAAATGGGATTTGGTATAACCAGATGGATGATATATGATGCGTGTCAAATATGCGCAATTTGTGGAAGTGAATACGTTGCAAGTAATAAAGTGATAAGTATTATCGTGTACCGTCTCAACAAGGATTGGTTTACGCAATATGCCTTCTTTTGTCTTCTTGCTCTGTAAAAGAAATAAAGTAAAAACACAGGTAATTTGGTTGTGATTGAACTAAATAATAATAGAAAAATTAAATAAAGACAGTGGACAGGATCCAATTGTGTTGTGTAGTGGATTCAATTGACTTGTTTCTTTCCAATACAATCGCACAACACTGCCTCGGTAGAACTGCAGATTACTGCCTCAACAGTGATGAGCTTCGTCCACCGCAGCAATCCCTTGCTCTTGGGTGGACTTTACCAAAGTTTGGCAAAGTGTCTTTTGATGACTCCACTTATCCCTAAGTCGAAGTACTGTTAATGACCAGTCCTTGATGATACCTCCCAGTGTGAATCAATTATAATCATCAACCAATCCCACACTTCTCTTAGCTGCTGAAACTCTAACCTATTCCTAGACCGAGTTAGTGTTTCCCGATTGAAACATCGTACTTATTCCTTTCGTGAATCTAACTCTCCCGATATTAGATAAATAGATTACTCACAAACTTCTCTCCCGAGCTTGAATGTAAGAACAAAGAATGGCAAAAAATAAGCAAACCTTGATATTTTATTGCATTGAAACAAGAGAAAAAGTTCAATATCTTCACACTAATACTCTACAACTTTCACCTAAGCCTAAAGAAAATTAGAACATAATGTAAAGAAAAGAAAACTCTAAATCTAAGTATCAGTCTAGGTCTAAGCTCTCTATCATCCGAATTGCCCTTCTCCTTGGATGGCTATGGCTTATATAGGCTTGGCCTAGGGTAAACCTTTCCTAAGTAGGAATACAACTTGGAGTAGGACACAAGTCAAGTACATAAATAAAATATTTCTAAGTTTATTCCAACGAGGAGGCTTTCCCGAGTGGCCTTTGTCTTAGGCTTTCCACGTGCTATCTTGCTCCGATCCTCGGGCTGCTTGTCCAGCAATGTTCTCCTCACTTTTCTCCTCAACTCGCCTATAATATAGCTACTTGTCCTTAGCTGTTGCCTCGACATCAGGTCTTGTCTCGACATCAGTCACTGCCGCGGCAATAGTTTTTCCTACAAAGATACAAAAATGCAGTAAAACTTACCTTTCCTATAAATATCATCTTCATAAGCATAACCTCTAAATATCTTGCATTAAGTATATGCATTGGTCCAAGTAGGTATAGATTTGGTGATTATTGCCCATGAAAGGTGTAAAAAGTGATAGTGAGTTGACTACCTATCACACCCCCAAACTCGAACTATTGCTTGTCCTCAAGCAATGCAAACCATCAATTTGCCAAACCTTATTCTCTCTTGGTCTTATGTTTTCATCTATTCTCCCCACCATAACTATGTCTATTCTTTAGACTTAACCTTTCGGTTACCCAAGGGTTTACCTAGAAAACAAGCTATAAGATTTTGTAAGTGTATGCATTTTTGTGGACAAGTTTGATTGAAGTCCTTCTTAGACAAACTCTAAGTTCAAGACAAATAGACTTGGATTTAGTGTACTCTTCTTTAAAAACATCAATTTCTTGAGCCAATTTCGGGCACCTCAAGGATTGTGTTTTCTCATTAATATTTCCTTCTTTCTTTTGTTATTCTTTTAAGCATACTAGAGCCAATTTCGCGCACCTCTAGCATGAAAAAGAGTGATTTCTAGAGCCGATGATAGTCACCTCTAGTTACTTTTCCAAAAATCTAAGTCTTTATCACCTAAGTTCATTAAAAGAATTCCTATAGTCAAACAAGTCCTAAAAGTATTTTTAAGATCAATCTTATAGCAAGCTTCTAAGTTTTCTCTCTTAAGTATCCTAGAGTTAAGCCTTCTAAACAGTACCTAATCATGGTAAGGTCAACAATTCAAGTAAGGTGGTGGACATAGAAATTTTTTTGAAAAATCACTTAAATACTTCCTTTCATGGCAAGGTCGCGGCAGTGAATTGCCTCGATAGTGGATCTACACCCCTAAACTCGAACCAAGTATTGTCCTCAATGCTCATATTAGGGGCACACAGTAGGCAATAAAATAAGAAAAGGAAACAAGTAAAGATATATGAAAGCAGCATGAAAAAAATTAAAGGGACTTCGAGGAGCTGCTGGTGACAATCACTTGTCATGGTCTTGAACTTATGAGCATCCTTAATCCTTTCATCTTTTCTCGTGTGGCCTTTGTCTTGGGCTTTTCACGTTCTATCCAGCTCCGATCCTTAAGCTGCTTGTCTAGCAATATTCTCCTCATTTTTCTCCTCAGCTCGCCTACAATATCTCTACTTGTCCTTAATTGCTGTCTCGGCATCAGGTCCTACCTCGGCCTCAGTTGCTGCCACTGCAATAGTTTTTCCTGCAAATATACAAAAATGCAGTAAAAATTTTCTTTTCTGTAAATATCATCTTTATAAGCATAAACTCTAAATATCTAATATTTAGTATATACATTGGTCTAAGTAGGTGTAGATTTGTTGATTATTGCCCATGAAATGTGTAAAAAGTGATAGTGAGTTGAGCACTTATCAATATACTATGTGTGACACATGGTTATTTTCAAAATTTATTCACATCAAGTTAGTGTTCTACCCCACCGTATATTATGAATTATATTTGGCCATGTATTAAACATTATAAAAAATAATGCTTTATGTGTTCCTTTTTCAAAAGAGCAGATTCACTAGGTATTCCTACAAATTAACTCGTCAAAGGCTCCGAGCATTAATAGCCTTCTAGCTAGGTTTTATCAAGATTTTTGGGATATTGTGGGGAAGAATTTTTACATTTGTGCTTGGATACTTTAGAAAATAAAATTAGTATGTTTGAGGTCAACAAGACAATATTAGTACTAATCCGTAAGGTGGAGGATCCGGGTACAATAAAAAAAGTTTAGTCGATCAGCTTTTGCACGATAGTTTATAAAACTATTTCCAAGGTGTAGTTAATTGTCTACAGCCATTCATGTCAGTATGTATTGATGAGGAGCATGTTGCATTTTACCAGATAAACACATTTTAGATAATATTTGTAACCTCCTCGACCCATTCTAGATGTCACCCAACTCGAACAAGCTACACGGGGAATACCAAGGCTAATCCGGATAATCGCCCCGATAAACAACCCTAAATATTTTCTTTTATCTTATCTAAATGCTTTAATTAGATCCTACATGTTCATGCAAGGATTAAGTTCATTTGTAGCGGAAAAAGATTTGAAACGAGTCCTAATATTATCGAATAAGTTTCAAGGACCTAATTGAAATTTTCTAGAAAATCATCGTGTTTTTGTGTAGGTATCGATACGCTATGAACATGTATCAAAACCTCTACCTAAAAAATGTAGATTTCACAAGTTACATGTTTTTGCCAAAAATCCAAGGTTCTCTAGATGCATAAAAGACCCTATAGGCATAAACCACTCTTCAAACATCAACTCTAAATGCAAAGTCACCTAATTTTAAAGGCAAGACACATATATCATAAGCATAATTCAATATCAATAAATATGAAAACACATACTTCAAAAGTCTTAACAATTCTTATATAACTCAATATCAAAATAGTTCAATAACATAGGTTCCAAAACAGAATTCTAAACTCAATAATTCTCTAATCCATTGCTCTCAACTACCTAGGTTCATAATTTAAGAAAACGCATATTAAGCTAAGAAAATACTAAAATAGGCACGATTGGCTCATTTGCTTTCTGATTGCTTCTAACCCTTACTTAGCTGCATTGCAAGGAAAAGAGAGTGTTTAAGCTTAAAGCTTAGTGAGGGTAAATAAACATTTAAAAGCATCACTTGTAATGCAGCCCATAAATACTCAAATATAACAAAGGTAAAACATGTCATGCTTTCTTCAAAACAAGGTAAACACATGGCTAACAATGTCAACGGTAAAAACCAACAAGTATTATCACGAATCATGGCCCACACGCCAACATAAAATACCGATAAAACAATGTAAAGTTATCTCATGCTTTCAAAGCAAAAACAAGGCTAACATGCTATTCACCTAGCAAAGCCTAAAAGTACATAATACTTGTAATTTCAATTAGAAAACATAAAATTATATTGGTGTTAGTGATCCGATTTGTACCACTCTAAATCATTAGGATAAACGGGCAACCGCATGTTAGTACCACTCCCAGAGCATGTGTATGTTGATACCACTCTCAACATGAATTATCTCACCTTGGTGTTTGGTGATAATACCACTCCCATCAACCCAAATGTGACAGTATCACTCCCATCACATAGCACTAGACTAAAAGCCAAACTGCAACACACAAGGAATTTAAACACGTATGAATTTTGAATATTTATAGTGCACTCTAGACCTTATTGATCAATCAACTTATCCTATAAGGTTTATCACATAACTAGACAATATATTATCAAAAACCAATGCTCATCTTAATTCAAAGCAGAATTAAACACATGTTTCCCAATATTTTAAGTTTCAAAACATAAATCGATAAAATTATATTTATCTTAATTTTTAAAATAAAACCATGGAAGCATCAATCGTATATTGAAACCATTATAAAACAGTAACATGAGCATTAAATCATCATATGTAAACATCTTTACAAAATCAACACTAAGCACGACAAAATTCTTAGTAAAAACATAGAGTAATATGGAAACCCTTGCGAAAACTTAAATGTTTACTTACTTACTTCCGAGTATAGGGAGGTTCTCACACCTTCCTTACACTCTCAAACCTTTGTAAAATAAGTTTAAAACACTACCGAAGCATTCACTCTCATAAATTACTCACCGATAACCGTTACTTGCTCGTCAAGCCACCAAAATAAACTGAAACATCTTTAAATGCGATCACCTAACTCTTGTCTTGTTCAAGCATCAAAATCAAAGGATTTAATGATTCTAAACACACAAAAGAAACCCTCAAGTCGGATCCCTACACAACTGTCCTTAAAACCTATCAAAACCTAAATCGAACACTTATCGGAACACATCAAACTTCACCTAAGCCTATATTCCAAGATTAGTGATATTAAAAACACTTTATAAATATCCTAACACATCAAAAATAACTCATTTACGATCCAAAAACAGTGGGTGAAAACCCTTGAACGAAAATTGGGATTTTTAACCGAAAAACAGATTTTTATAAAACCAAAGGATTAAAACGATTTCTTCAAGACAAGAACTTGATAATTTCAGTAAAGAACTTTATTGTTCTAGAGGTTGATGAAATATCATCTCCAAAACTGATCCAATTGCTTTCCGGGTTTTAAAACGGAAAAACGATGAGAAAACGAGAAAATTTCAAGAATAAAAGTTGCAATAATTATTGGGAATAAAATTAATTGAAAAAGAATGAGTTTTTACCTTTAAAAATTGATGAACGGATTCTTCCAATGAGTGAAAATTAAAATTAGAAAAATAGGTTATGTTTAGGTTAATTAAAAAGGGTTTTAAGAGTTTAAAATTAAGTTTAATTAAGTTATTTAATTTAAAATAGATTTTGGGTTTAATTAATTAAAATTTGAAAATCCTAGACCAGTTAGGATTATAATTGGATCAAAGCTCCTTAAAGATTCAAAGTTTTGACTTGTTTCATAAAATTATCCTTAAATTTTTCAATTTTTACAAAATAGTCACTAATTTCAAAATCTTAGGGTTTCAAGGCTAAATTTTAGAAAATGATTTGAAAAAAGTCAAATATATGTTAAATAAGGAATTTAGAATATTTTTATTTAATTTATTCTGATTGAAAACTAATTTTTAAGTATTTAATCCCGAACTAGGCTAAACCGGCTCACTAACTCCTAAGCCTATTTTTGGGTGTTACAATATTCTTATAGCTCATGAAATTTTCCATTGTATGCAATCATCGAAGAACGGTCCTAGTAAAGGTGCCACATTGAAACGGTATTTTGAAAAAAGCATATGATCGTGTTGAATGAAGTTTTCTTGAGGATGTCATGTTACGACCTGGGTTTGATGTCCATTGGGTGGCAAGGATCAGGAGGTACATCATAAATATTTCTTATCAGGTGCGACTTAATGAAGTTTTATTTGAGGTGATCTCCCAAGTAAGGGACTTGACAACGAGATTCGTTGTCTTCATACCTTTTTCTCTTGTTTACGCAAGGTCTTTCAACTTTACGCAAGGGTAGAAAGGATATTTAGGGTATTTGGACTAGTATACATGGACCTAGAGTTACGCATCTACTTTATATCGATGACAATATGTTATTTATAAAGAATTCAACAAATGAATTATAGAAAATAAAAGAGATTCTAGATGTGTACACTATTTATTTTAGGCAACATATCAATATGGATAAATCACACATTTATTTCAGTCCTTTAAATCTTCAGGCAATTCAGGATGAGATGCTATAGGTGTTCCCTATGAAGGTGGTGGATGACCTTAGAATCTATCTTGTTATGCCTCTGATAGTTCAGATCATGTTTTTCAATGTATCGATGCTTTGTAAGTATAGTTCAGATCCTTTTCATGTTGTTCTAGTTGAGGAGTCTAAGTTAAGGGCGGATATGAGTTATGAGAAGGAACCAATGAGGATTTTGGATGTGGATACAAAGGTTTTTCGAGGAAGAACCATAGGTTTGGTTAAAGTGATTTGGAAGCACCGAGGTGGCGAAGAGGCAACTTGGGAGACAAAGAAAAAAAAGTTTGGAGGAGTAGTTCCTCACGTGTTTACTTCAGGTAAATTTCGAGGACGAAATTTTCTTAAGAGGGGGAGAGTTGTAACATCCCGATTTTGGGGTTATTAGTTTAGGCTTAGTTAGGAGAATTCGATTTGGGTCGAATCGAGTTCTCCGGTTCATTATTCCGGGGAAAAATAAATAAGAATATTTTAATTAGAAAAAATAATAATTTGGGAATATGATTTAAAATATTGAAAATATGTTTCAAGATTAAAAGAAAATAATTTGGATTTTATATTGATTTTTAATTATGCTTAATTATGCATAAATGACCAATTTGTAATTTTTGGAAAAATTGGAGGACTTATTTTGTAATTTTCGAAAAATTACATGTTTTAGTGACTAAATTGAAAAGCAAGCTAAACTTAGAATCCTTAGAGGGCCATAAACCCATTTCTAATTTTTAAAGATGATTTATTCACCAAAATGTATTTTTAATTACTTTAATTAGATTTTTAGTCATTTTCTCTCAAAACCACTTTTCTCTCATTTTCTCTCATCTTTTTCTCTCATTTTCTCTCATCTTTTTCTCTCATTTTCTCTCCACTTTCTCTTCATCTTTTCTCTTCAATTCCTTGCTGATTTTTGCATCTTTTTCAACAAAGATTATATCATTTGCATCATCCTTCTATCCTTTACAAAACCTAAGCATCAATTTCAGCAAATCAACATCAAATTGTAAGGAATCAAGAAGAGGAAATTACATCTTTTTGGTGAATAGATCTTGAAGATAATTTTCTGGATTTTTATTCTTTTCTAAGGTTCTTTATTGAAATTCCCAAGTATTAGCTTGCTAATCTTTTAATAAAAACTTGATTCTATGTTTTTAATGTTAGATCTAGTGATTTCGTGAATGTTTTTGTGAAATCTATTTAGATATCATTTAATGCTGGAATTAGATGGATTCAATTGTGTTTTTATGTTAATTAAATGATTAATTGAGTCGTGATTTGATAGCACATTAATTTAATCCTGGAATAATGCAATCGGTGTAGTTTTAAGGTGCTTTTCGGTTGTTTTATGGACTGTTTTAGATGCTTTAATGTTGCTGGAGATATAAGGATGGTTTGAATGTGTTTTTGGATCATAATTGAAGTGGATTAGATGTTAGATTCGTTAGGTTTTGCGCTGATGTTGTTCGGATGTGTTTCGGCTTAGTTTACGGTCTTTTCAGCTAAGTTTTCGGTAGTTTAACGGTGATCGGTTATGGCTGTTGGTTTGAGCATGTTATGATGTGAGAATGCTCTGTTTTTAATGTTGTAGAAGAGCTACAAGAAGAAGCTTGAGTGCTGGTGCGTTGGTGCGATCATCGGATAGCGGCGAATGCTCGTTTCGCTTGTTGGTGAGTGTTTTCGGACTTAAAGCGAATCGCGTTTGGTACGGTTCTGTTTTGGGGACTATGGAAGAGTGTGAAAACCTTCCATAGTTCAAGAGTAAGTAAAGTATATGTTTTTGATAAACCGATATGAGTTTTGGCTACATTCGACAAAGGCATTATGTTGATAATGCAATGAGATTTATGGAAATACATTAGCATGATTTGAATTGGTGCATAAATGAGAGATACTTGCTGAAATGCATAGCTTATTTAACATCCATGATTATGAAAAATTATGAGAAATGATTTGAAGTACAATATGGTTATTTGTCTTATATGTAATGGTGCCTTTGGGCATGGCTTTTGGTTCATTTGTTGAACAATTTATGCATGCATTATGAGCAGCAAGTTATATGATTTGAAATGTAATATGGTTAATTGCCTTATACATGATGGTGCCTTTGGGCATGGCTTTTGGTTCATTTGATGAACATATTATGCATGCATTATGAACAGTAAGTTATCATGCACATTTGATTATGATATTGGCCTAGTGACACTAACTTTAGATTCGAATACGAATGACATGTCATTAGGATTGTCTTAAGTGCACTATAATCAAAACTGAGAATACAGAATATTGCCTACACGTAACAAGGGTGACTTTGTGTCTAACCGTGCGTGGTAGAGCCGCCTGTACGTAACAAGGGTGACTATGTGTCCGATCGTGCGTGGTAGTGCTAATGGTGACTTAGTGTCATGTCAATGGTGACTTTGTGTCATGACGAGACAATGCTCTCATGGATCCGTGTATTTAGTGAGCTCAAGGTTCACATTAAATTGGTCACTAGAAAGCCAATATACATACATGAATTTGAGAAGAAGATTGTACATCATTTGTAAATTGTTTTGATAAGGTTATGTGAACTCAAGGTTGCATTTGGTTTTAAGAACATGAGCATGAGATATTAGCATGCATGATTTAATAAAGTATTACAATTTATGTTTTTATCATGGTTTTAAATAGATGCATTGATTATTTGTGTAGAGCTTCCTCACTAAGCATGTTTGCTTAAGCTCTCTTTTCATCCATGCAGAGAAATAAAGGCACTTGGAGCTTCGTTCGAGGCAAGGAAACCAAGGGGAAGATTCACTTGAATTTGGTATGTTTTTGGCAAATAAATTGGGCAAGGTAATGTGTAACACAACCTATGTGAGGAATGTGTAATTAGGCTATGGTTTATGTTGTAATAAGATACTTATTGTTTGATCGTTAATTGTGAGCTTTGGGGATTGTATGGATTGTTGATGTGTGAACTCGCATGTTTGTTGTGATTTTAATCAATCTCTAGGAAGCATGCCTATAGCTTGATTGATGTCCGTGACGTTGTTGATTACGTGTCATATGTTGCTAATTATATTTAGGATGGATGCATTTAGTGGTTCTAATTAATGGTTGAGTATTGTGTAATTGATATGCACTTGGTGTAAAGAAACTTTTGGTTCCAGACCTAAAGTTTTGAAACCTTTGGGTGAAGGTTCCGAAACCTTTGTCAAATAGTTTCGAAACCTTCACAAGGTTTCGAAACCTTACGGGCAGTTTCAATTCTAGATAGCTACTGGACGCGAAAAGTTTCGAAACTTTCCAGGAAAGTTTCGAAACCTTTGATCACCAAGAGTTAAAAGTTGCTAGAAATTATACTTTAATCCCAAATATCTTTCTTTATTCGATTAAGGTACTTACCGATGTTATTTTAAGCTGAAATTTTGCATGCATGCATAAAGTTGATTTAATTTCAAGATAGTCAACCTAAATTGGATGAATTCCTTGTATTTTGGAAGATTTACATTTTGGTCCTTAAATTAGAGAAACATGCAATTGATGATGTTAGAATGATCCGTTTGAGTTGAAATTTACTATGAGGAACTCTTGTATGTTTAATTGATTATTGATGGAAAGAATTTCTACTTTACTAATTGAATCTAAAAGTTTTACGTTTTAGTCCTTAATCTATGTTAGTGTTTAATCGGATGTATATTTTTAATTAATGCATTACCGTTAATGCTTTATATGAGACCTTGTCATATAGGAATAAGATTGTGCATCTAGTTAAGATAAAATAAAAAAAATGTAGCGGGTTTAGGGTTGTTTATCGAATCAAATCTTCGCGGGTTTGGTTTGATATTCCCCGTGTAACCCGTTAGTGCCGGTTCCGTCTATGCTGGCTAAGGGGGTTACATTTGGTGGTATCAGAGCCAGGTTTGAAAAGTGTGTTGTAAGGTTTGTAAAATGTGTTGTTGGTTTGTAAAGTATGTAGTTTGTTGATTAAAGCATGCATAGGATTGCTAAGTTATGTGCTTAAATGTGCAATTGATCATGATATGTGTGATTGAGCATGATATGTTGTTGGAGTGTGAAAATCTATTCGTGATGGTTTTACTTTGAGTAATGATGGTTAAACTGGGGTTATCGGTTACACATTGTCAATGCCAACATATTTTTAGATGCTCTCAGATTTCCCTTGGATCTTGCCCGAATATAAGTTTGTTTTATTTGAATATTATGTTTTAAACAGCATGTTTAAAGTTTTTGAATATGTTTCTGAGACGTAAGTCACTAGATATTGTTGGTATGAACTTTGTTGGTTGAGATTGAAGGTGAAACGACTGTTAGGGAAGAGTAAATTCTTCCTCCTCTGTAAGTGTGCCTTCGGTTAGGCCGGAAGGTTAGTTTATGGTGTTGTATCGTTCTCCGGGTGTGTTTTAGTCTACTGAAGCTAGTACGGCTATTGCTAATCTGACTTGGTAGTTGTCAATAAGATGGTAGTTGAGGTTGTTGGAATTGAGGATGCTATTTGTGAGTGTGAACAATAATCATATTTAGATTAAGAGCACATATATATATATTTATAGATAATGTAGGATATGCATGCATTCTTGAGAATGACATTAGAAATTGCATTTACATGCACATGCACTTGCATAGGCATTTATGAGGGCATACAGGAAATCATGCATACATTTGTTCACACTTGCGAGTAGCTCCTTGAGGGTGTAAGTGGAGTGTGGTTGGTTCTTTTAAGGTGAAGGTGTGGGAAAAACAAGAAGAGGTTGAAAGAACTTTCTCGTGGTGTTAAGCTGAATGTGTAGTGGGCAAGCTACCCTTTTGGTTAAAGAATAGTCTTGGATGAACAATGAGTGGTTGGTCTCAGAGTTGTGAATGTTTGAAATCGAGGTAAATACACTGAGATATGGTTAGTTTGAGTTGGTCATTACTAAAGGAAGGGCTGAGTTTTGCGGATTCTTTCTAGTTAAGATCTGGAGGTTGTAACAAGGTTGCAGCATGTTTTGTAGAGTAAGGCGGGTTGGTGTTTTTCTGAGTGATGTGAAATTATTTTGTGGAAATTACATGGAATTCTTTGTAGTGTGGTTAGTGTGCAGTTAGATCGGAGGTTATGACCAATCTGGTATGGTCAGGATGGAAGAAAAATATGAGATACATATTGGTATGAGAGTTGTGAAATTGGGGGTTTGAATCATAGATTGTTGTGACCTTGAGAGGTTTGGTTGTACTATAAAGGAGGAAAGTGTACATGTTGTGTTTATAGGATGTTAAGTTGGATATACTTCGGGTAAAGTTAGTTTTTGATGGTGTCTGAAGTGGTGTAATATGGATCGCTGGACAATTTATGGTTTGTATCGATTGTTCAGCCTTATGGGTTTGCTTTTATCGAAAAGTGTTTTGAGGTTTTGTGTTCGGTGGGTTCGTGTTTGTGGATGTTTCGTCTTTATGATTACTGCTTTGGCAAGGTTATAAAATAAGAGATGTTGGAGCTGGTGGAAGAATAGTTCTACAAGCTTGGTTTTTGTTGTGGTATAGTTAAGGTAAGAGTTGGTTTGTCGATGAGTTGGTAATGGGAAAAAAATTTTGGGTTAAGTGTCAAGGCACTTAATGATGTGTAGATTTTAAATTTTGAACCTTGGTGGAGTTGGTTATGGTGGCTAAACCTTAAGTTGGAGATATTATCGTTATAATGAGTATATGTTGAGGTTGACACAAAGTTGGTAAGTTTCTGGTATGATATGTTTTGTAGAATGTTAGCAACTGGGGATGACTTGACTTACATAAGGGTGTTTGCAATGGGAGTTTGTTATGTGGGATAAGCATGGGTTGTTGTGCAGTTACAAGGGAAGATGTTCGATTAACCTATAGGGAGACCTAGTTATATGGTGGATCTATGAGCGAAATTCAAACTTGGTAAAGTTGATCGGGGACAAGGGTCTAGTGAAGGATATGTTCTTGGCAAGGTTTAGTTTTGTGTTGAGAACCTTTTAGTGTTATGTTAACCACATGGTTGTTACGGAAAGTGTCGAGATGGTATGGTATCTTGAGCAGGGCTTATGATAATCTTTTTTCATGAGTTTGGTGGTAAGTGTTGTGGTAGGAGTTGGGAAAAAACATGTGTTTTCGACTAAGCTGGTTTGGATTATGTTTGAATCATATGTAAATGTTTATCTTGCTGATAAGATAAGAATGAGTATCAATTTTCTTTGGGTTATTGTTAGTAGTAAGGGTGCCCAGGGTTGAAGTCGGGAAGAATCATCATAAGTTTGGTAGTAAGTTCAATCGATGGTATGGAGTTTTCTTATGAGGTTTGTTGGATCAATCGTTTGTTGGGGTACGGTTTTCTTGGGTTCCTAAGTCCCATTGGAAGGATGTGTGAGTAGTGTATCTATAACATGATAAGATTTGAAAGTTTTTAGGACCGACATAGGTTGTTGTTTGGATGTTGGGTTTTATCATTCATAGGTAAAATGGATGATATGTTGTGACATTATGATATGGTTAATGTGACTCAAAATGAAGTTGTTGGTGGTGGTGGAGTTTGCTTAAGACAATGTTGACAGTTTTGTGCAAAGTTAGTCTGAAGTTTGTTGTGTGGAGTAGAGGTTGGTGAAAGGCTTAGTTGGGTACCTAGTATGTGGGAGGATGTCAATTAAGGTTAGTTCGATGGTGATGGTATGAAAATCGTTGCGGTTATCAAGAGTTGGTTATCAACCTTATGGGGTTTTCTTTTGAGTTATATTTTCCATAGAGGTTGAGATGGTGTGGTGGTTTGTGCATTGTTGCTTTGGTGTGGGGAAAGAATTTGTTGGTTGTCCACAGAGGGTAAGTGTGGGTTTTCTGTTGCATACCATCCGGAGAAAGCTAAGGTGATGGTTGAATCTTTGAGCCGTAAGACGGTGGTTGAGTTGAGAGTGATGTTTGCTAAGTTGAGTATTTCAAAGGAAGGTGGTGGAGTGGTGGAGTTGTAAGTAAAACCTATCTTAGTTGTGATGATAAGATGAAACAGTTAGAGGATGAGACGTTGGTATCTTTTGTGGAGGATATGGCTAAGGGTAGACTGACCGAGTATCGTTTTGATGAGGAGGAGATGTTGTGGTTTAGGGGTCAGATTGTGGTGCCGGATGAGGTTGAGTTGAGGTAAGCTATTTTTGCGGGAGCACATACTAGTCCGTTTGCTATGCATCCGAGTGGAGTGAAGGTGTATAGGGATCTTAAAAGTGTGTACTTTTGGATTGGTTTAAAAGGAAGATGTGATGGAGTCCAAGAAGGATTCTATATGAGTTATTGTTGATAGGTTTTCAAAGTGTGCACATTTTCTTGCCGTGCATACAATGTGATCTATGGATAAGTTGGTAGAGTTGTATGTTTCTGAGATGGTGAAGTCGCATAGTGTGCTTAAGTTGATCATATCGGATAGAGGTCTGCGGTTTACATCTAAGTTTTGGAGGAGTTTGTAGGCTGCTTTGGGTACAAGGCTTAACTTTAGTATAGCTTATCATCCACAGACGGATGGACAGTCTGAGCATGTTATTCAAACTTCAGAAGATTTGTTGAGGTGTTGTGTCATCGAGTTTCAAGGTTCTTGGGTGAAGCAATTGCCGTTGGTAGAGTTTGCTTATAATAATAGTTTTTATAACAAGTATACAGATGACACCGTTTGAGGCGTTATATGGGCGTAGGTGTTGTACACCTTTGTGTTGGAAAGAAGTTGGGCAAAAGTATGTTTCTTTGCCTCAAGTTTTAAAGATACGGATGGGAAGGTTAAGTTGATATGTGCTAAACTTAAGGAAGCTTCGGATAGGCATAAGTCCTATTCCGATTTAAAGCGTAGAGAGATAGAGTATACTGCTAGGGACAAAGTGTTTCTTAAGGTTTCTCCGTGGAAAAAGGTGATGGGGTTTGGACGTAAGAGTATGTTGGGTCATCGTTTTATTGGACCATATGAGGTGTTAGAGCCAATTGGTTGTTATCGGTTGAGGTTACTGGTGGAGTTGAGTTGGATGCACTATGTTTTTCAATGTATCGATGCTTTGTAAGTATAGTTCAGATCCTTTTCATGTTGTTCTAGTTGAGGAGTCTGAGTTAAGGGCGGATATGAGTTATGAGAAGGAACCAATGAGGATTTTGGATGTGGATACAAAGGTTTTTCGAGGAAGAACCATAGGTTTGGTTAAAGTGCTTTGGAAGCACCGAGGTGGCGAAGAGGCAACTTGGGAGACAAAGAAAAAAAAGTTTGGAGGAGTAGTTCCTCACGTGTTTACTTCAGGTAAATTTTGAGGACGAAATTTTCTTAAGAGGGAGAGAGTTGTAACATCCCGTTTTTGGGGTTATTAGTTTAGGCTTAGTTAGGAGAATTCGATTCGGGTCGAATCGGGTTCTCCGGTTCATTATTCCGGGGAAAAATAAATAAGAATATTTTAATTAGGAAAAATAATAATTTTGGAATATGGTTTAAAATATTGAAAATATGTTTCAAGATTAAAAGAAAATAATTTGGATTTTATATTGATTTTTAATTATGCTTAATTATGCATAAATGACCAATTTGTAATTTTTGGAAAAATTGGAGGACTTATTTTGTAATTTTCGAAAAATTACATGTTTTAGTGACTAAATTGAAAAGCAAGCTAAACTTAGAATCCTTAGAGGGCCATAAACCCATTTCTAATTTTTAAAGATGATTTATTCACCAAAATGTATTTTTAATTACTTTAATTAGATTTTTAGTCATTTTCTCTCAAAACCACTTTTCTCTCATTTTCTCTCATCTTTTTCTCTCATTTTCTCTCCACTTTCTCTTCATCTTTTCTCTTCAATTCCTTGCTAATCTTTTAATAAAAACTTGATTCTATGTTTTTAATGTTAGATCTAGTGATTTTGTGAATGTTTTTGTGAAATCTATTTGGATCTCATTTAATGCTGGAATTAGATGGATTCAATTTTGTTTTTATGTTAATTAAATGATTAATTGAGTCGTGATTTGATAGCACATTAATTTAATCCCGGAATAATGCAATCGGTGTAGTTTTAAGGTGCTTTTCGGTTGTTTTATGGACTGTTTTAGATGCGTTAATGTTGCTGGAGATATAAGGATGGTTTGAATGTGTTTTTGGATCATAATTGAAGTGGATTAGATGTTAGATTCGTTAGGTTTTGCGCTGATGTTGTTCGGATGCGTTTCGGCTTAGTTTACGGTCTTTTCGGCTAAGTTTTCGGTAGTTTAACGGTGATCGGTTATGGCTGTTGGTTTGAGCATGTTATGATGTGAGAATGCTCTGTTTTTAATTTTGTAGAAGAGTTACAAGAAGAAGCTTGAGTGCTGGTGCGTTGGTGCGATCATCGGATAGCGGCGAATGCTCGTTTCGCTTGTTGGTGAGTGTTTTCGGACTTAAAGCGAATCGCGTTTGGTACGATTCTGTTTTGGGGACTATGGAAGAGTGTGAAAACCTTCCATAGTTCAAGAGTAAGTAAAGTATATGTTTTTGATAAACCGATATGAGTTTTGGCTACATTCGACAAAGGCATTATGTTGATAATACAATGAGATTTATGGAAATACATTAGCATGATTTGAATTGGTGCATAAATGAGAGATACTTGCTGAAATGCATAGCTTATTTAACATCCATGATTATGAAAAATTATGAGAAATGATTTGAAGTACAATATGGTTATTTGTCTTATATGTAATGGTGCCTTTGGGCATGGCTTTTGGTTCATTTGTTGAACAATTTATGCATGCATTATGAGCAGCAAGTTATATGATTTGAAATGTAATATGGTTAATTGCATTATACATGATGGTGCCTTTGGGCATGGCTTTTGGTTCATTTGATGAACATATTATGCATGCATTATGAACAGTAAGTTATCATGCACATTTGATTATGATATTGGCCTAGTGACACTAACTTTAGATTCGAATACGAATGACATGTCATTAGGATTGTCTTAAGTGCACTATAATCAAAACTGAGAATACAGAATATTGCCTACACGTAACAAGGGTGACTTTGTGTCTAACCGTGCGTGGTAGAGCCGCCTGTACGTAACAAGGGTGACTATGTGTCCGATCGTGCGTGGTAGTGCTAATAGTGACTTAGTGTCATGTCAATGGTGACTTTGTGTCATGTCAATGGTGACTTCGTGTCATGACGAGACAATAGTCTCATGGATCCGTGTATTCGTTGAGCTCAAGGTTCATATTAAAGTGGTCACTAGAAAGCCAATATACATACATAAATTTGAGAAGAATATTGTACATCATTTGTAAATTGTTTTGATAAGGTTATGTGAACTCAAGGTTGCATTTGGTTTTAAGAACATGAGCATGAGATATTAGCATGCATGATTTAATAAAGTATTGCAAATTATGTTTTCATCATGGTTTTAAATAGATGCATTGATGATTTGTGTAGAGCTTCCTCACTAAGCATGTTTGCTTAAGCTCTCTTTTCATCCATGCAGAGAAATAAAGGCACTTGGAGCTTCGTTCGAGGCAAGGAAACCAAGGGGAAGATTCACTTGAATTTGGTATGTTTTTGGCAAATAAATTGGGCAAGGCAATGTGTAACACAATCTATGTGAGGAGTGTGTAATTAGGCTATGGTTTATGTTGTAATAAGACACTTATTGTTTGATCGTTAATTGTGAGCTTTGGGGATTGTATGGATTGTTGATGTGTGAACTCGCATGTTTGTTGTGATTTTAATCAATCTCTAGGAAGCATGCCTATAGCTTGATTGATGTCCGTGACGTTGTTGATTACGTGCCATATGTTTCTAATTATATTTAGGATGGATGCATTTAGTGGTTCTAATTAATGGTTGAGTATTGAGTAATTGATATGCACTTGGTGTAAAGAAACTTTTGGTTCCAAACCTAAAGTTTCGAAACCTTTGGGTGAAGGTTCCGAAACCTTTGTCAAATAGTTTCGAAACCTTCACAAGGTTTCGAAACCTTGCGGGCAGTTTCAATTCTAGATAGCTACTGGACGCGAAAAGTTTCGAAACTTTCCAGGAAAGTTTCGAAACCTTTGATCACCAAGATTTGAAAGTTGCTAGAAATTATACTTTAGTCCCAAATATCTTCCTTTGTTCGATTAAGGTACTTACCGATGTTATTTTAAGCTGAAATTTTGCATGCATGCATAAAGTTGATTTAATTTCAAGATAGTCAACCTAAATTGGATGAAGTCCTTGTATTTTGGAAGATTTACATTTTGGTCCTTAAATTAGAGAAAAATGCAATTGATGATGTTAGAATGATCCGTTTGAGTTGAAATTTACTATGAGGAACTCTTGTATGTTTAATTGATTATTGATGGAAAGAATTTCTACTTTACTAATTGAATCTAAAATTTTTACGTTTTAGTCCTTAATCTATGTTAGTGTTTAATCGGATGTATGTTTTTAATTAATGTGTTACCGTTAATGCTTTATATGAGACCTTGTCACATAGGAATAAGATTGTGCATCTAGTTAAGATAAAATAAAAAAATGTAGCGGTTTTAGGGTTGTTTATCGAATCGAACCTTCGCGGATTTGGTTTGATATTCCCCGTGTAACCCGTTAGTGTCGGTTCCGTCTAGGCTGGGCTAAGGGGGTTACAGATACTATTGGGAAACAAAATCTTAACTCACCTTAGGAATATGGTAGAGTTTCAACGAATAAAAAGGTTAGAACTTTATCAATATTAGAGTTGTTAGGATTGAGACTGGAAGGTAATGCCTTAGAATTTTCGAGTGTTAGGCCTTTGACTTGGGATACTAGATGTATTTTTAGCAAACTCTGTCGAACATGTATTTAAATCAGTAAAACAGTAAGCATTTAGGATAAAAGTAAATATCTTTCCATAATAAGCCTAACCAGTTTTTACATTGAATATTCCTTGTGTGTGTACTTGTGCAGCTTTATCTTATTACCCCTTTCTCAATTTCATTTTGCTATAGCTTTTTAGTGACAATTATAAAATTGCTTTAGCATATGCCCATACAAAATATTTATTATATTTTATTTGTGTTAACTACTTTTGAATTTTCTTACCCAATACTCGTGGGAACGTTCTCACTCACTCACTTTATTACTTGTTTGACATATATACTTGCACGAGAATAGTTCATTTTATAAACATCACATCATAAAACTCAACAAGTTTTTGGTTTTATTGTCGGGGATTAACCCCTATTCTAACACTTACAATCAGGGTGGAGACAACATCTTAATTTTTCATGGTGTAGTCAAGGATAAAATCAAGCAAGAAACTCAAATAGGCAACAAGCCATGGCAACACTACAAGGCTTTCAAGCAAATGTGCCATGGCAAAATGAGAACAAGGGAATAATTCATCAAAATAACAATAATTCTTTAGAAGCTTCACTTCAAGAATTCATGGCTTCTACCACGGAGTTTATGTCATCAATGAAAGCATTATTGTAGGAGCATTCTAACATAATCGCGAATCAAGAAAATCTATTACAGAACCAAAGAGCATTGCTTCAGAGTCACAGCTCTTTGTTTAGATCGTTGGAAACTTAAGTGAGTCAAATTGCTCAAGCATTACAAGCAAGACCGATAAGAAACTTGCCTAAGAATACTGAAGTCACTAAGAATCATGGCAAAGAGCAACGCAGTGCACTTACCTTGAGAAGAATTTGAATAGAAATTCAAAAGAAAGGAGAAAGAAGAAATCCTCATTTAGGAGCAAACAAAATCTGAATAGCAAAACGAAAAATCTACTCAAGAAGAAATAAGAGAATTTAAATATTGAGGCATTTGGTAAGAAGCGTGCGGATACTGCAGCAAAAGCAGTACCAGTACCACATTTGGAGGACGTAAGACCCACCACCATCAGTCCCTCAATGTTTGAAGCAACACAAGGAAGATCTCCAATTTTAAAAAAATTATAAGTATTTTGGACCAATTTCATATCAACATTTTATCTTTAGATGCAATTGATCAAATTCTCTCATATGAAATATTTTTAAAAGTTATTGTTAAAAAAGAAAAGAAAATGGTGAATTATAAAATAGTTGTTATAACATCTAAGTTCTATTCTGGGAAGACTGATCTACCCATGAAGAGACAAGATCTTGGCAGCTTCAGTATTACATGCTCTATAAGAGATAATTTCGTGGGAAAGGCACCATGCGACTTAGGTTCGAGTGTCAATCTAATGCCTAAAGCAATATTTAAGAAGCTTGGTATAGAAAGCACTAGTCCAACCACTGTAATCTTGCAATTGGCGGACCATTCTCATATCTGACCCGAAGGAAAAGTGGAAGATGTGATAGTTAAAGTAGAAAAATTCGTGTTCCCAGTGGACTTTCTGATTTTGGATTGTGAACTGGATTACAAGGCATCCATTATCTTGGGGTGATCATTCCTTGTTATCGGTCGAATTCACATCGATTATGAAAAAGGATACTTCACCATGTGCATAGCAGATCAGACCACAACTATCAATATCTTCAATACGCTCAAATACATGGATGATAATAAAGAATGTCACTCTATAGTTGAAATAACTGCTACAACAATAGAAGCTGAAAGTGCAAACTTTTGTAGTGGCAATTCTCCACAAGCCAAGACCAGGTATGGAATTTGAATCAATGGATTTTTTTGAATTTATTCCTCATAAATCATCACTTTTACATGCACAATCTCTAGAATTGAAACCATTACCACTACATTTTAAGTATGCACAAGATTCTTCTAGAAGAATACCACATCAATTATATTGAGCACCAAAGAAGACTGAACCCAAAAATAAAGAAGGTAGTGACGACAGAGATCATAAAGTGGTGGGATGCATGAATCATATACCCAATTTCTAACAGTTCATGGGTCAGACATGTGCATTGTGTACCTAAGAATGGAGGAATGACAATAATCATTAATGATGAGAATGGGTTGCTCTTTACAAGGACAGTTACAGGATGACGCATCTACATGGACTTTAAGAAGCTTAACAAGGCAACAAAGAAGGATCATTTTCTCATTCCTTCTATCGGTCAAATGTTGGATTTGATTGGCGGGAAAGGCTTATTATTGCTTCCTCGATGACTATTCTAGGTACAATAAAATTACTATAGCACCAAAGGACCAAGAGTAGACAACTTTCACTTATCCTTATGGAACTTATACTTTTCGAAGAATGTCGTTTGGATTATGTAATTCTCCAACAATTTTTCAACATTGTATGTTCGCAATTTTTTCAGATATGATTAAAGAATTTTTGGAGGTATTTATGTATGACTTTTCTGTGTTCGAAGAAACTATTGAAAAATGCTTAGGCAACCTAGCCAAGGTATTCAAACGTTATTAAGAAACCAAACTTATACTCAATTGGAAGAAATGCAATTTTATGGTAACCGAAGAAATGATTTTGGGCCACAAAATTTCAAGCAAAGGGATTAACGTTGACAAAAAAATTGATTTGATTGAGAAGCTACCACCTCAAAAAACATTAAAATGAATTAGAAGCTTTATGGGACATATAGGCTTTTATAAGAGGTTCATTAAGGACTTCTCGAAGATTTCCAAGCCGCTTTGTAATTTGCTATATCAAAATCAACCTTTTATCTTTGATGAAGAATGCCACAACACTTTTACTGACTGAAGAAAAAGCTTACCTCAACTTTGATTGTTATACCACCAAAATGGACTGCACCATTCGAACTGATGTGTGATGCAAGTGACTATGAAGTGGGTATGGCCCCAGTTCAACGACGAGTGATACGTGTTAGATATGTGCAATTTAATGCAAGTGAACACGTCGCCAAGTAATAAAGTGATAAGTAAATCGTGTATCATCTTCACAAGGATTGGTCTACTCAATATGCTTCCTTTAGCCTTCTTGCTCTGTAAAGAAATAAAATAAAAACACAAGTGAATTGGGTTTTGATTAAACTAAATAATGAAAACTAAATAAAGATAGAAAAATCAGATAAAGAAAGTGGCTAGGGTCCAGTTGTATTGTATAGTGGATTCGATTAACTTGTTTTTATCCAATGCAACTGCACAATACTACCTCGGCAGAATTGCAGATTACTGCCTCGACAGTGAAGATACTCGCCCGCCGCGGCAATCTCTTGCTCTTGGGAAGACTTTACCAAAGTTCGGCAAAGTATCCTTGAATGACTCCGCTTATCTCTAAGTCGAAGTACTATTGATGATCAGTCCATGATGATACCTCTCGGCGTGAATCAATTATAATCACCAACCAATCCCACACTTCTTTTAGCCGCTGAAACTCTTAACCTATCTCTAGACCGAGTTAGTGTTTCCCGATTGAAACACCGTACTTATTCTTTTCGTGAATCTAACTCTCTCAATATTAGATAAATGGATTACTTACAAACTTCTCTCTCGAGCTTGAATGCAAGAACAAGGAATGGCAAAGAATAAGCAAACTTCGATATTTTATTGTATTGGAAACGAGAAACAAAGTTCAACTTCCTCACACTAACACTTTACAACCTTCACCTAAGCCTAAACAAACTTAGAACATTATATAAAAGAAAAGAAAAAGTAAAAGATGAAGTCTAAGCTCTCTAATTCCGAATTGTCTAATTCTTCCTCTAATGTTGTATCTTCTCCTTGGACGGCTAGGTCTTATATAGGTTTGGCCTAAGGAAAACCTTTCCTAAGTAGAATACAACTTGGAGTAGGGAATAAGTCATATATATAAATAAAATATTTCCAAGTTTATTCCAAATTGGAGGCTTTCCCGCGTGGCCTTGTCTTGGGCTTTCCTCGTGCTATCCAGCTCCGACTCTTGGGCTTCTCGTCCAGCAACATTCTCCTCATTTTTCTCCTCAGCTTGCCTACCATATCGCTACTTGTCCTTTGTTGCCTCGGCATCAGGTCCTACCTCGGTCTCAGTTTGCTGCCACGACAATACTTCTTCCTACACAGATATAAAAATGCAGTAAAACTTGCCTTTTCTGCAAATATCATCTTTATAAGCATAACCTCTAAATATATCATATTAAGTATATGCATTGGTCCAAGTAAGTGTAGAATTGGTGATTATTAATGATGCTCAAATTAATTATACCACTACTGAGAAAGAGTTACTTGCTGGTCTGCCTGGATGGCTCCCTAGTTGATACATCAACAACAAGTTTGGCATGGCTATAGCATATAGAGAAAATTGTCCCAAGTGAAATATTTATTGGCTTGGTAATTTTACTTTGAAACATTTGGAACCGACGAAATGTCTATATTCATGAGCAGATTTTCTAAGAAAAGATTTTTATAGTTGAAAACACCAAGCAATTATACAAGGAATATAATGATGTTCATCCAGGACACAACACAATGACTTGTCATCAAGAGAAACTGATGATCGATGAAAGAAATTGGAGCATGTATGTATTAAAATCAATGTGGACGAAATGTACCAAGTAGGTTTGGATGTGGGTATATTAACAATACTTGCTTGAGACCAGCATGGATTATTATTGGCGGGTTGTGTTCGTTTATTTCTTGAGGTGGGTTCAACAAAGATAATGGAATGTCAGGCCTTCTATACATCATGTTTGTTTGTATTGGATCATGGATGGAAAATGTGACAATTGAAGGAGATGTAGCCAATGTGGTGAAATACCTGGACTCGGATGTAGATGAAAAAACTTGGTTTGCAATCAGGTTGGCAGAGGTAAAAGACCTTATACGTCGGCACCATCATCTATCTATGAACTTTATCCATGTTCTGACGAATATTACAACTCATAAATTGACACATAGGGCATTTGTTAAGCGTTCATGTATTTTTTTGGTTTTGATTGCCCTTTGTATATTGAATAAATTGTACTTAATGATATAATTAATGGATACTCTTTTCTTAATTAGGGGTTAACAATTTATAATGTTAACCGTAGAGAATTTTTTAATTAGTCTCTTTAATGTTTTTTAAAAAAAAGTCTTAGTCAACATAATTATGTGTTTAAAGTTTTGTCCAACTTCATTTATAGTTGTTAATGTTGTAATTTTTGGTTTAAAACTAACTATTAGACCAAGTTGGTCTACTAATACAAGATTTTAAATCTTCAAACAAAAACAAAATTTTAAATCTTCAAACAAAAACAAAATTTTAAATTACGATGTAATGAATATTACAGATTAAATAACACTAGATTTGAATAGTCAATCAATGTATCCTACTGTAATACTTATATCAAAAAGGAAAATTTATGGGCTTAAAATTTTATATTATCAATTTCAATGTATATTATTATTGTAGCAATATAAAATTAATTAAAAGATAAAATGGTTGTGATGCGTTTGTCATTAAAGTTTAAGAATTTGTAGTTTATATTTTATTAAAAAAATTAAGGTCACGCTCAGTAAACAATAGTTTGAATCAAAATTAAAGATTTGGATTAAAATTAAAAGTTTGATCAGTCAAATTTGTTAATTTAGATGTTTAGTAAATAGCGAATTAGAGTAACGAATTAGAATAACTGATTAAGGTAAAAACTATTGATATGAGCTTTTGAAAACTATTTAGAGGACTCTTTTTAACTTTAGACATGCACTTTGATCGTGAAATATTGTTCATGTTTAATTGCTTCAGACTCTTTTTTAATATGAGGCATATACTTAAAGGGAAGAAAATTTTTGTTCTTTGTGAAGTTAAAACACTCACTTCTCGATCCTAAACCTTAGCTCATCAATAGATTTTGTCACCGTCGTCATGTTTAGAGTAGGGATACTTATTGAGCAAATCGATCTCGGATTGAGTACTATTCAACTCATGCTCATTAAAATATCTTTTTGCTTTTTAAGATTGATAAAAATTTACTTATGTTTGTTAAAAAAATTGTTGTTTGACTCAACTCACTGATCGTTAAACTCGTCAATTTTTTACCTTGTTTTCTAAATATGAGTAAAATATAGTGATACTATTAGAGCTTAATATAAACATACAAATTAATAAAAGAAGTGAGCATTGAAGAGATAAATAAACAAACTTGTCATGACCGAATTAGTGATAGAATTAATATCCAAATGTGAGACTTTTTAGTTTCTCAACAATCTATCTTTGATGAAGATAATAAATAAGAGAATGCCTTAAGGATTTCGAAGTTTTAACGTAAAAAAAGAGATATAAAGTGCTATAACACATGTTATAGTGACATCAAACACCCAAGTAACTACATTACACCTTCAGCAGGTGTGAGGTAGGTGGAATCAACCTTTCATTGCTTTCCTCATAATGAAATCTTTAACAAAAATTGGCAAATGATACATAATTCCCATAATAGTGGAGTAATGACCTGTTGAGAACCAAGCTGGTGGGGTTTTCTTCAGTATTACCTTCACTGTATCCTTTGCAAAAACATCTGTTGGTGTGGTCCTGGATCTTTGTGAAAAGTAAGCTCTCTCTCGGATGGCTTCTTCGAATGGTTTGTATAGATTCCACTCGGGCATCCTGTTGTAGCTAGCAACAGCAGAATTCCCTATGTTTGACCTTACAGCTCCTGGAACAACATTGATGACATCGATCCCGAAATGACTTAGCTCCAGTCTGCATGCAACACAAAAGATAATTACAAACTATGTTCGTGCTCGGTTTGGAAGATCATACGGTATTGCCCTATATTACTCAGACTCGAGTGTGAGTGTTGTATAACTTGAAGTGTCTTTGGAGGATTATATTCTCGTAGCTATATAAATATGCGTTGGAAACGTGTACTTTAGAAAAAAATAAGTGTCAAAATCATGGACGAAACTAGGATTTGAAGTTTGGGGTAAAATATAAATGATTAAAAGTAAAGAGTTTTCTTTTATTTGCATTCAAATTTTAACTAATAATAATCTCATACAACCGACATGCTTTGGGCCAGAAACTCATGCAAAGTTTTCCTTTAGGGAGTTCTTGCTTGGTTTGGGAGACTTGAAGATTACCTATAGTAATCGATAAGGGTGGGTAAAAAAACTCAATTACTCGGTTTCGGATCCGATAAGACCTGGTAGATTTTTATCTGGTATTGATTTTGGTAAGACCGAAACTGGATCCAAAATTTAGGTCTCAGTCATAACCGGGACCAGGACTGGATCTTGATTTTTTTGGACCTGGTACCTAATGGGTATCTAGTAAGACTGGGACCAATACCAAATATCTGGTATTAGTTTTCTTTTGTTTATTTTTCTTATCAAACTTTCTCTTTATGTATGAATATTATGAATATGACTAGTTTTAAAACTTTAATTTTCAAGTGTACAATATTCTAATTTTATTATTTAATATGAATTTTTTCTCCAATTACTCAATTTTTTTTTAAGAATAAACTAATTGACTGGATACCCGGTATTGAAACCAATATCCACCTGTAACGGGACCAGTTCTTAAAATTTAGGATCCAGTGTGATCGGGACTGGTTTCAATTTTCAGGAATCGGTGATTATCGGGACCGAAACTAATACTATTTAAATTGGCCGGGTACCCAGTTTTGCTCAACCCTAGTACTCAAGTCGAGTGTAAGTGTTGTATACGAGTATTTGTCGGGTACAGGTATGCATAATTGTTTTTAAGTGTTTTTCATGTATTTGGAAGGTCATATTCTCATTCCTATATACGAATGTTTTGGACATCTATACTTTAACAAAATGAGAATCATAATAAAGCAAGATTAATTTCCAGCCATCGTCTGATCATAGGTGTTTTCTTTTGTTTGCTTTCAAGATTTAACATGTAATAATCTCAAATGACCTACAGTTTTTGGTCCAGAAACTCATGCAAAGTTCCCCTTTAGGGGATTTGAACCGACAGATTCTTTGTCCACAATAAACCAGAAGGTTCAAGGTTCAAGCCCAGGCTCTAACCAAAACCAGAAGTTATCATGTACCCGTAGTGTGTGTATATATCACATATCTTAAAGTAAATAATACCACATACTCAGTTACTTGAAATATCCTTAGGTTTGGAATACTCTTTCCTCTTCAGAAGGGGGATCTAAGGCAAGCTTCTTAGTTTTTGAAGATACAAGTTACAGATTGGGACGAAAAGTATACACATCTATAACATGATAAATCACTCACAAATATTTGGATCTAGACGACATCCAAGATGCTATGAACGATGTTTACTCAATCTCTGGTATGAGTGTTTGATATGAATTTGTGTTCACACAGGTATGTTCAATTCTGCGAAGTTTTTGTGTGTTTGGAAGGCTCCTTATACAGTAACCTGGGTTTATAATATCTAGACATTTTTAGTACATAGCAAAGATATAGAAAAGCCATGTGCATAGGCCTTCAACTCTTGAAAGCATCCAAATTCAAAGAAATATCATGCAGCAAATGCATCAGATTTTGAATCGATTAATAATCAGTTCATAAAAATGGAATTGTATAATAAATTCGAATAATAATTTTTTTGCTTGATTTTGAATACATTCGGATGCAAAAGAACAAATAGGCGTAAAATTTCAGTTAAAATACAGACCCTAAGTTATAGTTAAAAGTGTAATTTAGTCACTATACTATATAATCGAGTAATTTAATCGGTACATGCTTTCTATTGGTGCAAACAAGTAAAACTAATAGCCAAGTTAATGAAAAAACGTCTAGATGCTGACATGAACTTCTAAAACCAGACACAAAGCTTATGTTTTAAATAGAATATCTCTTGCTACTTTAGTTCTATCTGCAGGTTTGCATTAATAACAAACTTATAAAGATTAAATTACTTGGTTTTATATTGCTATTTTGGTCTAAAACTTAAATTCCTTGTCACCTTCATCTAAAGTCTAAACCCATGTGCAAAAACATTATTTTTCCAGGGTAGTTCACGGTAGTTAATGATTTGCCTTTGTAGCCTTTCTTTTAAGCAGATATCATGTTAAACTTACCTCAAAGTATCAGTTAGCGCATGAAGAGCTGCTTTAGTTGCCGTGTAGACACCGGACCATGGCCCAGGAACCAAAGCACTAACACTTCCAATATTCACAATCTTTCCCTTTTTCTTAGACGCCATGTGAGGTACAACAGCTTGAACTACCCTAATCGAACCTGTAATCAAATACAACACCATAAACACAAGACAATTGATGGCACTTATACAAATCGGAACTCAATGTTTTTCCGTGTTAATTAGTGTGGTAGTGGGGCTAAGGAAAAGGTATTCAATCCAATTCCTGATATTCAGCAAACAGGAGAAAAAATTAAAGTGAGAACTGTGCAATGGACATAAATGTTTCCAAGAAACCATGAGGAGACGATCCGCAAGGAAATACAAACATGAAACTCATCTAAGAAACAACTATTATGAAACAAAACAGTGCAGCTATATTATTCGGACTCGGGTACGTTTCCAGCACGGGTTTGTTCTTTTTTCCCCAAGTTTTACCAAGTATTTAGAGAGTGACATCCCCACATTTCAAGAAAAATGAAAAGTCTGAGCAACATAGCAATATAGTGATAGTTCCACCCATAAACAATTAGGGAAAGACTGCTCCTAGGCCCTTATATCCCTGACAACACTTAGAACACTAGCTAACCCAAAAGCCAAAAAAACAAGTAATTCAACCTTAGAATACTAGCTAAAGCAAAATTTTCATTACAGAAGATTACATAGTATAATCTTACACCGAATATGACAACACTTAGAACATAGACCTGGTTCAACATCCAGCAACCACAATTTTCAGAGGAAACATGATCGATTAATGGAGCAGAGCTTAGTCAAATTGTTGAAACAAACAATTGATTCAATAAATTCATCTTGAATGAGCAATCAATTGATTCTGTTAAACAAAAAAAGGTAACAGAGATTGAGCTATACCAAAAACATTGGTATTGAAGGTACTTTCCAAGGCGGGCAAAGGGACTTCTGCAAGAGGGCCAATACATTGGATCCCAGCATTATTAACCAAGACATCAACGCGACCAAACTTATCTATTACATTGGACATGACATGTTGCACGCTTTGCTCAGACAGAACATCAAGTTCTTGGAGGTAAAACCTGGGATCTTGTTGCAGGTCCGACATGGAGCTCAAGGACCTACTGGTGGCCACCACCTTGCAGTTGCTATCCGCGAAAGCTCGTGCCAGGGCATGTCCGATTCCTCCCTGTGAACACCCTGTGATTAAAACAACTGGATTTTGATCCTGGGATTCCATTGAACTGAAAAGGGTGCTTTCAATTTTTTGATTGAGAAAGGATTCGTCAGAACTGGGTTGTTTTGAGTTTGTTTAAACGAAAAACTCCAAAGGGAAGCAGGCGATTACTACGAAGGAAACGATAATTACTTCTTGCCAACTAACACAGATACTGGAATTTGGAACCTTCCAAATAATTTATTAAATTTTAATTTAAGATATTTTATTAGTGAAAATTAAGAGAAAAAAAAAAAAACATAAATTATGTTTAGTATGAATCGATTACAAGGCAACATAATCTCATAAATGATTTTACTGAAGTCAAGTGCTTTGATTACTAGGGTCGGACCGAAGCAGATATGAACAAAAAAAAAAATCTATATTTATCTTTAATTTTTTGTGAGGAAGATGATATTACTTAGACTTAGTTTAACATTATTTATAAAAAGTGTAATTAAAAAACGTAATTTTAAAAGTGTAATAAAAAAGTAATTTTAAAAAATTAGGTAATACTTGTTATTAATATCAAAAGTGATTTAAAAAATAAAATATATATTTTAGATATGATGTTGGATCTAAGTGAACTTAAATTATAATAAAAATTTTAAAATTTTGTTAATATTATAATTATTAAATAAATCAACTTAAATTATAATAAAAATTTAATTTTTTATAAAATTTAGTTTTAAAATATAAACTATATTTTAGGTTAGATACGAATATAATAATTATAAATTAATAATAATTTTAAAATAAATTAAAAATAAAATAATTTTATTCTTAATATAAATATTATAAAATATATATTATTTCATTAACAATATATTATAAGGGTAAATAAGTAATTTTATTTCCAAACGAGTTTATCAACTCAAAAGTCATAAATTTTGACTTTTGGATTTGAGTAGAAAAGTTGGTTTGAAAAACAATAAAAAACAACCAAAGTCTAATAAAAGTACTTAAAAAGTGAGCAACCAACAACATGCCCATAATGTATAATTTTTAAGTCTTCTTTGTTAATGTACACATCATCACTCCATCGATCCTCTGTTTAAATTTTAGTGACAGTGACTAAAATAAGTCAATTTCATAAGGTGAGTGACTAAATTTATGAATTCGATGGTTCGGTAACCAAAGTCATTTTTGAGATTTTAGTGGTCTTAGAGCAAACGTAAAAAATATAGATCTTTAATAATAAATATTAGGAAAAATGAATTTTAAGAGTAAACCTTTAATAACAAACATTGTGAAAAAATTAATTTCTAATAACAAATATTTAAACTATGGTACTAATAATAATTATTGAAAAATAAACATCTTATGTAAGTATTAGGAAAAATTAGATCTTAATAGTAAATATCAAAAAATAAATTTAAAATTAGACTCCTAATAACAAGTATTAAAAAAAAACTGACTCTAATAACAAATAACGAAAATAATTTTTTTAATAATATATATTAATAAATATTAAAAATGTTTCTTTAGAGTAGAACTTTAAATAATAAATTTATTAAAAGATAGGCCCTTAGTAACAAGCATTGCAAAAAAAAATAATAAAAAAAAAATATAAAAAAAAGTAAATTTTAAGAGTAAGCTTAATACAAATATTAAAAAAAGTTGAAACATAATAATAAATACTAAAAATAAATGCATAATAATAAGTATTGCAAAAATTAATAATTAATCTATAATAATAAATATTAAAAAGTTATCTTTGTTAAAAAATATTAAAATATTAAAATATATTTAATAAAAAATTAAAATTGAGAGCCTCAATAGGGGTGGACCCTGAGCTGTCGTCCTTATAATCTACTCAATAAATAAATTTAGTAATAATTAAAATAAGTATTCTCAATTAATTGGATGATGAAATAATTGAAGACTAAATTTTATTGAGTGTGCACAACGCTTCCAACAGTGCTACCCACAACCAAACAAATGGTCCGCGTAAAATTGAGCTTTATCTGATGGTTGATCAACTAGAGAATTCTCATATTTATATGAACGATTTTGACTTTTTTATAATAGATATTACTTATATTGTTTTTTTAAGGTATATAGATAAATTTGTTTATGATTTTTATTATTATCATTTTTATTTTTTAAGATAAATTTAATTTTTAATCTATGTTTTTTTTATAAATATCTCATTTTTAACTAACATAATAATTAGATAGTTAAAAAATTAACAATAATGATATATTATATATATTTAGAATGATATTTAAGATTTTAGAATGTTTAGTAGCCTTTTATTTTAGATTTAATTAATTTTTAATATTTTATTTGAATTTTAATTATTTTATATTTTACGTTAGAAAAAAATTATATTTTACATGTATATATTTTTCATTATCGTAAAAAAAATTAACGTTAATGACATATTATATATATAGAATGAGACTAGATGCCGTGCTATTTAAAATATATTATCATATATATATATGACGTGTCAATATCGTTAAATATTTAATAATATAATAATTATGTTAGTTAAAAAAAAAGTTATTTGTCAAAAAGACATAAATTAAGGGTTAAATTTATTTCAAAAAATAAGGGTCAAAATGATAAAAATTATAAACGTTAAAGGTTTAAATTATTTTTATGTTTTTTTAAAATTTTTGTAAAGTTAGGTCTGTTTGTGTTTTCTTAATTTTTTTTCTTAATGTGAAACGGATATATTAATAAAAATTCATATATAATTTAAATTCGACTTTAATTTTTGTTTTGTTTAATAATAATACTAATGACAATGGTGATAATAATAACAACAATAATAAAAAAAAGTAAAAATAAATAAAATATATAAATTATAATTCGGATAAAATTAATAATTATAACAACAATTAATAATGATTCCTCCATTTTAATATAAATAGAAAATCACCGCTAGTAAAAGAGAGAAATAAGAAAGACCAATATGAAGTAGATTTGATAGCTCTAGTGAAGTAATGGAAACGTTCTATTTCTTTTGGTCTCGTGGATATTTATATCTCATTAAAATCATAAATAAAATAATAGATTAATAAAATTGTGTCAAACTTAACGATGGTTATTGGTGGAATAGTAGATAATAACTCAATTTCAGGTTATAAATTCTATCGGATACGATGGTTATCTCATCATACTGTGTTGGCTTAGTGTAGGAGACATTCAAAGAAAAGGATTTGAGGCATAATAGATCTTGAAGCGCGGGCATGAATGGGTTTTCGATGCTTGCAGATTTCGGGGGCTTCGTCGATTTCGAAGGTAAACCTTTTTGGTAATATCAAAGTGTGACGTGGAGTCGGTGATGATATTTTTAAGGGATATTTGGTGTATTAAAAAGAATGTTAAAAGATTATTATTAGGGGTAATAATTTTTTTAATCATATTTTAATGTTGAAATTTTTTTATCAATTAAAAAAGATTATTACCAACAATAATATTTTTTAATCATATTTAGAAAATGTAATTTTCATCATTTTCTTAGCGTTTAAGTATTTATCAATTTTCGTTACTTTGGATAAATTTATCATTGAAGTAATGCGTTTTTTTAGTTTGGATATTTTTAACATATTTAAATGGCATAAATTTAATTAATAAATTTATTGTATATTAATTTAATATTTAAATAGTTTTTGTAAAACTAAATTTAATTTTGTTATAACAAAAAAGTAAAAGGAATAATTTAAAATAAAATTTTAAGTCTTTACATAAATTAAAAAGTTAAACAATAGTTTTAAGTCAAAATATTTTTTTAATTAATTTCAAAGTTAAAACTTTAAATTTTGTTACAAGCGTTTCAATATGGTATCCTTATTTTTTTGTTAAAGTTCTTCAAGTTTTACTATAAAAATTAAGAGAAGAACGAGAAATAACAAGAATGAAACTTCACTATGTTATGTTTTCTGGTGATACATTGTATGATTTTATATAGGAAGCGTTATTATCCTTCCTTAGGATTTATAACTTCCTAACAACCCTAACAAATATAACAATAACTACTTGTTTACTCTATTTCTATTTTGGTAGCGTTTCAATACAGGTACTCCAAGTATCGATATCGGTAGTTGCAAAAGTGTATTTATGGTGGGAAGATGAAGTCCTAACATCCATATTTATGTTTCCAACCATTTCAACGATTAGAAATCAATAAATGGATATAAAATCAAGCATTCTAAGCGGCAACAAAAATTATTGATCTTTAAGCAAACATTCAAGCATCAAAATCCAACTTCAAGCACCTTATTGCCAAATTCTTACACTCAACTCTTTGTACTTCATTTCAGTTCTTTTTAATTGAATTTGAGGAGTGTTAAACTTGTAATTGGGGCAAATTTGTCATGATACTTTTTTATTGTCACTTTTAATCATTGTAAACCTTGTGAGGTTGAATCTTTTGAGTAGAAAGATTGATTCGTTTGTAACTATTATCCCTTGAACCGAGAAAAAGGTCAAATTCAATAGTGAATTGGGTTGAAAATCCTTAGTGAGAGATAAGGTAATGGCTGTAGAGCTTGTTCAAAGCTTGAACAATAATAAATCCTTGTGTTCTTAAATTTTCAATTTACCAAATCTTCTACAAAAATTTTAATTGTCAATTCACCCCCTCTTGACCATTTCGAATTGCTTGATCAACACAACAATTAATATCAAAACTAGACTCTTTGAAGGGCTTAACATCCATAAAAGAGATCCTAAGGATTGTTTATCATCCAAGCAATCAAAGCCATGACATCCACTTCCGGGCAAAACATACACGAGTCGCAATCCATCACCAAGCATCCCTTCTTCAATGGTGACAACTATCCATATTGGGAGAATTGGATGAGATTGTTCATCAACTCTCATGATTATGTCCTTTGAGATATAATCGAAGATGGTACATCTATTTCGATGAAGCAAGAAGGAGACCGGCAAATACCGAAGAATAGAAGCGAGATGGCTGAGAAATAAATAAGGAAAATATCAACAAATGACAAGGCCTTGCACATTATTTTGTGCACTTGGCCCTGATATCTGTTCCAAGATATCATATTGCAAGAGTGCCAAAAAAAGTGTGGGATTCTCTAGAGACAACTTTGTGTACAAAGGCCCCAATGATATCAAGGATACAAAGATCAACCTTATAAATCTTAACTATGAGAATTTCAAGATGGAGCCGGATGAAGATATCACCAAAATGTTTGATCGATTCTCCTTAATTTTCAATGGACTAAAAGAATTTGATAAAGTTATTCCAAAGGAGAAACTCGTTCGGAAACTCATCTATTCACTTCCCGAGTCTTGAGATAGAAGGAGAACAACCATTATAGAAGATAAAGATCTCAAGATGTTAAAGTTAGATGTTCTTGTGGGATCTTTTCTCACCCATGAGATCATGAAGAAAGAAATAGAAGAAAAGAAAAAAGATGAGTTGAAGCTAAAAAAAAAAGAATTTCTCTTAAATCTTCAATACCTCAAAAGGAGGTAGACACAAATGAAGATGAAGAGCTAGAGGAATTGACTATGGTAGCCAAAAGGTTCACTAGACTTATGAGGGCCAAACGGAATAGGAAATTCCAAACAAAGAAATATTTTAAGGGAAAGAGCAAGGGAGAAAAGAAGGACCAACTTGTTTGCTACCAATGCAAGAAGCCAGATCATATTCGAACTGATTGATCATAATATAAGAAAAAAGGGTTCGAAAGAAAGAAAAAGCAAAAATCTCATGTTGCAACTTGGAGTGATGAGGACTCCTCATTCGATGAAGAACAAGAGATGGAAAACTTGTATCTTATGACTCTTGACAATGAGCCAAATGTAACCCTTGAATCATTTTGCAATAATCATTCTTATGATGAATTATATGATGCATATGATGAGTTGGTTTTAAGATTTAAAGAATCAATTTTAAAAACAAGAAAACTATTTCCGATTTTAAAGATCAAAATGATTTTTTTGTCAAAAATAAATTTAGAGATTCAAGAAAAGATTGTTGAATTACAAGATAATTTAAAATATTTTCAAGCTGAAAATATTGATTTAAACAACCTTATTTCTAAATTAAATGAAGATCATCACAAGGTGATGAATCAACTTAAAGATTCCATACAAGTGGTTTGGAGTTCATATTTTGAAAAAGAAAGTACTTCAAAACCCAATCATGTGAAAAATAGATTTTAAAACCATAAAAAGAAATTTTCTAAGGTATTTTAAGACTAAAAGAATTAGGGAGCATATGGTTTTCTAAGGAACTTGTAGTTTCAAATAATGTTTATACCATTGCATCTTGGACTTCTAAGGTAACCAAGTATTTGAGAGCTAACTCATATGGATCCTGTAGCGATCCCTCTTTTCTTGAAAAGGGTTAAATATTAGGTATAAATAAAAGTAGGGGTCACTAATAAAAAATAAGAATTAGGTTAAAAATGGATCCTTTTTAAATTTAGGGTTTAAAGTTTAGAAATTAAGGCTTGAAAATCCTGAAAAGGGGAAACCGAGAATTTTAAAATTAGGGATTAAAAATTATTGGGAGTGTTCGAAAAATTTTGGAGTCGCCACCAGTCACTTTTGGTAGACCGGATACCGTAAAACCAGAGATTCGGAGTGTTTGGGTTCGAGAGTCGGTTACGGTTTTAAAACAAGTTTAGTGTTTAAAAACTGCCCAAAAATTGGTACCTTTAAAATAAATTACCGCTTAATTAATTTTGAATTTTGAATTAAGGTGGCATTTAAATTATTTTTTTGTTTAAAGATTCGAACCAATTTTATTTTTACTGGGTCTCTATTCGAAGGCAACGCATACACCGCGACCATTGCATTGGAACGCGGGCCCGTTACGACCGAATAGAGATGTTTAAAATTAAATTAATTAATTAAAAGTCGATATGATTTATAAAGAATACAAAGAAACAACATATATAGAATGCTTGCATAAATTTAAAGCCTGAATGACAAAAAAACATAATAGAGACAAAGATATATACATCAAAACATATAATACGATCATGATAAAAAAAAGCATGAAACAAACGCATGACAAATGTTAATAAAAAAACGAATAAATAACAAAGGCATGTTAAGACGAAACATAATGAAATAATAATTTATAAGTTGCAAAGAAATATATATAAAAAAAATGCTTGATAACCTAATGTGCTAACATGGAGCAATATAGAAGACAATGCACAAAGTCATGACATATATGCAAATAAAATTATGTACACTCAATAACTAAGAGAAATAATATGTATGATGTATAGATGACAAGCTAAAGTGTATGGCATCTAATGAAATATTAACAACATATAAATGCATAAAAAACAAGATGTATAAAATAAATAAAACAATATATGTAAACTAGATGTGCATGAGAATTACACCACATTATATATGATATTGGGAACTAAATGATATGAATGAACCATAAAGTAAAAACAAATAAACAATACACAAAATAATCAACCAGGAGCATAATAATAAAGACAACAAAATATGGAGATGCGTAAATAAAAGGACACAAAATAGACTCAAATATAAAAAATAATAAAACAAAATAAAATAAATGAAATAGATTCGAAAAGGGGCCAAATTGCAAGATTTTGAAAACATCCGAGGGTTTCTGAAGGAATTTAACGAAGGGGAAGGGGTCAAAATTAATCCTCCCGAAGCGGAGGGACTCGAAATCAAATAACCCAATTTAAAAAGTTGATTATAATCGATTTTAGGACTAAATTATAAAACAAAGTAAAAATGCAAGGACCTCCAGTGTACGAAACAAAACACGGAGGTCCTTAAATTGGAAATAAACCGATTTTAAAAAATTGTTTGAGTATAAAACACAAACACAAAGGGATTTTGGACCCTTTTCTCAAACTTTTGCCTCTGAGAAACCCGAAACACATCTTTCTCTCTGGGCGTTCATCTGGGGAGAGATGAACTTGAAGAACATTCATCCCTCAACCCAGAAACCGCCACATTCTCCAAAATCCGACCACCCCTCACGGTGGCCGACGTCCAAAAAAAAGAGATTTTCCGCTCTTCCTCCCTTTTGAGCCCAAAACACACCTCCCTTTTTTATAACAGAACCCCTCTCTTTGATAGAAAACTGAAACGTAAAAGAGGCCTCTTTAGTCCGTTTCGAAAAGAAGAAAGAAGAGGAGACAGCCACATCTCCCTCCCTTCCATGGCTCACCGAAAGCAACCCGAAGGTACCAAGATTATTGCCTGAGTGGAAGAACGAAGTAGAGACGACGATTCGAAGGTAAAAGTTTTTCACCCCTTTTTTTTGTTTTTATGATTGATGCATGCAAGAGGAAGAAAAAGGAACCGAAAGGTTTTTTTTTTTACCTCTGAAAGTCGGTTTTTTTTGTATTGATAAACTCTCTCTTACAATGTATTCTGCTTTTCGTTTTTTATATCCCCGATTACATGTCAAAATGGAAAATAAAAACCTATATTCTATTGGTTGCTTCTCTCCTGGGAATGGATTTTTGTCTGTATTGTCTTCATTTTCCTGCTATTATCCGCGTTTTGCTCCTGAGGTTTTGTACAAATCTGGCATGTATGTGGGATTGGTTCTGAAATCCTCTGTAGTTTTGGCCGATTGTCGCTGCATTTTACATTTTCGCATTTTTTGTTGTGGTGATTTGTACGATCTGACACATCTTTTTTTGTTTGTTTGTGAGTGCGGTTGCCGGAAAATGAAGGTCGTCGGATGATGGCCGATCGGGGAGACGGAAATGCGATCTAGGAAGTCGAGAAGTCCAGCTCGTGAAAGCCACGCGCGCGTGATGAACACCAAGGGGCGCGCGTGTGACGCGTGGGATCTCCAGAACCTTCTTCTCCACTTAATCGGGACCGTTAGATCTATTCCAGATCTAACGGTCAGGAGGCGGCTGCGCAAAGATCAATCAGGCGTTAGACTTAGGGTTATTTTGTATCCGGGTTAGGGCTAGGGTCAACCCGATTCGGGTTTAGCTTGGGCTTGCAAAGTGGGCTTGTATAATTTTAACTCGGGCTTTTGTAATTTTATAAATACGGGCTTATGTGTTTTTATATTAGGCTTTTGTAATATGGACTGTTTATTATTTATTATTTTGGGCTTATTTATTTATTTTATTTTATTTATTTAAAATGTAATAATAATAATAATAAAAATAATAAAAATACAAATAAGAATAATAATAACAATAACGAAAATAATAATAAAGAATCATAACAAAATGATAATAAATAATAAAAGATAGAAAATGATAATAATAATAAAGGAATGGTAATAATAAAAATAATAATAAAAGATAGAAATAATAAAGATAGTAAACACAATATTAACAATAAAAAGATGGTAGTAATAATAGCAACAAAATTAATAAGGATTCTAACAATAACAAAAATAATAAAAATGATAGTAGATAATAGTGATAAAGATAATAATAATAATAATAATAATAATAATAATGAAATAAAAGAATAACAATAAAATAAAAAATAAACTATATATATACGTATTATTGATAAAATTTAGGTAATGCAAAATTTAAAAGGTAAACAAATACTATTTTTTTGCATTTTGATTATCGAATACAAGCCCGTTATTCGAATTGAAATTAAAACACGAGTTTAGACCGGATAAAATTAGTGATTACAGATCTAAAATGAATTGGGTACAAAAAATCAAGAACTAAATCTTTGTTTATAGGTTGAGCATTCTATCACGGACCATTGGTCGTGACTACGCGGTACCGAGCGAGATGCTTTCTGGTTATGCTTAAAGCATGGGAGCGGGATAACATTAAGGGTGTAGTACGTGTCGAGCAGTCGTCCTATCTTCAGATGGGCGTGCTGGTCGCGCACCACACTGGTCGGGAGTTGTCCTCACTTCCCTGATGAGCCCATGGGAGGGTGAAACCAGTGAGCATCAGGGATCGTAAAGGTTGATCCTTAGGTATGCGAGAGACCCAAGGTGTCGCACGGGTAGGAGTCCTTGTGCCAAAACTCTGACCCCGTGACAAGTGGTATCAGAGCGAGGCTGTATGCTAGCTGTTGGGTTTGTCAAGCGCCCCATGTGCTACGGAGCGAATTATATGGACGAGCGCGTTAGCTCGCACCCTAATGAGAAGAGGGTGTTCGCAAGTGAGTCCTCTAAAGACGAGGACCGGTACGCAAGAAGTCACAGCGAAAGTTCTCCGGATGGTCGATCTGCAATAGTACAACACCTTGTTGAAGTGGCGAGTGGCCATGAGGTGGTTGCAATCTGCAATGGGACACCTTGTTGAAGTGGCGAGTGGCCATGAAGTGGTTGCAATCTGCAATGGGACACCTTGTTAAAGTGGCGAGTGGCTATGAGGTGGTTGAGATCTGCAATAGGACACCTTGTTGAAGTGGCGAGTGCCATGAGGTGGTTGCAAGTAGACTTGTGCCCAATATCGGAGCGCGACCCAGTTAGTGGGCGAGTTTGGGAGAATTGCACACTAGTTCCTGGAGAGTTTAAAGAGAAGGGAAAGAGTTTCCTCCCCATGCACGAGGGCGTGCATGAATTGGGTAGAGGATAATGTCACAGAGCGTTGGTCGTGACTACACGGGACCGAGCGGGATGCTTTCTGGTTGTGCTTAATGCATGAGAGCGGGATAACATTAAGGGTATAGTACGTGCCGAGTAGTCGTTCTATCTTCGGATGGGCGTTCTGATCGCGCACAACACTGGTCGGGAGCTATTCCCGCTTCCCTGATGAGCCCATGGGAGGGAGAAACCAGTGAGCATCGGAGATCGTAAAGGTTGATCCTCGAGTATACGAGAGACCCGAGGTGCCACACGGGTAAGAGTCCCTGGGCCAAAACTCTGACCCCGTGATAATTCCTTCAAGGCCAAAGCTTCAAGTCAAAAACATGTGGTACATTGATAATGGATACTCAAGGAATATGACCAGAGACAAGAGACGATTTAAGGAGTTAGAGCTCAAAAATGGTGGAGTAATGACTTTTATTGACAACTCCAAAGGCCAAATTGAGGATATTGGCTCTATTGCTTTGGACCGTTAGATCTTGTCCAGATCTAACTGTTAGGGCTTGTCGGCTATAGAAGAAAACATGGAATTTGGGTTTCTGTTGTTAGATAGGTTTTGAGCTTTAGTTAATTTCTGGGTTTGCAATTAATTAGAATTGGGTTGATGTATTTTATTGGATTTTAGATCCTAATGGACTGTTATTATTATTATTTTTAATAGAAATAGGCTATTTTTCTTCTATCATGGTTTTTATTTATATAATAATAATAATAATAATAATAATAATGGAAACCGAAATTAGAAAGAATATGAGATGAAATATTATAATATCTTTCAGACTTTCAAATCTAAATATGTAATTATAATAATATAATGTTTATGATGACAATAAATAGAATAATAAAAGAGATTTAAAAGAGTAAATAATATGCACAATTAATATTTTGAATTTTTTTATGTAAAGTGTAGTAATAATAACAAATAATAGTAAATAAGTGGTAACAAAACCGAAACCAAAAAGGGAAAAACTATAATATTTTTGTACTTTTTAAATTAATACTCCTAATAATAGTAAACAAAAAGGAAAGATCATAAAATAGGAAAAACTTACAATATTTTTATTTTTATGGCATAATATTAAAATTAGTGGTCATAACCTAATATATTTTTTGGGTTTTTTTTATTTTAGATAACATATATAATAATGAGAGCAATAATAATAATAAAAATAACTGAATGTTAAATAATATTTTAATAAAAAAATAGCAACTAGATAATAATATATAAATATATACAAAAATAGTAACATAATATTTTTAGATTTTTTAAAAGAAAATACCATATACAGTAATGTATATATATATTTACAAAGTCAAAGGAAAAGAAAATAGATACTAATTAATAAGTATATTAGTATAATGTTTTTGAATTTTCATCATGTTTTTTATAATAAAAGAAAATTAAAAAAATCATTATTACACTTTCTACTTTTTTTTGATTTTTTTGTCATTAACGCTAAAATTAACTAAAGCCCATTATTTAAGATAAAAATGAAAACGCGTTTACCCCGGATAAAATTAATGATTACAACTTGGGTTTTATCTTTAAGCACAAAAGATTAAGCCTTAGAAAAGTTCATCACATTTTTAAACATTTCTCAAAATGACATTGGTCAAAGAATTTCTCATATTAGAAGTGACCTTGGAACCGAATTTTAAAATTTAGGCTTTGAGATTTTTTATAATAAAAATAGAATTAGCCATAATTTTTTAGTTTCTCACACTCCTCAACAAAATAGAGTAGTTGAGAGGAAAAATAGAACTATAAGAGAAAATGGCTAAAATCATACTTTGTGAAAATAATTTACCTAAGTATTTTTGGGCGAAAGCCACAAACACTTATTGTTATATTATAAATCGAGTAATGATTAGGCCAATTTTGAAGAAAACACCTTATGCGATTTTAAAATCTAAAAAGCCTAATATTACCTATTTACACCGTTTTGGGTGCAAGTGTTTTGTTTTAAACAATTGAAAAGATAATTTAGATAAATTTGATGCAAAAAGTGATGAAGCATTTTTTCTTGGTTACTCTCAAAATTCTAAAGCTTATAGAGTTTTCAATAAAAAAACATTAGTTGTAGAAGAGTCTATACATGTGTTTTTCGATAATAACCTCTTTCCTAGGAAAGATTCTTATGATGATGATGTAAGAATCATTGGAACCATTAATGAAGGATAAACATGAAAGGTAAATAGGTTCCAACCAATGAAGAAGAAACACAATATCCTACAATAAAAGCTTTAGGAAATGTAAAGCTTGCAGAAAATGAAGTGAGCTATCTAGGGGAGTTCAACTATGTCAAGAGTGGTGAAATCTTGAGTGATCCTTCCAAGGGGATAACTACTCATTCTTCTCTTAGACTTATGAATCATATTGCATTTATCTCATGCATAGAACTTAAAAATATCAACGAAGCCTTAGATGGTGATTTTGGATATTTTCTATGCAAGAGGAATTAAATTAATTTGAGAGAATAATTTATGGATATTAGTTTATAGGCCTAGTAATAAGTCTACTATAGGAACTAAATGAGTCTTTAGAAACAAACTAGATGAGAGTGACAATATAGTAAGAAACAAAGTTATATTAGTTGCTCAAGGTTACACTCAAGAAAAGGAAATAAATTTCGATGAAACCTATGCACCTGTAGTTAGGATGGAAGCCAATTAGGATGTTGCTTGCATTTGTATGTTATCATGATTTCAAGATTTTTCAAATGGATATAAAAAGTGATTTTCTAAATAGTTTTATAAATGAAGAAGAGTATGTTGAACAACCCCGAGTTTTGAAGATCCAAAATTTCCAAACTATATTTTTAAATTAACTAAAGCTTTGTATGGTTTGAAATAAGCTCATAGAGCTTGGTATGAAAGACTTTTAAACTTTTTGATTGAAAAAGGTTTTGAGAAAAGAAAGGTGGACACTACATATTTTATAAAAAGTTTTGACAATGACATATTAGTATTACAAATATATGTTGATATAATTTTTGATTCTACTAATGAATTTTATTGTCAAGAGTTTTCAAAGATTATGCAAGATGAATTTGAGATAAACGTGATGGGGGAGCTCTCATTCTTCTTGGGACTCTAAATCAAGGAAAGGAATGATGACACCTTCGTAAATCAAGCTAAGTAAATCAATGACAGGATCAAGAAGTTTGGCTTAGAGAATATAAAGATTCAAGCTACTCCTATCAGCTCATCAACTAAGTTTGACAAGGTTGAAGGAGGTAAGTGTGTTGATTATAAATTGTATAAATCCATGATAGGTTATTTTCTTTACCTTACCGTAAGTGGACCAAATATCATTTTTAATGTTTGCTTGTGTGCTAGGTTTCAAGCTAGTCCTAAATAATCACACTTAGTAACTATAAAGAGAATTTTAAGTACCTTAGAGACACACCTTGTTTAGGTCTTTGGTATCATAGAGACTCTTCATTTAATCTTCATACTTATTCGAATACGGATTATGGGATGTAAGATATATAGGAAAAGTACTTCCGGAACATGTCAATTCTTAGGTAGTATGCTCATATCTTGGTTTCTAAGAAACAAAATAGTGTAGCTCTATCTACCACCGAAGAGGAGTACATATCCTTAGGGAGTTGTGCTCAAGTCTTTTGGATGAAACAACAACTCTTAGATTATGACACTAGAGTTGAGACCATACCTCTAAAATGTGATAACACTAGTGCTACATGTTTTAACAAAAATTTCATTCAACATTCTAGAATCAAATACATAGAAATTAAACCTTACTTCATTAGAGATCATGTGTCTAAAAATGATATCGTTCTAGAATATGTTGACAACTTGAATCAAATAGCGGATATTTTCACTAAGCCTTTAGACAAAGAGAGTTTTTGGATCCTTAGGAGAGAGTTAGGTCTAACTAACTTAACTTGAACCTTTGTGTCTTACTTTTGTACAAAATATGCTTGAATCTTGATTGAAATTATGTCTATGTTGCTTTGCATCTTAATGTTCTATGCATATTGCTAAGGGGAGTATGAACTTGTTTGTGCATTTTAATCATGGCATATCATCATATAAATGCTTTTAGGGGCTTTAAAGATTCATTTCTAGATCTTTAGAACTAAAAAATATAGAGCCTAGCTAAATGGTATCGAAACGGTTCCAACGGTATCGTTCTCATAGAGTTCATCCTTAGGACGTTTGTGGTCAAGGCTGGTATTGAAACACCCAAAATGCGTTTTGATACACATATGGTTCTGATACGGATAAAGTCTATATCAAAATAATATCAAAACAAGTAAAATATGTTTTAAAACATACAATTTTAAAACACCTTTAAGGACGTATCGAAACGCACGGTAGCATAAATGTTTTAAACTCTAAAAACCTAATTTTAACCTAATTAAAACACTTCTCAACTTCTTCCTCAAACCCTAGTCGAAAATCCTTTAAATAGACCCATCTACAATTCATTTTTCTTTACACAAACATTAAGTTTTCTTGAGGGTTTTTCATCAAAAGATCAAGACCAAGGCAATATTTAGTTGTTGTGCTCAGAAAACTTCAATTTCTTCCTAATCCATACTTAAGGTATTTTTCGAAATTTCTTATTTTCGTTTGATTTTAGGTTGTTAAAATTCAATATTTGTATAAATTATACCTGTTTTATGAATGAGTTTTCAAAATCCCACAAAATTTTTTCAAAAATCCAAAAATTTTCATTTTAATATAAAATCTTTTGTTCGTATTTTTTTGTTTATTGTTTTTCAATTTTTTTTATAAATTTTGTTTTTAAACTTTGTTTTAATTTTTCAAAATCCTTGAGTTATTGGTTAATAGGATTGAATATGATTTACTATGCATATACGTTTTTAAGTGCCTAATTAATCCTTAATTGTTTATCTTAGATAATAACACCTAGAAAGAGATGCTAGAAGTTTTTCCAATGTCGCGGAGGATCCTAATTGCATAAATCTTCAGTATCTCTATCAAGAATTCTTTGATAATAGTACTAGTTTCGAACACTACCTTCAATACCGAAACCACAAACTCAAGAGTGAGCGATGTATAGATATCAACTTCATGGACTCGAGCAAGTTTCATTTCTGTTATCTACACCTTTTTCGAAGGTGGAAGTTCATGAAATTCCTATCATTGGTCAGTTGTTTCTTTCCAACTCTTGTTGTCATCTTCTATGCCAATGCCTCTTGCATCATATCCAAAGACAAATCAAAGGTGGTGGCCCTTGAGTCCTTCCCATGGGACGTCGATTTCTTGTTTACATCATGACACTTTGTGATGCTTTCGGACTTGAGGATAAGAGACTTAAAGATAAAGACTCGAAAATCTCACCGGGTCTGTCATAAATCTAGTCGTGCATGATCGCTTTCTTTATTTGATCATCTCCTGGTGGATCTTTCCATTCAATGGTAAGTATTTGTGGATCTATCAAGTTGATGAATTTTGGATTTCTTGTTTTCGCCAAGATAAACGCCCAAACCTCGCCAAAATCATATTTACCGATCTTATATGGCAAGTACAAAACTGTCACACCAACCAATATCAATCTTTCTCATATGCTTGTGCCTTGAGTTATCTTTTCTTACATTTGGGGATTGATTGCTCTCATGATATTTCAAAATCAGTTAAGCAACTGATAAGTGAGATCTCCCTCAATCGTTCTCACTTCTAATTTATTGGAGGTGAATGGATTCATGGAGAGACACCTTCTCCTCAATAAATTGTTTCGGAGCTAGTTCACCAAGTTACTCCCAATGCTGATCTAATGGTTTTTCTTACAAATCAATTTGTAAGCTTGAAAAATCAAATGACCACAAATTTTGACACTATCAATAATCATTTTAACACCCGTCTTGACTCTATTGATACTCGTTTGATGGATCTCGAAGCTCAACATCTCTCTATGAGAATGTATCTTTGAATTTTTCATAATGAATATCGTCATTCCAATGCCCAAAAAATGATGAGGAGGAGGAAGAAGAGGAGGATGGTGGAGAAAAGTAAATTCTAGGTCTTTAATGTTGACTCTTAGGAGAACTAGTTATGGCTATTAGGATTAGTATTATGTTTTAAGACTTATACATTTTATTTCATATCATGTTTTAGGATTTTAAACTTATGCACCTATGTTTTTTATATTTCAAGTATTATGCTTTGATGTAATTTCTATGTTGGATTTTTTAAAAGTTTAATGCTGTGGATTATGATTTTATGGTTTATATCTTATTGCTTGTATTTTGTATCCTTTTATATCTATCTTGATTTTGATCTAACAATAAAGGAGAAGTCTTTAAAACTCAATTTTTAAAACCTATGCACTTATTAAGGGGGAGTTTTGGTTAAAAAATTATTTTTAATTTTGTTATACCAAAAAGGGAAAAATTATAAAACTAAATTTGATTTTGATATAACAAATATGTAAAAGAACTAATTCGAAATAAATTTTTAAGTTCTTACTTAAAAAGAAGAGTCAAACATAAATATTTTCTAAGTTAATTTCAAAGCCAAACTATAAATTCTATTACAAGTGTTTCGATACTTGAATTTAGTTTGACAATGAATGAGTTAAAACTCAAACTTATGAAATTAATTAATTTTTAAATTTAAAAAATGATTACGGGTACTTGTTAGAAATCTCGATCATTATTAATAAAATGACGTTTGATCTTAGGGGAAATTTTTAATCGTAAATTATTTTTTTAATAATTTATATAATTATTTTAATCACTAAAAATCAACTAAATTTTTTATTATATATTACGATAAAGTATATAAATAATAATAATATTTTTTTAAATATTATTTAAGATATTAACTACATTTATATTATATTCAATATAATATTTTTTGTAAAATTTAGTTGTAAAAAAATAATTGTATGATTTTTAATATAAATATTTGGCATAAAGATAATTTTAACCCTTAACGTTTATAATTTTTATCGTTTTGGCCCTTATTCTTTTTTGGGATAAATTTAGCCCTTAACCTATATCTTTTTAACAAATAACTTATTTTTTAACTACTATGATAACTGGACCGTTAAAAATCTAACAATGATGACATGTCATACGAATATGATAATATATTTTAAATATCATGGCATCTAACCTATCAAATACATATATATATATATATGAAATATAATTTTATTCCAATATAAAAGATAAAATAATTAAAATTCAAATAAAATTTTAAAAATTAATTAATTCTAAAATAAAAGGCTATTAAACATTCTTAACCCTAACTATGATAGAATCAAAGTCATGTCTTAAAAAAATATGAACACAGTTCGAAATTAATTAATTTTTTAAATAAGATTTTAATTCTATCGTAGTTAGGGTTAAGAATGTTTAATAATATTTTATTTTAGAATTAATTAATTTTTTAATATTTTATTTTATTTTTATTTTAATTGTTTTATATTTTATATTAGAATAAAATTATATTTCATATATATATATATGCATTTGATAGGTTAGATGCCATGTTATTTAAAATATATTATCATATGCATATAACATGTCATCATTGTTAGATTTTTAACGGTCCAATTACCATGGTGTTAAAAAATAAGTTATTTGTCAAAAAGATATAGGTTAAGGGCTAAATTTATCCCAAAAGAAGAATAAGGGTCAAAACGACAAAAATTATAAACATTAAGGATTAAAATCATCTTTATGTCTAAATATTTTTAATTTAATATTGAAGTTTAAATAATTAAAAATAAAATATTGATAAAGATAATCTAGTAAAATTTACTTTCAAATGATCTTATATTCTATCAATCAAATATTATCATCTTATATTCTTATAAAGTAAACTAAACAAAATAAGTTAATATTTTTAATAATATATCAAATAATGTTACATTCCAAAAATCTTATTTATATATGTAATCTTATATTTTTTTAGTTTACGGGTAAGGATTGCTAATCTAGAAGTGTAGGGCAGAGGCGATCTCTTTGAAGATCGAAAATTTGGGAATATTTAGAGGTACGACATTTTAATTGAAATATTCAACTTAAATAATTCGGTTGGTAAAAGTTAAAAATTAGCCTAAAATTATCATAAAAATTCCATAAAGATTTAAAAAAAAATTCTGTTGAAACCGTCTGAAATATAATCGAAGTTGAGTTATTTTAGCTCAAATACTTTATTAATGTGATGTGATTTTGTAAGATGAAATATTATTTTAAACACTACGATTCACCCTGTTGATTAGTGACAAAGGAATAGTCCTAACTCCAGGTGCGTACGTTTTAAACCATCCCTTATAGCTAGCGTCCAAGAATTTTCAGAATCCATACAATAATTGGAAAAATCCAATTACAAAATTAGCAAATAATAATATAAGAGAGATATTTTCCACAATGACCTTAACACTTGTTCCTCAAAAAATCATTAAAAATAAACTGCTAATTTAACAATGTTCATGTTCCCTAAAAATAATCACCCCAATGTTCATGTTTTGCTTCATTTTACAATAATAAATAAAATATTTGAGGGTAAATCCACATTTCATGTCTTCGTTGCATCCTAGATGTCGTCTTAAAATGTATTGTTATTGGTGTCTGCACATGCCAACCAAGTGATTCCTCATCTGAATTATAAATAAATCCTTGTATGTGTAAAACTTCAAAGACGACAACAAATCTATATCCACCACACAGCCATTGGCAAAGCCATTAGCCATGTGCAAATAAATACACGACATGGCATCCATGTTCAAAGAGGTCAAACTAAAAACTCACTTATTGGACACACACAACCTATGTTAATCCAGCCCTTTTTTCTTGAAAAACTAGTGTCGGATACCTCCAAAGATACTCCAATACATGGAAAAAAAAAAAAAAACTTTAAAAAATTGGGCCTTACTCATGTTAGGCACATACCTGCATCCGGTACTTGCAACGGAATCCAAGTACAACAACACAATGGTATCAGTAAATATATAAAGTAGCAAATTCAAGTTTAAGTAATAAATTAACTTAGGGTGCATATTACAGAGAAGGGATCGGCAGACTCACACTTAATTTGAGGGAATTGGTTAGACAAGAAACCAATCTCAGGAAAAGAAAAATATCTCTACAAGGTTACTAATGTTTGGCAGGAAATCATAAACATGGAATTCGTGTTTGAAACATGTTGTCGGTAATATTCCATGTTCTAGTTTCCTCAAGGAAGTGAAACTAATGGTGAACTTCAAAAGGAACAAGGAAACTGAAAAAGAAGATTAAGAATCTCACATATAATTATACACATAATTCTAATCAAATGATATTGACAACCTTTGTAGAACTGCATCAAACTTGTTTTTTTTAGGTGTAAAGAGGATTCATTAACCTGTTGTGAAGATTGACATACCAAAAGACGGAGCCAGTCCATATTTATATGATGCCTTTGTCAACTGACAAAAATGCAGTTCTAAACTTACAGAAGGCCAAGTGTTTTCAGCTGCTGGATATGCTCAGGTGGGAGAGGAGGAGGAGACCAGTCAGATCCACTCATTTCACCATCGACATCCTCAACAACATATTCCTAATAAATACACATAAAAGTGAATTATGTTAAAACTGTACAGCAATTTATAGAAACACAACCTCAACAAAAAAATAAAGAAAAAAAGTGCTGCAGAATATTTAAATGATTACGAGAGCTAATTTGTAAATAACTAATAAATGAACCAGAAAACACTGAGAATTGAATGGATGACACACAGGATACTTCATCAAAGTCCAGTGAAATTAACAGTGCATAGGGAACCGGCACCTATTAACCTCAAAGCTTTGTTGGATACTACACATGAACTTGGAAACAATTTAAATTTAGAAAAGAACCTAAATTATATGGCATCCTTGCCTGGTGCAGAGAAATGTAATAAAATCTTCTTTTGCCACTTTTCTTTTCTTTTTCTTTTTTTTTTGCAACATTTAATATGCATTTTTTAAACACCAAATTTTCCTCACAATGAGAAATAAGATCAAATGAAGCATTTTTCTGCCCCGTTATAGAGGCTGTTATGTCAAGGAAATACTTTTAACTACAAAACAGACAGGATGGTGTTATGTTCAATCCTTCAATTTCATATCTTCTAGTAGAAATGTCTTATGAATCTACAAAATGGCACCTAAAATTAATTCCTCAACTTGTTTAGTTGGCCTTAGTCAGCCTACGGCCACAAAGAATACTTAAATGATACAGAAACACATGAATCAAACCTGAAGATACAGTTCAACTCACTTTTGTCAGCATTCTTTTGGCGAGTATGTGATAGTGCCGCTGCCAAATCCTTTGTCCAACCATTGTAGCCACCAAAACACTGTAAAATATGCCAATGATAGTAAACAGTCCAAGCACAATTAATGCCATTATTAACATTAATGGCAACCCTGCTTCACCAGCACCTCCTAGGCAACCACACTCAGTGGCAGCACTAGCACAGCTTTCAAAGCATGTAGTACAGTCAGTCCACATACAAAGAGTGCCAGGTAAATGGCAGTCTGTACACACTCTGCAAGTTAGAAAATGAACAAACTAATAAGCTAATAAGTATGCCTCATTCTTAATCACATCAACTAGTGAATGATAAACATATGTATATTAGTATGCATATGCATATTTACTTCATACACATCGGTAGCACCACTTCAATAGCTTAGCATGTCAAATAAATCAAATAAATAAGAGCTAAATGCAAACTGCCTTCAAATAAATCAGATCCCAGAATCCATCAAATACCATACACTTCCTTAGACCATTTGGAAGCTACAGCCTAAATTCCAATTCACCAGTAAAATTCTATGTGCTCCATCCTCTTAATTAGAACCATTTCAATAACTAAGCATATCAAATAAATGAGAGGCTAAATCAGATCCTAGGAGCAATAGAGAGTGGAGGGGGAAAGAAGAGGTAGGCTTTAAAATAGGTAAATCAATACAATGGAAAAAATGAAATCAATATGTGAGAAAGGGGCCATGGTGGCCGGAGATGCAATGAATGACGATGGTTTGTGTGTGATCGGTGGTTATGGATTTATTGTTTGAAGAAGATGAACAAGATATTTTTCAGAGAAAACGATGTGTTTCTCTGAATTTTCTTATTATTCGTAATTATCAAATGTATACAGAATAAGCATTTAAATAAGCTAACATAGAATTTTAATATAACTAAAACTATATTTTTATATTTAATATAAATAATACTTATTCCTAATTTAAATGAGACTTCTAGTAAATCTAAACTATTGATTAGGAATAAACTCTAATTACGCATTAAATAAAAACTCCAACACTCCTCGTCAACTTACATATACTATTCAAACTTGATGTGCAACACAGAAGAACTCTTCTAAACTATTCAGATGGAAGATGGTACATAAATAACAAACCTAAAGGAAAGTAAACCAAAAGATGAATGATAAAAGTTCAAGGAGAAGGCAGAAAGGTAAATGCCAATGTAATAGCATGACAATCGACAAATAACCACAGACATCATCAGTTTGAGCTATGATTACATCAGAACAATAACCCTTAGGAGCACAATAACATTTGCTTTCACATATTTGTGCATGTGTGGATGTGGGTTCTCACACAAGCATGTATTACATATATAGCATAATGACGGGGATAAACATGAAATATCTCTGCTATAATCTATACCAACCATGAGCCAATAAAATGACGGTAACCTCTAGAAGTAAGAATTTGAAGGGGTAGGGTGAAAGAGAAAGAGAAGATAGACAATGATACATCACGGGGTAGACCTGTTAATTAACAAATTCATTATCCTTTAATAAATTAATATGTAATCAACAAACTGTTAGAGAAAGTTATTATGAACATTAATATACCAAACTGACAGTACAGTTCGACATCTATCAAAGTTTACAAGTAGAGATATACCCTGGCTGACAGCAACAGAGGCACAATTCTCGACATGGCTGAGCCAAATCATTCCTCACTCTTCGATCATAGCATGTAATAAAGCACCCCGATAGCCCAAGCAAAGCAAAAAATAGTAAGGCTCCTGTATTCAGCAATCATCTTGTTTAATCATCAGCAACAACATAAAAGTTGTGATAACGAGTATTTCACACAAGCAAAAAATATTGAAGCATAGAAACCAGATAAACAAAAATGTCTTCCCACAAGTAACAAGTCGGCTGAATAATCTAATCAAGAAAAATACTAACATATTTGGTTAAGATACCATCTCACTTCATTAATGAAAATTTTAATTTAACATCATATTATTTTAGTCAAACCTTGTCGCTAAACGTATATCTAAACTTTTAATTTACAATTACAATAATTAATTGCTTCATTAATTTCATGTCTTAACGATATTAAAGTTCTTGATTGATTAAGTTTCTCCATAATGAAAATGGATCTCAATGCATGGTCCACGGCAAATAGTTATATATTGCAGTTCTAGAATGTACATCAATTAACTTAAAGCTACCACTAATAAAATTTGATTTGCAAATTTAAATTTAACAAAGATAGGAAGTATGGATTAACAAAGTTATTACTAAGTTAAATAGTGAAGGAAATCTCACAAGTCACAATTACTTTCAAATAAAGAACTTTTCAATAAATATGTTGCCAGCTTTAGCTCAGAATTAAGGATTTAGCTCTAGTTATCATCAATCTATCACGACGAGATAAAATCAAGCATGCAACAACCTCCTACGTGGAGACAAGCCCTTCCAGTGCTACATTTAATACATACACATAACACAACGGACCATATAAATCTATTTCACAAACTCAGGGGACTTGAAAGTTAATTCTGTAAAAAAGCATTATAAAGTTTTCTAAGGGAAGCAACAGTGTTCCATATTCTAAAGTTTTCTAAGGGAAGCAATAATAATGACCTGTAAGAAAATAAAAGTTAGAGAAACATTACTCAAGTTGCCTTGCTCAATTGCATTAATTAACTATTTTAAAAAATTCAGTGATCAAATTGAATACACCAAAGGCACTCCTTCCTTATATCAACCACTAATCCAAAAGACAAATTAACAAGGAAACTAAAACAAATTATATTATTTGCAAGACCCATGATCAAGATAGTACTTCAGGTTCCGGATATTTTACCACAGATGTAGTAAAAACTAATTTCACTGTCAAAACCCCATGTAAGACGGAGCCATGACTGCTGGTAACCATCAACCAAAAAGACCAAATATGCCAGTGAAGCAATGACCTGAGAACAATTAGCAAAAGAACCCGGAATTACACCTAACATATATATCTATAATAGAAGTAAATTAACAATGCCACAATTAGCAATCAAGATCCGACTACATACTAGTTGAACTGCCAGAAATATGGATATAATGTCTCTAGTTACAAAAAATCGGAATTTCAAGGTTCGCCATTTCCTATCAGCAGCACCGTGAACTCTCAAATAATAAGGAGCTTTGCAAGTTGTGCAATGAGCAAACGCAAAACCTTCCTGCAAAAAGAAAAAAAAATGACATGTCGAAATATTGCAGCCAGTGCCTAGGAAACAAGAGCAAAGTTTGATGCCTAAGGAAAGAAAACGAATACACAGGGATAACATGCTAACACTCATTTCTATTTCCCTCCCTATGACAGATTATCATTATATGCATGCGTGCAGTGTGCATGCACAGACACAACCAGCTAAAACCAACTTTGTCCTATGGGATGGTCATTATTTTAGGTAGATAGGCTTCAAGAAGATAAGCAACTTAGGTTAATAAATAAATCAATAACTAAAAATAATAATTTTATCAACGATTGTTTAACTGATTGCTGTAGATCTTAGCATCTGCAAGTAAATTAAACCATCAGGACATTTAGACCAACACCAATGATGCAATAAAATACAATATAGAGACATTACTCAAAATTATATAAAATCTAGCATATTACACTTGACGGTTCAAGTTTATTACTGAGTGTTTGCAGTCATGTGATTACTCTACTCTCATTAAGGATGTAATAGCCAATTCTAGTTAGGAACACTTTACAATCTAGGACAGCATTCAAAACTATTAAAGTAAAATATAAAATCAAATTACATGGTTCAATACCCTGTAGCAGACTTACTTACCATTAATGACATGTTACTTGGTACTAGTGCAACTACAAAAAAAAAACGTGGAAAATAAAAGGAAAAGGAAATCCCAAGCCAAATTAAGTAAACAAGCATTTAACTCAAATTTATATGGTCAAAGAGAGTTCTTTTTTTATTTGGTCTCCAGCAATGAACAAAGGACTAAATGTATCTAATATACATATTGTCTACGCTGTAAAGTTATCTAATTTTTACTTTGTTAGCAGACAAGGCAGAATAAACTATAAAGTAATAGAACATAAATTTAGGGGGGAGTTGCATCCCTAAACCAAACTCCAACAGTGCAACTTAGCATATCCAATGAAGTAACAGTCATACAAAATCATCTCTAGGCCCACCAAGAAAACCATAGTAAAAGTCAAGTATAATGCACTTGAATTCTCATTCAATAAAGTGGGCAGCTATATCAATACCTTCATAGCTCGCCAATGATCTAAACACTCACGGTGTACATACTTCGATGTTCCTTTGCACTTGCAAGGAGCAATAAAATCTCTACCTGTGGAAAACCATTGAACATTGAATTATTATCACAACTTCCTTCAAAATCACACTTAATAGAAAAATTATTTTTTGTCAGGATCTATCAAACACTAACCCTACGAATTTCTTTTTTCAACAGTTTCTTTAAAATGACAATTGCTGTTATTTTCCTCTCCAAATTCAGTAGTAAAAACAGTGAACTTGTAATACTGGATCATAAAATCTTAGAATTGATTTAATTAAACGGAATTCTTTTCCAGTGGAGTAAAAATAAGCAAAATTGGGAATATCTCAGAGCAAACCGATGAAACAAAATCTTTTGATTAAAAAAATAGGAGAACTTTTATGTAAATTAGGGTTTAGAAGTTGAAGATACCGTCAGTTTCCAGGCAAATTCGACACTGAATTTGATCGGCAGGGCCGGCCTCAAGGTCGATCTCGTTGGGCTCGGTGATCGATGGGGGAGCCATTAGAGGCAATTCCTCCGCTAGATTGCTCATTGTCGATTAACAGAGAAACAGAGAGGGGGAAAGTGATAATCGTTTGGAAGATTGAACTGGATCTTATACGGAGAAAAGAGAAATCTCGTTTATTCCTTTTCTACTCTGTTTCTTCGAGCTGCTGCTTCCATTAAATTTTGCTTTGAGGAATTCAATGTCGTTTATTCTTTCTTACTCCATTATTTTACAGTACATTCTTTTTTTAATAATTTCAAAGTATAAATATTTTGTCAATTAGTCAATGAACTTTAATTTGTTATTGCTTTTGTCATTAAATTTTAAAGTATTTCAACTTTAATATTAAATTTTAATTTGCGTATTAATTTGGTCATCAAATTGTTAAATCATTAACGATATGATGATATAAATATTAGTTGTCATTTATAAAAAATTAATACTAAAATATTTATACCAAAAATCAATACCAAAATGGATAAAAAAATTTATAAAAATTTAAAATTTTAATGTTCTGATATTTTTTATTAACCGTCTAATGAGACTAATTTTGAGGTATTATATTTATTATTTTTAAAAAATGTTTTTCGTTGTTAGGATTTTAAAACAAAAATTTCGAACTTCTTAAACCTGAGAAAGCCTCAAACTTAAAAAATAATAGATTTTATATTTAATTTTATGAGTTTTAGTATAGATTTAAAAAAAAATAAATCAATGAAATGATAGAGAATGATCAGATGAGTCTATTTATATTTATATTTATATTTATATTTATATTTATAACGGTTACATAAGTATCGGAAAATGGTGATTGTTTGCTATAATTAAAAATAGATGATGAGGTAAAAATATATATTTTTTAGCTTCTAGGCACCGAAACCGAGTTAATACTTTAACTATTTAATGATGAAATTATACACATATTAAAATTTACTGCTAAAATTGAAGCATTTTAAAGTTTAATAACAATTAACGATTATACTAAAGTTCAGTTGCTTTTGAGGTAGTTTACCCTCTTTTTTTTTCGTTCACTTTGCTAAGGTACGGTAAGGTTTTCTTAGACTCTACTTCCTGAGGCCAACGAGGGTGGTTCTAAAAAAATGACGGTTTTAAAAAATGGTTAAAAATCGGTATTATTTTTTTACAAAAGTTATAAAAAATTTGGTATATATTTTTTTTATATACCAAAATTCTTATAATTTTTATAAGAAAACGGTATAGACCGAATTTTTTATAAAAAGAGTAAGAATTTCGGTTTATAAACCGTTTTTCTTATAAAAAGTATAAGAATTTTGGTATATACTCATTTTTTTATAAAAATTATAAGAATTTCGGTATATACAAAAAATGTACCGAATTTCCTACAATTTTTGTAAGAAAAACGGTATCATCGTTTTTTAACCTTTTTTTAAGATCGCCGTTTTTTAGAATCACACGGCCCAATAATGTTTGAAAGCTGTTCGACAAGGTTTTATGATCTCGGTTTTGCAGATTTCTCTATTTTATGATCTTGCTGAAATTGATGGGTGTGGCTAAAAAAAGCCCCTTAAATGGAGCCTAAAAAAAGCCCCTCTAATAAGGGGGAATGGAGAACCGGTTGTTAACCGGTTCCAATATAAACTTCTTTCTTTTTTATTTTATAAATAATGGTTAGCAATTTATTTCTATATATTCGAATAAAAAATATACGAATAAAAATATTTATATAATAAATATTCGAATAAAACTATTCATAAAATAAATATTCGAATAAAAATATTCGTATAATAAATATTCGAATAAAAATATTTGTATAATAAATATTCAAATAAAATATTAATACAATAAATATTTGAATAAATATATATATGAATAAAATTATTCATATAATAAATATTCGAATAAAAATATTCATATAATAAATATTCAAATAAAAATATTCGTATAATAAATATTCGAATAAAATATTCAAATAAAAAGATTTAAATAAAATATATACGAATAAAAATATTAGTATAAAAAGATATTCGAATAAAAATATTCATATAATAAATATTTGAATAAAAATACTTGAATAAAAATATTCGAATAAAAAATATACGAATAAAAATATTCGTATAATAAATATTCAAATAAAAATATTCTTATAATAAATATTAGAATAAAAATATTCGTATAATAAATATTTGAATAAAAATATTCAAATAAAAAATATTTAAATAAAAATATTCGAATAAAAATTATATAATAAATATTGGAATAAAAATATTCAAATAAAAAATATACAAATAAAAATATTCGTATAATAAATATTCGAATAAAAATTTTAGAATGAAAATATTCGAATAAAAATATTTGAATAAAAAGTATACGAATAAAATACTTGAATAAAAATATTTGAATAAAAAATATACGAATAAAAATATTCGTATAATAACTATTCAAATAAAAATACTCGAATAAAAATATTCGAATAATAAATATTCAAATAAAAAATATACGAATAAATATTGTACACAATTCCTTACAAAGTATACACAATGGCTTACAAAAACCATAAGGAAAAAGGTATGTACACAATTTCTTACAACTTCTCACCATGAGCTAAAGGAGCCATCCAAAGGTAAGGATTTGTGTCATACACAATTTACTACGAGAATACATAAAATTGGTACAAGAGATGTAAGGATTTATGTATGTACACAAATCTCTACAAAATATACACAAATGCTTACGAAAACTATAAGACAAAAGGTATGTACACAAATCCTTACCCTTAAATGGCCTCCTTTAGCTTATGATTTCGAAATCGGAAGGATTTGTGTACGTACATTTTTTCTTACGTTTTTCGTAAGCCATTGTGTATACTTTATAAGGAATTGTGTACATAAATAAATCCTTACCATTTTTGTGTCAATTTATGTATACTCATAGCCATTTGTGTATGTACACAAACTCTTACCCTTAGATGGTCTCATTTAGCTCATGGTTAGAAGTCATAAGGATTTGTGTACATACCTTTATTCTTACGTTTTTCGTAAGCCAATGTGTATACTTTGTAAGGAATTGTGTACATACACAAATCCTTACGATTTTGGTGTCATAGTGTGTATTCTTGTTAGAAATTGTGTATGTACACAAATCCTTACCCTTGGATGCCTCCTTTAGCTCATGGTTTTGAAGTCGTAAGGATTTGTGTACACACCTTTTTTCTTACGGTTTTCGTAAACCGTTGTGTATACTTTGTAAGAAATTGTGTACAAACACAAATCATTACCATTTTGGTGCCATATTGTGTATTCTTGTAGGAAATTGTGTATGTACACAAATCCTTACCCTTGGATGCCTCCTTTAGCTCATGGTTTTGAAGTCGTAATGATTTGTGTACATACTTTTTTTCTTACGGTTTTAATAAGCCGTTGTGTATACTTTGTAAAGAATTGTGTACAAACACAAATCCTTACGATTTGGATGCCATATTGCGTATTCTTGTAGGAAATTATGTATGTACACAAATCCTTACCATTGGATGCCTCCTTTAGCTCATGGTTTTGAAGTCGTAAGAATTTGTATACATACCTTTTTTCTTACGGTTTTAGTAAGTCGTTGTGTATACTTTGTAAGGAATTGTGTACAAACACAAATCCTTATCATTTTGGTGTCATATTGTGTATTCTTGTAGGAAATTGTGTATGTACACAAATCCTTACCCTTGGTTGCCTCCTTTAGCTCATGGTTTTGAAGTCGTAAGGATTTGTGTACATACCTTTTTTCTTACGGTTTTCGTAAGCCGTTGTGTATACTTTGTAAGAAATTGTGTACAAATACAAATCCTTACAATTTTTGTGTCAATTTATGTATTCTCATAGGAAATTGTGTATGTACTCAAATCCTTACGTTTGTAACAATTTATGTATGTACCGTTTTTCTTACAGTTTTTGTAAGAAATTGTGTATATAGTTCTATGTACACAATATAACCGGGTATACCGGTTAAGGCTCTTTTTAGGCCCTTTTTAAGGGGCTTTTACCAGAACTACCCGAAATTGATTTACTTGTCATACAATACAGTTTAGTGATAATGTTTTCTCTCTAATTATTTTTAATTTAATTAAACCATCAAGATAGAATTATTAAAAAAATATTATAAATAAATTGTGCTAATATAAAACTAATTTAATATAAATTAAATATATAATATCAAATCAAAAATTTATACACACAATTGCAATTATATGAATATTATAAACTACTTTAAGACATTGATAATATAGTTTTCCAATGTTGAAAGTCATCAGCGATGGAACGAGAGGGGTTGGAGGACAGCAGTTGCTCTTCTATCCATGTGTGTTTTTTTAAAAAAAGATTGTCTTTTTATTAAGATTTTTTTTTTAATTTTAAAGATTCGTATCTTAATATAAAATATATGTTCGTCTTTTAAAGTAGTGTTTTTTATAATAGTATTAACTTATGGTTGTTTATTGTGCACGTGTTTTAAGGTTTAATCCGTAAATAAATATTTAAACTATATATTTTTTTTATATAAGTATTCAAATTATATTTTGGATCAAATAGATATCTAATGTTTTTAATATTATTATTTTAAATAACTGTGGTTAACATCTATTAATATTTATCGTTATTTAATATATTTTTTTAAAATTTTAAAATTATATATAAAAATAATTTGAAGCATCAAAATTCCCCGTTTACCCTCATTGCCCCCGTCCAATTTTCTTCGTCTCTCGGATCTTCTATATTCTTTTATATACTAAATCGATTGAAACATTTTAACAAAAGCAAATTTGAAGAAGGAAAAAAAATGTTATTCACACTTTTATGATTTGTTTTTGGCGTACAAACTAATGTTTTTCGCTTGGAAACCTTATTTTTAATCCTATCTTAATTCTATGATTTTTCAACGATACGAAGATAAAATAAATATTACCGTCGATTAAATGTCATGAGTTTTCTTAAATACTGTTTATATCTTGTCTTTTCAATCTCAAAAATTTTAGGCTTATTTTTCAACTATAACCAAAAAATAAAATTTTGTTACGTCTCTTTAACTTGTTAAAATCAAGGGTAAACTATATAAATGGTCACCGAATTTTTAATATAGATTTATTTTAATCACTGTACTTTTAAGATATTCGATAAGGTAACTCAAATTTTATTTCATATCTGATAAGGTCACTTAATTTTTATTTCATATTCGATAAGATCCCTCCCATTATATTCCTTTAACCGATACTGATTTGGACCGTTTGGTGTTTTTTTTATTAAAATAATATGTTAAATATAATTTCAAATGATTAAACTAATATATTTCTTCTGTCAATAATTATGTTCAATCATTTAAAAAGAATATATTAGTTTAATCATTTGAAATTATATTTAACATGTTATTCGATAAGATCCCTAACCGATACTAATGTGGACCGTTTGGTGTTTTTTTTTTATTAAACTAGTATATTATATATAAAACCCTAAAAGTCTTTAACATTTTATATCATCTTGTTTTCTTCCTTTCATTCTCACTCTGAAAACTTTATGGAAGAAACAAGCTTTCCGTTATGCTTTTGTGGAAGATCAGCTGTTTTACGCATTGCTTGAACCGATAATAATGTTGGAAGGAGATTTTTTGGATGTGCAAATTAATGGCTTATTACACAAGATTCGCCCCAGCCACTGTTACTGACCGATTCAATCGCTCGTTTGTTGCTCGACAGTTATGGGAAGAGCAAGGATTTCACCAAACCAATGAGGCATATTTCGGCATTGAAACGTACTTGTTCAACAAGATCTAATATCAAGATTGGGAGGCATTCTGCCTACAACCTCCACCGGAGAACGCTACAATTGTGAGAGAATTTTACACACATAGGCCAAGCAAGGACAACCTCTTTGTCCACTGCCGGGGTAAGCCTATGCAACTTGATGCCAAGGTTATCAACGAATTTTATGGTCTCACACCCACACGTGATGTTCATGCCGAATTCGTATACGACATCACCACTCAAGACTATGAAGAGATTAAAGATGAGCTTTGTTACAGCAACACCTCATGGGAAACCGGTGCTCATCAAGGTTCAGTAACAAGGCAGAGTCTTAAACCCGAGGCCAAGATGTGGTGTACTTTTGTTAAGAGACGACTTATCCCAATATCCCATAACAGCACAGTGGATCGCAAAAGGCTAGTGCTGATCTAGTCTATCATAAAAAAGAGAAGCATAAACGTTGGAGAGGTCATTCTTCACGAGATTCATGAATGTGGTAAGAAGGAACGTGGACCTCTATATTTCCCATGTTTAATCTCTGCCTTGTGTATTAATACAGGAGTCCCGGTCGAAGACACAAATGAATATACGGTAACTCGGCAGGGATGGACAAGAGATTTCTACCACCGAGTTATGCAGATCACACATATAAAACCTTTCCAGGCAACACCGTAGCAGTTTACTGCAGACTTCACTATCGGAGGGCAGTATTCAACAGAAGCACCAGCCTCCGTCGAGCCAACTGCCGTAGCGGAACCTTACCAAGAAATCCTACAGAGGATGGAAGCCATGGACCTTCGCCAACAACGCTACATGGAGTACCAGCGGGACTTCAACATATCTTTAGCCAACATGATGATGCAAAGCTTCCTACATCAAGGGGCGTAATTCCCCGAATTCACAGCTAACATATTCGTCACTACTGCCCCTTATACAGATACAACACCTGCCCCAAGGCCGCAATCATTTTTCTAGCCACGACCGCCTCAATAGTTTCATGTTGCCGGACCTTCCAGGCCGGCCAGGTCTGCCGGGGTATCATCTACCAGCCAAAGGCTGTCCAAGAGGCGAGTTGTTTTTAACTCTCCCCAAAGGGAACCAATCCCTATGCCCAGTCTCAGCAGAGACACGCTGTCTCGAGAGATTGACAAATACCACATTACGTCTCATGAATCAGAAATACCCACTACCATGGCAGGGGGCGGGACAGAAATCGTGCACATAGAAAATATAGACGAAGTGGAAGAGGGGGATGAAGTTAATGCACCAACGCACCACACACTGCCCAATCGAGTTCAGTCGTATCGGCGGGCCAAACAACAACAATCACCAGCACAAGGATCTAGACGAAAGGCGTCAGCAGCAAGGCCTAGGAGAATGCTTTGTACAAGTAACTCTTCAGAGTCGTTATAAATGATTTCATTTACTGCTTTTATCTATTTCCTTATTGCAATTGTTGTTTGCCTTATATTTTGAGCATTGAGGATAATGCTCGGTTTGAGTTTGGGGGTATTGTAAGTGCAGAAATACTGCCGAGGCTACCCACTACCGCGACATTACCATAAAGGGAGTAAATTTTTTCTAAAATTTTTGCAATATTCTCTTTTCTTGAATTACTGTTTTTAATCTTGTACTGCTCTACATCAGCTTTGCTTTAGTTTACTCCTTTAAGGCTATAAAAATCTTTCTCCTTACCATGGCCAAGTTCGGTTTTGAAGGAATAACCATAGGATTCTCATGGAATAAAACTTAGAAGCTTGCTTTAGGGTTAGAAAAAAATAAATACTTTTTGGACTTGTTTGATTTAGGAGTTCTTTTAATAAAATTAGGTGATAAAGACTTAGAACCTATTGAAAAATTAACTAGAGGTGCCTATCACTGACTCTAGTTTTGATCTCCTTCATGCTAGAGGTGCCCGAAACTGGCTCTAGTATGCTAAATAGGTGGTTAAAAAGAAAAAAATAAGAACAAAAAGAAAATAGAAAACGCATATCTTGAGGTGCCAGAATTTGGCTCAAGACTTGTTGTTTTAAGGAGACAACTTTAGTCCAAATTCTATTTGTCTTGAACTTAGAGTTTATCTAAGAAAGCCTTGAATCAACCTTGTCCATAAAACGCACACACTCACCTAGCCTTATAGCTTATTTCTAAGTAAAAGTCCTTGGGTAAACTAGTGGCTAAAACGGAGAGATAGACATGACCATGGTGGGGAGAATAGAGGGAAAAGTAAGACCAAAGGGGAGTAAGGTTCAACAATTTGATGTCTTGCATCGCTTGAGGACAAGCAATAGTTCGAGTTTGGGGGTATTTGATGAGTGCCTAAAAGGCAATTATTTACTACCCTTCTCATGGTACTTTATGAGTCTATTATACACCCACTTGAGCTGAAATATAGACTCTTTGCACAATATTGAATATTCCATTATCACTACTTATAAAGTTAATATTTATAGAGAATGTAGATATTATTACATATTCTGTATATACAGGAATATCCAGGACCGAAGCAGTAGTGAAGAAGTGTTGAGGCCGAGGCAGGGGACAAAGCCGCGACAGCATCCAGAGTGGCAGCATCAACATTGTAGGCGCAATGAGAGATAAAAATATAGAAAACATTTTGGAAGATGCAACGCACCAATTGGACCAGGCTAGCGCACTAAAAGCCCAAGTCAAAGACCAAACGGGAAAATCCTTCTAGAAGTCGGCAAACTTGGAAATATCAGATCTCTTGAAGAAGACTTGTTCCTTACTCCAAGTTAGAATCTATTTAGGAAATGTTTGCCCTATGTTAAGACTATATATAGCCTAGCCGACCACATTGTTTAGAGAGCCGATTTTAGAGAAATCCTTCCCCTTAAGAATTGTTCCTATCGACAATATATTCTAAAATTCCTAGAGATAGGTGAAGGTTGTAGATATAGTGAGAGGAGATTGTTTCTTGTTTCTTGTTCTAATGCAATAATAATATAAAAGTTTACTTATCCTATTGCCATTCCTTGTTCTTGCATTCAAGCTTGAGAGAGAAGTTTGTAAGTAATATATTTATCTAGCATCGAGAGGTGTAGATTCACGAAAGGGATAAGTACGGTGTTGTAGATATTAACTCAGCCTAAAGATAGGTTAAGAGTTTTAGCAGCTAAAATAAGTATTGGATTGGTTGGTGATTATCGTTGATTTATGCTGAGAGGTATCGTCAAGGACCATTCATTAACAACGCTCTGACTTAGAGATAAGCAGAGTCAACTACGGAAACTTTGCTGAACTTTGATGCATCTGCCCAAGAGCAAAAGATTATCGCGGCAGAGAACACTAATGCTGCCAAACCTGTATCTGCAATACTGTCGAAGCAACATTGTGTAATTGCATTGGGCAAGAAGAAGATCAATCGAATCCACTAATTGATACAGCTGGATCCTACCCACTTTCTCTATATCTTTCACAATCTTTTATTTTATGTTTTGTTATTTAATTATTTAGTTAGTTAAACAAATCCACTTATTTGTGTCTTTATTTTATTTTTCAGGAGCAAGGGAATAAGGGGAGACATATTAAGTATATCAATCCCTGTGGAGACGATACACGATATACTTATCACTTTATTACTTGATGACGTATACACTTGCACTTAATTGCGCTTTTATTGCAGGTGTCAATTAGCTTGAATCATTAAGTCTATTTTCTACAAGTATTCGAGGAAAGTCATAAACTTTCCATGGAGTTCACTGACTTGAGCCTGGGTTCGTTTAACAGTAACAGTCAGGACAACAATCTTTGCTGCAGCAACATTGCGGGTCCTTGTTGGTTGATTAGGTGTTGTAGCATCATTGTCAAAACCCATATACTTTGGGTTTTTTTTCTATAGCAATTCCCTGGCGTCCTTTCACTTGATAGTCATCATCATCTTCAAACACTTTTTGCTTCCTACATAATGCAATGATGAGTTGTGGAAATACTAATGGGCTCTATTTCTTTTTTAGCGTAGCATGTGTCTTCTCCAAAATTATCTTCTCGACATTTATGTGTGACACCCTCGCCCCGGGTTAGGAGACGAGGGCATCGACCAGACAATCAACTTGCAAATAAACCAAACTTTTCCCTTGTTTTTAGATCATTTTGATTAATTCAACGACCATTGTATGTAATACTTATCAATTTCGGGGTCAATTTAAACTTTTTAATTATATTTTATGTTTCACCATTCCTTAAACCATATTATTCATATTAAATTCGGGTCCGAGTCAAAGCTTTTCCAAATTCATTACTCTTATTGTTCTATCTTAAGTGTATTTTATTTTACTCAATTGAACCCCTAATACAAGTTTTCATTCTTCAAATTCTGACTTAGATCAAATGGGAGAGCTCAAGATGTCAAGGGGTATCGATACCTCCCTATAAGGGGTATCGGAACAGGGGTATCGAACCCCAATTCGATACCTGGTCAACTGTGTTGACCGCTGACTCGTTGACTCAAGGCTAGAGCATCTTGGTTCGATACTGGTATTAAACCAAGGGGTCCATAAGAAGGCTTGGTATCGAACCAAGCTTCGGTACCAAATGTTACTGGAAGTTCTAGTACCGAACCAGGTATCGATACTGGTCTACCTCGTTGATTCGTTAACTAAGATTGAGTAGCCTGGTTCGATATCGGTATCGAACCAAGGAGCTCATAATCGATACAAAATATTACTGCCAAGGGTGGTATTGATACTCATGTAAATGGTATCGATACCCTCACTCCACTAGACATGTTTCTAGCTACTAGAACACTTAAACACTAATCAAAAGACCATCTATATGGTCTCAAATATCCCTTGACCTTATGGGAGAATGTTATCTGGTTTAGGCCACAAGTATCAACTACCAATGACCACTCACACTATCATATGATGTTTACCAAACTAGCTAACCTTTGAGCCATGCTTTTACCTTGACAACCAACATACCAAAATGAAATCTTAAGGATTCACATGCTATCCTATTAGTTCCATGTTCCATATGACTATATAGCCACTTACATACCATCTGCATATTATGAATGTCCACATGTGCAAAACTCAAGACAAGCCCAAGACATATATGGCTAGCCTAACATGATCTACATACCTTATGGCTTACAAACCAATGGTTCAATAGCATTATATATTCAAAACATTAACCAAGTCTCAAATGCATAGACTAATCAAACATGCTCACTATGCCACCATAAACTAGGAGTTAAACAAAAGTACAAAATATCATACATTACTTGCTTGGTGCCCTTGCTCCGGTTCAATCTCGATCTAAATCCTTAGCTCGTTAACCTATTGTTTTAGGAAGGAGAAAACAAATGGTGGTAAGTACTTACGAAGTACTTAGTGAGGCAGCCCTATGTCTAACCAAATTAGACATTAAATATATATATATCAAGGTTAACATGCTTCAATTAATAAATTGATTCATGGTAATATCACAACAAATCATGCAAAAGATAGTAATTACCAAATATCATGCTTATCATGTTTCATATTACCATGCCACTAGCATGCAATCCAAATTCACAACTATATACTCATTAGCAACTTATGTTTAAATGTTCGGTGGCAACTCGTGATCAAATGCTCAATGGAAACATATAATCAAATGATCGATGGTAATATATAATAGTTGCTTCACAAACAATTCATTTACAAATGACTTTCTTAGTTCATGACTTAACTTTCAAATTGGTTTCGGGTGATTGCCTTGATATAGTTAGACTAGGTAAGCGAGTCAACAAAAGTACCACGAAGGCACTAACAAAAGATACCCACGGTATCTATAAATGGTGACTAACCATCAAACAAAGGTACCCATAGTACCAAAAGAAGTACCGAAGTACTAAACAGAAGTACCGAAGTACTAACAAATGAGCTCAAACCCTAGGCATGCCGTACTACCTATGACCAACTATCAACCAAGGCTCAATCAAAGTTCCATGTTCATTTAATCTTTCACTGTGTATTAATCAAGTTCTTTATCATAACATTGTTCATAACTTACTATCAACCGAAGCATTTATGTCATACTACCATACCGAAAGTATATATGTCATGCTAACATATCAAAAGCATTTATCATGCTAACATATCAAAAGCATTCATTATGCTAACATATCAAAGCATATATCATGCTACCAAATCAAATAATCAAACCATCATTAACTATGCAAATGTATGACTCACGTACCTGGAATCCATAGCCGCGTGCCATTACTTACCTCGACATTTCCGAGCTATGCAAATGTACTAAGCTAGTCTAGCATCTAGCACTTAAACATGATATCAAAAAAATCGTTAACATTTAATCCTTATTCCTGTATTACAAATTATTTTATTAGTCTGGTTATAAGACAAATCAAATAACAAAGGTGGTTAGGATCCTAGTTCCTAACCCTGAGGTTTGCCGCACTCACAATTGATTCCGAGCTATTCAAGGTTTGTAGATGGTGATCCCCTTTCTTTTTTCCTTGCCAATTCGGGTCTTTCTTCCTCGTTGTCCTCTTCTCTCAGATTCTCTAACAAACCATAATCATATAGCAATTCATTAGGATATATCCAAATCACTTAATTCGAACAATCACATGCTTAATAAATGTAAATATCCTTATTTGTTCTCTAGAGACAACTTTGCTATCCTTTCGTAATTCGATCATATCTCCTAACTCCGATATCCGAATTGAGCTTATTTTATATACTTAGAAAGATAAGAAGACCATCTACAAGGAAAATTTAACATTGCTTTTTAATTCTTTCCCGATCAGTACCAGAATTCATTCGAATCAGAGTTGTTCGGATTCCAAGACTGCTCAAACAGACCTTACAGAATAACTTATATCTTTCTCTACCTAACTCGGATTGAGGTTTTGTAAATTTTCAATTAAACTAGGTATATAGGAGTATCATACCTATAAATTTAAGCTCCTAAATCCTTAAATCCCAACCTAGGGGATTTCTCAAAGATAGCTATCTTAAATGCATTTTCTAGGCAATATCGGCTAACTTTTATTCCATGGTTCTAATTCCAAATTCTTCTTGTTCTTATAATTTCCAACACCTTAAAACACAATATTAACACCAAAAAATCCCCTTTTTATCACTATTCAAATCGTCTAACACATACATAGCACATTCAAAAATCTAAGTTCCAAAATTCTTATTTTAGTGTTCATGCTTCAAGGATTCATAACCCAACAATTATTATCTTCAATTCATGCTTCTATGAGCCTAATTAAATTGTAAACATCTTAAAATAATCAAAATCCCAAAAGTGCAAAACCTTAAAATCTTAAGTTTAGGGAAAGATGGACTTACTAAGGTCTTTAGATTCAATTTCCTAGTGTATTAGTTCCACCATGCAAGGCTTTTGAGCTATCCCCTTCAATTTCTATGAAAATTTCTCTCCCCCCTTTGTTTGATGTTCACATGAAGTGAGGATGAAGAGAAAAAATTGAGGCTGATTTTGTTTCTCATTAAATGAAGGTGAAGTGACCAATTTGCCCCTTTAGCTATAACTAAGACTTAACTTATTACATGAGGTAGTTTAGGGAATTTTTATAATTGCCATGCAACCTTCACATTTCTCATTTAATTCAATTGAGTCTATTATTCCTAACCCAATTGTCACAAGATTTGATTTTAATTTACAATTTATTTGAATTATTTTACTAACCCGATATTTTAGGATGTTACATTATGGGTCTTTTGTGCAGGATGAAATGAAAAAGTTGCAGCCGAGACAAATTTACTGTGGCATTATGAGATGTGGGTATCAAGTTTTTCTTGATGAAGTGAATCTAGAGTTTTCCTTTTGGATTAAGGAGAGTTCTCTCCACTATGGTGTTGGCCTCTTCCTACTCTGTGTTCTAGAAACAAAGATCTTCCAACATAAAATCTTGGTTTTGTCCCAACATCGAAGCAACAAAAATAGAGTGTTTGTCCTCTTCTTCCAATTCATAAAATTTGTTTATGTCCTTTGCTGTAAAGGGAATAAGGTCACCACACACATAGAATGTCTCCTAACCAGGTCGGGTAAAGTAAGCGTAGAACTCCTTCACTAAAGAAACGTTGATAGCTTTGTCTTGCTCTTGATGTCGAAGTGGAGAGCAAATTTCTCCCAGTTGTATGCAGTCAAAATCTTTGAAACAGACTCTGGTAACTCCTTTTTGTTTGACCCATTGAATACAAACCCCTTCTCTTGATGTAATTGTTTCCCTTTGATTTTCTAAAAAACATTCCTTAGCTCTTAAAGTCTCCAGTGTAACCGGTTGGGTTTCTTGGAGAAGAGAAAGATGAGTGAAGTGAAAACTAAATATATGGTATAAGTTATTGGCGGCTAGAGTATTAGAAAGGAGTAAAACTTCTCTACCTCTTTCTCATACATCCTTTTATGTCTCCTGTTAAAATTTTTAAAAAAATTGAATTTTAAACCCTACCCCTAAACCATATACCATAAAAAATATACCCTGCCCCTAATTCCTTAAACCTTAACCAAAACTCTTAACCTAAAACTTTAAACCTATACCCTAAACCCTTTAATTTAAGGTAGAGGACCAAATAGATGCATGAGAAAGATGCAGACAATTTGCACCCACTGAAAAGAGTAAAAGAGAGTAATGAGTAGTTAATGAGATGGTAAGTAGGAGAGAGAAAATATGTTTTTAATATTAAATAAAATAGGGTAAAGGTAAAAAGGGTTGGATTTTAACTTAAACTCTTCTCATTCTCTCCTTAAGCTAATTGGATTCCTTAGCATTGGGCCTTTCTTATCCCTTGTGCCTTTTCCTCTAAGTTGAATCGTTCCAAATTTCTCCATTGAATAACGTACGTCCAGCCTTGCAGACTTATACCAATGTGCCTTCTGATGCATAATACATCTAGGAATTGTACCTTGTAAAAATTATATTTTTAAAGGAAACAAAGAAGATTAAAATTTATAAGAAAATAAAGATATCTACTTTTTATTCAAGCTAAAGCTAAAATGCTAAAGCAAATTAAATTTCTTAAGAAAAAGTTTTACAAATACCCAAGTATCATGCAGACAGAGGTCTTCTTTGTCACGCACAATGTGAGCTCCATTATAAATCTTCAATCTTTGATCATTGAATTTAAATATTCAATTTTCATTAAGTGTTCTAATCTCTACAGATCCATAGGGTTAGACATTGTGTATCAGGAAAGGTCATGACCACCTCGATTTATCTTTCCAGGAAAAAGTTTAAGCTTGGAGTTGTAAAGCAACACTTGTTGGCCTTCTGAGAAATTTCATGGAAAAAAATGTTTGTCATACCATATTTTTTGTTTTCTCCTTGTAAATTATGACATTCTCATAAACTTGTGATCAAAACTCATCCATGTCATTCAACTCTAAAATCCTGCATTCTCCAGCTGATTTAAAATCCATATTGAGCTTCTTGGTTCAAGACCAATAAGCCTTTTGTTCAAGCTCCAAGAGTAAAAGACAAGCCTTCAAATAATCCAATTTAAATGGGGACATTCCCGGAGGAGTTTTGTAGGTTGTCCTATATGCCCATAAAGGTTCATCTATTTGAGATTTTAGCTTGATCATTTCTCTGTGGGTGATATGCTGTAGCAATTTTATGCATGACTCCATAGCGTTGTAATGCCTTAGCAATGAACCTATTTTTGAAGTGCATTCCTTTATCATTGATTATTGCTCTAGGTACTCCAAACCTTGTGAAAATATTCTTATGCAGAAACTTCATAACTGTCTTTGAGTCATTGCAAGGTATTGTCACCGCTTCAACCCATTTGTTCACATAATCAACTGCTAACAAGATATATAGATCACCATAGGATGACAAAAAGGGTTCTATGAAATAAATTCCTTATACATCGAATAACTCAATTTCTAAAATGTTTTACAATGTTATTTCATTTCTCCTCGAGATATTCTCAGTCCTTTGACATCTATCACATGCCTTGTAAAATGATTGAGCATCTTTGAAGATTATGGGTTAGTAGAATCCAGATTCAAGGACCTTTGAAGTAGTCCTTGATCCACCAAAATGCTCTTCACACGATGTTGCATAACAATGGAACATAATCTCTTTTTGTTCTTCTTCCGTAATGCATCGTCAAAGCAATTAGTCAACACATTACTTGAACAAGTATGGCTTATCCCAATAGAAAATTTTTTCATCATGCTTGGTGATAAGTGCTCAACTCACTATCACTTTCTACACTTTTCATGGGCACTTATCATCAATTCTACACCTATTTGGACCAATGCATATACTTAATGCGATATATTTATGGATTATGCTATCAAAGATAATATATATAGAGAAAGCATATTTTACTCCATTTTTATGTCTGTGCAGGAAAAAGTATTGCCGCGGTAGCAAACCGAGGATGAGGCAGGACCTGATGCCTAGGCAGCAAAGGATAGTTAGCAATATGGCAAGCAAACTGAGGAGAAAAATAAGGAAAATGTTGCTGGGTAAGAATCCCAAGGATCAGAACTGGACAACACAAGGAAAGCCCAAAGACAAGGCCACGCGGGAAAAACCTTCTAGAAGAATTAAACTTGGAAATATTTAACCTATGTACATAACTTGTTCCCTACTCCAAGTTGTATTCTATTTAGGAATGGTTTGTCCTATACCAAGCCTATATAAGGCATAGCCGTCCAAGGGACTAAGGGAGACGAATTGAGAGAGTTCACCCTAGGAATCATTGTTATCCCTCCCATTATATTCTAAGCTTTCTTAGGGTTTAGGTGAAGGTTTTTAAGTATTAGTGAGAAGAGATTGTATCTTGTTTCTTGTTTTCAATGCAATAAAATATCAAGGTTTGCTTACTCTTTGTCATTCTTTATTCTTGCATCCAAGCCCGGGAGAGAAGTTTGTAAGTAATCCATTTATCTAGATTCGAAAGAGTTAAATTCACGAAAGGAGTAAGTACGGTATTTGTATTGATTGGAAAATACTAACTCGGCCTAGGGATAGGTTGGAGTTTCAGCGGCTAAAGGAAGTGTGGGATTGGTTGATAATTATAATTGATTCACGCCGGGAGGTATCATCAAGGACTGGTTGTCAACAGTGTTTCGACTTAGGGATAAGCGGAACCATCAAAGGACACTTTGCCGAACTTTGGTAGAATCTGCCCAAGAGCAAGGGATTGCCGCGTCGGACAAGTACTATCGCTACCGAGACAATAATCTGCAGTACTGCCAAGGCAGTATAATGAAATTGTATTGGATAGAGACAAATAAATTAAATCCACTATACAATACAACTAGATCTTGCCCTCTTTCTCAATTTGATCTCCTTTTATTTAGCTTTCTTTAATTGTTTTATTTAGTTAAACCTCAAATCAATCACTTGTGTTTTTATTTTATTTCTTTTTATCGAGCAAGAAGATAAATTAAGACATATTAAGTACACCAATCCCTGTGCAGATGATGTCTGATATACGTATCACTTTATTACTTGCGACATGTTCACTTGCACTAATTGCGCATATTTGACACGCATCACTTGGACTTCTTTCGACCTTGGCTAGATAAACTGGGTGATAAATACCACTAACAAGAAAATTAACTATATCTACATCCATGGTAATGTTGTAGCATATAAGATTTTCTCATTACAAAAATTTTCTTTAATCTCAAAATTCTTTCCTTGACTATCTGGATTTTCTAGCCTAGATAAGTGGTTTGCTATTTTATTTTCAGTTCCTTTTCTATCTCTTATTTCATTTTCAAATTCTTGTAAAAAATGAATCTACTTAATAACTCTAGGTTTAGCATCTTTCTTAGTCACTAGGTATTTAATGACAGAATGATTGGGGGTGCACAATAACCCTAGTTCCTATTAGATATGCACTAAACTTATTAAAAGTAAATACTAAAAAAAAGTAACTATTTGTCAGTAGTGGTATAGTTAATTTGAGCATCATTAAGAGTATGACTTTAATAATAAATAATATGGATGAGTTTACCTCGCCGTTGACCTAGGGCTGCATCCACTGCGTAGTCACTTGTATCACACATCAGCTCGAATAGTGCATTCTAGTATGATGGTATAAAAATTGGAGTTGAGGTAAGCTTCTTCTTCAATTCAGTAAAAGCGTTATGACATTCTTTATCAAAGATAAACTATTGATTTTGTTGTAGCAAATTGCAAAGCGGTTTGAAATCTTTGAGAAGTCTTTATTGAACATCCTATAGAAGACAATATATCCAAGAAATATTCTAATTCATTTCACTATTAATTTTGTAGTAGCTTCTCGATCAACTCAATTTTTCTCTTGATCAAAATTTTGTGGCCCCAAACCATTCCTTCCATAACCATAAAATTATATTTCTCCCAATTAAGTACAAGGTTAGCTTCTTTAAAGCGTTTGAGTATCCTGTTTAGGTTGCCAAAACATTTTTCAAAGGTATCTAAGGAAAAAGAAAAATTGTCCATAAATACCTGCGAAACATCTACAATATCTGAAAGTACTGCAAGCATACAACGTTGAAAAGTTGTTGGAGCATTACATAACCCAAATGACATTCTTCGAAATGCATAAGTTCTATAAGGAAAATTGAAGGTTGTCTTATCCTGATCCTCTAGTGCTATAACAATTTGATTGTATCCAAAATAACCATCAAGGAAGTAATAATAAGCATTTTTTGCCAATCTATCTAGCATTTGATCGATTAAAAGAAAGGAGAAATGATCTTTCTTTATTGCCTTATTCAGCTTCCTTTTGTAATACCCTAAATCGGGCCTAGGAGAATAGCTCAATTGAACCAATTACCAATAGCTAATTGAGGTAATGAATTGAAGAAATTAGACCTTATAGCATGAAATGAAATTGAGGTAATTTAATCAAGTTGGGATTAAGTTAAACATAAAATGAATGAATGAAACTAGATAAACGTGAACTAAATTGTGATATATTAGATCAAATGATAAGATACAAAACTTAATTGAATCAAAGAGAAAGTATTTAGTTATATTAAGGGTGTAATTGAAACAAGAACAACTCAATGAAGAATGCATGTAACATGAAAAGATTACATTACAAATTATACAATAAACAATTAAGTTTTACAAGTGTCATGGGCTGATGATTTAAATGGATTATTAATCATAAATTTTAATTAAAATTATAATGAAAAATAATGAACTTTGGAGGGGAGTGGCCGACCATTGGGGAAGAAAAGAGAAACCTCATCTTCCTCATTTTTCTTGCGAAGCCAAACCAAAGGTCTAGAGAGAATAAAAGAGAGAGTCATGGCTACTGCTTCTTATCCCACCAATTAGACACATCAAATTAGAGAATATTAAAGAGACTTAAGTGGGCTTTTGAGGAAGCTTGGAAAATAAAACAAGCTTGAAGATTGACAAACAATAGCTCTTGGATAGCCTTAAATATTGGTAATGTTTTAGCTTCTGTCTTTTAAGTTTTGGGTTGATTAAGAATATTATAAATGTAGTTTATAAGTCTATGAAGAGTATATTTGCTGGAAATATGATTTTATGATATGAATTTAAGAATTGAACCAATTGATATATGTGTTTCAAGCTGAAAATGAAGTTCGAAGTGAAACTAGTCACCAAACTAGTTAATTTAGATATGCTGAAATGTTTGGCTTAAATTGAATGGGTTAGAGAAGAAATCAAATATCTTTGTGTCGATAAGAGTTGCTGGAAAATATTTCTACAATTGAAATAAAGTAATTAGCAAAGATAATTGGGGTTAGAAATGGATAAAATGAACTTAGAAACAAAGCTAGACAAAAATGTCCAGAATACCTTGTTCTAGACAACAACTTTGAAAAATTCTCGAGGCTTGTGTATAGAGAATTTAGGGCTTAAAAATAACAGTAGAATACTCCTATGAGTCATATTTAATTTTAAAAAACTGCACTTTAATTGAATTTTTGGTTTGTGAGATATAAGAGAATTAGTAAAAGTGATTCACGCTGTCCAAAAACAAGATTTCGCTGAATTTAATTGAAATCTAGTAATAATCGGCTAGAAAAAAAAATTTAATCTTAACATTATCATCTATAGGGTTCTCTTAGCTTTCCAATGGTATAACGTATGCTAAATTTGGATAAGTATACTAGGAGATATGCTAATTTTGATGAAAGATAGCTAAGCTCTCTTGTAAAAGTAGAAACTGTTTTGCCACTATTTTAGTACTTAAAATACAAACTCTTTTGTTTGAATTATATTCCAATGACATACTCTCCTTGTTGTTTGGCATGTTGGGAGATCAATGTGAATGGATAAACAAAGAAAAATGAGGCTTGAGCTTGCAAGAAACTAGGCTTAGATAACCATTCATAGTCTAAGAGCTAAGCTTGGATAAGTAGTGAGTGTAATCAATCTTTTAACATTTAATTGCTAAATAGAGTAATTATTAAGACAATGTTGACAGTTTTGTGCAAAGTTAGTCTAAAGTTTGTTGTGTGGAGTGGAGGTTGGTGAAAGGCTTAGCTGGTTACCTGGTATGTGGGAGGATGTCAAAATTAAGGTTGGTTCGATGGTGGTGATATGGAAACCGTTGCGGTTATCAAGAGTTGGTTATCAACCTTATGGGGTTTTTTGAGTTATGTTTCTATAGACGTTGTGATGGTGTGGTGGTTTGTACATTGTTGCTTTGGTGTGGGGAAAGAATTTGTTGGTTGTCCAAAGAGGGTAAGTGTGGGTTGTCTGTTGCATACCATCCGGGGGCTAAGGTGATGGCTGAATCTTTGAGCCGTAAGACGGCAGTTGAGTTGAGAGTGATGTTTGCTAAGTTGAGTATTTCAAAGGAAGGTGGTTGAGTGGTGGAGTTGTAAGTAAAGCCTATCTTGGTTGAAATGATAAGGTGAAATAGTTAGAGGATGAGACGTTGGTACCTTTTGTGGAGGATATGGCTAAGGGTAGACCGACCGAGTATCGTTTTGATAAGAGGAGATGTTGTGGTTTAGGGGTCAGATTGTGGTACCGGATGATCCGGAGTTGAGGCAAGCTAACTTGGTGGAAGCTCATACTAGTCCTTTTGCTAGGCATCCGGGTAGTGTGAAGATGTATAGAGATCTCAAAAGTGTGTACTTTTGGATTTATTTAAAGGAAAATGTGACGGAGTCCAAGAAGGATTCTATATGGGTTATTGTTGACAGGTTTATGAAGTGTGCACATTTTCTTGCCGTGCATACGATGTACTCCATGGATAAGTTGGCGGATTTGTATGTTTCTGAGGTGGTAAGGTTGCATGGTGTGCCTAAGTCGATTATATCGGATAGAGATCCTCGGTTTACATCCAAGTTTTGGAGGAGTTTGCAGACAGCTTTGGGTACGAGGCTTAGCTTTAGTACGGCTTATCATCCACAGACGGATGGACAGTCTGAGCGTGTTATTCAGACTTTAGAGGATATATTGAGATGTTGTGTTATCGAGTTTCAAGGTTCTTGGGAGAAGCAATTGTCGTTGGTAGAGTTTGCTTATAATAATAGTTATCAGACAAGTATACAGATAGTACCGTTTGAGGCGTTATATGGGCGTAAGTGTCGTACACCTTTGTGTTGGAAAGAAGTTGGATATAAGTATGTTTCTTTGCCTCAAGTTTTAAAAATACGGATGAGAAGGTTAAGTTGATATGTGCTAAACTTAAGGAAGCTTCGGATAGGCAGAAGTCCTATGCCGATTTAAAGCGTAGAGAGATAGAGTATACTATTGGGGACAAAGTGTTTCTTAGGGTTTCTCCGTGGAAGAAGGTGATGAGGTTTGGACGTAAGAGTAAGTTGGATCATCGTTTTATTGGGCCATATGAGGTGTTAGAGCCAATTGGTTGTTATCGGTTGAGGTTGCTGGTGGAGTTAAGTTGGATGCATTATGTTTTTCAATGTATCGATGCTTTGTAAGTATAGTTCAGATCCTTCTCATGTTGTTCTAGTTGAGGAGTTTGAGTTAAGAGCGGATATGAGTTATGAGGAGGAACCAGCGAGGATTTTGGATGTGGATACAAAAGTTCTTCGAGGAAGAACCATAGGTTTGGTTAAAGTGCTTTGGAAGCACCGAGGTGGCGAAGAGGCAACTTGGGAGACAAAGAGAAAGTTTGGGGGAGTAATTCCTCACGTGTTTACTTCAGGTAAATTTCGAGGACGAAATTTTCTTAAGAGGGGGAGAGTTGTAACATCTCGTTTTTGGGGTTATTAGTTTAGGCTTAGTTAGGAGAATTCGATTCGGGTCGAATCGGGTTCTCCGGTTCATTATTCCGGGGAAGATAAAATAAGAATATTTTTAATTGAGAAAAATAATAATTTTGGAATATGGTTTAAAATATTGAAAATATGTTTCAAGATTAAAAGAAAATAATTTGGACTTTATATTGATTTTTAATAATGCTTAATTATGCATAAATGACCAATTTGTAATTTTTGGAAAAATTGGAGGACTTATTTTGGTAATTTTCGGAAATTACATGTTTTAGTGATTAAATTGAAAAGCAACTCTCATTTTTTCTTATCTTTTTCTCTCATTTTCTCTCCACTTTTTCTTCATCTTTTCTCTTCAATTCCTTGCTGATTTTTACATCTTTTTCAACAAAGATTACATCATTTTCATTATCTTTTCATCCTTTACAAAACCTAAGCATCAATTTCATCAAATCAACATCAAATTGCAAGGAATCAAGAAGAGGAAATTACATCTTTTTGGTGAATAGATCTTGAAGGTAATTTTCTGGATTTTTATTCTTTTCTAAGGTTCTTTATTGAAATTCCCAAATATTAGCTTGCTAATCTTTTAATAAAAACTTGATTCTATGTTTTAATGTTAGATCTAGTGTTTTGTGGAAGTTTTTGTGAAATCTTTTTGGATCTCATTCAATGCTGGAATTAGATGAATTCAATTGTGTTTTTATGTTAATTAAATGATTAATTGATTCTTGATTTGATAGCATATTAATTTAATCCCGGAATAATGTAATCAGTGTAGTTTTAAGGTGCATTTCGGTTGTTTTATGGGCTGTTTTAGATGCTTTAATGTTTCTGGAGGTATAAGGATGTTTTGGAAGTGTTTTTGGTTCATAATTGAAGTGGATTAGATGTTAGATTCGTTAGGTTTTGGGCTGATGTTGTTCGGATGCGTTTCGGCTTAGTTTACGGTCTTTTCGGCTAAGTTTTCGGTAGTTTAACGGTGATCGGTTATGGCTGTTGGTTTGAGCATGTTATGATGTGAGAATGCTCTGTTTTTAATGTTTTAGAAGAGGTACAAGATGAAGCTTGAGTGCTGGTGCGTTGGTGCGATCATCGGATAGCGGCGAAAGCTCGTTTCACTTGTTGGTGAGTGATTACGGATTTAAAGCGAATCGCGTTTGGTACGGTTCTATTTTTGGGGACTATGGAAGAGTGTGAAAACCTTCCATAGTTCAAGAGTAAGTAAAGTAAATGTTTTTGATAAACCGATATGAGTTTCGGCTACATTTTATAAAGGCATTATGTTGGTAATGCAATGAGATTTATATAAAAGCATAAGCATGATTTGAAATGGTGCATATATGAGAATTACTTACTGGAATGCATAGCTTATTTAGTATCCATGATTGTGAAAAAATTATGAGAAATGATTTGGGATATAATATGGTTATTTGCCTTATATATGATGGTGCCTTTGGGCATGACTTTTGGTTCATTTGTTGAACATATTATGCATGCATTATGAGCAGTAAGTTATATGATTTGAAATATAATATGGTTAATTGCCTTATACATGATGGTGCCTTTGGGCATGGCTTTGGTTCATTTGCTGAACATATTATGCATGCATTATGAGCAGCAAGTTATCATGCACATTTGATTATGATATTGGCTTAGTGACACTAAATTTAGATTCGAATATGAATGACATGTCATTAGGATTGTCTTAAGTGCACTATAAACAAAATTGAGAATACAGAATATTACCTACACGTAAACAAGGGTGACTTTGTGTCCAACCGTGCGTGGTAGAGCCGCCTACACGTAAACAAGGGTGACTTTGTGTCTAACCGTGCGTGGTAGAGATTGCATGTTGAGAAAAAGGATCCGTGCATTCGGTGAACCCAAGGTTCACATTAAGTGGTCACTAGGATGCCAATATACATACATGAATTTGAGAAGAAGATTGTGCATCATTTATAAATTGTTTTGATAAGGTTATGTGAACTCAAAGATGCATATGATTTAAAGAACATGAGCATGAGATGTTAGCATGCATGATTTAACAATGTATTACAAACTATGGTTTCGTCATAATTTTAAATAGATGCATTGACGATTTGTGTAGAGCTTCCTCACTAAGCATGTTTGCTTAAGCTCTCTTTTCATTCATGCATAGAAATAAAGGCACTTGGAGCTTCGTTAGAGGCAAGGAAACTAAGGGGAAGAATCACTTAAATTTGGTATGTTTTTGGCAAATAAATTGGGCAAGGCAATGTGTAACCCAACCAATGTGAGGAGTGTGTACTTTGGCTATGATTTATGTTGTAATAAGACCATTATTGGTTGGTTGTTAATTGTTGAACTTTGGAATTGTTTGAATTGTTGAAGCATGTACTAGCATGATTGTTATGTTGTTAATCATTTCCTAGGGAGCATGCCAATAGTTTGATTGATGTCCGTGACATTGATGATTATGTGCCATATGTTACTAATTATGCCTAGGACTGATTCATTTAGTGGTAGTGATTAATGGTTGAATATTGGGTAATTGGTGTTCACTTGTGTAATGAAACTTTTAGTTCCAGACCTAAAGTTTCAGAACCTTTAGATGAAGGTTCCGAAACCTTTGTTAAATAGTTTCGAAACCTCTAGAAGGTTTCGAAACCTTGCGGGCAGTTTCAATTCTAGGAAGTTACTGGACGCAAAAAGTTTCGAAACTTTCCAGGAAAGTTTCGAAACCTTTTGCAAAAAGTTTCGAAACCTCTGAGAAGGTTTTGAAACCTTTGAGCACCTAGAATTGAAAGTTGCTTGAAATTATATTTTAGTCTCGGATATCTTCCTTGGTTTGATTGGGGTACCTACAGATGATATTTTGAGCTGAAATTTTGCATGCATGCTTAAAGTTGATTTAATTTCAAGATGGTTAACTTAATTTGGATGAAGTCCTTGTATTTTGGAAGATTTACATTTTGGTCCTTAAATTAGAGAAACGTGCAATTGATGATGATAGAATGATCCGTTTGAGTTGAAACTTGCTGTGAGGAACTCTTGTATGTTTAATTGATCTTTGATGAAAAGAATTTATATTTTGTTAATAGGATTTAAAACTTTTACGTTTTAGTCCTTAATCTATGTTAGTGTTTAATCGGATGGTTGTTTTTAATTAATGTGTTACCGACAATGCTTTGTATAAGACCTTGTCACGTAGGAACAAGATTGTGCATCTAGTAAGATAAAATAAAAAAAATATATAACAGTTTTAAGGTTGTTTATCGAATCGAACCGTGTAACCCGTTAGTGCCAATTCCGTCTAGGCCGGGCTAAGGGGGTTACAATAGCCGCTTCATGAAGCGTACTGATGACTTCATCAACCGAACTGAGATGAAACTGCAAAACCAAGGGGCCACAACAAAATCTCTAGAAACCCAGGTTGGTCAATTTGCCCAATGACAAAACACTCGACCACCAGGGGGTTTACCTAGCAATACTGAAGTTGCTAAGGTGTTAGGCCACGAGCAATGTAAGGTAATCACAACCAGAAGTGGCCTACAATTGAAAGATACAAAAGGGACCTCAGCCAATAAAGTCCAACCAGAAAAGCAATATCATGAGGACTCAGAAGCTGAGTAAGACCCTGTCGACAACACTGCCAAGGCAGCAGAACCAGAACCACCTACCGAGGCAGTTGTAGATAAGTTCACCACAGGTATTAAACCCAATATCCAAGGAAACCTAGAGGATATCAAACCACCACCTCCATTCCCACAGAGGTTGAAGAAGCAAAAATAGGACCACCAATTTCAGAAGTTCCTAGACATATTGAAGCAAGTCCATATCAACTTGCTACTAGTTGAGACTATTGAACAAATGCCCAACTATACCAAGTTTTTAAAGGACATAGTATCCAAACGAAGAAGGCTAGGAGAATTTGAAACAGTGGCAGCCACTGAAGGTTGCATGGCTATGCTGCATAATCGCATGCCACCCAAACTAAAAGATCCTGGATGCTTCATAATTCCTTATGTGATTGGGGATGGTTATAAAGGAAAGGCCCTATGCGACTTGGGAGCAAGCATCAACTTAATGCCCAAATCAGTTTTTCAGAAACTTGGAATTGGACGGGCAAAATCAATAACAATACTACTCTAACTTGCAGATCGGTCTTATGTGCATCCTGAAGGCAAAATTGAGGAAATTCTAGTGAAAGTTGACAAGTTCATATTTCCTGCCAACTTTCTTGTCCTTGATTGTGAGGCTGACGATAATGCACCGATCATATTTGGACGATCTTTCCTTGCTACTGGATGCACCATCATTGATGTGGAAAATGGCGAGCTCACAATGCGTATAAATGATCAACAGGTCAAGTTGAACGCTTTCCATAATCTTCCAAATTCAGACGCTCCAGCAGAATGTAAGGCTCTCTATACACTGAATAAGGGTACTAAAACATCCTGCCTAGGAAGCACGCTCGGCAGACTATTCGGTAAAAGAATAAAACCCAAAGGAGAGGCCGAATACACTGAAGGGACTGGCCAACTCATGAAGACAGATACGAGCCAGAAAGAGATAATGTAAGAGGGAGATGCATTCACATGCACTCCACAAGTAACATAATCTCTTCCCTTCAAATTTAATTATTATATTAGGATTAGTTTATATAATATTATTTTCTGCATTCTTTATTTTCAGTATTTTATGTTATTATGTTTTATTTTAGTGTTTTTAATTTTTTTTAAATAAAGTTATAAATGCAGGAAAAATTATGCCACAGCAGGAAGTCTGTTGTCGTGGCAATACACTGTGTCAGAACCGTAGAATTCCTAACGGGTAGAAACAGTGTAATGGCTCTCTACCGAGAAACCCACCGTGGTAGTAACTGTGCATTAAGGAAGTAAATGCCAAACGGCTACTTTTTAACAGTCATACTTTTACAACCTATATAAGCAGATTCATTGTTGTGTATTATTCACTTTTGCATTCTTATTATTTTTACTTTCTTGAACAATCTTGCTCTCACTATATCTTGAACTTTTCAGAACTCTCTGTATTCCTACCCATATTCTTATAGCTATTTTCAAGAATATCTCATCAACATTCAAATCATCCATGACAGCATATAGACAATTTATCAACAACAACGTAGCAGAATATTTCCAAAGATCTTTTGCTGCACGGCAGTTATGGGAGGAACAAGGATTCTAGAACACCATTGAAGAAAACTACGGCATCGACCAATTCTTATTCGGTAGAATTGAAGACTAGGATTGGGAAAAATTTTGCCTCCAACCTCCCATAGCAAATGCAACAATTGTAAGACAATTCTATGCGCACTGCCTGAACAAGGACACGCTGCTCGTTTACTGCCGGGGCAAGCCTGTAAAGCTTGATGCCGAGACAATCAATGATTACTACGGCGTTATCCCCATACGCGATGAACATGGTGAATTTGCAGCAAATATCGAGGAGTACGAGGCTATCAAGGATGAACTTTGCTACGATAACACTCCATGGGAAACCGGTGCCCATAAGGGTTGTGTAAGAAGGCTTAGTCTTAAACCCAAAGCCAAGCTTTGGTGCACGTTTGTCAAGCGACGCCTCATGCCCACCTCCCACAATAGCACGGTTGATAGAAAAAGATTGTTGCTCATTCATTCAATCATCAACAAAAGGACCATTAATGTTGGAGAGATCACTCTTCAAGAAATCTATGATTGCGGTAAGAAAGAACGAGGTCCATTATATTTCCCTAGTTTAATCTCTGCCCTATGCATTGCTGCAAGTGTCTCTATAGAAGCAACCGATGAATACACAACACAAAGACAAGGTTGGACAAAAGAATTCTGCCACAGAGTGATGCAGATCACCCAAGCAGACCCAGTGTAGGAAATACCTCAACAATTTACTGCCGACTTCATCGCCGGAGGGCAGTATACGGTAGAAGCACCTGACCATGCCCAAGCCACTGCCGCAGCAGATCTATATCAGGAGATTTTGTAGAGGATGTCAGACATGGACCTACTCCAGCAACGATACATGGACCTACTCCAGATAAATCCTTAGGTAACCGAAAGGTTAAGGCTTAAGAATAAGCATAGTTATGGTGGGGAGAATAGATGAAAACGTAAGACCAAGAGAGAGTAAGGTTTGGAAAATTAATGGTTTGCATTGCTTGAGGACAAGCAGTTGTTCGAGTTTGGGGGTGTGATAAGTTCTCAATTCACTATTACTTTTTACACCTTTCATGGACAATAATCACTTAATCTACACCTACTTGGACTAGTGCATGTGCTTAACGTGAGATATTTAGGTACTTTGTTTTTGTAACATATAAAGATGATATTTATAGAAAAGACAAGCTTTACTTTACTTTTATGTATCTGCAGGAATATCTATTGTCGCAATAGCAATTGAGGCCAAGTTAGAACCTGAGGCCGCGGCAGCACCTGAAGGACAAGTATCAATATTATAGGCGAGCTAAAGAGAAAAATAAGGTGGACGTTTTTGGACAAGCAACACAAGGATCGAAGTTGGGAAGCGTATAGAAAGCCCAAGCCAAAGGCCACGCGGGAAAAGAATCCTAGTGGAAATAAACTTGAAAATAAAACAAATATTTTTATTTATGTACTTGACTTGTATTTTACTCCAAGTTGTATTCCTACTTAGGAAAGGTTTGCCCTAGACAAAGCCTATATAAACCATAGTCGCCCAAGATCATAATCGACATCGGAGACTAGAGAGCCGAATTCATCTTAAATTTTAGAGTTTTCTTTATTTTACATTATTTTCTAACTTCCTTTAGGCTTAGGTGAAAGTTGTAGAGTATTAGTGAAAGAGATTGAACTTTGTTTCTTGTTCCAATGTAATAAAATATCAATGTTTGCTTATTCTTTGTCATTCTTTGTTCTTGTATTCAAGCTCGGGAGAGAATGTAACATCCCGTTTTTAGGGTTATTAGTTAGGCTTAAGTTGGGAGAATTCGATTCGGGTCGAATCGGGTTCTCCGGTTCATTATTCCGAGGAAAATAAAATAATAATATTTTTAATTAGGAAAAATAATATTTTTGGAATATGGTTTAAAATATTGAAAATGTGTTTCAATATTAAAAGAAAATAATTTGGAATTTATATTGATTTTTAATTATGCTTAATTATGCATAAGTGACCAATTTGTAATTTTTGGAAAGATTGGAAGACCTATTTTGTAATTTTTGGAAAATTGATGTTTTAGTGACTAAATTGAAAAGCAAGATAAACTTAGAATCCTTAGATGTCCATAAACCCATTTCTAATTTTTAATAATGATTTATTCACCAAAATGTGTTTTAATTACTTTAATTAGATATTTTTAATCATTTTCTCTCAAAACCACTTTTCTCTCATTTTTTTTCATCTTTTTCTCTCATTTTCTCTCCACTTTCCTTCACCTTTTCTCTTCAATTCCTTGCTGATTTTTGCATCTTTTTCAACAAAGATTACATCATTTTAATCATCTTTCCATCCTTTACAAAACCTAAGTATCAATTTCATCAAATCAACATCAGATTGCATGGAATCAAGAAGAGGAAATTATATTTTTTTGGTGAATAGATCTTGAAGGTAATTTTCTAGATTTTAATTCTTTTCTATGGTTCTTTATTGAAATTCCCAAGTATTAGCTTGCTAATCTTTGAATAAAAACTTGATTCCATGTTTTCAATGTTAGATCTAGTGATTTTGTGAAAGTTTTTGTAAAATCTTTTTGGATCTCATTTAATGCTAAAGTTATATTTAATCCCGGAGTAATGTAATCGGTGTAGTTTTAAGATGCTTTTCGGTTGTTTTAGGGGCTATTTTAGATGCTTTAATGTTGCTGGAGATATAAGGATGGTTTGGATGTTTTTTTGGTTCATAATTGAAGTGGATTAGGTGTTACATTCATTAGGTTTTGGGCTGTTGTTGTTCGGATGCGTTTTGGCTTAGTTTACGGTCTTTTCGGCTAAGTTTTCGGTAGTTTTATGGTGATCGGATATGGTTGTTGGTTTGAGCATGTTTTGATGTAAGAATGCTCTGTTTTTAATATTGTAGAAGAGGTACAAGAATGTGCGTGATTGCTGGTGCGTTGGCGCGATCATCGGATAGTGGCGAAAGCTCGTTTCGCTTGTTGGTGAGTGATTACGGATTTAAAGCGAATCGCGATTGGTACGGTTCTGTTTTGGGGACTATGGAAGAGTATGAAAACCTTCCATAGTTCAAGAGTAAGTAAAGTAAATGATTTTGATAACTGATATGAGTTTCGGCTACATTTGATAAAGGCATTATATTTGTAACGCAATAAGATTTATGGAAATGCATGAGCATGATTTGAATTGGTGCATACATGAGAGATACTTGCTAAAATTCATAGCTTATTTAGCATCCATGATTATGGAAAATTATGAGAAATGATTTGGAATACAATAAGGTTAATTGCCTTATACATGATGGTGCCTTTGGGCATGACTTTAGGTTCATTTGTTGAACATATTATGCATGCATTATGAGCAGCAAGTTATCACGCACATTTGTTTATGATATTGGCTTAGTGACACTAAATTTAGATTCGAATACGAATGGAATGTCATTAGGATTATCTTAAGTTCACTATAAACAAAATTGAGAATACAAAATATCGCCTACATGTAACAAGGGTGACTTTGTATCCAACCGTGCGTGGTAGAGCCGCTTACACGTAACAAGGGTGACTATGTGTTTGATCGTGCGTGGTAGTGCTAATGGTGACTTAGTGTCATGTCAATGGTGACTTAGTGTCATGTCAATGGTGACTTCGTGTCATGACGGGACAATGGTCTCTAACAATGGATCCGTGTATTCGGTGAACTCAAGGTTCACATTAAAGTGGTCACTAGAATGCCAATATACATACATGAATTTGAGAAGAAGATTGTGCATCATTTATAAATTGTTTTGACAAGGTTATGTAAACTCAAGGATGCATATGGTTTTAAGAATATGAGCATGAGATGTTAGCATGCATGATTTGATAATGTATTGCAAATTATGGTTTTATCATGGTTTTAAATAGATGCATTGATGATTTGTATAGAGCTTCCTCACTAAGCATGTTTGCTTAAGCTCTCTTTTCATCCTTGCAGAAAAATAAAGGCACTTGGGGATTCGTTCGAGGCAAGGAAACCAAGGGGAAGAATCACTTTGAATTTGGTATGTTTTTGGCAAATAAATTGGGCAAGGCAATGTGTAACCCAACCTATGTGAGGAGTGTGTACTTAGGCTTTGGTTTATATTGTAATAAGACCATTATTGCTTGATTGTTAATTGTTGGACCATGGAATTATTTGGATTGTTGAAGCATGTGTTTGCATGATTGTTATGTTTTTAATCATTTTCTAGGAATCATGCCTATAGCTTGATTGATGTTCGTGACGTTGTTGATTATGTACCATATGTTGCTAATTATGCCTAGGACTGATGCATTTTCTGGTTCTAATTAATGGTTGAGTATTGAGTAATTGGTTTGCACTTAGTGTAACGAAACTTTTGGTTCCAGACCTAAAGTTTCGAAACCTTTGGGTGAAGGTTCCGAAACATTTGTCAAATAGTTTCGAAACCTTCATGAGGTTTCGAAACCTTGCGAGCAGTTTCAATTTTGGGAAGCTATTGGACGCGAAAAGTTTCGAAACTTTCCAGGAAAGTTTCGAAATCTTTTACAGAAAGTTTCGAAACCTAGGGGAAGGTTTCGAAACCTTTGACTACCAAGGATTGAAAATTGCTGGAAATTATATTTTAGTCCCGGATATCTTCCTTTGTTCGATTAAGGTACTTACAGATGTTATTTTGAGCTGGAATATTGCATGCATGCATAAAGTTGATTTAATTTCAAGATAGTTAACCTAATTGGGATGAAGTCCTTTTATTTTGGAAGATTTACATTTTGGTCCCTAAATTAGAGAAACATGCAATTGATGATGTTAGGATGATCCGTTTGAGTTGAAATTTGTTGTGAAGAACACTTGAGTGTTTAATTGAACATTGATGGAAAGAATTTCTACTTTACTAATTGAATTTAAAAGTTTTACGTTTTAGTCCTTAGTCTACTTCAGTGTTTAATCGGATGTTTGTTTTTAGTTAATGTGTTACAGATAATGCTTTGTATGAGACCTTGACACGTAGGAATAAGATTGCGCATCTAGGAAAGATAAAATAAAAATATATATATAACGGTTTTAGGGTTGTTTATCGAATCGGACCCTCGCGGGTTTGGTGTGATCTTCCCCGTGTAACCTATTAGTGTCGATTCTGTCTAGGCCGGGCTAAGGGGGTTACAGAGAAGTTTGTGAGTAATCTATTTATATAATATCAGGAGAGTTAGATTCACGAAAGGAATAAGTATGGTATTTTCTATTTGGAAAATACTAACTCGGCCTAGGGATAGGTTAGAGTTTCAGCAGCTAAAAGAAGTGTGTGATTGGTTGATGATTATAATTGATTCACTCTGGGAGGTATCATCAAGGACTGGTCATCAACAGTACTTCTACTTAGGGATAAGCTGAGTCATCAAAGGACACTTTACTGAATCTTGGTAAAGTCCACCCAAGAACAAGAGATTTCCGCGGTGGATGACACTTATCACTGTCGAGGCAGTAAAACTGCATTGCTGTCGAGGCAGTGTTATGTGATTGCATTGGAAAGAAACAAGTCAATTGAATCCACTATACAACATAACTAGATCCTGACCACTTTCTCATTCTGATTTTTCTCTTATTATTTAGTTTACTTCAACCTAATTAATATGTGTCTTTACTTTATTTCTTTTATAGAGCAAGAAGACGAAAGAAGACATATTAAGTAGACAAATCCTTGTGGAGACGATACACGATAATACTTATCACTTTATTACTTGCGATGTGTACACTTACACTAATTGCGCACTTTTTACACGCAACAAAAACCAATGCAAAATTGGTATCGATATGTCCCTTGCGTACCAATACCTAGAATTTGAATAATACAAGGGGTATCAGTACGCAGTTTGTCTTACCGGTACACCCGCTATATTTGCCTTTCAATTCTACTCTAGAGTACCGATACGCTCTCAACTCGTATTGTTACGCCTGCAAGAAAATATAGGTATGGGATTGAAATTCACTAAGAACCCTTGCCTAAACCATATGGTTGATCCCCAATTCATTCCTACATGTTATCTGAATAGTTTTGAGTATGTTCCTACCAATTTTAAGTCATTAACCATCCAAACCAATAATCCACCATTAGAGGAATTTTAAGCTACCAAACAACCAAACAATCATCAATCATGCAATGTAAACTATTTATATGAGATTTATGATGGTATGGGAGTTAATTGTATACTAACCTCGTAGCAAACAAGCTCGAATCAAGGATTGCCTAATCCTTAAGCCTTCTCTCTCCCAAAAACTCTTGAAGGTTCACCCACTTTTTTCTCTACAAGAAAAACCAACAATTAGACATTGTTAGATAAAATTCTAGAAGGCTAAAAACTTGAACAAAACTAAAAAGAACTCATCATCACCCCTCATTTCAGTTGTTTTTTATTCCTTTTGTTCTTGTTGCCTCTCGAGTGACTAAGAGTAGCCACCTCAGTGCTATAATAGCTTAGGCATCCATCGAAGCCTTGAAGGCTTTATCCAGGCCTTCGTCGAGCTAGTGTTCTCGTAAGGCTGGTTGAAGACTGAATTAAGTGAAGAGATCTGACCAAGTAGCGTCACAAGTCTAAGATCATACAATTTAGACGAGTAGTTGAGTTCTATAGACGTGAAACTTTATGACCATGATAAGTGGTATCAGAGCGAGTCGAGGAGACTTTTGCTCGAACCTACTTGTAGTTACAGTCAAGCTAGTTCATGAGAAGTGATCGAGATGGAATAGAAGAAGAAGATGTTGACAATGGATGAGGTAAGAATTTCTCTCGATAAATGTGATGAGAGAATTACTACTCTATAATTTTAGGTTCAAAACCTGTTCAAGTCCGCAACTTTATTAGATTAGAGAGTCCTTACACTTAAAGTTTACGAAGATAGGTCAAGAAGACTCGAGGCATTTTTTAGTCTCGTCTTGACGAACTAGATTCCATGGAGAATAAGATCAAGGATGAGATACAATGCATTCTCAATAAGTTGGAGGAAGTCTACGGGAGTAATGCTTGTATATCCGAGTTGAAGGCTTTACGAATTAAGATGGATGAACTCAATAGTGAGTTGCTTATTTGTAAGAGTGCAATAAGGAAATTGGGTGTGCTCAACACCTTCTTGAAAGAACAAAGGATAAAGATCATAGTAGATATTAGAGATGTATAGGATAATGATAAGGTCGAGATGTTGACCGAGCCTACGGGAGACAAATCAATCAACACCGAGAGGTCCAAGCCTGCAATGAAATACAGTGGGAATAAAGAGACTAAGTCCGTGTGAGAAAAGAAGGTGAGTAGAAGTTTAAAGTGCTACTTTAGTGACTATCCACATCAGATAAGGGGTTATCCCGAGAAGAATTGTCTTATTGCCATCTTCTAAAATGTAGACGAGCCACAAGGAGAAGTAGTGAGACTTGGTGCAATTAAGTATTCTAGTAAGCCAAGTAAGAACTAAAGTATGACTATGAGTACCAAAATAATCGAACCAAGTTTGAAACTAAATAAGATAGCGAGAGATAAAGTCGTCAAGCCAAGGATGAAAAAGAAGCAACTAAAGTTCTCTGATGTAAGGAGCAACACAAATTAGCTACATTTCCCGATTAATTCTACCAAAGTGATTGATGACCAAGATAAGAATAATTTATCCATGTCTATAAAGGCTAACGAGGTGCTTACTGAAGGTGTTCATGGGAAGGAAACTTTTTCAGAGATTAAGAGAAGGTCGAAAGGATACAAGCCAAAGAGGGATATTGCAACCGTGGAGACATCACCCATGGTTAAGATAGGAAACATGAGGACCTCAAGTAAGAACTATAAACGCAAGATGAGCACCAAACTTCGAAGAAGAATGGTCGATACAAGAAGAAAGATCCAAACATCAAGTTAGATGGGAGGATGCAATCAAGGGAAACAGACTTTGTAGATGGGAAGATGTATCATAATGCAAAGAACTTTGAGGCATAAAGTTCGATGGAAATGGGGCCAAACTTTATGGAGACAAAATGGTTGACCCTTTTTAGATTAAATACGATAATCGAGAGGAAGATACATCTTAAACATAACACTTGTACTTTTAAGTTTGATTTGCCATCATTGTGTAGTATAGGTCGAGTTAGACCTAACTCATATTGCGAAGAAGATAAGGTGATGAGTGCCTAAAAGGCAGTTATTTACTACCCTTCTTATGATACTTTATGCACCTATTATACACCAATTTGAACCGAATTATGAACTCTTTGCTCAAATATTGGATATTCCGTTATCACTACATACAAAGTTAATATTTATAGAGTGCAGATATTATTACAATTTATATACATGCAAGAATATCTAGTACTGAAACGGCAGAGAAGCTGTGTTGAGGCCGAGGCAAAATCATGGCCGCGGCAGAATCCAGTGTGGCAGCACCAACAATGTAGGCGCATTGAAAGATAAAAATATAGAGAATATTCTGAAAGATACAGATCACCAATTGGACCAGGCTAGCATGCTCAAAGCCCAATTCAAAGACCAAGCGGGAAAACATTTCTAGAAGGCGGCAAACTTGGAAATATCAGAATCCTTGAAGAAGACTTGTTCCCTACTCCAAGTTGAAGTCTATTTAAGAAAGGTTTTCCCTAGGTTAAGACTATAAATATCCTAGCCGGCCACATTGTTTAAGAGAGCCAATTTATAGAGAAAACCCTTCCTCCCTAAGAATTATACTTCCACGATAACATGTTCTAAACTTCTTAGGGATAAGTGAAGGTTGTCGATATTAGTGAGAGGAGATTGATTCTTGTATTCTTGTTTGTATGCAATAATATCAAAGTTTACTTATCCTATTATCATTCTTTGTTCTTGTATCCAAACCCGAGAGGGAAGTTTGCAAGTAATTTATTTATCTAGCATCGATAGGTGTAGATTCACGAAAGGGATAAGTACGGTATCGTCGACACTAAATCGGCCTATACTCTTGTAGAGGCACTAAGGGGTAGGTTAAGAGTTTCAACAGCTAAAAGAAGTGTTGGATTGGTTGGTGGTTATCTTTGGTTTACATCGAGAGGTATCATCAAGGACTGAGCATCAACAACACTTTGACTCAGAGATGAGCGGAGTCACTTACGGACACTTTGCTAAACTTTGATACTTTTGCCCATGAGCAAGAGATTGTCGCGGCAGAAGAGCACCAGCATTGCCGAGGCAGTATCTGTAGTACTATCGAAGTAGTGTTGTGCGATTGCATTGGACAAGAAGAAGATCAATTGAATCCAATAATTGACGCAACTGGATCCTACTCACTTTCTCTATAATCGTTCTCAACCCTTTTTATTCTATGTTTTGTTATTTAATTATTTAGTTAGATAAAACAAACCATCTTATTTGTATTTTTATTTTATTCTCAGGAGCAAGAGAACAAAGGAAGATATATTAAGCATACCAATCCCTGTGGAGACGATACACGATATACTTTGTAACCCCCTTAGCCCGGCCTAGACGGAACCAGCACTAACGGGTTACACGGGGAATATCAAACCAAACCCGCGAAGGTTCGATTCGATAAACAACCCTAAAAGCATTATATTTTTTTTATTTTATCTTACCTAGATGCACAATCTTATTCCTACATGTCAAAGTCTCATACAAAGCAATATCGGTAACACATTAATTAAAAACAATATCCGATTAAACACTAACGTAGATTAAGGACTAAAACGTAAAACTTTTAAATTCAATTAGTAAAGTAGAAATTTTTCCCATCAATGCTCAATTAAACATACAAGAGTTCCTCATAGCAAATTTCAACTTAAACGGATCATTCTATCACCATCAATTGCATGTTCTTCTAATTTAGGGACCAAAATATAAATCTTCCAAAATACAAGGACTTCAGCCAAAATAGGATTACCATCTTGAAATTAAATCAACTTTATACTTTCATGCAAAATTTAAGCTCAAAATAACATCGGTAAGCACCTTAATCGAACAAAGGAAGATATCTGGGACTAAAGTATAATTTCTAGCAACTTTCAATTCTTGGTGGTCAAAGGTTTCGAAACTTTTTGTAAAAGGTTTCGAAACTTTCAAAACTTTTCGCGTCCAGTAGCTATCCAGAATTGAAACTGCCCGCAAGGTTTCGAAACCTTATGAAGGTTTCGAAACTATTTGACAAAGGTTTCGGAACCTTCACCCAAAGGTTTCGAAACTTTGGGTCTAGAACCAAAAGTTTCGTTACACTAAGTGCATACCAATTACTCAATACTCAACCATTAATTAGATCCACTAAATGCATCAATCCTAGGCATATTTAGAAACATATGGCACATAATCAACAACGACACGGACATCAATCAAGCTATAAGCATGTTTCCTAGGAAATGATTAACAACATATCAAACATCCTAATACATGCTTCAACCAATTCAAACCATTACAAAGTTCAACAATTAACGATCAACAATAATGGTCTTATTACAACATAAACCATAACCTAAGTACACACTCCTCACATAGGTTGTGTTACACATTGCCTTGCCCAAATTATTTGCCAAATACATACCAAATCCAAGTGATTCTTCCCCTTGGTTTCCTTGCCACGAACGAAGCTCCAAATGCCTTTATTTCTCTGCATGGATGAAAAGAGAGCTTAAGCAAACATGCTTAGTGAGGAAGCTCTACACAAATCATCAATGCATCAATTTAAAATCATGATGAAACCATAGTTTGTAATACATTGTTAAATCATGCATGCTAACATCTCATGCTCATGTTCTTTAAATCATATGCATCCTTGAGTTCACATAATCTTATCAAAACAATTTATAAATGATGCACAATTTTCTTCTCAAATTCATGTATGTATATTGGCTTTCTAGTGACCACTTTAATGTGAACATTGAGCTCACCGAATACACGGATCCATGAGACCATTGTCTCGTCATGACACGAAGTCACCATTGACATGACACAAAGTCACCATTGACATGACACGAAGTCACCATTAGCACTACCACGCACGATCGGATACATAGTGACACTTGTTACGTGTCGGCGGCTCTACCACGCACGGTTGGACACAAAGTCACCCTTGTTACGTGTAGGCAATATTCTGTATTCTCAGTTTTGATTATAGTTCACTTAAGACAATCCTAATGACATGTCATTCGTATTCGAATCTAAAGTTAGTGTCACTAAGCCAATATCATAATCAAATGTGCATGATAACTTGCTGCTTATAATGCATGCATAATATGTTCAACAAATGAACCAAAGCCATGCCCAAAGGCACCATCATGTATAAGGCAATTAACTATATTGTATTTCAAATCATATAACTTGCTGCTCATAATGCATGCATAATATGTTCAACAAATGAACCAAAAGCCATGCCCAAAGGCACCATCATATATAAGGCAAATAACCATATTGTATCCCAAATCATTTCTCATAATTTTCACAATCATGGATGCTAAATAAGCTATGCATTTCAGCAATTAATTCTCATGTATGCACCATTTCAAAACATGCTCATGCTTTTACATAAATCTCATTGCATTACCAACATAATGCCTTTATCAAATGTAGCCGAAACTCATATCGATTTATCAAAAACATTTACTTTACTTACTCTTGAACTATGGAAGGTTTTCACACTCTTCCATAGTCCCCAAACGAGAACCTTACCAAACGCGCTTCGCTTTGAATCCGAAAACACTCACCAACAAGCGAAACGAGTTTTCGCCGCTATCCGATGATCGCACCAGCACTCAAGCTTGTTCTTGTACCTCTTCTACAACATTAAAAACAGATAATTCTCACATCATAACATGCTCAAACCAACAACCATAACCGATCACCGTTAAACTACCGAAAACTTAGCCAAAAAGGCCGTAAACTAAGCCGAAACGCATCCAAACAACATCAGCCCAAAACCTAATGAATCTAACTTCTAATCCACTTCAATTATGAACCAAAAACACATCCAAACCATCCTTATACCTCCAGCAACATTTAAGCATCTAAAACAGCCCCTAAAACAAGCGAAAAGCACCTTAAAACTACACCGATCGCATCATTCCGGGATTAGATTAATGTGCTATCAAATGAAGATTCAATTAATCATTTAATTAACATAAAAACACAATTGAATCCATCTAATTCCAGCATTAAATGAGATCCAAAAAGATTTCACAAAAACTTCCATAAAAACACTAGATCTAACATTAAAAACATAGAATCAAGTTTTTATTAAAAGATTAGCAAGCTAATACTTGGGAATTTCAATAAAGAACCTTAGAAAAGAATAAAAATCCAGAAAATTACCTTCAAGATCTATTCACCAAAAAGATGTAATTTCCTCTTCTTGATTCCTTGCAATTTGATATTGATTTGATGAAATTGATGCTTAGGTTTTATAAAGGATGGAAAGATGATGCAAATGATATAATCTTTGTTAAAAAAGATACAAAAATCAGCGAGGAATTGAAGAGAAAAGATGAAGAGAAAGTGAAGAGAAAATGAGAGAAAAGTGATTTTGAGAGAAAATGATTAAAAATCTAATTAAAGTAGTAAAAAAAATACATTTTGGTGAATAAATCATCATTAAAAATTAGAAATGGGTTTATGGCCCTCTAAGGATTCTAAGTTTAGCTTGCTTTTCAATTTAGTCACTAAAACATTGATTTTCCTGAAAATTACAAAATAGTCCTCCAATTTTCCAAAAATTACAAATTGGTCATTTATGCATAATTAAGCGTAATTAAAAATCATTATAAAATCCAAATTATTTTCTTTTAATCTTGAAACACATTTTCAATATTTTAAATCATATTCCAAAATTATTATTTTTTCTTAATTAAAAATATCCTTATTTTATTTCCCCCGGAATAATGAACCGGAGAACCCGATTCGACCCGAATCGAATTCCCCAAACTACTAACCCCAAAATCGGGATGTTACATACTTATTATTTTATTACTTAACGACGTGTACACTTGCACTCAAAATAGCGCTTATACCACGCCTATCATAAGGCTTGGAAAGGACATTTCAGAGTTCTAAGGATCTAACTAGATTTGAAGACGAGTCTAAGAGTTTGTCCAATTTCAACATGAAGACACCCAAGACTTTGCCACAGGGCTAGAAGTATCTGAATCAAGGTAGATCAAGACAAGTAGGAGAAGGGTCGTACGATGAAAATGTATCCGTATACGTTTTAGCACGCGACATCACTTAGCGGAACAAGTCAAAGCGAATAATCCATATTGGGGAACAAGTTGAGACACCAAGAAGCCATCAAGTTATATGAGGAATGGTGTAGAGGATTGATGTAGTCGATGGAGACAAGATCCAAGGCAAACAATTATTATAGGGGAACTGCATCAAATGAGGCAACGAGTAACAACATCCAAGGTGAATCAACCCAGGATCGTTCTAATAGAGTGACGAGGGTGTCATTAAGTTCGATGGGGGAAAATATCACATCCCGTACATTTAGGTCCATGACAGTTATGCACAAGTCTGACATAGAGGTTCCATCGGGATTCTTCAGACCACCAGACTTGGCCTAAAATTTGCAGAATGACAGAGAGTCCAATTCAAAATGGTAAGAGAAAACTTATCGGATAAGGATAAGGAAGAATCTTTCCATATCAAGAGAGATCAATTATCCAAGGAAACTTTCTTATGAATTGATGTAATTAGATAGGATTGGATATAATTTCCTTAGATATGTGATTTTGTATTTATTTCGAGCTAATCTTGACCATTGATTGAGTGAGAGATGAACTATAAATAAAGAGCTCTCACCCTCATTTGTATTCACCCAAAATTTATCCTCCTATGAGAGAGTAATAATAATCATAGACATTTACTCTAGTTCTTATTCTTTTTAGTTATTCTTTAGTCTCTTTGTTCTTGTTGCCTGTCGAGTGGCTAAGAGTAGCCACATTAGTGCTATAATAGCTTTCGCATCCATCGAAGCCATCAAGTTATATGAGGAATGGTGTAGAGGATTGATGTAGTCGATGGAGACAAGATCCAAGGCAAACAATTATTATAGGGGAACCGCATCAAATGAGGCAACGAGTAACAACATTCAAGGTGAATCAACCCAGGATCGTTCTAATAGAGTGACGAGGGTGTCATTAAGTTCGATGGGGGAAAATATCATATCCCGTACATTTAGGTCCATGACAGTTATGCACAAGTCTGACATAGAGGTTCCATCGGGATTCTTCAGACCACCAGACTTGGCCTAAAATTTGCAGAATGACAGAGAGTCCAATTCAAAATGGTAAGAGGAAACTTATCGGATAAGGATAAGGAAGAATCTTTCCATATCAAGAGAGATCAATTATCCAAGGAAACTTTCTTATGAATTGATGTAATTAGATAGGATTGGATATAATTTCCTTAGATATGTGATTTTGTATTTATTTCGAGCTAATCTTGATCATTGATTGAGTGAGAGATGAACTATAAATAAAGAGCTCTCACCCTCATTTGTATTCACCCAAAATTTATCCTCCTATGAGAGAGTAATAATAATCATAGACATTTACTCTAGTTCTTATTCTTTTTAGTTATTCTTTAGTCTCTTTGTTCTTGTTGCTTGTCGAGTGGCTAAGAGTAGCCACATTAGTGCTATAATAGCTTTCGCATCCATCGAAGCCTTGAGGGCTTGACCAAGCCTTTACCGAGCAAGAGTTCTCGCAAGGCTGACTTAGGCGCAGAGATCTGACCAAGTAGCTTCATAAGGCGTTTAAGGCCGCATATTCTGGACGAGTAACTGAGTTCTATGGATGTGAAACTCTATAGACGTGACATAGTCATTCAACTCAAATTTTCTAGCATTAAATTGTAATCACTAATTTTATCCGGTCTAAACTTGTGCTTTAATTTTAGTTTTAATTCGAATAACGGGCTTGTATTTGGTAATCAAAAAAAATGCAAAAAATGTATAACACTTGTTTACCCTTTAAACCTTGTATTACTTCAATTTTATTGAAACAAAAGCAAGAGTATTAACTTGTTATTTTTGTAAATAACACATACATATATAGTTTATTTTTAGTATTTTTATTATTACTCTTTTATTTCATACATACACTTGTTCTTTAGTTATTCTTTGTTCTTCTTTCAATCTTCATGCCTATTTGGATGCGGATTATTTGGGTTGTAAGATAGATAGAAAAAGTACTTTTGGAATATGTCAATTCTTAGGTAATATGTTCATATCTTGGTTCTCTAAGAAACAAAATAGTGTAGCCCTATCTACCCCCGAAACGGAGTACATATCCATAGGGAGTTGTTGCGCTCAAGTCCTTTGGATGAAGCAACAACTCTTAGATTATGGCATTAGAGTTGAAACTATACCTCTAAGATGCGATAAGACTAATGTCATATGTCTTACCAAGAACCCATTCAATATTCTAGAGCTAAACACATAGAAATTAGACACCACTTTATTAGAGATCATGTATCTAAAAATGATGTTCTAGAGTACGTTGACACCTTAAATCAATTAGCGGACATCTTTACTAAACCTTTAGACAAAGAGCGTTTTCGGACCCTTATAAGACAGTTAGGTCTAACTAGCCTATATTGATCCTTTGTATGTTATTTTTATGCAAAATATGCTTGAATCTTGGTTAAAATCATGCTTATGTTATTTTACATCTTGTTGCTTCTATGCATGTTGCTAAGGAGAGTATGAACTTATTCATGCATTTTAATCATGTCATAATGCATGCTTCTAGGGACTTTAGAGACTCATTTCTAGTATTTTAGAAGCCTAAAATGCAAAGCCTAGCTAAGGGGTATCGAAACAGGTAAAACTGGTTTCGATACTTGTTTTTCATGCTCATCTGAGCATGTTTCTGGGTAAAGCCTGGTATCGAAATAAGTTTCGATACAGATTTTTTCGATATAGAATGAAAGCAGGTTCGAAACGGGGTGTTTCGAAACGCCTATAAAGGCGTATCAAAACACGCTGAGGCAGATTGGTTTTAAAACATCTAAACCTAATCTATTTTTAATTAAATCTCTAAAAACATTTTTCTTTATCAAACCCTAGCGAAACCCTCCTTATAAAACCCTCAAATTCGTCAAATTCTTTCACAAAATCAAAAGATTTTCTTGAGGGATTTTGATCACAACAACAAGGCTAAGGCAATATCGAATTTTGGTCCTTGAAAAACCACAAATTCATCCTAATCCATAATCAAATTAATTTTTTAAAAAACCTTATTTTTGTTTGATTTTAGGGTGTTAAAATTTAGATTTTGAATATATTTTGAATGATTATTGTATGGGTTTTTATAATCCTACAAAAACTTTTTCAAAATCATTTTTTTCTAATGTAAATTATTTTCGCCGTATTTTTTGTCACTGTTTTTTCAAATAATTTTTTAATTGTTCAAAACCCTTGAATTATTGATTAATAATATTGAATATGGTTTATAGAGTATATATATTTTTAAGTGCCTAAATCTAATCCTCAATCATTTTTATCCTTAGATCATGGTACCAAAAAAGTGTTAACGTACCGAGGAAGATAGTTCTTCGCGTTCCTCTGCCCGTGCTCCCTAAGTCGATAATCAAGTGGTTTATGCAAAGAGTTTGGATGATCACTCGAAAATTAACAATTTTGAACAATTTCGACTCCACAAGCTCAAGAAGAAGCGATGTGTGGATGTGAGTTTCATGAACTCCACGAAGTTCCAATTCCGATATCTTCGACTTCTAAAAGATTGGAAATTCATGAATTTCCTTTCATCCTCCGGCAAGTTTTATCCTACTCTCGTCCTTATCTTTTATGCTAATACGACTTGCATTCTTTCAAAGGAAAAGACCAAGGTGATTGCCATCGAATCATATCTCATGGGTCAAACCTTTCACATTGACGTGGATACCTTTGTTGATGTCTTCGTCCTTAAGGATGAGGGCATTGAGGATGAGAATTCGGTTGACACCTGTAATCACTAATTTTATCCGGGTTTATGCTCGAATTAAATCAATCCACATCCCTTTTTAATACCCAAATCACCTTAACTTACCCTAATTTTATCACTTATTTTATAATTATTATTATCCTTACTATCTCTTAATTAAAACCAAAAATCCAAAAATATATAAATATATGATATAAATAAAAGCCTTTTATTAGAGCCCACTTTTATAAGCCCGAACCATAAATAACTTTGACCTATTAAATATAATTTTATAATATAAAAATATAATAAAAATCCCTACTTGGTGCCCAAGGTCTTGTTTTTAATTGGTTATTATTTTTAAAGGGATAAACCTAAAATACCCTTCATCATATTATAGATACCCTTATATATTAAAACCTAAACCTATTTTATTCCCATATGTTACCCTTTACCCTAACTATATATATAACATTTACCCTAAAAATAAAGGACCCCTCACCAAGAATCATTTTTTTCACAGCCGCATGCCACTGCCTCTGCCAATTCCATTTCCAAATTTCCATTTTCATTTCCATTTCCATTTCCATTTCCATTTCCATTGGTAAGTTGGTAGCCTCCATTATTTATATTTTTATTCTCATTGAATCACTTCACCCATTCGGTCGGTTATTTTTCAAGTTATGCCCTAATCTAATCATTACTTTTACCGTTTAGTTTAATTTGTGGATTGATTTTAATCGAGCATATTTAGATGTATATAGTTCTTTTTGATATATTTATTATGTATTCCATTCTTATGGTTCAATGAAAATAATAAATATTTTTATTGGTATCTTTTATTATTTTTTATTTGTTTATTATATGTTGTGTTTTATTTATTTATATATGTTATTTGCTTGTTTTGTTGGTCTATTTATTTTAATCTTTATTATCATGTGTTATATGCTATTTTGTCTTTATATTTGTTGTCTTTATAATTATGTCTTTTATTTTGCTTACATACACCACATTAAATTAATGAGCCTAATTAAATTCGTATTTATTCGGTCGTAACGGGCCCGTGTTCCAACGCATTGGTCGCGGTGTGTACGTTGCCTCCGAATAAAGACACGGTAAAAATAAAATTGATTCGAATCTTTAAACAAAAATTAATTTAAATGCCACTTTAATCTAAAAAAATCTAAAATTAATTAAGCGGTAATTTAATAAAGGTGCCAATTTTGGGCGGTTTTAAACCCTAAACTCGTTTTTAACCGTAACCGACTCTCGAACCCAAATCATTTCAAATCTCTGATTTTTACGGTGTCCGGTCTACCAAAAGTGACCGGTGGCGACTCCACCCTTTTTTTAAAAATCCCTAATTTTAAAATTTCCCTTTTCAATCTAATTTTTTTTAAAAATCTCAAATCCCTAATTTCAACTTTTCAATTCCTATTTTTTTAAGAATCCTAGATTTCAAATTTCTTTCAACATTCCAAAATTTCCATTTTTTGTACACAATTTAAAAGCCTAATTTTTTAAATCCTAAATTTCCCCAAAATTTCATCTTAAACCCTAATTTCAATTCCACTAGTGACCCTTTCTCCCCTTTTTTACTACACATCCCTATTATTTTTAAGAATTTTATAAGGGTCGCTACAACACCTTCACGGGTTCCATTATGAACCTCGATGTCTATGATAGGTTTTTGCACCTTATCATCTCTTGGTGGATTTGCCCATCAAATGGTAAGTACTCATGGATCCGTCAAGTGGATAGTTTTTGGATAAATTGTTTTCGTCAAGCAAGGCAACAAATCTACCTCAAATCCTCTTTGTCGACATTGTTTGGCAAGTCAAGAATCGTGCCACTCCTCTCGTGTGATCGTTCTCCTATGTGTGTGTTCTTAGCATCATCTTCGTGCATTTGGGGATTGATTACTCGTACGACATCGTTGAGTCCGTTAAAGAACCCATCGGCGAGACTTCTCTCAACCGTTCCCATTTTTAGTATGTTAATGGTGAATAGATTCGAGGTGCTCCTCCTCCTCCCGTTGATCTGGAGCCGGTTCAGTAAGTAGCTCCTAATGCCGAGTTGATGGCTTTTCTCACAGCAAGGGTTGATGGTTTGGATGCTCGTTTTGATTCCTTGAACACTCACTTCAATTTTTGCTTTAATGTTATGGATACGAGGTTGACGAGTTTGGAGAATCAAAATCTTTTCATGTGTCTCACTCTTGAGGCTCTTAGGGGACAATGGAATCATCACAACGCTCCTAGTGATGATGATGATGGTGGTGGTGGTGATGATGACGAGGAAGATGGTGGGGATGATGGAGAAGAGTGATCTCAACTCTCCTTTGCTTTGCTTTGCTATGGCTTATTAGGACTGGTTATGAATTCTTAAGTTTTAGATTGTATTTCATTTTAATATATATGCACCTATGTTATTTCGTCTGTTATGTGATGCGTGTCAAATATGCGTAATTTAGTGCAAGTGAACATGTCGCAAGTAATAAAGTGATAAGTATATCAGATATCGTCTCCATGGGGATTAGAGTACTTAATATGTCTTCTTTTGTCTTCTTGCTCTGTAAAGAAATAAAATAAAAACACAAGTGATTGAGTTTTGATTAAACTAAATAAAGTAATTAAAGAAAGATAAAAATAATGAGATCAAATTGAGAAAGAGGGCATGATATAGTTGTGTTGTATAGTGGATTTGATTGATCTGTTTATGTTCAATGCAATTACACTATACTATCTCGGCAGTACTGAAAATAGTGTCTCGGCAGTACTGTAGATACTGTCTCAGCAGCGATAGTGTTTTCTGTCGCGGCAATCCCTTACTCTTTAGCAGATTTTACCAAAGTTCGGCAAAGTGTCCTTTGATGGTTTCACTTATCCCTAAGTCGAAACACTGTTGATGACAGTCCTTGATGATACCTCTCGACGTTAATCAATTATAATCAACAACCAATCCCACACTTTTTTTAGCCGCTAAAACTCCAACCTATTCCTAGGCCGAGTTAGTATTTTCCAATCAAGTCAAATATCGTACTTACTCCTTTTGCGAATCTAACTCTCATGAATCTAGATAAATAGATTACTTACAAACTTCTCTCCCGAGCTTGGATGCAAGAACAAAGAATGGCAAAGAGTGAGCAAATTTTGATATTTTATTGCATTAAAAACAATAAACAAGATACAATCTCTTCTTACTAATACCTAACAACCTTCACCTAAACTCTAAGAAAGCTTAGAATATGATGGAAAGAAGAACAACAATGATTCTTAGGGTGAACTCTCTAAATTCGGCTCTCTCTTTTCTCTTGGACGGCTATACCTTATATAGGCTTAGCCTAGGGCAAACCTTTCCTAAGTAGAATACAACTTGGAGTAGGGAATAAGTTATGTACATAGGTTAAATATTTCCAAGTTTAATTCTTCTAGAAGGCTTTCCCGCATGGCCTTGTCTTTGGGCTTTTCTTGTGTTGTCCAGCTCCGATCCTTGGGCTTCTTGTCCAGCAACGTTCTCCTCATTTTGCTCCTCAGCTTGTCTGTCATATTGCTATTTGTCCTTTGCTGCCTTGGCATCAGGTCCTGTCTCGACCTCAGTTTGCTGTTGTGGTAATACTTCTTCCTGCACAGACATAAAAATACAGTAAATTATGTCTTTTCTATAAATATTATCTTGAATAGCATAATCCCTAAATATATCACATTAAGTATATGCATTGGTCCAAATAGGTATAGAATTGATGATTAATGCCCATGAAAAGTGTAGAAAGTGATAGTGAGTTGAGCACTTATCATTATGCTTTGACTTTTATGTTGGATTTTGGTTTATTATTGCTATGGTATGTTTGAACCTTAAAATTGCTTGCTTGGTATTTTGTTTAAGCTTGGTACATTGATTTTGATCTAACAAAAAGAGGGAGAAGACAATGTGTTAAATTTTTTTAAGTTTTAAGGGGGAGAAGACAAAAGTTTTAAAATGGGGAGAAGACAAAATTTAAAGCTATACCCAACTTAGGGGGAGTTTGTAAAATTTCAGAACTTAAAACTTTTGTGGTGGTTTTGTTATATCAAAAAGGGGGAGATTGTAAAACTAAAATTGATTTTGATATAAAAATATGTTTAAGGACTATTTTTGAACTATATTTTCAAGTCCTCAAGTCGAAAAATTATGTTTCAAGTCAAACCAAGAACACAAAAATTATTTTCTAAGAGTTTTTATATCAGGAATTTCGATCCCAATTTAACAGGTATCGATACTTGTTCTTATTCTTCAACGAATGTTCTTGAATTTTTCAAGCAGTATCGAAACACGTTTCGATACCGAAACTAAACTACCAAGGAATGTTTCGAACCTTGTTTTGAAATCGAGCTTTTAATTTTTAAATGTTTCAAAATTATGACTAGGCATTTCGATACCAGTATCGATACCTTTGATAATCCCCAACGGCTCTTTTAAGCATTTAATATTTTTGATTGTTGGTGTCAATTAAGCTTTAAATGGTAATTGGTCCGTTTTGATACCCGTTTCGATACCGAGGAGCATAGTTTGCTCGAAGTATCAAAACTCGTTTCAATACATCCTATTAAATACACAACGACTCTTTTATTTGTGGTCTGTTTCGAAACAGGTAACCCGTGTTTCGATACCAGCTATTGCAGAGTGTATTTATGGTGAAAAGATGAAGCTCCAACGTCTTTATTTATAACTCCAATAACCCCAACGGCTAGAAATCAATGAGATGGTATAAATTGAAACATTTCAAACAGCATTAACAACTTTTGACACATCAAGCAACATCCAAGTATTCCAATCCAACTCTAAAGCACTTCATTGAAGATCTTTTGTATCCAACTCTTGTAACTTTCATTAAAACTTTGTAGTTGAGTTTGGGGAGTGTTTTTGTTGTAATTAGGCAATATTCATCTGTTTGAGAGAGACTTTAATTGCCTTTCTTTCTTTCATAACTTTGTGAGTTTGAATCAACCCTTGGGTAGAAGGATTAATTCAATTTGTAACGGTTATCCCTTAAACCGAGAAAAAGATCGAATTCTTTAGTAAATTGGTTGAAAATCCTTAGTGGGAGCTAAGGTAGTGGATGTAGAGCTTGTTTTGAAGCTTGAACCACTATAAATCGTGTGATCTTAATTTTCCAAATTTTTTTACCAAAAATTTCAATAGCCAATTTACCCTTCTCTTGGCCAATTTCTTCGATTGATCAACTCAACACAAATAATATCCATCAGCTAAGCCCTAATTACAAGAACCGTAATCCCTTTTATTCTTTGGCGCAGCCCAATCGATACTGTTAGATCAAAAATTGATCTAATGGTCCCAAAGCAATGAAGGAAGATTCTGGAATTTTCTCCACGTGCCACACGTTGTTGATCCAACTACCCATGCGCGAGTAATGGTCACGCTCTGTCGTTTCAGATACCTTTCGTGTCCATCAGCCTACCACATCGTTCGATCGTCTCTCTGATTCCAGTCATCCCCCATACAAGCCACATGCGCAAACAAATAAGAGATTATGTCAGTTTTGTACGGATTTTACAGCCAAGAAAACCAACAATTACAAAAATTTTCAGAGACAAAATCACAACAGAAATACAAGCAATTTCAGAGAGAACAATCCACCAATTCTAGAGACATTTCGAGCACACAAAAATGTACAAACGCAGAAGTGTCAATAGGAAACTTTAGAGCCTTTTTTTCCTTTTCCTTATAATTGGTTATTTAAACCGAAAGGAATAATGTAATCGGGGTTCTTCTCCCACCACCAAAATTATCAATACAACAAAAAATTTTAGAGGCATCTCTTCTAATTTTTTTTCTTTGCATACATTTAAAAAATAGAGTGAGAGTTATACTTTGTTTGAATCAACCTTCTGTTGTTACTATTCGTCTTCCACACGGCAGCGATAAGCCTTTCGAGTTCGTTTCGAACTTGCCATGGTGAGCCAGGCTAAGGAAAGCTTAATCTTTCAAAGGGGTTTCCCTTTTTAGTTTCGAACTCAAACAAAATGGTTCAATCTTTTTCAAAAATAATGGAAAGGTTTCATTTTGGGGAGGAATCAGTTTTTAAAAAATAGAGAAAGGGAATTTTTTATTTTGGTTTCTAAAAGGTCAATTTTAAAAAATAGAGAAAGAGAGTTTTTTTATTTTGGGTTCGAGAAGGAGAAAAAATCTTTCTTTAGCTTCGTCGACTATCGTGGGTTTAGAGGCTTTTCTGAGTTATGCACAGCAGAGATGAAGAACACGATGAGTGTTCTTATGATTCTCTAGGTTTTTGGTTGAAGAAAATAGAGCATTTGAGAGGGTTTAGCTCTTTCGAAGATAAAAAAAATAAAATTGAGGGATGATTTTCAAAAATAAATGATACTCACTTAAGAATTGATTATTTTAATAATAAAACTCTTCACGTTTTCATAATCACTCTCGTAGTTCCTGTAGTTTTGAACCGTATTATAATCTGGTCACCAAATTATATAATCCGTTTGATTTCTTTTAAATTGACCATAAAATATTTTAAAGCGTTTTAATTTAGTCCCTTTTTCATTTTAAATCAGTCTTGTGGTTTCTTTTTCTTCAATTTGACCCTAAATTTGTTAACAAATCTTTTATTTGGGTGTTTTAATTTATTTTTCTTTTATTTCGGTCACTGTTGTGACTTTATTTCTTTCAGCTTTCAAATTATCCCTTTAGTTTTTATTTTTCTCTCTTTCAGTCATGTTTCCGTATTTAAAATACATCCAATTTTATTTATTCACTTGTTTGTTCATGTTATGCATATTGGATTTTGTCATGTTTTGTATATATGTGAATATACCATGGGTATGTATGTTTGTAATTGTTTTTTTATATATAATTTGTTATTTGCTTAAGATATATTTGAAATTAAATGTTTAATGCGATGTCTCTTTATTCAGTCGTAACGGGGCCAGTACCAAATATAGTGGTGAAGGATTTGTGTGTTTATCTTCGAATATAGAGACTTTTTTAAAATACATTCGAATTTTTAATCAAATCTTAATTTAATGACTCTTTAATTTGAAAATTTTAAAATTAATTAAGCAGTATTTTCTAAAAGGTACCAATTTTGGGTGATTTTAAAACGTTAACACCGTTTTTAATCATAATCGACTCTCGAACCCAATTTCATTCAAATCTCTGATTTTACGGTGTCTAGTCTGCCTAAGTGACCGGTGGCGACTCCAATTTTTCAAAACCTTTTCTAATTATTTTTTAATTTAAAATTCTAGTTTTATTTTTCCATTTTCTATTTAGTGACCCTTTTATTTTTTCTATCTCTTCAAGACCTTAAATTTTTAATTCCCAAATTTTTAAACTCTAAATTCTCAATTTTCTAAATCCCTAGTTTTCCTTTCCAAATTATATTCTTAATTTTAATCCCTAAACCCTAAATTTTTTAAGTTTCTAATACTAATTTAAATATTTCCTAAACTTATAATTTTATTTTGATTTTTTTAAATTTCCAAAACTTTTTATAAAACTTTTAAACGAGATTCAAAATCCTTTTTCTGTATAAAAATAAAAATTATTATAATTTCCCAAGGGTTGCTACAATCTGGAAAATAGTATAAACTTTTTATGGTGTATTAAATATTAATTTTTACTCATATCAAATTCCTTTTTCATTAAATTATTGTTTTGTTCATTAAAAGTTTTGAACAATCACAAAATAGTTATCATAATATTTCAAAATGATCATTAAACTATCAAATGTTTAAAAGATAACCATTAAATTTTACAAAGTAATCATTAAATTTTATCAAAATATTTTAAAATGGTCATGCTATTTATTGAACTTTACTAATCATATTATAAAATCGTAAAAATCATATTGTACTAACATTTTTATAAATGTAATCACTTTATAATTTTTGAAACTAATAATCGAAGATAATCATTTTAATATAGTTTAGTTATGGTATAAAAATAATTTTCACCCTTAACGTTCATATTTTTTTGTCATTTTGCCCCCTATTCTTTTTTAGGATAATTTTTTAATTACCATGATAACTGAACCGTTAAAAATTTAATAATGATAACATGTCATATATATGTGATAATATATTTTAAATGACATATAATATAACCTATTAAATATATACATATATATAGAATATAATTTTATTTCAGTATAAAATATAAAATAATTAAAATTTAAATAAAATATTAAAAATTAATTAAATCCAGAATAAAAGCTTACTAAATATTCTCAACCCTAACTAAATTAAAATATATTTATAAAACCCTAAGACTCCGAATACCTAAATTTTAAACTAAAATAATAAAAATTCAATTGATTATTATCAAAATCATTTATCTTTGATTCACTGGTAATAAACTATACAAAACCTTTTTTTAGAGTGTGTTCATATCTTTTTAGATAAAATTTTGATTTTACTATAGTTAAGGTTGAGAATGTTTAGTAGCATTTTGTTTTAGATTTAATTATTTTTAATGAATAAAAAAATTAATTTTTAATATTTTATTTAAATTTTAATTGTTTTATATTTTTAGATTAGAATAAAACTATATTTCGCGTGTATGTATTTGATATACTAGATGTTAAATCATTTAAAATATATTATTACATATATATGACATATCATTATTATTAATTTTTTAACGGTTCAGTTATCATTATAGTTAAAAGAATGAGTTATTTGTTAAAAAGACATAGGTCAAGGGTTAAATTTATTCTAAAAAAATAAAGGTCAAAATGAAAAAAATTATAAACGTTAAGGTATCTTTAATCCTTTAGTTATCTATGGTGTGATTTACTCAAAAGTTTAAAATCCCTTTCCACGCGCCTTGATAATTTGTTTCACTCACGCGTCAACTCCTTCTCCCGGCGAAACATATTTATTCGCCTTTTTATTCTCCACCTCTGTTCCCTTCCTTGCCCACGCTCTGAAAGAGCACGTAAACCTCACTCTCCTCCTTCTCCAGTATAGAACCTCCCATTAAAGAAGAAAAAGATTTGGAATTCCGTCGGAAAATGACGTGAGCCGTCAGAACAAGCAAGAGGAGTGTGCATAGGTTAAGAGGAAGTGGCGCGTAGGATAAGATGCCACCTGGTGCGCACAATAGCGATAGTGGAAGGATATCATTTTTTATTATAAAATAATAAATAAATAAAATTATTTTCTTTTTTAAATGTAAAAAATCTGTTAATGGTAATGCTGTTGAGTCAGTGTAGAGTGTAGATCACGATAACACGAAGACAAAAATACAAAGGTGATTATTAAAAAAAGAAAAAATTATACGAATAAATACAAACTATTTGTTGAAAAAAAATTTTAAAAAATTAAAAAAAAATAGCGAACTGTTTGAATGGGGAGTATTAAGGTGTGGTGTTCTCACTGGGATTGATGATTGGGATAATGGGACTGAAGGAGATTTCGGATAGAAGAAGGAGTCATTGCTTGTTAAAATTGCTGCTTCTGCTTTTTGCTGTTTTTGGCCTTATAATTTTAGCGGGAAACTTGTTCTAACGACCCTTTAAACGAAAAGGTTTTTCTTTCCTTTTTCTTCTCTTTTTTTGATTTTTTGGGTGGTGTTTGGTTTCCGGTAAAACAGGGGAGCAAACCATCAGGAAAACTTGGATATTTAAAAACTGGTTAAATTGTTTAAATTGACTTTTTTCTGAAGTAAATCAAATTTTTGTTTCATTTGAGTGTTGCTATGCTATTTTAAGATGGGATTTAGAAAAGTATTGAATTTTTATTTTAATTTTGGGTAAGAAAATAGAAGTTTTCAGTGAAACACATTGTTGGGTAGCTTTTGCATTCTCCTGCATGTGGCAGTATGTATTTTGGGACTAATTTGATTGTTTCTGGGTTTAGTTTTTAATTGTTAGCTATGCATCTTTTGTTCTCTTTTGTCTATACAGGATGAAACATTGGCAATTAGAGTTAATAATTTCCTCTTTCATGTTTGATTTTCTGGGGTTATTGAATGTGTCAAATAGATGTTCCCAAAATCCTCTTTATCATAGTCGTGTTCATATGCTTAATTTATTTATTTAGGGTTTTTTTTGAATTCTACTTCTCTGTGTTATTCAAGCTGTGGCGATTTTATTAGGATTTGGAATTGTTTCAGTGCCATCCATTGTAATTCTGAAGAAGAAGAAATTGTTTCTCTGCAAGTTTTGTTTTGTGCATAATAGGAAAGGTTGATCTTTGCTACTTTTGATGGTAATGAAGAATTTTAGGACTAAGAATAGGTCCACCATGAACACTAGAGACAAGTTAACAGTTAGCTCCAATAATGGCAACAGTTGACACCTTAAGGCATGAGCTGGATAGAGGAGAATCATAATTGGTTTTCAATCTTTTCTTACACTTGGACTCAAATAATCTGTGTTTTCAGAGGAGAAAGCACTAGATTCTAGATGGTTTTGCATAATTGATTGCTTTTCAGTGGAATCGTAAATGGGCTGGGGAAGCATAAAACGATGTGATGGTTTGGTTTGGTTTGGTTTGGTTCATGCTTTACTAACTATTCAGTATTCACTATAATCTATGACGGCCCTACCGTGTGTTCACTGTTGTTTCCGGTGCTACTATGCAGCATAGACTTTCCTTCCTTAACTGCTTAGCTTCCGTAGTGTCGGGAATAGAAGGAACTTCAACTTCATGATAGGAAAACTAACGAAAGGCGTAGGGCAGAAAGAAGAAAAGATTCCAGGAGCTTGCACAAGTATCAGGGTCATAATTGTTCAAGCTGTTATACTTATATAGAAGCTTGTAAATGATTCTTTTGATTTGAAGTTGAAACTGAAAATCAAAGTTTAGATTAGGGCGGTTCTTTTCCTTCTATTTGTCGGTAACGTTTACTTCTTTCTCCTTTGTTCTTACAGTTGAAACTGAAGTTGTTTACTCTTGCTTGAGTGCCATGATAGGAGTAAGGAATTTACTGTTTTTTTTTTCTTTATAAGAAAGATGTTTGTTGAATTCTTTAACTAAACTTCAGTGGTGTCATTAAGTGGTAACCGAGGCTGGTTATACTCTTTTTGATGGTTTCATTCTATCTATACCGTGACGGGACCATGTTTAACAAGCTTTGCTTACAATTTTAATCTTGCAAATTTACCACTTCTCTAACTTTTATACATGGGTTAGTTCTATATTTTAGTTAAAGCTGTCAATATGCATTAATTTTAGCAGTATATCTAATGTTTTGTGTAAATAATCGAAGCGAAAAACTTCCTCGATTGAAACCTTAATCCTTCTTATTTTTCTAATAAGACCAAGAAAATTGGCTAATTGTAGTTTAAATCAGGTATGATTATTTACTTTCTCTTGCTTTATTGAAGGGTGATTCTCAATTGAAAATGCTGTATTTGATTGGGGTGGTCCTAAAATATGCACCATCTCTGTGATTAGCTTTTATAATTATTTTCTTTGTTGCTGATTCATGTTGCTCTTCTCCTCAAGCTTATACATTTCTATGTATTGTTTCCTTCCAGACTTTAAGCTCTCAAATGCCTACAATATCAATTTGACTTGTACAAAAGCCACCTCTATTATCAATTCAAGAAGCATGGACTTCCCATCCTCCCAGTTTGTGCCTTCAAGAGCCATGGGTACCTATGAGCCTATCCACCAGATTGGCATGTGGGGAGAAAATTTCAAGAGTATTAGCAATCCAAATATATCTGCATCAGTGATTGTTGATGTGGCTAATAAGCTAGAAAACGAGGTGCAGATTTTGAAAATATTGGTCTTTGCTCAGATCCAAATCACATATATCCTATTTTATAGACAAGTAACCTTTTTATTTGAATTTTTCAGTCCGAGACTACTTCACATGAAATGCTAGTGCCTTCAAGCAAGCATGACCAAGAAGAAAGTAAACCTTTTGATAAGGTACAGGTGAATTGTATATGATCGTGATTATTTATATCTTCTCATATTAATGGACACAAATAGTGTGGATCATACTGTATGATATTGGATAGACTTCATCGATTGGTTTGTTAAGAATCTATCCTTCGAATTTGGAAAAGAAGGTATACTCTCAGTTCTAAATTCTAGGTTGCATTCCTTTTGATTATTCCCTCCACCCTTTGCACATTCTGTCTTGCAAACAAAGAAGCTCTTGTTTTGCTTCTCTTAATCATATTTTGTGCATTCTCTCTCTTGTTTTCCAGTGTTCGGAAGACATACAGTTCTGAAATGTGGTAAATGTGTGAAAGCTTTTAGTTCTCTTCTTAAGATGTCTTGGAAATGAGATTATGATTTCCCCCGATATTTCATGCATGTTAATGGAACTATTTTCAGATGTTCTGTATTTTTCTAATGTCTGGATTCTCTTTTGTTAATTTCTAGTCATGACAATGATGTCCAGGCATGCAAATTATCTCAACAAATCTAATTAAAATGGAAAAATATGTGTTCCTAAAAGCAGTTTGTGCTTTTTACCTTATTTATAGATACAAAGGCGTCTGGCACAAAACCGTGAGGCTGCTCGTAAGAGCCGTTTGCGGAAAAAGGTAAGATGGATATGGATTTGCACTGAAACTGGTGACCAGAAGGAAACATTCAATCTTTTGTAATGATTTGATTTGGCATCGCCTTTCAGGCATATGTTCAACAATTAGAAAATAGTCGTTTAAAGTTAATTCAATTGGAGCAAGAGCTTGAACAATCAAGGCAACAGGTTTGAAGAAGATTAATATCATATCTATTTTCATTTTCTATTTGTTTTTGTCATTTTAGAACTTTTTAAAGCTGTTGAGAAATACAACTTTTACAGCAGGGTCTTTATGTTGGAGGGTTAGAAGCAGGTCATCTTGGAATTTCTGGTGCAGTAAACTCTGGTTTGTTTGTTAAATACTTTCAGTTATCACTACTACTTTTGATCTTATGCCCTAAATATTGTTTTTTCATTATTTGACATTCCGGAATGAATTAATGCTTCTAACTTGAACTTGAAAACCATACCTTATTAGTTATTTATACTGCTTAGAGACATATGTATATATTTCGATATACAAATTTCATCCAATTATACTCAATGAGCCAAATGACCTATAACTCCATACTGATTAAATTAGTCATGAATTTTTTTCGCATCCAAACAAGCTAGGTAGTTAATGGTTATGGTTTAAGGATCTCTAAGTCTGCCTCTTTATCGCACTCATCACAGAAATAAAGGAGCATTACATTTTTCCGTGCATGATTGATGCTCTTAGATTCCATATGCTCCTCAATTTTTCTAAGTTACTTGGAGTCTAGCGTCGAATATGACATGTTCCTGGAAGGCCCTTGGAGAGTTTCTCAATGTATTTGTAGGGCCCTATGAGAGTTCTTCTAAGTTTCTGAAAGTGAATGCATGATTGATGCTCATAGATACTATATGCTCCTCCACTCTTCTACGTTACTGGAATTTGGATGTAAGTGTTGGACTATGGTGTGTTCAATTCCTCTAAAAGATTTTGCATGTACTTGGATGGTCTTGGCTTAATAGGAGAGCTATATCCACATACCGATGTCCGGATATGAGTTGGACTGAGTACTCCGTAGAAAAATAATTGTCTAGTTTTCTATGAGAACCAATATGTGCACCCCAAAGTATTAAACCCCTTACAACCTTAGTGAAACATGTGAAATAACACTTCAAAAGTGTAGAATAAAATTCTTGGCTAGCCATTGTATACAAGAATTAACCTAATATTCTAGGTAACTAATTAATAGAAAAGGTAAAACCCTAAAAGGTAATACCTTATACATAATATATTTTCTAATAAAGTTCACTTTATATATTTCCATACTTAACACTCCCCTCAAGTTGGGTCATAGATATTGATCATGCCCAACTTGTTACATAGATAACTGATTCAAACACCATTGAGAGATTTGGTGAAGATGTCGCCTAGTTGTTCTCCGGGTTTCACATAACCTGTAGATATCAAGCCTTGTTGTATTTTTTCACGAACAAAGTGACAATCAATCTCAATGTGTTTTGTCCTTTCATAAAACACCGGATTCAAAGCAATGTGTATTGCAGCCTGATTATCACACCAAAGTTTTGCCAGTATTGGGACTTTCATTTCAGCTTTATCAAGGAGCTGATATACCCATATAATCTCACATACGGACTTGGTCATCGCTCTATATTCGGCTTCTGCACTAGATCGTGAGACAACATTCTGCTTCTTACTCTTCCACCAAATCAAGTTTCCTCCAACAAACACAATATCCTGAGGTAGATCTATCTTCCTTGCATCCCACCTAATCTGAGTCAGAAAAACATTCAATTCTAGTATGGCCATGATTGCCATATAGAATTCCACGTCCAGGAGCACCTTTTAGATAACATAAAACTTGTTCTACTGCTTTCAATGATCAACAACTATTTTATATAAGAATTAACATAATATTGTAGGTAACTAATTAATAGAAAAGATAAAACTCTAAAAGGTAAAACCCTAGACATAATATTCTAATAAAGTTCACTTTATATATTTTCATACTCAACAAAAAGAAATGACATGATCCAGCCATTTCTTGTCATATAAGAAACATGAATTTAACTTTTTCTCAATTTGCAGCTGACTTGATTTCCTCACAAGTTAAAAGAAAAATCTCAACTGAAAAAAAAACGACCTTTAGGATTTAATTTTGCACCTCCTTTCACGTTTTCTTGAAGATACATACATATTATTGTATGAAATAAACTATCAGAGAAACTTCACTGTTTTGATTGAAAATAAGCTACATTATTTATGTGCTATAAAGACAATTTAGTGTCTTCAATATTGACAGCTGGTCTGTACTTGTTAGACCACCTTGAAAATGTTTCGGTATTGTGAAGTTCCATTACAACTATCTGATGTGTCAAATGCAAATATTTGTTTAATAATTCCCTTTGGCACCATTTTCTTCTGGTTCCAAGTTAATTTCATTCTTTAATGTTATTCATTGATTAGCTCGTCTGAGGATTCTGCAGGGATTGCTGCATTTGAGATGGGATACGAACGTTGGATGGAAGAGCAAAATAAACAAATATGTGAACTTAGAAGTGCTTTGAATGCTCAGATAAGTGATATAGAGCTTCGCATACTTGTGGAAAGTGGCATGAGCCACTATTTTGAACTTTTCCGCATGAAATCAAGCGTAGCGAAGGCCGATGTTTTCTATGTGATGTCTGGGAAATGGAAAACATCAGCGGAGCGATTTTTCTCATGGATTGGAGGGTTTAGGCCTTCAGAACTTCTTAAGGTGGTGCATTATTTAGTTTAATTAACTTCTTAAGGTGATTCTTGTTATAGTTTTTTTGAGGGGAAGAGAACCTATAGCAGAGTATCTAACTGCAAAATCTGTCTGCTCGGTCTTTTCACCAGCATGATTACAGTATTGAGTACAAGAATAAGTCCGACGAGTATGCTGTTTTAAAAAAAATTATGTATCTAGAGGATCATATCTTATATTCATGTTCGTATAAATGGCAAATATAGGTCTTGGATACAGATACTTAAAGAAAGGGTTGAAGCAAAACAGGCTTTAATAAACTAACTTTGTAATCCCATATGACTTGAAGAGAACGGTTTCTTATATTTTTTAACTGGAATTCTAGTCCAAGTTCTATAGCCAAATGTGGAATCATTTTTGTGTGTGTGTGTGATTATATTTTGATTACAGGTGCTAGTGCCTCAAATAGACCCCTTGACAGACCAGCAAATTTTGGATGTTTGTAACCTGAAACAATCATGTCAGCAAGCTGAAGATGCCCTTTCGCAAGGCATGGAGAAACTCCGGGAAACTGTTTCTGCAACTTTAGCATCTGGTCAAATGGGGCAAGGTACTTACGTTCCTCAGGTGGCTATGGCAATGGAGAAGTTAGAAGCTCTGGTATGCTTTGTGAACCAGGTAATGATACAAACCTCACATGGTCTCATGGAGTTTAATTCAATAACTTAAAACTATTTTAGTTTGTCTTTTTTTTCTCGCATTTGATCTTGTCATCATTGTTATTATACCTGTGACTAGCACTGTATCTGACAATATTGAGATATGAGTTCGAAAGTATGAATGTATGATTCTCTGAACGTGAAAACTTAGAAAAAGTTAAATACACTTGGGAAATTCAATGGTTTTAAATCTAGTATAAGCACAACTCGGTCCTATTCCAGGCACCTTGACTTGGAATGAGAATTGGATACAAACATGTCTGGTAGTTTTTTAATAGATGTCAAATATAAATACTTCAAAACGTTAAGAGTTTGAATAACATAAATCTTTTTTACTAGAATCCTGCTTTGGAGAATTTTACAGTTTGGCATTCTAGGGATGTTTAAAAGTCGACTAATTGTTTGATATGTTTCTGCATGCAGGCCGACCACCTACGGCAAGAAACGCTACAGCAGATGTTTTACATCCTAACAACTCGACAGTCAGCTAGAGGCTTACTTGCTTTGGGGGAATACATCCAACGTCTTCAAGCCTTGAGCAATCTATGGGCTAGCCATCCTCGTGAACCAGCCTAGCCTTACAGTAGAAAACAGTAGATGATCGCTGCAAGTAACTGTTCTTCCTGCAAACCAAGACAGCAATTGATAAATGCCATTATAAAGGAAAGTAGCATCAACTTATGCAGCCCAAATTCTTTTTTAAGCAGCTTGTCTGAGGTCTGAGATGTTGAATATATAAATAGTTAATTTTACATGGGATAAGACAGATCGAATCAGTTTTCATTATGCTATGTTGTACATTATATATAATCTTGAAAGTGTGTATATACAGATATATATTTTTATATATAGGTTCTACATTTGAGTCATGTCGCAGTTGAAATTTCTATGTAAATTGTGTAAGTGTTCTTTCTATCCTATGAACATGGCCAATGGATGATTGTCTAAAGTTTCCCATGTATTGTTACATTCATAGTTAATAAAAGAAAATTCAGTGAAGAAGGTTTACCATTTGTTATGTGCAGTAGAGATTGATTCCAGAAAGACATTTGCTTTATTAGTCTACACTTGGATCCAGATACTGTGCCAGGCCTCAAAAAAGTGCAAATGTAGTAATAGATTGTTCTGCCTTAAATAGAGAAGTCAAGTGCAACCCGGCTTCATGCTAAAGGCTGCAGGAATCCCAAAATATTCAATCATGCAATCATGTGTACTTTGGTGCGAAGTCTATCAAGTTGGACCTCACTTCACCAGTGAGAGCGTTGCTAAGTTTTTAACGTCAAGATCAATCTCTTTGACAATGTACCTTTCGATATGCCAGTTGTTTCCAAGTGTACCCATTACCAATAGTCCCGGCAAGAACACAAACCATCCTTGAAATGGTGAAAACGAGTAGCATCTCTTACAATAATTTCTCTTCCAGAGAGTTTGGATATAAATTTAATGGCAGAGTGGCAATCATTACAGACTCTGAGGTTTTTCATGATCCTCAAAGTGGTGTGCTCAGGAGTACTTGTTAAAGCAAAAGCAATGGCCAATTTCTCACTATGATGTCTAAGCATCTGTTCCTTTACTTCCTCCTCAAGGTCATGTAACACTGATTCAGTATCCGGTACAAAGCCCATCTTTTTTATATCTTCCCATATCTTTGTCATCACCTTGTATATTTCATCTTTCTGTGGGTGAAGTCCATCCTCTGCTCCAAAGACATGGACTTTGTTCTTTATCTGAACCCAACTAATTCCTTGTTCTTTCTTCACCCCTCCATCCTTCATTAACTTGCGAATTTTTGCAGCATCCTCCCACTTTCCACAAACTGAATACAAATTAGCTAGGGCTGAGTAAGCCCCACTGTTTTCAGGGTCAATAAGGAGCAATCTTTCTGCTGCAACCTTACCAAGTTCTACATTCTTATACACCTTACAAGAAGACAAGAGTGAACCCCAAGTTATAACATCCGGTTCGATGGGCATTTTTTCAATAAAATCATATGCCTCTTGTACCAATCCAGATCGCCCAAGAAGGTCAACCATCAATGCATAATGGCTCAGCGTTGGTTCTATTTTGTGAAAATCTTTCATCATATTATAATACCTTCGGCCCTGGTCTACCAGTCCAACATGTGTACAAGCAGAGAGAACACCTACATATGTTATATGGTCAGGCTTAATTCCAGCTGCCAGCAACTTTTCAAAATGCTCGAGGGCTTCTTTTCCAAGACCATGTTGAGCAAGAGCCATTATCATGGATGTCCAAGATACAACATCTCTGAACCAATGTATCTGATTAAATACTTTCCTTGCACAATTAATGCTTCCAGCTCTAGCATACATGGTAATTAGAGCATTGTTCACTGAAACCAAGGATGCTTGTCCAGTTCTAATTGCACTTGCATGAATTTGTTTGCCGTGATTCAATGAAGTCAAACTTGAACTGACACTCAGCATGGCAGCCAAAGTGAAGTTATTTGGTTTAGGACCTTCTCTAACCATTAACCTAAAAAGATCCAATGCATCATTATTCAAGCCATTCTGCAAGTATCCAACAATCATGGCTGTCCATGCAACCACATCACAGTCTCTCAATGAGTCAAATATCTGTCTAGCTGGTTTTAAATCTCCAAACTTAACATATCCATCCAGCAAAGATGTAAATCCAATAACATCAAGGCATGAAAGTCCAGTCTGATCTACAATCTTTTGAGCAATTTGAACCCCACCCGACTTTGCATACATTGAGATCAAGGCATTTCCCACTGGGCCATATGTATCAAAGTTGGTGCTAACAATACGAGCATGGATTTGTTTCCCAAGTTTCAACATCTCAAGATTGGCACAAGCTGATAATACATTAATTAACGTGAATTTATCAGGAAGCAACAAAGAATCCCTCAGCATATTACCAAAAGTACATAGAGCATCAAGATCATACCCATGTTGATTGTAACCTGCAATCATCGAATTCCAGGTCACTATATCTCTCTCACTCATCCTTTCAAATTGTCCACGTGCAAGATCAACTCGTCCATGCTGCATATGCAACGAAATCATAACATTTGAACTCGAAGTGTTCCTATATTCCATCCTATCAAAGATAACTCTGGTCATCATTGGATCACCAGACTTAGCATACATATTTAACAAAGAATTCACCACACTTACATAACTACTAAGCCCAAACTTAACAGAAAAATTGTGTACCTTTCGACCAATATCTAAAGCTTCAATAGCAGCACATGATGCAAGAACACTAGTAAGTGTGTACTGCGTTGGCATCACTCGTTCTTTAATCATTTTATCAAATACTTTTATAGCACTTTCAAAACGACCCATCTGATTGTATCCCCTAATAATCGTGCTCCAAGAAACAGAATCACGATTCGGTATCTTATGAAATATTTCAGTAGCTTCAGCCATTTTACCCTGTCTTGAATAAGCAGATAAAAGGGTGTTCCAAGTGAAAACGGTTTTCACAGGCATTTCGTCAAACAATAAGCGGGCATCAGAAAAACACCCGATTTTCGAATAAAAGTTCATGAGGTTGTTAAGTAAGATGACACTAAAGTGAAGCCCAAATTTGATTATTCTGGCGTGGACCGATCTTCCGGCTAAGAGGTCTTTGGATTTGAGGTTTTCTTGGAGGAGACGAGCGTAGTGATATGACAAAGAGGATGGGTCTGGGATGTTCATTTCTTAGTTATCGGATTTGAATTTGCTCGAAGTCTTTTTTGATCAGAAGTAGTAAAAATCGAAGGTTTCTGATTCTTTCAAAGGCTGAACTGGTGGGAAATGGTACGCCAAACAAAGGTATAGCTTCTAAAAATAACACCATAAATAATCTCTGCCTGTAATCGTTTAATTATGACTTTATAAATGCGTTAATTTTAGACTTAAACGATGTCTAAATTATAATTTTTTAATTAAATGTTTAAATTACTTTTTGAACTAATTAGGTGTTTAATATCTTATCTCATAATTTATTTAAGATTTTTCGTTAATTTTTACTGTTAAAGAACATGTATCATCTCTTAAAAATTCTAAAAATATATTTAAAATAAAAAAATAATAAATATATTAAAAATTTTAAATATTCTCAAAATGATTCTCAAAATCTGGCCACTTTTGCGGAATTTGTCAGTGACGAAATAAAGTATCATTCTCATGTCAATCAACCCACATGTCGTTTTTCGTCTATTCTCCGGACGTTCATCGTGAATCATTCGAATGAACCGTTCGATAGTTTTGATGTTTCATATGATGACGATTGATTTTTTACGATAGACTAATGGGAAAATGGTCATAAAGTTTTCGTGAATAATGTGGTGGACGACGACATGATAATCGGGATTTAGATTTAAGGGAGTTAGAAATTTTAAAATTTAGGTGTTGTTGAAATCTGAAAAATTTAGAGATTTTTTTAAATTAAGTCATTTTATTTATTTTTAATATAATTTTAAAATTTTCAGGAGATGATATTTATTCTTTTAACAGTAAAAATTAGCAGAGAACCTTAAATATGTTATGAAATAAAACGTTAGACATCCAGTTGACCCAGAAAATAGTTTGGACATTATTTGGCGTTTAAACCTTATTTTTATTGAAATAAGTATTTAATATCTATTCTTGAAATAAAATTTTATTTTATTAAAATAACGTCATTAAAAAATTTAACATGTGTTCAAAATATAAAATTTGTTTTTATTTTTTATTTTTAAAAAAAATAGAAAAATGAATCATCTCAAAATTTTTAAAATAATCTTAAATTCAAACATTTAAATTCTAAAATTATCGTTATTGTAGTTGTCAATAGTCTTATCAAATCTTATCATCGTCGTAGACATAGTCTCCTGTCTATTTTTTTCAATCATCCATCGTCATTAATCAATAGAAGACATGTCAATCGGACAATAAATAGTTTGAGTCTTTAGCGCCAATCGTTCATTGTTTGATTAGCGTCTCACGTCGATTATCGACGATGAGTGATTGAGAGAAATGAACATAGGACTCCAGGCGATGATAGTGATAGGATTTGAGATTTTAAAATTTGAAATTGTTTTGAATTTTTTATTTTGCGATATTTTAAATTTATTTTATTTCTAAATTTCTTTGAAAATAAAATAAAAATAAAAGTTACATGTCAAACTACAATAGAGTGATTAATTTTTTTAACAGATTAACTTTAAAATAAAAATATTAAATATATATTTTATCTAAAAAATATTTTAGACACCTATTATAAAAAATTGACTATTTAAACCCATATTTTATATTTAAATCTTTAATTATAAATAAAATTATACTCTAGTTTTTTTTAATAAACATCAAATTTATTAACAAATGATACAAAAATAATTACGGTTTTGAAACATCGATGATTAAGAGTCAAAAAGGCTTGAACCAGCAACAAGAAAACCAGATCGAAAATCCTAACAATAAGGGAAACAAAGCCCAAAACAGCAACCAACATTAGGACAGAAAGCCGCCTCCAGCTTTGATCATCAGGGACTGTAATATAATTCGAATTCAATCTGGATTTAATTTGATCTGAAGAAAATAATTTGATTTAAATCCAATTTAAAAAGTCTGAATCTAAATAAAAAAAAGTTAAAATCCTAATAGAAGATTGATCGGATATGGATATTGACATGATCCGATCTGAATTCAATTTGAATCCATGTTCGATATGAATCTAATCCATATATAAATCTCAATAAAAATATTTAAAAGTCTTAGACTTAAAGATACAGATATATATTAAAATTTTAATTAAGTTTATATAGGGTTAATATTTTAGATGATTAATATCTTTATAATTTTATTTATATTTTCCTCTGATTTTATAGGCTTTTGTTGAGCTTTAGTAGAACAATTAAAGCTTGATCGTTATGATTTTTTTTATGTACAGTTCTAATAGTTGAACATTTTGATTATATTTTTAATTTATTTCTTTGAATTGTAATATTTATTAGATATTTTATAATTGTTATGTGAAAATGGATATGTAGTCTAATAAGACAATAGTAGTTTATGTAAGGATAATTTATTTATTGTTGAATTTTTTATATTGAATTATGATATTTTAATTTTTTATAGTTTATGTTTTCCTCTTATTTAATTTATTTATGTAAGGATATTTTAATTGATATATTTTAGTTTATATTTTTAATTTATTTATTGTTGAATTTTTTAGATATGCAGTTTGAGTTGTTATTTTAATTTATTTTATATTGAATTATGATATTTTTGAGATTTATTCGTGCTATAAATTTAAATATATTTGTTTGATAAAAAAAATATTTTTTATTTAAAGATATATGTTTAAGTTGTTACTTTAAAAAATTAATTGGATTTGGACTTTCGGATTTGGATTTTAGATATTTTATTAGAATGGATTGGATTTATGTAAATGAATTTGGATTAAGACTTGGATTATATTGAAAGTCCGATTATTAATTGGATTAGACTTAAACTTTATAAAATCCGATTCAAATTCGATCTATTGTCATCCTTAATCATATACAGTTCTGTCAATAGACAGGATAACATGAATCGGGAGAATTCTTTAGCCGGACATGATTTTACAATAAAAGTAAACGATAAATTTGGGCATTACCCAATTCGAGATAATAATTTAATTTTCTCTTGTATCTTTATTTTTTTATATTTTTATAATTAAAATTTTAAATTTATTAAAAAAGATTATGGTGAAAACGTAAAGAAATAGTCGCCAATTAATTTTTTGGTTGTACGACTATTAAAATTAATTTAGAGAAAGTTTATGATAGATTTAAGTGAGATTGTGTTGATAATAAACTTTTTAAAATTAAGATTGCTAATGTCTTGCACCCTTAACTCTTTATCTCCTTATATCTTTTAAAAATATATATTTTATGCCTAAAATATTGTTTATCTTTTAAAAGCATCTTTCAAAAATAATTTGATTATTGATTTTTTAAAATAATACTAAATTAATTCTACATATGCCACTTGATTATATTGCGGCGTGAATATAAACTGATATGTAGCAAACCAATGTTAAAAATAAAATATTTAAATTTGAATATTATATGCTATAAACACAATGTTTTGGTTTGAAATAAAATATTTTAGATATTGTAACAATCTAAAAAAATACTGAGTCATCAAAATATTTTTTCGAGTTAAAAAATATTTTAAATGTCAGTTTATAAATTATGTCTTTTGATTAAGAGTTTTCAATTTAAAAGCGACTTTTAAAAAAAATTGAGTCGTTGTCGGTTGTTTTGGTAGATCAAACATTATAAAACTAAAGATTTTAAAAATTAAGGTCCGAGAGTCGATTACGATTAGAGAAGGATTAACCTCCCATACCGTTCAAAAATTGATACTTTATTTAATTATCGTTTTAATAATATTAAAATTTTTGAACTAATTTCACGATCGAATTAATTTTAAATTGAATGTATAAATTTATTTTAAACCACGTGCCAATATGAACATAGCAATTAGCATGGCATTGAATTAACAAGATCACCAGTTCCTTATCAAATGCCTCACATCGGATAAAATATGCAAGACATGCACCTATCATACAAAAATACATCATAACAAGCGTGATTCGACACACAATGTGTATAGAGCTGTGATTTGAGAAGAAAAAAATAAGACCGAAAATTATTGAGATAATGAGATTAACCAGAATTAAAGAAATAATAATAATATATTAAAAGGCAATTTGATGACCCGATATGGAATGAAAAAAAATACAAATAAATAGTAATAAAAGGTAAAAGTATAAGAAGAAAACCATCAACTCCTAATAAACATTCCAATTTAGTATTGCTTTTAAAAAGTGCGGTGCAATTTTTTTTGGAATTTTTGGTTTGAGATATATATGCTTAGTATTGCTATCAAAAAGTGCTTTTGATAAAATAAATGACTATTTTAGGCATGATGTTATAAGTTAAAAAATATATATTTAAATGATAATCAAATGATTTCATATTATAATATTAACTTAAATTAGGATAAATGTAACCTTTTAGGTTTAACTTGAAATGTACAGTAAGTTAAAATCGTTATTTTAAAACTTTAACGTCATGTAAACGTATGAAGTAATTCAAAATAAAAATTTATAAACCAATATTAAGTAAATAATTTAAAAGTAATTATTCTGATTAAAAATAGAGAATTGAATAAAACGATTTTATGCATGAAGTTTAAAAACATCTTAGATCCCTAATAATCCTCAAATAACTGAAATAAAAATATTCGTAAATAACCATACTAAAAATATAAAATGTTTTTCGATATAGATCTCCAAGTAACAACTCTTAAGACTAGATATCTGAAAAAATAAATTAAAAGAATGACTTACAAAGCTCGGTGTGTCTTTAAAATATAGTCAAAAATTACAGTATCACTCAATTCACAATTACAATTATACCCTAATTTTTCGTGGTAAATAAACACAAATACTGATGAATGCATTATCACAGAGAATGCAATCTGATACTCCGAACGCCAAATATAGTAGTGGCTAAACCAACCGATTGATGTGGAGGTAGTTCCCCAAAAACCCTCACCGCTTATTTCAGCAAAACGTTGTGTGGTAAAACCATTTTCCTCCGTACAAGTCCACCCCATGCACATGCTTGCAACCAATGCCAATGATCTCAAACTTTTAATCACAGATATTCGTATAGTATACGAATCATATAGTTCAGAAAATCTAATCGCAATCTCACAGTGTAACACAAGGTTCACAATATCATATAGCATGTCAATATACCATAAAATCTCAGTACGAATAAGCATAATACACAAAAAATCTAGTACAGGAAGAGAACACACATTTAAATGAATAACACAAGAAACACACATTTAGCACAAGAAGATAACACACATTTATATTCATTTAACAATAGCACATGAAAATACATACATTTAACGCAAGAAAAGAACACACAGTTAGCACAAGAAAAGAACACACAGTTAGCACAAGAAGAAAACACATATTTGAATTTATTTGATAATAACACAAAAAGAAACACATATTTAGCACAAGAAGAGATGTTAAACCTAAAAAGTTAACATTAAAAATCTTACCCCAAAACTAATTTAATTTATATAATTTCATAATAATTGTAAAAGTATTTAAATACTTAATAATTCGTCACAACCAAAAATTAAAATTATACTAAGAATTGTTAACTTGAAAATAGTTTAAATTCCCAAAAAATATTATATCAAAAACTTATTAAAAATAATATTATAGTTTGATAGTTCAAAAAAAATATCCGAATGTAAGAAAAATATTTATGTATACTGAAATAATCATAATTTCCAAATGCATCAAAGTTTCTAAAATAATAATAATGATTTGAATAACTAAAAGTTAGTTTTATATTAAATAGTAAAATAACCAGATAGAATATGAGATTCTTTAGGTACCGTATTGCTTAAAGCCCAAAGATTTGTAAGAGGAAACTAAGATGAAGTAACCTAAAGAACTTAGCGTATCTCTAAGGTGTAGATAAAAAAACAAAACATGGTTTATAAAATTATTTCTCAAGAGTAATATCTTAGAAAAACAATGCAAAACATGAAGTACACACAACACAAATCACAACTACATACTTCAATCACAATTTAATCCAAAATCATTATTTATCCAAAATCTCTAGTTATCCGAAAATACAAATTCACATGATTTAAAATCACAATTACTCGTAGAAGTGTGAGGTTTGAAAATATAAAAAGTTTTATATATTTCTAAAATCACAATGGCATGTATGCACGAAAACACAAGTATGTAATCAAAGACACAGTACAAAAATTAGACACGCAAGCAAAAACGAATATTTTTCAAAACACAATATTAAACATGACACATAAAAATATATTTTTTTAGAAAAAAACATATAGCATCAGTAAGAGAACACACTTTAGCCAAAGCGACTCAAATTACCGAATAACATGGTCTTGAACTCGAACAAAAATAAAAAATGAAAACATAGGCTTTAGAGAATCTTGATGAAAGAAAATAATGTATGATTTTTTCTTAGACTATAATATGTATATATAGGGAAAAAAATAATTGATTCCAATTTGAATTAGAATTCTATTAAGCCATAAAAATTTAATAAAATAATAATAAAATATTATAGTATTTTAAAGGTATTTTCATTTTTTGACAGTAATTTCATATAATATATATAATATATATTATAATAATAAATAAAAAATTTTGATAAAATAATAATTAAAATGAAGTAATATAATAATAAAATTAAAAGAATACTTTTAATAAAAATATCTGATTTCCATGAAAACATAATACAATTTAAAACAAATCAGTTATCCAAAAATTCTAAAATTTTAAAACATATATTATAATAATAAATAATATAATAATTTTATTTAAAATAAATAAATAAATAAAAACACACGTTCAGGTAAAAAAACATTTAAAAAAGGGGTAAAATGTATATTTAGCCATTGTCTTTTTCAGGATTTTCAAAGCATCACTTTAACTTTTAAACTTTAAATTCACATTTTAAACCTTTTAAAACTTTACAATCTTATCTCAAAATTTTTCCTTAATTTAGAAAATCAATTTAAAAACCTAAAAAAATTGGGTTTCAAAAATTAAGAATCTAAAAATTAGAAGTTTTAATTAGGGATTTCAAAATTAGGAATATTTTTTTGGGTATTACAATAAAATATAAAAATATTAATAAATGAATATATAAATTATTTTTGAAAAGTGCTTTTCAGAAGTGCTTTTAAGAAAAATGTTTTTCAAAAGTCTTTTTTAAAAAAATTTGACATGAATATATATAATTTTAAACAAAAAAATTAATTTATATTAAATATAATTATGTATTTTTAAAAATTAAATTATAATAAAACATAGTAACTGAAGATTAAAATTGTAATTTGAATCTTAAAAGCACTTTATAGCCGCAAAAACTAAAAATTTTAGCTTTTGTGTTTCAGTTGAAAAACACTTTTCAAACGCATTTTTTTCTCCAAAAGTTAACTGTTTAGCATTGTTTCTGCGTTCTAAACCATCTTTTGGCACCAAAAGCTGGTTTAGAACGCAATGCTAAATGCAGCCTTAAAAAGCATATTAGAGGGTAAGTTCGAGAGAAATAAGAGAAAAGAGGGTTGAAACATTTAATCGAAATAAATGTGAAAAATTACAATACCTTATATTTTGACCGAAATAAGCCTTTTCAGATTCAACTTTTTGCACGGTTCGCTCTCAAGGAGCTCAATACCGACGGCGAGATCCTTGGCCGACATGGGAGTCTCTAACTCTTTTTCTTATTTATTTTTTTGAATATCGAATGATATATGCAAAGTGAAAAGAAAAGCAAAAGAGAAGATGGCTACCAGAAAAACTCTTTTGGAGATTTTTGTTTCTATTCGACTTTTTTTCTTGTTAATGGTTACAATTTTTTTTTGGTTTGCAATCCATGGTTGATACAAAATGCTTCCCTTTTTTTTTCAAAATTGAATATATTGATGCTTTTGGGCTGATAAGTCTTGTCCATTCTGCCATATTCTTCTTTTGGTTAAGAGTTTGGCATGTTATTTTTGCTTGCACATTTGACTTTCCTTTTTCTTACAAATTGATTTTGATATTTTATTTCTTCTTTTAGTTCTGCATGCAAAGTGATGATCCATGTGCTCGTCTGAATGAATCCAGGTCGTTGGTCGAGCTCTCATCCAACAGTCAAGAAATGTGACAGCTACAGAACAATAAGGGAAAAAGGGTTAGGGTTCTATTATAATCGAGTCTTATAATAAAATTAAGTGGGTTTTGTAATATTTGGGTCTGTAAAATTGATGGACTCCTATTTGTGGATTAATAATTATATTTTGGTTTTTGTTATTTTATGAACTTTTGTTATTTAAGTCTCATATATACAATAAAATCTCTATAAATTAATACCTTTAAGATCATAAAATTTTATGAATTTAGAGAGATATTAATATATTGATAAATTAATAATTTATTAATTGAAAGAAAATTTCTCAATTCAGCAAATATAACTTTGATAAAGATATTGTGTATAAATAAATTGTAAATTATACATAATATTTTAATTAATTAAAAATAAGTAGATTCATGCATATGTTATTAAATATATTCATGTATCAAATTATTTATATCTAACTAGACTAATGCATGTACTTAATAATTCATTGTTTCAATTTACTATTGTATTCATGAATTTATGACTAATGCATGGATGTCGATAACTTGTTGGATTATCCAGGCGAAAAATGACGAGTGTTTACAAGTTTAAAGTTTAGAGAAAATTATGGCTAATATTGTTGAAAGTTCCACAAATGATGAAGTTGAAGATGATTCAACACCATTTGAACTAGTCACGCCAAAGGAAGCATTGAATGCAGCAACAACTCTTCACAACTTTTTATTGTAATTGGAGACCTCAACGCTAAAACTTGTGAGTGTAATTAGAAAAGTTACAGATGAAATTGAATTAGATTTGAATTTTAAAAAGAAACAGATTAAAATAGATTCATATTTTAACAAGTTACCAAAGTAATAATTGTAATATTTATGAATTATTAATTTATAGTTTTGATGGAACCTTTATATTTATCAAGGGGATCTTCAAAAAATATTATATTATTATCTTATTGAATTTGATGATTTTTTACTTTAACCCAAGTCGGAACTGAAAAAATATATTATTTAATAGAGTTTATTAATTTAAAATATAGATGTTTTACCGTATATATTTATTCATGGGCTACATACATAACACATAATAATATGATATGACAATAATAGATATACATGCAAATGTAATTAATAAATCAAACATATGCACTAACATACAATAACATATAATAAACACATAATAAAATATAATTAAGGTCTTTATTTACGTAGTACAAACCAAAATTTAAATTACGGTTAAAAATGAGTGATTACAGACGTACAATGTTATACGAATTAAAAAATCGATCTAAATATTAAAGATGATAAAATAAATAAGACTTAAATCTATTTTAATGTTTTTAGATTTAAAAGCATTACAACGTTTTTAAATTAGTTCCATTGATTTAAACAAAATATCTACATCTTAAAAGTATAAAATCAAATAGAACTCGATGTTGATTTGAATATTTGTTTTCAACAAAAACGGAAGAAAAATAGTGCTAAAAATAACTTGGAACCGCTTAAGTTCGGGATTTTGAACCCAACGTGAATCAAACACGCAACCTTCTGATCTGGAGTCAGACACGCTACCATTGCGCCACGGATCCGAGTGAGAAGTCTATTATCATTGATCAATAAAAAAACAAATTTTTATAATTTCAAATTATGCACTCAAATATAAGTAAATTCACGGTCTAAAAATATTATAAATAATAATAATCAAACTAAAACTCAATAAATAAAGTATATCCATAAGTTGACTGTTATTTTATTTTAATATTTTCTGTACACCTAAAAAAACTAGGAAAACCTTAGGAATATTTATCGCGGGTAACTTTTGATTTTTGTATCGGTTGGTAACTAATTTTTATATTAGTTGTTGATTATTAGATTTGTTTTTGTATTTTAATAAGAATTTTTGTCTTTATGATTTATGTTTTTTCTGTTCTTGTAATATATATTATTTTTCCTTTTGACATGTTTTTTTTTTGCTCTTATAGTTGGTTTCATTTATCCTTATTGCATGATTCACTATACCCTAACGGTCCATTGTGGTAAATATTTTAATCAAACGCTAGTTTTTTATTATAGTTTTGTTAGTGATCACGGAAATTTAGATCCCCACTTAATTGATGATTGTGTACCAATGTAATCAATCTTGTGTAATAGAAGATTCTGCCTAATAGTTTGGGTCACTCACTACTCCAACCCTTATTTGTCTCGATTGGATACAAATAAAAAATTTGAAAAGCTTATGAATTTTGATTGTATATTTTTTTCGTAAAATTTATTTTTCTTTTCTTTGTTTTTAGTTATGAGAGAAGTATAGGTAGATTTGATCCATTCTTTCTTTGGATACATTATAAGTATAATTTTTATACATATAATAAAATCTTATAGCTATTATAAAAAATATATCCATAAGTTTACCCAAAGAAAAATACCAAATACTAATACTTTTTTAGTAACAAATGCTAATGTTTTTAATATATTAAATAAAAAAAACTAATGCCAAACTTGTAATGTTCCTTTTTTTTTTAAAAGTGTTTTGGATCAAAAATTTATTTTGAGATCAAAAATAATGTAGAATTAAATTTTTTAAATTCAATTATTTTTCAGTTTGATTTGAAAGGTTTTATAAAAGTTAAAATTTTTAATTTTTTAAAAATATTTTTAAATAAAATTATTTATTTTTCCACTTTATATAACTATTTTTATTAAAATTTTAAATATTTTATCTATTTAAAAATACTTTTGACAATAATAATAAATATTCCTATTTTGAACTAAATAGTTTAAAAATAATTTTTTGTCTTATTTTTTATAAAAAATATCAAATTGAATCCTATCTATGCAAGCTAAACAACTAACACCTAATTCTAGTGAGAGAAAATCTTTTCCCTTCTCTCTAGGAAAAATATCCCCGGTTCAAGCACGGTAATGTTTACTGGTAAAATTTCCAAGGTATTTTGTTCGCTCTTTCGGGGGTTTGCAACAGTGGCCACCTTGTGGTGGCCGGTGCTTTCTTTGCCACCCCCACCGTCGATCCTTGGTTGTAGTTCATGGTCATGGAGGTTATCTCCGATGTAAGAAAGTTCCCCTTTTTCTCACTCTTCGAAGTATCATGTCCAAGGGAGAGCCTTGGATGGTCGAGAAGAAATCAGAAAGAGAGCCCATGATGGTTTCGTTCTTGTTGGGAGGGTGCCCATCGGGGCTGTGTTTATGGACGAGAGGTCCAGCTGTGGGGCTAGTAAGTCTGACGTAGTGATTGTGCAGCATTGTTGTTCAACATGGCAAAGGGTCCTTGTTTGTGCAATATTGCTGCTTTTACTTCCCGATGAGAGGTCGGCTCGTATCGCACATAGGGGGCTTTGTTCAGGCCACCGTTCAGGAACCATGGTGGCTCAGAACAAAAATGTCCCTTATTCAGACATATCAATGTCTACTGGGGCATTTCGGTAAATTTTTTAGCACTTTAGAGGGTAGTGATTCGTGACCCCCCGACTGACGCCCGACCGAAAGGCTCGGTATCCAGCGCCCATGAGGCTTGAGGGAGGCCAGCGGTGTCCAACGGTATTGCCCCACACTCGGAACTTGGTGGTTGGTACGGTCAACGGTGGAGCAGTGACAGTCGAAAAAATTTATTTGATGGATTCTCAAAGCTTTTGTTAGATTTTTCACGCATTGGAGGGTTACGAATATTGTTAGTGGTCTCTTAGGTGGTTCAACACCCTAAATATTGGCTTGTTCATGATTTATGTTGCGGAATAAAATTTTCCGGTGATTAAAACATTTTTCTCGGTGTCCCAAGGAAGAAGACAACCATTAAGCGGGATGAAATTCTTTGGCTTATTTTTTCCCGTCTTTGGTGATGGAGGCTCGAAAGTCTTTTTGATTTCACATTTTTCAGATTGTAATACTTTAGGTTGTTGAACCCACAGAGACTGCATCGACTTCACTACTTCTTAAATTGCATTATATAAATTGCACTAAATAAATAACGAAAGGATAAATATGATAAAAGTGAGGCTAATTTGAGTGCTTTTTAGAGGAGGATCCAGTTGTATTATTTATCAACTTATCAATGCAATGGGTTGAATTGTTGCCTCGGCAGGTCGCACTAAGGATCGTCGTAACTGCCTATGCGACGTTATACCTTGTGGACAATTCAACGACAAACATCCTTGTATGTCTTCTTCCTTATCCCTAAGAGAAGAGAACTGTTGAAATTCACGTCTTAATGATACCTCCCGGCGTGAATTAAGGATGAACAACAACCAAACACACGAGTCTTGTTAGTCGCTAAAATCCTGGGCGGTTAATCTCTCAACTGGATTAGTCAATGCCCTTCAACAAAGACCATATTCTCTCGTTTCATGAGCCTAACTCTCCTTATATTAGACAAATAGATTTTTCTTCACATACTATCATCTTGAGCTCATATGCAAAGAAGAGTAAATGCCAAGAGAGAATAAACTATGAAATAAGTTTTTACATTAATAAGTATCAAGAATAACACAATCTTCTTCTCCAACTACTCCACAAATAACCTAAACCTCCAAAGAAGTTTAGAACATAATGTAGTCGGCGGCTAAGGATATATGAGATATAAAATCCGACTCCCTTCTAAATCTAGACTTAAGGGTGATTTATATAGTCCAAGCCCTAGGTTAAAGTTTTCCATGCAAGGAAAGAGTTCTAAAAGGAAAAGAATTACAACTCCTAATTAAACTATAATACTTTATTCTTATTTCTTAAAATAACTCTTCTTTCCAGCGTTTGACTTTAATCAGGGCTTGACTCCTTAAATCGACTCCGTCTTTCTCTCGCTCTCTGTCTATTAAGATCAACATCTTTTTCTCTCTCTGTCGAGCACCATTTGTCATCTTTATGTTGCTGCCGCAGCCTCCAAAGTACTGTCGTGGCGGGTGCTTCGTCTGCATTTCAGCATCTATCTTCTCATTTGGCCATCTCTATAATATAGTTTCCTGTCTAAGAAAGAAAACTATCAAATGCATCTACTTTATGCTAAATATTAGATAAATTCATGATTTAAGTGTTTAGATGCTGAAATATGGAAAATAAACAAAAATATCCATTATTACCTTAAATTTATCCTTTAGTTGCAATAAACGAGTGGTAAAATAATATAAAATTTAGGACTTTTAGGCATTTATCAAATACTCCAAACTCGAACTATTGCTTGTCCTCAAGCAATGAAAAAGATAATTTTAAGTTAGGAATTTTAAAGTAATATATCATCCCGCTTGCCGCGGCGAAAATCCTTTCTTGACTCGGCCTCTTCTAGGTTCTAGGCGTTCCTCAGAACTGGACTATGAGTCTTAGTGGGTCTGTGCGTAGTTGTGTCGAAGCTGATTTTTTAAGTTCTAATCATTTTCTTAGCTCAAGACTTCCAACTAAGATTTTTCTTTGATTATTTTTCTCTTTCTCCCTAATTTGGTATATAAATATATATTTATATATACTTATACTGCTTGAGCCAGTTTTTGGGCACCTCAAGTGTTTAGTTATTCCTTACTAGAGCCAATTTCGGGCACCTCTAGTAAGTGGGAGAAAAACTAAGTCCTAGAGCCAGTCATGGGCACCTCTATAGACTACACTAGAGCCGATGATGGGCACCTCTACTTAAAATCTAAGCATAAGTTCTTATTGCTTTTCAAAAAAAAAAAGAACTTTCAAAATAAACTAAGATTGGTAGTGTTTAAGATATTTTCAGGCTCATAGTCTAATCCTAAGTACTAAGCCTAACAACCTCTCAAATTTCAATTCTGGTGAATGGTGCAGACTGCGACGACGGCTGGAGAATATATTACTATCGAGGCAGTTTCAATAAAATTCGACAGACTAAATTTTTTTTTTGCAGTTATTATAAGCATAATATTAAGATAGAAATTAAGACAATAGTAAAATATTTTGATTACTTCCATACATTGCAGCTTTTATATATTACAAAATCAGACAAATGCTCCCCCAAACTCATGAGATGCATTGTCCTCAATGCATAGAAAAAGACAGAAAAAGTAAAAGAAAACCGAAAATAGAAGAACATAAAAACAAAAGAAAAAAAGAAAAGAAAAAGGAAGACTACCACCTTTTTAAAATTTGATGGATCCGAAAAAATCTTCCGAGTCACTATTGATGAGGATCTTGCGGCATGTCCTCTGTGGCTGCTCGGCGGCCGCCTTTGGTGGTCTCACCAATGTCTTTTTGGCCAATCGTGATGGTTGGACTCGAATGGGAGTGGGGTCTGTGGCTGGTTCTTCCTCTGTATCCAGATTGATCAAAGATGAGGATGTTGCTTTTTTTTCTGCCCTTCTTGTGTCGCCTTTAGCAGTTCCTCGACGGTCTTTACTTGGCTCGCCAGGTCCTCTTTAGAGTCACTCCAGGTGAAAGTGGTAGATTGGTCTAGAGTGGCTATCGAAGCTGTCGGGAGTGCTTTTATAGTTGTTGTTGTGGTAGTCGATGCGGCAAGAGATAGAGGGAGTGTTGCTAAAGCTGGTGTTGAGTGAGCATGTGTAGCAGGTTGAGGCGTGGAGAGCTCGATTGGGAAGTTTAGGAAGACAATTGAGCATGCTGGGAGTGCATCATGTATGGTGGCGATGATGGCGTTATTGAACTCCAGAATGTATTTCATGAAGGCTTGTTGTCTTCTCTCTATTGTCTACAGGATCACCATAACTCCTGTTGGTGCGTTTGGTGTATGCTCAGTTGGATTTGTCCGTGGTTCAGCCTCGGTAGATGCTGCCTCTACAGCGGGAGGGATGTATGATTGTGGAGTAGCTTCCTCCACTTGTATCCTTCAGATGTAGACCTCTCTAGTCTATTCTTTCCTTGCTGGCATGAATGTGTCAATTGGCAGTATGGGAACCCGTTCCAGAATTTCCAATGATGTAATGATCCATGGGAAATAGAGCATACCTCTTTCCTTGGTGGCACACTCGAATATTTGTTTGTTGATTATGCGGCCAACGTCTATACACCTGTTGTGAATGATCGAATGAATGAGCGCTAGCCTCGGTCTATCGACAGTTTGGTTGTGCGGAGTTGGCATTAAATTCCTTTTTATGAACGTATTCTAGAGCTTTGCTTCTAGCCAGAGATCATGGCGGCTGACGAAACCACGGTGCTTACCCGTGTTTCATTTTGTTCTTGGTAAGCAGAGCTCTGCCTTCATTATCTCATAATCTTCGGTTGTCAAGGCGGCAATGAACGCGGCGTGTTCGTCATTTTCGATGTGGAGATCGAAGTAGGCGTTGATAGTGATGTCAGCCACTGGAATTGTTCGTCCTCTCAGGTAGGTGTATGGATTGTTAGGCACTGGACGATGAGCATAAAATTTGCGTACCCATTCGATATTCACAGGATCTGGTTGCTTTGTAAATTTTTGCCAACTCTGAAAGGTGATCTTTGATAGTATGAATGTCTTTGGGCCCAGATCGTCATCATCGGTGTAGTGGAAGCCTTTCTCTTCCCATATTTGGCGGTTTTTAAGTTTCTCTCATATTCATGCTCGACTTCTGGTGTAGAAAATCGTTTAAACTTTACTGCTCCGGCAGAGGTTGGTTGTGTGGTTGTCATATTTTACTTATGGAAAAACGAAGAAGAATTTTGGTAGAGTAATAGTAGAAGAAAAGAAGTGTGTAAGAGATGAACCTTGCTTGTGTATTTATAGGCGAAGGCAACGGACCGTTGGAAGTGGTTGCAAAGACATCATTATCCTTGGTGTGCACGTGACGCAAGTCCAGCTGGCCTACACTGGTGGCATATACGATATAGATTCCGCCTTGGGCGACAAGTTTCCCGCCAAGATATTTTTTTCTTGGTTTAGGCCGCGTTTGTGCTTGGTCATCTCTATTTTTTATTATTCATAAAATAACTGTAAATAACATAAAACTGTGGAAATATTAAATATTTAAAACTTAAATTACGAAAAATTTAAATCAAATTCCTAAAACTAAAATCAAATTCCTAAAACATAAAAATAAATAAAAGATTTAAAGCTAAAAATTAGGTTACTAGTAAAGTGCAATAAATTGCATCTCCAGCAGCAACTATCTTTCCCTTTTTGAGTGGAGGAGAAAGAGATGTCCCTGTCGTTGTCTCCTCGTCAGGTGATTTCTTTCGGATGTATTTTTTTCTAGGGGAGTGTTGCCTCGATAGAGGTTTTTTCAACAGGTATTGGTTAGGCAATCTGTCTCTCTATTGAAGTTAAATTCATTTTTAACTTCAATTTCTTGACATTTATCTTGTTCATCCAGTTGCCTTAGAGTCTTGAATATATTGATCTTCACTTTTTGGTCATTGACCCTTATGACCAATTCGCCTCTATCGCAATCGATTAATATTCTGTTTATGGCTAGGAACGGTCTTCCTAATATGATCAGAGAATTTACTTCATAATCAAGAATTAAGAAGTCACCAGGAAATATAAATTTATCCACTCTTACTAGGATATCTTCAATTTTTTCCTTTCGGTTGTACGTAAGAGCGGCCTTCCAATTGCAGCATCACTGTTGTAGGTTTTTCCTGCCCGATGCCTAGCTTCTAGAATACTGACTTAGGCATGAGATTGATACTAGCACCTAATTCACATAATGATTTGTCCACGTATTGATCACTGATAGAGCATGGTATTGTAAAGCTACAAAGATCTTTTCTTTTGGTTATGACCTAGTTATGCAACATAGCCACACATCCTTCTGTTGCGCCAACCGTTTCAAACTCCCCAATTTTTTTTCTTTTGAATATGATATCTTTAAGGAACTTAGCGTAGTTGGGTATTTGCTTAATTTCTTAAACTGCTACTCTTATTTTTGTTGTTTTAACCTTTGTGGAAAAGGTGGTGGTAAACACAGATCTTCAATCCTTTCATTGCATTGGAATCTTATCTGCGGTGCGACTATTGCATCTTCTGCTGCGGCATCACCGTCGGCAGTGTCTACTTGATCCTTAGTCTCAGGTTTTTGTTTAGTAGCTTCTTTTGGGGCCATTGTCTCAGGGGTTTTACCTACTGTTTGAGTAGGTATCTCAGGGTCCTTCAGTTGTAAACCACTCCTGGTAGATATGACCTTGCACTGTTCATGCGGACCAATTTTAGCGACTTCAGTATCGCTTGGTAGACTTCTTATAGGTCGGCTTTTCATTTACTGTGCAATTTGACCCACTATGAATTCCAGCTTCTGGAGAGCAGACTCATTGTTTTACATTCTCATCTATGCTCGATCCATGAAAGTATCAACTTTCTGAATGAACTTATTGGTATTTGTTATATATGCACCGGTTTGAGCCATAAATGTTTGTAGTGTATTCTCCAGGGTCTGGACATCTGTTTATTGTGGCGGCGGTAACGCCTACTGCGACAACTATTGTTGAGCAAATCTATTGTTCTGCTGGAATCTAGTAGATTGCACTGATTGGTGTTACGGGTTAAGAGCATTGTTGGGGTTACTCTAGAGAGATTCGGGTGTTTCCTCCATGATGGATTGTAATTATTGGACATATTGTTTCTATTAAATTTTCCAACATAGAAGGGGTATTCTAGGTTATATGGGCATGCGTTCGACTCATAGTTGTCACCATATGTTTCATAGAAAATAGTGATTTCTTTTACTTCTCGAACGTGACTCGGCTTTTGTAGATCATTGATCATGTTCGTCAAAGTTGACAATTGAGCTAAGATAGAATCTGAAGAGTCAGAGTTTGTCATACCTCGCCTAGTTATTTCTCTTCTAGTGGTTGGATGTTGATAGTCATTCTTTGCCAACCTATCTAGAATTTCTAAACTCTCATGGGGTGGGCGGTCTAAGAGGGTGCCATTGGCGAAAGTATCAAGCATTATCTTTGTGGGGGGTGTTTACTACATTGTAGAAGATTGATACTTGAGTCTACTAGGGTAAACCATGCATGGGAAATTTTTTGTATAGTTCTCTGTATCTTTCCCAAGACTCATACATTGATTCGTCTTCATATTGCCTGAATGATGTGATATCGTTTCTCAGTTGAACATGTTGGTATAACTAAATCGGGCAAGAAAACTTCGGCATAGTTCATTCCATGAGTTCAACGATCCAGGCTAGAGGTTGTTTAACCATGATTTTGCCCTATCCCTCAGTGAATAGGGAAATAGTTTCTGTTTGAGGACGTCAGCTGAGACTCCTGGTAGCTTAAACAAATTAAAAATTTTCAGAAAGGACTTAATATGTTGTCGAGCATCTTTATTGGCCGAACCCCCAAACTGACATAGGATGTTAATCATGTTGAACATGACTGGTTTCAATTCGAGGTGTTCTACCTCTATATTAGGCATCACAACGGTAGGAGTTAACCCATCCAAATCTTCCTCTAAATAATCACGAACGATTCGTGCACGTTCATGTCTTGGAAGGTTTACAGGGACAACAACTGCGAATGCGCCGCAGTTGTCTGCCTCGACGACATTCATGCCAACGTTGTTATGTTGGCCATGTACTGCGTTCATTCTTTCGCGTACCCTACGTTTCAGATTTTATGCTGTTTTTTCGATTTCAGGATCATAAGGGTATTGATCAAGCGACGGGTTGGACCTGGTCATACAAGAACAACCCAGTAAATTAAAACAAACTAAAACTAAAACTAAAGAAAAGAAAAGAAAAGAAAAGGTGCAGAAATAATTAGTAGTAAAATAGAGCGTCAGTCCCTGACAATGGTGCTAAATCTGATGGAGGCTCGAAAGTCCTTTTGATTTCACCTTTGTCAGATTGTAATACTTTAGGTTGTCGAACCCACAAGGACTGTGTCGACTTCACTACTTCTTAAAGCTGCACTATAGAAATAAAAACACAAGTATTTTTGTTGAGTTGAATTAACTAAATTAACTAAATAAATAATGAAAGGATAAGTATGATAAAAGTGAGGCTAAGTTGAGTGCTTTGTAGAGGAGGATCCAGTTATATTATTTATCTACTATCAATACAATGGGTTTAATTGCCGTCTCGGCGAATCGCACTAAGGGTCGCCGCAACTGCCTATGCGGGGTTATACCTTGTGGACAATTCAACTTTTCATAGTTCGATAGAGCACCCTTGTATGTCTTCTTCCTTATCCCTAAGAGAAGAGAACTGTTGAAATCCACATCTTGATGATACCTCCCGGCGTAAATCAAAGGTAACTAACAACCAAACACATGCATCTTGTTAGTCGCTGAAATCCTGGACGGTTAATCTCTTAACTGGATTAGTCAATGCCCTTCATCAAAGACCGTATTCTCTCATTTTATGAGCCTAACTCTCCTTATATTAGACAAATAGATTTTTCTTCACATACTATCATCTCGTGCTCATATGCAAAGAAGAGTAAATACCAAGAGAGAATAAACTATGAAATAAGTTTTTGCATTAATAAGTATCAAGAATAACACAACCTTCTTCTCCAACTACTCCACAAACAATCTAAACCTCCAAAGAAGTTTAGAACATAGTGTAGTTGGCGGCAAAGGATATATGAGATGTAAAATCTGACTCCATTCTAAATCTAGACCTAAGGATGGTTTATATAGTCCAAGCCCTAGGTATTGACCCATATTTTCAAAAAAATCTGCCTTTACAAGGCATTAGTGCGGGTAAATTTTAGATATTTTCCCTTTTGGGTAGCTGTTACACCACTAGGGCTTGATGTAGATACCTATTGTTGGTACAATTCAGGAAAATCAACCTACAATCCGGTAGAAAAGAACAATAAGCTTAACAAGCCCAAGACACTGATTATTACCTTTTTATCGCTACATCGAGAAGTTGCCTCATGGCCAGAGCCTACACCTTATGCTGTCGGGCGCATTTCGGGAAAGTCAAGTTGCCAATCCTGGATCTGTAGCAAGGCACAGTCTGGAAAGCTGGAACCAGGGTAGAATTTTATCCTTTGTCTTCCCAAAGGCTGGAAAAAATAATGAGCAACCCCTACCTTGGAGATCTAGATTTTTTAGATTTGGGCTATCAAAAATTTATCCCCTTAAACAAATTACTAGATCATCTATTTTTTCCCTATCTTCGAAGCTCTTCTTTCTCATCATCATGTCCCACAATCTTGTTAAACAAATGGAAGGACTTCATTTCACTGAACATGAACTTCTCAACCTTGAAGAGCTCAAAAGAACCCATTGAAGGGGAAGAAAAATGGGTTGTAGGAAAGCTGTTATACCCGAAAGTCGTTGAAAGCTCAACCCTCACTCAAGTTTTCTTCTTGGTTTGGAAGGAATACCCACTTGAAGACGCTAGCTCTCTTGGCCCGAACATGTTTCTATTCAAATTCAAGAAGGTGGATGGCAAAGACTTTGTCCTTGGCCGATGTCCATGGAACTTTAATGGTGAGCTATTAGCTATAAAACCGTTTGATCGTTCTCTTAGCCCCAAAGATTATGATTTTGGCCTTCTTTCAATATGGATTCAGATATATGATGTCTCCTTGGGTTTTATGTTGAGCAAGGCTGGGGAAGCCATTGGGAAAAGATTTGGAAGAAGAATAGCCACGGACTTGAGGGAAGGTAATGGATCCACGGGTGAATATATTCGCCTTAGAATGGAGATTGATTGCAACAAGCTGCTTAAACGTTGCATCAACTTGGGAGATAATAAGAAGCCCGGACAAGCACACATCTGTATGGCTAAATACGAACGAATTCCAAAATTTTGCTTCCTATATAGAATCATTGGCCATGAATTCTGACTCTGTCCCGAGTTGCCTAAGGGAGACTGCCCAACTTTCTAATTTGGGGAATAGCTTCGAGTTGAAAAATATACACCCTGGTGCTGCGAACAAAAAAAATGAAACTGGGCATAATGTTCACAAATGTGGGTGAAGGATAAAAGTTGCATGGAAATGAAAGTTTGCAAGCCAGTGATATAAAGGGGGAAATGAGAATAGTTTAGTTGTTGCAGCGGAGCAAAGCAAAGCCCCTACTTCCTCAGTTGTTAAGAACAAAAGTGAGAAAAGAACTTTCAAGGGAAAAAGCGTTGGTGATTGCTCGAAACATACAAAGAAGGCAAAATCACCCCCTTGTTCCTTCCATTGAAGTGGAAATTATTTTGGAGGCAGTGTCATCTCTTAAGACACCTATATCGTTAGAGGCTGGTTGCCAGCCCCGCCGAGAGCAATGAAGACCCTTTGTTGGAACTGTCGGGGCCTGGGAAACTTTGTTATAGTTTAAGACTTGTCAAGGTACATTACCTTATTTGATCTTTGTTTAATCTTTATTAGTGAATCACGTCTGTTTAAGAATAAAGTTGATGGTGTTCATAGAAGATTGAAAATGTTTGGTTGCATTGATATCGAGAAAAGTGATTCTTGTGTTGGCTTGTTTTGCTATAGAAGGAGAGATTACATGTTGATCTTCTTTCTTATTCCAACTCACACATTGATGTTATTGTCACCAAAGGCTCTTTGAATTTTTGCTTTACTGCATGTATGACACTTCTGATCGATCAAAAAAATCTCTTAATTGGGACCTTCTTGATAAATTAAGAAATGTATCAGATTTACCTTGGCTTCTTAGATGGGATATTAATTTTATCTTGGGCTCGGATGAGAAAGTAGGTGGTAGAAGAAAGCCGAAAGTTGAAATAGATGCTTCTCGATATGCCTTTGAACGTAATGGACTATGAGAAATTGTACCAAGCTGAGGATGGTTTACTTTGCACTTTGGTGATAATGTTTCCTCTTATATAAAGCAACGAAATGATCAATTTGTGGCTACCATCCCATGGTTGAGTGCTTTTGGTCAATACAATATCACTACCGAGATTACTAAAGATTCTGACCATTGCTTCCTTCTTCTTGATACTGAAGGCGGCCCTAGCCAAGGGGGTCAGCATACAGACTTCTTCAAATTTGATATGTGTTGAGCCAATGAAGAAGAATGTCTTAACATTGTCAATCAGTCTTGGGCCACTACTAATGGAGGCACGTTAGCTAAAAGTAAGCTTGTTGGGGCAATCTGTCTAATTAGCAATCGGAAAGAAGAAAGGCCTTCGTTAGACGCAAGAGACAACTCTAAAAGAGGATTGAATTCCTTCTTAACCAAAACATCACTGATTCAGACCTTAAGGACTTGAAAAATTCCAAAATTGAGTTGAAAGCTTTGTTGGACAAAGAAGAAATCTATTGGAGGCAAAGATTAAGGGTCCAATGGCTTGAGAAAGGCAATTGCAACACTGGTTTCCTTCATACCAAAGTCAATTCTCGGAGGAAAAAGAATACGATCACAGGCATTGAGAATTATGAAGGGACTTGGATGGAGGAAACCAAAAATATCTTGAAGGTGGCTACTGAGTTCTTCTTCAATCTTTATCAATCTGATAACGCCACCACCTTCAACTTGATCTTGGATGCCATTGTGCCTTGTATCACACCAGAAATCAATGACAAGCATTGCACTGGATTCACAATGGAGGATATGAAAAAAGCTTTCTTCAAAATCTATCCCAACAAAGCCCCAGGTATTGATGGCCTTCCAACTTCATTTTATCGAAAATTTTGGTCTATCCTTTATGTTTATTTTTGCATATTATGCCTTGATTTGCTTAACGATAAAATTAGCATGAGTGATGTTAATTAAACAGTCATTATTCTCATTCTGAAAGTTGATAACCCGACCTTTATGAAGAACTTTAGACTAATCAGTCTTTGCAATGTTGTTTACAAAACATGCTCGAAAATGCTTGTTAATCGCCTTAAGCGCATGATACCTTTGTGTATTGTTGAAAATCATAGTGCATTTGTTTTTAGAAGAATTATTTTTGATAATGTAGTTTTTGCCTATGAACTACTTCATTACCTAAAAGGCTCTAAGAACGGGCCTAACAAAGGAGCGACAATCAAACTTAACATGGAGAAAGCCTTTGATAGAGTTGAATGAAACTTCTTATCTAATGTTATGCTTAAAATAGGCTTTGCTGCCAAGTGGGTTGATCTTATTATGTCATGTGTTTCCTCTGTTTCTTATTGCCTCAAAATTAACAATGTTATCTCAAATTCTTTTCATCACACGAGAGGCTTAAGACAAGAAGACCTCTTTTCCCCATTCTTGTTCCTTTTTTGCATGTAGGGATTTCGGCTACTAAAAGACCAAAGAGAGGGTCTTATTAGAGGGGTAAGGGCAAGCATCCATGGCCCAAGGGTGAACCACCTCCTTTATGCTGATGATTACATTCTGTTCATCCGTAATTTAGTTAAAGAGGCTGAGCGTTTGAAGCAAGTTCTCTCAATCTATGAAGCTTGTTCGGGACAAAAAGTCAATGTTGATAAATCCTTCATCTACTTTAGTAATAGGATGGGCCAGCAAAGTAAATCTTCCATTATTGAGACCCTTGGCATGCGGGAGAAATTGATCCTTGACCATTATCTAGGCCTTCCTTTGATTGTTGGCAAAAACAAAACTGAGGCCCTTGGTTACTTGGATGTAAAAGTTGATAAGCGGGTTTGTAGCTGGACCAAGAATCTCCTCTCTTATGGGGGAAGAGAATTACTCATTAAATCGGTTGCCCAAGCAATACTAGCGTATGCAATAGTATGATTCCTCCTTTCCGATTGTATCTTGGACCCTATGATCTCTAACACTCGAAGCTTCTGGTGGTCTGAAAAAGTGAAAGATCGTGGCTGGCCCCATATTGCTTGGAAGAATCTATGTCAACTGAAAGGTGTGAGTGGACTTGGCTTTAGAGATTTAAAGCTCTTCAACCTTGCATTGCTTGCGAAGCAAGTTTGGAGACTTATCTGTATTAAGGACTCTTTTTGTTCAAAGTTCTCTCGGCCAAGTATTTTCCTAATGAAAATATCCTTGATGTCAAGCAAGGTGACAAAACTTCTTTTATTTGGAGTGAGATTTACAAAGCTAAAGAAGCGTTTAAAGAAGTCTTTCATTGGCGGCTCAGTATTTATAATGATGTCCCCATCTTTCGAGATAGGTGGAGAGCTGCTAAACCCATCTCTCTTGAGGGTTCCATTATAATCGAGTCTTGTAATAAAATTAAGTGGGTTTTATAATATTTGGGTCCGCAAAATTGATGGAATCCTATTTGTGGACTAATAATTATATTTTGGTTTTTGTCGCTTTATGAACTTTTATTATTTAAGTCTCATATACAGTAAAATCTCTATAAATTAATACCTTTGAGACCATAAAATTTTATTAATTTAGAGATATATTAATATCGATAAATTAATAATTTATTAATTAAAAGAAAATTTCTCAATTCAGCAAATATAAATTTGATAAATATTGTGTACAAATAAATTGTAAATTGTACATAATATTCCAATTAATTAAAAATAAGTAGATTCATGTATATGTTATTAAATATATTCATGTATCAAATTATTTATATTTAACTAGACTAATGCATGTACTTAATAATTCATTGTTTCAATTTACTATTGTATTCATGAATTTATGACTAATGCATGGACGTCGATAACTTGTTGGATTATCTAGGTGAAAATAACGAATGTTTACAAGTTTGAAGTTTAGAGAAAATTATGACTAATATTGTTGAAAGTTTTACTAATGCTGAAGTTGAAGGTGATTCAACACCACTTGAACTAGTCACACAAAAGGAAGCATTGAATGCGGTAACAACTCTTCACAACTTTTTATTGTGGGTGCAATTAGAAAAGTTATAGATGAAACTGAATTGGATTTGAATTTTAAAAAGAAACATATTATAATAGATTCATATTTTAACAAGTTACCAAAGTAATAATTATAATATTTATGAATTATTAATTTGTAGTTTTGATGAGACCTTTATATTTATCAAGAGGATCTTCAAAAAATATTATATTATTATCTTATTAAATTTGATGATTTTTTATATTAACCCAAATTGAGATTAGAGAAATTTATTATTTAATAAAGTTTATTAATTTAAAATATAAATGTTTTACCGTATATATTTATTCATGGGCTGCATACATAACACATAATAATATCGTATGACAATAATAGATATACATGCAAATGTAATTAATAAATCAAACATATGCACTGACGTACAATAACATGTAATAAACACATAATAGAATATAATTAAGGCCTTTATTTACATAGTACAAACCAAAATTTAAATTATAGTTAAAAATGAGTGATTACAATGAATGATTATAGACGTACAATGTTATACTAATTAAAAAATCGATCTAAATATTAAAGATGATAAAATCAATAAGACTTAAACCTATTTTAACAACGTTTTTAAATTAGTTCCATTGATTTAAACAAAATATCTACATCTTAGAACTCGATGTTGATTTGAAAATTTGTTTTTAACAAAAAACAGAAGAAAAATAGTGCTAAAAATAACTTGAAACCGTCTAAGTTCAGTATTTTGAACCCGACGTGAATCAAACACGCGACCTTCTGATCTGAAGTCAGACACGCTACCATTACGCCACGGATCCGAGTGAGAATTGTGTTATATTTGATCAATACAAACACATATTATTTATATTGTCAAATTATGTACTTAAATATAAGTAAATTCACGGTCTAAAAATATTATAAATAATAATAATCAAACTAAAACTCAATAAATAAAGTATATTCATAAGTTTGACTGTTATTTTATTTTAATATTTTCTGTACACCTAAAAAAACTAGGGAAACTTTAGGAATATTTATTGCCAGTAACTTTTGATTTTTTTTTACCGGTGTTGATAATTAATTTTTATATTAGTCGTTAATTATTAGATTTTTTGTGTTTTAATAAGAATTTTTATTTTTATGACATATTTTTTTATGTTCTTGTGATATATTTTTTTTGTCCTTTTGACATGTTTTCTTTGTTCTTATGATTTGTTTCATTTATTCTTATTGCATGATTCAACATACCCTAACAATCAATTATTGTAAATATTTTAATCGATGTTAGTTTTTTTATTATAGTTTTGTTGGTAATCACGGAAATTTAGATCCCCACTTAATTGATGATTGTGTACCAATGTAGTTAATCTTGTGTAACGGAAGATTCTGCCTAATCATTTGGATCACTCATTACTCCTTCAACCCTTATATGTTTCGATTAGATATATATAAAAAAATTTAAAAAGCCTATTAATTTTGATAGTCTATTTTTTTCGTAAAATTTATTTTACTTTTCTTTATTTTTAGTTACAAGAAAGTATAGGTAGATTTGATCCATTCTATGGATACATTATAAGTATATTTTTTATACATATAATAAAATTCTAGGGCTATTATATATATATATATATATATAAAAGTTTACCTAAAGAAAAATGCCAAATACTATTACTTTTTAGTAACAAATGCTAATGTTTTCAATATATTAAATTAAAAAAACTAATGCCAAACTTTTATTTTTTTTTTTAAAAAGCTAACGGTGATTACAATAGTATCTGTTTTAAAATATAATCTCCATTGCTCAAACTTGTGACCTCTAGGAAGAACAACTGTCTCATTAACCACTTAGGTTAAAGGGCTCATATAAAATTAATTTTCAAACCAAAAATAATACTATATAATTAAATTTTTCAAAGTCAATATTTTTCAGTTTGATTTGAAAGTTTTTTTTTAAATAATTAAAGTTTTTAATGTTTAATTTTTTAAAAATATTTTTAAATAAAATTATTTATTTTTCCATATTATATAACTATATTTTATTAAATCTTAAATATTTTATCTATTAAAAAATACTTTTGACAATAATAAAAAATATTCTTATTTTAAATTAAATAATTTTTTATCTTATTTTTTAAAAAATAATATCAACTTGAACCCTAACTATGCAAGCTAAACAGCTGGCACCTGGCAGGGTCCAAATCCGTAATAACAAAAAATACAGACATCATACGAAACAAATATGACCGTACACTACGAACTTGTGTTCTTTCAATTACACCCCTGGATAAAAAAAAACTTTTGGAAACAGTTCAATCAGCCGCTTGAATTCTCATTACCTCTGCCCCGCCCCGCCCCGCCTCCCCCCCCCCCCCCTCGTCTCCCAAATAAAACCCTCGAAATTTGGTTGCCAACACCGCGTTGGATTGACGCTCAAAACAACTCCATATAAGAAGAAAATACAGAAACCTCCTTCTTCCTCGTATTATTTCAAACACGAATACGAATCTTCTTTGCCATTGCATTTGTTCTTATTGCTTGTTTCTTTTGTTCTATTTTGATAAAAATGAGGAAAGGAGCAAAGAGAAAAGCCGGCTCTCAGAAACAAGAGGATAAGCAAGTGAAAGCTTCGAAAGAGAATCAGAAGGAGAACCATAAACCTGCTCCAAAAGCTAAACGTGCTAAGGCCTCCGAGCCTCAACCCGAGCCTGAGTACTTTGAAGATAAGCGTAACTTGGTATAAGATTTCTTTGCCTTGATTTTGTTAATTGTTGTCATTTATTAAGGTGAAGTTTTGAATTGTTGTGATTTTTCTAAATAGGATTGCGTTTCACAACTCCACTGTTTAGGTTTTTTCATTATCTGAACAAATGCGACGTTTAATATGCTTAGGTTATCCGTTGACTGTTCCAGATTTGAATTTTGAACTGTTAATTCCGGATTACGCAGCGGTTACAAATTTAAATTGTGACACGCTAAAGCTGAAATGGATGGAAATTTTGAGCTTAGAACGAGGAAAAGTCTTGCTACATTTTTGTGTTTTTGATGTAAATTGTAAATTTTCATTCTGCAGGAGGATTTATGGAAAGCTGCATTTCCTGTTGGAACAGAGGTTGGGATTCTGTGTTTGGAATGTTTGGTTTGTCGTTTTTAAGAATATAAGTTCTATTCCTTACCATTTTGTCTTTCTTTTGTTGTGGCAGTGGGATCAGTTGGACACTGTTTATCAATACAATTGGAACTTTTCAAATCTAGAAGTCAGTTGAAAAGACTTTTTTTTTTGCTTTCTCATTTCTCATCTTCAGTTGCTTGCTTGCTTCTTTTGTTTTCCCCATTTAGAGCTATCAAGATATTTTACTGTTCTTTTTCTGGTCAGGATGCATTTGAAGAGGGGGGGAAGCTATATGGAAAGAAAGTTTTTCTTTTTGGTTGCACTGAACGTAAGTTGCTCGCCACTTTGGTCCTAGTATTTTGCACCTTTATATAGACAGTTTCATTTTCTCTGAGGAAATGATTTTTATGCCTTTGGATTCATTATTTATCCTATTTTTATTTACTTTTTATTGTCTTTGAAAGAAATAAAGAAAGTTTGTGCACAGTTTCCTGAATTTTTGGGAAGTTTCACTAAGATTCCTTTTTGACTAATGAAGTTTGATTTTCTTTTGACTTGTTATTTATGTTCATTTTTACATTTTATTAATTGTAGTTTTTCTCCATTTGCGCAGCTCAATTGGTCCCTTATAAGGGAGAAAACAAAGTCATTTGTATACCCGTGGTTGTGGCTGTAAGTTTTTTAACATGGTTGTTAAGTGCTTTTAATGTTTTTCATGCTACGTCGATTCAAAGGATGTTCCTTTATCTTGTGATAAATGGACAAAGTGATTTTGACATCTTTTATGCTGAAGGCTTATTAAATAGTAACTTTATGCGGCTATGAAGTTCTGTATTCACTTTGTTCACCTCATTTTAACATTTTCATGTGATGGAATGGTAGAGCTGTTCTTTTGAGGTGCAACTGTCAAGCTTTGAATCTCAGAACTTCATATGCTTTTGCATCTTGGATAAATGAGTTTTTCATTTCACCACTATATGAGTGGACATGACTTTGTTAGACATTTGGCTTTTGGTGACCATCTCACACATGTTATGGGATGATTCATTTTCCATATGATTTACTTTTTGCATTGCGAAGAGCCATTTCGATCTAACTTGTTCTTATTTAATTTGGATCAGATTAGCAAGAGTGTAGAATGTTGGGACTTAAAATACTCCTTGCTTCAATTTAGTATCTTTTGTCGTTAATAAAGCACATATACTTGTTGTTTTAGATGTGGACCTGTGGTTTGTTATTTTCCATGACTGCAGTGAATCATTTATGGTGTATGAGGTTAATTTAGTTGTTTCTACCAAGCTCTTGTACTTTCTTGCTGAATAATCTTTGACTTTGGCTGGTTCTTTTCAGGTCGTCTCTCCTTTCCCGCCTTCAGATAAGATTGGAATTAACTCAGTGCAGAGAGAAGCTGAAGAGATTATTCCCATGAAACAAATGAAAATGGATTGGGTTCCATACATTCCACTTGAGAAGAGGTACATAGTCTTGATATTTTTTAATCAAATTTAAAGTTTATATAAAGGAATTATTTAAATTAATTCATCTATATGATTGCTAAGCTGCCAAGATGATAAATTGAACTAGTTTCTCTTTTTTGAGTTTGAATTGACCTAAATCCAAACTTTGAGCTGATTGAATATTTTGATTCATCTACAGACACAGACAAGTTGATAGACTGAAATCTCAGATATTCATCTTAAGTTGCACCCAAAGGAGGTAAAGTTGTGCACACTAACACCTATAATCCTTGTTGATGATTTTTATTTTTATTTTTAGTTAGCATGAGATTGTCAACAGAAGTAAATCGATCACCGTGTCTATATTTCAACTGTTTCAGTATGAGATTGTCAACTTGGTTGGGTCATTTATGCTTTGCTTGGTTCTCTAAAGAAATTGCTATATTAAACTAGACTTATATATTTGGTATCCAGTATCCACCCCCTGGAAAAACAAGGGGTGAGTTCAAGTGTTGGAATGAGATTTGCTTGTTTTTTCAAACAGTTCATCAAATGAAGTGCTGATGCTTGTTGAAAATAATAATATATTAGAGCATGTGGTCATCCATAGTCCATAGAGGCTTCAGCTCTTTGTTATCAATGCAAATTTATCATTTTTGGATCTTTCGGGATGTGTGGTTTTCCTACTGAAATTTCTTTGTATAATGTCCACTCACATATGAGCCAAGATGATCATTTGATTCTTAATTTTGATATGAATTTTTTGTGTTGCATAGATTGAAAATATTTTGAGCTTGCTTATGGGTTGTACATTTCTTTTTCTAGATCATCTATATTCTCTCCCTGAACATGGAGTGTATGTGTATTCCTAATGCATGCATGTATTTCTGTTAATCTTTTGTATTTGAAATTCCTTCCGCAGGGTTGCTTTGAAACAAATGAAAATAGACCGTCTTAAGAAATATGAGTATTGTTTGCCTTGTAAGTTCTCTAGATATCTCTGGATCTCATATTCTGTAAAACATGATAAGAAAAAATAACCCTTATTATTGCTATGTTGTTTGGCATGCTCCATTGACAGATTTCTACCAGCCTTTGAAGGAAGACGAGCTTGAACAAAGCACTGAGGTTCAAATAATTTTTCCAGCAGAACCAAAGCCGGTATGGTTCCTTTATCTTCTCTGAGGAAATCAATTATGATTAACACTGTATTCTTTGGACATCAATGGGTGGATGGAGTTGATTTTTGGGTTTGAGCTTGTCATGCTTTTATAAATGAACTGCTACCCTACCTTAACTGTAGTTGTAGCCTCTATTTTAGGGCTCAACTCAAGGTGTTCCCATGAGTGAGTAAAAAGCATGTACTTATGTATATTGTGTGTGTGATATTCCAATGGTTAAAACTTTGAGGTTCGAAGTTCAAGCTTTATGGAGGCTGAGGTTTACACATGTACTAATGCATCTTTTATGTTTGTAAACTTAAGTATAAATGCACTAATAAAATTTTAGAAGTTCACACCTTTTCCATATACAAAGATCTAGCATCAGTAAGCATCATTACTCTAGTGCTTAAGTTTCCTTCACTTACAAACATTATCCTTCTCATATTAATCAAGAACTGTCCCTCCATCAGATAAAAAGATATATTTGTTAAAGGAAAATAGTTGAAAATGAAAACGGAGCTTATTTGAGCCGTGACTTGCACCTTAATAAAGTACCTTGATTGAGAGGGGTCTAAGGTACTTTTTTCTAGACTTTGTTGTGCCTTAGTGTTTAGGCATTCCTTGGTTAACTGTGTTTATCTATTTTCAAATGGATAACTGATGCAGCTATTCTGCATAGTGTTATGTAAATTGATACATCCTTTCTGGTCTTGCAGGTATTTTGTGAATTTGATTGGGAGTTGGATGAACTTGATGTAAGTCTTGAACTCTTTTCATTTTTGTGTTGCAGTCTAATTACCATGTTTTTTAATAAAGATTGACTTATGAGAACGGGTGGCTTGGAATTTGTTTTCGATTTTAGTTCCTTGCCATTGACTTCTGTCTTTGGATGTTATATACTCGTAGGAATTTGTGTATAAATTATATCTACCAATTTGCAGGAGTTCACTGATAAACTGATTGAGGAAGACGAATTAGATAAAGATCAAAGGGATGCCTTCAAGGTGAAGTTCGTTTGAATATCCACCAATTAATTGTGGATTCATGTATTTATAACTACTTGTCAGCTTGACATGCCTTTGATTTTTTAGGAGTTCGTTAAAGAGAAAGTTAGAGAAGCAAAGAAAGCTAATCGACAGGTATATATTGTCGGCAACATTGCATCTTGACTTGTAAACATATATTTGGTTAGGCTGATTAATTCAAGCAATTCATTGCTTCAGGCAAGAGAAGCTCGCAAAAAGGCCCTTGAAGAAATGAGTGAGGAAACTAAAGCAGCATTTGAGAACATGAGATTTTACAAGTTCTACCCTGTTCAAACTCTGGATGCTCCTGATGTATCAAATGTGAAGGTAAGGTTTTATGATTTACTCCTGGTGTACTTATTGTGCTAATTTGTTTCATGAGTGTACCGATTACGTTATTTGTATTTTATGTGAGCAGATTTTTCTTAGGTAGTAACCTTGTTCTTGGTTAGAGCTTGTTACATGATAAGTTCTTTTCATTTCTGGGCTTATTTCATTGATGATAAAAATTAATCGTAATGTCTGCTTTGAATTTGTGAATGCTAATATTGGCTTGAATATGTTTACCTGGCAACACTGGGTTTACATTTATTTTGACTGAATGGACGTAGCAATGGTATGGTTTATTAAATATGCTGTAGCATCTTTAAAATTTGTTGGACATTCTCTGTTTCTGTCATATTGAAAAAAATTAAACGTACCTCTAAACCGAGTCCAAGTAACATAGCTGGTTGTAACTCCTTTAGTTCCTGATGTTTCTTATAACGTAAACATTGATATTCATGTTACTCATTGAATTTTTAACAACTCGAGCAATATTGTTTTTAGGGTTCAAAATGTTAAATTTATATTTTTATCTTCATAGTCGGCGACACATAATGCAATTCCCCATTGCTAATAACACAGTATGACAGATTTCTGAAATTTGATTTTGCGGTTGTGTTTCTTTCTTGCAGTCTCCTTTTATAAACAGGTATTACGGGAAGGCTCACGAGATTCTCTAATGGAGGTTTTGTTCAGGGTCTAGTTTAAGTTGTCGAGAGATGCTCTAAGGCCCGCGTTGGCTTGCAAGAGCTTCGCATGTAGCATTTTCCTGTTACCGGAAGCTCCGGGAGCATTCATGTGGTTCCCCATCAGAGCCAGGTATCATAGGCGTAAAATTTAAACTTGTATCCCCATTACTCTTCAGATGATTAAAGCAGATGCTCATCTTGTGTCGATAGGACGGATTCGTAGAATATACTCTGTCGAGGCATTTTCAAACCGTTTTGAAAGATTTCTTAAAGCTCAAGGTGCTAAAAGCCCGTTGCCGCTTGAGTATGTTTTATAGAGAAAAAAAACTATCCAACTGCAATGTATTTCTATCTGAAACTCTGGGACTTTCAAGGTCTTGGAATGCCCTATGTTCTTACAAGGTAACTGGATGGGTCTCAATAGAAGCTCGAATTCGAATCGGAATCGAAATGGAGCAGCAATATAGTATATGCCCTGCCATCCCCTTATTATATGATCACAACTATGCTTAACTATCAACAAATCAATGGGAAAGGATATTATAATAGCTTTCGATATCGTTGTCCAGTATGTCGGTCGCAATACAATCATCGGGATTGGGATAATCTAACTGGATTGGAATACACGATAATGCCATAGAGACAACAATGGGGGAGCTAATGTGAATCCTAACTCTGATTATTTTTTTTAATGGAAACTGAGGTTGCCTGTCAAGATTGAGAGGGATGTTCTTCCCTCTCAAAGTTGAGATTGCCAAGTGAATACTACAACTTTACGAGGTACAATGAGATACAGTCTATAAATTGAGGATTAAATTTGTTATTTTACCCATTTATGAAATAATCGTATCATCTTTCTTTATTTATTAAACGGAAATGATTTTAAAGAAAAAAAATGATAAGTTGAATATTATATTTAATATTTATAGTTGAATAATTAAAAAACGTGGGCTAACGGTTTAAGTTCTTAAATTTTAAAAAATCAATTAAATCTTTGAATTAAAAAAATAATCAATTAAATTTTTAAACTAAAAAATAAATCAATCAAGCTCTTTGATATTCTTGATTATTAAATGTTGATAATTTTTTTCTTCAAATATTATTGACATATGATACATTACAGTTCTATCATGTTTTATCTAAAAAATCAGAAATTATTTTTACTATAAATTTTATAATTTTTCTAATATTTTAAAAAATCAAATAAAATTTTTAAAAATTATTTAGTGGAAACAATGTAATACGATACATTATAATAATAGATTAAAAAACTGCTCAAATTTAATAATCAAAATTAATCAAATGACTTAATTGATTCAATCTATTATTTAATGATTTAATTGATTAATTTTTTTTTTTTGATTTAAAAGCTTAACTGAGTGAAAAAAATTAGTAACTTAATTATTTTTTTTTAAAAATAAGGTACGTTTGGTTCATGAAATGTAATATTACCTCTAAGAATATGATTCCTGGAATGATTCGTTACGTATGATATTATTGAGAATGTTACATTACGTTGTTTAGTTTATTTGACAAGAATATAAAGACTACAATGTTAGATTGATGGATTATAATATTGCCAAATGCATGTTTTACAAAATTATCTTTATAATATTTATTTTTTAATTAATTCAACTTTTATAATAATAAAGAAAATATTTACTTAAAAATTCTGAAATTGTTATGAATATATTTATTCATGGTGGATATCCATATATTAAGTTAAAGTTTAATGGGCTTTATTATTAGGGTTTAATACCCATTGGAATTAGAGTTTCCATCTTATGCCTATAAATATAGACTTTTGGTCAAAGCTTTGTACACGACACTACTTTGAGAATATAATATAAATCTCTCTCTTTTGTCTCTCATCTTTATTCTCCTATTTTATTCTTGTTCTTTACTTTATTCACAACACGTTATCAGTACGAGACTCTAACCAACGAAGATGTTTGTCGTTCAAATCTTGAAGGAGTTATTGAAAAGAATTTGTTACTGACATAAATCAAAGATAAGTTCTTCTCCCTCAATTATATTTTAATTATCAGTTATTTTTCTCTCTTAATCTTTGATTTGATTTTTAATTTATTAAAATCTTTGATTATTTGGTGTTTGTGTAGCGATAAAGTGGCTCAAATATCGTGGTTCTTATCAATAATTCCCGAAAAAGATTTTAACAAGATATTGGTAACTAAATCTATCCTATATTCAAATTAGTGAAAAGTCCGGTATGATTTATTTATTTAATTTGAGATTTTTTTTGTCTTTATTTATAACGAATATTTGTTTATTTTATTATTATGATGAAAGTTTATGTTTTAATCATGTTTTAAGTATTACATGATATTGGAACAATTATTGAAACTATAATTAATTAATATGTTTTTTATGTTGGTTTAATCCGAGTATATTGGCTGGACATCCCGTTCTACGAGGCTACTGGTCTCAAAGGAGGTTCTTTTTAAAGGACTTTGTGGACTGGTTTAACAACGCCGCATATAAAGATTAAATTTTTTTGTTCCTTGTATATATTGTAAATATATTAGTTGATAAATTATTATTTAATAGTATGAATATTATAAAGTCTATATTTGATTGAAAATAATTTTTTTGGGATCGAAAAACTCGACTATAGACTTCTCCCAAGTTCAAGTTACGAAAATTGTCTTGATCAAATAATTTTTATGGGAGACATTCCCTGAAGTGAATGCATGCATGATGCTTATTCCATGCAATTATTGAATTTATGACATTCCTTAAAGTGAATGCAAGCATGATGATTATTTCATGCGATTATTGGATTTATGACATTCTTTGAAGTGAATGCAAGCGTGATGATTATTCCATGCGATTATTGGATTTATGTCATTCCTTGAAGTGAATCAAGCATGATGTTTATTCCATGCAATTATACAAGCATGATGTTTATTCCATGCGATTTTTGAATTTGTTTCATTCCTTGAAGTGAATGCAAACGTGATAATTCACTATATGGTTAGTGAATAAAACTCAATTATGTGACAAAGTATCATTGATGAGGATATGTTAGAAAAACATACTCCACTTTTCACACATTAATGTTGTCTTACAGACACAATATCATACAAGGGTCTTAAATACCTATCAGTCTCTACTCTATTCCCTGAAGTGAATGTGATATTTTATAGCGGAAAGAATAAATGTCACATTAGTAATTGTGATCATGATTGAGATCATAAAATAGACATAGATAAGGTGATTATTTTGAGAATACTACTTATATCCACAAGAAGTGGAATTATAAAGATGACAAGAATGATAAAGATCATATTAAAATCTTTATGCTATCAATGCGATGGTACAAACCATTGATCTCGTATTTGTCAAACGCCGAAGTATTATGGACTTTATCCATAATCACGAATGATAAATTAAAGAAAATATAAACAGATTTTCTTTATGACGAAAATAATAGCGTTATTAGTCAAACTCAATTGGATATTGATAATTTTCTCATAATCCTTCAAGAAAATAATCCGCCATTTTTTTAGATCTTTTATTTATTTTATTTTATTTTATTTTTATTTATTATTTGTTTATGTTAACTTACTTTATATATTATTTATTTATCTTTTATGTTATTTTTTTTCCTTAAAAGAATATGATTACTTCCGGAATAAAATATGCAATAATTTATGGCGATTTATGCTTAGCAGAAAGTGCAAGTACTCATACAATACTTAAGTATAAAAAATATTTTCCCATTTAAATACAAGGGAAATATGAGTACTATATCTCAAAGTACTAAAATATCAGTGCTTCGGAAGAGCTCTTGAGAGCTTATCTTTGATCCGATTTGATATGATGTGCTATTTTTTTAATATTTTTCCATTCCCCGAAGTGAATGGTACAAAGCACATATTTTTCATTTCCTGAAGTGAATGAAATAAAGCACGTACTAAAAGGTGCATAATTATGTATATTTCCCATTTTAAATGCAAGAGAATAATATGAGTACTATATCCAGAAGTACTAATATCACAGAAAGCTTCAACTGAGCAAATATGTTATTTACCAAATGAGACTTTATCTCATATTTACAGTGTGTTATGCTCGTTGAGCAAATATGTTATTGCCAAATGGAACTTTATTCCATATTTACAGTGCATTATACTCGTCAAAATGACAAAGAGATATTGAGTTTTAAAGATATTTATAAAAATATATTGAGAATATCAGTTAAAGGGATGATGACAATCTCAATATTACGAGTATAACTCAAGGCATTAATGAAATCTTGGCAAAATTATATGCACTATCATCCATATTGTACTACATAAGAATTAGTACAAATTGAAGCTCATGCTATTGTAAACTAGATGTTTATCGATTATTTTATTTTGTGACACTTTCATGTGGTCATTTATTGAAGAACTAGGAGTTTCTTCAAGGTAATTTTTCTTGTGATACTTGCTATGAAAGCATTTTGATTATTCAATCATCAACAACTATGATAAAGTGCAAATCTATTAATTTTCTGGAACGGATACAAGGTGATATATATGGGCCCATACACCTTTCATACAGTCCATCTAGATATTTTATGATTTTTATCGATGCATCGACTAGATGGTTATATGTATCCTTGTTATTAACCTACAACTTGGTGTTTGCGAGGCTACTTGCTCGATTGATAAAATTATGAGCACATTTTCCAGATTATCTTATAAAGACAATGATCTTGATAATGTTGATGACATATCATTTTATATGTAGTATCACTAATTCGCATTCAACAAATAATTATAAGTTCTCCCCATTATAAATGGTTTTTGATCAGGAACCAAATATTTCTCATCTCAATTTTTTTGGGTGTGCGATATATATTCTAATTGCTCCACCACAACGTACAAAGATGAGTTTTGTTGAAAATATATATAAGAGCATCCGATAGAGGATTTATTGACTATCATTTTAATGACTCAATTTACCCAACATTAGGGGGAGAAAATAAATAGCTAGGGAAAGAAATAAGTTGGAATGAATTATCATTTTTTTTGATCCACGTAATACACAATATGAACTATAAGTTCAATGGATAATTCATTTAGCAAATCAATTGCCAGATGATTTTGCTGACCCTAAAAGAGTAACTAAGTCACGTATACCAACTATGTATGCTCCGATTAAATTTGATGTCATGAAAGGACAAACTCTAATTGCTAATGAGTCTAACTTACGCTTAAAGCGTAGTAGACAAGTAAGTTCCAAAGATAAGAGATCCTCGAAAAGGAAAAATGAGCTATATTTTATGATGGTCTGATCGAAGAATCAATGATTATGAAAATCTCTAGAAGAGATTAAATGGTCTCCAACAGAGACATTGACATGACTCAGATACCTGACAATAAAGAGATCTCAATAGATTATGTCATGTCTAGTAATAAATGGAACTGAAATTAAATCGATGTCGCTAATATATTTGCATGCAATATAGCACTGGAGATTTTATTTGATGACGTGGATCATGAATCATTGTCAATTGGACAATGTAAATAAAGAAATGATTGGCCAACATGAAAGAGGCAATTGAGGCGAAACTAAAATCTCTTTTGAAAAGAGAAGTATTTGAGCTTATAGCTCGTATATTAAAATGTGTAAAGCTCGTGGATATAAACGAGCCTTTGTGAGAAAGAGAAATCAAAAGAGGAAATCATGAGATATAAGCTCATTTGCTTGCACAAGGATTCTCACAAAGACATGAAATTGATTATGAGGAAAATATATTCCTTGGTGGTGGATGCAACTACTTTTAGATTTTGATCAGTCTGACAATAAATAAAATTACTCGGTTTCTGCCTAATGGATGTTGTTACATCATATTTGAATGAGCCTCTTGACAATAATATTTACATGAAACTTCTAGAAAGATTTTGATTGCCATAAACAGTTCATTCAAGTTCTCGAGAACATTATGCTGAATATATTTTTTATGGCTTGAAACAATTTAGGCGTATTGGGTATGATCGCCTCATTGAATACTTATTAGCATAATGCTATATGAATTGTTTAATTTCCCCGAGCATTTTGATTAAGTGGATTAATTCTGAATTTTTATTGTTGTCGATGATTTGAATATAGTTGAGACTCGTGAAGAGATCTCCTCAAATCCTTGTTCATCAATCGACATACAGAAAAATATTGAAAGAGACTTTATTTAAATAATGCATATTCATTGATCACTCTTATGGTTGTTAGGTCTCTCAGTGTAAACTAAGATTCTTTCTGCCTCAAGAAACGGGTAATGATATTCTTGGTCTAAAAGCACAATATATACCTTGTTTGATCTGGAAGCATCGTATCTTAGCTGGTCTAGAAATATTATTTAAGTGCTACGAGATCATTACCTTTAAATAATTGTTATGATGAGGCAAAACCGAAATATGTATTTGGCTAAACATATCCAAGTATCGTATCTTAGCTGGTCTAAAAATATTTTTTATTGCGTTCATACAGAACCTCTACTGCATCTTAGTATACCCAATTTTCATCGCTATCATTATTTTATTTCTTTTAAGGTAAATTGATATATCTATTTAAAAGAAATAATAATTAGACATCAAAGATGAATTAAAAAAATTAAATATTTTAAAAAATAGATAATTTGAATACGCTATTAAACACCATCATAAATAAACTGCTAGATTTGAGAGTAGATTGACTATCCTTTGAGAATCAAAATAAAATGTTTTACCCATGACAGAACTTTAGAGCAATAATTTTTTATATCTTCACTTAAAATATATCTACTATCTAGCGTTTGAATAGAAAATTCGGACAAACAATTTTGTAAACAATTCTAGAAATTCGCAGAAAATAAAAATATTTTATTGGGTCATTAAATTAAGATAAGCAAAACCAACGGCCTCGAAAGCATAATCCATAACTCAATTTCAACCGAGAAATTATTAGATGATTTTTATTTATTATGTTATTTATAATTTAAATAATTATATTTATTATTTTAAATAATTATTTAATAATTATTCATTCATTAATTACATATGAAAAAGAGATGATGATTTACTTTAAAAAAATGAGATGAATAAATTTGATTGGTTGAGACCATTAATGATGTAATAAACAAAATTTATCTAATAATTTTTCTCTACCGATAGAAAATGTATAATTATATGTTTTGATATAATAATTAAAAAATATTTTAAATTAATTTGAAAAGATTTCAAAAATGATTCTTATGTCCAAACAAGTTCAAAATATATTTAAAAGTTTCTTGAGAGATTTTGAAGGCGTTTAAAATAATTTAAAGAAGTCAAACACAACTTTTAACTTAGGTATTTCGATACATCTATCGATGTCGCTATATTTTTCAAACACAAAATTATACAGTTATCTGGATACGATCTTGGACTATTTCAATACATTTTGCTACTGTGATTTTTAGTTTCGATACAATAAACACTCATTTCAATTCTCCAGTATCGAAACTTGTTTTAGGTGTTTCGATACACCTCTAACGATTTTATGAAAAATTAACGACTTTATGATAGCTGGCGGTATCGAAACATGTTTTTAACTGTTTTATATCATTTAAATCCCTTGGACTGAGCCTACAACCCACCACCGCCGCAGGGAGATTATTTTGGGACCGTAAAACCACTTGCTGGACTCCGGGTGGAATACTAAAGGGCTAAAAAGTATAGGGAAAAGCTTGTGAGTTGTTGCAGCTTTGATGACTAAATGGTTGGAGACGGTCAAAGATTGAGTCGGAAGGTTTCTGGATAGAAGAGAAGGGTGTCGGTAGAGGAGATAAAGCGGAGGGTTTTGTGGAAGGGGATTCCAAGATGATGATATTGTATCAAAGGAGATGAATTCAATTGAGTTTTTAAGATTTTTTTTTTGCAAAAACGGTGTGGTTTTGTTGAGGAAGCAAAAGAGCATAGAGGGAGAAGGGAGGAAAAGAAGGAGAGTAAAATAGACGACATCATGGAAGACGGAGAAAAAAAGGGAAAGCGCAGAAAAGAGAGAACGTCGAACTATATTGACGGGTAGACTTGACAAAAAGGGTCCAATTTTCTAATAACGGCCCTTTATTAGTTATATGACCTAAACATTATCATGTAGCCCTGAATCACAAAATTTTCTTATAAACTGTAAACATGTATGATATAGGAGAAGATATTATATATTCTTGATTTATTATGTATGTATAATCTCATATAATGAGATTCATCTATTTAATAACATATAGTAAAGATATGAAGATTCATCTTGTAAAAAAGAAAAGAGGCGAAGATTCACTTTGAAAAAAATAAAATAAAAATTTGTTATTAGATGTGACTATGAATGACATGGTGAACCGACTCATCTAATAAGTATTCTTGATAAAAAAAAGAGAATCTTGAACTAACAGAGTTTGATCTAAGTGATAAGTAATTTATTTCGCTTAAACAAATTTCGAGTTTGAGAAATTTGAATATTTTTATTTGAATATTTTTAAATCCAAATATTTGAATATTTATGAATATTATTCAAATATTTATTATACAAATAATTTAATTATTATTATTAATTAAATTAAAAATAATTAAATATAAAGAAACAAATATTAAAAACAATAAATATATATATAAATGATAGTGTTTAATGTCTGAGTAATGTGCTTGGCTTAATGGTTAAGGCACTCGAAGCCTTTCGTTTGGTTTTAGGTTCAAGTCCCATTGCAGGCAAGTTTCTATAGATTTTGTTTTAACTCCTTTAATCACCATCTTATTAAATAATTATATTATTTTATTATAATAAAATTATGATTAAATTATAAAAATGTATGAATAACAAAGACTAAAAGTGTAATTATTCTATTTTATATTTAACTACCACGTCATCAGTCCGTTACATCCTTAACGACAGATGACTATTTTAATACCAAATCAATAGTTTACCGGTGTATTTGATTCTTTTTAAAGTATTGTGGTCAGATCGATACTAAACTCATAGTATGGTGACTATTTATGTAGTTTACCCTATATACTTTTGATATAACAATTATTTAGAATGAAGCTATGTATTAATTTTTGTGTCCTTTTGTAAAACACACATTACAAATGTTTTAAATGTATTCAAAATCTAAACTAAAGACTTTTGTTTATAATTATTTAAAATGATTTTTTAAATTTATCTTGATAACTCTTTACCTTGGTATTATTACCGAGCAGATTTAAGGTTGTCACAACCTCTCTTTATGATTAATGTCCTAAGTTAACCAAAATAAAATCCTATATCTATATAGTGATTTTTTCCATAAATTAACTTGATTAAATTTCAACCTTTACCAATAAAGAGTAGACTTACCCCTTAAATAAGTTCATGTACATGAATATTTTATCTCAAATTATCTCACCTTAGTATCTAATAAATGATCCTTGCCCTCTAAGTTTGATAAGATATTAAGGTGTAATAATCATACAATGTCAGCTCTCGCTTGACATAGAATCTAGAAAACATTTAAGAACATGCCAGATAGAACAAACAATTCCAAGGTAATTAAATAATTAACTAAGCATGTAGAACTAATGTTTTGATATAATAATTGAAAAATAGTTTTGGACTAATTTGAAAAGATTTCAAAAAATTGTTCTTATGTCCAAACAACTTGAAAATAAAAAGTTTTTTGAGAGATTTCAAATATGTTTTTAATGATTTAAAGAAACCAAAGAAGTGATTTTAACCCAGGCGTTTCGATACACCTCTTAGGCGTTTTGATACACCTTAGGTGTTTCGATACAACCATGCTTTTCAAAGGCAAAATTACATAGGCATTTTGATATGGCCTTGAACCGTTTCGATACCTTTTTGCCACTGTGAATCTTGGTTTCGATACCCGTTTCGATACACCCCCAACGGTCATTTGAAAACCCCTCAACGGCTAGGAGCAGTATCAAAACGGCTAAGGCCTGTTTCGATACCATGCGGCTAAGGGTTTCGATACACCTTTTAGGTGCTTCGATATCGGTTCTTAAATGCAGGTTCAATGACTATTTCCCCAAGCAGCTGTATCGATACCACTTTTAGGCGTTTCGATACCACTTGTACCAAAATTAAAAATAAGCCTTGAAATCAACTCCAAACGGTTCCAAATCAATCCCAACGGTCACCAACGACTAGAAGCTCATTTGGGATGATAAAAGGAAGCCTCAAGTATCAAGAGAAGACTAATGCTTACATTGTAACAACAATATGATCAAAGATTTGTCTTAGAGCTTAATTCTCATCTTTTGGGTACACAACACTTGTGAGCTTAATGTTTATGTACGCTCAAGTTTCTTAGGATTGGTTGAGATCTTAGTTGCAAACAATTAGTGTCACACCCTAATTTTTCCCCAAATTTAAAATTTTAAATCCCTAATTTGAAACCTTAGGAATTGAGGTTTTTCTAAGGACTAAATTGCAATTTTTGGAAGTTTAGTTTTTTTTTTTGTTTTGTTTCAAAAGTTTGGACCCTTAGAATGCAATTCTACCTTTTATTTCTAAAAACATTTACTCTTTATTTCTGTTTCGATTTGCTCAGGCTTGAGTCTCTCCCGATTTTGGGCTTTGGTTATTTATGGATTTAATTCCTTTTTATTTTCGTTTCAATCTGAGGTTATTTAAACAACAATTATCATCAAAGAGACTTTTTATTTTTTTTTGCTTTCTTTCAAGCTTTTGGTGTCTTTCATCTTTCTCCCTATTTTATTCAATCTACTGTGTGTGAGGCCTTAGTTTCGTGTTGTTTCTGGTAAGTTATAAACATCATTCTGGTTTCTTTCTATTTCGGTTCTATAAGGGTAGGAAGAGAGCATTCTTTTGTTTCGGTTTTAAGCTTATGTTTATGAGTGTTGGATTGTTAAGTTTAATTCGAGTTGTTAGTGTTTGAAGTGGTTCATATTGAGTTTAGATCAAATCGGGGGAAGGTTTTGAATCAAATCTGAAGAAGAACTTAAAAGGGGTGGAAATCTGGATTTTCTGGGTTCTAGAAAAATCTGGAAAACCCAGATTATCCTAGAAAATCCAGAATCGAACTGGCTATCCAGAACCAAACCGACCATCCGACTATTGATCAACCCGAGACTCGACTTGATCGACCCGACCCGGCTGACGTCACTATTGATGTCATCTTCTAACGTCACTGCTAACGTCATTTGCTGACGTCAGCATTGACCTCCTGATGTCACCTATGCTGATGTCATCTGCTGACGTTAGCATTGATTTTTTCTGACCCGGTCCCACTCTATGTTTTTCGACGTCCTGAGTTCCATGGTGCTTTCCGTTTTTCAAAATTCAAACCTGAAATGTTGTTTTTAAGGCTTTTAAGTTTGAATGCTTATCAGGAAGTTATCTGTACTGGATTTCGAATTGGTTACTGTTTGGTTCAAGTGATGTGGATTCCGACCTTGAGCATCTGCCTCCTCCTCTTCCTAGACGACCTCCTATTCCTCAGACATCAGGACACGCTTGTGAGTTTTGTTTTATTTTTTGTTTAGTGTACTATCGGTTTAGTGGCATAGTAGTGTGTCTAATATTCTCTTACTCGTAGGTTCTACACCTACTCCTTCTAGTGGTAGAGCTGAGTTCAGTAGAGTTCAGTATAGACGTTGAGCTTTTGCTTCAGGTGTGTTCTCTTCCGTCAAATCTGTTTAATTCTGTGTGTGCAGATTCTGTTTTCCCATATGATCATGTAGTTTTGCATCATCCTTGTATGTTACTGAAATATCTCATAATGTCATGCTCTGAGTTATCTACATATCCGATCTTGCTTATCATGCTTGCTTCCTGTTAGTATTAAAGCACACATTCTGATTCTGTATCTGTTCATATCATTACATTGGTTGGATTTTTTGTACGGGGAAGTTAGTAATTTATCACTTCTGATCAGTGACCTCACCTACGGGTCGAGATACCACTTTTGTTCATTGGCTCTACTTATAGGTCGAGTTTCCACTTCTGTTGGTGTGAAGGAGTTAGAATGGTTCAGGGAACCTACTCTTCTGTTGGCATTCAGAGTTGGGTGCATATCATGCATACACTACATCATTTGCATTGCTCTATTCTATGATTCTGTTTATCTACACATTAGAGACACACTAGGCTCCCTAGCTTACACTTTTTCAATTTATGTTCCAAATTCTCAGTCTTAGGCTACGTACGGTACTTGGAGGATCCTGACTCAAATTTTTATTGTATGTTTTATAGTTTTAGTTTCCGGATTATTTAATTATATTTGGATATTATTTTCTGTATAATGAACTTGGGACTTTATCTCGGATTTTAGAATATTTTATGTTATTAAATATAAGGGTTGAACTCAGTTTAAATAAATGTTATGTTTTTCAGTGTCTTTAAATTATTAAAATTTAATAATTTATTAGAAATTTTAATATTATTTTATTAAAACCTAACTTGTAAATGAAGTTTTCGTAATATGAAACATAACTTCTAATCTAAGAAATTAGATTAAATTTAGGGGTTACATTTAATGGTATCAGAGCCAGGTTCAACCCTTGAATTGTGAGCTCCAAAATATTTTTTTTAATCTGAAATGATTTTTGTCAATCTTATTTGAAAATCCAGATTCTCGTTTTGACTCATATTTGAATTTTCTAAAATATTTTGAATAATACTCTAAGTACCGATTTTAACGTAGGATTTGTCTGTCCTTCTGTAGATATACTACTATGCCACCACGTAGGAGTACACGTTTAGAGATTGAGAGAGGTTATGGCCGAGGCCGTGGCCGAGGTCGTTCTGTTGGATCTTCTAGTAATGTTCCGCTTCCTATGGACATGTCACAGGATTAGAGTTTAGCCCAAGATATAGGAGGGGAAGATCTACCTAAGGTTCAGACCGAGACTCAGAAAGCCAAGGTTGATCAACCGGTCTAGAGTGAGGGACCGTATGTTTCTGGAGACAGTGAGACTGTTAGATTGGATTCTGTGATAATGCAGAGAGAGCTACTCTATTATCTTCGATAGAATGAGGGTGTAAGCAAACCCATTACAATAGAGTTTCTGGCTGTCGGTATGTTTATGTTCGATGGTAAGACCAGTATTGAACCGGCTGATATAGAGTATTGGTTAAAGAAGCTTCAGCGTCTGTTTGTGGAGATGGAGTATCCTTCAGATAGGAAACCGAGGGTGGCTATATCGTTGCTTCAAGGAGAGGCCCTGAACTGGTGGGAGGCAGAGGAAAGAGTGACTGCTTCGGATAAGATCAGTTGCTGGTAGGCTTTTGAGGACATATATGTTGAACTTGAGTATTTGGCTAAGTACCGGGATGACTTCCTAAATCTTCAGCAGAATGATATGTCAGTTAACGACTATGAGATAAAATTTCTGTGACTGCTCTAGTATACTCTTGGAATTGTTTTGACCGAGAAACAAAAGTGTGACCACTTTTTGAAATGACTTCGGGTGACACTAAAGATTGCAATTGCCACCCACCATGACACAAAATATAAGATGAACACTCAGCGTGCTAGGACGGTCGAGCGTAATGAGAGTTTAAGGGTTCAGTTGGAATCCTAGGGTTATGATCGGTCTAGATGACAGTCTGCGCCATCTACACAATACAGTCAGGGTTTTTAGTCTCGAAAGAGAGGCCGTGATGAGTTTGAGCCAAAGAGTTTTGCACGGGCTAGACCAACAACGTCAGCTATTCGTGCTGCTAGTGGAGCTGGATCCACTAGTACGCGAGCCTTGCCTCAGTGTTTGTTCTGTAAGAAGTGATACTCAGGAGTATGTCGTATACGGAGTGGAGCCTATTTCTGTTGCGGTTTTTATGATCACCGTCTCAAGGACTATCCAGTGTCACCACAGTCTGGTTATACTCCGGCGCAATATCAGGCATCAGTTCAAACCCCTGCTGAGGAAGAGGTCAGGGTAGACCTGTCACATCTGGTACGGTAGTAGAGGCAAACCTAGTCAGTTCAGAGGATCTACTAGATTAGGAGGATCTCAGCCCGGGTTGGTTTATGCTACAAGGAGGCATGAGGACCGGGATAAGCCAAATGTTATTGCTGGTACTTTTTCTGTTTATACCGTTTCCTTTTTTTCACTGCTTGATAATGGGTTTACTCATTCATATGTCTCTAGTTTTGTATCGAGATAGTTGGAAATTCCTGTAGAGGATATTAGTAGCTCTGTCTCTGTTTATAGTCCTGTAGGTAACCTTGTGGAGCTTACCAAAGTGTATAAAGATTGTCCTCTTGAGGTCCAAAGGGAAATCTTTCCTACTAATTTGATGGAGTTACCATTTGGGGAGTTTGATCTGATTCTGGGGATGGATTGGCTGTCAGCTCACCGTGTTACTCTAGATTGTGAGCGTAAGAGGGCAAACCTAAGGACTTCTGATGATTGTGAGGTAACCCTTATCAGTGAGTGTAGGGGTTTTTTGTCTAATGTTATCTCCGCTCTGAAAGCTGAAAAGATGATCAGGAAAGAATCTGTGGCCTATCTTGCCTATATCCTTAATCCGAGGTAGCCTGATTCTGGGATGGATAAGATCCGAGTTGTATGTGAATTTCCTGATGTTTTTCCAAAAGAGTTACTAGGAGTACCCCTAAGAGGGAAGAGGTGGAGTTCAGTATTGGGTTGTATCCAGGGACTACTCTAGTGTCTGACACCGTATCGGATGGCTCTAAAAGACCTTAAGGAGCTCAAGGTTCAGTTACAGGAACTCCTGGATAGAGGTTTCATTCGACCCAGTATTTCTCCGTAAGGAGTTCCTGTTTTGTTCATTAAAAAGAAAGATGGTTCACTTCGTCTGTGTATTGATTATCAAAAGTTGAACAAGTTGAAAATTAAGAACAAGTATCCTCTCCCTCGTATCGATGATCTTTTTGATTAGTTCCAAGGAGCTTCTGTATTTTCTAAGATAGACCTGAGATTTGGTTATTACCAACTCAAGGTTAAGGATTTTGATGTTTTTAAAACAACTTTCAGGATTCGTTATGGTCACTACGAGTTTCTGGTTATGCCCTTCGGTCTTACTAATACCCCTGCAATATTTATGGACATGATGAATAGGGTGTTTCGACCCTATCTGGACCATTTTATGGTGGTTTTTATTGACGATATTCTGGTTTATTCTAAATCTAAGGATGAGCATGAGCAACACCTCCATATCGTGTTACAGACTCTGAGAGAGAAATAACTCTATACAAAATTCAATAAATATGAATTCTGGCTGGCTGAGGTTGTATTTATGGGTCATGTTGTATCAGCTAAGGGTATCCAAGTGGACCCAAAGAAAATTGAGGTTATTATGGAATGGAAACAACCTAAGAATGTGGCTGAGGTCCGTAGTTTTCTAGGTTTGGCTTGTTATTATCAGAGATTTGTGGAGGGCTTTTCCTCTATTGCTGCTCCTTTAACTAAACTTCTGAGAAATGATGTCCCGTTTACCTAGTCTGAGACTCAACAGGAGAGTTTTGGGAAATTCAAGTCTGTTCTGACAAAGGCACTAATTCTAACATAGTCAGAGTCGGGGAAACCCTATATAGTTTACAATGATGCCTTGTATACCGATTTGAGTTATGTTCTAATAGAGGAGGGGAAAGTAGTGACTTATGCTTCTCAACAGTTGAAACCGCATGAGTGTAACTACCCTACCCACGATCTGGAGTTAGCGGTAGTGATCTTTTCTCTAAAAATCTAGAGACACTATCTCTATGGAGAGAAGTGTTACATCTTCACAGATCATAAGAGTCTAAAATACCTTCTCACTCAGAAAGAGCTTAATCTGAGACAACGACGTTGGTTAGAGCTTTTAAAAGATTATGATTGTGAGATTGATTACCACCCTGGTAAGGCTATTGTCGTTACGGATGCTTTGAGTCGTAACACCATTTCAGATCTAAGAGCTCTACTTGCTCGATTGAGTTTGTTTGAGGATGGTAGTTTGTTAGCAGAGCTTCGAGTGGTTCCTACTCTGATATCTGATATTTAGGCTGAACAACCCAAAGATCCTTTCTTGGCTCACCGTATTGTTGAGGTTAAGGAGGGAACTTCTCAGGACTTTTCTATTGATCAGGATGGAGTTTTATGTTTCTGGGGTCGATACTGTGTTCCAAGGAATTTTAAGTTGAAACAAGTTATTCTTCGGGAGGCTCATGATTGTCCGTATTCTATGTATCCTAATAGAGGATAAGATGTATAAGAATATCCGGGAGAAATATTGGTGGAAAGGTCTCAAGCGAGACGTTGTCAATTATGTATCTAAGTGCTTGACTTGCCAGAAAGTCAAAGCAGAGCATCAGCGTCCGTCTAGGCTTCTGATAAGTGCTCAAAAGATTATCACTTTTACACTTTTCATGAACAATAATTACTTAATCTATATCTACTTGGACTAATGCATGATCTTAATGTGTGATATTTGGATATTCTGCTTTGGTGACATATAAAGATGATATTTATAGAAAATGTAAGCTTTAATGCATCTTTATGCATTTGCAGGTAGACATGATGCCGCGATAGTACCTGAGGCCAAGACAACACCTGATAAACAAGTACCGATATTGTAGGTGATCTGAAGAGAAAAATAAGGTGAACGTTTTAAGATAAGAAACATAAAATTCAGAGCTGGGAAACGCATACAAAGTCAAAGTCCATGCGGGAAAAGAATCCTTGTGGGAATAAACTAGGAAATAAAACAAATATATTTTATTTATGTACTTAACTTGTGTTTTACTCCAAGTTGTATTCCTAATTTTGAAAGGTTTGTCCTAGGCCAAGCCTATATAAAGGAGGTACCGCCCAAGGAAGAAAGAGAGCCGGACGAGAGAGAAGAGTTCACCCTAGATTTTAGAGTTTTCTTTATTTTCATTATGTTCTAAATTCTTTAAGGCTTAGGTGAAAGTTGTAGATTATTTGTGAGAAGAGATTGAACTTTGTTTTCTTGTTTGATGCAATAAAATATCAAGGTTTGTTTATTCTTTGCCATTCATTGTTCTTGCATCCAAGCTCGGGAGAGAAGTTTGTGAGAAATCTATTTATCTAATATCGGGAGAGTTAGATTCACGAAAGGAATAAGTACGGTATTTTTCTAGTCGGAAAATATTAACTCAGCCTAGGGATAGGTTAGAGTTTCAGCGGCTAAAAGAAGTGTGAGATTGGTTGGTGATTACAATTGATTTACACCAGGAGGTATCATCAAGGACTAGTCATCAACAGTACTTCGACTTAGGGATAAGCGGAGTCATCAGAGGACACTTTGTCGAATCTTGGTAAAATCCACCCAAGAGCAAGGGATTACCGCGGTGAACGGAAACCATCACTGTCGAGGCAGTAAAACTGTAGTGCTACCGAGGCAGTGTTGTGTGATTGCATTGGACAGAAACAAGTTAATTGAATCCACAATGCAACACAACTGGATCCTGACCAATTTCTAAATCTGTTTCTATTCTCATTATTTAGCTTTCTTTATTATTCAAGTTATTTAGTTTACTTCAGAATACCCAAATAATTTGTGTCTTTTATTTTATTTATTTTGCAGAGCGAGAAGACGAAAGAAAACATATTAAGTCTATCAATCCCTATGAAGACGATATTCGATATACTTATCACTTTATTACTTGCGACGTGTACACTTGAACTAATTGCGTAACCTATTTTACACGCAATAAGTTTTTGGTGCCGTTGCAGGGGATTGACAACTAAATTTTTGTTTTCTTTATTTTCTCGCTTTTAGTTATTTTTTTAAACTTCATTTTTTACTGGTGTATGACTAGGGCAAACCCAAGCAATCTTTTGTAAGAGTTAGATCCAGAGATTGAACGCATACGTTAAAGGTTGAGAAGACAAATCCAGGTACTTATAGCAGATAATCCAGCTGAACAGAACTTACCTGTTGGTAATGGAGGACTTCCACCACCACCACTGCTGCGATAGCTCACTGTCAGGGATTTCTTAGAAAAGGATTTGAACGGGTTAAATCCAGGATTTGTTACACCAGAAACCGAAGCAACCCATTTTGAATTAAAACCTGTCATGTTTAATATGCTCAATACTATTGGACAGTTTGGTGGGTCTTTAACTGAAGATGTCAGGCAACATCTCAAGTCATTTATGGAGATCTGTAATTCATTCAAAATTCAAGGATTCCATAAAGATGTTTTGAGATTGAAACTGTTTCCCTATTCACTGAGGGATAGGGCAAAAACCTGGTTAAATAGCATTCCAGCAGGATCTATAGGATCTTAGAGTGAACTTTGTCGTGATTTCATTGCACGTTTTAATCCTACTAATCTATATGATCGCATACGTAATGAAATTACTTTTTTTCGGCAGACAAATGATGAACCAAAGTATGAGGCATGAGAGCGATATAGGGAGCTACTACACAAGTGTCCTTTGCATGGTTTCCCATTGCGGGTACAAGTGACAATGTTTTACAATGCAACCAATGCCCCAACAAGGATGATGTTAGACGCCTCTGCCAATGAGACACTCCTTGACAAACAACTGGAGGAAGCTATAGAAATTTTGAACAAACTTGCAAAGAATAACTTTCAATTCCCTACATCTAAGCGAGGAGGAGTAAGACGCCAAGATACAGTGAATGAGTTAGAAACATCCAATTCAATGGCAGCACAATTGGCCTCTCTTACTAAGATGGTTCAGAATATGCAAATTTAGAATAATACACATGAGGTTAAGGCAATAGATTCTTTCTGTAATTTATGTGGAGGTAACCATAGCTCTTCTGAATACATGCAGAATCAGGAATCTAGTCTTTATGCGGGAAGCTACAACCGGAACAACATGATATCCAATACATATAATCCAACATGGAAAAGGTATCCCAATTTCTCATGGAGTAATCCTAATAATGCTTTAAATCCAACTACTCAACCCTCGGGTTTTTAACAACCAATACAAATGCAACATCTGCTACAGCAGCAGGTACAACAACCAATGCCGCAACAACAGATGCATCAGCAGCAACCTACAAATTCATTGGAAAATTCTCTTAAGGCCTTTATGATGAAAACAGAATCATACATGGTAGAGAATAGTAACTTCATTAAGAGAACTAATACATTCATCAACAAAATTGAGATGAGGTTGCAGAATAAAGAGGCAACCATTAAATCACTGGAAACTCAAGTTGGGTAGTTTGCTCAAAATCTGAACACTAGACCACAAGGAGGATTACCCAAAAATACTGAAGTTGCAAAGGGAATGAGCTATGAGCAATGTAAGGTAATCACTACTAGGAGTGACCTACAACTTAAGGAGATACTAGGAAGTCCAGCAGACAAAATCCCACTAGTGGAACAAGAAGAATCAGATAAAGAGGACTTAGATGCTGAACTAAATGATCATGCCACGACAATCCAGAAAAAGGCACTGCCTCGGCAAAGAAATCGATAGTCCCACGCCCAGCGGACGAGACAACAGGAAAACCAGTGGCACCAGGTATTAAATTCTATACTAATGAGACACTGGAGGAGATGCGACCCCCAACACCTTTCTCACAAAGATTGACAAAATAGAAGCAGGACTATCATTTTAAAAAGTTCTTACACATCTTGAAGCAAGTTCACATTAATTTGCAATTAGTTGAGGCAATAGAACATATGCCAAATTATGCTAAATTCTTAAAAGAAATTGTGTCCAAAAGAAGAAGGCTTGGTGAGTTTGAAACAGTTGCCACAACCGAAGGATGCATGGCAATGCTTCATAATCGGATGCCCCCCAAATTGAAAGATCCTGGATGTTTTACTATACCATGTATGATAGGAAACCATTATGAAGGAAATGCCCTATGTGACCTTGGAGCAAGCATAAATTTGATTCCGAAATCCGTCTTCCAAAAGCTTAGAATAGGAAGGGCAAAACCCACAATAGTGATGCTCCAATTAGCAGATAGATCATATGTGCAACCTGAAGCAAAAATCGAAGACATACTGGTAAGGGTGGATAAATTTATTTTTACAGCTGACTTTCTTGTTCTTGATTGTGAAGCAGATGACAATGCACCGATCATATTGGGGAGAACTTTTCTAGACACTGGACGTATTCTCATAGATGTTGAAAAAGGAGAATTGATAATGAGGGTTAACGACCAGCAAGTCAAACTCAATGCTTTCCAGATTTTAAACCCATCCCTTTTAAGTGATTCGAGCTTTTAAAATGATTACTGCTTTACTAATATTAAAGGTTTTGGGCTAAAGTGACGATCAAATTAATTTTTAATTAAATTTGCGCTTTTATTTTTCTGCATTTAAAATTGACATCTAAACCCATCCTTTTTAAGTGGGGGAAAGGCTAGCACTTTCATAGAGATATCGTTCTCTCGTATGGGCCCTAGCCGAAGTACCTTCGGGGCTCTACTACCTTATGCTTTCGTGAGGATATCATTCCTTCGTATGGGAATAAGCGAACGGGTCCCCTTGAATTGAACCCGGTCAAGATGAACCTATAATGGGTGATGATTGGGGGGCCTTGCTACTCTCAGTAGAGGACAGCTCGAACAATTTGGATCCCCTATTAGTACCAACACTGCATATAGAGAGCTAGATCATCCACCCTATTAGAGCCATGCGGATACCCTAGGTGAACTAGACGAGATGTCTAGGACTACTATTCTCTGTTTGCTTTTACGCAAAATTATTTTTGTGTTTATTATTTTTACCGATACTAACATGGTTTCTTTTTCTTTTATTTCCTTTTTTTGCATGCATCACATCTTACATTTTGCATCAAGGGTATTGATTCGAGTGGTTCATCCTACAAAGGAAACATTCACCATGGAAGAGAGGTATCTGAAATCCTCAACCCTAGCGTTAGAAACCGATCAGAGACATTGATCAAGGTATAAGATTCGGTCAACATCCATCAGACCTCTTTTATTAGACACTAGTTATAGGACAATCGAAGAGCCTGAGACAACAGTCTACCAAACATCAACACCAGGTAACGATCATGCATTTATCCTGTCTATATCAGAATGTTAGTCCGAGATTCTAAGAGAGCATGAAGGATTTAACAGAAACCAAGGTTTAATCAAAAGGTTATTAGAGACAGAGAACCGATATCATCTCACCATCTAAAGGTTGAGTCAGAATCAAACATCAGTCTACCAAGAACAGAAAACCATGAGAGCCTAACCACAAAATGGTTTATTAGGGGTGCAGAATTGGTGACATTTTGCCATCCATAGTTAAAGTCAGAATCAGACATCGTACACCGAGAGCAGGTAATAGTGTTTTATTTTACTCGGGTCAACAAGAAGATGATCGTCCAGAATTCTAAATCGATACAAAAAAATGTAATAGAAAACTACCAAAGGTCAACCAATGAAAGGGTTCGTCAAAGATGCAGAACCGATACATTTCAACATTCGAGGATCAGTCAGAGTCAAGTACAAAACACTGACCAAAAAAGATAATGGACTGAATTTCAATAACATCAATGAAGAAGTGGTTTTTATCAGACATCAAGAAGAAGAACGAGAGGTTAGTGCCTCACTAGCCCATTTCACGAGGATTGAGGTCACCATTCAAGATTATCAGAGATGATTCAGAATGTTGAAAGAAGCATTAACAAAAAAGAACTACTACTAGAAGGACCGACACTACAAGGTTGCTCAGGTAATATTTGATCAAGACCGTTGCTAGACAATCTTGAAGACCGAAGTTTAAAGGGATAGTTAGAAACAACCGGATCAACCGAGAAGCCCAAAGCTCGTGATGTAATAGAGATTCCTTGGTCAAGCAAGCAGTTTAGGGCCATAGGAAATCAGAATTAGGGCTAGCACTTATGTATAGTACTAGTTCCCTCAATGTTGTAATGGACCCTCTATTTCTTGTGAAAGTAATCAAGTAGGGTGATTACCAGTATGGATCAATACCTTTACCTGCATATATTTTGCATCATTTGCATCCGCAACTGCATCACACATGCTTTCCTCTCTCACTTGATACTAGAGGAAGCAAGTGGAAGCTCATATAGCAACCTAAAGAAAGGGGGAAATAGTTGAAAGATCGTCTCGAAGATGATGCACATAAAATCAACTTTCAGATTTCTATGACGTATACTGAATTGTTCCCGATCCTCATCAAGAGCTGTCAACACTTGTTCGATCCAAATTGAAAAGGACCCCTATACATCCGATTACGATGTCAATTTCGTGTGGGAAGCACAAGTCACACGAACAAGAATTATAGAGCCCTAAAGAACAAGGTCCAAAGTTTGATTGAAGCTGATAGGCCGAGTTTCGAAGTATGATGATAGAGATGGATCCGGGGAGGTTCTGACTTCTCAATTGAAAATTCAAACCAAAGGTTTCATGCATATTTGTTTAAATTCATTTTTTATATTCTTTAATTCTTTAAATATTCCATTCATTTTAAGGGAGTAGTTCCTGCTCTCCTATGTGCACATAAAAAATATTTTTTTAAACATACAAGTACAATTCATTACACACTTGATCCTTGAAATTGCAAATGCGACAACATCTTTGCTGCAAACTCAAAGATCGACTCTAAAGTTTTATATATTTAGAAAAGACTGAATGTTGCGGAGATGTTGCAAATAAGAGTCTCTACTAGTCTAGTAAGACAAACAAATGAACAATATGAGCGAATAGACAATGGGCAGCTCCTATTTTTAGGAAAATGTCCTTCTCAGGCACTTGTTGATCAAGATCCTTGAATCGAGAGTCAACCTTAAACTTCTACCCCCAGAAGACCTTCTCAGGATTTCCCCAAATGGGATGACGAATGACATTTTTATCTCACCTAAAGGACGATGTAGGATCAGATAAATTAGATACTGAAATCAGAAGGATATCGGAGGAAAGCAGTCCGAAGCGAGCCTAAATCAAGTGAATGAGGATTTTTACAGATTGCAACATCAAAAAATTACTAGAAAGATGACCAAATCCAAGCAATACCGGAAATTTGCAAAAAGGTGATCAAATCCAAACAAAGGATAACAGAAAAGCACTCCAATTTGGTGGTATACCTGTAAATTTTGAAAGAGGAAAGGAAAAAGAAAAAGAGAAACAACATTTTATGAGCTATATTTTCAGATCAGATGATCTAGAAACGAAAATACAATCTGAAGAAATAAGACAAGGATAAGCAAAGAATCCTTATTCTATGTGCCTCAAGATCTCACAGATTTATACAGATGTGAACATTGAATCTCATCCAAGACAAGTCGACATGAAGATTACCAATTTTGAAAGAAAAAGAATGAACTCTAGGGTGAAAACCAAAAATAGGCAGTCTAGAGCGACTCAAAAATAGAGTACACATATTATAAATACAGATATATTTACTGTACACACTTCATATTCAGATCAAACAATTCAAAAGCAAAAATTCAACCAAAAGAAACGAGGCAAATATAAACAAAGAAATCTTCATCTCACAGAAGTGAACATCGAAGCCCATCTGAGATAAGTCGACCTGAAGATTACTAATTTCGGAAAAAGAGAATGAAGTCTAGGGTGAAAACCTAAAACAGACAGTCTAGAGCGACTCAAAAAGATAGATCACAAATACAGAAACATCTTTATGCTAATCATGGACACAGGTCTTACAAGATTTCAAAGACCATTTTGATCATTTAGGGATGTCCAAACTAAATGAGATTGTCTTCAGATCACACTTCCGCCCAAAGGTTAACCTTGCTTCAAGGAACGTCGAACTTCGAAGTGCCTGATCGACACCTAAATGAGGGAAGGATTGGGCAGGATGAGAAAGAGTGATAATGAGTGCCACCCAAAAGGGGTAGCCTCTAGGAAAAGAATTGTTCTTTTTGAGAGCTCGATAGTTAGAAGAGACTAGGCATTTGCCTATATCCATGTAATTGTCGAAGATATTTTAAATATACTCTTCATTAGAGTTTTTCTTTACCAAATTAGGGCAAATATGTCATTGCATTTGACATTCAAGAAGACAAATATGTTTTAAATATTTCTTGCAATGAACTTCCAAATTTCATACAGTTTTCAAAGTTTTTTCTTGCATATTGAAATACATGCAAATAAATTCATTTTTCCAAGAATTGAAAAAACTAAGAGTCAGCCTCCATTGAGGTACCCCGACGAGTACAGAAAAGAAGTCAGGACACAAAGACGTTCTATCAACCATTATACTTAGCTAAAAGAGAATATAAAGAATACAAGCGAAGCATCATTGTCCGCGAAATAATAAAATCAATGCTCAAATTTGATTTGACCAAAGGTGTCATGATTAATGACAAAGTTTAGCTAATGAAGCTTACCTGGTAGACAGAATGAGGACCGGGGAACCAAATTTTTGAAACAGAGTTAATAGAAACTTCATGAATCATTGTATATGCTACAAATAGGTTGCATCACCAGTATACTTCATGAACACATGCATAATGAAAATGTTCATGCATCATTCTTTTTGATAAACAATCGTCATACAAAAAAAGACAGATAGTGGTCAAGAAAGATGACCCTATTAAGGATTTTGTGCATCTTTGCACCTTCTACAAACGCTCATTTGAATACCACCTTCCAACAGAAAGAAGGAAAATAAGAAAGATTGGACCAGAGAGATCAACCCTTCAAATTTTCAACATCGCCTCTTATAAGTCTATTCTGATGTCCAAACGGATAGAACTGAGTCATCTCTTGAGGTAAAAGAAAGAAAGAAAGAAAGAAAGAAAGAAGATGAAGAAGAAGAGAATAAGAAGAAACTAAGATGAGCATGGGAATTTGAGCCCCACAATTAGACGAGAGTATAGAGAAAGAAAAACTAAGCAGACTAGTAGGTCAAAGAAATCGAGACATTAGGGAAATCCAAATACCTAATAATTTTTAGAGAAAAAAGATTGACAACCACTCTAGCGTGAGTCCCGAACAAATTTTTTCAGAAAGAAGATTGGTATCCTATAAAGGCCTGAGTCCCGATTCAGAAAGAAGATTGGCAGCCACTTGGCGTGAGTCCCGACCAAATGCTTTTAGAACGAAGATTGGAAGACTATGAAGGCGTGAGTCACGATTTAAAAAGAAGATTAGCAGCCACTCTGGGGTGAGTCCCGATTCAGAAAGAAGATTCACAATCGTTTGAAGTGAGTCCCGAAAGACTTGGAGATAAATTTTCCATACAGAGGGTACCAACATGGTTCGAGTCCCATAGAAAGAGAATTTCCAGTAGTTCTATACAGAAAGAACTTGCACACACCAAACATAAAAATTCGAAGCTCTATACAGAAGGAGATACCAGTGGAAAAGTTCATCCACGAAGCGATGGTTTCATATAGGGAAAATCGGTAGCACCAAAGTGAGGAGTTTTATATAGGAGGGACCCTCATTTTCGTATTCATATCTGAGATTGAAGTTTCATATAGGAGGGGCACGCAACTCGAGACTTTAGAGTGAAATGTTTTATATAGGAGAAACCCTAACTCCGGATCTAGAAGTAAGAGTTCTATATAGGAGGAACCTTATTTTGCAAGATCAATCGTGACACTGAAGGTTTTATATAGGAAAGACCGATAGCATGGAAGACCTGGAGTTTCATATAGGAGGAACCCTATCTTCGTCATAGTCTGAGTGAAAAACTCCATACAAGAGGGGCACATAACTCGAGACTTTAGGGTAAAGGTTTTATACAGGAAAAATTAAAACTCAGGATCTAGAAATGAAAGCTCTATATAGGAAGTGATTTTGTTTTGCAAGATCTGCTCAAGGCGAATGATCATATATAGGAGTGACCTGCAGCTTCAAAGCCAGAAGGCAAGCAAGTTCGATACAGAAGTAACTTACGAGTTTGAAGACTCAGTCAAGAAAGATGAAGAGTTTCAGAAAAAAAACACCACTCCAAGACCACTGATAGAGAAGTCGGTTAAAAATGAGTGTTTTTTATCTTTTCTTTATTCTCGTTTCATAAGAACAAGCAAAGAGGGACAACTGTAATCACTTATTTTTACTTTTTTAGTATTTTTGTATTAATTATTATGATATATAATAAGTAAGAAAATAATGAAAAAGCCAAAAAGAATAATAAAATTCCATGGACAAGAGCCATCCATGTGGCCTCCTACCCATACCTTCACTGCCTATAAATAGGCATTCATTTTCCTTGCTCGAGACACCATGGAGCCTATGGCCAAGCATACAAGAGAGCAGTACTCTCGGCTGGCCAAGGACCGGGGAAGAACCCTCGGTCCTACCCGATTCGATCGAGTCCTATTTTTAGGATTCGATCTAGTTAAATTTTTAAGGATCGTGGTAGATCTCGGTGAGGAGTTCATTGGGGTTGGTCGTTCATATTGTTAAGTATAATTTCTATTTCTTTTTATCTTTGTATTTTGAATATTTTTAATGAAAATAGTTGTTTATTAATTTATGTTGTAGATTAATATTAATTTACGTTTATATTTTAGATTAATATTATGTATGTTTTAATTTATGTTTTAAATTAGTCTTTTATTGTTAGATTAATATTTATGATTTTATATATTTTTTATGTAATGTTTTTAATTTATTTGTCATGTTTAAGATTGCATGTTAACACTTTAATTAATTAATGTGGGCCCCTAAATTCAGTCGTAAGCGAGGCCAGTACTAATATGGTGGTAGTGGTTCAGACGCTTACCTTCGGGTTTAGGTGCTTTAAAATAAATGCACACATCCGATTAAAATTAATTCGATCATCAAATTAGCCCGAAAAAGTTAATATAATAAAGCGGTAATTAAATAAAGTACTAATTTTTGGGCGGTGTGAGGTACTAATTCTTCCCCATCCGTAATCGACTCCCGAACCCAAACTTTTAAAGTCTTTGGTTTTATGGTGTCTGGTCTACCAAAACAATCGGTGACGACTCCAATTTTCCAAAAATGATTTTTAAAGGAAAAACCCCAAGCGAAAGACATCAATTTCAAAACGACACATTGAAATATATTCTCCACAATCAAAAAAGAATTTTTCTAGCGATACGCTTAATCGTGGATTTTTCACATCGCTACACATGTTAGTTGGATATGGTCATGATGGAGAAAGATGTATCTATGGACACCAAAAAAAATGTTGTGCTTTCTCATGAGGCATGTGTGACCCTCGGGAAGTACAATGGTGATCAAAGTGTAATCTTTGGGTCTGGGGGTAACATCGTTTAGGGATAAACTTTTGGGAATTCATCCTAGAGTTTAGGTATCTAATGGGATTGGAGATATTAATGTAGAGGTCAATGTTGAGTATTTTCAGATCAATTGAGATAGTATAATTCATGATATCAGATTCCTGGACAATATTCATTAGTCAATTGATGCAATGTTTATTTTCATTAGTGTAATTCTCAATATGAGATTCTTGGACAAGGTTCACTGTTCTGTAAGCTCGGTAAGAAGATTAGGTATAAGGAATTATTTTCTAGGATCTAATTTTTATAGAATTTGATGAAGGAGATTCAATTAACCGATTTCGATAATGATTATATTTTATTAGGTTTGCTTACGAACAAGATTACATTCGGGTGCTAACTAAATGACCATGGATGATTTACGAAAATTATCTTACTATGCAGTTTTGTTCTCATAGTTTCTCTATGATGATTGATCATCCATCCCATATCATTACTTAGGTATGATTATTGAGACTACTGTTTAGATACTATAATCGAAGTCTTGTCAAAATCCTAGCTGGTGTCATTAGAACGGATATAAGAATTGAATTTAATCTATCTAAAGAAAAAGGGGATGAATTATGTAGATGATTGTGGTGATCGAATTGGATAAATCGTTGGTCTCAAACCTGAACATTGGTGGCCAGCTTCAAAGGGCAGAATGTAAGGTCCTACCATTGATTTACCATGGTTGTGTTCGGTATGGCCATCCTAAAGAAAATTTCTAGTAAGCTATGTTAGAAAAATACGTGGTTAATACAAGAATACTACTAATAATAAAATCAATATAAATTATTATTATTATTTAATCAAACAGTAAAATAAAACAAAAAAATAATTTTCGACCAAACCGAATTTGAAAATGGTAAGTGAGAAACGTGTTGAGGCCTGCCCGATCGTAGTTTCCTTAAGATAGATTTTCTGTCACTCTTGAGGTTCTTGAGTTTTGATGGTAGTCTGTCCCCCAAGATACAATAACAAGAGAATCTTCTACAATAGCAATATTGTAGTGATCCCGAGCCTTCTCTGCCTTTACAATCACCGAAAGAAAACAAGAGAGAAAACGTTTTTTGATGGATGTGTTTAAAAGCTGAGGAATCAACACATATTTATAGTGGAGAATTAAGGCAACATTGAGCAGTTTGAAACGAATTAAAATTCGAATCTTAAGGGATAATACTAATTATCAGAAGTTTAAAATTGAATTAAATTCAAATTTAAAATAAAAATAGCCATTATCTTCCCATTATCTAATAATATACGGAGCAATTATGACTTCTCCTTTTAATTCTTATTTAAACTGAATACAAACTATTTTTTGGATATTAAAAATTAAAAATAAATTAAGAAAAAATTATTCATAACGGGTAAAATATCTGCAGGCCCATAAAAATGCCTGATTGCTCCGGATATTCGCATCGTGCGGGTGCACCCCAACCCGAATGGGATTGGATTTGCACCCCCCTATGCATGAGACATAATGTCATCTTAGGTCATTCAATGACATTTATGTGGGTAGGTGTATATAAACATCTCCTAGATCATTTATCCCATCAATGTGAGATAAAGGGTTTTTATTCCTTATTTTATTCTTGACCTTCATACTTGGAGCATCAATTTCTTATTCATCACTCAACAATTTTGAGCATATGAGCTGTCGTTTTAAAGATCTCGCGGAGTAGAATATGAATCAATAATTTTCTTATTCAAATCCTCAACTTTACACTTCCAAAAAATGCTTCAAAGATGGTCATTGCTCACTATTTTTGAACAATCCCCCACATGAATGAAATTGATTTTTTTATCAAAAAATTTTGGCATAATATGGTGATAGGTTCTACGATTGATAGATGCATAGTATAGGTAGGTTTCCTCCTTTGAACCTTTCCTTGTGAAAGTATATTTACTTTACGAGCTAATCAATTGACACGATATCTTTAAATTGTCAGTCGATGGTGTAAATGATGACATTCTTCACACACCTATCTCTCTGACAAGAGATAAAGCTCTCATGGTTATGCCCATATGGCCGTGGAAATCGCCTGGTTCTGCGAGAGTTTAAGAGAACTATTCCCAATAGTCTACTTGAAGCGGCCCCACTTCACTCTAACATAGGTGACTTATGTTGCTCGGCTCACCGAATCATACAATGGTCATTAAAACTGATGTGAGCACGACTACGTTCCTTACATTATTTTCTACAAACTTATTAAGATCGTTTGATCGAGGTAAGTTGTTTACATTCGAGAAGCTTTAAGAAGCTTATTCTTTCTTAATATGAGATGTTTAAACAAAGATCGTAATTATCGAGATGTATTTCAACCCAAAGGAGGAACCTTCACCATCATTAAGACCTTCAAGGATATTTCTAAGGGAGTTATTCCTTATTTCATCTTTTACTTATTCATGAATTTGCATGAGCAATTAAAGATTGCATAAAATTACTTTGCATTCAATAAACATGTTTTTCATTAAAATGCATGGAGGGAGATGAACAATCATATCAAATTGGAATATGAGACATCTTGATCATTATTTTCGAACACGATACGGTCTGATTTGAGTCTTGAAGTCTGCTTGAAATTTATTCCTCTATTTCTTAGCTTTCCAACTTATTTTTAATCACCACAATCCGATATCGAGAGCTTAAGATATGGTCGATTTAGTGAAGACAATACAGGCTATAATTTTATTACGGGAAAATGATACATGAGAGACAAACAAATAATGTTCATCATTATCATCATTTGGAGAGGCTTTTCATATCCTACAAGGAGACATGCATTGAAGGTCTATTTTATTCTCTTCATCAAGGCAATTCAAGTAAGATAATTATATGAAGATGAACTTGGAATTGCGAGAGAGATTTTCCTTTGGACATACAGTTTTTCCACATACATCATATATTGTCTTCATCCATTCTATATGAGTGAGAAAGCCATGGAAGTGAAAGAGTCTTTTCCATTAGATGTATATAAGTCTATATTCATTCTAGATAATGTTAAACCATACAAGACTCTTGGTATTTTCAGCCATTATGAGAAAATATGTGAAACAATGCATTCATGAGTTGTTTATTAGCATTGAGATTAAGAAACTATCTCCTTTGTAAGACTCTTCATATCTAGCCTATGGTTATTATAAATAGGTTATCTATTCTATTGTAAAGGGGACAACTTTGATCATATATTAAACTTTGAGAGTATTCTCTTTTTCTTGTTCTACAAGAACTTTATCATCTTCAAGTAGATTCTTGTGGCAATTTTATCCATTTCATTTGTTTATAGCATTGGTTCCTAGCTCTTTATAGCTAGTGGGTCACGTTCCATTCTCTATCACTTCAATTCCATCACTTTATATTGTTGGTTCTTATCTCTATATAGCTAACGGGTCATAATCCATCTTCCTTGTTAAATCTACAAAACCCATGTCATCACTATTATCTTCTGCGTTCATATTTTCTTTGCAACCATAATTGTCAAGGCAACTAACTTCCCACGAAAAACGCTACTCAAAGCTCTTACTTGAACCACAATCGGGAAACACATATATGGTTGTCACAGCCAGGATCATATCAAAAAGCTTTTGCATAATCTTTACCAAATTCTTGTCACTGTTCACATAATAGGAATGGACTTTGGTAAGGAACCCCCACAATGACCGCACAGGTCTATGCAATTAGGTTGTCCCTTTGAACCTAGATCTTGGGATCTCTAGTCAACTAGGTAGGGTTTTTCCTTCACATAGCGCTTTTATTTTCCATGGGCTTTAGTCATATTTCTTTAGATGTTTTCTCAACTTGATCTCAATTTAAACCTTAGGTTAGTGAATTCACATTGTTATCCTATGATTTTATCAAATCAACAGTGATAACTCTATTTGAGATCAGTTGTCTACCGGTATTATATTGATGACCCATATGTCTCAAATTACTGTTGATCATAAAACTATGTGCTCTACCATTAAACATTGTTGGAACATACTCAGGCCATTCACGAGTATCCTCCAAGACATTTTAAAGTCATTTTACTTTTTCCAGTGTTATCTGGATCTCAAACTCAGATTCTATTTTGAATCTGGTTGTAAACATTTTGTCTTGAGAAAACACATGACATATCTTATTTATTCGATGTGAAAATATTCACTTATATCGAAGAGTCTTTTTAGAATAATGTTTTACAATCTTGAGTATCTATGAGATATATCAAAATTCTCACAATTATTATCTAGGGTTTGACCTTGGATTATTTTGTGAAACTTCTTAAACTGCTCACAGTGAAAGCACTACTTTTCTAATACTATTCACTTAGATTGTATATTATATTTGCATATTCCATTTCAACAAGTATTGACTCATATTTATTTAGAGTTTTGGCTATGCCGGAAACATCCTGGCCAAACTTATTTTTTGTAGTGTGACTTTGTCAATATGAGACATTAAAGTGATTGTTTGATTTGGATACCCATAATCAAATATATCAATCTCATATTTTCCATATCAATATTGAATTGACAAGTCTTTGGTATATTTACCATTTTATTGTAAGTCATCAACATAGGACCATATATCCTAGTCTGTTTAACATACCATCATTTGTCACACTTACTTGTCATCATGACAATATCCTTATTTCAACCGTTTGTTGAAATGTGAATTATTTTCCATAGTTCGTTTTACAAAACTTGGATCAACTTATCTAAGAAATATATTTTTAAAGAATGAGTCATTCTTTTTCATTATCATATTTTTCTACAAAAATTGATATTCGTTGCTATGTTTTGCATAGCCAGTACAGTCCACTTATTTTTATTTTTTTTGTTAATAAAATATTACCTTGGTGTGACACCCAGTTCTAGAAAGGTTTTATTTCCTTCCATAACTCATCTGGTGTCTTAGAGTTTGCTGATAGAATAACTCCCCACATGTTAGGCACATTCTGAAAATTTAATTCTTTTAGAAGTTATCTTCAATACCATTGTACCTTTGGATGTTGTAAGATTACTCACAAAGAATTTCTCCTCAAATTAATCAATTTGGGTTTCAACATCCTTCTTTTAAGGAATAATTTCCTTATATCATCTTTGCTTTTAAGCAAAACTAAATTGTTCTATTACGAAGGTAATAAAATTTCCTTCAAACAATTTTTTGTCCTATCAATTATTATTACAAAATTTTTTCTCATAATATTGATCTCATTTGGATGCAGTCTAAAGATTTATTCCGTATATCATAACAATTGAAGCATTTTCTCATGAAAATTAGCTTATTGAGATACACCACCTAATTTGCGGTTTTAAGTCATTTTTTTTACTTTCAATATGTTTGCTCTAGAAATATTTTCCTGAGTAATATTCTTTTAGCAACATTTAAAGATGGTAACAATATTTACCTCTTTCTCTTTAGCATTAAGAGGATCTTCTTTTAACCAAGTTTATCATGATCAAATTTACAACATCTTTGTTGTCATGTTTGAAATTCTTTCTCATGAATTTCACTGATTGTGCCACATAGTCACAATCAAAATATTATAAATTTGTTAATTATCAGAAATTTAGTCAAACACTAAAAATCAAAAACAAAATTATAATTTCGCAGTGCACAACCAGACAAGATCAATCACATGAATTCACCACATTCTATTCAAACTCTTATCTTGTAAATCTCAAATGAAATTATTAATAAAATAATAATTCACATGGAAAGAGGAATGAAATTAAGGACATAAAATATAAACCCTTAAAAGGCAAGATTGAGGTTGGCTTTTCAATGAATCTGGAATTACACAGATTCTAATTCCATAACAGTTTTCAATCTGGTTCGATAAAAGGATTTTCCTTTAATCGAGTCCTTTTCTACTATGTAAAAATATAATTTGTTCACCTCGGATTAAACAATTAATTTTGTCTTAAGTTGTTAAAAAAATATGTGGTTAACTCAAGAGTACTACTACTAATAAAATCAATATAAATTATTATTATTTAATCGAACAGTAAAATAGAACAAAAAGAAATAATTTTTGATCAAATCGAATTTGAAAATGATAAGTGGGAAACGTGTTGAGGCCTGCCCGATCGCAGTTTCCTTAAGACAGATTTTTTTGTCACTCCTGAGGTGCTTAAGTTATGATGGTAGTCTGTTTCCCAAGATACAACAATAAGAGAATCTTTTACAATAGCTTTTACTATAGCACGGTTGTAGTGATCCCGAGCCTTCTTTGCCTTTGCTAATAGAGAGAACATTTTTTTGATGGATATGTTTAAAAGCTGAGGAATCAACTCATATTTATAGCGGAGAATTAGAGAAACAATGAACAGTTTAAAACAAATTAAAATTCGAATCTTAAGGGATAATGCTAATTATCTGAAGTTTAAAATTAAATTAAATTTAAATTTAAACTAAAAATAGTCATTATCTTCCTATTATCTAATAATATCCGGAGCAGTTATGACTTCTCCTTTTAATTCGTATTTCAATTGAATACAAATATTTTTGGATATTAAAAAATTAAAAATAAAATAAGAAAAAATTATTGACAATGGATAAAATATTCGCAGACCCATGAAAGGGCCTGACCAATCAGGATATTCTCGTCGCCCACATCGTGCGGGTGCACCTCAACCTAAATGGGATTGGATTTGCACCCCATACGCACAAGGCAAAGTGTCATCTTAAGTCATTCAATGACCTTTACGTGGGTAGGTGTATATAACACCTCCCACTTCGTTTATCCCATCAGTGTGGGATAAGGGGTTTTTATTTCTTATTTTATTCTTGACCTTTTTACTTTGAGCATTAATTTCTCATTCATCACTCAACAATTTTGAGCATATTAGCTACCATTGTAAAGATCTCGCGGAATAGAATAGGAATCAACAATTTTCTTATTCGAATCCTCATCTTTACACTTCTAAAAAATGCTTCAAAGATGATCATTGCTTACTATTTTCTAGCAAGCTACCCCATATCTGTACAGGTGGGATCATTTCAATACTTTTGAAAATTAAGAATTTCCGGTAGGCTAAATTAGTATTAGTACTTGCATAAGTATCGTTATCTAGGGATAACGTATCGATACTCATATTCAAGTACCGATATCTTCTAAATTAAATAGTCTAAAATTCTAGTTAAAAGTAAATGTGGAATATTAATAAATTATTATTTTTTAATTAATGAGATAATATGGATCAGTGAGGAAGTTAATAAAAATGATTAAAGTATATTTTTATAATTTATTAATTTGGTAAAGCTTGGGTGATTATTTATAATAGAAAATAATATGAATTTTTGGTGGATCGAACAGTGTTTTGTGTTATGTGGTAGTAGGGTCATTGTAGTGTGCTGATCGGACACCTATTGGGTCAAGTCAACTTTTTTGGTAGAATTCAAATACCTAAAAAGAGTATTGCAACGCCACGGTTAGAAATGTCGAAGTTACATTCCCAATATTGTGTGAGACTAGGCCTCATTTGAAGAAACTCGAGGAGAGATGTTGAGTGTAGGTGTACTTTCTGAATGTTGTACGACATCAGGCTTCACTTAGACAAAAAAGAATTCTAGATGTATGTTTCTGACATTGTGTGATACTGAGTATCATTCGATGATATTCGATGAGAGATTCCAAATATGAGTGTACTTTTATGACATTATGTGACATCGGGTCTCACTATAAGGTTATGATATAACTTTTGTGATGTTGCTTTGATGATCTAGTGAGATTTGAGTATGATCGAGGTCTTCTGAGTATTGTATGATATTTTTCTATGATTGAGAGAACATATGTTTAAGCGACAAGTGGTTACGCCACATATCTAATTATCCATTCTTATTACTCGTACTAGCTTTCATGCTTATGTTTATGATTAGCATGAAATATAGTAGAGTAGATTGTACTACTGAGTTTGTAAGCTCAACACTCAGAATCTATATTTTTGTACGAAGGTTGATCGTTAGATTATGGGACCGTAGATTACTATTAGATTAAGATTCTAGAACATGGTGGTCTTTGTGATACGAAATTTGAGTTTAATGGACAATATAATCATAGGACTTTATGTGGCAAAATATTCAATATTTTATTTTAAATAGAGCTCATTTATAACATTTTATTTATTTATATATATTTTAAATTGACGATCTCAAATGTTATATAAAATTCAACATTGAAATAAATTTAGTTAGAAATTTTATGTTTTTTGTTTGTGCTTAAGACTCAAATTTAACATTTGGGTTAAGGGTGTTATAGAGGCAACGTAGATAAGTTCATTTGTAGGTATGGCTTTCCAAACTTTTTATACGTTGAGTTTGTATGGTTTTAGGGAGTATTTATATCTTGTAAAGTTTTAGTGGCTTTCTATGAGGAAGAATGTTACAGTGGGGTGAGTCCCTTTCGATGTATAGCTGCTTGAGAAGACCATATAAACTTTAAGATATTCTTATAGATTGCATGTAGTTTAGATGTCCATATCACAAATAACCATAGGCAATTTCAACCGAACTTCCGAATTTAGAATAACGAGGTATTTAGGTACATTGGTCGCCGAAAAACTCTTTTTCTAGCTCAACATTAGGGAATTCAAAGGTTGTTGAAATTTGAAGATTCAGTTTTATTATCAAATATTGAATCTAAATTGAAAGAGGATTTGGATTTTGTGCTTCTAGATGAAGAAAGTATATGGTTCTAGATATCTATAAGCGTTAGTTAAGTACACTGCAAAACAAGGTACTAGCACTCACATGTAATAATAATAAATAAATAAGAACAAAAAATAAACCGTATCATGATATAGAGGTCACTGCCTTAGAAATAATTCATCCCAATGTGTGTAATCGTTGTTTTAGGCGGTTGTCCCCCTAAGGTTAACATGGTCACTCCAGGCGATGTACACCCAAGGTTTGGAGTAGACTACGACGGTAGTGATCGTCTAATCTAAAAGAAAGAACTCAAGCTTCGTGCATAAAACTCTCAAATTTCACAAAGAAAGTATAAAACTTTTCTAACTGATGATTAAAAAAATAAGAAGAGAAACCTCTTATTTATAGGTTGAAAGCAGTGGCAAATCTGTACAAGAATTAGATAAAATCTGATTTAAAATGTAAATTTTAAATTTAATAACAAATAATATCCAATCAAATCTCAGATAATATTCATTCAAAATCTCAAATAATATCAGCTAATATCCATTCAAAATCAGATAATATCTATTCAAAATTAGATAAAATCTTATTTAAAATTTAAATTTTAAATTATAAAGTGATTTTCTTCAAGTTCATATTAAATGAACCACCCAAACTTTGGGCTCAGAAATCATTAAGAATAAAAACTCAACCTATTTGTTCGGTAAATTCAATAATGTTCTTCTCAATAAAATATTTCAACCTCTTTAGGTAGAATTTATTAAGGGTTAAAATAAACTCATCCTTCAAGATAAGTTCAATTAGTCCTTCGCAATAGATATAGGAACTTATTAAGAGTAGTTATTCAACCAAAATTGGCAAATTCATCAAGTCTTTTTCACTAAGATCACCCAAACATTGGGTACGAATTTATTAAGAGCATGAAGCTCAACCACATTGAACTTAGATAACTAAGTTAGGTGTACACAATGAATCACTCAACCAATCGGCTTAAGATACATCTCATCGATGAATCCAAAATTTATTTCCTACTCAATCCTTTGGTAGAAGGATCAGCCAAATTCATCTCCGACTTAACATACTCTAAGTCGAGTTCTCTGTTCTTTATTAGGTGCCTCACATATTCGTTCCTTATGAGAATATGTTTCTTCTTAGCATTGTAAGCTTGATTTAGGGTCACATGTATCATAAATTACAAATCGCACAATAAATATATCGGAGGAGTCGGTTTCCTGATAGAGGTATCTCTCCTAAAAGATTCCTAAGACACTCAGTTTCTTGCCCATCTAAGTCTAGAACTATAAACTCTGACTATATAGTGGAGCGTGCAATACAAGTATGTTTGACAGACTTCCACGAGATTGCAGCTTCACCTAAAGTGGAAACATATTCACTCATAGAGCTTACCTCATCATTGTTAGAAACCTAGTTGGCATCACAACATCCTTTCAAAGCAACATGATAGCCAACAAAATTGACTTTCCAATCCAAGTACCCTTAAGGTACTTTAGTAAGTGTCTAAGAGTCGTTCATTGTTCATCACTTGGGTTATGAGTATATCTACTCAGTCTACTCATAACATAGGCAATATCGGATCGAGTATAGTTCATTAAGAACATTAGGCTTGTAACCCCCTCGACCCGGTCTAGACGCCACCCGACTCGAACAAGTTACACAGAGAATACCGAGGCTAATCCAAAGACTCACCTCGATAAACAAAACTAAAAAAAATTATCTTTTATCTTTTCTAAATGCTTTGATTAGATCCTACATGTTCATGCAAGGACCGAGTTCAATTGCAGCGGAGACTAAAGAGTAACGAGTCCTAATTTAATTGAACAAGTTTTAGGGACCTAATTATAATTTCCAAAATTTTATACCCTGATTGTGAAATTAAGGTTATCAATATTTAATTAAGTATATTTCATGCTCCATTATAAACAACACTCAATTTCAAACATAGAGATATCAAGAATCAAACTTTAAAATAACTATATTAATACTAAAGGAATATCAATGAGCAATTCAATTAAAGTCATGAGCTAACATCAACTTTGATATTCATCAAGTATGTGTAAGCATATAATCATTTCAAGTCTCAAAAGCATAGACATTATTCACAATATGATAACTCATCCCCATTGCTCTCTCACTACTACTAAAGTTATAAAGACACACTTGAGCTTTCACTTGACGGGTTACCTAGATCCTTGTTTCTCTTTGTTGCCTCAACATCAAATACTCTGCATTGCAAGGTAAATGAGAGGGTAAGCATAAGCTTAGGGAGTGAATAAAACAAGTATAAAAACACCTTGCAATACAGCCCATATTAAACAAATTTCATCAATTTAAAAATATGTCATGCTCTTTATAAAACAAAACACACGTGACTAACAATGTCACTTTTAAAACTCAGTAAGTGTCATCAAACCAAGGCTAACAATGCCATCATTAGATTTTAATAAAAAACATTTTGTAATCACATGCTTTAAAAGCTAAAACACAAGTCTTACATGCTACTCACATAGCAATGCTTACACGTGCATCTCGATGCACAAAGCTCAAGTCTTACATGCTAACAACATAGCTATGCTCAAATCACATGCATACCAATACATAAAACCTTGCATGCATAATACCATATGCAATCAAGTTTAAACCATGACACTTACCTTAGAAAAATAAAAAAAAATATATTGGTGCTAGTGATCCGATTTGTACTACTCCAAATCGTTAGAATAAACGGACAACCGCATGTTAGTACTACTCCTAGAGCATGCGCATGTTGATACTACTCTCAACATGAATTATCTCACCTTGATGTCCAGTGACAATACTACTCCGATCAACCCGTATGTGACAGTACTACTCTCATCACATAGCATTAGAATAAAAGGCAAAATGCAACACAAAAGGAATTTATACACGTACGACTTTTGAATGTTTATAGTGCATTCTAGACCCTATTGATCGATCAACTTATCCCATAAGGTTCATCACATAACTAGACAATATATTATTAAAAAACCAATGCTCAACATTTAATTCAAAACATAGTTCAAATCACATGTATCCCACTTTTTATGCATCAATTACAAAAACCGATAAAATCACTTTTATCTTATTTTTCAAAATAAAAAATATGGGAACATTGAATGTATATAAAATATCTTTAAAAACAGTCTCATGAGCATTTATATACATGCATAATCTCATATGTACAACACAATAAGAGCATAAAAAATAACATTATAAAAATAAGGCATAATATGGAAACCTTTAAGAAAGCAATACTTAAAACTTACTTCCGAGTATAGGGAGGTTTTTCACACCTTCCCTACACCCCCAAACCTTTGAAAAACATTTAAAATCATGCAAAATTGGCAGACCTCATAATCCACTCACCGATAACCGATACTTGCTCGCCAAACCACCAAAACAAACCGGAGCGCTTTCAAACGCGATCATCTAACTCTTATCCTGTTTCAAGAATCAAAACCAAAAGGTTTAATACTTCTAACCTCATAAAAGAAACCAACAAGTCGGATCCCTACACAACATCCCTTAAAACATATCAAAACTTAAACCGAAAACTTGTCGGAACACACCAAACTTCACTTAAGCCTATAGTCCGGGATTAGGGATATTAAAAACACTTTATAAACATCCTAACACATTAAAAATAAACCATTTAAGACCCCAAACAGTGGGTAAAAACCCTTGAATGAAAATTGAGATTTTTAGCCGAAAAATCGATTTTTATGAAATTAAAGAATTAAAACAATTTCTCCAAGCTAAGAACTAGAGAATTTCAGTAAAGAAATTTATTTTTCTAGAGGATTAATAAAATATCACCTCCAAAACTGATCCAATTGCTTTCCGGATTTTAAAACGATAAAACGATGAGAAAACAAGAAAATTTGAAGGAGAAAAGTTAAGATAATTATTGTAAACGATTTTTATTGAAAAAGAATGAGTTTTTACCTTGAAAACTTGATCAGCGTCTGCCTCCAAAGAGGGAAAATGAAAATTAAAAAAATATGTGATGTTTAGGTTAATTAAAAAGGGTTTTAAGAGTTTTAAATTGAGTTTAATTAAGTTATTTAATTTAAAATAGATTTTGGGCTTAATTAATTAATATTTGGAAAGCCTAGACCAGCTAGGATTATAATTGGATTAAATCTCCTTAAAGATTCAAAGTTTTGACTTGTTTCATAAAATTGTCCCTAAATTTTCAATTTCTACAAAACGGTCACTAATTTCAAAATCTTAGGATTTCAAGGGTCAATTTTCAAAATTGATTTGACCAAAGTCAAATATATGCTAAATAAGGATTTTAGAATATTTTTTCTCAATTTACTTCGATTGAAAACTAATTTTTAAGTATTTAATCCCGAACTAGGCTAAACCGACAAAATCGATCCACTAGATCTCTAAACCGGCCTCTAAACTTCTAGGCCTAAATTTGGGGTGTTACAACTCTCCCTCACTTAAGAAATTTCGTCATCGAAATTTTCACCGTAAAAAGAGTTAAGGAAGCTTCTCCTTTACAACTTCCTTTTACTCTCACGTGACTTTCTAAACACCTTTACGCTGCTAAAAGACTCTGATCAACACAAGGATCTTACCATAAAGGACCTTTACTAGCAAAACCAAGATCCCAACATACATCTCATACAGACAAGATTCGGTCTCATCCTAACACCACTCGTCATCACACTTGAAGTGTTACACAAAGCAACGGTACACCAAAAATACCATGGTCATACTCAACAGTCATTGCACCCTCAAGATAAAAGTAATCCATTTTTTTCCAACAACCTAAACTCACCTTACTCAAGGTTGACAAGCAACTTTCAACAACTACAACAACTTTCCACTTCCACTAACAAAATTAACTTTCTCAAACATATTCCAATATACAATGAAACAATTAAAACTTTTCACCGAGTCTCGCTCACCACAACAATACATAACAACCTCCACCAACATAAACCTTAAACAGTACCACTCAATCACAAAACTTCTAAAAACGGTTATAAGCAACTTTACCAATGACAACATCCTTACCCAGAACCCAAAAGATTTATGTCGAAACACCTTAGCATACCTTTCCAGACCTGAATAACTTACTTATACCGGTTACATGTCTATTAACGAGAGAACACTCATAAACTCAATTGGAAACCCATTATTTGTCTCAAAACCTTACCGCATTAAGGCATACTGCTCAACAACTCCAACCGTTCTCAAAGAAAATGCTCTCTTTTAACTGCCAAGAAACTATATTACAGAATTTACGGAGATTTGTTCACACACCTCTACTCTAATACTTACGATGACAAAAACATTCTCAAAGAATACTGACCCTCAATCTCAATTTACTAACCAAACAAATATTCACTTTCAACTCATCCTCATCTAAAACAAATCTATCAAACAACAACTGCTTTCAAACTCCTTTCACAGCTCCTTACTTCCAGATACAAAGAAAAAGACTACCACAACTTTCATTATGATATCATTCTAACTTATAGCATCATAAAACACAACCACGTGCCACGTAGACATAAAAGACAACCAACATCACATCTAAAACCCATCAACACAACCTCAACTATTCCCTGCACACGTGGCTCCACCAAACATCCAATAGAAACTTATCTCAAAATATCTCAACCATGAAAAGTCTCACCCACAACTTTTTTTTACTTGACCAACACCCTTCGATAAACTTAACCGTGCCAACACTTCTCTTGACTTCACAACACTCTTAAACTAATCCACTACAACCCATAATTATAATCCACACAACTTTTCCCAAATAACAACTCACTGACGGAACCATCATACAACCTGATACTGTGATCAACCAACTCTTATCTCACTTAGTTTTTTTTAAGCCCAAGCTTTTGCCTCTTTAACCTTTCCAAACTTAATGCTACTCCTCCATCCACTTAATCTTAACATCCTTCTTAATGTTAAGCAACAACCACACAGAAGAAAACTAATCATAAACATATAACTCAACAACACAAACCCTCACAACACTTCTTGACGATAAAACAAGCTTAAAAGATTGTTTGACAAATAATGGTCATAAACCACCCAACGTTCCTTATCACACAACTTCTCCATATAGAGATATCCAAAGATTATATCCAAAACCTCCACAACAACCTGATCATACTCAAGCAAAACCCTGACACAACTCTTTATAAATACAACATGCAAAAGCTAAGCCAAATGACACAATTACCACCTCTTAAGGTTCATACAAGTTTGTTATGCATCCTTAACCACCTCAACTCTTTTTCTAAAATATTTATTTCTTTTCCAAAAACCCAACTAGTATTTTCCAAAACAAGACACAAGATCAGCTTTGCCCTTAACCTAAACACTTTATGAACCATACCAAACAAAAGATACCTAGTAGTACTCCCATCAAACATAAAGATAACATGAAAACTCTTACACAACCGAACTTTCGCCGAAGAAACCTCACAAAAGTTGGCATTCCTCTTTACTAACAACAAACTTCAACCAAAATTACTCTCAAGGTACTCAACCTAAGTTCAAACATCCACAACTTCAAGCCCGACTAACCAATCCTTATCTAAGATTACTTTCCAACCAGAACAGTAACTCAACCCACTAGACAATAGGCTCAAAACCAATAAGAGTATCTTCCAAGCACCTTTATAAACCTATAACTTTTCCCTAAAGAATTGATCTCAACACAACTTCTTCTTTTCAAGAGGGAAACGTTTGCAAATATGGACAATGTATGCATGAGTCCTGTATGTCACCCTATATGTCTATGCAAGTACATGCAAATACAATCTAATGTCATACTCAAGAATACATGCATGTCCTGATATGTCTAATCTATATGCATATAAGTGCTCTTATACTATGCATAATCGTTATCCATACTCACAAACAGCATCCTCAACTCCAGAACTTCAACTTTCTACCTCTCCAAACGTTCCAAACCATAGAAACTTAGCACTCAAGAGTATACAAACACACCATAACTCGAACGCTTCTAACACATTCGATTCACCTTACACACAAAGCACTTTGAAACTCCCGAAGGCACTCTAGTGATCTAGTCTCTTACTACTCACCAGCACAACAAATTCTCAAATTAAACTGATTCAAAACCACTTTACACTCAAACATGATCGAGGACTCAGTCAACTCAAGATCGGATATCACAACATAATTCTTTCTATACTTTCTAATCTCCACAACTCTTCTATTATCAAGTTTTAGCTTTCTTTTTGATCCCATATCAAGCACAATAAAATAGAAAAACAATTTTAACATGCAAAAATATTTTGCAAAACTTATGAGGCCAACGCGAAGCAAGTTTCAAGTAGCTCAAGTACAATATAAAACAATTTCCTAGTAGTAGTTAGAGCAATGATACCCTAAAATAAACTCCAACAATATATACTTAATCATCACATAGAATTATCAACAACTATGATTAGCATCAAGAACATATCATCATGCAACAAGTGTATTTTCCACAACATATACTAAGCATCATATAAAATCACCTCAAAGTCTCATGCATTAACCAATGCAAATTCAAATTAATTTACTATACTACATGGTATATCAAAAACCACAAATTTCATGAGATGTTCAACTTATAAATCATTTTAAGACCAACTAACAACAATGTATGAAATATTTAAAATCTAAATACATTTTACTTTTATAAATTTCACATGTAAGATAACCTTAAAACATGGTTAAAATAGTAGTCTATATCATATAATATTCACTTCACTTAGTCAAGCAAATCATGGACATGTTCATATTAACATATAAGTAAGTTCATAACAAAGCAACAAGATTCTATCATGCTTACAAACACCAATTCATACAACAACATTTAAGCATATCAAAATTTAATCATGCTTTATCTGCAGTCATATATATAACAAACATTCAATCACATTAAAATTTTAATCATGCTTGCAAACATCGTGCTTGACAAACAAAAACCTCAGTTACTATGTCACAACACAAATCAATCACATATAGAGAACATCGTGCATATCATATAAATAACATAGAATTTTCAAACAATCATCGTACATAAGCAAAATTTAAAACAAATTTAACTCTACAACATACCAAATCAAATATCTCAAAAGGTTTCATAAACTTAAGCTTTGATACCACCAAATATAACCCCCTCGACCCGGTCAAGACGCCACCCGGCTCGAACAAGTTACACGAGGAATATCGAGGCTAATCCGAAGACTCATCTCGATAAACAACCCTAAAAAAATTATCTTTTATCTTTTCTAAATGCTTTGATTAGATCCTACATGTTCATGCAAGGACCGAGTTCAATTTCAGCGGAGACTAAAGAGTAACGAGTCCTAATTTAATTGAACAAGTTCTAGGGACCTAATTATAATTTTCAGAATTTTATACCCTGAAAGTGAAATTAAAGTTATCAATATTTAAATAAGTATATTTCATGCTCCATTATAAACAACACTCAAGTTCAAACATAGGGATATCAAGAATCATACTTTAAATTAACTATACTAATACTAAAGGAATATCAATGAGCAATTCAATTAAAGTCATGAGCTAACATCAACTTTGATATTCGTCAAGTATGTGTAAGCATATAACCATTTTAAGTCTCAAAAGCATAGACATTATTCACAATATAATAACTCAACCCTATTGCCCTCTCACTACTACTAAAGTTATAAAGACACACTTGAGCTTTCACTTGACGGTTACCTAGATCCTTGCTTCTTTTTGCTGCCTCCACATCAAATACTTTGCATTGCAAGGTAAATGAGAGGGTAAGCATAAGCTTAGTGAGTGAATAAAAAAGTATAAAAACACCTTGCAATTCAGCCCATATTAAATTAATTTCATCAATTTAAAAACATATCATGCTCTTTATAAAACAAAACACACGTGACTAACAATGTCACTTTTAAAACTCAGTAAGTGTCATCAAACCAAGGCTAACAACGCCATCATTAGATTTTAATAAAAAAACATTTTGTAATTACATGCTTTAAAAGCTAAAACACAAGTCTTACATGCTACTCACATAGCAATGCTTACACGTGCATCTCGATGCACAAAGCTCAAGTCTTAAATGCTAACAACATAGCAATGCTCAAATCACATGCATACTAATACATAAAACCTCGCATGCATAATACCATATGCAATCAAGTATAAACCATGACACTTACCTTAGAAAAATAGAAATAAAAAACATATATTGGTGCTAGTGATCCGATTTGTACTACTCCAAATCGTTAGGAAAAACGGGCAACCGCATGTTAGTACTACTCCTAGAGCATGCGCATGTTGATATTACTCTCAATATGAATTATCTCACCTTGGTGTCCAGTGACAATACTACTCCGATCAACCCGTATGTGACAGTACTACTCCCATCATATAGCATTAGAATAAAAGGCAAAATGTAACACAAAAGGAATTTATACACGTATAATTTTTGAATGTTTACAGTGCATTCTAGACCCTATTGATCGATCAGATTATCCCATAAGGTTCATCATATAACTAGACAATATATTATCAAAAAACCAATGCTCAACATTTAATTCAAAACATAATTTAAATCACATGTATCCCACTTTTTATGCATCACTTGCAAAAACCGATAAAATCACTTTTATCTTATTTTTCAAAATAAAAACCGTGGGAACATTGAATACATATAAAATATCTTTAAAAACAGTCTCATGAGCATTTATATACATGCATAATCTCATATGCACAACACAATAAGAGCATAACAAATAACATTGTAAAAACAAGGCATAATATGGGAACATTTAAGAAAGCAATACTTAAAACTTACTTCCGAGTATAGGGAGGTTTTTCACACCTTCCCTACACCCCCAAACCTTTGAAAAACATTTAAAATCATGCAAAATTGGAAGACCTCATAATCCACTCACCGATAACCGATACTTGCTCGCCAAACCACCAGAACGAACCGGAGCGCTTTCAAACGCGATCACCTAACTCTTGTCCTGTTTCAAGAATCAAAACCAAAAGTTTTAATGCTTCTAAACTCATAAAAGAAACCAACAAGTTGGATCCCTACACAACATCCCTTAAAACCTATCAAAACTTAAACCGAAAACTTGTCGGAACACACCAAACTTCACTTAAGCTTATAGTCCGGGATTAGGGATATTAAAAACACGTTATAAACATCCTAAAACATTAAAAATAATCCATTTAAGACCCCAAAACAGTGGGTAAAAACCCTTTAACGAAAATTGAGATTTTTAGCCGAAAAAACGGTTTTTATGAAATTAAAGATTTAAAACAATTTCTCCAAGCCAAGAACTTGAGAATTTCAGTAAATAAATTTATTGTTCTAGAGGATTGACAAAATATCACCTCCAAAACTGATCCAATTGCTTTTCGGATTTTAAAGTGATAAAACAATGAGAAAACAAGAAAATTTGAAGGAGAAAAGTTAAGATAATTATTATAAACGATTTTTATTAAAAAAGAATGATTTTTTACCTTGAAAACTTGATTAATGGCTGACTCCAAAGAGGAAAAACGAAAATTAAAAAATATGTGATGTTTAGGTTAATTAAAAAGGGTTTTAAGAGTTTTAAATTGAGTTTAATTAAGTTATTTAATTTAAAATAGATTTTGGGCTTAATTAATTAATATTTTGAAAGCCTAGACCAGCTAAGATTATAATTGGATCAAAGCCCCTTAAAGATTCAAAGTTTTGACTTGTTTCATAAAATTGTCCCTAAATTTTCAATTTCTACAAAACGGTCACTAATTTCAAAATCTTAGGGTTTCAAGGGTCAATTTTTAAAATTGATTTGACCAAAGTCAAATATGTGCTAAATAAGGATTTTAGAATATTTTTTTCTCAATTTACTTCGATTGAAAACTAATTTTTATGTATTTAATCCCAAACTAGGCTAAACCGACAAAATCTATCCACTAGATCTCTAAATCGGCCTCTAAACTTCTAGGCCTAAATTTGAGGTGTTACAAGGCTTCCAATAATTTTAGCATATTTAGCCTGGGAAATGCAGTTTCTTTTATTTTAACAAGATTCGTGTTAAATTCAAAAGGGTTCGAGTAGAGATAACATCCTAACTGTCAAAACTCTTTAACATTTTTTGAGTGAACCCAATGACTACTAATCTAGCATTATATCTATGGATTGACCCATCTGGCATGAGTTATTCCTAAAAACTCATTTGTTGTTGATAGGTTTAAATCCTCTAGGCAAGTTTACCAATTTCCAAGTATGATTTAGATATTATTGACTTTAGGTCATCATTAACAGCGCTTCTCCAAAAACTAGCACCAATAGATCTCATAGCTTTTTCATAAGTTTTAAGATCCTCATCTAACAAGAAACTTGAGCTATTGGATTTGATAAGTTGTCTAAATCATTTATCTCAGAAATAAAGGAAGTAACAAAGTTTGGTCCAAAATAGGTTTCTATCCTTTCCCCCTACTTCTTTTAGGCTCTAACTCAAACTCTAGATCATCTTATGTGGCATTGATGGTAGCATACTTAATAAATACTACATAATGGTTGTGAGACTGATAGTAGACTTCTTAAAGTCATCCAAACCTACTTTAGCCAGACACCCCTACACTTTTAGGTATTGCAAGTTAGGTGCATGAACTTTTCACAGTTCGTATGGGTTGAGTCTAATTTCTTATGAGGTACTCGGTTTAAGATATGATTTACCGATAGAATGACTTCCTCCATATGTTAGCTAACCTAAAACTTATCAACATGAATTCATCATCTCTTTTAAAGTTTTGTTTTTCCTCTTGGTTATGTTGTTTTATTGATGAAAGTAAGGGGTAGAAGTTTTATGAACTCTGTCATTTGTCTCATATACCTCTTTAAGATATTTAGATCCAAACTCACCACCTCTATCGGACCTAACACTTTTCATCTTTTTCATAAAGAGAAATTTCATGGAGAATTTTGTTCACTCCTGAGATAGATAAATCTTTTCTTCCTTCTTAATACTCTGAAGAAAAGAGCTCAAATAGATTTACTTTTAATAATATTAATGTCTATCATTTTCTCTTTATTTTAGACAAGATCATTGCCTTAAAAGACCAAAAGAAATATTCTATGACCAAAAGAAAGATATCTTAGAGATTATTAAGATTATTATTCTAAGTTTTGCACTAAGTATAAAATATTTATTTAGTCATAGTATTTTGTAAATTGAAATAATGAGCATAGTAATGCACTATGTAGGTTTAGAAAGAGAGACGATGTAGAAAGCACGCTTAAATACCTAGTCTTTCAAAAAATCAATCCTAGACATACATTTTTTAAACTATCTCACTACTTTTAATTAATCTCTTATGAATATTTCTCTTCTTTATTTAGGTCTTTTAAAAGTTATGTTTAATATATATTACCCACAAAATAATTTTATTAAGCATATTCGAGATGAGTTTTCTACTTGAGAAAGTCATCTAGCCTTCTTTTACAACCTATTCTAAAACATACTCACTAAGCTTACAGACTAGGTAAAGGCTTAATATAAATTCATGTATTATAAATCATAAATTAAATAATCTAACCTTATAAGTAGAAACACAATTTCATGTAGACCTTTCCTATTTTGACCATACATGCAGTTTCAATCCTTGACTCATGATCTTAAAATTTATCGTGACCGATTAAATCTACCAAATTCAAATAAAAATTATACATTGTTAGTCACAAAAATAATTTACTAACAGTAATAATAAAAAATAATTCACTCTTAGTAAAGGATCTTTTCCTTTAGGATTTTGGTTATTATTTCGACTTCATCACCACCTTCGATAGTTGACTTGTCGAGTGCGCCAAGCCTGAACAAATCCAAAAATCAGCTTGATGATAATGTTTTTTTTGTAGTAGAATTGTTTCTAAATTGTTAGTTAAGTAGACTGCAAAACATGACATTAACACTAACAGGTAATAATAATAAACAAACAAGAACAAAAAAGTAAATTGTGTCGTGGTATGGAGGTCACTATCTTAGACAAAATTCACCCCGGTGTGCGTAATCGTTGCTTTAGGCGGTCGTCCCCATAAGCTTAACACGGACGCTCTAGACATTATACACCCAAGGTTTGGAGTGGACTATAGCGGTAGTGATCACCTAATCTAAAAGGAAGAACTCAAGCTCTATGAATAAAAATCTTAAATTTCACAAAGAAAATATAAAGCTTTTCTAACTGATGATTGAAAAATGAGAAGAGAAACCTATTATTTATAGGTTGAAAGCGGGGGAAATCTGCCAAGAATTAGATAAAATTTAATTTAAATTTTAAATTTAATAACAAATAATATCTAATCAAATCTCGGATAATATCATATAATATTTATTTAAAATCTCAGATAATATCAGATAATATTTATTTGAAATTAGATATAATAAAAAATAATATCTAGTCAAATCTCATATATTTATTAAATCTAATCGGTTACACATTTAAAATTCAAAACAAATTTTAAATTGACCGAACTGCTCTCATGCCTCCTATAAATATAGAGTGTGAGATTCAAGCATTATCCCAATAAACATGCGGATGGGAGACGGTGACCTTAATAAAACTTTATTTTATCATGTAACCATGATTTGAAGATAGAAAAATCTTATAAAAGGGTTACGTCTTCCAAATAAAAATTGGTGTACAAATGTCACATTGCTAAAAAGGCAAGCCGAGGATTTCTATGTTAAACGCTTCACTAGCAAAGGTGGGCAGATTGTGTAGAATTTAATGAGGGTCATTTCTAGTACGTTTTTAATGAGGAGTTGAGGTCTTTGAACATGCAAGTCTACGTGGTTGAGGTGAAACATACTATGTTTGACATGTCACCGTTAAAGGTGTCTAATATGAGCAAAAATCTTTTGGTTCTTTTATGTGTCGGCCCACTTCTTCATTCTCTTAGCAGCCTTGTGAAGTGCGGCTCGTGCTAACTCTTTTTGCTCGTGCCAGGACTTGGCAAACTTAAAGGCTGCTGGGCTCTTCCCTTCATAGCTTGTGGCAAGGCAGAGCGGAGTAGTGGGTTGATGCCCTAAGACTATCTCGAAGGGACTCTTGTTGGTGGCCTCACTCCTTTGCAAGTTGTAAGAAAATTGAGTTACGTCCAAGAGTTTGGCTCAATCCTTTTGATTGCCACTCACATAGTGCCTCAAATATAGCTCCAAGAGTGCATTGACCCTTTCGGTTTGCCCGTCACTTTGGGGGTGAAAACTTGTCGAGAAATTTAGATCGGACCCGAGCATCTTGAACAATTCGGTCCAAAACCTCCCGGTGAAGCGAGGGTCTCGATCACTTACAATGCTCGTCGGAATGCCCCAAAGTTTGACCACATTTTGAAGGAAAAGCCTAGCTGTTTCCTCGACCGGGCAATCTGTGGATGCGGCAATGAAAGTGGCATACTTGCTGAACCTGTCCACAACAACGATGATGCTTCCAAAGCCCTCGGATTTTGGCAAGCATGTGATAAAGTCCATTGATACACTTTCCCAAGGCCACTCCGGAATGGGTAAAGGGTCTAGAAGTCCCCCGGGCTTGTGTTGGAAAATCTTGTCTTGTTGACATACAAGAAATGTCCTCACATATTCTTCGATGGCATCATGCATACGGGGCCAATAGTAAGAAGCCTTAATAAGTGCAAGGGTGCGACACATACCTGGGTGGCCCACCCACAAGGAATCATGGCATTCCTTGATTAAGTCCTTGCGCAAATTGCCCCACCTTGGCACGTAAAGACGGTTGCCCTTGGTGTAGAGTAGACCATCACTCAACCAAAACCGTCGGGTTTTGCCCTCATTCACTAAGGCAATGATGGTTTGGGCAAGTGGTTTTTGTTGCAAACCTTCCTTGATCCTTTCAAGGAGTGAGCTGGTGACTTGGCTTATGGTGGCAAGCTCCGCTTTTCGACTCAATGCATCTGCGACCACGTTGGCTTTACCCGACTTGTATTGCATGACATAGTCAAACTCAGCCAAAAAGTCTTGCCACCGTGCTTGCTTGGGACTTAGTTTCTTCTGGGTCTGGAAGTAGCTCGTGGCTATATTGTCGGTTAAGATCAAGAACTTGGACCCAAGAAGATAGTGTCGCCACACTCTAAGGCAATGGATGATTGCGGTCATCTCCTTTCCTTGGATAGTGTAGCGCCTTTCGGTGTCATTGAGCTTTCGGCTCTCGTAAGCAATCGGATGCCCGTCTTGCATGAGAACTCCTCCGATGGCAAAGTCCGAAGCATCGGTGTAAACCTCATAAAGCTTTGTGTGGTCGGGTAAGCTAAGTACCGGCTCTTCGCTAATGGCTTTCTTTAAGTCTTCAAAGGCCTCTTGGCACTTTGTTGTCCACACCCACGTCTTGTTTTTCTTGAGAAGTTCGGTGAGCGGTGTAACCCTTGCGGAGTAGCCTTTGATGAATCGGTGATAATAGTTCACCAACCCAAGGAACGATCTTAAATCATGAACCTTGGTGGGTGGCTCCCATTCTTGGATGGCACGCACCTTGCATCCTCCATCATGAGCTTTCCATCCTTGATCAAGTGCCCCAAGAAGTTTACCTCCGGCTTAGGAAAGGAATACTTTTCCTTCTTGATGTATAGTTGGTTCTCTCGCAGAACCTTAAGCACTTCCCTTAGATGTTCAACATGTTCCTCTAAGGTATTGCTATACACCACTATGTCGTCAAGGTAGACGACCACGAACCGATCAAGGTATGGGTGGAATAGCTTGTTCATCAAGGTGCAAAATGTTGCTGGGGCATTTGTAAGACCGAAGGGCATGACTAAGAATTCATAAGAGCCATACCTTGTGATGCATGTGGTCTTGGGCTCGTCGCCTTCCGTTATGCGCACTTGATAGTACCTCGAGCGAAGGTCAAGCTTGGTAAAGTAGCGAGCATGACCGAACTGATCGAATAGATCTGAGATCAAAGGAATGGAGTACTTGTTCTTGATGGTTACCTTGTTGAGCACTCGATAGTCGATGCACATCCTAGTGAGCCGTCCTTCTTCTTTTGGAAAAGGACGGGTGCCCCGAATAGTGCCTTAGATGGGCGGATGAACCCTGAATCAAGCAGACCCTTGAGTTGCTTCCTAAGTTCCTCCAACTCAGGGGGTGCCATACGGTAAGCACTCATGACTGGTGGCTTGGTGCCCGGTTCTAACTCAATCTTGTGGTCCACCTCCTTCCTTGGTGGTAGCTGCTTGGGTAGCTCCGGTGGTGCAACGTCCCTAAACTCATCAAGCACCTTGGCTACCTCCCTTGGTATGTCATCATCGTGCTTGATCTCCTCGTCATCGTACTCACTAAGGATAGCGAGATAGCTCTCCTCGTTGCGCTTGATGCCCTTCTTGAACTGAAGTACCGAGAGCACCTTGGTATCTTGCTTGGTGGCCCTAGTCGTTGGCACCACACAAGCTTGGTTCCCATCGATGATGCACATTGTGTTAGCGAATGGGATGGGAAACGCCTTGACTCGGTCTAGGAACTCGAGTCCTAGTACAACTTTGAAGTCATCTATGGGCATAAATGAGAAATCTACATGACCCGACCATGACCCCACGTTAGTTTTGACTCCTCAAGCTATACCATGAATGGGTCAGGCGGCAGAGTTAACTGCCTTGATGGAGCCTCCTCCTCTCGATGCCTTGAGACCTAACCTCTTGGCCTCATCAAGGGAGACAAAGTTGTGGGACGCACCTGTGTCTAGCATGGCCCTCGATGCTTTCCCATTGACTGTGACGTCCACGTAGAGCAAACCTTTGGCTTCGGTCTTAGGGGCGGACTGAAGCACGTTGAGGAGTTGTAAGGACCCCATCTGGACACCTTCTTCTTCCTTGTCAGTGTCATTATCGTCTCGATGCTTGGCTAGGAGAGAATTAAGGGCTTGCCTTTGTGGGCACTCTCGGACCCAATGGTCCCCATCACATATGAAGTATTTGTTTGAGGGTGCCCTCTTTGATCCTCGATTTTCCTTGAACTTGCCCTTATCTTTTCTCTTCTACGAGGATGAGTCCTTGTGCTTAGGCGGGTGATCATCATGGTGGCTTTCCTTGCGTTGGCTTTTCTCTCCCCCACCTTTGGCTTGACCACTCTTCTTATCCTTCGGCTTGTGGGACTCCTTGTGGCTAGAGTAATCAATCAAGCTCTCAGCCACAGCAATGGCATCGGCAAGGGTTTGGACTCCCCGACGTCGTAGCTCGGCTTTTGCCCATTGTTGGAGCCCATCCATAAAGTTGAAGAGTGAGTCTTTGTCGGAGAGATCAGGGATCTCGAGCACAAGATTGGTGAATTCTTTAACATAGTCCCGAATGCTCCCTGATTGCTTGAGCCTCCTTAAGCGTGCTCTTGCCTCATCCTCGGCATTTTCTGGGTAGAATTGCCTCTTAAGCTCCTTTTTAAAATCATCGAGAGTGGAGAGGGTGCACGTACCTTTTTCCATATCTTGGCGCCTTCTCCTCCACCATAGCATGGAGGTGTCTGTGAGATACAAGGTGGCGATTTTAATCTTGGAGGCCTCGTCCACAATGCCAACGGCCTCAAGGTACTCTTCCAAGCCATAAAGGAAGTTGTCTACTTCCTTAGCATTGCGTGTCCCGGAGAAGGTCTTTGGCTTGGGCACCTCGACCTTCCTAACTTCATAAGATGTGCTTGGTCCGACGACCATAGCACGTTTGCACAAGGCTACATCATCCTGTAGGGCCTCGACTTTAGTACGAATATTGTCTAGCTCTTGGTTAAGAGAAGCACTTACCTTCGAGAGCTCGTCCATGAGGTGGTCTTGAACCTTGCCTATCTCCCCGAGCACGTTCGCTTCTAGCTTGAGCATCATGGCCTTCATGGCCGTGTGGATCTCGGCATCCTCCGCCTCAAGGCCTTCTACTCTCTGATGAAGGTCGTCCACATGGGCTCCCACGCCCCCGATGCTATCATCCACTCCAGTCAAGCGTGACTCCAAGCTAGAAATGATATCCCTTGACTTTGCTCGTGGCCTAGGTGTTGCGGGATCAACTTCCTCCTCGCGCCCTCGTTGTTGCTCTTGTGTGAACTCGGCCTCGGTTGAGCTAGAAACATGAGTCTTCCCGGTCTTGGCTATATCCCGAATGAGATCGAACACGCTCTGATACCAACTGTCACGGACTTAATTTCACCCAAACTCGATCCGTGCGGCACTAACAACTCCCGAGCTTTGTTAGTAGGCCTTACTTGAATTTAATTGATGGCTTGGCTTAAGAAAGACAAGAGAAGGCAAAGGAATTACAAAGAGAGCTTTTGTATTAAGCTTTAAGGATGCTTACAAGTGTGCTTTACAAATGCTAGGTGATGTGCAAATGAATGGGGTGGCCCTATTTATAGTCACCCTTCTCCCGAATGGACGGCTAGGATCGATTTGATCCAACGGCTACAATGTTACCTCTAGAAATATCTAGCCTATCTACATGGATCTAGAGTATTCTACATATGTGTATACATATCTATAAGGATCCAAAATGTTCTAGAGAACTCCAGGGTCTTCCGGAGTAGTCTCAAACCTTCCCGAGCCTTCTGGGTCCTCCCGGGTGAGTCTGGACTAGTGTAGAACGTCCCGGACCTTTCTAGAACAAGGTGGGTTGTGCTTGGCCGTCCTAGATGCTTCTAGTGCCTTCCTTGGTGCTTGGTTGCTACAAAATTGCCCAAGGATGGCCAAAACCTCGATTGGACTTGTGGGAAAAGAGATGGGCGGTGACACTAGGTTGAAGTTTAATTTTATGATCGAAGTTTGAGGATTCATGATGTCTTGAAGCATTACAAGAATCTTGGTTTCTGAAAAGCTTTACTTGAAATAAATGAATAGAAATCATTTTCCCTTTTATCATGCTTCCTTTCATGTATCTACTAAAAATTTCGAAAAATTAAATTTTAAACTCTAACCCTTATTTTCTACATCCTAAACCTTAAAACTTACATACTAAAAATACACTCTACTCCTATTCCCTAAACTCTAATCATAATCTCTATCCTTAAACTTAAACCCTAAATCCATTAATTTAAAGTGAAGACACCAATAGAAGACGATAAGGATACAAATGATTTACTAAGAAAAATAACAATGAAGCATTTAAAATCTCTTAATCTTCAAGGTTACCCCATAGTGGATGATATTTGTTTGTTGCTTCTGTGTGCTATTGGGAGGTTTTCCCTTGATTTATTAGTTGTAATTGTCACGGGGTCATTACCGTCTTTCTAAAAAACATGTCTGATAGGATATGCAACACCACTGATTATATACCTTAATACCTTCCTTTTGCTTTATGATGTAAGATTAATACTCTTGCCTCCTTTCAGGAGTGACATTCTCCCCCACCCAACCTCGTGATGTCCTCATGAGCTTTCGCTCTCGTGATTGGCCTCTAGTCACATTTGTTCACCCTGTCTACCCCTCTCATGGGCGCTCGATGTGAAATCAAGCAATCAAAGGGTCATTCTGATACCACTTATAACGGGGTCATTACTCTCTTCCTAAAAGACATGTCTAATAGGATATGCAGCGTCACTGCTTATATACCTCAAGACCTCCCTTTTTCTTTCTGATGTGAGATTAATGCTCCTTACCTCTTTTCAAGCGTGATATAATCATAATAGTCTAGGTCGATGCTCTTAATAGTTTGGAACTTTGAAAAATCTATCAGTTTAGTACTCTTTATCCACCTCTGACGTTGTGAGGAAATCGTTGAAAAACCTTTCTTTCTTTTCATCTTGCGTTAAAAAGTTTAAAAATACTTTCCTAATGAAATAGACAAAATCAATAAAAAGATGGACAATTATTTGTTTGAGGATTTTAAAATGGTTCGATTATAAATCAAAGTTTACATCCATTAAGGATTTATCAATTTACTATAAATTCTTTCCCTTTTACCTGGCTTAAGAATTGACCTTTATAAAATTTTAGCTCACAAAAGAAACAGTACAAAAGATATAGAAATGAGTATTCTGTAAAATATGTACAAGAGCAATAAAGAATGTTATTTTTTACTCAAATTCTCTTGATCATCATTTTCGGATATGTTCTCCAACTATTTTCAAGTACTCATGGTCCTCTTTTACACTATGGAATGATTTTCTAGCCGTGGAAAACCGTTGAGAACAATGTATACTAACATATCTATTTAATTAACTCAAAAAATTTTAATTATATCCTATTTGATCAAACACTTACTCTTGATTTAGAGGATCGATATCCAAAATATAGATATTACTAAATACTCAATCCAATTCAATCCGTCCATCAAAGCTTTTATGAAACTGAAAATTTGACTCATGAAATAATAATAAGTTTATCTCTCTTGTCACACAGGAAACCAAAATTTATTTGTGAGGTTCATACTACTATATTCTACGATTCTCTTCGAACATCTTAGAATTTAAAGTAAGCTTTTGGATATCATTACAAAGACCAATAATAATACTAGTAAAGCAGTCGTAAATGCCAACCAAAATTAAAAATAGAAAATTTGTAGTAATTATTACGATTAATACATATATAACTTCAATAATTTACTCTTAAAAAATATTCGAGGATGAGAAACTTAAGTTTTATGTCTGAACATACGAATTAGACATTATAAAGGAAAGAAGAAGTTCACATCAAACTTTTGTAGTGTTTTATTGTTGTGATGGACGAGAATAATAAATATATAAAAGTGATTGTTGCTGAGCATTTAGTGGTTCATTTTTTCTTTATTTAACTCTTTTGTCCTTGAATCTTTAATTTCTAGCTTCTTTTAAATCAAATTAACTTTTGAGTAACTACTCTAGTAACCACTTAACTAATTAAAGATATTTATTTTAATTACCTAATTAATAAATTTGTCAATCAGGTCACTCAACTTATGAAATTCTCTTATTTTAACCATTGTTGTTAAAATTCTAACAGAAAAGGTAATATCGGTGACGTGTTTTTTAAATAAAATTATATATTTAATCCTTATAATTTATTTATTATTTTTATCACCAAATTAAATAATTAATTTTATTTATTAATTTATTTTTATTTATTTATTATTTGAACCCGGGTTAGAAGAATGAAGAACACATCTTAACCGCTGGCCAAGCCTTCAATCATGTAATGGTACTATAACATAATATATTTAAAAAATATCATTTGAGAAAATAGAATAGATTAAATATAGTGTAAGGGTTGAAATCTAATTTTAATAAAAAATAAAAACAATACTTGATCATTGAATATTTAATAAAAATATTCAAACTCGAGAGACACAATATTTAAATATTTGGATTCTAAAAAAACTCGAATAAAAATATTTAAATTTTAAATATTTAAATAAAAAATATTTGGATATTCGAATAAAAGATAAATACTTTTATTTAAATATTTATTATAAGAAAATTTTTATTCAAATATCAAAATATTTTTATTCGAATACCTGAATATTTTTATTCAAATATTTAAAATTCAAATATTTTTAAATCTAAATATTTAAATAATTATGATTTTTATTCAAATATTTATTATCTGAATATTTTTATTCGTATATTTAATATCAAAATATTTTCTACGAATATTTAATATCCGAATATTTCTTTTCAATTATTTTTATACGAATATTTTATATCCAAAGACTTTTATTCGGATATTTAATATTCGAGTAAAACAATTCGTCTTTGATTTTTTTTTTAGTCTTTTCCGGTCATTTATTGTTTTATAGGATTTATATACAATATGATGCATATGATAACTCAAAGATTGAGTTTGGTGCGGTGGTAAGCCTTTTGATTGTGACACGTGTTATCTTTTGGTGGTGATATGTGTCACGATCCGATTGAGTGATTGATGTTATTTAATTTAATTAAAATTAGGATTAAATTGATTTAATAGATAAATAATAGGGACTTAATGTATAATTTTTTAATTTTTTGTTAACGTACATGTCATCACTCCGTTAGTCCTCCCTTTGAATTTTAACGGCAATAGCTAAAATAGGTCAATTTTATAAGTTAGGTGACCTGATTAACGAATTTATTAATTGGGTGATCAAAATAGGTATTCCCAATTATTTGGGTGGTCACTAAAATAATTTACCCTTAACTTTTTTTAACATTCGGTCTACAATTAATACCTTTATTATCAAAAGTCTTATTCACCTATAAATAAGAGGATTTTGAGCGTTTAAACATATTTGATCTCACGTCTTCTCATATATTTTATCAACAATAATATCAATCAAACCATGCTCATAACTCAATAGGCTAAACTCTTAACGTTTCTATATACATCGTTTTGTTATATATACGATACGAATTATAATATATAGATCATATTAAGTTACACAGTATAAATTTAAAGTGTTTTAGACTAATCTATTGTTATTGGATAAGTTAAATGGATGGATGAGATTAACGGTAGAAAAAGTAAAGATTATCACATGAAAAAAATGTAAAATAATCTTAACCATTTATTAACATTATCTAAAGGTCGAAAATTAGTGTAAAACTAGATGAGTTTTACACCGCGTAAATTAATTATAACCTTATATAAAAAATATATAGGGATGAGATCAAGTTACACCATATAAAACTTCTATCCATGATCATTGGATGAGTAAAGTGGATGGATGAGATTAAAAGTAGAAAATTTGAAGATTATTATTTGAAAAATTAAAGAAATAATCTTACACATTTATTATCATCATCCAATGGTCTAAAATTAATATAAAAATAAATAAACTTTATACCATATAAGTTGATTCTAACCTATATATAAGAATGGAATCGAGTTACATCATATAAAACTTAAAGAGTTTTACACTAATCCATGATTATTGGATGAGTGAAATGGTTTGATGAGATTTACAATAGAAATTGTGAATATAATCACTTAAAATAAGATAAAAAAATAATCTTAGTTGTATACAAAATAGACGAGTAAAATAGATAGATGAGATTAATTAACAATAGAAAATATAAATATTATTATTTAAAAAAATAAGACAATAATCTTAGTCATTTATTATTATCATTCAACTATCCAAAATTGGTATAAAACTCTTTAAGTTTTATATGGTATAACTTAATCTTAACACATATATATTAGTGTAAAACTAAATGAGTTTCATATTAATTTTTTATCATTGGATGATAATAATAAATGGTTAATATTATTTTTTTATTTTTTATTTTGATAAAATTAATGGGTACTCTTTCCCTCCACTTAAAGTTAAAATCTTTTTAACTAGATATATAATTATTTTTCTCCTATATATTCTCTTTCTAATGAAATCATACGCCTTGATAAAACTATTTAATAACCAAATGATCATATTTACGGTGGTCAAAATATTATATCCAAATCTATTAATCACATAGTTGTCGTTTTATACTTAATTAAAAGGTTTATATTATTAATAAGCATATAATATATATTATTTAGTAAATAAAGTATTTAAAATATTTTTTATTTAAATTATATATTTTTTATTTAAATACCTAAAGTATTTTTAATTAATGTCATGTATAACTTTTAGGAATTTGTATAAAAATGATATATTTTATATACTTATTTTTAGTGATGGATCTAGACTTCATATCAAGTGAGTTAAAAAAATTCAAACTCAAACAAACTAAAAATTTTGCAATTTAAAAATCAAGAACTACTTAATACATTTAAATTTGTTAAACAAACAATAATCAGTAATTAAAAAAAACTAACTAGAGTAAAAATTTATCTTTCTTTTCTTATAACTGCCCTCGACAATTATTAACGTTATAAAAAAATAAAATTTTAAATTATAAACTTTAAAACTTTAAATTATTCTATTAAAATTATATAAAAATATTGTTACAATAATAATTATTATTTAAAGATAAGCTTTTAAATCACGTGATTTAGATAATCTTTTAAATCAGTTGCGTAATTTTTTTTTTTTTTGTATTTTAGGGTTGATGTGACTTTCTATGAATTGATCATCCATGGCTTAGTTTTGTAACGCATCATCTTAACGTGGAAAATTGAAATTATGTATGTTTTAATAAAGACTGCAAATATAAATCTCTATATGAGTTCAATAAAAATCTTAGATGATTTAATATTAGATTTGATATTTATTTATTAATTTTTAAATAAATAAAATAAAATATATTTATTTGTTTATTTATTAATATTTTTATTTTTTATTTTAAGTTAATCTTTTTATTTATAGTCTGTTAAGGCATATTAACTCTAAATTAAAATTACTAAAATCAATTATCAAAGTGAATTCGGATAATTCGATACTACTGATTATTAAACCAGAATTAAAAGAATCTAAATTAAAAAAACTCGAGAATCTGGATAATGAACGAATACCCAATGATCAGTTAACACTCTCCGATCATAATTTGAATGAAAAGAGTTTATAGAGAAATCTTAAAGTTTTTTTTTAAAAAATAGAGCGATTATAATACAATATCTATTTAATATTGTAATCTTTTAATAACGCACATATATTTTACACATGATATTTAAATATGATTAGATTAAATATTTCATTCTTTATCATGAGAACCAGTCCATGGTGAAATTCTTAAAGTTTGATGGGTGGGAATCGAATGAAAGAACTGGGTAAGAAAATGTTGGAAAATTGGGCAATGCACGACCGGAAATGAAAATGAAAACGGAAGAAATGCAGTTATGTATACAGAAAACAAAGGTCAAAGAAAAACCCTAGCCACCTTTGACCCGAAATATTAATTCTGAAAAACAGAAAAAAGAACTTTCAAAACCCTAAATTGGAGTTCTTCAACCCAAAATAAGGTTAATCCAGGGTTGGTTCAAAAAATTTAAAAGGTTCTATATAATTTATTAAAACGTTTTTACTTTATTAAAAATATTATTATCTTTAAAGATTTTAAGAGAATCTGTGCAATTTGTTCAAATGAATATTTTTTTATATTTTAAATTTTAGATAATTAATATATAATTATATATATTTATATTTTTAATAAATATATTTTCTTATTTTGAGGCTTTATCTCTTTAAAAGTTTTGTACAATCGATCTTATTGCGTAAAAGTTTGGGATTAAACCCTAGCTTCTTTTATTGGCTTGCGATGTTGTTGTCAAGACCGTCCAAGCGTAAATTATTATTATTATTATTATTATTATTATTATTATTATTATTATTATTATTATTATTATTATTATTATTATTATATGTGTGTTTGGACAATGGAAAAAGGTAAGGAAAAAAAGATGAAATTTCTAATAATTTATTACAAATTAGTTATGTTTTAATAAAAGCGAGTTACAAAACATTATCTTAACAAAAAAAATAAAAATTCTTAAATGTTAGTATTCTTTGAATTGTTTAACACCGGTTATAGATACGATTTTGATATAATTCTTTTATACTTAAAAAATTGTATCAATATATTTGTATTTAACTATATATTTAGACATATTACTGTTAATCAGGATCATATGTTTTTAAACTAGTTTTTGATCTTTAATTTTTATGTTCTAGAAAAGCATTATGAATATATTTATTTATAAGGGATATTCATATATTAAATGAAACTTTAATGACCTTTATTATTAGAGTTTAATACCCACTAGAATTAGGATTTTTTGTCAGGAATCAAATATTTATCATATTAGATTTTTTTGTATGCGGTTTATATTCTAATTGCTCCACCACAATGCACAAAGATGAATTTTGTTGGGAATATATGACAGATTTAAGTTCCCCTTAATAATTATATATCTTGAGCTTCTGATAGAAATTTTTTTGGTATGCGGCATATATTCTGATTACTCCACCACATTTGCTCCACCACAATGCACAAAGATGAATTCTGTTGGGAATATATGACAGATTTAAATATCACTGATGAGGAAATATTAGAAAAGCATACTCTATTTTTCTCACATTAATGTTGTTCCGTAGACACAATATCGAGAAAAGGTTTTAAATACCTATTAGTCTCAGCTTCATTCCCTGAAGTGAATGTGATATTTTATAGTGGAAAGAATAAATGTCACATTAGTAATTGTGATCGTAATTGAGGTCATGAAATAGACATGGATAAGATGATTCTTTTGAGAATGCTTATATTCACCAGAAGTGGAATTATAAGGATGACAAGAATGATAGAGATCATAACAAAATCTTTATGTTATCAATGCGATGGTACAAACCATTGGTCTCGTACTTGTCAAACGTTGAAGTATTATGGATTTTATCCTTAATCATGAACGATAAATGAAAGAAAATATAAACAAATTTTCTTTGTGACATGAATAATTATAGCATTGTTGGATCAACTCAATTGGATATTGTTAATTTTCTCATAACACTTGAAGGGAATAATTCACCATTTATCTTATCTCTCTTATAACCTCTCAAGTGAATAATTGATCTTTTATTTATTTTATTTTATGTTATATTAATTTATTTACTATTTATTGATGTTAATTTACTTTACATATTATTTATTTACGTTTTATGTTGATTTATTTATGTTAATTTACTTTTAAATATTATTTATTTACGCTTTATGTTAATTTATCTTTTAAAGAATATTATTAATTCCGAAATAAAATATAAAATGAATTGTGGCTATTTATACCGAGCAGACAATGCAAGTACTCATACTATACTTAAGCATAAGAAATATTTTCCTTTTAAATACAAGAGAGAAGTGGGAAAATGAGAATATTATATCTCAAAGTACTGAAATATCAATACTTCGGAATAACTATCGAGATTTTATCTTTGATAGATAATCAATTTGATATGATATGATATACTTAATATTTTTCCATTCCACGAAGTAAATGATACAAAGCACATATTTTCATTCCCTAAAGTGAATGAAATAAAGAATATATTAAAAGGTGTATAATTATGCATATTTTCCCATTTTAAATACAAGGAATAATGTGAGTACTATATCCAGAAGTATTAATAGAAGGCTCCGACTGAGCAAATATGTTATTGCCAAGCAAAACTTTATTTTATATTTATAGTGTATTATACTCGTCAAAGTTACAAAGAGACTTATAGTGTTTTAAAGATATTTGTAAAAATATATTAAGAATATTAGTCAAGGGGATATCGATTATCTCAATATTACGAGTATAACTCAAGGCAATAAGAAAAATCTTGATAAAATTACATGCATTGTCATCCATATTGTACTATAAAAGAATTAGTACAAATTGAAGCTCATGCTATTGTAAACCAGATGTTTACTGATAACTTTATTTGTCATGACCGGTTAGACCATCCCGGTTCAATTATGATGCGAAAATTTGTTGGCGCTTTTATGTGGTCACTTATTGAAGAATTAAAATTTTCAAGGGAATCTTTCATGTGATACTTACTATAAAAGCAATCTGATTATTCAATCATCATCAACTATGAACGAGTGTAAATCTATTAATTTTCTAAAATAGATATAAGGTGATATATGTGGGCCCATACACTTTTCTTATAATTCATCTAGATATTTCATGATTTTAATCGATAAATCAACTAGATCGTCATATGTATCATTGTTATTAACCCGTAACTTGGTGTTTGTGAGGTTACTTGCTCAGTTGATAATTACGAGCATATTTTTTAGATTATCTTATAAAAGCAATCGGTCTTGATAATGTTGATGACATACCATTTTACATGTAGTATCGCTAATTCACATCAAACCAATAAATGATAATAAGTTTTCCCCATTATAAATAGTTTTTTGTTAGGAACCAAATATCTCTCATCTTAAATTTTTTTGTTTACGGTATATGTTCTAATTTCTCCACCACAAGGCACAAAGATGAGTTCTATTAGAAATATATGTTAGATTTAAATTTCTCATAATAATTAATATCTTGAGCTTCTGATAGAGAATTTATTTACATCTTGATTTATTGACTATCATTTTAATGAGTCAGTTTACCCAACATTAGGGGAAGAAAATAAAATAGCTAAAAAAATAAGTTAGAATGAATTATCATTTTCTTAGTTTGATCCACGTATTCAACAATGTGAACTATAAGTTCAAAGGATAATTCATTTAGCAAATCAATTATCAGATAATTTTGCTAACTCTAAAAAGAGTGACTAATTCACGTATACCAGCTATAAATGCTCTGATTAAATTTGATATCTTGAAAAGACAAACTCTAGCTGCTAATGAGTCTAACTTATGCCTTTAGCGTGATAGATAAGTAAGTTTCAAAGATAAAAATTCTCGATAAAGAAAATAAGCTATATTTTATGATGGTCTAATGGCGGAATCATTGAATTACGAAAATCTCAAGAAGATATTAAAAGGTATCCAACAAAGATATTGACATGACTCAAGTACCTAATAATAAAGAAATCTTAATAGATTATGTCATGTTTGTTAATAAGTGGAACTGAAATTAAATCGACGTTGATAATATATTTGCATGCAGTATAGCACTAGAGATTTTATTTGATGATATGGATCATGAACCATTTTCAATTGGACAATGTAATCAGAGAAATGATTGGTCAACATGGAAAGAGGCAATTAATGCGAAACTAAAATCTCTTTCGGAAAAAAAAGTATTTGGGCCTATAGCTCGTACATTGAAATGTGTAAAGCTCGTAGATATAAATGAGCCTTTGTGAGAAAGAGAAATCAAAAGGGGAAATCCCGAGATATAAGCTCATTTGGTTGCACAAGGATTCTCACAAAGTCACTGATTATAAGAAAAATATATTCATCGATAGTGGATGCAGCTACTTTTAGATAGTCTGACAATAAATGAAATGACTTTGTTTCGACTAATTGATGTTGTTACATCTTATTTGTGTGAGCCTCTTGATAACAATATTTACATGAAGCTTATAAAAGGATTTAGACTGCCAGAAGCAGTTAATTCAAGTTCTCGAGAATATTATTCAATCATATTGAATATATCTTTTATGGCTTGAAACAATTTAGCCGTATTTGATATAATCGCCTCATTGAATACTTATTAGCAGAATGCTATATGAATTATTTAATTTCTCCGAGCATTTTTATTAAGAAGTTTAACTCTGGCTTGTCTTTGTTTTTGTTGTTGATAATTTGAATATCATTGAGACTCGTGGAAAGATCTCTTTAAATCTTTGTGCATCAATCGACATACAAAAAAATGTTTAAAGAGACTTTACATGCATAACGCATATTCATTGATCACTCTTATGGTTGCTAGATCTCTTAATGAAAACAAAAATACATTCCGCCTCAAGAAAATGATGATGAGATTCTTGGTCTAAAAGCACCGTATATAAATTAATTGATCTTTAAGTATCGTATCTTAACTGGTCCAGAAATATTATTTATGTTCTACGAGGTCATTACCTTTAAATAATTACTTCGCTTGAGGCAAAGCCAGAATAAGTGTTTGGCTAAATATATCCAGAAGATATGTGAATTGATTTCACAAGATAAGATGCAAGTTATCTTGTGTAGAGATAATGCAAAATTTATATCTCAAGGTGGATACATCAAATGTGATAAAACGAAACATATTTCTTTAAAGTTTCGTCCCTCATGATCTTTAGAAGAATAGTATTCGATAAATCATTTCAAGCAATATTTGGAAGATTTATCCACTACTCATAATCTACTTCAACATTGGAAAATTGTATTCAAGATTCAAAGATCTTATGTGATATTTTCATGAGGGGGAATAAATACGTATTGCACTCTTTTTCTTTTAACCAAGGTTTTGTCCCAATAGGTTTTTCTGGTAAGGTTTTTAATGAGACAACATGTTATGCGTATCAAAGATGCGTGTAGTCTTTTTCCTTTAATAAGAAATTTTCCCATAAGACTTTTATCTTAATAAGGTTTTAACGAGGCCAATTATCTTCATGAATATCCAAAGGGAAGTGTTATGAATATCTTTATTTATGGTGAATATTCATATATTAAATTAAACTTTAATGGACTTTACTATTAGGGTTTAATATCCATTGAAATTAGGGTTTTCATCTTATGCCTATAAATATAGACTTTTCGAGAAAGCATTGTATACAACCCTACTTTAAGAATATAATACAAATCTCTCTCTTTTGTATCTCATGTTTGTTCATATATTTTGTTATTGTTCTTCACTTTATTCACAACATTAAAAATAGTTTTGAAAAAATTGAAATCTAAAAATTTCAACTTTTAAAAAGTACTTTCTAAACTAAGCTAAAAAATATTTTTGATTTGAAAAGCTAAATTTATGCATTGTTTTTAGTTCCAAAATTAATTTTAACCCCAAAAGCACTTTCAAGAACATTAAAAACACAGCTTTAATAAATTTATAATTTTTTTGTTAATTCAATTTAATAAATATTTCAAAATCAGATACTTAAAAAATTGAAGAAAATTTTAATAATTAAACAAGTTTTTAACTAGCTCGAAAAGCAAAAAAAACGTCATTCAACTCAAAGTATTATGCATTTTCCAATAACATGTTAAAGTTCGAGTTCTTATATAGATTTAAACCATAAACTAGTTTTTAACTAGTTCGAAAAGCAAAGAAATGTCATTCAACTCAAAGTATTATGCATTTAACAATAACATGTTGAAGTTCGAGGTCTTATATAGATTTAAACCATAATTTGCATGCGTGTGATTTGAAAAATTTTAATTAATCCCTTTTTAAATTCGCTTTGGATTTGGGTTTGAGTTCGTACGAAAACAGTGTTTTGTTTTGGGCTTGGGTTCGTACGAAAAAAGATAAAATCTTGAAAAATATTCAACACTAAAAATTAAATTTTAAATCTTAACCATAAATTCTAAAACATAGATTCTAAACTCTAATAAATACATATTATCTTTAATTCTCTAAACCTTAAACATTAACCCTAAACTTATATTTAATGCAAAGCATACATAAGATACCAAAAAGGATAAGGGATTTATATTCTAAAAAGCAATAAATATTTAACTCTAAATTCTAAATTCAAAATTTTAAAATATAAACCACTAAATCTATAATCCTAAATTAAAAGTAATTATGAAACTAATGTATGGAATATTTTCTTTTAAATTTTGTGTTATAGTTTTGTAGTTAGTATGATTATAAATCTTGTTCTTAAATGAAAAATCAAGCCCTAAATTATATATATATATATAGCCCTTAAACTATTTTTTTTGTCAAAAAAATTATTTCAACCGATGAATGTTGACACATCGCAAAGTTTTTTTGATATAAATAGTTTAGGCAAAGAAAATCACATAATCTAAGTATTTTTTTAAATAATTTAGTGACTTAAAATAACCAAAAATAATTGTTTAAGAATTTATTTTAATAAAAAAATTTAAGAGCTATAAACAATTAAAATGAATTGTTTAAGGATTAATTTTCTATTTAAGCCTAAAACCTTATAAAGACTTGGGTTTGAGTCCTAAAGATTGCAAAATTTTCATTTTCTTCCACATGAAGTGGCTATCTCAATTTTTTAACTGAATCCTATTTTTAGATTTAAAATGGTTCAAGATAAAAGTATCTCAAAGAGGAATGTCGGATCATCAATTTAACTGATCTAATCGATCAAAATGGAATATTTTGTGGATAATTCTATAACGAACGTTGAACCATTACTGCTAAACACCGTTGAACATTATTAAATTAATTAATAAAGATTAAAAATCGCAAGGACTCAACACAAAATTATTCATTATATGTTGAGTCTATTATTTTTGTATTAATTATATATTAAGTCCTTAATATTTTAATTTTTTATTAATTATTTAATGGTATTCAACAGTGTTCAACATTAGTGAATGTAATCACTAATTTTATTCGGGTGAAAATCCGTTTTTAATTTTTGCTTACAATCGAATAACGGGCTTTAATGTCTTGAAAATTCAAAAAACATTTTATTAGGATACATTTTAAATACTTCTATTTATTTTCTTTAACTTTGAAGTATATATATGTTATAAGAAATAGAACATTTAATAATACATATAATTTTCTTTTTAATTTGATTTCGTTTTTTATTAAAATTAGTTCGTTTAATATTATTATTAATCTCTTTATTTTATCTTATTTAGTTTATTATTATTACTATAAATATTATTATTTACTATTATTATTATCTATTATTATTTTTACTATTATTATATATATACTAGACCCAATAAATAAATAATAAACAATCCATAATATAAATAAAAGCCCAAATATTTATTTAATGTTTTAAAGTCCATTTACAACTCAAATCAAATAATAAATCCACAGCACATCTTTAAATTTCAGAAGCCTACTTTTTACATCAAGCCCAACCGGGTATTTTAGCCTTAATTAAAAGAAACCCTAATTGACCCCTATCTTATGCGTAGCAAGCAGTCCACAGTTGGTTCCAATCTAAATCTAATGGTCCAAATCGAAGGCGATGGAAGAATCTAAAAGATTCACGCTCTCCACGCGTGCCGTTCACGGTGCTCCACGCACGTGTAGCACACGCGGTAGATCTTTCGACTCCCCTTTGACTATTTGTCTTCCTTCGATCGTCGTTCGTTCGTCGTCCGATAACCATTTTTCGATCGCCAACGCATGCAAGAGGATAAACGAAATGTCAAAATGTACAAATCAAGCACAACGCTAAATATTTAGAAAATTTCAGAGAAAAACAAACAAAATTCCAACAAATCGACAGATATCTTAGAGGCACGTCCAAACGATTTCAAAGAATTTCAAAGGCATCACACATGAATACATCCAAATTTCATCAGCAACTAATAGAAATTAGGGATTATTTTTCTTTTTCTTTTAAGATGTAATTTCTATTTGGTTATAAAAACCGATTTTGAGCATGTAGTAAAGGGTTTTCCCCACCATTCGAAATCAATACAAAGAGGAAAATTTTAGAGGTAAAACATCTTTGTTCTTCGCGTGCAAATCAAAAAAAATAGAGAAAAGTTTCGTTTTTACCTTCGTCGAAGCCTCTCATCCCTTTCGATTCGGTGATAAGTGATGCGTGCTGAATATGCGCAATTGGAGTGCAAGTGTACACGTCAAGTAATAAGTGATAAGTATTTATCGAGTTATCGTTTCCTCAGGGATTGGTGTACTTAATATACTTCCTTCGATCTTCTTGCTTTTGTAAAATAAAAGTAAAAATACAGATAAGTTTGGATATTGATTAAACTAAATAAACTAAACTAAGTAAGGAGAGATCGAATATGAGAGAGAGGGTAGGATTCAGTTGTGTTGTATAGTGGATTCGATTGATCAGTTTCTGTCCAATGCAATTGCATTGCACTGCCTCGGCAGTACTGCAGATACTGTTTTGACAGCGACAATATTCTCTGTCGCGACAATCCCTTGCTCTTGGGCAAATTTACCAAAGTTCGGCAAAGTGTCCTTGAATGACTCCGCTTATCCCTAAGTCGAAACATTGTTGAAGGTCAGTCCTTGATGATATCTCCCGGCGTTAATCAATTATAACCAACAATCAATCTCACACTTCTTTTAGCCGCTGAAACTCTTAACCTATCCCTAGGCCGAGTTAGTATCCTCCAATCAAGTTAAATATCGCACTTACTCCTTTCGTGAGTCTAACTCTCCCGAGTCTAGACAAATATATTACTTACAAACTTTCCTCCTGGTCTTGGATGTAAGAACAAAGAATGGCAAAGAGTAAGCAAACTTTGATATTTTATTGCATTAAAACAAGAAACAAAATACAATCTCCTCTCACAAATACTCAACAACTTTCACCAAACCCTAAGAGAACTTAGAACATGATGGAAAGAATTGTTCCTAAAACTCTCTCAAGATTCGGCTCTCTAGGTCTATCTATATGTCGGTATCTATCACTAACCCCTAGGACGGCTATGCCTTATATAAGCTTGGCCTAGAGCAAACCTTTCCTAAATAGAGTACAACTTGGAGTAGGGAAAAAGTTAGGTACATAGGGTAAATATTTTCAAGTTTAATCTTCTAGAAGGTTTCTTCCCGCGTAGCCTTGTCCTTGGGTTTTCCTTGTGTTGTTCAGCTCCGATTCTTGGGCTTCTTGTTCAGCAACGTTCTCCACATTTTTCTCCTTCAATTGTCAGCCATATTGCTTTTTCTCCTCTACTGCCTCGGCATCAGGTCCTGCCTCGGCCTCATTCTGTTGCCTCGGTAATTCTTGTTCCTGCACAAATATGAAAATGTAATAAAGTACGCCTTTTCTACAAATATAATCTTCAATAGCACAAATCCCTAAATATATTACATTAAGCATATGCATTGGTTCAATAAATTATATAAAAAATAGGTTCAATTTCAACTAAAAATAAGGTTTTAGGGATTAAAGAGAATAAACGTTATACTAAATTACAAAAATAGAAATTAATAAGGAATAATTTAAGTTTAAAACTAAAAAACATGAATAAAATAAAATATCATTTTATTAAAAAATTGATAATTACAAAAAATAAATAATAGTCAATTTAGAATTAAAATAAAGTTGTAAGGACTAGAATAAACAAAAAGATCATCTAACGGATTATATCTAAAATATTAAACTAAATTGCAAAAAAATATAATTAATAATGGTAAAATATATTTTAGTATGTAGGTATAATATATTTTAATACATTATACATATACAATATATTTTTATAATATACTTTAATAATATAGAATGTACATATTAGAATATAAATGTATATACTTTAATACATATTATATATAGAACACATGCTCTATATATAGAATGTCTACTATATATAGAACATGTACTATATATAAAAATTTTATTATATATAGAATGTATATTTAACACTTTAATATATTATATTTATATAGTTATATATGTTACTTATAGATGTATATATATGTAAAGACTATATATAATATGTAAATATATATTATATATATGAATGTATACTTTAATATGTGAGCCTTAATGTATACTTAAATATATATAATAATGTATATAATACATTAATGTATATAATATATAAGTATGTATGTATATATAGAATACATTATATATATGTATATAATATATAAGTATAATATATTTAGTAATGTATTATAATTGTATGTATATAAATTATATAATATAGTTTAATATATTATATATGTGTATAATATACTTAAATGTACGTATATGTGTATATATATACTTTAATATATATATTAATCTATTAATATATATAGATTTCAATATATATATATATATGTATGTATATTCTTAAATATAATATATATTAATGTAAATATATTATATATATATATGCATTCTTTAATATATACATCAATATGTATATTTTAATGTATACATATATAGTATATAGTAATAATCTATATTTTAATATATACTTAAATAATAATAATATGTTCTTCCAAAATATAATCAAATTTTACTTCTAATTTACTTTAAAATTCTGTATAACGTATATCCCTCTAAAATTTTTATATTAAAAATAACTTAATCCCAAACTTAAAAAAAGATGACTTATTTTTCTCTGAAATTTTGTATTTTTTCTCTCTTTATTAATTTTTTTTATCACTTGTGTTGGTTTAATTCAATTGAGTCATAATTTAGATTAATTTAATAAAAAATTACATTTAATTTTAGAATTCTTTTAATTATGTTCGTAGTTTATGCTTTTTAGATGTTAATTTAACTTAATTAAATCTTAATTTAAATAAGTTAATTCAATTTGGATATATAATTATTATAATATATAATAAAATTTGATAAAATATAATTATACACAAAATTTTGATATGAATATGAATATGTAATTGTACACAATATGTCATTTACATTTTAATTAAATATATTATAATTAAATATTATTCTTATTATAATTATAATAATTTAAATATTAAATTAATATTAATTTAAATTTAAAAATTATAATTATTAATGAAATATTAATTTAAAATTAAAATTAAAATTAAATATAATAAAAACTAAATAAAATAATAATTAAATTAAATATATAATACTAAATTTAAATATTAACCCTTAAATTAATTCTGCTCAATTTTAATTTTTTAAGCCTAATTATATTTATCAATATTTTAAATTTATCAAATTATAGATATCCTTAATTATATATCATGTAAATATCAAGTCTTGTAAATATTAGTTCTTATCAATAATAGGTCAAATTAAAAACAAGCCGGGTCAATTATTAGGTTGGATTTAAAACAGGTCGGGTAAAACAGGTCTTGAGTCGATTCAGTCGGATAATATCGATTATTTGTCAGATCAAACTCGGGTTCAGGTTTATTTCAGTTAGATGCAATTCGGGTTTCGGGTCCACAATAACATATTCAAATCGGACTCGAATCATTCTTAGTCAAATACAAGTTGGGTTTTGTTACAATAGAAACATGTTCAAATCGAGTTTAGGTCAACAACAATCGGATACAGATCGAGTACAAGTCATTATATTCTCGAATCAAACCAAATTTTAGTTTTATCAAATTTTAAATAAATTTTTAAATCGGGTCAGTTTTTTTCGTCACTAAATAGAATCGAACCAACTATGATTTCTTCACTCAAAAAAAAATACTGCTCGGTAGCTCACGTGATCGGCACGAGGTTATATTCTTTGGACTTTTTTTGAACACGATACTCAGTGGACTTGACCGTTAAAACTTGAGATTTAGTCTCTCATTTTCTCCCTCCCTGTAAATGAAAATGAGAAACAATTGCTGCAACCAGTTAAAATTACAGCTAAAAAACATTCAAAAATCAACAAATAATCAAGCATTTAATTCATCCACATTAGCCTTAGATCTTCTTCCTTCCAAAGACCCATATTTCTCCCCTCCAGATTCCCAACTCAAAAGGCGTCAATTCGCTAAACTTCTTCAAAAACAGCCTTCCCAAGCTAATCCCATTGCACACTATAAAAGAATCCACGCGCAAATTGTTGTGTCTGGTTTGCAGTATGATACTTTTCTCACAAACATTCTACTAAACATGTACTCTAGACGTGATAATTTACGTGACGCGAGTAAGCTGTTCGATGAAATGCCTCAGAAAAACTTGGTTTCATGGTCCACGATGGTTTCTATGTATAACCAACATGGGTATATCGAGAAGGCGTTGGTTTCGTTTCTTGAGTTTCGAAGAAGTTGTTGTAAGAGTCCAAATGAGTATATTTTGGCTAGTGTTATTAGAGCTTGTATGCTGATGGGGGGTGGAGGTCAACTGGGGGTTCAGATTCATGGTTTTGTTTTCAAGAGTGGTTTTGATCAAGATGTTTACGTGGGGACTTGTTTGGTTGATTTTTACCTGAAAAGTGGGTGTATAGATGAAGCAAGGTTGGTTTTTGATGGTTTAAAAGGGAAAAATGCGGTGACTTGGACAACAATGATAACAGGGTGTGTGAAGAGTGGGAAGGCTGAGGTGGCATTGCAGTTGTTTAGACAAAGGAGAGAAACTGATGCTATGCCAGATCGATATATGATATCTAGTGTTTTGAGTGCATGTTCAGTACTTGACTTTATTCAAGGAGGAAAGCAGGTTCATTGTCAGGTTCTGAGGAGGGGAGAGGAAATGGATGTTTCCGTCATTAATGTGCTCATAGATTTTTATTGTAAATGTGGCAAGGTAAAATCTGCACACAGGCTTTTTGATGAGATGATGGTTAGAAATGTTATTTCTTGGACTACAATGATTGTGGGTTACATGCAGAATTCATTTGACTGGGAAGCTATGAATCTTTTCTCTGAGATGACAAGATTGGATTGGAAGCCAGATGGCTTTGCTTGCACTAGTGTACTCACATCATGTGGTTCGCTTGAGGCTCTGGATCTTGGGAGACAAGTGCATGCTTACACCATCAAGGCCAATATTGAGTCTGATGAGTTTGTGACAAACGGTTTGATTGATATGTATGCAAAATGCAGTTCCCTGATTGATGCTAGAAGAGCTTTTGACATTATGGGTGATCAGAACGTGGTCTCATATAATGCGATGATTGAAGGATACTCAAGTTTTGAGAAACTTCCTGAAGCATTGGACCTTTTCCGCAACATGAGACTCAGGTCACTCCCTCCGAGCCTTTTGACTTTCGTTAGCCTTCTTGGTGTATCAGCTGCATTATGTAATATTGAAATCAGCCGGCAGATTCATACGCTGATCATCAAATTTGGGGTAACACTGGATTTATTTGTTGGAAGTTCTTTGATAGATGTTTATGCAAAATGTTCATATGTTAGAGATGCAAGACTTTTATTTGAGGAGATGAACAAGAAAGACATTGTTGTTTGGAATGCATTGTTTTTTGGCTATACACAGCAGTTGGAAAATGAAGAGGCCCTGAAACTCTTCTCACAATTACAACTATCAAGACAAAAACCAAACGAATTCACTTTTGCTGCCTTAATGACTGCTTCGAGTAACCTTGCAAGTCTCCAACATGGCCAACAGTTCCACACTCAGCTGATAAAACGCGGTCTGGACTCTGATCCCTTTGTTACAAATGCCATCATTGACATGTATGCTAAATGTGGAAGCCTGGAAGATGCTTGTAAAACATTTAATACCACTGCTTGGAGGGATATTGTGTGTTGGAATTCCATGATCTCAGCATATGCTCATCATGGAGAAGCTGAAGGTGCCCTTCAGATATTTGAAAGAATGCTGAAAGAAGGAATGAAACCCAATTATGTGACATTTGTTGGTCTGCTCTCAGCATGTCTGCATGCAGGGTTTGTAGAGCTTGGACTTCATTACTTTGAGACAATGCCTACATTTGGAGTTGAACCTGGGATAGAACATTATGCTTGTGTGGTCTCTTTGTTGGGCCATGCTGGTAAATTATATGAAGCAAAGGCCTTAATTGAGTCATTGCCAATAAAACCAGCTGCAGTCTTATGGAGGACCTTACTTAGTTCCTGTAGGATTGCTGGTAATGTCGAATTAGGGAAATACGCAGCAGAAATGGCAATTTCAATTGATCCAATGGACAGTGGTTCATATACTCTGCTTTCAAATATTTTTGCATCTAAAGGCATGTGGGCAGATGTTAAGAAGGTGAGGGAGAAAATGGACCTAGATGGTGTACTTAAAGAACCTGGGTGTAGTTGGATTGAAGTTAATAACATAACAAATGTCTTTATTGCGAGGGATATAACTCATCATGAGTCTAATTTAATATATTTAGTTTTGGGCAATTTGATTATGTATATTAAGGGTGCTGGATATGTGCCTGACATTGCCACCCATATAAATGATTGAGATGAGTAGTGGTGGCGATATATTACGCATATTGAGGATGCTGGATATGTTCATATTGCAAACGGTACAGAATTTAAATGATATGGTGCCAACTGTGTAGTAGACAAATAAATTCTTAGAAGTTTGTTGTGGCTCAACTCATTGTAAATATACAGAGCTTAAAGGAACTTAAGCAGACAATGTGAGATAAACATGTTTTTGCTATTCAGAGTTGATGTTTGGAGATAAAGCTGGTCAAATTTCTCATCTTTTATGTTGTTCTATCAAGCCTATTTTGTTTTCCTTGCCTGGCAGCCAAAACCATCTCATGCCGTTGGAGTAGCATGCATACAAAGGTGCTGCAACTACTAAATGGATTTGCTACTCGAGAGAGGATTTGAGGAGCTAGTCACGGGTAAGTCTGAAGATCTTTCCAAGAGCTTGCATATTGAGTATCAAATTTCATTTCCCTTCTTATTCCAACTAGCTGATAAGGGCTTGATTGCGAAGCTCAGGGTTGCATTAAAGAAATCCATTTAAGCCATTATTTGGTCTACTTGAATGTCATAAGCTGTATAACAGGTAAAAAATGAAGATATGGAATCTGAATTTATATATGTTTATCCTTTCCATAATTCCCAAAGTATTCTAGAAGAGAGTGGGTTGTAGAAAGAAACTATATTGTGCACTGATAAGCAATAAAGAAGGTAGAATTCTGGAATTCATCCATTTTATTCTTTGCTTTGCTGATCAAGAATCTCGAGATCACCTATTTCATGATTGCAGTATTTACAGGACCTCAAGGATTCAGATTATGCAGCAATTCCATCTATCAGGGAGACCCCATGTGGAATAATATTCTTAGCTGAAGGATTCAGAAACTCCAGGGCAGATCGCTTCTCCCAACCATTAGCTTAGCATCTTGAAGCTTATGTGTAATGCGATCACGTTTGGACAGAAAGAAAGAGAAGACTTCATGGAAGCTGTCCAACTCATATGCTGTGATCAAAAAAAAAAAAAACTCACATGCAAGTTTTTGATATAATCAAGGAAGAGATTCAACTCCAGGTGACAAACCTCATACAGTGTAAGCAGAAGTCTTCACTTAGATGAGTATGCTAGCTAACAAGGTTTTGATGTAGCTGCACATTGCTGCTTCCTGGATTAAAATAAATGCAAGGAGTTACAACCACCTTGTTTATTTGTGTTTTATCATTACTTTCCACAACCTGTTCTGTTAATTGCTGTCCATATTTTGCTTCTGTTATTTGTTCCTCTTGAAATAATTATGTTTGTCGAACCCGACCTTTTGAGTCTTCTAAAAAAATTAAATACTTAATATATTGTAATGCATTTTAATTTTTATAGCCGTTGTAACCGTTTTGGTTTCTTTTAATTTTCTGTTTCAGGTTTGTTATGCCAGCTGGCTTGGCTGTTAGGGGAGTAGAACGCTGCGTTTAAAGTAGGTTCATTATGGTTATAATGGGAGGCCTGTAGATAGAGAAAAGTATCAAAAAACTGAATGAAATTCTTATCTCTCTGAGTTTTCTTCTTCTTCTTCCTTCTAATTTCTTCTGTTTTCTACCCTATTTTCTTAAGTTCGAGTTTGAGTCCTTTACAAGGGTATCAGAGCCACTACGTTCCTCGATGGTGGACGGAGTAGTTACTCGAAGTCAGGCAGCCCAGCACCAGGCGGCGCAGCACCAAGCGGCGGCACAACAGCAGGCACAACCGTCGTTACTGGAACATCCGAATGCTTCAAATGGTCTGGTACTTCAATCGGATTTTAATCGAGAGGTCTCCCAGTTGAAGAACGACATTTCTCGGCTTGACCAAAAGATGGAAGGACAAATGTCGGAGTTGCGCATTTCCATTGTGGCAGAGATCCAGAAACTGGTGGCAATCGCGTTGGGGAAAACACCGATGGAGGAGGGGATTCTGGGCGCACCCCCTACGATGACGCAGGCGACTCAGGTACTGTTTCCCCAAATGTCAAGACCGAGTCCGCAACCAACAATAGTAGCTTCGGGCAGCAGATTGTCTGAACCTCCGGTAGAGATCATACCGGGCCGCGAATTTTCAGAAGGAGGACCAACACCCAGTAATTTCGCATACAAATTACTGTGTCCTAAATTTGATGGTACCAAGTTCAAGGAATGGGCAGCTAAAGTTCAACAATATTTCGAGGCGGAAGGAGTCCCTAATGAAGCTAAAGTGAGATTGGTAATGTTACATTTGGAGGGGAAAGCCCTTTAATGGCACCAGTTTGCCATGAGAGAGGTGCACGACTTGAGCCAGGTAGATTGGAACCAGTATTTACAGTTGCTACGAGATCGATTTGCTCCGGAAGGGTTTTCGGATCCTTTTGCTGAGTTGGTGGCCCTCCAACAGACAGATACCGTGGAAAAATTTTATGAGGAGTTCATCATGCTGCTCAATCAGGTAAAGCTTCCAGATGATTATATTCTTAGTATATTTAAGAACCATTTACGTTTGGAAATTAGCCAATTTTTGAAGTTGCTGCAACCAAGGAATTTAATTGAAGTTTTTCATATGGCTAAACACTTAGAAGCTATCTTTTCACCTGCAAGTAAAAGACACTCTCTTATGTTAGTTAGGAATGTTGCACCTACTGCTGCTAGCATGTCTCCTAGGACTGTAGGAATTGGTCAGAACTTCATATCTAGGACTACCACTAATGTTACAGGAAATCTGCCTAATACTAAAACTCTTGTGATGAATATGGGTAAAGGTGGTAACAAAGTGTTAACTCCTGCGGAAATTGAAGACAGGAGAAAGAGGGGGTTGTGTTTCTGGTGCTCGGCTAAATATACTCCTGGCCATAGGTGTGCTAGGTCACAGGTCTTTCAAATTGCAGTGGAGGGAGTTGAGGAGGAATGTGAGCAGGAACAGTTTAAAGACTGCCCAGATACTTTGGAAGGAGAGGGCAAGGACAAGGAATTTCTTGTTTTGTCTCTTCAAGCTATGTGGGGAGCATCTTCTTGTGAAACTATGAAGCTTAAAATTTCTATAGGGGAATCCAAGTTTGTGGCTCTAGTGGACTCAGGGAGTACACACAACTTCCTGAGCCGAAACTTAGCCAAAAGGATGGATTTAAGGGTGGAAAAGAGGACCAGCATGAGGGTGACAGTGGCTGATGGTGGTATTTTGGAGACAGTTGGTTTAAGCAAGGAAGTGGAATGGAGTACTCAGAATCATACCTTTATGACTGACTTTTTGATTCTGCCACTGAGGAGTTGTGATGCAGTGTTAGGCATCCAATGGTTGTCTTGTTTGGGTCCTGTTAAATGGGATTTCGCAACTGAGTATGGAGTTCTGGCATCAGGGTGAGTTGGTTGTTTTAGAGGGCATTAAACCTGATCCTATATCCTGGATTGATTCAAAGCCCTGTACCAAAATGCTGAAGGAAGGGATCAGTCCTTCTACCACCTGTCTGCTAGTAATGAATGCTAAATTAGAAATGAGACCAGCAGGCAAGGAAAATACAGAGCTTAAAATTTTGCTGGCAGAATTCTGGGATGTTTTTGAGGAACCCAAGGGGTTACCTCCTAAGAGAGGGCAAGAACACAGGATCCCTTTAATGAATGAGCAGGCAGTAGTGAAGCTCAGGCCCTATAGGTACCCTGCTTTTCAAAAAAATGTAATTGAAAAGATGACCAGGGAAATGCTCACTACTAGAGTTATCAGGGATAGCAACAGTTCATTTGCTTCCCCTGTGGTTATGGTTAAAAAAAAGATGGTTCCTGGAGGATGTGTGTAGACTATAGGAGGCTGAATCAGCTTACTATTAAGGACAAATTTCCAATGCCAGTCATAGAGGAGCTTCTGGATGAATTAGGATCAGCAAGGATTTTTTCAAAGCTTGATCTTCGTTCAGGTTACAATCAAATTAGAATGTGGGAACCTGATATCCCTAAGACAGCTTTTAGGACTCATGAAGGACATTTTGAGTTTGTGGTAATGCCTTTTGGCCTTACAAACGCACCAGCAACGTTCCAAGGACTTATGAATAGGGTGTTCAACAGATTTTTAAGGAAAACAGTGTTGGTTTTCCTAGATGATATCTTAGTATACTCTTCAGGATGGGGAGAACATCTAATCCATCTAAGAGAAGTGCTGGAAGTCTTGAGGGCTCAGAAGTTATATGCAAAAAAAAGCAAGTGCCATTTTGGTGCTACAGAAATAGATTATCTTGGTTATGTTATCTCTGGTGGCACAATAGCAATGGAGGGGGATAAGGTGAAGTGCATTCAAGAATGGCCAACACCTAATTCAGTAAAGGAGTTGAGGGGTTTCCTTGGCCTCTCAGGATATTATAGACGTTTTGTGAAAGGATATGGAATTATTGCTCGAGATCTTACTGAATTATTGAAGAAAGGAGGTTGGAAGTGGACTGAGAAGGAGCAGAAGGCTTTTGAGGCCTTGAAAACAGTAGTATGTACATCACCTGTTCTTACTTTGCCCAATTTTGAGAAGACATTTGTAGTAGAAACAGATGCCTCAGCCTTAGGTGTGGGTGCAGTACTGGTTCAGGAGGGAAGGCCTTTGGCCTTTTTCAGCAAAGGGTTGGGGATCAAGCATCAAAGTCTTTCCATATATGAAAAAGAGATGCTTGCAGTTCTCTTGGCTGTAAAGAAGTGGTCACCCTATCTGTTGGGAAGGCATTTTAAGGTGAAGACTGATCATCAGAGTTTGAAGTTTCTCATAGAACAACAGGCAGTAACTCCAGCTCAACAGAAGTGGGTTGTTAAAATGATGGGGTATGATTTTGAAGTCTTGTATAGAAGAGGGACTCAGAATAAGGTGGCTGATGTTCTATCCAGAAATCCTAAGTTTGGGAGTTGTTCAACACTTACTGGCAGCAACTTAATTTCTGACTTGTGGAAGAAAATTTGTGAGTCATATGTCACTGATACAAAGGTTCAGGAGATCATTGACACTTTGAAAAAAGGGAAGAGGGACTATCCTAAATACTCTTGGGATGGTAAGGTACTAAGAAGGAAAGAGAAGGTAGTAATGGGAAGGAATGAGGAATTGAGAACCCAATTATTGAAATTTTTTCATAAAGGTCCAATTGGTGGTCATTCAGGGATTAAAGCTACCATCAAAAGAATTGCAGCAGTGGTTTACTGGAAGGGACTGCGAAAGGAAGCAAGAAGAATGATGAAGGAATGTGATGTTTGTCAAAAGAATAAAATTGATCTTCAAAAGCAAAGAGGACTGCTTCAGCCTCTACCCATTCTAGAAACAGTGTGGACTTCCATCAGTATGGACTTTATTGAGGGATTGCCTAATTCAAAAGGAAAAAATAGTATCTTAGTGGTGGTAGATCGTTTGAGTAAATTTGCTCACTTTTTGGTCGTAGCACATCCTTTTTCTGCCTCGGATATTGCTCAGATTTTTATGGAAAATATTTTTAAACTCCATGGACTTCCAGAAAGTATAGTGAGTGACAGGGATAAGATCTTCATGAGCTTATTCTGGAAGGAAGTTTTTAAGAAGCTTGGGGTGACTATGAAGCCTTCTACTGCTTACCATCCAGAATCTGATGGTCAGACCGAAAGGGTCAACCAATGTTTAAAGACGTATCTGAGGTATATGACTGGTGAAAAACCTCATGAATGGAGTCAGTGGTTGTACATGGCTGAATGGTGGTACAATACAACACACCATTCAGCCATTAACACCACACCCTTTAAGGTGTTGTATGGCCAGGACCCTCCACTACATATACCATATTTGGCTGGAGACTCTAATGTTGCTGCAGTTGACAGGTCATTGCAACAACAAGAAGCTGCCATCAAAGTAATGAAATTTTATCTTAAAAGGGCTCAAGACCGTATGAAGCAACAAGTTGATCGAGGCAGGACTAACTGTGAATTCCTGGTTGGGGATATGGTTTATTTGAAACTCCAACCTTATAGGCAATAATCTATCCACAGGAGAGGCAGCCAAAAACTGGCTCCTAGGTGGTTTGGTCCTTATAAGGTAATTGGTAAAGTTGGGGAAGTGGCTTACAAGTTGGAATTGCCCCAAGGATCTCGGGTACATCCCATTTTTCATGTTTCTCAATTAAAAAAACATGTGGGAACAACTGCTGTTCAACAGGATCTACCGGTGGTAGGAGAGGATGGTACTATTGTGAAGAAGCCTACACGTATTTTGGAGAGGAGAATGGTTAAAAGAGGGAACCGAGCAGTAACTGAAGTATTGGTTGAATGGACAAATTTCTTCCCTGAAGATGCTACTTGGGAAAATTTATACAAGCTTCAGCAACAATTCCCTGAAGATGTCATTTAAGAAAGCTGTTTTTACATCCATTTGATAAACTTCTAAGTTTCGCAATGCTGCAATCGCGAGAATTAGTCTTATGGAAGTTATTCTCGTCACAGGAGAATATGTATCAAAGTAGTCAAGACCTTCTTTCTGTCTATAATCTTTAATTACAAGTCTAGCCTTGTACTTTTTAATGGAACCATCAGGTTTCATTTTCCTTTTGAATATCCATTTGGATCCTAGAGGTTTACTGCCTGGTGGAAGATCTACTAGTTCCCAAGTATGATTCTGTAAAATAGAATCTACTTCGCTTTTAATAGCTTCCTTCCAAAGAAGTCCTTCAGAAGAAGTTACCGTTTCCGTATACGTTTTTGGTTCACTTTCTAACAAATATGTTAGAAAATCTAGACCAAACGTTTTTTCCACTCTTGCTTTTTTACTCCGTCTTGGTTCTATTTCAACTTCTGAATCATCACTTTTATTCATAGTGTCGTTATAAACTCGTTTAGACGAGCTTTGTCCTTCTTTGGACTTGCATGGAAACACATCTTCAAAGAATGATGCATTCCTTGATTCCATTATAGTATTCTTATGTATATCTGGATTACTTGATTCATACACAAGAAATCTATAAGCAGTACTATTATGTGCATAGCCTATGAAAATGCAATCCACTGTTTTTGGACCAATTTTCATTTTCTTTGGTGTTGGAACAACTACTTTTGCAAGACACCCCCACACTTTTAAGTATTTGTAGGATGGTTTCCTACCTTTCCATAATTCATACGGAGTTTTATCTTGGTTTTTTCGGGGTACCTTATTTAAAAGGTAATTACTTGACAAAATAGCTTCACCCCACAAATTTTGTGGTAGCCCTGAACTTATCAACATTGCATTCATCATTTCTTTTAAAGTGTGATTTTTCCGTTCCGCAACACCATTTGATTGAGGTGAATAAGGTGCGGTTACCTCATGTACAATTCCATGTTGCCCACAGAATTCTCCAAATTCATACTCGCCACCTCTATCACTTCTAATCACCTTAATTTTTCTATTAAGCTGATTTTCTACTTCATTTTTATAAAGAATAAATTTCTCTAAAGCTTCATCTTTGCTTTTGAGCAAATACACATAACAATATTTTGTGCTATCATCAATAAACGTGATAAAATATTTATTACCACCTCTCGTTTGCACAAATTTTAAATCGCACAAGTCACTATGAATTAAATCAAGTGGTTCTGTATTTCTTTCTATTGTTTGGAAAGATGACCTTGTCAATTTTGCTTCTACACAAGTTTCACACTTATGTTTTGAATCAATTTGGAATGACGGGATGTGTTCTAAGTTAATTAACCTACGCAAGGTTTCATAATTAACATGTCCTAGTCTACCATGCCATGTATTGGAAGACTCAATCAAGTAAGTAGAAGAAGTACTTGCTTTATTATTATTAATTGTCATTACATTAAGCTTAAAAAGCCCATTCAGAATATACCCCTTTCCCACATACATTCCTGATTTTGACAAGATAAATTTTTCTGACTCAAAGACCAACTTAAACCCATGCTTGGTCAAGAGAGACCCAGACACCAAGTTCTTTTGGAATTCAGGCACATACAAAACGTTGTTCAAAGTCAGCAACTTTCCAGAAGTCATTTTCAGCATCACCTTTTCTACTCCTTCAACAGATGAAGCAGCAGAATTTCCCATATAGACTTTCTCTCCCGTAACAGCCTCAAATGTGGAGAACATCTCACGAGTTGAGCAGATGTGACATGTGGCACCAGTGTCTATCCACCACTCCTTAGGATTGGACCTCATCAGATTCACTTCGGAAACCATGGCAGAAAGATTGATGTCACCTATATCTTCCGCAATATAGTCCACCATGTTAGCTTGAACATTCTTGTTCTTCTTCTTTGGAAACTTGCATTCATTAGATTTGTGACCCTCCTTGCCACAATTGAAGCATTTTCCTTTGAACACATATTTCCCAATTCCACCTTTAGGTCCAAACTTCATTGGTTGCTTCCCTTTCCACTTTTTAGGACCTTGAGCAGCCTTGGAGCCTTGACCATGCTCCACCATATTTACCTTGACTACGGGAATATGGCTCCTTCATTGGTTCGATTGTCTTCTTCAATTCTAAGTCTGACAATGAGCTGCTCCATGTTCATCTCCTTTCGTTTATGCTTGAGATAGTTTTTGAAATCCTTCCAGCCAGGAGGTAGTTTTTCAATGGTTGCAGCTACTTGGAAGGTTTCACTAATAGACATGCCTTCATCATGAATTTCGCCTAAAATCACCTGGAACTCTTGAACTTGGCTTATGACAGTCTTGCTGTCCACCATCTTAAAATCCAGAAATTTGCCAACAACAAACTTCTTTGCTCCAGCATCCTCTGCTTTGTACTTCTTGTCCAAAGACTCCCATATGTTTTCACCTTTTGATACACATTGTACAATGCATCAGCTAAGCCATTCAGAATATAATTTCTGCAAAGAAAATCTGAATGCTTCCAAGCTTCAACAGCACTGACAACTTGGAAGTCAGTCTCATCTTCTCCTAACGTTGGAGAATCTTCTATTAGGAATCTCGCAAGATTCAATGTTGTCAAATAAAACATCTTTTGTTGCCACCGCTTGAAATTCAACCCTATGAATTTCTTTGGCCTTTCAGCCGTGTTTGTAGGCACCGAAACAGGCTGAAATGAGGCAGACCTTAAAAGGGCACTCGTAGAGGACCTAGCATCAATGATGTTCGTAGGTACTGCATCATTGACTGCATCAACAACAGGTGGAAGTACACCTTGATCCATTTCACAAACGATTCTGTTTTAAGATTGTTATTGTTACGCAAAACAAACAAATCAAGTTAAAAGATGTAAATCACAGAATTCTGTAACAAGAATAAACCATATAAAATGAAAAAAAAAGATTACAGAAACAAAGAAAAAACCAATAAAACGTTTTTGGAAAACATAAACCGAGGCCTGTGCTAACATAGTGTCCTTAAAACAGATTCGTTCCCTCCCGGAGCTGGAGTTTCTATGGAACGTCTGTCTCCCAAGATACAACGGTAGACAGCAGCAAAGAGAGCAACGCAACTTAACTGCACTGGCGAACTTCACAGAAGCAGAACACTATCAAGAATTTTGGCTAGAGGATGTTTTTGTTGAGTTCCTTGGGGACATGTTTAATTACATAATTAATCTGTAATTACAATTTCTTGGAGAGTTATAACTCCCTGAATTCATTCAAAATGGCATTTAACAGAGAATTAATCCAAATAAATTGGAGGTTCAACCCAACGGCCCCAAGGCCCATCTTTTGACTTTCATAATAAGTAATCAATACTAGCCCAAAGTGCCTAGCCTATGACTAGGCACACCCAGGCTTATTTCCAATGATAGCATGAAGAGCTTTTATATATAAAGCTTTCCAAATCAATATTCCCAACAAATGTGGGACATTCTACTTTTCATATTTTTCATTTTATTTTTCCAACATCATGGGTGTCACATTGAGCAACAATTTCTCATTCACCCATTGAACATTTTTGATCTTGTAAATATCTAATTCCATCTACTCTTATAGTAGATTAATCATCCACTTAGTTCCAATTAATTTGACTAATGGAACCCACATAAATTTAATCTCCAAAATGTTCATTACCATACCATTCTTCCAACAATAAGTGATTAAAGGAATGTTTGTTGTTTCTAAAGGTTATGGGTTCGAATATCAATGATGCCAGTAGAATGATTGAGCCATCAATATTAAATAATGGAGAGTAAAGAATATATTCTAAAACAGATACTAATAGTAAAATTACTATTAACTAATTCAAAAAAAATGTAATATTTATACACTTAAAAATGATATTTAATCAATATTAGATTTACTCCTTTGCATTACCCATTCTAGGATTTGGGATGGAGAAGAGAAAATAGTTTTAAATATTTTTAAATTTAGTGTAAAATTATTTTTTTAAAATTTTATAGATCAAATTATTTATGGATCATTTTATTAATATGTCAGGTTATTAACGAGTTTAATAATTAAATTATAATTAATTTATAACATAATAGACTGAATTATATTTTTTTCAAATAAATTTATAACAAAAATTAACACCATCCATAATAATTTATTTAAAAATCAAAGAAATCCCTAACATTAATAAATCAACACATATAATCAATTACATTAAGTGCACAAATACATAGTTTTCCTATAGTTTCCATACATTTCCATGATTTAGAGAGACTGACCCTTTGCGGAGTCACTTCAGGTCTAACTAACCAGAACCAGAACCAGAATCAATTGCTTACATTTGGAAAATTCCTTTGGTCTTGACGAGGATGTGTATCCTTAGCCTTTCCTCGAGGAAAAAGGATCATTGAAAGATTGTTGAGAAGCCATTTTTGTACTGTTATTATGCTTGTGCCTGTTCGATTTGGTGTTGGATGAAGTGGATCTTCGTTGCCCATGGCCATGCTTCCTTGTTGGCTGCAATGACCTCGGGATAAAAACCCCAGTGCCTTTGCTTTCTCTTATGAAGAATTGGTCTTCAGGATGTGGAGGGCGAGATGTTTGATAACATGCTCCAGAGAACGTCTGGAAAATCCCAATATACAAGGTAAGTGTCATGATACTAGAAAAATTGCAGGATACAGGAAATATATGCTTAGTAAACCTGGAATGAAACTGAAGGGTATGTAGAAACTGGGTCATCATTGTCATCATCCATGATTAGCAAAGAGATTTGCTTGCTTAAGTCTGCAAAAAACACATCATCTTCAACCTCATGCACTGCCACTTCCATGTCTTCTCAAACTTGCCTTGTTTTTCTTTTCTTATTTTCTTCCATTCAATGGGGGATATAAATAGAGAAAAAGTAATAAAGGGAAAAAGTGCATGTGGGGGTTGGTGGGGGTCTTAATGGCAGTTGGCAAATCTGGCTAAACCCCACTACCCCAAAAGAATGAAGTGGTGCTATGATGTTATCCAGTAGGAATAAGAGATGAGGCAACAAGAAGGAAAAGCCCACTCTCGGATATCTAATGCAAGATAGACATAGATAGATCTCCTCTACTATAGCCTATAGTTTGCTTGGTTGTAATTTGGTGAGCCACATTTCCCCTATCCCTTCCATCTTGTATATCCTCTCCTGTGAAGATGAAATTAGAATCAAATATTAAAAAAGTACGGGTTTGATAAGACTTTAAATTTAAAATTTGAGAAGAATAAAGATTTTATTTATTAAAATTTAAATTTAAAAAATAGAATCCTATTGTATAAACATTTTTTGGGATTAATAGTCCATCCTTACTAGTGGGCGGACCCAATAAATGAAGTCCGAATTCAGATTTAAAATTCGAGATGAAGAGACCGATAAAAATTTGAAATCAAAATCGGTTTGAGAGTAAAATTTAGTGATGATTTACGTAATCTATCATAAGTTAATCTCATCAAAAATCAAAATATATCACATAAGAACTAAAAATTATATCATAATTATTTCGCCACATCATTCATAGGACCAATCAATCAAATATATTCATTTAATTGTTTTTATCTCATTTTTTTACCAAATAAATTTTGGTAAATATTAGTGAAGATTTTCATTAAATTACTTTTGAATTATATCATGTTTTTCATTAAATTCATTTAATTGGATCCATTTTAATTTGAATTAAATTCAAATTAAATATTTAAAACCATAGCGGATGTTAAATCAATTCAAACTTTTCATTTGTCAAGTCTACAAATACTTAAGCTCACCTTTTATCAATATTCATTATATTAATACTTTCATTTTTACCTCGATAGTTTGGGTTTTAACAATACACATTGGACCACTCTCCCATTAGTCGAACTGAAATCATATTTTGCAAAAGATCCCAAACTATTTCGTACATGACACACTAGCCTATGGGATCACTGTTTAATCCTAAAATGACCCCAAAGATCATCATGATGTAAAAACAATGCTGCAACAGCAACAATAGATGGTCAGTATCAGTAATTAAACATTTATAAAGTGAACACAACAAGCATGCACTCTCTCAATATAACGTCAAAAAAGTTTAAAGCAAAGCAGTCATGTGATACCCAAAACAACAAATGGTTCCACACTAGAAAATTGAACAATCAAAACTACATCGTCCTACAATAAACAACCGACAACAGACCAAATTATGAAACATTGTGGCACAATTTAAGCTGCAATGGATGGCTTAGAGGCAGCAGAGAGCCTGGATCTCTTCTTGGCCAAGCTCTCGCTCCTGCGTTCACGCTGCTCCTTCAACCTCTGGGCAAGGAGCTTCTGGTATTCAGCAGCATCAGCCTTGGACTTTGCAACCCTCTTCTTCTTCTCTGCAATTCTGGCACGCTTCCTCTGAAGAGTCAAAGGAGTCACCAGCCTTTGAATTTTGGGAGCCTTGCTGACTTTCTTACCTGCATTCCGAAAAATTAATTTTGACGTATCCATCAAATAAAATGTATGGGGAAACTTAAGTTCACCCCAAGCAACTTGAAACAAAAATAAATGTCACTTACCAGTTTTGGTTGTAAAGGTCCGGCGATAAGTGTTAACATACTTCCTAACATCATCCTCCTTAGAAAGGTTGAACAACTTCCGGATTTTGGATGCTCTCTTTGGACCCCTCATTCTTGGCTTCTCAGTGTCAGTTAACCCAGGAAGATCATTTTCACCCTTCTTCACAATAACCAAGTTCAGAACCGAAAGATCTTGACTAACAATGCAACCCCGAACTGATTTCCTCCTACGTTCACCATTTCTCCTCCCATAACCACGGAAGCAGGGAGTACCTGTTTGGAAGAAAGCAGCCATTCAAAAACAAAACATCCATAAAGAAAAATGCTTCTACACAAAGAAAAGAGGGAACAATTTGCATAGTTTAAAGACCTCTGTGAAGCAAAAGGCGAACACGACCAGGAGTGAGAACTCCTTGCTTCATCGGAAAGCCTTGCTTGTCACAACCTCCCATGATCTTGAATACATAGCCCTTAAACTCCTGTTGAAGGATAATAAGGGAAGAGCAAATCAGAGTTAAAATGGGATGACGAGTTAGAAGAAACATGGAAAGAGAGAAGATAAAGTATATCCAAAACATACCTCACCAAGGGCATCACCACTGACTTCTTGTGAGATCCTCTTGTCAAAAAAGGCTCGGCTGCAGTTCAAAGTGGGAAAATTTTCTCAAGAAACAATATAATTCACATCACCAAGAAAACATGTGAATAGTCACAGTCAAAAAACAAATCAACAACACATACAACCTAATACAAAAAGTGGTTCTAAAAGAAAACAAAATTACCACCACATACTTCAACAGATGTTCAATCATCTTATGAAGTAGAAGAGAGTATTTTTCTTAAAATCGATTGTCAAAAGTTCTTTCTGAATATGATAGATACATGTGAAGTTTCAATAATATAAGCAGCTGGCAACAAAGTTTTTAAATTAAAGTAAAAACCCATTATCATTTTGATTCTTGTTGCCACTGCTGCATAAAATGCCCGTCTCACAAACATACAAATTTCATTAGCAAAAATAATGTTATTCTGGTTTTAACCCTTTTTTCAGCACATTCTAATTACTCTACAGATTCAATCTCAACCGGCACAGAACCTAACATAGACAGTTCGCCGAATGTAAAAAAACGAATTAAACAAATAAAATCTCATTTAGGTTCTAATTGGTGAAAGGGATTTAACACTATAATTCAAACTGGAAGAAATAAATAATCTTAAAACCCAGAAGGAAAAAAGAAAAAGAAAATTACAGTTTCTGGTCATCGTCGATTTCAAGTTTCTTCTGGCAGCCAGTTGTCGGATTAGCAATGTTGAACTGAAACAAACAAAAAAAATAAGAAAAAAAATAACATGAAAAGTGGATTGAAATATCATTTTTCTCATAAAAATTAAGAGGAAAAAAAACCTTCATCGTTGTGTTGTTGGTGTTTCTTTGGCGAAAGCCCTCCCGTATTACTGCCGCCGCCGCTGCTCTCTTGTTTAGGGTTTCTTTAGAAAGAGCAAGGGTTTGTACAGGTATATTTATAGGTAAAGGAGGAATAATTTGGTGCGGTAAGGGAAGACTAGAAGTTTGTCAGAGTTGAACAAGATTGATACACGTTGATCTCTTGGTGCCTGAAATTTTTATTAGTTTATTTTTTTTCTTGTGTTTCCAAGGTCTTAGCCTCATTAATCCGAACCAATCCGTGTCGCACACCTAATTTTAGTGGGTAAGTCTTATAGCAGGGATTTTTTGCATACATAACATCTCAAGTTCACATCTCGAACTTGAGACTTGCTTAAGCGGAACCAATCCGCTTTCTACTTGGACCAATCCATGTTGATTATTTTAGTTATTAATTTAGGCATAAAGATAATTTTAACCTTTAACGTTTATAGTTTTTGTCCTTTTGGCCCTTATTCTTTTTTTGGATAAATTTAGCCCTTAACCTATATCTTTTTTGACAAATAGCTTATTTTTTAACTAGATTGATGACTGGACCGTTAAAAATTTAACGATGATACATATATATATATATGGAATATAATTTTAAGTGACATGACATGTAACCTATTAAATGCATATATATATAGAATATAATTTTATTCCAATATAAAATATAAAACAATTCAAATTCAAATAAAATATTAAAAATTAATTAATTCTAAAATATAAGATTATTAAACATTCTTAATCCTAACTACGATAAAATCAAAATCTTATTCGAATTGTGTTTATATTTTTTAAGATGAGATTTTGATTCTATCGTAGTTAGCGTTAAGAATGTTTAATAATTTTTTTTATTTTAGAATTAATTAATTTTTAATATTTTATTTGAATTTTAATTGTTTTATATTTTATATTGGAATAAAATTATATTATATATATATATATGTATTTGATAGGTTACATTCCATATCATTTAAAATTATATTTTATATATATATCATCGTTAAATTTTTAACGGTCCAGTCATCAAGCTAGTTAAAAAATAGGATATTTGTCAAAAAGATATAGGTCAAGGGCTAAATTTATCCAAAAAAAGAATAAGGGTCAAAACGACAAAAACTGTAAACGTTAAGGGTTAAAATTATCTTTATGCCATTAGTTTATTGTTTTAAGTTTAATTTAAAAACAAATTTTTAAATTATAAATATTTTTTAAAAATATGTGTTTAATTTTTTTAATGCTTAAAATCTTATCTATTAGTGTTTTTAGGTAACAATGTTAAAAAATTTGTTTGATTCAAAAATAAATATCTAAACTATATATTTTTCTAAGATAAGTACCTAAAAATTTTATCAACCAATTATAATTTAACAAATGATTATTTTATTATTTTATAAATAAATAAAAAATAACTTTTAGAAAACCTAAAAAATCTTAAATTTTTAAAAAATCTCAAATCCCTAAACCCTAAACCTTAAAATCTTAAAATTGATACAATTATCGTTACGATAATCTTGTAGGATCTCCTTGCCGCTTAAGACTAACACCTATTTTTTGAATCATCCATTGTCAATAACCAGCGAGAGGCAAACCAATAAGATGTTAAACGATTAGAGCATTTTGCGTTTATTGTTAGAAGTTTAATTGAAATTTTTCCTACCGATTATTGACTATAAGTGGTTAGAGAAAATTGATGGTGGCCTAAGACGATGGGGTCTGACAAAGCTATCAACAACGGTAGTAACATCAATTTTAATTTTAAAGTTTAAGGTTTTAAAGATTTTGGGACTATTTTATGATTTTTTAAAAATTTATAATATTATTTGAATTAATTTGTTTTATTTTCTATTTATTTTTAAAATAAAAAACAAAAACCACATGTCAATATATTATTGGATGATGATTTTTTTTAATAGTATTATCTTCAAACACTAACAAAATAAAACTTTAACATAAAAATTAGGTACTTATCTAAAAAACTATAGTTTAAACACCTATTTATGAGTTAATTTTATTTTCTTTCAAATTTTATCAAGACTGAAAAGAAAAATCGTGAAGTTGATGTTAATTATTTTATCTTTTATTAATATATATAAATATTTTTTATGCAAGAATAAAAAAATATTTAAAATAATAAAAATATTCAAAAATCATAAAAATATAAATCATTATATAAAAATAATTTAAGTTAACAAAATTTGTAAAATATTTAAAAACCTTACCATATTCACTATAATGTTTTTTTTTAAAAAATAAAGATCAATTTGCATTAAAATTAAAATTTAGATACTAGAATAAACAAAAATACTATTGAACTAAATTTCCAAAAATATAAATAAATATGAGGCAAATTTCCAAAAAAAGTAAACTTTTTTTTTTAACTTGAATGAAATCTTTATATTGCTCAATATAAATGATGGACTTAGATAACCTAAAGCCATAACAAAATTTTTAACAAACTGACCTAAATGTTAATAAATTAATAATAGAAATTAAACAACTAATTTCAATATTTTCTAACATGGGGCGTACGGTAGACAAGCAGCATCGGTGGCGTGACCGGAAAAACTTGAAAATGCAGGCAGGCAATCGACCAGTCTTCTCGGAATTCGAATGGATGCACGTGAAGGTCACGCGCGTGTAGAGCTGTCTGAAGAGGCTCGCGTGACGCGTCGGGATGTGGTAATCCTTCAATCCTGATCGTCCGTCCTCCCTTGGATATCTAATGGCCATGAGAGCTGGCGGCTACACCTACATCATATGGCATTAGGTTTAGACGTTTAGGGCTGCTAATCTTTGGATTTGAGTGGACTTTGTAATTAATTCAAAATGGGTTTTGTAATAAAAAGGACTTTGGACTTTTTAATTTATTTATCAAGTTTTTCATGGGTTTTAATTCTTTTATTTTGGTTTTTATTATCCTATATATATTACCTGAACATGGGTCTGATATTAATAATACTAATAAAACATAATTTTCCAACTACTCCATCATGTATACACAAGCCAATGACAAGGACGCATAGGTAAAAAAATAGACATGCAACGCGATAATAAAACGTACATGCAATTAGGAGTGGAAAAAACTTGATTATCCGGATCTAATAAGATTCGTTAAATTTTTATCCGGTAATCGAGATTGGATCTAAAATTTAAGTCGCGGTCATAACCGGAACCGGAATTGGATCTTGGTTTTTTGGATCCGGTATTTGGTGGGTACTCATTAGCACAAAGACCAATACCAAATATCAGGTATTTTTTTGTTTATATTTTTATCAAAATTTCTCTTTATATATGAATATTATGAGTATGACTAGTTTTAGAACTTTAATTTTTAAGTCAATAATATTTTAATTTTATTATTTAATATTATTATTGATGATTTTTTTTCAATTACTCTTTTTTTTTTAAGAATGAACTAATTAATCGGATATCCAATATTGGAATCGGTACCACTAGTAATAGGATCAATTCTTAAAATTTAAAATTCAGTGTGACCGAGACCGATTTTAATTCTTAAGAACCGATGATTATCAGAATTAATTTTATTTAAATTGGCCGGGTACCCGGTCTTACCTCACGGCAAGCTTATATTCCATGTTAGGAAAATGATGGCTTAGATTTCTACTGAATCTTAGCCTGAACTCTGCAGAGTCAAAATGTAAGTAAATAAAATAAGCAGGAATTGCATATCAAAGTATAGGCAGAAAAAATTCTTAGCTTATAAAGGACTTGCCTTTGGTAAAATGGACTGAAGAAACCCCATTCATCAGATCCACTGATCTCAAAGTCATCGTTGTTCAATGGTTTAAGGATCATACATGTATGTTCACCAGCCACATTATTTTGTTCTAGTTAAGAGGTGAAGAATATAAGATTCTCAATAAATTCTCCAATCTGAAGTTAAAATTTGATGCACACACTAAATCTGACATGGAAGAAAAAACTAGTCGGATAAAGATCATCTTAACTGGAATCTGGCATATGTAGAATGGAGCAAATTTGTGCTTCTTCCAAAAGCGAAAAAGGTCTAAGTTAAGCCCAAATGAAACACCAAGGTAATGGAGCTTCTCAAGTCGACGATAACGTAGATGAACAAACAAAGGTGGAAGACCTGTCTTAGGTTTGATATTTTCTTCCAACAAGGAGACCTAGAGATACTATTTATTAGTTGCACGAAATCTGAAAAGCTTATGCAATGTCATAAACTGATACGAGGTAGCCTGTCGAAACGAACTTTCTTCATATGTTACGGATCTAGAAATGTTGTAAGCATGTTCCTGCAATAAGAACAACATAAAAATATCAAGGAAACAAAGTTATATTCATGATTATTTTAGGAAAGAAAGGAAGAACAAGAATTAAAAAAAAAATAAGAAAGAGATAACGTTTTGATGGATTTTAAAACGAGGAAGATGAATGCTTCAAGAAACATCCATGCTAGCAACTCAAACATTCAACAATGGTGAATTTTGTTATTGGAATCAAAATGCAACGCTAAACTCGAAAGAACCTGCACAATCTACTGAGCAAACCCGAATTGAATCTGTTAAACGTTAAAGGACTTGGATCCTCTAGATAGCAATCTAGGAACCCGAAGTATCAAAAGTTTGACAATTCAAAAACAAGTTTGAATGTCAGAAAGTTCTCAAAAGAACCAAATAAGAGAAAAACTCTCAAGTATAATTTTATTTCAAAGTGACTATCCTTTTTACCATGTTTGTAGTACAAATATATAGAAAAAAGAGTGCCAACCCGAAATTACATGTGTGGCTAATATTAAAGGAGTTTAAAAATTGAATTTGAATGAAAATAACTCCTTTTGGCAGCTATGCTTTCTTAGCCACATGTTTTGAACGAAAATGACACTTAAAACACATTAAACATGTGTTTAATGTTTGAATTTTGAACAATAACCACTCATTCTTATCGTCTTGGATGTTTGGCCTTCAAAAACAAGGGTCTTGTTTGGCTTGAAGTCTTTGAACGCCCACACATGTGCACAAGGCTGCCATCAACTGCTGTAGGTCACTTCAGTTTGAGTTGAGTTGGAAATGGAGTTGAGCTGAAATGAGCTAGCTAAGAGTGTTAGGAGTTAACTTGAGCTTAGAGCTAAGCCTCTGAGTTGCCTCGAGCTAAGGTTAGTAGTGTGCACTCCGTTGGACTTCTTCTAAGCCGAAAAGAACTCACTTGAGCTGGTGTTCAGCTGCATACACTCTCTTGAGCTGAAGTTGAGCTGCATACACTCTCTTGAGCTAGTGTTTTCCTATGTTCCTATATGTAAACATCACAAGAATCTATCAAATTAATGTAAACATAAATAGAAGGTGTAAATACTTGCAAACTTATTCAATAATTCACGTTGACTCTTAAACTAGTTAGGAACAATACAAAAACTATCAATCCAATCCCTAAAACATACTTAGCACAATATAGACATACTAATTATAAGAAAAAAAATGTTACACATCAGTATGTAACAAGTAAAAAACAAACTCCCCTGAATGTTGAAGTTGCTTTATTGGGTGGCATAAACGTGCTCATATCATTCCCCCTTCTTTAAAGTAATTTGTCCTCAATTCGACAGTCATTACAAAGGGAAACAATTTTGACTTCCGCTTGGCATGGAACTTCTTCATTATTCTTACTCATCAAAAATATCATCCGCTCGGTAGAAGTTTGTTTTTATCAAGTATAACAAAATTTGAAGGTGCAAGATGTGCCTTTTTTCTTGTACCTTTCCGAATAATGCACAACATATAAACAAACAATGCATGTTGTACATCTGTAACCCTGTAAACAATCAGATACAAAGACAACTTAAAAGAACAATCATAATCTTGACATTCAACTAGAATCACAACACAAGGTGGTACACAATCCGATGTGCATCTAAACAAATCAGCATATATAAATGAAAATCCATTACCACATGAAAAAGAACATCAAACCGTGGTAAAGCAGGTTGTTGAATATCTGAAAAGTACATAATTGCTCCTGATATATCAACGTTAACAACCTTGTGAACTTCACATGACTTCACGCTATTAGCCTGCAATTTAGAAGAAATAGAAGAAAATGTACAATCAGATAATACCTTTGAATTCTCTCACTCTTTTCCGCATTCATTCTCATCATTTAAGAAAGCTATGTCACTTGATTTATCCTGTAAAACAAAATTAAGAATAGGAGAAAAAGTAGGATTAGATAATATATGTGCTTTGTCCTCCGTATCATCATGATTATTCTTTTCCTTTTTAGATTGTGCATTTTCAACTTCAAGTCGTTTTTCATCCACAATCTTTCCTTCAAACTTTTCCTTCTCCTTTGCAGCTTCCTAACTATTTTTCAAGCTCGCTTGATCTTCAATCACTTGACTCGGTGTCAAAGGAGCCAAAGTAATTTTCTTACCCTCTTGAGTAAAAAAGTATCGATTGGTGTAACAATCGTGTAAAACTCTCTTATCATATTGTCAAGGTTTCCCTAGCAACAAATGACAAATATCCATACGACAAACATCACATAAAACCTTATCCTTGTGCCTACCAATAGAAAATGGTACAACAACTTGTTTTGTCACTTTAAGTTCTCCTTTATCATTCAACCCTTGTAATTTGTATGATTTGGGATGTTTTGTCATCTTCAAATCTATCTTATCAAACATAAAAAACTAGCAATATTAGTGCAACTACCACTATCAATAATGACAACATATACCTTATCTTGAATCTTGCATCGTGTATGAAAGATATTATTGCGTTGTTGCTTCTTCAATAGGTTATGCATTCAAACTTCTCTTGAAAGCAAGTTCGTCACCCGTTGTAAATGTCTTGACTTTGCTTTCCCGTGATAAATACGCATCAGGATTTGTTCCTCCCTAAAAAAAAGGAATAATAACTTTAATGTTAGTCAAATTATCATCAACCTGTTTCAAACACCCTTGTTGCCTCATAATGTTCAATCGTTGTGATTGATCCATATCGTTTTCATTATTTTGTTCACCATTTGTGTCATTTTGGGAATCACCATCAATTATGTCCAATAATTGTAAGGGTTCAAGTTCACCCCTTAATATCCTTCAAATTTCACGGGCAAAGATCTCTATTTGTAATTTTGGACCTGTCATAATTAAATAAAAGAAAACACAAAAAATACAAATAACAGGTTAAGTAAAAATGAAAGTAAAACGTCCTTACTAGACACTCACAAAACCTCTCAGTTTTTACTCCAAAGAAAATGTGCACTCAAAATACAACACTCAACGCTCGTGTTTCACTCGGGAGAATGTTTGAATGGCTCTTTTTGTCTCCCCTTTTATTCTCAAAACACTCAGTGCCTTTTTTCCTCACAATTTCTTTGTTTTCATTTCTTTAAAGGACTAATCCAATGTTTTCAAACCTGTTACCAATGTGTTACTAACAATAAACACAATTAAGGGGTTAGAAATTGATGAAAAAGAAATGAAAAGACAGAAATGTAATTCTTACTACAAAGAAGTACTTTACAATGCTCCTATCACCGAACAAAAAAGAACAAAATAGGTACATAATACTTAACAAATTAACATATAAAATTATTCATCTATTCATTTTCTCCTATGCATTTCGTGTGTCAAACTTTAATAATTACTTGACAGCATAAGAAATAAGATTTACATTAATCAAGTAACATTCCCACAATTCACTTCTAGCTCAAAGTTAAGCATCTCTCAAGTTCAAAAATCAAAATTGGAACTAAAACGTACAAGGTTTTATGTATTCAATCAATATGTAACACTAAATTTGGAATTTTCAGATTTTTTAGGAAAATCTGAAAAAATCCCAGATTTTTCGGGAAAATCTAGAAAAATCCAGATTCTTCACAGGTTCAAAAACTTGACTTTCCAACATTTTCACCCTTGTTTTCGATTCAAAAACGATTTAAACCAAAAAATAAATCGAAGAATCTGAATCTAATTTTAACAACCCATCACTCACATTCATATGATTAGAACCAAAACAATATACTCTCCTGCTAACTTTACTGAACCAAAACCGAAATGAATAAAGATGATGATTGAATGCTTACTGAGTGAACAACACAAATTGAAAGCCACTAAAGATGCTGGTTCGAACGAAAAAGAGATGGAGAAACTTATCAAGCACACCAAACATAAATGTGGAAGAAAAATAAAGAGAACAAAAGTGATTCTCAAATGGTTACCCAACAAAATGAAAGAGAGAGCTTGAATGAAATAAATTGGGAATTAAAGAAGAAATTTAACTCCCCAAATTAAAACCGAAACGTGAAAAGGGAAAAGAATTGATTTCTGAAGAAAAATGGTAGAATTACACAAAAAAGGGTCCGAATTTTATTTAACTATACAAAAGAGACCTTAACTTTCAAAAATTATGAAATAGACACAGAATTCAAAATTAGAAATCCCTAATTTCTAGTGTTTGAATTAGGGATTCAAAGGAAATTAGGGTTTTTGATTTGGGGGAAAATTGAGGTGTTACAACAAAATTCTAGACGGAAATTCTGCCGTCCAATTTTAATTTTTATATTGATACCGCAGCTAATGGATGACAACTTCGGTTTGTGTCGCGTGCACGCAAAGGGCAATAAGCATGCCCGCTCCCTCAAACACTGCACCAATCCCCACCTCTAAATACACGGATATTCAATAACTGTCTTGCACTATTTTTCCTCATTTTTAATTACATAACTTTTACCTTCTTCTCCACAAAGATCATGGCAAATCATAGACGAAACTAGTCAGCCACGACAGATCAGTTCAGAAAATATGCAACCGCAAATGTAAAAAAAGACTACAACTGCAATTTCAAGGCATGACAAGTATGAGAATAACAAGGCTTCCATTAACCAACACCAATGATCTGGGAATCGAAGCCTTCATATTGTCCAAAATTACCTTCCAAAGATGGTAGAAATTCACAAGGCAGCCAAACCTAATAAACATAGACTGGGGCATGAATTCTATATGCACAAACCGCTGCCAAATAACCCATACATCTACGTTCGCAACAGAGGAATCCTAGTAGCCAATGTTACTATTAATACGTTCTTCATACTCCATATCGAGGAAGATGAAAACGTCAACTTCATCGCTACGTTCACTATAGCCGACTATGAACAAATGAAAATGGAGCTCTGCCTGCTTGGAGCAGAATGGAACATTAGGAAGCACTGTGGCTCTGTCAGTCATCGAGATCTCCGACCAGAGGCAAAGTTTTAGAATACATTCATCAAGAGAAACCTGCTGCCAACTTCTCAAAACCAAACAGTAGACCGACCACGATTGGCCCTGATTCACTCCATAATCCATAACAGACGAATCAACGTCGGTAGCATCATAAGCGAACAAATATTTGACTGCTTAGAAAAACATAAAGGTATGCTCTATTTCCCATGTCTAATTTCAAATCTTTGTCATCTCGAAAGAGTTCCACCGTCGTCGTTCGATCTGTACATACCAACCCGAAAAGGTTGGACACGAGAAATTTATATGAAGAGGATTCAAATGACAGAAGTTGTCCCACAAGTATATATTCCCCTAGCCGCGACAATAGCCCCTGATGAGACAGCCAACCCAACAAGTACAACTGAAGGGACAACAACACTAGAACCAACAACTTCAGCAGTAGGAGGCATCATCTTTGTACTACAGCGCATGGAATGAATGCAGTTGGCCTTCATAAAGTATGTCAAAAAATTCAAAAATTCCATCTTCACAACTATTGAAGAAAAATTTCTGAACTGCTCGATTGTTTTCCCCATATTCACAGTTGACCTTTCCATGCCCCCATCACCTTCAACTACCCTACTAAGTCAGCAACTTCATTTGCAATGGTCCTTCTCTCTCCTACTGCCACCACTGCTGCTGCCGTAATTGAACCATTATCAGCAAAGTCTATAGCTGAGTTCTTGCGAATGTAATCCACCAATAGAGGGGCTACACAAGAATACTTTGACACCTTTACTTGGAGTCACTGTTTTGATGACCCAAAAAGCCCACTAAAAGCTGTCGAAGAGTTTCTAACTGCGACACAACAAGGATAAAAGCGAAAAGCAGGACCCTCATCTCCAATCAACATCGATAACGAGGAAGAGCCTACACAAGACCCCATTCTCATCTGTTTCCAACCACCACGCTCTGCCAAGAAGCCCAATATCATCCCGTTGAAGGCAACAATATAGCAACCACCTAAAACTTGCCGCAAACTCTTCATTTAGAGTAATTCTGAGGACTTCTTTGGATCCTTTACATTCTAAGGGTACTAGTAACTTTTGAATTTTCTCTACCTTTTCTTATATATCGGCTTTATTTCTCTTATTTATTTTTTGTACATGCATTGAGTACAATGCATCTCTCGAGTTTGGGTGAGTATTTATCCTATTTTATAATTATTATTTGCCATGTATGAAAATTATTCGGATTATCTTAATTATTGTCTTAAATTCTATCTTTATAGCATTTACAATTTGATGTAATTTTTTAAGTCTGTTGAATTTTATTGAGCCTGCCTCGGTAACGATATATTATCTAGTCACTACCATAGTTTGTATCATTTACCAGACTTGAAATTAGAAAGGTATCTTAAGAATAATACTTAGAATTAGACTATGAGCCTAAAATTACATAATCACTGTTGGTCTTAGTTGATTTTGAAAGTTATTTTTCTTTAAAAAGTAATAAGGACTTAGGCTTAGATTTTAACTAGAGGTGCCTAACACCAGCTCTAGTATAGTCCATAGAGGTGCCCATCACTGGCTCTAGGACTTAGTCTTTTTCCCACTTACTAGAGGAACCCAAAATTGGCTCTAGTAAGAGTAGTTGAACACTTGAGGTGCCCGTAACCGGCTCAAGCAGTATAAGTATATAGCAATATATATTTATATACAAATTAGGGAGAAAAGAAAGTAAAAGAATTGAAGAAAAATCTATGTCGGGAGTCTTGAGATAGAAAAAGGATTAGAACTTAGAAAATCATCTTTGATACAACTACGCACACACTCACTAAGACTCATAGTCCAGTTCCAAGGAAATTCTAGAACCTAGAAGAGGCCGAGTCAAGAAAGGAAATTTGTGCACCAGACAAGACGATAAATTACTCTAAAATTCCTTACTTAAAATTATCTTTGCATTGCTTGAGGACAAGTAATAGTTTGAGTTTGGGGGTATTTGATAAGTGCATAAAAGTCTTATTTTTTATATCATTTTTCCACTCGATTATGCTAATAAAGGACAAATTTAATGGCAATAAAGGATAATTCCACTTATTTTCATATTTTCAGCATCCAATACTTAATTCATGAATTTATCTATTATTTAGCATAAAATAGGTGCGATTAATGATTTTTACTCTTAGACAGGAAACTACCATACAAGTAATATCAGATAGCATGATAGATGCTGAAAACTGAAGATGGAATACAGATAAGCATCCGCCAAGATAGCACTTTAGAGGCCGCGATAGTAGATGAATGATGACAATCGGTGCGCGATAGATAGAGAAAAATATGTCGATTATGATGGACGCAATACAAAGGATTAATATTCTTCAATGATAAGGAAGTAGTCACTTTAAGAGATGCAACCGATTGCACTCCTAATATGACATGCTAACCTATTACCTTATTCAACTTTACATTTAGTTTTTTATGAATGAGTTTATTAATTAACACTTTATTTATTATGTTTTAGGTTGTCCCAACAAGACTACTGCCAGCCGTCTGAGAGCAGCATAATCACCACTACGAAGTCGTAGAAAGCTGGTAATCGATAGCGACTCCAAGGATTCCTTTTAATCCCCTCAAATCTAGGGCGGTAGAACTTTTCTTATTTTTTTTATTTTCTTTTTCTTTTTCTTTTTATCTTATTTTTGGTTTAACTTTTTTCTCTCTTATCTATCTTATTTACATGCATTGAAGACAATGCATCCCTCAAGTTTAGGGGAGCATTAATCTATTTTGTACTTGTAATTAAACTCTATATATGAAAATAGATGCTTAATTATTACCTTAAATTCTATTATTTACATCCTTAATGTGAATTAAATTTTTAAGTTTGTTAAATTTTATATGCCATCCAACCACCACAACCGAGTGTACCATTCACCAAACTTGAACTTAGAAATGTACCTTAGGAATAGTAATTAGGATTAGACTATGAGCTTAAAAATATACGAACATTGCTAGACTTAATTGGTTTTAGAAGTTCTTTTGTTTGAAAAGCATTAGAGACTTAGACTTTAGATTTTAGCTAGAGGTGCCTATCATCGGCTCTAGTGCAATCTTAAAGGTACTCATCATTGGCTCTAGGAATTAATGATTTTTCCCACTTATTAGATGTGCCTGAAATTGGCTCTAGTAAGAATAGTTTTAACACTTGAGATGCCTGAAATTGACTCAAGCAGTATAAATATATACTTATATATATATACACACAAAATAGGTGTAACCCCTTAAACTCGACCTAAAATAAATAGATCGAATCTAAAAAGTTACGTTTAAAAACTTTACCCTCAAGAAAACAATTTTTAAAAAATATATACTTTACTTTAAAATAAAACTATAATGATAATATAAATATCCAAAATGTCTCAAAATTTACAAAATAATAAATAATAACCTGAATAACTAAAAATAGTTTCGTTTTTGATAATAAAAAACTGAATAAAATCTGAGATCCTCCAAATACCGCATCGCATAAACTTCAAAGATCTGTAAGAGAAAAGCTAAGAGGGGGTAAGCTAAGGAGCTTAGTGTGTCTTTAAAGTGCAGATAAAAACAAAACATTGTTTATAAAATTATTTTTCAAAAGTAATATTTCAAAAAAATAAAAATAAAATACAGTTCACATAAATAATTTTGTCAAGAATAAAGTTTTGGAAAAATACAAATCATAATGTATGAATGATATCATACGCACAACACAAATCCCAACTACAACGTCACCAATCTGAGTGAAAGAGTTCCCCAGAACCCTCACCTACAACGTCACCGAAATCTCAAGGTGGTCTTAGGCTTCCGGAAAGCTGCCACGACTTCTTCCGTACACAATCTCATCCCATGCACACAATATGATGTAACATGATTTGAAAATCCGAAAACAATCATAATTCAATCCGAACTCACAATTTATCTAAAATCTCAATTTATTCGAAAACACAATTCACAAGATATAAAAATCATATTACTCTTAAAAATGTGAAAGCTCAAATCTAAAAATTTTAATATTTCTCAAATCGTAATGACATGTATACATGGTAACACAAATGCACAACAAAATCACAATACAAAAATTAGACATGCTAACAAAACAAGAGTATTTTTCAGAAACAAAATATTAAGCATGTCACAGAAAAATATATTTTTCGAAAAAAAAACATATAGCACAGTAAGAGAACACACCTTAGCCAAAGCGATTTAAATTACTAAATAACAAGGTCTTGAACTCGAACAGAAATAAACAAGGAATATATAGGCTTTAGAGAATCTTGATGAAAAGAATAATTGAGGGTTTTCTCTCAAACCAAAATATGTATATATAGAGAAAAATAACTAATTCTAATTCTAATTAGAATTCTATTAAACCATAAAAATTTAATACAATGATAATTAAAAAAAAGATTACAGAATTTTAAAGGGATTTTCCTTCTTTATATAAAACTTTATATAATATATTATAAATAAAGAGTTTTGATAAAACAATAATTAAAATAAAATAATATTTTTAATAAAAGAATTTTATCCCCAAAATTCTCTTAAATATAGAAAATCAATTTAAAACTCTCAAGAAAAATTAGGGTTTCAAAAATTAAGAATAATTTTTAGGGTGTTACAATAGGGAAAAGGAAAAATAGGATAAAATCTAAATTGAAAGTTTTGAGCTAAAAAAATGATTAGAACTTAGAAAATCAGCATTGTCATAGCTACGTGATAAGTGCTCAATTCACTATCACTTTTTACACCTTTTATGGACAATAATCACTTAATCTACACCTACTTAGACTAAAGCATGAACTTAATGTGAGATATTTAGATATTTTGCTTTTGTGACATATAAAGATGATATTTATAGAAAATGCAAGCTTTAATACACCTTTGTGCATTTGCAGGTAGATCTGATGTTGCGGCAGCACCTAAGGCCACGACAGTATCTGAGGCCGCGACAACACCTGATGAACAAGTACCGATATTTTAGGCGATCTGAAGAGAAAAATAAGGTGAACGTTTTTAGACAAGCAACACAAGAATTAGAGCTGGGAAGCGCATAAAAAGTCAAAGTCAAAGGTCACGCGGGAAAAGAATCCTTATGGGAATAAACAAGGAAATAAAACAAATATTTTTATTTATGTACTTAACTTGTGTTTTACTCCAAGTTGTATTCCTACTTTGGAAAGGTTTTCCCTAAGCTAAGCCTATATAAAGGAGGTACCGCCCAAGGAAGAAAGGAGAGCCGGATTAGAGAGTTCACCTTAGACTTTAGAGTTTTCTTTGTTTTTCGTTATGTTCTAATTTCTTTAAGGCTTAGGTGAAAGTTGTAGAGCATTTGTGAGAAGAGAATGAACTTTGTTTTCTTTTTTCAATGCAATAAAATATCAAGGTTTGCTTATTCTTTGTCATTCATTGTTCTTGCATTCAAACTCGGGAGATAAGTTTGTAAGAGATCTATTTATCTAATATCGGGAGAGTTAGATTCATGAAAGGAATAAGTGCGGTATTTTTCTAGTCGGAAAATACTAACTCAGCCTAGGGATAGGTTAGAGTTTCAACGACTAAAAGAAGTGTGAGATTGATTGGTAATTACAATTGATTCACGCCGGGAGGTATCATCAAGGACTAGTCATCAACAGTACTTCGACTTAGGGATAAGCGTAGTCATAAGAGGACACTTTGCCTAATCTTGGTAAAGTCCATCCAAGAGCAAGGGATTGCTGCGGCGGACGTGACTCTTCACCGTCGAGGCAGTAAAACTGCAGTGCTGCCGAGGCAGTGATGTGTGATTGTGTTGGACGAAAACAAGTCAATTAAATCCACAATACAACATAACTGGATCCTGGCCAATTTCTTAATCCGATTATTTTCTCATTATTTAGTTTTCTTTATTATTCAAGTTATTTAGTTTACTCCAACCCAAATAATTTGTGTCTTTTATTTTAGTTCTTTTGCAGAGCGAGAAGACGAGAGAAAACATATTAAATCTACCAATCCCTGTGGAGACGATATTCGGTATACTTATTACTTTATTACTTGTGACGTGTACACTTGCACTAATTGCGCACTTTTTACACGCAACAAGTTTTTGGCACTGTTGCTGGGGATTGACAACTAAATTTTGTTTTCTTTATTTTCTTGCTTTTAGTTAATTTTATTTAACTTCGGTTTTTACCGATGTATGACCAGGGCAAACCCAAGCAATCCTTTGTATGAGTTAAATCCAGAGATTGAACGTACACGTCAAAGGTTGAGAAGAAAAATCTGAGTAGTTATGGCAGATAACCTACCTGAGCAGAACTTACCCGCCGGTAATGGTGGCCTTTCGCCGCCACCACTACCGCGGTAGCTCACTGTTAGGGATTTCCTAGAAGAGGATTTGAACGGGTTAAATCCAGGAGTTGTTACACCAGAAATCGAAGCAGCCCACTTTGAACTAAAACCTGTCATGTTTAATATGCTCAATACTATTGGACAGTTTGGTGGGTCTTTAACTGAAGATGCCAGGCAATATCTCAAGTCATTCATGGAGATCTGTAATTCATTCAAAATTCAAAGAGTTCATGAAGATGTTTTGAGATTGAAACTTTTTCCCTATTCACTAAGGGATAGGGCAAAAACCTGGTTAAATAGCATTCCAGTAGGATCTATAGGATCTTGGAGTGAACTATGTCGTGATTTCATTACACGTTTTAATCCTACTAATCTATATGATCGTATACGTAATGAAATTACTTCTTTTCGGTAGGCAGATGATGAATTAATGTACAAGGCATGGGAGCGATATAGGGAGCTACTACACAAGTGTCCTTTGCATGGATTTCCATTATGGACACAAGTGACTATGCTTTACAATGCTACCAATGCCCCAACAAGGATGATGTTAGATGTCTCTATCAATGGGACACTCCTTGACAAAGCACCAAAGGAAGCTATAGAAATTTTGAACAAAATCGCAAAAAATGACTTTCAATTCCCTACATCTAGGCGAGAAGGAGTAAGACACCAAGCTACAGTGAATGAGTTGGAAACATCCAATTCAGTGGCAGTACAATTGGCCTCTCTTACTAAGATAGTTCAAAATATGCAATTATAGCATAATACCCATGAGGTCAAGGCAATAGATTCTTTCTGTAATTTATTTGGAGGTAACCATAGCTCTTCTGAATGTATGCAGAATCAGGAATCTAGCCTTTATGTGGGAAACTATAATCGGAACAACATGATATCCAATACATACAATCCAGCATGGAAAAGGCATCCCAATTTCTCATGGAGTAATCCTAATAATGCTTTGAATCCAACTACTCAACCTCAGGTTTCCAACAACAAATGCAAATACAACATCTGCCGCAGCAGCAGATGCATCAACAATAGTCGACAAGTTCTTTAAAAAATTCTCTTAAGGCCTTTATGATGAAGACAAAATCATAAATGACAGAGAATAGTAACTTCATCAAAAGAACTGATGCATTCATAAACAAAACTAAGATGAGGTTGCAAAATCAAGAGACAGCTATTAAATTACTGGAAACTCAAGTTGGGCATTTTGCTCAAAATCTGAATATTAGACCACAAAGAGGACTACCCAGCAATACTGAAGTTGCAAAGAGAATGGGTCATGAGCAATGTAAGGCAATCACTACTAGGAGTGACCTACAACTTAAGGAGATATTAGGCATCTCAGCAGAAAAAGCCCCACCAGTGGAACAAGAGAAATCAGATAAAGAGGACTTAGATGCTGAACTAAATGATCATACAATAGCAATCCTAGAAAAGGGAACTGCTTCGATAGAGAAAATGACAGTCCCTCGATAAGCCGTAGAGACAGCAGGAGAATCAGTGGTGCCATGTATTAAATTTCAAACTAATGAGACACTGGAGGAAATGCGACCACCACCACCTTTCCCACAGAGGTTAAAAAGGCATAAACAAGACTATCAAGTTAAAAAGTTCTTAGATATCTTGAAGCAAGTCCATATTAATTTGCCATTAGTTGAGGCAATAGAAAAGATACCAAATTATGCCAAATTCTTAAAAGACATTGTGTCTAAAAGAAGAAGGCTTGGTGATTTTGAACCTGTTGCCGCAACCGAAGGATGTATGGTAATGCTTCATAATCGGATGTCCCCCAAATTGAAAGATCCTAGATGCTTTACTATACCATGTGCGATAAGAAACCACTATGAACGAAAGACTCTATGTGACCTTGGAGCAAACATAAACTTGATGCCAAAATCTATCTTCCAAAAGCTTGGAATAGGAAGGGAAAAACCTACGACTATGATACTCCAATTAGCGGATAGATCATATGTACAAGCTGAAGGAAAGATCAAGGACATATTGATAAGGGTGGATAAATTTATTTTTCCAGTTGACTTTCTTGTTCTTGATTGTGAAGCAGATGACAATGCACCGATCATATTGGGGAGACCTTTTCTAGCTACTACAGACACTCTTATAGATGTGGAAAAAGGAGAATTGACAATGAAGATTAACGACCATCAAGTCAAACTCAATGTTTTCCATAATTTGGAAAGACATGATGATCTAGAGGAGTGTCAGGTTATCCACACCACAGATGCAGACAACAAAGTACCCTATCTCAGCAATCACTGCCTCGACAGAAATCTTGACAAGTTACCACGGAACTGCCTCGGCAGTACTGTTGATGATTGTTACAGTAGAACCTTGGACAGTGTTGAAACACCAGAGGTGGAGGAAACCAATAGGACATCACACTTTCCAGACAAACTCAGGTTCATATGGTTAGAACCACATGGTGCAGTAATGATCAAATCAAAAAAGGATGGACATGAATTCAAAGTGAATGGCCAACGGTTGAAGCATGATTCTTGCCAACACGAGATGAGGACTATAGAGACATTCACTTTAGGAGATGTACTTGCATGTAATCCTATCTTGAATTAATCTCTTTATCTTATTTTTACTTTATTTTTAGGATTAGTTTTAGTTCAGAATTAATTTTTCTTTTTATTATGTTTGCTTCTTTTTCATTTAATTATTTTTCTTATTGGTGTTTATTTTTTTAGGACAATAAGCAAGAATGAAGGTTAATTAGTTCATAACAGAAGATCTACTGCCGTGGCAGTACACAGTGCCAGTGTCGCAGCAGTCCCTAATAGGAAAAACAATGTAACGGCTAGTCTGCCGAAATTTCTACCGTGGCAGTAAAGGCTAACGGCTATAAAACGGTTAGTTGATTCAAAACGGCTACAAGGACGAGGCCTATATAAACACATTCTTCCTTTTGAACTATTCACTCTTGCATTCTTTAATCTTTAGAATTATTTGCTTAATCTCTCTCTTTCTTTATTCTTTGCTTATCTCCAAAGCTCTCTTAAAACTTTTAGGAACTCTCCAAGATCATCTTCGAGATTTTTAGAAACTCTCTATTGCTTATCCATGGCTACTTACAATAGATTCGCACCCGCCGCTGTTAAAGAACACTTCAACAGATCTTTCATTGCTAGACAATTATGGGAAGAACAAGGATTCCAATATTCTGATGAGGAGAATTATGGCATCGAGCATTACTTGTTCGATAAAATAAAATACCAAGAATGACAAATCTTTTGCTTGTAACCTGCCCAAGCCAATGCCACAATTGTGCGAGAATTTTATGCGCATGGGTTGAGCAAGGACTCCCTGTATGTCAACTGCCGAGGGAGGCCAGTTCGACTTGATGCCGAGACCATCAATCTGTTCTATGGCCTATACCCTGCTCGTGATGATCACACCGTATTCATGGAAGACATAACCAATAAAGATTATGAGCTGATCAAAGATGACCTCTGCTATGACAACACAAATTGGGAAACCGGAGCCCACAAAGGTTCGATGGCAAGATAGAACCTAAGGCTTGAGGCCAAGCTGTGGAACAGTTTTGTAAAAAGATGCCTCATCCCAACTTCTCACAATAGCACAACCGACAGAAGAAGATTGGTTCTCATCCAATCAATCATCAACAAAAGAATGATCAATGTGAGATAATTGATCCTACGGGAAATCTACGAGTATGATAAGAAAGACAAAGGACCATTATATTTTCCATGTTTATTTATGGGTATTTGCACTGCTACAAGTGTACCAATGGCGGACACGGACGAATTCACTACCCAAAGGCGTGGGTGGACTAGGGAGTTCTGCCACAAGGTTATGTAAATAACCTAGGCAGAACCAGTCAAGGAAACTCCACAACAATTCACTATTGATACAATTATCGGGCCCAATATACGGTAGATATACCTGTTGCTGCCCACAGCATTGCCGCGGCCTATAAAGGATGACAACCATGGACCTACGACAACAACAGTACATGGAGTACCAAATAGACTTCAACAACACATTAGCCCAGATGATAATCAACAACTTTCCAAACCAAGGGGTGCAATTTCTAGAGTTCCCCCAACATGTTTGTCACAGCTACACCTTACATTGAGAACAATCCTGCCCCGGAAGACTACAACCATTCTTCCCTATTGGACCACAACAACCATTCTATGTTGTTGGCCCATCTCAGCCAGCAGAGCCTGCCGCGGCATCCTCAGCTAGTCGAAGACCATCCAAAAGGAGAGCAGTCTTCAGCATTCCACCAAGCTCGCCCATTATCATGGGGAGTCTCTCGGTAGAGATAGATGCTTACGTACATCAAACTTCAACCGCTGCCGGGCCAAACACTCAACATGCCTGGGCAGACGCAATGAATGTTGAAGATGATGGTGGGACAAATATAATGGCCACTGAAGAAATTGCCAAAGAAGAAGAAGGTGAAGAAGTAGACGCTCCATTACAAAGGACATCACCTACAAGAGTTCAGCCGCCCCAATAAGCAAAAACTCAACCATCACCAGCACATGAATAAAAAACGAAACAGCCGACAGAAAGGCCTCGAAAACTAATTGTTATTAGCAGTTCTTAAGTCTATTTAATTTCTATACCTTTATGTTGCCTTTATATCTTTACTTGCTTATTTCTTATTTTGTTTCCTACTGTGTGCCATTGATATAAGCATTGAGGATAATGCTCAGTTCGAGTTTGGGGGTGTAGATTCACTGCTGAGGCAATTCACTGCCGCGGCCCTTCCATGAAAGAAAGTATTTTTTTGAAATTTTTTTATGTCCACCACCTTACTTGAAATATTGTCCATACTTTTGCACTGCTCTACATCAGTATTGCCTTAGTTTATTCTTTTCAGGCTATAAAAATCTTTCTCCTTACCATGGTTAGGTCCAGTTTAGAAGGCTTAACTTTAGGATACTTAAGAAAGAAAATTTAGAAGCTTGCTATAAGATTGATCCTAAAAAAACTTTTGGGACTTGTTGGATTATAGGAATTCTTTTAATGAACTTGGGTGATAAAGACTTAGATTTTTGGAAATGTTGGCTAGAGGTGCCTATCACTGGCTCTAGGAACCACTCTTCTTCATGCTAGAGGTGCCCAAAATTGGCTCTAGTATGCTAAAAGAGAAAGAAAAAAAAGAAGGAAATCTTGATAAGAAAACACAATCCTTGAGGTGCCCGAAATTGGCTCAAGTAATTGTTGTTTTAAGAAGAGAACATTAATTTCAAGTCTACTTGTCTTGAACATAGAGTTTATCTAAGAAAACCTTTAATCAAACTTGTCCACAAAAACTCACACACTCACAAAATCTTATAGCTTGATTCTGGGTAAGTCCTTGGGTAACCGAAAGGTTAAGGCTTAAGATTAGGCATAGTTATGGTAGGGAGAATAAATGAAAACGTAAGACCAAGAGAGAGTAATGTTTGACAAATTGATGGTTTACATTGCTTGAGAACAAGCAATAGTTCGAGTTTGGGTGTGTGATAAATGCTCAATTCACTATCACTTTTTACACCTTTCATGGACAATAATCACTTAATCTACACCTACTTGGACTAAAGCATGAACTTAATGTGAGATAGTTAGATATTTTGCTTTTGTGACATATAAAGATGATATTTATAGAAAATGCAAGCTTTAATGCACCTTTGTGCATTTGTAGGTAGATCTGATATCGCGACAGCACCTGAGGCCACGATAGTATCTGAGGCTACGAAAGCACTTGATGAACAAGTAACGATATTGTAGGCGACCTGAAGAGAAAAATAAGGTGAACGTTTTTAGACAAGCAGCACAAGAATCAGAGCTGGAAAGCGCATAGAAAGTCAAAGTCAAAGCCCATGTGAGAAAAAAATCCTTGTGGGAATAAACTAAGAAATAAAACAAATATTTTTATTTATGTACTTAACTTGTGTTTTACTCCAAGTTGTATTCCTACTTTGAAAAGGTTTTCCCTAAGCCAAGCCTATATAAAAGAGGTGCCGCCCAAGGAAAAAAGAGAGCCGGATTAGAGAGTTCACCTTAGACTTTAGAGTTTTCTTTGTTTTTCGTTATGTTTTAATTTCTTTAACGCTTAGGTGAAAGTTGTAGAGTATTTGTGAGAAGAGATTGAACTTTGTTTTCTTGTTTCAATGCAATAAAATATCAAGGTTTGCTTATTCTTTGCCATTCATTGTTGTTGCATTCAAGCTCGGGAGAAAAGTTTGTAAGAGATCTATTTATCTAATATCGGGAGAGTTAGATTTGCGAAAGGAATAAGTACGATATTTTTCTAGTCGGAAAATACTAACTCAGCCTAGGGATAGGTTAGAGTTTCAACGGCTAAAAGAAGTGTGAGATTGGTTGGTGATTACAATTGATTCAATCCGGGAGGTATCATCAAGGACTAGTCATCAACGGTACTTCAACTTAGGGATAAGCGGAGTTATCAGAGGACACTTTGCCGAATCATGGTAAAGTCCACCCAAGAGCAAGGGATTGCCGCGACGGACGTAACTCTTCACTGTTGAGTCAATAAAACTACAGTGTTGTCGAGGCAGTGATGTGTGATTGCATTGGACAGAAACAAGTCAATTGAATCCATAATACAACACAACTAGATCCTGGCCACTTTCTTAATCTGATTATTTTCATATTATTTAGTTTTCTTTATTATTCAAGTTATTTAGTTTACTCCATCCAAATAATTTGTCTTTTATTTTAGTTCTTTTGCAGAGCGAGAAGACGAAAGAAAACATATTGAGTCTATCAATCCCTGTGGAGACGATATTCGATATATTTATCACTTTATTACTTGCGACGTGTACACTTGCACTAATTGCGCACTTTTTACACGCAACACTATGTACACACTCACAAAGACCCATAATCTAGTTTTGAGGAAATCCAAGAACCTAGAAGATGTCAAGCCATGAAAGAAACTTTGCCACGACAGACAGGAAGACATATTACTATAAAAATTCCTACTTAAAAATATAATTGCATTGCTTGAGGATAAGCAATAGTTTGAATTTGGGTGTATTTGATAATTACGTAAAAGTCCTATTTATTATATTATTTCTCCACTCAATTATTGCTAGTAATTAATAGATTTAATGGAAATACTGGATAATTCTTCTTATTTTCTATATCTCAATATCCAAACACTTAATTGTTATCTTTATATATTATTTGGTATAAAATAGGTAGGGTTGTAGTTTTCTTTCTTATACAGGAAATAAACCTACTAGTAATACCAAATACAATCGATAAATACTGGAAGCAGAAATTTCATACAAAGATCAATCGCAGAGAAGCACCCGCCAAGGCAGCAAGATAGTTGTCGCTACAACAGAGTTAAAGATAACATATGGTGCACGCTAGATGGAGAATAAAGAACCGAACCCAGTGAGCCTAATTAGAGAAGAAATGGAATCAAGGAAAGAAAGTCAAGCCATGGTCAAAGTCAACGGAAAACTCAAGAGTCCAAAGAGAGTAAAATTAGGAAATAAAATAAATAATTATATTTTAATATGAATTTGTATTTTATTCCTTTTAGAACTCCTATTACCAATGGGAGATTTTGACCTTGGCTTGGCCTGTAGAAGCCAACCTTTAGACCTAGGGAAGCAAGTCGATTTCCACCAAATAAACCCTTAGCCACCAACAACACATTATGTTATAATTCTTCCTCAAGACATAGGTTAATTTTGGAGTAATTGTGGAAGAAAATTATAATTTTATTTGATTCTTATTAATGCAATTTCAAGATTCATAGTTTATTCTCCCTTGGTCCATACTCTTTCTTGCATATGAGCTCGGAAGATAAGTTTGTGAGGAAAAACCTATTTGTCTAGACTAAGGATAGTTAGGCTCACGAAACGGGAGAATACGGTTTTTGCTCTTGGGCATTGGCTAATCCGACTTAAAGATAAGCTAATCAGGATTTCAACGACTAAAAGAAACTATACCATCGGTTGTTGTTCTCCCTTAATTCATGTTAGGGGTATCATCAAGACGTGGCCATCAATAGTACTCTGAATTAGGGATAGGGATGAGGCAACTAAGGATGCTCTATCGAACTATGAATTTTTAAATTGTTGACAAGGCATAACCTAACGAGGCAACTAAGGTGACCCGCCGATGCAACACTTCAATCTTATGCATTAATAAGAAGAGAATATCTTACAAAATGGATTCCACACTACGAAGCAGTCAACCTAGCCTTCTCATTCTCATATCGATTTTATTCAATTACTTAGATTATTTTTATTTAAGTTAATCATTCTTTAAGTCAAACTACTTTTGTTTTTAATTTCCTTAGTGCATGAACGATTTGTTGTGTCGGTATTCAGTCCTTGTGAGTTTGACATCTTAACTACTACAACTTGGTAAAAGATGAATACTTTCATCGTAAACACATAAGACTCCAAAAACCTCACAAATTATGTTTTCTACTCCAACGATTAAGGTTTATGACCCTTATTTTTTTTTTCCTTTTTACCTAGATATAACCGGTTAACTTTTTGATTTTTTTAATCCAACTGTTTATACTAATTGGCTTCATCCAAGGACATACAACCTTAGGCCTCTTTTAGTTGTCATTGAAGCCGTTTGTTTTAATAATACCCAAAGAGAAAACCTAATTGCGGGAAGGTTGTTTTCTTTTTTTATATATCATATATTGTTTTATACTTACATTGATACATATTGGTATTGATATATTTTAATATAAGTTTATTACTTTTATAGCGTACATTATTAAATATTATTAAATATTTTAGTTAAGATTAAAAATTTTAAAGATTAAACTTGTAATTAAAATTATTTTTAAATTAATAAATACTTTTATATTTTTATATTATTTTTAATTAGTATATTAAAATCAAAATTTTAAAATCACTTTGATATTAAAAATTTTAAACTTAATCTCTTCATTTTTCTTCTATCCTCATGGTTTCACCTATTCACGATATGATTTTTTCTCATGCTTCTAAAAGGTTAGGTTTAAAGTTTGTGATATTATGGAAATTTTATGGAATTTAATTTTAATATATTGATTAAAAATATTAATAAAAATGTAAAAAGTTTATCAAATTTAATTTTTATTTTTTAAAAAAACTTTAACTATAAATTTAGTTTATAAATTTTTTTAATTCTTATTAAAATATTTAATAATATTTAACTATATTTAATGTTAATAATGTTTTAACTGTATGTAACATTTTTTTTTAAATTTTCTTTTAATAATATGTCATTTCAAATTAGAGTATATAATTACTTTAATTCATATATAATTGACAATTTGAGTCTCACAGACCAATCTCGTTGGATTAACCTTCCATGATGCTGCAAAATTGACACCACTGAATTCTTTAAATCACCTTGCTCAAGTAAACGGTAAGCATTTTAAATTCTTTCTATATCTATACTATGTATTTTTAAGTTTAAAGTTTTTAAAGTATTTATATTAATTTATTAATATAAAAATTCAAAAATAATCATGATCAAAATAATAATTTCAATATTTTCTTATATGTCAAGATATTTCTTCCTTAAAATCATCTTTAAATCTTTAATTTTTTGTTTGGATGATATGTTACGAAGTTTTAATTTTTATGAGTTTCTTATATGATTTTTTTAAAAATTTTAAAATACAAAAATATGAGAAAAGAGCTTTAGAAATGAAACAAATAAATAAAATTCAACCCAAAATAACTAACAAGAAACCTTCATCTGCATGTGAGAAAAGAGACCTGCTCTAGCATTATTCTACTACGTAGACCGAACTCTTTTACGTTATATAACCTTCAGAATTCGAATCTCAAACTTATAACAAAATGAACAAGGTGGCTAACGAAACAAGGACAGAAATGGCTCCATTCGCAAAACTTAGCCTGCTGGCTCCATCAACCTTTATCTGGGTATTGAATTTGCAAGAATCTGTGGAAGGATCCTCCTTTACAACCGTGCCTAAACCCTTGAAGTCACACGCGTCGTCTTCTTGGTTATTCATTTGGTAGTAACTGTTAAAAGCATAGGAGGCCCTAAGCTTAGAATCCAAACCGAAACATGACGCGCCATCCTGCAGGGCGGTGCAGTCCGATTGGGAGCAAGCCCAAGTGATCTGCTCACCTATCAACCACTGGTCCGTAGCATAACTTACCAACACGCACCATTGTTTAGGCAAGTATTTCACACCTTTGGCAGCCACTAATTCCTTGTAAGCTCCCTCACCAGACATGTCCATTTCAAATTTGGGTTTCCCATCAAAATCAAAGATGCCCCAATGCCTCTCGAAATTCCCTGGTTCAATGCTTTTGGTGTCCTCATCGAACAAGCCGAACAAGTAGACGTCCATTTTTCCAGGACGAAGTGGGGTTCCCTTATCACTTGCCAGCACTCTGAAAAGACCATCGTAAAACTTCTTAGCATTGGCCTTATTTGCTTCTTTGTGGCCATCTGTCGGCCACCCGATTTCCCCCACGATGATCGTCAAATTAGGGGTGCCGGCGGCTCTCAACGCGTAGATAAGAGTGTCGAAGTTTGCCTCAAACACGTTGTTGTACTGAACATTTTTGTCCTGAATGGGGTGTCCTCCATCGAAGAATGCGAAATCTGAAGGGAACTTACTGTTCAAGTACAGACTAAGGAAAGGATATATGTTGACGACAAATGGGGCATTATTATTCTTCAAATAACGTGCAATCTGGTTCATGAGATCCTTTATATCACTGCGGAACACTCCATCGGATGGTAGGTCTGATTTTGATTCGTAAACATCTGCATTTTGAGGCATTACTGCTTTGATTTTCCCCCCTACACCTGCTTCGTTTAGGGCCGACTGAATGTTTTTCATCGCTGGGAACGCCGTTTCGGTAAATCTCCCTTTGTAGCTTGTCAAAAATGGCTCATTTCCAACTGCTACGTACCTGAAATATATCACACAATTCTTTTCTTTATAGAATTGAGATAGAAATAAGAAAGTTGCTTGGAACTTAAATTTTAACCCTATTTCTTACAATTTCTTAGATTCTAACCGGAACTAAAACCCTAACCTTTAAATTATAAATTAAAATCTTAAACTTTAAAATTAATATGTTTGTTTTCTGTTTATGGGATAGTAACCTCATGAATGAACAAAAATCCTCTGCCCCTTCCTCAGGCCTCCTTTAATGTCTCCTTTGATTTTTTTTTTAAAATTTCAATTTTAAACCCTAAACCCTAAACTCTAAACATACACCATACTCCTAATTCCCTAAGCCCTAACCAAAACCTCTAACCTAGAACTCTAAACCCTAAACCCTCTGATTTGAAGCAGGGGCATAAATGGAGGCATGAGGAAGGGGCAGATGATTTGCACTCATATATAGGGGTGACCAAAATTCGGCTCGGTTTGAAAAAATCGAATTATTTTACTTACTCGACACGAAAAAACTTGACTCAAAAAAATTTAAATAAAAATTAAGGTATAAAATAAAATTTTGAATAACTCAAATTTTTTAGTAATTAGTGGATCAATTTTAAAGTTCGAATTGAATCCCTCAATTATGTCCGATATATATAACTATATGTATAATATGAATATATACATTTTAAATGATTATAGAAAATTGTTTAAATTAGAACTAATTAGTACTAAAATATTATAAATGTTTACAATAAAATTTGAACAAAATCTTGAACAACTCGATTTAACTCGAATTTCATAAACTTGACTTGAAAATATTTTAAATAAAATTTGAATTATAAAATAAGACCCATAAACTTGACTAACCGAACTTTTTTTACTCGCCTCAACTAGATTGAATGTACATTTATCTATATATAAGTGTAGGGTTTAGATCAATTTAAGCTTACTTGATATTGACACCTCCTTTGCGAATATGTGCTGTGCAGTTTTCTTTGACCCAATCCTTTGCATTTCCATAGGCTTCAGACAAAAATTCAAGCTGATCGTTAGGTATCCCAAGCATGACCTCTATGCCGGTTCCGGCCAAGAAACCCACCATCCAAGGATCTGAATCGAAAAGCTTGATCTTTTTAAACCCATTATCTTTCAGCAGTTGAACAACTATCTTAGGATGGATTGGATGCGACGTCATCGTACCCCAATTCACACCAAGGTCGTTGGTATCTGCAGCCACATTAACGCAGGCTGCAACCAGGATCAAGGCACGGGACCATATCGCTACCATGGCTCAAGCCATGCCTTCAGGGTCTAACACTACCTCCAAAAGTGTTGGCACGGATGGTATTTACGCTTGCTGGAAGGATTTTTTAAGTTGATGTAAAATTAACTTCGGTAGGACTATGATTTAGAGAGTGTTGGGCGTTGTTCTGGTTGTGTTTTGTCTTATCACAACCTTTTAGTTCCTTGTCTGAAGACAGACAAGAGGAGTTCGTTAATAGACTAAAGCTTCTCTATTTTTAGTTTGTACAAATAACGAACTCTCTAATACCCTGATCTATCAGTTGATTCATTCAATTATATTTAATATCTAATTGATTTCAATTCAAAAATATTTCCTATTTTTAAATTTATAAAAAAATTCTTTTCTAAATTGCAAAATTAATATAAATAAAAGGTGAAATTATAAAATTCTTTTTTAAACTACCCAATATACATGTATCTCTAACTATGAAAAGTTAAAAATATCATAAAAAAGACATAAAGATAATTTTCACCCTTAACGTTTATATTTTTTGTTATTTTGACTCATATTTTTTTGGGGATAAATTTAGCCCTTAACCTATGTCTTTTTAACAAATAACTCATTTTTTAACTACCATGATAACTGAAACATGTCATATATATGTCTTTTAAAAATTTAATAATGATAACATGTCATATATATGTGATAATATATTTTGAATGACATAGAATTTAACCTATTAAATATATACATATATATAGAATATAATTTTATTTCAGTATAAAATATAAAACAATTAAAATTTAAATAAAATATTAAAAAGTAATTAAATCCAAAACAAAAATTTACTAAATATTCTCAACCCTAACTAAACTAAAATATCTTTATAAAACCCTAAAACTCTGATTTAGATTAAAACTAAAATACCTAAATTCTAAACTAAAATAATAAAAATCTAATTGGTTATTATCAAAATCTTTTATCTTTGATTCACCGGTAACAAACTATACAAAACTCTTTCTTTTCAGATTATGTTCATACATTTTTAGATAAAATTTTGATTTTACTATAGTTAAGGTTGAGAATGTTTAGTAGCTTTTGTTTTAGATTTAATTATTTTTTAATAAAATAAAAAATTATTTTTTAATATTTTATTTGAATTTTAATTGTTTTATATTTTTAGATTGGAATAAAACTATATTCCGCGTGTATGTATTTGATATACTAGATGTTAAATCATTTAAAATATATTATTATATATATATGATATGTCATTATTATTAATTTTTTAATGGTTCAGTATCATGATAGTTAAAAAATGAGTTATTTGTTAAAAAGACATGGGTTAAGGGCTAAATTTATCCCAAAAAAGAATGAGGACCAAAATGATAAAAATTATAAACGTCAAGGGTGAAAATTATCTTTATACAAAAAAAAAATCAATTAAATCAGTATGCACTTAAAAAATAACAACAAATAGCGTGTAGATTAATAAAATTAATACAATAATAATTTAACACTTGACATTTATGCTTCGTATTAATTTAATCTTTGTTCTAAAAAAATAACCTTCAATATTTTACTAACTCAATTCCTAAAATCTCAAACTTCTTCCTTTTCTATTCTATCCATCGAATGAATCATAGTTCTGGATTGTGCTTGGTTATGGTTGTACGTCTAGTTGGAGTTGTTGGGCATTAGGCGAGTTATGATTAGTTGGAATTGAGTTTGAATTTCGATTGCATGCATGATAGCCTGCTAGTGTTTTGATCTATTGGTTTTATTTTGACTCGAATGTTACCGTGATGTACTCTTTTCTCCCGCCTAAAACTATTTTTTTAGTAAGACACATAATAATATGTTCTTTCTATGATTTCTGACCTAAAATTTACACATTATACATTACTGAACAAAAAAACTTAATTCTTAATGGTCAAACATAAAAAATAGGCTTAATATCTAAATAGGTTCTCAAATTATATTTATAGATCATTTTTAGTATCTAAACTATTTTAAGCTCTAAATAAGGGTCTAAAATTTCAATTATGATCATTTTAGGTGCTTAATCATTAATAGAAAAAATCGTTTCTCAATTAAAATGCAACAACTGACATATTTTATCAAAGTTTTAAATCTTTACAAAACAATCTCAAATTTATAACAAAAAAAAACAAAAACTAAAATTATCATCGTAGTCGCCGTTTATTGTCTCACCGAAGATCACCATGATTATTTCCTCCAACTACTCATCGTCGATAATCAGTGGTAGGTATGTCGATCGGCTTCCTAATGTCGAAAGAAACCAAAATCGTGAAAATAAAATCATCAACGCACCTATTGTCATTTATAAGCGATGGTTGGAAAAAAACGATCAATGAGGGTCCGACAATGGTAGTGGTGGTCTAAGTTGAGGCAATAAATAGTAACAACGATGATAATTTGAGATTTTGGGTTTTGAGTTAGGAATTTGAGATTGTTTTGTAAAGATTTAAAATTTTTAATTAAAAAAAATGAATTTTTAATTTTATTTAAAGATTAATAAAATAAAAATAATTTTTAATAAAACAATCATAGTTAATGATTAGACACTTAAAATGATTAAAATTAAAGCTTTAGATATTTATTTATATTTAAAAATAATTTATACATGAGAAATGTCCATAAGTATATTGTGGACAAGAAACAAAAACTAACACATTTTTAAGCCATCAATCAGGGGTAATCCCCTAAGCCCTCACAAGCGTCCGCCTTCGCCCTCAATCAATGAAAATCGTCACTATTCATTCTCGTAGGTTGTAGCACTTGAAAAACTTGATCTAACGTTAATGAGTCGATTTCTAAGGAATATAAGTAGGTTTAACATTGAGATGTGTATGTTTAGAAGATGATCCACCTTCCCACTTTGTTGTTCATCGATTATATATATTTCTCGAGAGTGTTTATCGAGCGAATCAATTGTAAATTAAGTAGTGTTTGACTCATATTTGTTAAAAAAAAAATTCTCGACTTAACTTGTTACTTTTAAAACTCAATAATATTTTTCTTGACTCATTAAAAAATCTCGTTGTTTGACTTAACTTATTGCTTGTTAAGCTTACAAAATTTGTTACCTTGTCTTTTCTTTTAAATATATGTAAAAATATAATGATACTATTGTGGATGATATAATCTTTATCTTTTTTTGAATATTCTAGCATATTATGTGCTTGTTTATTTGCTTTGCTCATTGTGTTTAATCATCTAAGCTTGTAAGAGGCATGAGAGTGTCCATTTTTTAGGTGCACGCTAGGTGTTCGAGAGAAACCTAGTCATGGATCCTTAGTGTTCGAGAGAAACTAAAGGATGATCTACGTGAGCAATGGGTTCTAGACTACAAATAGAGCCTAATCTAATCTTAAGTGCTCGAGAGAGACTTAAGTGAAAGTTTCAACGACTAAAAAGAGTGTGATTTGTCGATAGGCTAGATATCACTGTTGAGATCGAGAGGAGATGTGATGACATTTTAGACTTTTAGGTTCCTTTGACTCGAGAGAGTGGAAGCACATTAAGAAACTCTGTCGAGTGAATAGGCCATATAGTATCTAGTTGTTCAAATGAGTGAGGTTAAGAATTCCATAAGAACCTCATCATTCATTCCCAGTGAAGCTTATCAATTGAGGATTATTACATCATAAAGCTTACTCGTGTTTTCGTATTTTGCATAAAATTGAATGTTACTCCACATTGGACATATTCAGCGTAGAACTATGTACGGTGTTCCACATCAGGGTGTTCCAAACCTAGTTGTTCCTAATTAAGATGCACTGTAGATGCAAGATCCAATAGTCCCAAATGTCGTGGCAAATCAGAATGTTACTCTACCTCGATCAAGGGCTATCTGGGATCACTTAAATCCTATCTTGGATGATCTTAATCCTGACATTTGCACCATAAATTCAAGCTATTCACCTTGAAATCAAGCCTGTCATGTTCAACATGCTAAATTCTATTGGGCAATTTGAAGGTATGTCGCATGAAGACGCAAGGCAACATATTCGTGCTTTCTTAGAAGTTTGTGACTCATTTCATCACCAAGGAGTGCATGAGGATGTGTTGAAGCTCAAACTATTTCCTTATTTCCTATGTGGCTGAGCAAGGTCATGGTTGAGTGGAGTACCATCCGGTTCGATGGAGTCATGGACTGATCTTTGTAAGAGCTTTTTGTTGTGGTATAATCCATCAAATCTCAACACTCAGCTTAGAAATGATATTGTTTCTTTTCGACAAGGTGACGATGAGTCAATGTGCGAATGTTGAGATCGTTACAAGGGATTACTTCGAAAGTGTGTTAATCATGGTTTTCAAGATTGGACTCAAGTTGTGATATTCTACAACAAAGTCAATACACCTACTAGAATGATGTTGGATACCTCGGCAAATGGCACTTTGCTAGACAAATCACCCGATGAGGCATTCGATATACTTGATAGAATTACCAACAATGACTATCAATTTCTTTCTACAAGACTTGGAACCGAGAGGAAGGCACAAGGGACTTTTGAGCTCGAAGCTAAAGACTCACTATCTGTCCAACTCTCAGTTATCACCAATATGTTGAAGAACATGCAACGTTCTAATAAAGTGAAGGAAGTGAAGATGGTCAATTCAGCTTGTCTGTTATGTCATGGCAATCATCATGAGAGTGAGTGCCCAGGAAATCATGAGACAATAACACATATAATCAAGCATGGCGTCAGCATCCGAATTTATCATGAGGAAACCAAGGATCCAACAATCCTAATCCCCCAGTTTAGAATAAGAATGCTAATGAGCCCCAGAATTTCAATCGAATATGCCTTGACATAATTCGAACAAGGAGGCATCATCATCATCTAACATCAGTTCTTTGTAAGCGACCATGCAAAAATTTATTCTAAGTACCAAGACAATGCTTCAAGAGCATACGACAGCCATAAAGAATCAAGACACATTATTACAAATCCATAGTGCATCATTGCGAACTCTAGAAAGTAAAGTTGGCCAAATTGCCTCGGCATTACAGGAACGTCAGCCAAAACGTCTGCCAAGTGACACTGAGGTCACTAGGCCACATGGTAAAGAGTAATGTAGTGCAATTACACTAAGTAGTGACACTCAAATTAATAAGCAAGATAAGCTTGGGGGAAGAAGAGTGATGATTTCTTACCCGAACCTGTACAAGACGAGACGAAATTTCCTGAACAAGCTACTGAGAAAAAGGACAAGGAGGAAGGTTTGACAAGTGAACCCGCTAATAGAACTAGCAGAAATGTCACAACAAAAGTAGTTCCTACACCAGTAATGGAAGAAGTTAGACCCCCCCACCTTTTCCCTAGAGGCTGAAGAAGCATAATGATGATCTTCAGTTCAAGAAGATTGTTGACAAATTGGATCAGTTGTACATCAACGTCCCACTCTTGGAGGTAGTTGAACAAATGCCCACTTATGTCAAATTTCTCAAGGAGATAGTTACGAAGAAGAGGAAAGTGAAAAATTTTGAGACAATTACCACGTTAAAAGAGTACTGCTCTGCCTTGAGCAAACTGTCATTGAAGAAAAAGGATCTAGGCATCTTTATCATCTCATGTGCTATTGGATACATGTTTGTTGGGAAGATACTTTATGATCTTGGATCAAGTGTGAATCTCATGCCCAAAATAATTTTTGTGAAGCTCAGCATGAAAGATGCGAAACCCATTTTTCAGCTAGCCGATCGTTCTCATGTTCGACCTGGGGGAAAGATCAAAGATTTCATAGTGAGGGTGGAAAAATTCGTGTTTTCAGTCGACTTCCTCATACTTGATTGTGAGGTTGATGCTAATGCACCCATCATCTTGGGGAGGCCTTTCCTAGCAATCGGTCACATTCTCATTTATTGTGAGAAGGATGGGCTTACTATGTGAGTAACAAATCAAAGTGTGACCGTGAATGCCAAAAACTCTCTTAAGTATGTGGATGATTTTGCGGAATGCTGGAGCATTTTGGAAGCAGACTCTGAGCTATCAAGGGAAGCTGATCAATTTTTCTAGAGCAATTTTGTTCAATTGGATGATTATGAAAAGCTCATAAAAGAGGATGAAGAGGAAGCTCATGAATTTCCATTGGAGGTACAACAATCTAATATACTTTTAGCTAGACAACATTCAAGCTTCGAACCTCTTGATTTTGAGGAATTTATTCCTCTTAAGCCTTCTTTGCTAAACGCACCCAAGTTGGTGTTCAAGACTTCGCCACAACATCTTAAATATTCTTATCTGGATGAAGATAAAACATTGCATATTATTATTTTTGCAAATCTTAATTCTGCTCAAGAGCGAAGTCTACTTGTTGTTTTGTCATAGCATAAACGGGTAATAGGATGGACATGGCAGATCTTAAGGGGATTAGTCCGACCATCTATCTGTATGCACAAGATACTTCTGGAAGAATGTCATGGCACTTCCATAGAGCCACAACAAAGACTCAACCCTATTATGAAGAAAGTCGTGATGAAGAAAATCATCAAATGGCTTGATACTGAAGTTATTTACCCAATATCGGATAATTCATGGGTGAGCCTGATTCAATGTGAGCCCAAGAAGGGAGGAATAACCGTATTGAGCAATGAAGACAATGAGTTATTACCTACGCGAATCGTGATCGGATGGAGGATTTGTATGGACTATCGCAAGTTTAACAAGGCTACGAGGAAGGATCATTTTCCTTTACCCTTCATTAATCAAATATTGGATTGTTTGGCGGGCAAGACTTATTATTGCTTCCTTGATGGATATTCGAGGTATAACCAAACTACCATAGCACTGGATGATCAAAAAAGATTGCTTTCACATGTCTTTACGACATTTATGCTTTCCGGAGGATGTCCTTTGGTTTGTGTAATGCCCTGGAAACTTTCCAACACTGTATGTAAGCTATCATATCTGATATGGTTGAGGACTCTCTTGAAATATTCATGGATGATTTCTCTGTTTCTAGAGATAGTTTTCAAAAATGTCTTGACAATATCGTGAAGGTCCTGAAGCGATGTGAAGAAGCTAACCTTGTGCTAAATTGGGAGAAATATCACTTCATGGTGATAAAAGGTATAGTGTTGGGCCATAAAATTTCACGCAAAGGCATTGAGATGGACAAAGCTAAAATTGAAGCAATTACACAAACGATGTGTCCAAGTGGACTATGTGTCCAAGTGGTTTGAAGACTTATACATTTTATTGGTAGTGGACTATGTGTCCAAGTGGTTTGAAGCAATTACGACGCCTAGGAATGACTCCAAGATTGTACTTAAGGTCCTTCATAAGTACATTTTCACGAGGTTTGGAGCACCAAGAGCTATCAGCAGTGATGAAGGCACATACTTTGACAACAAGTTAATTGTAAATACATTACAAAGATACAAGGTAAGACACAAGATTGTCGTGACATATCATCCTTAGACCAATGGTCAAGCCGAGGTTTTAAATCGTGAAATCAAGCAAATACTAGAGAAGGTGGTGAATCCAAGGAGTAAGGATTGGTCACTAAAGCTTGATGAAGCATTATGGGCATATCAAACTGTATTCAAAACCCGATTAGGAATGGCTCCTTTTAAGTTGGTCTATGGCAAAGCATGTTAACTATAGACTTCTCCTAAGTTTAAATTACGAAAATCGTCTTGATCCAAGAATTTTTATGGGAGGCATTCCCTGAAGTGAATGCATGCATCGTGCTTATTTCATGCAGTTATTGGATTTATGTCCTTCATTAAAGTGAATGCAAGCATGATGTTTATTCCATGCGATTATTAAATTTGTTTTATTCTATGAAGTGAATGGAAACGTGATAATTCAATATATGGTTAGTGAATAAAAATTCAGTTATGTGTTAGAGTATCATTGATGAAGATATGTTAGAAAAACATACTTCTCTTTTCACACAATAATGTTGTCTTGTAGACACAATATCGTAAAAAAGGTTTTAAATACCTATTAGTCTTCGTTCCATTCTCTGAAGTGAATGTGATATTTTATAGCGGAATGAATAAAAGTCACATTAGTAATTTTGGTTGTGATTGAGGTCATGGATAAGATAATTCTTTCGAGAATGCTTATATCCACCAGAAGTGGAATTATAAGAATGACAAGAATGATAGAGATCATATCAAATCTTTATATTATCAATGCGATGGTACAAACTATTGGTCTCATACTTGTCAAACGCCAAAATATTATGGACTTTATCCATAACATTGAATGATAAATGAAAGAAAATATAAACAAATTTTCTTTGTGGTATAAATAATTATGGCGTTGTTAGTCCAACTCAATTGGATATTATTAATTTCTCATAATCCTTCAAGAGAATAATTCGCCGTTTATTTTATTTTCCTTATAACATCTAAAGGAAATAATTAATCTTTATTTATTTTTATTTACTATTTATTTATGTTAATTTATTTTACATATTATTGGTTTTATGTTAATATATATATGTTAATTTGTTTACGCTTTATATTAATTTATCTTTTTAAGAATATTATTATTTTTGGAATAAAATATACAATGAATTATGACTATTTATGCTTAGCAGACAATGCAAGTACTCATACTATATTTAAGAATAAGAAATATTTTTCCATTTAAATACAAGGGAAAATATGAGTACTACTTCTCAAAGTACTAAAATATCAATGCTTCGGAAGAGCTTTAGAGAGTTTATCTTTGATAGATAACTGATTTGATATAATATGTTATATTTAATATTTTTCATTCTCCGAAGTGAATAAAATAAAACAAATATTAGAAGGTGCATCTTTATGCATATTTTTCATTTTAAATGCAAGGGAATTATAAGAGAACTATATCCAGAAGTACTAATATTAAATATAAGACTTTATTCATAATCATGAATGATAATGAAAGAAAATATAAATAAATTTTCTTTGTGACGTAAATAATTATGGCGTTGTTGGTCCAACTCAATTGAATATTGTTAATTTCTCATAATCCTTCAAGAGAATAATTCCCCATTTATTTTATTTCTCTTATAACATCTAAAGGAAATAATTAATCTTTATTTATTTTATTTTATATTAATTTATTTTTATTTACTATTTATTTATGTTAATTTATTTTACATATTATTGATTTACGTTTTATGTTAATTTATTTATGTTAATTTATTTATGCTTTATATTAATTTATCCTTTGAAGAATATTATTATTTCTGGAATAAAATATACAATGAATTATGACTATTTATGCTTAGCAGACAATGCAAGTACTCAAACTATATTTAAGCATAAGAAATATTTTCCCATTTAAATACAAGGGAAAATATGAGTACTACTTCTCAAAGTACTAAAATATCAATGCTTCGGAAGAGCTTTAGAGAGTTTATCTTTGATAGATAACTGATTTTATATAATGTGTTATATCTAATATTTTTCATTCTCCGAAGTGAATGGTACAAAGCACATATTTTTCCGAAGTGAATAAAATAAAACAAATATTAGAAGGTACATCTTTATGCATATTTTCCCATTTTAAATGAAAGAGAATTATATGAGTACTATATCCGGAAGTACTAATATTAAATATAAGACTTTATTCATAATCATGAATGATAATGAAAGAAAATATAAATAAATTTTCTTTGTGACGTAAATAATTATGGTGTTGTTGGTCCAACTCAATTGGATATTGTTAATTTCTCATAATCCTTCAAGAAAATAATTCCTCATTTATTTTATTTCCCTTATGACATCTAAAGGAAATAATTAATCTTTATTTATTTTGTTTTATATTAATTTATTTTTATTTACTATTTATTTATGTTAATTTATTTTACATATTATTGATTTACGTTTTATGTTAATTTATTTATGTTAATTTGTTTATGCTTTATATTAGTTTATCCTTTAAAGAATATTATTATTTCTGAAATAAAATATACAATGAATTATGACTATTTATGCTTAGCAGACAGTGCAAGTACTCAAACTATATTTAAGCATAAGACATATTTTCTCATTTAAATACAAGGGAAAATATGAGTACTACTTCTCAAAGTACTAAAATATCAATGCTTCGGAAGAGCTTTAGAGAGTTTATCTTTGATAGATAACTGATTTGATATAATGTGTTATATTTAATATTTTTCATTCTCCGAAGTGAATGGTACAAAGCACATATTTTTCATTCTCCGAAGTGAATAAAATAAAACAAATATTAGAAGGTGAATCTTTATGCATATTTTCCCATTTTAAATGAAAGAGAATTATTTGAGTACTATATCCGGAAGTACTAATATTAAATATAAGACTTTATTCATAATCATGAATGATAATGAAAGAAAATATAATAAATTTTCTTTGTGACGTAAATAATTATGGTGTTGTTGGTCCAACTCAATTGGATATTGTTAATTTCTTATAATCCTTCAAGAAAATAATTCCTCATTTATTTTATTTCCCTTATAACATCTAAAGGAAATAATTAATCTTTATTTATTTTGTTTTATATTAATTTATTTTTATTTACTATTTATTTATGTTAATTTATTTTACATATTATTGATTTACGTTTTATGTTAATTTATTTATGTTAATTTGTTTATGCTTTATATTAGTTTATCCTTTGAAGAATATTATTATTTCTAAAATAAAATATACAATGAATTATGACTATTTATGCTTAGCAGACAATACAAGTACTCAAAATATATTTAAGCATAAGAAATATTTTCCCATTTAAATACAAGGGAAAATATGAGTACTATTTATCAAAGTACTAAAATATCAACACTTCGGAAGAGCTTTAGAGAGTTTATCTTTGATAGATAACTGATTTTATATAATGTGTTATATTTAATATTTTCCATTCTCCGAAGTGAATGGTACAAATCATATATTTTTTATTTTCCGAAGTGAATAAAATAAAGCACATATTAGAAGGTGCATCATTATGCATATTTTCCCATTTTAAATGCAAGGATTGTTTTATATTAGAATAAAATTATATATTATATATTTCTATGTGTATTTGATAGGTTAGATGCCATGTCATTTTAAATACATTATCATATGCATATGACATGTCATCATCGTTAAATTTTTAACGGTCCGTAATTAAAAAATAATTTATTTGTAAAAAAGATATAAGTTAAGGGCTAAATTTATCTCAAATAAAGAGTAAGGGCTAAAATGATAAAAATTATAAACGTTAAGGGTTAAAATTATCTTTATGACTTTTATTTTTTTAAATTAAAAACATGCTTGAATAATAAAATTAAAATTTTAATTTAAAAAATAAAAATAAAAAAATTATTTTTGATATCTAATTTTTTAAATAAAAAATAATTATTAAATAATTAAAATAAAATATAATTAAAAATGTATAATATTAAATATATAACTTAATGAACCAAAATTTTAAAAATGATATTAGAATGATTTGAACTAAATTAAAAAAATTATAATTTAAAAATATTTATTTTTACAATTTTTATTTTTCTAAAACATTTCAATAAAACAGACCAGAATTATCATATTTTTAAAAAAATTTCTAAAAAAATACTTTCTATTTTACAAAATTAATAGTTCACGGTATAAAATAACCGAAGAAGCAGACAAGAATTTTCCTCTCTTTATCTTTGTATTGCAGTCTGCCAAACGTACCAATTTGCCAGTCTCCCAAGGAGGGTACTTTCTCCCCTTCACTGTGGCTCAATTCTATTCTTCCTCACTCTAATGCACATATTCTTCATAAAAAAAAAGTTTGAATCGAAGCAACCCATTTGCCTTTTCCCCCCTTTACGCTATATTCTATGGCTGAAACTGTTTAGTCTATTTTCAGAATGTTTAATTTTGTCTTCTACATTTTACTATGTTTTCTTAAATCTTTGGGAAATTCTTCTTCAGTGGTTATAGCGGAAGCTGAGAGGTGTTTGGTTTGGTCATCTTATCATGGGTCCCTTCACACTGGCTGTTGACTCCAAGAGTTCTTCTGTAGTCTGCTCTGGTAATTAACCCACGTTAATTGTTTATACTAATTTCTTTTTTGCAGACACCGTTTTATGGAAAATACTTTGACACACAATCTTGTATAAATTTCCTTTCAATTTAGGTTTCAGAGAATTAAGGTGTGGTTTAAGGCTTTAGTTGTATAGAGTAGAATTTAAGTTTAATGGTTAAAATTTCGATGATTTTAGGATTTAAGGTTTAAGTTTAGATCTTAGAGTATTAGGATTAGAGATTTAGATTTTATATGAACTTTGCTTAAATTTTAGGCAACTTGAATATGAAAATATAACATTTGTTTATTTTACAATTTAATTTAATTTCTTAGGTAAACTACATTGAAACTCTCAATTATTAGTAAAATCTTGATTGAATCACTTAATTATTGAAAGTTATAATTAGGTCACGCAATAGGAAGGTTTCTTTTCTGTTAAAATTTTGTTTTTATTTGGGGTGTTTTTTTACATGTCTTTTGTTGTCTGAACAGTTGGTGTGGTTTTGCAGATGTATCAAATAGGAAGATTAAGAACTTACAGCTGCAAACAAAGAAGTGCTTTGCATCAGTCAGCATGGAAGATGAAAAGCCATTTGATTTCCTACGTATTTTATTTGGTATGTATACAAAATTCTCTCAACTGCCACATTGAAAAACAGACTTTCATTGATATTGGGTACATAGATTCTTTAATAACAAACAACACGGAGAGAAACTTTTGGACCTACAAGATGAATGCAGCTGCTAAAAAGGGTTTGTTAACTTACTAGTGAATGATTTATAAGTGTTATCTCCTTGCATACATGAAGATAATAGCATTAAAAATCATATCTTGATCAGTTATGTCATGTCCATATTTACTTTAATGAGCAACACTAGCAATTTTATTTAAGAAGATATTTGGACTTCTTTTCTTAGCAACCCTTTGTTTCTTACATGGTGATTAAGCCTCATCCCAGCATTGAAAATTTGAGTAATCAATAATGATGTTCGAACTAAAAAAAGGTCACTTGTTATCACCTATGTTTCTATATGTCAGCCAAGAAAAGGAATTTTTGGTTGTAGTGAAAAATAATCCGAGTGAATGATAGTTCTATAGGACCAGCTTTGTGAAGAAACTTTTGCTTGTCAGTTCAAACATGAGAAACAAAGATTCAATGTAAGTTATCCGATAAGTGTTACAACTTGATAAAAAGTCTAAGTTAACGAGGAGTGTTAAGAGTTTTTATTTATTATGTAATTAGAGTTTATTCTTAATTAGTAGTTTAGATTTATTAGAAGTCTTATTTAAATTAGGAATAAATATTATTTAAATTAAAAATAAAAATATAATTTTAGTTATATCAAAACTCTATATCAATCTAAAGGCTTACTTTATATAGAAAAACACATTGTTATCTCTAGAAAATATTTTGTTCATTTGCTACTACCATCTTTAATTTAAAAATAGATCAACAGTCTGACTTTTCAGATGCGTGTTATTTTTTTCGTTGTTATTAAATCACATTCATTCTTTAACTTCTCTCTCGTGGGAATCTTACTGAAATTTCTACTCGTTTAATTTTGTTGGTTTTTTATTTAATGGTTTTATTTTAGCCAATCAAAAAGATAGTAGTAAAGGTTATAGTTTAGCCTTAAAAACTATTTGATTCTATTTTAGCTATCCATTGTAAAAGATAAAAGAAGAGAGTATAGTTTAGCCTAAAAATCTAGATAATATTTTTAAGGAATTCTACATCAAAGGTTCAAGTTGGAATTCTAATCTATGTAACTACCAATTTGAGGGTGAATGTAGATTCCTGTGATCACTGTCCAATGATGATAGATTTAAACTATGAAAGTTTGAAAAAAAAACTCAACTTTGCCTACATCGTTCGCATAAGATCTTTCAGTCAGGAACTACATGCTATAACATCTCAAATCAAAGATGTCCAAGAACAAAGAGCATTTTTCTCTAAAAACAACAGAAGAAATATGAGTAAAGCATAACATTCAAGATCCAAGTTGGTGTTTTACTACGTTTGCTCACCAACTTGAGGGGAGTGTAAGTTATCCGAGAAGTATTACAACTTGAGAAGAAGTCTAAGTTAACAAGGAGTGTTAAGAGTTTTTATTTAATATGTAATTAGAGTTTATTCCCATTTTGTAATTTAGATTTATTAGAAGTCTTATTTAAATCAAGAATAAATATTATTTGAATTAAAGATAAAAGTATAATTTTAATTATATCAAAACTTTATATCAACCTATATAAAGGCTTACTCTGTATAGATTTGATTGTGAAGAATAATAAGAAAATACAGAGAAACACATTGTATCTCTGAAACATATTTTGTTCATCTTATTCAAACAACAAATTCCCAACCACCGATTACACACAAATAGGGGTGTTAAAATTTTTGGTTAACCGAATTAACCGATGAACTGAAATTTTTTTCGGTTAATTGGTCGGTTAATTTTAGATTGGATCGGTTAACGGTTAATGATTTTTTGAAATTGCGATTATCGGTTAATTCGGTTCGAAATCGGTTAATTAACTGAATTAACCGAACTTTTTATATTATATATTATATATTTTTTATATATTTATTTTTGGTCATTAAACTTTTAAAAATTATAAAATTATCATTAAACTTTATAAAATTAGCATAAAATAATAATTAAATTTATTAAATTAAAAAAAATAATCATTAAATTTCTAATATTTATTAATAATTTATAACGTACGATGAATCAATATAATAATTCGATAGGTCTAATGTTTTTTTATAATTTTTGAAAGTTTCATGCCTAAAAAAATATTTTAACATAATTCAGTGATTATTTGTGTGATTTATCCAAATTTTTTAAAAAAGTTTGGTTAACCAAATTAACCGATTGGATTAACTGAACTTTTTTCGGTTCGGTTAAAAATTTTCGAAAAATTTCGGTTTGGTTAAAGGTTAATACGAAAAAAATTGATTAATAAAATTTTGGAAGTTCGGTTCGGTCGGTTAACCGAACCGACCGATTGAACACCCCTACACACAAACCACCATCATTCTTTGCATCTCTGACCACCATGACCCCTTTTTCACATTCAACAGTAACATTGTTTTTCTTTGCCAAAACTGCCTTGACTATTTATCAGTGTGTATAGTTTTGGTATAAGTTTGCTGATATGTTCATGTATTCTAACTTGTTTGTAAAATTGCAGAGGGAATCATAGCTGGAGGTACAGCTGGTGTTGTGGTGGAAACCGCTTTATACCCAATTGATACAATAAAGACACGGCTGCAGGCAGGTGTTTCTTGAGTACTTAAAATAAATATTAAAATGGATGTCAGGGATTTTTCTTCCACTTGATGTTTAGTCCAACAGTTCACGTCTTTTCCTAGACCTTTACACATTAGGTTTTGTTGGACGGACACATGAGAAGGAAAGGGGAGACTATAATGAAAAGAATTTTTTTAAAATCAACTTGTTTTTTTTAGTTGGTTGGTTATATAAAATGAAGGAGACCAATTAGGGGGCGAAAATAACTAATTTTAGTGGGCTGATTCTTTTTGCCCATGTTCTTCCATTAATGAATGAATTTAATCTCGTCTATGAAAAAATATAAGTGTTGGTTAGTACGTATAATTATGGGAAGATATTATTCTAAGTTAAGTATGAGAATATATTATGTATCTTTTACTTATGAAAAGTTTCTTAGAATATTAAGGATTGTATCTTTAGTTACCTAGAATACTAAGTCAGTCTTTATATAAATATGTACTCTTCCTATAAATTTAATAAGAAGAGAAAAATACCTAGAAAACTACTCTTGTTCTTTGAAAAATATTCTCTTCATTCTTTTCAAACATCAAATCAACCACAGATCATACACAAATCACCATAATTCATTGCATCTCCGGCCACCATGACCGTTTTCTCACAGTAAGTCCCCTTTATTTCCATCAAAAAAAGATGAAATTGGTTGTATCACTTTAAAATTTACTTCCAATTTTGGCTGTTCCTACCAACGAAGGTGCTAGGATAAGAGATCATCCTTTTTCTTTGCATTTTTATATTCCTGTTGCTAGCCAACCTTTATTGTTTTTGTTTCCTGCACATTTGGTTCAAGTGCAATATCTTTGTAAATCTGATTGTAAATAAATTAACATGTCATAATCATGAGACGGAAATGCTTCATATTATCGATTCAATATGGACAAGAAGCTCAAGAAGAGTACATTTAGTGCTTTCCTTTCATTTTAACTTTGGCCTTTTGTTCAAAACTTTCCGAAATTTACCTTTTCCACTAGGCTGCTCGTGGTGGACATAAAATAGTTTTGAAGGGGCTTTATTCTGGATTGGCTGGTAATCTTGCTGGTGTCTTACCGTAAGTACCTTTGAATTTCTGAACTTTATTTCTCAATATAAACATCTTAACTGCCTTTGTAAAACAAACTGAAGTTTCTTTCAAGATGGTTCTTCCATTTCAATTGCTTTTTTTATATCTCCTACTATTCTAATTAACTTTTTGCAACAATTGAAAGAAAAAAAAATTAAAACTATTTCAAGAACATTTATGTAGGTTGAAATGTTTTTGGGTAATTTGCAAAATATTTTTAGGTAACATACATGAGTATGTTACTTCTTAGAATTCTTTTACTGCATGTATTTAGTGATATACTGATACATGTTCTTATTTTTTACTTTTGGGTTGCAAATTTCTGGTAATAACTTTTTTGTGCACAGGGCTTCTGCTTTATTTGTAGGTGTCTACGAACCTGCAAAACAGAAACTATTGAAACTCCTACCAGAAAATCTTAGTGCCGTTGCCCACTTGGTAAGGGGACACTTTTATTTCTTCTTTCTTGATGTATAAGTATATTTCGTGATAAGTGCAGTTCAAGCTAATATCCTTGTTAAGATCTACACCTATTGAATAAACCTTTTTCACTTGAAACAACCGCTTAACTTAAATGATTTGTTTCAATAACCTTCTTGATTTCTCTTGAGAAAGTCCAGTTAGACTTAGACTTATGGTTTGGCTGCATGGTCTCTTATTAATGGAGTTGTATCCCATGCAGACTGCAGGGGCTATAGGCGGAATTGCTGCTTCTCTTATTCGTGTTCCTACTGAGGTAGATATGTTTGCTCATGTATTTTTCTTTTTTTTAATTTATCGAAAACTGACTTACTGGTCTATTTTCACTGTTTTCTATTTTTGTCAACAACTCAGGTAGTAAAGCAAAGGATGCAGACTGGGCAGTTTACTTCTGCATCTAATGCTGTTCGTGTTATTGCTTCAAAGGAGGGATTTAAGGGTCTCTATGCGGTATGAGATGTCTGTAGAAAACAGTCTTCTACTCTCTGTTGATTATATATTTTATTCATATGGAAGTCCTATTTATAGACTTTTAAATAGGAATTTACAAGAGTCAACAATCAAAAAACCTAATTAGATAGGTCTCTAATCTTTTAATAAGATAAGAGATAATTTAGGCTAACAAACTCTTAGTTAACAAAGTTCCTTACTGATTAAGACTTTATCATATTTGGTTACACTTACGTAACCAACATTCCCCCTCAAATTCGTGTATATATGTTGTATATACCTAGTTTGAATGAAAGCTCATCGAATGTCACACGTGAAAGGGTTTTGGTGAAGATATCTTCCCGCTGATTCTTTGTTGGAGTGTACTGCAAGTTGGCAACTCCACTATTAACCTACTCGTAGATAAAATATCTGTCTATCTCAATGTGCTTCGTTCTATCATATTGCACTAGGTTTTTAGCTATGCTCATAGCTGACTGGTTGTCACTGAAAATCTCAAAACTCTTCTCGCCATCTAAGTCTAGTTTTGTGAGTAGTCTTTTAATCTACATTTCTTCGCAAATCCCAAGAGCCATTGCTCTAAATTCTGACTCGGTACGGCTTCGAGAGATAACAACTTGTTTCTTACTTCTCCATGTCACCAAATTACCCCAAACATATGTACAGTAACCATTAGCTGACTTTCTATCAGTTATTTCACCTCCCCAATTAGCATCTGTATAAACCTTCACTGTTTTGTCTTGACTTTTCCTAAATATAAGTCCAACTCCTAGTTTAAACTTCAAGAACCTTAGAATTTTGTTAACAGCTTCCAGATGCTCTTCTGTGGGTCACTCACAGGTTGGTTGACAATGCTGATAGAATATGCAATATCAAGCTTGGTGAGTGAAAGGTAGATCAATTTCTCAACTAACCTTTGGTAGGTTTCTTTGTTTATTGGATTTCCAGTTCCTTCCTTGTAAAACTTTAATCCCGGCTCCATTGGAGTTTCAACTAGCTTGCAACCAATCATCCTTGTTTCTGCAAGAAGATCCAGAACATACTTACGTTGATTTATGACCAATCCTTCCTCGGACCTTGCTACATCCATGCCCAAAAAATACCTTATACTTTCTAGATCTTTGGTTTTGAACTCGTTCGCAAGATCCATCTTTAACTTCTTTATTTCTTTTACATTATTTTTAGTTATAATTATATCATATATATATATATATATATAGACAATTAGGAGAGTCATCTTACCACCTAGTACAATATTCCTGAAGAGTGTGTGATCTGCTTGGCTTTGTTTGAAACCATTATGGATCATAGCTTTAATAAATCGATTAAACCATGCTCTAGGAGACTTGTTTTAATCCATATAAGAATTTATTGAGCTTGCACATAGTTTTCTTAGTTACCTTTTCTTCCAATCCTGGTGGGATCTCCATATACACATCTTCCTTAAGATTCCCATTCAAAAACACATTCTTTATGTCCAACTGATGCAATTTCTAGTCCATGTTGACAGCTACTGATAACAATATTCTGATGGTATTCAATTTTGCAACTGGAGCAAAAGTCTCCTGGTAGTCAATGCAATAGGTCTGAGAAAAACCTTTAGCAACCAGCCTTGCCTTATACCTTTCTATACTCCCATCCGAATGATACTTGACTGTGAATATCCACCTGCACCCAACAACTTTTTCCCTTCTGACAACTCTGTTAAATTTCATGTCTTATTCTTTTGCAAAGCTTTTATCTCTTATTCCATTGCTTTTTTCCACTCAGGAGTTTGAAATGCTTCTGTCACATTTCTTGGGACTTTCACACTGTTAATGTTGGTAGTGAAGACCCTAAAATTAGGTTGTAACTTCCCATATGCAACATTCTTATTTATGGGATGAGCAGTACATTTTGTTACCCCTTCCTAATAGCAATAGGAAAGTCATCAAGATCAACAACAGTGACCTCTTGGAAACCATCATTAACTTTTGTTTTAACAACAACAGGATTCGAATCTGGTTCTTGACCAACGCTAGGCTGATTGATTTCTTCAACAACAACTTTCTTTCTTCTTGAGTACATATTGAGTTGCTTTGGTTGGGGTGTTATGGTTTCAAAGTCACTGTCAGGTGTAATTTTAGTAGTGGTGAAAGGTGTCTTGTATGAAGTAGGGTGTTAAGATAAGGAAGAAGAAGGTAATCCATTAGAGTTCTTTAGGTCATTCCTATCAACCTCACTAGGTACTTGGAAAGTCGGCTGTGGAGAGACAATAATGGGGGTAAATAAAGAATAGGCTGTAAAGAGCTATTGGTTCAAACAGGTTGAAATTCCTAGAACTCTCCCCCTAAATTTCTATCCCTAAAAAATAAGGTTTGTTTTCAAAAATTATAACATCATAGGAAACCTAGGTTCTTTTTATGGATGGCGAGTTTTGACTGTTGTCATGTATACTAATATGGTTTAATCTTGTGCATGTACACATCAAAGAAGTAATAAAGTGAGTGAGTAAGATCGTTCCCATGATGATTGGGTAGGAAAGTTTAAAAATAGTTAACATACATAAAAGATAATAAAATCTTTTGTATAGACATATATGCTAAAGCAGTTTTATAACTGTACTAAAATTGCTATAACAAAATGAAATTGAGAACAAAATAATAAGATAAAGTTGCACGAGCACAACACAAAAAAATATTCAAGATAAAGCCTGGCTAGGCCATATAAGATTTTTTCAAAAACATACTTTTTAGACTCCCCATGAGCAATAAACCCAGGTGGTTGCTCCATATATACTTTACCTTCAGGACACATTAAATTCTACTTATGGTCTTGTTTCTGCCCTTGTTGAGTTAGGTACACCCAATACATGTCTTGTTTCCATATCTTCAAATTGGATTATTGATTCTGGGGCCACAAATCACATTGATAGGTAACCCAAATCTTCTTTCTCATTATAGAACCAACCCTTTCATCAATACTGTTACTTTAGCCAATGGTTCCATATCTTCTGTTATTGGCTCTGGCACTTCGTGTCCAATTCTATCTCTTCCTTTGTCCTCTATTTTGAGTCTATCGAATCTATCCTTCAACCTGATGTCCGTTAGTAAATTTACTCGTACCCTTAATTGTTGTGTCTCATTTTTTCCTGGTTATTGTGTGTTTTAGAATCTTTTGACGAAGAAGATTATTGATAAAGGATATAAGTCTGACGGTCTCTACATCCTTGACACTCGTACTCCAAAATCTGTCTGTTTTAGAAGTTGTTGCCTTCCTGTCACTTCCATTCATTCTTTTTATATAAATCGATTTGCTGCCAATACTTATTAAGAATTCAAAAGTACCTTACGACTGTAAGGTCTCCTTGTCTGAGATATTTAATGCGATTCTCAACCCCAAAGATCTCCGATGTATTGTCAGCACTGGAGTAAGTATCTCTTGTAGAATTCCAAATTTCTGCAGCAGTTTGATACAACATGAAATTCTTCCCTCCTTCAGGAATCATGGAATTGATTAACCATGACATTATCATGGTATTTTCATTCAGCCATGTGTTGTAATTTGGGTCTGATTCTTCTGGAATCGGCATTGAGTCAAAGATAGACAATTTTCCTTCTTCCTGTGATATATATAACCATACAGATTGGGACCATGGGAGGTAGTTGTTTCCATTGAGTATGTAGGAGGTGATCGGTGAAAGAGAGGAATCGGAAATCTGAAAATCAGATTGAGAGGTTGTTTTGGGAACTGTTTTTTTGATGCTGAGGGTTTCGGATTAGCCATGAAAAAAGTAGAGATAAACAAGAATAATTTTTAAAGGAAATTGAAATTGAGATTGGTTAAAGAGAATCGGAATTTGGATGGATCGCTCTAACCTGATACCATATAGAAAACAGTCTTTTACTCTTTGTTGATTATATATTTTATTCATCTGGAAGTCCTATTTATAGACTTCTAAATAGGGATTTACAAGAGTTTTACAGCAATCAGAAAACCTAATTAGATAGGTCTCTAATCTCTTAATAAGATAAGAGATAATTTAGGCTAACAAACTCTTAGTTAATAGAGTTCCCTACTGAATAGGACTTTATTCTATTCGGTTACACTTACATAACCAACATTGTCAAATTTAGGCATCTTATCTAATCTTTTTTCGGTCCTAGATAGGCTTAGAGACCTTTTCTCTTTTGAAAAACAATGATAGAATTAGTCTGTTCCTATTTGATGAATGAAGATCCTTAACTATTGTGAGTTGTGAATTATTTTTTTACATTACCTTACCCTTGTTTGCAAGTTGTAGGGTTACAGATCTTTTTTATTACGAGATTTGCCATTTGATGCCATTCAATTCTGCATCTATGAGCAACTTAGAATTGGTTACAAGGCAGTGGTAAACTCTCATCTACAAAATATTTTCCATTTATGGTAGCATGGTGCATTTAATTGATAGATTTTCCCATTAATTAATTAACCCATTGTTCTCTCTGTCGTGCTAACTATGGTATTCAAAAGCTATTGTGTATGATGTATTTTAGTGCATTCTTCGTCTATAGTGTATAAGTTCCTTTTTTATTCATTAAAGAATCAGGGCAGCAAAGATAATTCCCAAGATACATTAGAAAAGACATGTTGAACCTGCAATTTTGTTGTAAGCTTGAGGAATGAACTCTGGTGCCTCTATGTATGGTTTTGTCAAGGTTGGTCCACATCTATGTTAGATTACAATTATATAAACAAAGCTTAAGGGCATTGGTAAGAAGCTATAAACTGCAAGTTCTTATTTATGTTATGTCATATGTTTAGATAAAACTTGTCCATAAAATTTAAGCAGAAGTGATAGCAGAAGGAATATAGTATAGAAATTAAAACTTCCATTACAGGGTATTCAATAAATAATACAAGTGTGCTCAGGGGAAGTTGTTTTGGTTTATTAGGCTACATAAATCTGCTCATCTATAGATTCATAGGAAAAGAACACTATTTTACTTGAGTTGATTAAAAAGAAAGGACAGACTAATTACATGGATAAAACTTGTGAAATTGATTTGTCATTAAAATATTAGGGAAGAAAGCATTTATATATATACATGTGTGTCGTCTGTGCTGAATGGACATTTAGCTATCTGCAGTTTTACAGTAACAAGAAGTCTGACTATTGTCATGCATATAGGATTTCTGTGGGACTGTGACGTAAAAATGTTTTCTTTGTACATACACATTGGGTGGGATAAACTTATATTGCATTCGTTATAACTTTACCGGTTTTCTTTCCGTTTTGCAGGCTCAAAGAGATTTAAATGATCCTGAGAATGCAATTATTGGTGCATTTGCTGGTAATTATGAGAACGTTGTAATGTAACCAATAGTCCAATACCATGATTAATGTTACGTGTCCTGAAGTACCCATGTCAGACCTATGTCAAATACAAATTTGCCTATAGGCACAAGAATGGTTATTGAAATATATGTAGGAAAAAAGAAATCATAAATTCATTTTTGACACAAACATATATGATCTTCTGAGTCCCGAGTAACATAGACTCTGATGCTTGAATCAAATGCCTTACACGGTTAATTTGATCTTGTTGTTGTAGGTGCATTAACTGGAGCAATAACAACCCCGTTGGATGTTATTAAAACGAGGTTAATGGTTCAGGTGTAGTATTTTTCTTGAAGATATTCATATATACTTCTGATTTACAATTATCAGCGATAATAAGATCTGATTTTCTAGTTTGTGGGTTTCATAGGGATCAGAAAATCAGTACAAAGGAATCTTTGATTGTGTTCAAACTATTATTAGGGAGGAAGGCCCTCCTGCTCTACTTAAGGTAGCAGTTTCTCCTAAGGAATCTACATCCACTTTTCTGGGGAAATATTATATTTTCGGCGATAAATTTGTGCATTCATGTATGCTGCAGGGCATTCAGCCGAGAGTGTTATGGATCGGTATCGGTGGTTCAATCTTTTTCGGTGTCCTCGAGAGCACAAAACGAATGCTTGCTGAGAGGCGCCCCAAACCTGGTCAGGAATCAAAACAGGATTAAGTCCTTGGACTGCAGCCAAGGTTTTCCGAATTTCAAGTTCTTTTGATCCCCTGTTTTAACCTTGTAATCACCATTTTTAACACCGCTTTAATTATTTAATTACTGTTCGAATAAGGGCCATATTATATGTTACTTTATGAGAGGAATTTATGCATGTAGGTTCACCATGTATTTATTATGAACATGTATTATCATGAGTTGTCATATAAATTGTCACGTATTTTGTGTGATATGTTCTTTCATTATGCATGTTGGTGTGTTTATTAAGTATTTGTTTAACAGATGTTTGTTTTGTAATTCGACTCTTAAATGGTTGTGTTTATTTGTTAATTATATGTTAAGCTATGTATAGGTTTCAGTTATCATGCATCTATATTTATGTCTTTATTTTTGTTTATGTTTTATTATTATTATTATTATTATTATTATTATTATTATTATTATTATATGTTATTAGTAGTAGTTTATTGAATGTACATGGCCCAAGTAGTATAAAATATGAACCAAAAATAAATAAATAATTACATGTTTGTCAGCCCATTGATCCATAACCCAACGGTTTATTATTTTAATTACAAAACCCAATTCTTATACGATTATTACAGACCCATTTAAAATGTACATGGCCTAACAGTGGCGCCAAATTCGGGTAAACCCAATAGGACACCTTCCTCATGTGTAGGATAGGTTTTTACTTCCATAGATCACTTCAACTTGAGTTGAACTAGTAGAGCTGAAGTTGAGCTAGCTAAAAATGAGTTGAGATGAAACGAGCTAGCTGAGAGTGTTAGGAGTTAAATTTTGTTGGGAGCCAAGGCTTTGAGATGCCTCAAGCTAAAGTGAGATGCGTGCACTCCTTTTAGCTTCTTCCGAGTTGAATATAATTCACTTGAGTTAGTGTTCTTAAACATACACTCACTTGAGCTGGAGTTCTCATACATACCTATGTCAAAACATAACAAGCTTCCATCAAAGTATTGTGTAAACATAATGGAAACACAAATACAAGTTATAAACATTTTCAATCTTATTCATTAACACACATTAACTCACAATCAAGTTAGAACAAAATACCATCAATTCAATCCCTAAAACATATTTAGCATAATATATATACTTAATCAAACCTAATAAGTCACATATCAGCATGCAACACATTATAAAGCCTATGTTCTAAGGCATGAACATGTTCAAATAAATCTGGAATTGTAGCACAACGAAAAGAACTTCCTTGAATTTCTTTACCTTAGAACGAGTAATAGATCCTAATGGTAAGACCACTGGATCAGTTTCCTTTACTTGTATAGATGTGCTCACATCATCCCTTTCTTGAAAAAGATTTGTCCTCAAATCTGTAGAATTGTCATAAGAAGTTAAATCAGAAACATTAATTGTAGCACTCACATTGTATTCTCTCGGCAAGTCCATCTTGTAGGCATTGTCATTCACTTTGTCCAATACCTGAAAAGGACTGTCTCTTTGTGGTAACAACTTTGATCGTCGTTGAGTTAGAAAATATTCCTTTTGAAAATGAACCCAAACTCAATCACCAACATCTAAGGTGACTCGTTTTCTTCCTTTGTTTTCTTACTTTTCATACTGCTAAGTCTTTCGTTCTAGGTTCTCCTTAACTTGTTGATGTAATTTGCTCACATATTTTGTTTTCACTTTATCCCCCCTGTTCATCACATGTTCATGTGGCAAAGGCAACATAACTAGAGGAGTAATAGGATTAAAACTATAAACAACCTCAAATGGTGACATCTTAGAGGCAGAATGTACAACATGATTATAAGCAAATTCAACATGCAACAAACAATCTTCTCAAGTCTTAATATTCTTTTTAATGGTGGAACAAAGTAAAGTAGATAAAACCATGTTAACAACCTCAGTTTGTCCATCAGTCTGGGATGACAAGTGATGTGAGCACACCTATGCCCCAAGCCATGATCATGCGTTCTAAGGCAAAACATTTCAGGGAAGTTCTTTCTCTTAAGTTTTTACACGTTTTTATTCCTTTAATATACTTGTGCCTTAGAAAATTGAGTTTACAACATGTTACATACTGAAATATAACATTTTCATTAATATTATTAAATATATAAAATATGTACAATGTATATACTAATTATTATGTGTTTTTCAATATGTATTCTAGCTCATAAGTGTGTTTGCATTCTTATGTCAGCTCTTGTGTGTGTAAACAATATGGTTGCATTGTTTTATAACTTACTTGAAAGTTTTCAATAAGTTTACAATGCTCTGAAATTGTTTCCTTTGCTTTGTCACATGTACAAGAGAGGATAGTAGTTCAAGTAAGTGTATGTAGGAGAACACCAACTCAAGTGACTGTATGCAGCTCAACACCAATTCAATTGAGTTTTATTCAGCTCGAAAGAAGATCAAAGGAGTTCATGCAGCTCACCTTAGCCCCAGCTCCATTTAGCTCATAACACTCTTAGCTAGCTCGTTTCAGCTCTACTCCATTTCCAGCTCAACTCAACTCAAGCTAAAGTGACCTACATGAAGGAAGATGTCATAGGCATGTGCCATGCATGTGAGACACACATGGAAGCCTTGTGCACATGTGTGGGGGTTCAAAGCACTTCAAGCAAAACATGGCCCTTTCTTTGAAGGCCAAACAACCAAGGAGATAAGAATAAGGGTTATTGTTCAAAATTCAAACATCAAACACATGTTTAATGTGTTTTAAGCTTCTTTTTTGTTCAAAACATGTGGCTAAGAAAGCATGACTGTCAAAAGGAGTTATTTTCATTCAACTTTAATTTTTAAACTCCTTTAATATTAGCCACACATGTAATTTCGATTTGGCACTCTTGTTTCTATATATTTGTACTACAAACATTGTAAAAATGATAGACACTTTAAAATAAAATTATACTTAAGAGTTTTTCTCTTCTTTGGTTCTTTTTAGAACTTTTTTGACTTTCAAACTTATTTTGATTGTCAAACTTTTGATACTTCGGGTTCCTAGATCGCTATCTAGAGGGTCCAAGTCCTTTGATGTTAGAAATAGATTCGATTCGGGTTTTCTCAGTAGATTGTGCAAGTTCTTTAGAGTTTAGTATTTTATTTTGGTTCCAGCAATATAATTCACCATTGTTGAACGTTGGAGTTGCTTCCATGGGTGTTTCTTGAAGCATTCATCTTTCTCATTTTGAAATCCATCAAAACACCATCTTTTTCTTTCTTTTCTTATTTTCGTTCTTTCCTTTATTTCCTAATTTCATCATGGTTATAACTTTGATTCATTGTTGTTTTCATGTTGTTCTTATTGCAGGAATATGCTTACAACAATCTTAGATTCGTAACATACGAAAAAAGTTCATTTCGACAGGCTACATCGTATCATATGGTATCAGAGCTTCGGTTAGATTTTAGCACTTTCTGCACTAGATATCTAAAAAAGAAAAAAATCGAAATTTTGAAGAAAAAAAAGAAGTCGAAGTCAAAGTTTGACTAAAAAAGTCAAAGTCAACAAAAAATTTCGAAAAAAAAATTCAAAAAATCATATTCGGTTATTTGATGTATTTTTATGTTTCTATGTGCTATTTGACCGTAAAAATGATGAAGGATACTTATGTTTACCATGGAATGCTTCTATATTATCTAAAACAACTTGTTCTTGTTTGTTCGATGATAAGATTGTTGTAAGTATTTCTAATGCAGTAAGTCCTCGCTTCTCTTTTCTTTCACTTTATTTTCAATCTTAATTCATTGTGTTCTTCATTAAATCCCAAAAACACCATAATTCCTCCATCTTTTTTCTTTCTTTATTTTTTTCGAAATTTCTTTATTTTCTAGTAGTTTTAACATCATTCTCATGTCCATAATCTTGTGCTTATTACAAAGATATGCTTGTTACTATCCTAGATCCAATTCAAACAAGGATTATTGTTTTTGAAGCAACGTATTCGTACCTAATTTGCTCCAAAGAGTCCTCCAAAAGTGACTCAAAAACTTCATATCCCAGTCAGAAACAATTGACCTAGGAATATTGTGCAATCGAACAACATATATAAAGAATAAGTTAGCCACATTAACAATATCATCTGTCTTATAGCATACAATAAAATGTGACATTTTCAAGAAACTATCAACCACAACAACTAAACCATCTCTACCTATCCTAGTTCTAGGAAATCCTAAAACAAAATCCATAGATATATTAGTTCAAGTGGAATCAGGAATAGGTAAAGGTAAGTACATACCATATGGTGAAACCTTTGATTTTGTTTTCTTACATGTCACACAACGTTCACAGTACCTCTAACACATCTTAGGCTAAAATAGATGCTCCTTCAATATTTGTAACGTATTGGTGACTCCAAAGTGACTCATCAATCCACTCTCATGTGCTTCATGGATCAGAACATCACGCATTAAATCCTGTGGAAAGTATATCCTATTTTCTTTAAAAAGATAACCATCATATCTGTAAAATTTTCTATCTGCACCTTTTTCACAAGCATTAAACTTATCTAAAAAATTAGGATCATTAGAGTATAACTCACGAATATATGCGAATCATATCAAATGTGAATCAAGATAATTTAAAAGTACGTATCTACGTGATAAAGCATCAACAACGACATTATCTTTACCTATTTGTAATGATTGATATAAGGAAAAGACTCTAAAAGTTCAACCCATTTTGCATGTCGTTTATTCAATTTATGTTGACCCGTGATATATTGTAAATTCTCATGATTGGTGTGAATCACGAACTCCTTAGGCAACAAGTAATGCTGCCAAATCCCCAATGCTCGAATTAGTGCATACATTTTCTTAACTTAGATGGGATAATTCAATGTTGCTCCACTAAGCTTCTCACTAAAATACACAATGGGGCCTCTTTCCTGCATTAAAACTGTGCCTATACCAACTTCAGAAATATAACATTCAATTTTAAAAGTTTTATAAAAGTTAGGTAAGGATAACACTAGTGCATTTGTCAAACAATCCTTAATTTTCAAAAAGGCGCCTTCTTATTTTTTACCCCACAAGAAGCTAGAATTCTGCTTAATAATCTTGGTTAGGGTGCGATAATAGAACTGAAGTTAGGAATAAAACATCGATAAAAACTAGCTAAATCATTAAATAATCTAACTTGAGTAATCAATGTCGGTCGTGGCCATTCCTGAATTGATTTTATCTTCTCAGGATTGACTTCAACACCCTATTCACCTTATTCACTAACAATGTAACCAAGAAATGTAAGTTTGTCAGTACAAAACACACATTTTTATATGTTACCAAATAATTTATCTTCTCGCAAAGTTTACAAAACAACTCTCAAATATTCAACATGATCCTGCAAAGTCTTGTTATAAATAAAAATATCATAAAAAATAAACAACACAAAACTTTCCATTAAAGGATCGTAGGATATTATTCATCAAACGCATAAAGGTACTAGGTGCATTAGTTAAACCAAAATGCATCACTAACCATTCATACAAACCTAGCTTCGTTTTAAAGATAGTCCTCCATTCGTCACCTTCTCACATGCAAATCTGATGATACCCACTCTTCAAGTCAATTTTGGAGAACATGACGGCTCCACAAAGCTTGCCCAAAATGTCATCAAGTCTAGGAATTGGATGACGATACTTAATTGTAATATGATTCACAGCTCTACAATCTACGCACATCCTCCAGGACCTATCTTTCTTCGATACTAAAAGCATAGGAACAATACATGAACTCAAAATTTCTCGAATATAACCCTTGCACAGCAACTCTATTACTTACCTTTGAGTCTCTTTTGTCTCTTCAAGGTTAGTTCGATAAGTTGGTCGATTTGGAATGGTAGCACCTAGAATGAAGTCAATCTGGTGCTCAAAGTCACGAAGAGGTGAGAATACCTTCGGCATTTCCTTCGGAAACACATCTACAAATTCTTGCAAAAGGGACACAAATGATGCAAGCAAATCAGCTGGAAACTCATCCAATAAAAAATGAGCTTTAAACATTAAAATAAAAAAGATTGGTGAGAGGAAATGTATTTCCTGATTTCTCGACTACTTGCATAAACACTCATCTTTTTCTTCTCCTTTGTAGCTTCCTTACTCTTTTTCAAGCTAGCTTGATCTTAAATCATTTGATTCGGTGTAAAAGGAGCCAAAGTAGTTTTCTTACCTGCATGCACAAAAGAGTATCGGTTTGTAAAACCATCATGCATTACCCTTTTGTCATATTGCCAAGGGCGTCCCAAAAGAAGGTGAGTAGCATCAATAAACACAACTTCACAAAGGACCTCTTCCTTGTAATTTCTAATCAAAAATGGAATAACGACTTGTCTTGTCACTTTAAGTTCTCCACCGTCATTCAACCATTGTAATTTGTACAGATTCAGATGTTTTGTCGTCTTTAGACCTAACCTGTCAACCATTACTAAACTAGAAACAATATTACAACTACCGCTATCAATAATTACAACACAAACCTAATCTTGAACTTTGCATCGTATGTGAAAAATATTCTCGCGTTATTGCTCGTCATGAACCTTTTGCACACTCAAAATACGTTTGACAACCATAATTTCCATTATCTGACCAGTCTCGACAACTTCTAGGTTATCCTCCTTATCATCTACATTAAGGATCTCATGTTCATCTTCTCTAGAATCTGACTCGATCTCTTCATCTTTTCGCATCAACAAAACCCTCCGATTAGGACACTTACTAGAAACATGTTCTCGACCAAGGCACTAAAAGCACTGAATATATCTCGATGGTTCTTGTGTCACCACTTTCTGTTTGCCACGTCCATTATCAGCAAGGAAGGCTTTGTCTTGTTGGGTTCACCTTGCTCTTGAATCCGAAGTGACGTTTGTTGTGCTTGTTTCCTGCATGGTTAGGGGTATACAATGAATTGGTAAAAGATTTAAATGGAGTATTACCTCGATTAGAAACTTTTCTACGTTGTTTTCGTACAATTTTGATCGCCATATGTACCATGTCATCCAACTCGACATAATGCTGCAACTCAACAACGTTTGTTATTATAAAATTTAATCCTACCATAAGTCGAGCCATAGTCACCTCACGATCTTCAACTATGTTCACATGTATCATGGACATCTCTATCTCTATGAAATAGTCCTCCACGCTGCTATTGCCATATTGATGTAGGTCGAACATGTTGATGTTGCTGAACAACACACTTTAATTGTAGGACCTAGGAAGCAAGCAAGTTTCTCGCAAGAAGTGAATGCAAAAATGAAGAATTAAGGATAAGGGATGAAAAGAATAGGTGAAATGAATGAAAGGAATAATTTAGGGACTAATTTGGATGCAGAAGGATGTGTGGTGCTGATAAGGGTGAATGGATGATTAGGACGTTTTGTGGTGATGATAAAGGATGAGAATAATGAATGGAATGATAGGATACGTAAGAATGGTGATATGGTGAAAAGGACTGGCGAAGTAGAAATAGTATCTTAAAGAAACTCAAGGAAGAAACTAGGTTATAGAAAACCTAATTTCGAACCTTATATTGATCTTTAAGGGATGGTGATAAACGGACTTTGACCCTTTTAGTATGTTAAACTGTTGCGTGTAAAAAGTGCACAAATAGTGCAAGTGTATACGTCACAAATAGTGCAAGTGTAAACTCTAACCTATCCCTAGGCTGAGTTAGTATTTTCCGACTAGAAAAATACCGCACTTATTCCTTTCATGAATCTAACTCTCCCGATATTAGATAAATAGATCTCTTACAAACTTATCTCCCGAGTTTGAATGCAAGAACAATGAATGACAAAGAATAAGCAAACCTTGATATTTTATTGCATTGAAACAACAAATAAAGTTCAATCTCTTCTCACTAATACTCTACAAATTTCACCTAAGCCTAAAGGAAATTAGAAACGTCCACCTCATTTTTCTCTCCTGAGCTTGTCTAGAAACTTCTCTACAAACATCTCTCTTGAGCTTGTCTAGAAACGTCCACCTCATTTTTCTCTTCACCTCGTCTACAATATCGGTACGTGTCCTTCAGGTGTTGCCGCAGCCTTAGGTTCTGCCTCGACCTCAATCACTACCGCGACATCAGATCTACCTGCAGATGCACAAAGGTGCCGTAAAGCTTGCATTTTCTATGAATATCATCTTTATAAGTCACAAAAGCAAAATACCTAAGTATTTCATATTAAGTACATGCATTAGTCCAAGTAGGTGTAAATTATGTGATTATTGTCCATAAAAGATGATAAAAAGTGATAGTGAATTGAGCACTTATCATACCCCCAAACTCGAACTATTGCTTGTCCTCAAGCAATGCAAACCATTAATTTGCCAAACCTTACTTTCTCTTGGTCTTACGTTTTCATCTATTCTCCCCACCTAACTATGCCTATTCTTAAGCCTTAACATTTCGGTCACCCAAAGATCTACCTGGAATCAAGCTATAAGATTTTGTGAGTGTGTGTGTTTTTGTGGATAAGTTTATTAAAGGCTTTCTTAGAAAAACTCTAAGTTCAAGACAAGTAGACTTGGATTTAGTGTTCTCTTCTTAAAACAACAATTTCTTGAGCCAATTTCGGGTACCTCAAGGATTGTGCTTTCTCACCAGTATTTCCTTCTTTCTTTTGATATTCTTTTTAGCATACTAGAGCCAATTTCGGATACCTCTAGCACGAAGAAAAGTGATTCCTAGAGCCGATGATAGACACCTCTAGTCACATTTCCAAAAATTTAAGTCTTTATCACCTAAGTTTATTAAAAGAATTCCTATAATCCAACAAGTCCCAAAAGTGTTTTTAGGATCAATCTTATAGCAAGCTTCTAAGTTTTCTTCCTTAAGTATCCTAAATTTTATTCTTATAAATAGGACCTAACCATGGTAAGGAGAAAGATTTTTATAGCCTCAAAAGAATAAAATAAAGCAATACGAATGTAGAGCAGTGCAAAAGTATGAACAATATTTCAAGTAAGGTGGTGGACATAAAAAATTTCAAAAATAACTTAAATACTTCCTTTCATGGAAGGGTCACGACAATAGTGAATTGCCTCGATATTAAATCTATACCCCCAAACTCGAAACAAGCTTTGTCCTCAATGCTTATATCAATGGCACACAGCAGGAAATAAAAAATATGAACAAGTACAAATATAAAAGCAGCATAAATATGTAAAGAAATTAAATTGACTCCGAAGAACTACTATCGACGATCAGTTTTTGAGGCCTTGCTGCTGATTGTTTCATTTTTGATTTCGTTGCTGATGATGGTAGAGTTTTTGCTTGTCGAGGAGGCTGAACTCTTGTAGGTGGTGTCCGTTGCATTGGAGTGTCTACTTCTTCTCCTTCTTCTTCTTTGGCAATTTCTTCGGTGTGTATAATATCTGTCCCGCCATCATCTTCAACATTCATTGCTTCTGCCCAGGCATGCTCAATGCTTGGCCCGACAACGGTTAAAGTTTGATGTACATAGGCATCTATCTCTGCCGAGAGACTGTTCATAATGATGGGGGATCCTGGTGGAGTGCTGAAGACTGCTCTCCTCTTGGATGGCCTTCGGCTGGTTGAAGATGCCGCGGTAGTCTCTGCTGGCTGAGGTAGACTAGCAACATAAAATGGTTGCTGTTGTCCAGGGAAGAATGGCCTCTGTCCTCCTAGGGCGGGAGTGGTTTCGGTGTAGGGTGTAGCTGTGACAAAAATGTTTGAAGGAAATTCTGGAAATTGCACCCCTTGGCTTGAAAAAGTGTTGAGCATCATCTGGGCTAGTGATATGTTGAAATCCCTCTGGTACTCCATATATCTTTGTTGTCTTAGGTCCATGACTGCCATCCTCTGAAGTATCTCCAGGTAGGGATCTGCCACGGTAGTGTGCTGGGCAGCATTAGGTATATCTACCGTGTACTGGGCCCCGACAGCTGTACCAACAGTGAATTGTTGTGGAGTTGCCTAGAAAGGTTCTGCCTGGGTTATTTGTATAACCTTATGGCAAAACTCCCTTGTTCATCCGCGCCTTTGGGCAGTAAATTCGTTCGTATCCACCATTGGTACACCTGCAACAGTGCAAATACCCGTAATTAAACAAGGAAAATATAAAGGTCTTTTGTCCTTCTTATCGCACTCGTAGATTTCCCTTAGGATAATCTCTCCCACGTTGATTCTTCGTTTGTTGATGATGGATTGGATGAGAACCAATCTTCTTTGGTCGACCGTGCTGTTATGGGAAGTTAGGATAATGTGTCTTTTCATGAAAATGTTCCATGGCTTGGCCTCGGGCCGTAAGTTCTGCCTTGCCACCGATCCTCTATGGGCACCGGTTTCCCAATTGGTGTTGTCGTAGTAGAGGTCATCTTTGATTAATTCACAGTCTTCATTGGTGATGTCCTCCATGAATATAGAATGGTCATCACGATCATGGGTTAGGCCGTAGAACAGATTGATTGTCTCAACATCAAGTCTGACCGGCCTACCTCGGCAATGGACATACAGGGAATCCTTGCTCGGCCCATAGGCGTAAAATTCTCGTACGATTGTGGCATTGGCCTGGGCAGGTTGAAGGCAAAAGATTTTCCATTCTCGGTACTTGATCTTATCGAACAAGTAATGCTCGATGCCATAATTCTCCTCATCAGAATGTTGGAATCCCTGTTCTTCCCATAATTGCCTAGAAATGAAAGATCTGTTGAAGCGTTCTTCTACGGCAGAGGGTACGAATCTATTATAAGTAGCCACAGAATAAACAGTGGAGAGTTTTTGAAAATCTTGGAGAGTTTCTGAAAGTGTTAAGAGAGCTTGGATATCAACAGAGAGTAATGCAAGTAAGAGATTTAAGCAAATAATTCTAAAGATTCAAGAATGCAAGAGTGAATAGTTTAAGAGGGAGAAGGTTGATGCGTGTAATAAAAGCACAATTGAGTGCAAGTGTACACATCGCCAAGTAATAAAATGATAAGTATATCGTGTATCGTCTCCACAGGGATTGATATACTTAATATGCTTCCCCTTGTTCCCTTGCTCCTGAAAGATAAAGTAAAAACACAGATAAGTGAATTTGTTTAACTAACTAATAATTAAATAACAAAACATAAAATAAAAGGTTGAGAACGATATAGAGAAAATGGGTAGGATCCAGCTACGTCAATTAGTGGATTCGATTAATCTTCTTCTTGTCCAATGCAATTGTACAATACTGCCTCGACAGTACTGCAGATACAGCCTCGACAGCATTAGTGTTCTATGCCGCAGCAATTTCTTGCTCTTGGGCAGAAGCATCAAAGTTCAGCAAAGTGTCCGTAGTTGACTCCGCTTATCTCTAAGTTAGAGCGCTGTTGATGACTGGTCCTTGACGATACCTCTCGGCGTAAATCAACGATAACCACCAACCAATCCAACACTTCTTTTAGCTGCTGAAACTCTTAACCTATCTCTAGGCCGAGTTAGTTTCTACAACACCATACTTATCCCTTTCGTGAATCTGCACCTCTCGATGCTAGATAAATATATTACTCACAAACTTCTCTCTCGAGCTTGAATGCAAGAACAAGGAATGACAATAGGATAAGTAAACTTTGATATTATTATTGCATTAGAACAAGAAACAAGAAACAATCTCCTATCACTAATATCTACAACTTTCATCTATCCCTAGGAAATAATGTCGTTAGGTACAATTCTTAGGGGGAAGGGTTTCTCTAAAAATCGGCTCCCTAAACAATATGGCCGGCTAGGGTATATATAGTCTTAACCTAGGGCAAATATTTCCAAATAGAATCTAACTTGGAGTAAGGAATAAGTCTTCTTCAAGGGATCTGATATTTCCAAGTTTGTCGCCTTCTAGAAGGGTTTTCCCGTTTGGTCTTTGACTTGGGCTTTTAGTGCACTAGCCTGGTCCAATTGGTGCGCTTCATCTTCCAGAATGTTCTCTATATTTTTATCTTTCATTGCGCCTCCAATGTTGGTGCTGCCACTCTGGATGCTGTCGCGGCCTTATCCTCTGCCTCTGCCTCAACATTGCTTCACTGCTGCTTCGGCCCTGGACATTCCTACATGTACAGAATATGTAATAATATCTGCATTCTCTATAAATATTGACTTTATAAGTAGTGATAACGGAATATCTAATATTGCGCAAAGAGTCCATATTTCAGTTCAAGTTGGTATATAATAGATTCATAAAGTACCATGAGAAGGGTAGTAAATAACTGCCTTTTAGGCACTCATCAAATACCCCCAAACTCGAACTATTACTTGTCCTCAAGCAGTGCAAGATTAAAAACAGTAATTCAAGAAAAGAGTGTATGACAAAAAAATTTCAGAAAATATTACTCCCTTTTTTTCATGGTAATGCCGCGACAATGGATTGCTTCGGCAGTACTTCTACACCTACAATACCCCGAAACTCAAAGCGAGCATTGTCCTTAATGCTCAAAATATAAGGCAAACAAAAATTGCAATAAGAAAATAGACAAAAGTAGTAAATGAAATCATTTATAACAACTCCGAGGAGCTGCTTGTACAGAGCATTCTCCTAGGCCTTGCTGCTGATGTCTTTCGCCTAGATCCTTGTGCTGGTGATTGCTGCTGTTTGGCCTGCCGATGCGGCTGAACTCGATTGGGCGGTGTGCGGTGCGTTGGTGCAATAACTTCATTTCCCTCTTCCACTTCGTCCATATTTTCTGTCTGCACAATTTCTGTCTCGCCCCCTGCCGTGGCAATGAGTATTGCTGATTCATGGGACGAACTGGGGTATTCATCAATCTCGCGAGATAGCGTATCTCTCTTGAGACTGGGAATAGGGATTGATTCCCTTTGGGGAGAGTTAAAGATAACTCGCCTCTTGGATAGCCTTTGGCTAGTAGATGATACTCCGGTAGACCTGACCGACCTAGAAGGTCCGGCAGCATGAAACTGTTGATGCGATCGTGGCTGGAAAAATGGTTGCGGCCCTGGGGCAGGTGTTGTCTCAGTGTAAAGGGCGACAATAACGAATATGTTGGCTGGGAATTCGGGGAATTGTGCCTCTTGATGTGGGAAGCTTTGCATCAGCATGTTGGCTAGAGATAGGTTGAAGTCGTGCTGGTACTCCATGTATCGTTGTTGGCAAAGGTCCATGGCTGCCATTCTTTGTAGAATTTCTTGGTATGGGTCCACCGTGACAGTTGGCTCGGCAGAGGCTGGTGCTTCTGTTGAATACTGCCCTCCGGCAGTGAAGTCGGCAGTAAACTGCTGCGGTGTTTCCTGGACAGGTTCTTCATGTGTGATCTGCATAACTCGGTGGCAGAAATCTCTTGTCCATCCCTGTTGAGTTGACGTATATTCATCTGTGTCTTCGACCGGAACTCTTGCATTAATACACAAGGTAGAGATTAAACATGGGAAATAAAGCGGTCCACGTTCCTTCTTACCACATTCATGAATTTCGTGAAGAATGATCTCTCCAATGTTGATGCTTCTCTTCTTGATGATAGACTGGATCAATACCAGTCTTTTGCGATCCACTGTGCTGTTATGGGAGGTTGGGATAAGTCGTCTCTTGACGAAATTACACCACATCTTGGCCTCGGGTTAAAGACTCTGTCTTATTACTGAACCTTTATGGGCATCGGTTTCCCATGAGGTGTTGCTGTAACAAAGCTCATCTTTAATCTCTTCATAGTCTTGAGTGGTGATGCCGTCTACGAATTTGGCATGAGCATCACGTGTGGGTGTGAGACCATAAAATTCATTGATACTTGCGGCATCAAGTCGAACAGGCTTGCCTCGGCAGTGGATAATGAGGTTGTCCTTGCTCGGCCCATGTACGTAAAATTCTCTCACAATGGTGGCGTTTGCCGGTGGAGGCTGTAGGCAGAATGCCTCCCAATCTTGATACTGAATCTTGTTGAACATGTACGATTCAATGCCGAAGTATATCTTATTAGTCTGTTGAAATCATTGCTTTTCTATAACTGTCGAGCAACGAACGAGCGATTAAATCAGTCAGCAATAGTGGTCAGGGCGAATATTATGTAAGAAGCCATTGATTGTTCGTGGAGAATGGTTTGAGAAAAGAAATTCTGAAAATTTCAAGAGATTAGAAAGATAGTGAGAGCAAGATTGTTCAAGAAAGCAAAAGTAGCAAGAATGCAAGAGTAAATAGTGCACATCAATGAGTCTGCTTATATAGACTGTAAAAATATGACTATTAAAAAGAAGCCGTTAGGCATTTACTACCTTGATGCACAGTTACTACCGCGACGAATTTCTCGGCAGAGAGTCGTTACACTATTTCTGCCCGTTAGGAATTCTACGGCTCTGACACAGTGCAATGCCACGGCAGTAGACTTCCAGCTGTGACATAATTTTTCTGTATTCGTTACTTTATTTATTCTAAAAAAACAAGACATAAAAACATAAAATACTGAAAACATAAAATACTGAAAATAAAATATAATAACATAAAATACTATAAATAACAATATATAAACTAGTCCTAATATAATAACTAAAATAGAAGGGAAGAAATTATGTTACTTGTGGAGTGCATGTGAATGCATCTCCCACTTTCTCTTTCTGGCCCGTATCTTCCTTCGCGTGTTGGCTAGTCCCTTTAGAGCATTTGACTTCTCCTTTTGGCTTTATTCGCTTACCGAACAGTCTGCCGAGCGTGCTACCCAAGCAGGATGTTTTAGTACCCTAGTTTGGTGTATGGAGAGCCTTACATTCTGTTGGAGCGTCTGAATTTGTAAGATTGTGGAAGGCATTCAAATTGACTTGTTGATCGTTTATCCACATTGTGAGCTCGCCATTTTCCATATTGATGATGGTGCGTCCAGTAGCAAGGAAAGGTCGACCCAATATGATCGGTGTATTGTCATCGGCCTCACAGTCAAGGACAAGAAAATCGGCAGGAAATATAAACTTGTCGACCTTCATCAGAATGTCCTCAATTTTGCCTTCCGGATGCACATAGGACCGATCCGCAAGTTGGAGCAGTACTGTTGTTGGTTTTGTCTGCCCTATTCCAAGTTTTTGAAAAACTGATTTGGGCATTAGGTTGATGCTTGCTCCCAAGTCGTAGAGGGTCTTTCCTTTATAACCATCCCCAATCGCACAAGGGATTGTAAAGCATCCAGGATCCTTTAGCTTAGGCGGCATACGATTATGCAACATGGCCATGCAACCTTCAGTGGCTGCCACCGTTTCAAATTTCCCTAGCCTTCGTTGTTTGGATATTATGTTCTTTAAGAACTTGACATAGTTGGGAATTTATTAAATAGCCTCAACTAGTGGCAAGTTGATATGGACTTGCTTCAAGATGTCTAAGAATTTCTGAAATTAGTGGTCCTGTTTGTGCTTTTTTAACCTCTACGGGAAAGGAGGTGGTGGTCTTATATCCTCTAGGTTTCCTTGGATATTGAGTTTAATACATGGGGTGAACTTATCTGCAGTTGCCTCCGTAGGTGTTTCTGATACTACTGGTTCTGCTGTCGTGACAGTGCTTTCAGCAGGGTCCTACTTAGCTTCTGAGTCCTCATGATATTGCTTTTCTAGTTAGACGATATCGGTTGAGTTCCCTTCTTTATCTTTTAATTGCAGGCCACTTCTTGTCGTAATTACCTTACATTGCTCGTGGCCTAACACCTTAGCAACTTCAGTATTGCTAGGTAAACCCCCTGGTGGTCGAGTGTTTTGTCGTTGGACAAATTGACCAACTTGGGTTTCTAAAGACTTGATCGCAGCCTCCTGGTTCTGCAGTCTCATCTCAGTTCGGTTCATGAAGTCATCAGTACGCTTCATGAAGCAGCTATTCTTGGTCATGTAAGCATTAGTCTTTGTCACAAAAGCCGTGAGAGAATCTGCAAATACGTTCAGAGACTATTACTGTTGTACCTGCTGTTGTGGCATGGTCTGCTGACTGTGCTGCTGCGACAAGTTCTGGCTTTTGTGCTGGAATCTAGGGGGCTTGATTAATTGGATTTATGGCATTATTGGGGTTACTCCATGAAAAGTTTGGATGCCTTTTCCAAGATGGGTTGTAATTCTTGGACATCATTTGATTGTTCCTGTTATAGTTTCCAACATATAGGTTGGTTTCCCCATCTTGCATGTAATCTGATGGATTAACTGCCTTAACCTCATGTATATTTCTCTGGGCTTGCATATTCTGAACCATCTTAGTCAGAGAAGCCAATTGTGCTGCCACCGAACTGGGTGTGTCTAATTCTTGGGCTGTGGCATGACGTCTCATTCCTCCTCGCCTTGATGTGGGAAATTGGAAATCGTTCCTTTCGAGTTTGTTCAGGATCTCAATGGCCTCCGCGGGTGCTCTATCCAAAAGTATCCCATTTGCGAAGCATCTAGCATTATCCTTGTGGAGGCATTGGTAGCATTGTAAAACATGGAGACTTGCGTCCGCAAAGGAAAACCATGTAATGGGCATTTATTTAACAATTCTTTGTAGCGTTCCCATGCCTCATATATCGGTTCATCATCATCCTGCCGAAATGATATGATTTCATTACGGATACGATCATAGAGATTTATTGGATTAAACTTCGTAATGAATTCTTGGCAGAGTTCCTCCCAAGATCCTATGGATCCTATTGGGATGCCATTCAACCAAGTTTTCGCCCTATCCCTCAGTGAATAGGGGAACAATTTTAATCCTAAAATATCTTCATGGACTCCTTGGATCTTGAAAGAATTGCATACTTCCATGAAAGATTTAAGATGCTGCCTTGCATCTTCAGTAGCAGACCCACTAAACTGTCCAATTGTGTTCAACATGTTGAACATCACTAGTTTGAGCTCAAAGTGAGTTGCTTCGATTTCTGGGTGACTACGCCAGGGTTGAGTCCGTTTAGATCTTCCACCAGATAGTCTCTAATTGTGGACTGCCTCGGCAACGGTTGCGGCAATGGCTGCTGCGGTATTGCTGGTGGCAGTACATTATGATCAACAGGTGGAATTTATCCTCTTGGTGGATCATCCATGACTTGAAACAAGTTACGTCTCAGATGGTGTCTTGTGCGTTCGATTTTAGGATCCATTTGTACAATGGACCACTCGGGTTTGCCCTGGTCATATACCAAGTAAATCAAAGTTAATAATAATTAAATAAATAATTAGAATTAAAGTTAGATAAAGAATGGTTAAAGAGCAAGGAAATAAAGAAAACAAAATTTAGTTGTCAATCCACGGCAACGGCGTCAAAAACTTGATACGTGTAATAAAAGCGCAATTGAGTGCAAGTGTACACGTCGCCAAGTAATAAAGTGATAAGTATATCGTGTATCGTTTCCACAGGGATTGGTATACTTAATATGCTTCCCCTTGTTCCCTTGCTCCTGAAAGATAAAGTAAAAACACAGATAAGTGGATTTGTTTAACTAACTAAATAATTAAATAACAAAACATAAAATAAAAGGTTGAGAACGATATAGAGAAAGTGGGTAGGATCCAGCTACGTCAATTAGTGGATTCGATTGATCTTCTTCTTGTCCAATGCAATTGCACAATACTGCCTCGATAGTACTGCAGATACAGCTTCGGCAGCATTAGTATTCTATGCCGCAACAATCTCTTGCTCTTGGGCAGAGGCATCAAAGTTCAGTAAAATATCCGTAGTTGACTCCGCTTATCTCTAAGTCAGAGCGCTATTGATGACTGGTCCTTGATGATACCTCTCGGCGTAAATCAACGATAACCATCAACCAATCCAACACTTCTTTTAACTGCTGAAACTCTTAACCTATCTCTAGGCTGAGTTAGTGTCTACAACACCGTACTTATCCCTTTCGTGAATCTACACCTCTCGATGCTAGATAAATATATTACTTACAAACTTCTCTCTCGAGCTTGAATGCAAGAACAAGGAATGACAATAGGATAAGTAAACTTTGATATTATTATTGCACTAGAACAAGAAACAATCTCCTCTCACTAATATCTACAACCTTCACCTATCCCTAAGAAATAATATCGTTAGGTATAATTCTTAGGGGGAAGGATTTCTCTAAAAATCGACTCCCTAAACAATGTGTCCAGTTAGGGTATATATAGTCTTAACCTAGGGCAAATCTTTCCTAAATAGACTCTAACTTGGAGTAAGGAACAAGTCTTCTTCAAGGGATCTGATATTTCCAAGTTTGCCACCTTCTAGAAGGGTTTTCCCGTTTGGTCTTTGACTTGGGCTTTTAGTGCGTTAGCCTGGTCCAATTGGTACGTTGCATCTTCTAGAATGTTCTCTATATTTTTATTTTTCATTACGCCTCCAATGTTGGTACTGCCACTTTGGATGCTGCCGCGACCTTGTCCTCTGCCTCGGCCTCAACATTGCTTCACTGCTGCTTCGGCCCTGGATATTCCTGCATGTACAAAATATGTAATAATATCTGCATTCTCTATAAATATTGACTTTATAAGTAGTGATAACAGAATATCCAATATTGCACAAAGAGTCCATATTTCAGTTCAAGTTGGTATATAATAGATGCATAAAGTACCATGAGTAGGGTAGTAAATAACTACCTTTTAGGCACTCATTAAAGGTCCTTATAAAGGCCTCGGCCTTGTAGCCGTTTTGAACCAACTAGCTGTTTTGTAGCCTTTAACCTTTACTGCCGCGGTGGAAATTTCGATAGACTACCCGTTACACTGTTCTTACCATTTGGGACTGCTACGGTCCTGACACTGTTTACTGCCATGGCAGAAAATTTCCTGTTATGAACTTTTTCACTTTTATTCTTGCTTATTGACCTAAAATATTAAACATCAAATAAAAATTAAATTAAAAAGAAATAAAACAATATTAACTCTAAACTAAAACTAATCCTGAAAATAAAATAAAGAGAAGATAAAGAGATTATATCACGGGAGGAGTGCATGCAAATACATCTCCTAAAGTGATGGTCTCTATAGTCCTCATCTCTTGTTGGTCAGAATCATGCTTCAATTGTTGGCCATTCAATTTGAATCCATGCCCATCCCTTTGTGATTTGATTGTTACTGCACCATGTGGATTTGAACATTTGAACTTGAGTTTGCTTGGAGAGTGTGTTGCGCAATTGACTTCCTCCACCTCGGGTGTTTCAACACTGTCCAAGACTTTGCTGTAACAATTATTAACATTACTGCCGAGCGTACTACCGAGGCAGTGGTTGCTGAGATAGGATATTTTGCTGCCTGAATCTATGGTGTGGATAACCTGGCACTCCTCTGGATCATCATGTCTTTTTAAAATTTGGAAAGCATTAAGTTTGACTTGTTGGTCGTTAACCCTCATTGTCAATTCTCCTATTTCCATATTTATAAGAGTGCATCCGGTGGCTAGAAAAGGTCTCCTCAAGATGATCGATGCATTGTCATCTGCTTCACAATCAAGAACAAGAAAATCAGCTAGAAAAATAAATTTATCCACCCTTACCAATATGTCCTCGATCTTTCCTTCAGGTTGCACATACGATCGATCTGCTAATTGGAGCATTACTATCGTAGGTGATAAGTGCTCAACTCACTATCACTTTCTACACTTTTCATGGGCACTTATCATCAATTCTACAACCACTTGAACCAATACATGGACTTAATGTGATAAATTTAGGGATTATGCCATTAAAGATTATATTTGTAGAAAAGGCGTACTTTACTGCATTTTCTTATCTGTGTAGGAACAAGTATTGTCGAGACAGCAGAATGAGGCTGAGGTAGGACCTGATGCCGAGGCAACAGAGAAGAAAAAGGCAATATGGCTGGCAACTGAAAGAGAAAATTGAGGAGAATATTGCTGAGCAAGAAGCCTAAGATACGGAGCTGAACAACACAAGAAAAGCCAAAGGACAAGGCCACGCGGGATGAAACCTTCTAGAAGATCAAACTTGGAAATATTTAACCTATGTGCATAACTTGTTCCCTACTCCAAGTTTTACTATAATTAGGAAAGGTTTGCCCTAGGCCAAGCCTATATAAGGCATAGCCGTCCTAGGGTTTAGAAGAGCGGAGATAGAGAGATTTAGATAGCCGAATTTTGAGAGAGTTTTTAGGAACAATTCTTCCCATCATATTCTAAGCTTTCTTAGGGTGTTGGTGAAGGTTGTTAAGTATTTGTGAGAGGAGATTATATTTTGATTCTTATTTCAATGCAATAAAATATCAAAGTTTGCTTACTCTTTGCCATTCTTTGTTCTTGCATCCAAGCCCAGGAGGAAAGTTTGTAAGTAATCTATTTGTCTAGACTCGGGAGAGTTAGACTCACGAAATGAGTAAGTGTGGTATTCAACTTAATTGGAGGATACTAACTCGGCCTAAGGATAGGTTAGGAGTTTCAACGGCTAAGAGAAGTGTGAGGTTGGTTGTTGGTTATAATTGATTAACGCCGGGAGGTATCATCAAGGACTGACCTTCAACACCGTTTCGACTTAAGGATAAGCGGATCCATACAAGGACACTTTGCCGAACTTTTATAAATCTGCCCAAGAGCAAGGGATTGCCGTGACAGAGAACATTGTCGCTGTCGAGACAGTATCTGCAGTACTGCCAAGGCAGTGCAGTGCAATTGCATTGGAACGAGAAGCAGATAAATCAATTCTATAATATAACACAACTAGATCCTACCCTCTCTCTTATATTTGATATTACCTTAGTTAGATTAGTTTATTTAGTTAATTGGATATCAACTTAAATTGTGTTTTTACTTTACTTTTACAGAAGCAAGAGGACTGAAGGAAGCATATTAAGTACACCAATCCTTGTGTAGACGATACTCGGTAAATTACTTATCACTTTATTACTTGACGTGTACACTTGCACTGATTTCGCATTTTATACACGCATCAAGTTTTTGGCGCCGTTGCCGGGGATTGACAACTAAATTTTTTTTTCTTTATATTCTTACTTTTATTTTTAGTTATTTTTATTCTTATTTTTTTTATTTTTATTTGATTTTTGGTGTATGATAAGGGCTAACCCTAGCAATCCATTACGTGAGATCGACCCAGAAATAGAAAGAACTTATCAAAGGCTGAGAAGACATATCCAAGGAGCCATGGCAGTGAATCCAGGAAATCAGAACCTACCTAAAGGCATTGGAGGCCATCAACAACAACCATTGCCGCAACCACTGCCGTGGCAGCTAACTGTTAGAAACTTTTTGGTGGAAGATTTAAATTGATTGAACCCTGGAGTTATTACACCAAAGATTGAGGCAACCCACTTTGAACTTAAACCTGTAATGTTCAATATGCTTAATAATATTGGACAATTCAGTGGGGCTGCAACAGAAGATGCCAGACAACATCTCTAATCCTTTATAGAAATATGCAACTCTCTCAAAATCTAAGGAGTTCATGAAGATATTTTGAGGCTAAAACTTTCCCCCTATTCATTGAGCGATAGGGCCAAAACCTAGTTGAACAACATTCCGGCAGGATCAATTGGATCTTGGAGTGAACTCTGCCGAGAATTCATTACGAGATTTAACCCTACAAATCTATATGATTGAATCCGTAATGAGATTATTTCATTTAGACAGGCTGATGACGAACCTATGAACGAGGCTTAGGAACGCTAGAGAGAGTTACTGAACAAATGTCCACTACATGGATTCCCATTATAGATACAAGTAACCATGTTCTATAATGCCACCAATGCCCCGACAAGGATGATGTTAGATGCCTCAGCAAACGACACACTCCTTGACAAGGCCCCGGAAGAAGCAATAGAAATTTTGAACAAACTCGAAAGGAACGATTTCCAATTTCCTACTTCTAGGCGAGGAGGATTAAGATGCCATGTCACAGTAAATGAACTAGAAACCAATAATTCGGTTGCAGTACAATTGATATCTTTAACAAAAATGGTTCAGAACATGCAAGTACAACAAAATACTCATGAAGTAAAAGCTATAAATTCTTCTGAGTATATGCAAGACGAGAAAACTAGATTTTATATGGGAAACTACAACCGGAATAACAACATTATGTAAGATACATACAATTCGGCTTGGAAAAGGCACCCGAACTTTTCATGGAGTAATCCAAACAATGCCTTAAACCCCACCAACCAGACCTCTAGTTATCAACATCCACTACCGTAGCAGTAAGTGCAGCAGTCACTACCGCCGCAGCAGATGCATCAGCAACAACAGCCTATGAACTCACTAGAGAATACTCTCAAGGCCTTTAATAAGAAAACTGAATCATATATGGCTGAGAACAACAATTTCATGAAGAGGACTGATGACTTCATGAATAAAACAAAGATGAGGCTTCAAAACCAGGAAGCTGCTATAAAATCACTAGAAACCCAAGTTGGTCAATTCGCTCAAAGATAAAATACAAGACCACAAGGGGGATTACCTAGCAATACTGAAGTTGCTAAGGGAATGGGCCATGAACAATGCAAAGCAATCACAATAAGAAGTGGCCTACAACTGAAGGAAACAATGGGCAAGTCAGCAACCAAAGCTCCATCAGCTATACAGGAGGATACAAATAAAGAGGACTTGGATGCTGAACAGACTAAACACGAGGATGATGCCCCAGCAGAAAGCTTGGTAGCACGTGCACTCCCTACCGAGACAGCGAGATAAACAGTGGTCCCAGGTATTAAATTCCAATCTAATGAAACCTTGGATGAGATGCGACCACCACCACCTTTCCCATAAAGGCTGAAAAAACAAAAACAGAACCATCAGTTTAAGAAATTCCTTGATATACTAAAGCAAGTCCACATTAACTTGCCATTTGTTGAGGCAAATGAACAGATGCCCAATTACGCTAAATTCTTGAAAGACATTGTGTCCAAGAGAAAGAAGCTAGGTGAGTTTGAGACAGTGGCAACAACTAAAGGGCACATGACAATGCTGCATAATCGCATGACACCCAAACTGAAGGATCCTGAATGCTTTACCATACCTTGAGCGATTGGTAACAATTATGAAGGAAAGGCACCCTGTGACCTAGGAGCAAGCATAAATCTCATGCTTAAATCAGTTTTTCAGAAACTTGGTATAGGAAGAGCAAAACCTACGACAGTGCTGCTCCAACTTCCAAATAGATCCTATGTACATCCAGAAGGAAAAATTGAGGATATATTGGTAAGGATTGACAAGTTTATTTTCCCTGCCGATTTTCTTGTCCTTAATTGTGAAGCAGACGAAAATGCACCGATCATCCTAGGAAAACCTTTTCTTACTACTGGACGAACCTTAATAGATGTGGAAAACGGAGAGTTAACAATGAGGGTAAATGACCAGCAAGTCAAATTCAATACCTTTCACAAATTGAAAAAATTTGATGGTCCAGAAGAGTGCAAAGCCCTCCAAACAACTGAAGTAGATACCAAAATATCTTGCCTAGGCAACACACTCGACAGACTGTTTGGTAAGAAAATTAAAATCAATGGAGAGGCAGAAAATAAAGAATGGATTGGCCAGCAACTGCAGAAAAAACAAGGCCAACAAGAGACGAGCAAATTCGGAGATGCATTTACATGCAATCCACCAGTAACCTAATCTTTTCCCTTTTATTCTACTTTATTATATTAGGATTAGTTTTACTTTAGAAGTTATATGCTTATTTTATTTTCAGTACTTTTAAGTGATATTTTTTATTAATCTTATTTCAGTTTTCTTTTTAGGACAATAAAATCAAGAATAAAAGAGAAATAGTTCAGAGCAGAAACTCTACCGAGGGCAGTAAACAGTGTAACGGCTATCTGTCGAGTTTTCTACCGCGACAGTAAATGCTAACGGGCAGTAAATTCAAAATAGCTACAAAACGGCTAGTGATTAAAACGGTCACACTGTCAGAGGCCTATATAAGTAGCATTCATCTCGTGAACTATTCACTCTTTCATTCTTGAATTTCTTTAGAATTCTATTCTTGGTCTTACAATACTCTCACAATTATTCTTGAAATTTTTCAGAACTCGATCAAAACTCTCAATCCTACAATCATCAATGGCAGCATACAACAGATTTGCCCCCGCCACTATTGCAGAAAGATTCAATAGATCTTTTGTCGCTCGGTAGCTGTGAGAAGAACAAGGATTTCAACAATCTGAGGAAGAAAATTTCGGGATTGAACACTTTCTGTTCGACAAAATTCAGCATCAAAAATGGCAACTCTTATGCCTACAACCTGATCAAGCCAATGCAACCATAGTGCGCGAGTTCTATGCATTTGGGCCCAGCAAGGAAAACCTCTTTGTCCACTGCCGAGGCAGACCTGTACGCCTTGATGCTGAAACAATCAATGAGTTCTATGGCCTAGCACCGAGATGAGATAGGCATGCCGAATTCATGGACGACATCATCATACAAGACTACAAACAAATCAGGGACAACCTTTGTTACAATAACACTCCATAGGAAATCGGTGCTCATATAGGTTCTATGACAAGGCAAAGCCTCAAGCCCGAGGTAAAATTGTGGGCACATTCGTCAAGAGACGCCTCATCCCTACTTCCCACAACAGCACAGTGGACCGTAAAAGATTGGTGTTGATCCAGTCAATCATCAACAAGAGGAGCATCAATGTTGGAGAGATCATTCTTCGAGAAATTCATGATTTTGGTAAGAAGGAATGTGGACCATTATATTTCCCATATTTAATATCTGCTTTATGCATTGCTGTAGGAGTACCAGTTGAAGACACCGATGAATACACACCAACAAGGCAAGGATGGACGAGAGAATTCTGTCACAGAGTAATGCAGATCACACAGGAAGAACCTGTCCAGGCAACACCACATCAATTTACTATTGATTTCACTGTTGGAGCTCAATATACGGCAAAGATGCCAGGCACTACCGAAGCCCCTGTCGCGGTAGACCCCTACCAGGAAATTCTTCAATGGATAGAAACCATGGACCTTCGCTAACAAAGATACTTGGAATACCAACGAGACTTCAACAGTACCCTTGCTCAGATGATGATATAGAACTTCCCTAACCAAGGAGTACAATTTCCAGAATACCCTACAAACATATTTGTAACGGCAGCACCTTACACAGAGACCACTCCAGCCCCAGGGCTGAGACCATTCTTTACCACCAGACCGCAGCAGCAATTCCATGCAGCTGGACCATCTAGGGTAGCAGACGCTACCGCAGCATCCTCCTCAAGAAGAAGACCTTCGAAGAGAAGGGGAGTTTTCAACACTCCCCCAAGATCACCAATACCAATGGGTAGTCTATCGGCTGAGATAGATGCCTACGTTCATCAAAGCTCATCAACTACCGAGTCCAGTATCCAGCCTGCCGGGGCAAATCCAGAAAACGAAGGTTGCACATAGATCATGGATATAGATGATGAAGGAGGATGAGAGGTCAATTCCCCAATAAAAAGGGCAACACCTACGAGAGTTCAGCCGTCGAGAAGAGCAAAACCATCACCATCACCAAGGGCACAACCATCAGCAGTCAGACCAAGGAGACAAATTGTGGAAGAAAGTTCTTCTGAATCATATTAATTGTTCTTCCTTATTGTTGCCTATATAATCTATTTTTTTATCTGCTTATATTTTTATTTTTTATCTACTGTCTACCCCTAAATTAAGCATTGGGGACAATATTTAGTTTGAGTTTGGGGGTGTAGAGCCACTGTCGAGGCTACCTACTGCTGCGGCCTTGCCATGAAAAGGAAGTTTTTAGTGATAAATTTTTTTGTTTTATATCCACCACTGTACTTAAAACTGTTGCCATACTTTTACACTGCTCTTCATCAGTATTGTCTTAGTTTATTCTTAAAGGCAATAGAAATCTTTCTCCTTACCATAGTTAGGATTTGTTTTGAAGACTTGATTCTAGGATACTTAAGGAGAAAAACTTAGAAGCTTGCTATAAGGTTGAACTTTAAAATCACTTTTGGGACTCGTTTGGTTATAGGAATTCTTTTAATAAACTTAGGTGATAAAGACTTAGAATTTGGAAAGGTAACTAGAGGTTCCTATAACCGGCTCTAGGAAAGACTCTTCTTAATGCTAGAGGTGCCCGAAATTAGCTCTAGTATGTATAAAAAATAGCAAAAGAAATAAAAAAGTAAGAAATAAAAAACACAATACTTGAGGTGCTCGAAATTGGCTCAAGGAATTGTTGTTATAAGAAGAGTACACCAAAACCAAGTCTATTTGTCTTGAACTTAGAGTTTATTTAAGAAGACCCTTATTCAAACTTGTCCACAAAAATACACACCACACACACTAACCCTATAGTTTGTCTTCTAAGTACACTCTTAGGAAACCAAAAGGTTAAGTCTAAAGAATAGATATAGTTATGGTGGGGAGAATAGATGGAAGCATAAGACCAAGAGAGAATAGAGTTTGACAAATTGATGGTTTGTATTACTTGAGGACAAGCAATAGTTCGAGTTTAGGGGTGTGATAATTGCTCAACTCACTATCACTTTCTATAATTTTCATGGGCATTTATCATCAATTTTACACCCACTTGAATCAATGCATGGACTTAATGTGATAAATTTAGGGATTATACCATTAAAGATTATATTTGTAGTAAAGGCGTACTTTACTGTATTTTCTTATCTGTGCAGGAACAAGTACTATCGAGGCAGCAGAATGAGGCTGAGGTAGGACCTGATGCCGAGGCAACAGAGAAGAAAAAGGCAATATGGTTGGCAGTTGAAAGAGAAAATTGAGGAGAATATTGCTGAGCAAGAAGCCTAAGATTCGGAGCTGAACAACACAAGAAAAGCCAAAGGACAAGGCCACGCGGGATGAAACCTTCTAGAAGATCAAACTTGGAAATATTTAACCTATATGCATAAATTGTTCCCTACTCCAAGTTGTACTCTAATTAGGAAAGATTTTTCCTAGGCCAAGCCTATATAAGGCATAGCCGTCCTAGAGTTTAGAAGAGCGGAGATAGTGAGATTTAGATAGCCGAATTTTGAGAGAGTTTTTAGGAACAATTCTTCCCATCATGTTCTAAGCTTTCTTAGGGTGTTGGTGAAGGTTGTTAAGTATTTGTGACAGGAGATTGTATTTTGATTCTTATTTCAATGCAATAAAATATCAAAGTTTGCTTAATTTTTGTCATTCTTTGTTCTTGCATCCAAGCCCAGGAGGAAAGTTTGTAAGTAATCTATTTTTCTAGACTCGAGAGAGTTAGACTCACGAAAGGAGTAAGTGAGGTATTCAACTTGATTGGAGGATACTAACTCGGCCTAGGGATAGGTTAAGAGTTTCAGCGGCTAAGAGAAGTGTGGGATTGATTATTGGTTATAATTGATTAACGCCGGGAGGTATCATCAAGGACTGACCTTCAACAACGTTTCGACTTAGGGATAAACGGAGCCATACAAAGACACTTTGTCGAACTTTGGTAAATCTGCCCAAGAGCATGGGATTGTCGCGGCAGAGAACATTGTCGCTATCGAGACAATATCTGCAGTATTGCCGAGGCAGTGTAGTGCAATTGTATTGGAACGAGAAGTAGATAAATCAATTCCACAATACAACACAACTAGATCCTACCATCTCTCTCATATTTGATATTACCTTAGTTAGATTAGTTTATTTAGTTAATTCGATATCAACTTAAATTATGTTTTTACTTTACTTTTACAGAAGTAAGAGGACTGAAGAAAGCATATTAAGTAGGTTTCGCCCTTCCTATTCCAAGCATATTAAGTAGGTTTCGCCCTTCCAATTCCCCAATACAACACAACTGGATCCTACCAATCCTTGTGGAGATGATACTCCATAACTTATTTATCACTTTATTACTTGACGTGTACACTTGCACTAATTGCGCATTTTATACACGCATCAGTATGTTTCCCCCTTCCTATTCCAAGCTTTTGGAAGACGGATTTAGGCATCAAATTTATGCTTGCTCCAAGGTCGCATAAGGCCTTTCCTTCATAGTGGTTTCCTATCGCACAAGGTATGGTAAAGCATCCAGGATCCTTCAATTTAGGAGGCATGCGATTGTGAAGCATTGCCATGCATCCTTCAGTTGCAACCATTGTTTCAAACTCACCAAGCCTTTTTCTTTTTGACACAATATCTTTTAAGAATTTGGCATAGTTTGACATTTGTTTTATTGCCTCAACAAATGACAAGTTAATGTGGACTTGCTTCAAAATGTCTAAGAATTTTTTAAATTGATAGTATTGTTTATGCCTTTTTAACCTTTGTGGAAAAGGTGGTGGTGGTCGCATTTCTTCCAGTGTCTCATTAGTTTGAAATTTAATATCTAGTACCACTGGTCCTTTTGTTGTCTCGGTCGCTGGTCGTGATACTATCAATTTCTCTGTCGGGGCAGTACTTTCTGCTGGGATTTCTGTGGCATGATCTTTTTGTTCAGCATCTAAGTCTTTTTTGTCAGATTCTTCTTGTTCCACTAGTGGGACTTTGTCTGCTGAGTTTCCTAACATTTCCTTATGTTGTAGGTCACTCCTAGTAGTAATTGTCTTACATTGCTCATGGCCCATTCCTTTAGCAACTTCAGTATTGCTGGGTAATCCTCTTTGTGATCTAGTATTCAGATTTTGAGCAAACTGCCCAACCTGAGTTTCCAGTGATTTGATAGTTGCCTCTTGGTTTCGCAACTTCATCTCACTTCTGTTTATGAATGCATCAATTCTTTTAATGAAGTTGTTATTCTCTGCCATGTCTGATTATGTTTTCATCATAAAGGCCTTAAGAGAATTTTTCAATGAACTTATGGGCTGCTGCTGATGCATCTGCTGCTGCGACATTGGTTGTTGTACCTGCTGCTATAGAAGATGTTGCATTTGCATTGGTTGCTGAAAACCTGAGGATTGGGTAGTTGGATTTAAAGCATTGTTCGGATTACTCCATGAGAAGTTGGGATGCCTTTTCTATGCTGGATTGTATGTGTTGAACATTATGTTATTCTGATTGTAGTTTCCAACATAAAGGCTAGATTCCTGATTCTACATACATTCAGAAGAGATATGGTTACCTCCACATAAATTACAGAAAGAATCTATTGCCTTAACCTCATGGGTATTATGCTGCATTTGCATGTTCTGCATCATCTTAGTAAGAAAGGCCAATTGTGCTGCCACTGAATTGGATGTTTTCAACTTATTCACTGTAGCTTGGCGTCTTACTCCTCCTCTCCTAGATGTAGAGAATTAAAAATCATTTTTTGCGAGTTTGTTTAGAATTTCTATAGCCTCCTCCGGAGCTTTGTCACGGAGTGTCCCATTGATAGAGGCATCTAACATCATTCTTGTTGGGGCATTGGTAGCATTGTAAAACTTGGTCACTTGTGTCCACAATGGAAATCCATACAAAGGACACTTGTGCAGTAGCTCCCTATAGCGCTCCCATGCCTCATACATTGGTTCATCATCTGCCTGCCAAAAAGAAGTAATTTCATTACGTATACGATCATATAAATTAGTAGGATTAAAACGTATAATGAAATCACGACAAAGTTCACTCCAAGATCCTATAGATCCTGTTGGAATACTATTTAACCAGGTTTTTACCCTATCCCTCAGTGAATAGGGAATAGTTTCAATCTCAAGACATCTTCATGGACTCCTTGGATTTTGAAGGAATTACAGATCTACATGAATGACTTGAGATGTTGCCTGACATCTTCAGTTAAAGACCCACCAAATTGTCCAATAGTATTGAGCATATTGAACATGACAGGTTTTAGTTCAAAGTCGGATTCGTTGGTGTGGATGACTTTGTGGGAGACAACATAGATGATTATTGGCTGACGGTGTTGATCTGCTGCTGCAGCTGATGGTGAGTGAGGCGGTTTTCTAATTTTTATGGGAGTCTTTGCTGACTTTTAGAGGGTTTGGATGAGACATTGTGTCACAACCCAATTTTTCCTTAAATTGGAAATATGAATCAATAATTTAAAACCCTAAGAATTAGGGATTTTTCAGTGGCATTTTTGTAATTTTTGGAAATATGGAGGTCTACTTTTGAATTTTTGAAACCTTAGACCCTTAAATGGTATTTTTTACCATTTTTTTCTTTTAGAAGTTTTTTCTTCATCTGATAACCGACCCTGTCTTTATTGTGTATAATTTTAATTCCTTTAATTCTTTTGATAACTGATTCATTCATCAGTTTAACCATTTGTTCAATTCTAAACCTTTCGTGCAAGTGAGTATTCCTCTATTTCTCTCTTTTTCGTTTCAGATGGTCGTGTTTGTGTCTTCTAATTCGGTTTGTTGCTAAGCTTTTGGTAAGGATTTGATCTCTGTTTTTGCTCCCTTCAGTTTCGGTTTCGTTGTGTGTTAAAAGTGTTTAGCTTTTGGTTTTGGGTTCGGTTTGTAGTGTTGGGCGTGGTTGAAGATGGTATCGGTTTGAGTAAGGGTTGTTTGTTTATGTTTTTAGTCGATTCTGAAAAGGGGAGAGTATGTTTTAATCGAGAAATGGAAGGAAGAATCGAATCCGCTATGTTTTTATCCGATCGAATCGTATCTGGGGAGGGGTTTGAAAATCTAGATAATAAGGGTTCCGAGAATTTCTGGAAAATCCAGATTTTCCTAGAAAATTCAAGACCCAGACCGAACCGCCCGCCCGCTTGGCCGAACCAGTCAACTTGACCCGATATCCGACCCGACACGACCCAAGACCTAATCTCTAACCCGATTGACGTCACTGCTGATGTCAGCATTTACCAGTGCTGACGTTAGTAGTTGACTTTTTCTGACTCGGTCCCACTTTATGCTTTTCAACATCCTGAGTCTGATGGCGATGTCCGTTTTTCGAAATTCGAATCCAAAGTGTCGTTTTTAGGGCTTTTATGTTCGAAAGCTTATTTGGAAGTTATCTGTAGTGGATTCTGAAATAGTTTCTGTTTGGTTCAGGTGACGTAGACTCTGACCCTGAGCAGTTGCCTCCTCCTCCTCCTGGACGACCACCTGTTCATCAGCATTCGAGACTCGCACGTGAGTTTCGATTTATTTTTGTTTAGTGTACTTATTAGTAGGGTGTCTAATGATAATTGTTATTTATAGGTTCTACTCCTGCACATTCTAGTGGTAGAGCCGAGTCTAGTCGACGTCAGTATCATCGTTGAGCCTTCTGCTTTAGGTGTGTTCTCTTCTGTTAAATTATGTATTTTTGTGTCTACCATTTTTGTTAAACTTTGTATGACCATGAATCATTCTGTAATTACATTTATTTTGATTATGTAATTAACATGTATGTCTCCTATTAGATATTAAGACATGCATTCTGATTCTGTATCTACATTTATCATTGCATCTGGTTAGATTATATGTGTATGAGGAAGTTAGTGATTTATCACTTTTGTTCAGTGGTTCTGTAATATACCACTTCTGTTCAGTGGCTCCACCTGCGGGTCGAGTTTCCACTTTTGTTGTTGTGATTGAGTTAGAGTGGTTCTAGGGAACCTACTCTTCTGATGGTGTTCAGTGTTGGGTGCATTCATGCATACATTATATCATATGTCTTGCTCTGTTATTTGATTCAGTTTATCTGCACTCTAGAGACACACTAGGCTCCCTAGCTTACACTCTTTCAGTTTCTGTTTCAGATACCCGGTCATAGATCTCGGTACTTGGAGGACTATTGAATCTAAATTTTGTTATTCTGTACGTTTTAATGTTTTAGACTTGTATTTAATTTTCAATTAACAATTTCTGTATCGGACTTTTAATAATGATTTGGATTTGGATTGTTTATTTTAAATTTGAGTTAAACACTGTTTTATGTCAAGTATTCTCAGCATATTAATAATTTAAAAAAACTAACTTGCAAATCAAGTTTCAGAAATGTAAAACCCTAACTTTTATTCTCGATTGGACTTGATTTTGAAATACTCTGAAATATTTTGAATATTACTCCAAGTACCGGTTCTAACATAGAATTCTGTCTATATTATTCTATAGATACTCTACTATGCCACCTCGTAGGAGTACACGTTTAGCTACTGGGAGAGGTCGTGGCCAAGGTCGATCTATTGCTTCTTCTAATGATGTCTCGCCTCCTGTAGACCCACCACAGGATCAGAGTTTGGCCCAAGATATAGGAGGAGAGGATTTACCTAAAGTTTAAACCGAGGCTCAGTAGGTCGAGGTTGATCAGCCGGTCTAGAGTGAGGGACCTTATGTTTCTGTGGACAGCGAGACTATTGGTTTGGATTTTGTGACCATGAAGAGAGAGTTGCTCAGGTATTTACGGCAGAATGAGGGTGCTAAGAAACCCATATCTACAAAGTTTTTGGCTGCCGATATGACGATGTTTGATGGTAAGACCGGTACTGACCCAGCCGATGCAGAGTACTGGTTGAAGAAGATTTAGCTTCTGTTCGTTGAGATGGAATACCCCTCTGACAGGAAATTGAGGGATGTTGTATCTTTGCTTCAGGGAGAGGCCCTAAACTGGTGAGAGGCAGAGGAGAGAGTCACTGCTTCGGAAAAGATTTCTTGGGAGTTTTTCAGACAGGCTTCGAGGATAGATATGTTGGACCTAAGTATTTGGCTAAATGTCGTGAGTATTTTCTAAATCTGCAGCATAACGATATATCGGTGAATGATTATGAGATTGAGTTCCTCCGCCTGCTCAAATATACTCCTAGTATTATGTCGACTGAGAAACAAAAGTGTGACCATTTTCTGAAGGGACTCCGGGTATCGTTGAAGATTGTAGTTGCCACTCATCATGATACGGAATATAAGATGATCACTCGGCGTACTAGGACAGCCCAGCGTAACGAGAGCTGAGGGTTCAGCTGGAGTCCCAAGTTCAGAATAGAGGTAGGCGACAACCCACAGTGCCTACCCAGTATAGTCGGGTTTTCAATCCCAGAAGAGGGGCCGCGATGAGTTTGAGCCACAGAGTTCTGCACGTTCTAGACCAACTACTTTTGTTGTTCCTGCTGCTAGTGGAGCTAGATCCACTAGTACCCGAGCCTTACCACAATGTTTGTTCTATAAGAAGTGGCACTCAAGAGGGTGTTGTATGCAGAGTGGGGCCTATTTCCGTTGTGGTTCTTATGATCACCGTCTCAGGGATTGTCCAGTGGAACCATAGTCTGGTTATACTCTGGGGCAATCACAGGCATCAGTTCAGACTCCTAAAGCGGGAAGAGGTTAGGGTAGACCTGCTACATCTGGTACCGGTAGTAGAGGTAGACCCAGTCAGTTCAAAGGATCTGCCAGATCAGGAGGATCTCAGCCCAGCTTGGTTTATGCTACAAGGAGATAGGAGGATCGGGATGAGCCAAACGTCATTGTTGGTACTTTTTCTGTTCATGCTATTTCTTTCTTTGCACTATTAGATAATGGGTCTACACACTCCTATATTTCTAGCTCTGTGTCTGGGCATCTGGAAATTCCTGTGGAGGATACTGGTAATTCTGTCTCAGTTTATAGTCCTGTAGGTAACCCTGTGGTGGTCTATAAAGATTGTCCTCTTGAGGTTCAAAGGGAAATCTTTCCTGCTAATCTGATAGAGCTACCGTTTTGAGAGTTTAACTTGATTCTAGGAATGGATTGGCTATCAGCACACCGAGTTACTCTGGACTGTGAACGTAAAAGAGCAACTCTGAGGACTTCTGATGACCTTGAAGTGACTCTTATCGGTGAGCGTAGAGGTTATCTATCCAATCTTATATCAGCCCTGAAGGCTGAAAAAATGATCAGGAAGGGATCTGTGGCTTATCTTACCTACATTCTGGACCCGAGGCAATCTGATTTTAGGATGGATAAGATCCGAGTTGTGTGTGAGTTTTCATATGTTTTTCCAGAAGAGTTACTGGGAGTGCCCCTTAAGCGGGAAGATGTGGAGTTTGGTGACGAGTGCCTACAAGGCAGTTATTTACTACATTTCTCATGGTACTTTATACATCTATTATACACCAACTTGAACCGAATTATGAACTCTTTGCGCAAATACTGGATATTCCATTATCATTACTTACAAAGTTAATATTTATAGAGAATATAGATATTATTACATATTCTGTACATGCAGGAATATCCAGAGTAGAAGCTGCAGAAAAGCAATATTGAGGCCGAGGCAAAAGACAAGGCCGCGGCAGAATCTAGTGTGATAGCACCAACAATGGAGGCGCAATGAAAGAAAAAATATAGAGAACATTCTGGAAGATGTAGCGCACAAATTGGACCAGGCTAGCGCGCTAAAAGACCAAGCGGGAAAAACCTTCTAGGAGGCGGCAAACTTGGAAATATCAGATTCCTTGAAGAAGACTTGTTCCTTACTCCAAGTACAAGTCTATATAGAAAAGGTTTGCCCTAGGTTAAGACTATTTATACCCTAGCCGGCCACATTGTTAAGGGAGCCGATTTTTAGAGAAAACCCTTCTCCCTAAGAATTGTACCTAAACGATAATATGTTCTAGACTTCTTAGGGATAGGTGAAGGTTGTCGATATTAGTGAGAGGAGATTGATTCTTGTATCTTTGTTCTTATGCAATAATAACATAAAAGTTTGCTTATCCTATTGCTATTCTTTGTTCTTGCATTCAAGCTCAAGAGGGAAGTTTGCAAGTAATCTATTTATCTAGCATCGAAAGGTGTAGATTCATGAAAAGGATAAGTACGGTGTTGTAGACACTAACTCGGCCTAGAGATAGGTTAAGAGTTTCAGCAGCTAAAAGAAGTGTTGGATTGGTTGGTGGTTATCATTGATTTACGCCGAGAGGTATCGTCAAGGATTGGTTATCAATAGCACTTTGACTCAGAGATGAGCGGAGTCACTTACGGACACTTTGCTGAACTTTAATACCTCTGCCCAAGAGCAAGAGATTATCGTGGCAAAGGAACACCAATGTTGCCGAGGCGGTATCTGTAGTACTATCGAAGCAATATTGTGTAATTGCATTAGACAAGAAGAAGATCAATTGGATCCTCTAATTGACGCAACTGGATCCTACCCATTTTCTCTATATCATCTTTAACCTTTTATTTTATGTTTTGTTATTTATTTATTTAGTTAGTTAAAAAAATCAACTTAATTGTGATTTTACTTTCTTTTTAGGAGCAAGGGAACAAGAGGAAACATATTAAGTATACCAATCCCTGTGGAGATGATACACGATATACTTATCATTTTATTACATGACGACATGTACACTTGCACTCAAATTGCGCTTATACCACACGCATCAAGTTTTTGGTGTCGTTGCCGGAGATTAACAACTAAATTTTGTTTTCTTTATTTTCGTGCTCTTTAACTATCCTTTATCTAACTTTAACTTTAAGTATTTCTTTTACTAACTTTAATTTATTTGGTTTATGACCAGGGCAAACCCGAGTGGACCATTGTATGAGTTGGATCCTGAGATTGAATGTACAAGACATTATCTGAGACGCAATCTATTCCGAGTCATGGATAATCCACCAAGAGGACAAATTTCACCTGTTGATCATAATGTTCTGTCACCAGCAATACCGTAGCAGCCACTGCCGCAACCATTGTCGAGGCAGTCCACTATTCGAGACTATCTAGTGGAAGATTTAAATGGACTCAACCCTCGCGTAGTCACCCCAGAAATCGAAGGAACTCACTTTGAGCTCAAACTAGTGATGTTCAACATGTTGAACACAATTGGATAGTTTAGTGGGTCTGCTATAGAAGATACAAGGCAGCATCTTAAATCTTTCATGGAAGTATGAAACTCTTTCAAGATTCAAGGAGTCCATTAAGATATTTTGCGATTAAAATTGTTCCCCTATTCACTGAGGGATAGGGCGAAAACCTGGTTAAATGGTATCCCAGCAGGATCCATAGGATCTTGGGAGGAACTCTGCCGAAAATTCATTACGAGGTTTAACCCAACAAATCTTTATGATCGCATCCGTAATGAAATCACATCATTCCGGCAAGATAAAGATGAACCGATATATGAGGTATGGGAACATTACAGAGATTGTTAAACAAATGCCCACTACATGGTTTTCCCTTGTGGACGCAAGTCTCCATGTTTTATAATGCTACCAATGCCTCCACAAGGATGATGCTAGATGCTTCCACAAATGGGACACTTTTGGATAGAGCACCCGCAGAGGCCATTGAAATTCTGAACAAACTCACAAGGAACGATTTCCAATTTCCCACATCAAGGTGAGAAGGAATGAGACGTCATGCCACAACCCATGAATTAGATACATCAAATTTAGTGGCAGTACAATTGGCTTCTCTGACCAAGATGGTTCAAAATATGCAAGCTCAAAGGAACGTACATAAGGTTAAGGTAGTTAACTCATCGGATTCCATGCAAGATGAGGAGACCAGCCTATATGTTGAAAACTATAACAGAAACAATCCAATGATGTCCAACAATTACAATCCATCTTGGAAAAGGAATCCGAACTTCTCATGAAGTAACCCTAACAATTCCTTGGCTATTGAATAAATGACCAACTATGCCAAGTTTTTAAAGGACATAGTTTACAAACGACGAATGCTAGGAGAATTTGAAACGGTGGCAGCCACTGAAGGTTGCATGGCCATGTTGCATAATCGCATGCCGCCCAAGCTAAAAGATCCTAGATGCTTCACAATCCCTTGTGCGATTGGGGATGGTTATAAAGGAAAGGCCCTATGCGACTTGGGAGCAAGCATCAACTTAATGCCCAATTTAGTTTTTCAGAAACTTGGAATAGGACAGGAAAAACCAATAACAGTACTGCTCTAACTTGCGGATCGGTCCTATGTACGTCCTGAAGGCAAAATTGAGGATATTCTAGTGAAGGTCGACAAGTTTATATTTCATGCTGACTTTCTTGTCCTTGACTGTGAGGCCAACGATAATGCACCAATCATATTGGGTCGTCCTTTCCTTGCTACTAGACGCACCATCATTGCTGTGGAAAATGGCGAGCTCATAATGCGAATAAATGATCAACAAGTCAAGTTAAACGCCTTCCACAATCTTTCAAATTCAGACGCTCCAATAGGATGTAAGGCTCTCCATACATCGAATAAGGGTACTAAAACATCCCTCCTGGGCAGCACGCTTAACAGATTGTTCGGTAAACGAATAAAACCCAAAGGAGAAGCCGAATGCACTGAAGGGACTGGCCAACTCATGAAGAATGATACGGGCCAGCAAGAGAGAATGAAAGTAGGAGATGCATTTATATGTACTCCACAAGTAACATAATTTCTTTCCTTCTATTTTAATTATTATATTAGGATTAGTTTATATATTATTATTTTTAGTATTTTATGTTGTTATGTCTTATTTTCAGTATTTCATATTTTTATTGTTTTGTTTAGAATAAATAAAGCTATGAATGCAGGAAAAATTACACCCCAGCAGGAAGACTGTTGCCGCGGCAGTGCACTGTGTCAGAGCCGCAGAATTCCTAACGGGCAGAAATAGTGTAACGGCTCTCTGCCGAGATATCCGCCGTGGCAGTAATTGTGCATCAAGGCAATAAATGCCTAACGACTATATTTTTAACAGTCATATTTTTATAGCCTATATAAGTAGACTCATTGTTGTGCATTTACTCTTGCATTCCTGCCAATTTTGCTATCTTGAACAATCTTGCTCTCACTATATTTCCATTCTATTGAAATTTTCAGGACTCGCTGTATTCTTACCCACATTCTTACAGCTTATTCTCAAGAACATCTCATCAATATTCGAATCATCCATGGTAGCATACAGACGCTTCGTTAATATCATCACAGTAGAATGTTTCCAAAGATCTTTTGTTGTACGATAGTTATGGGAGGAACAAGGATTCCAGCATACCATTGAAGAAAACTACGGCATCGACCAATTCTTGTTCAACAAGATCGAAGAACAAGATTGGGAAAAATTTTGCCTCCAACCTCCCATAGTAAATGCCACAATTGTAAGATAATTCTATGCGTATTGCCCGAACAAGGAAACACTGTTCGTCTACTGTCGGGGCAAGCTAGTAAAGCTTGATGCCGAGGCAATCAACAATTACTACGGTGTTATCCCCATACGCGATGAACATGGTGAATTTGCAGCTAATATCGAGGAATACGAGGCGATCAAGGACGAACTTTGCTACGACAACACTCCATGGGAAACCGGTGCCCATAGGGGTTGTGTAACAAGGCTCAACCTTAAACCCGAAACCAAGCTTTGGTGCACATTTGTCAAACGACGCCTTATGCCCACCTCCCACAACAGCACAGTTGATAGAAAAAGATTATTGTGGAGAGATCATTCTTCAAGAAATCTATGATTGTGGTAAGAAAGAACGAGGTCCATTATATTTCCCTAGTTTAATCTCTGCCCTATGTGTTGCTGCAAGTGTCCCTATAGAAGAAACCGATGAATACACAACACAAAGGCAAGGCTAGACAAAAGAATTCTGCCACAGAGTGATGCAGATCACCCAAGCAGACCCAGTGCAAGAAACACCTCAACAATTCACTGCCGACTTTAATGCCAGAGGGCAATATACGGCAGAAGCACCTGACCATGCTCAAGCCACTACCGCAGCAGATCCTTATCAGGAGATTTTGCAGAGAATGTCAGACATGGACCTGCGCCAGCAACGATACATGGCATATCAGAGAGATTTCAACAACACTCTTGCAAACATGCTAATCCAGAATTTTCCCACCCATGGGACGCAGTTTCCAAATTTCCCTCCCAACATTTTCGTCACTGCCGCACCTTACACAGAGACAATACCTGCTCCAGGGCCTAGACCATTCTTTACCACCAGGCCACAACAACAGTTTCACGCTGCCGACCCATCTAGACCTACAGGCACGGCCACCACATCATCCAGCAGTAGGTGGCCATAAAAAAGGTGAGTTGTCTTCAACTCTCCACCACCGAGTCCGATTCCTATTGGTAGTTTCTCTAGAGATAGTCTTTCTCGACAGATTGATGAGTATGTCCATGAGAGCTCATCGCATACCCAAGAGAGAATACCAACTGCCGAGGCAGAGGGTGTCTAATGATAATTGTTATTCGTAAGTTCTACTCCTGCACATTCTAGTGTTAGAGCCGAGTCCAATCGATATCAGTATCATCGTTGAGCCTTTTGCTTCAGGTGTGCTCTCTTCTATTAAATTCTGTATTTTTGTGTCTACCATTTTTGTTAAACTCTGTATGACCATGCATCGTTTTGTAATTACATTTATTTTGATTATGTAATTAACATGTATGCCTCTTGTTAGATATTAAGACATGTATTCTGATTTTGTATCTGCATTTATCATTGCATCTGGTTAGATTATATGTGTACGGGGAAGTTAGTGATTTATCACTTCTGTTCAGTGGTTCTGTAATATACCACTTCTGTTCAGTGGCTCTACCTGCGGGTCGAGTTTCTACTTCTGTTGGTGTGATGGAGTTAGAGTGGTTTTGGGGAACTTACTCTTCTGATGGTGTTCGGTGTTGGGTGCATTCATGCATACATTATATCATATGCCTTGCTCTATTATTTGATTATGTTTATCTACACTCTAGAGACACACTAGGCTCCCTAGCTTACACCCTTTCAGTTTTTGTTTTAGATACCCGGTCATAGATCTCTGTACTTAGAGGACTATTAAATCTAAATTTTATTATTCCGTACGTTTTAATGTTTTAGACTTGTATTTAATTTTCAGTTAATAATTTCTGTATCGAACTTTTAATAATGATTTAGATTTGGATTGTTTATTTTAAATTTAGGTTGAACCTTGAACTGTTTTATGTCAAGTATTTTCAGCATATTAAATTATTAATTATAATAATAATTTAACCGAATAACATTATTTTAATTTTTAAAAAAAAACTAACTTGCAAATCAAGTTTCAGTAATATAAAACCCTAACTTTTATTCTAAGAAATTAGGTAAATTTTAGGGGTTACCCCTTGGATTTGCAGCTGGCGCTTTGAGGTTTTTCCACCATCGGGTAATTGAGAATCCATCGGCGGTGATGATGATGTGTGGTAAAGAAAGTGTGTGTGTTTTTCTCGCGGGGAAGGAGAAGAGAAACAGAGGATCAAAATTGTTGGTAGAGGAAGTGAACCATTTTGAACAGTCTCACCCAAAATTATTTGACTACGGAAGAAAAAGAAAAGTCAATACAATTATTATTTGATAAATTTTACAAACGATCATTAATCAATTAATTTAGCAATCAAACTTTTAATCACTATTAAATTTTTAAATTTTAATTTAAATTAAGCATTGATCCATTAACAATGATAATGAATATAAATTTTATATAATAATACATTTAGTGTTCTCATTTATACATTTAAATAATTTAATTTTAGTTTATATTTATGATTGTGTTAACTATGATAAATAATCTTTTATCGGTCATAATAACCATAAATAATCTCTAATTTAATTGGTAATTGTTGAAAATAAAATAACGAAGAATTAAAACAAGAATAAAGAATAAGAGTGAAAGAACAAATAGAAGATATAATGAGATATTTGTATTATTCTCAATATTGACTTGTGTACAATGCCTTTACAAACTCATTTATTTATAGGCATAAGAAGTACATAATATATTAAACTCTAATTAATAAAGATAATATTTCTAATGATAGAGTTCTTATTATGATAGACATCCACATAGAAAAATATTCATAACACTCCCCCTTGGATGTCTATGAACATAATGTGCCTCGTTAAAACCTTACTAAGATAAAAACCATGTGGGAAAAAAATCTTAGTGAAAGAAAAAGAGTGCACACATCTTTGATACACATAACATGTTGCCTCATTAAAAACCTTACCAGAAAAACCCATTGGGACAAAACCTCGATCAAGGGAAAAAGAGTGCAACGCGTATTTATTCCCCATCATGAAAATATCACATAAGATCTTTGAATCTTTATAATTCAATATTGAATACAATCTTCAAATGTTGAAGTAGATTATGCACTAGTTGATAAATCTTCCAAATTATTGCTTGAAATGATTAATCGAAATGATACTACATATAAAATGATATGTCATCAATATTATCAAAACCGATTGTCTTTATAAGATAATCTGGAAAATGTGCTCATAATTTTATCAACTGAGCAAGTAACCAAGTAAACACCAAGTTGCGGGTTAATAATAAGGATACATATAACCATCTAGTCGATACATCTATAAATTCGTAAAATATCTAGATGGACTGTAAGAAAGGTGTATATACCCACATATATCACCTTGTATCTGTTCTAGAAAAGTAATAGATTTACACTCTGTTTTAGTTGTTGATGATTGAATAATCAAATTGCTTTCATAGCAAGTATCACATGAAAAATTACCTTGAATAAAATCTTAGTTCTTCAATAAATAGCCACATGAAAGTGCCAACAAATCTTCGCATCATAATTGAACCAAGATGGTCTAACCGATCATGACAAATAAAAGTATCAATAAACATCTAATTTATAATAGCATGAGCTTCAATTTGTACTAGTTTTTATGTAGTACAATATGGATGATAGTGCATGTAATTTTGCTAAGATTTTCTTATTTCCTTGAGTTATACTCGTAATATTGAGATTGTCAGCGTCCTCTTAACTAATATTCTCAATATATTTCTACAAATATCTTTAAAACTCAATAAGTCTCTTTGCGATTTTGACGAGTATAATGCACTATAAATATGGAATAAAGTTCCATTTGGCAATAACATATTTGCTCAATCGAAGCCTTCTGTTATATAGTATTTTCGGATATAGTACTCACATAATTCCATTGCATTTAAAATGGGAAAATATGCATAATTATGCACCTTCTAATATGTGCTTTATTTCACTCACTTCAGGGAAAAAATATGTGCTTTGTACCATTCACTTCGGGGAATGGAAAATATTAAATATAGCAAATTATATCAAATCAGTTATTTATCAAAGATAAACTCTCAAAAACTCTTCCGAAGCATTGATATTTTAGTACTTTGAGAAATAGTACTCATATTTTCCCTTGTATTTAAATAGGAAAATATTTCTTATACTTAAATATAGTATAAGTACTTGCATTGTATGCTAAGCATAAATAGTCATAATTCATTATATATTTTATTACAGAAATAATAATATCCTTTAAAGGATAAATTAATATAAAACGTAAATAAATTAATATAAAACGTAAATAAATAATATGTAAAATAAATTAACATAAATAAATAGTAAATAAAAATAAATTAACATAAAATAAAATAAATAGAAATTAATTATTTCTTTTAGATGTTATAAGGGAAATAAAATAAAGGGTAAACTACACCAGTGACCACCCAACTAATTGGGGATACCTATTTTGACCACCCAACTAAAGAACTCGTCAATCAGGTACCCCAACTTTGAAACCCTACCTATTTTGGCCACTGCCGTTAAAATTTTGACGGAAAAGTTAACAGCAGTGACGTGGCTGTTAATTAAAATCGGTAAAATTACACATTTAATCCCTCTAATTTATTTATTTTTTTAATTTAATCCTAATTTTAAATTAATAAATAAAATTAATCACCCATTAACGTCCATGTCATCACTGTTAACTTTTTCGTCAAAATTTTAACGGCAGTGGCCAAAATAGGTAGGGTTTCAAAGTTGGGGTACCTGATTGACGAGTTCTTTAGTTGGGTTGTCAAAATAGGTATCCCCAATTAGTTGGGTGGTCACTGGTGTAGTTTACCCTAAAATAAATGATGAATTATTCTCTTGAAGGATTATGAGAAATTAACAATATTCAATTAAGTTGGACCAACAATGCCATAATTATTTACGCCACAAAGAAAATTTGTTTATATTTTCTTTCATTTATCATTCATGATTATGGATAAAGTCCATAATATTTCGGTATTTGACAAGTACGAGATCAATGATTTGTATCATCGCGTTGATAACATAAAGATTTTGATATGATCTCTATCATTCTTGTCATCTTTATAATTCCACTTCTGGTGGATATAAGCATTCTCAAAACAATCATCTTATCCATGACCTCAATCACAACCAAATTAAATTACTAATGTGACTTTTATTCATTCCGCTATAAAATATCACATTCACTTCAGGGAATGAAGCGAAGACTAATAAGTATTTAAAACCTTTTTTTCACGATATTGGGTCTACAAGAAAACATTAATCGCATATAGTGAATTATCATGTTTGCATTCAATTCAAGGAATGAAATAAATTCAATAATCGCATGGAATAAACATCATGCTTGCATTCACTTCAATGAATGACATAAATCCAATAATCGCATGGAATAAGCATCATGCATGCATTCACTTCAGGGAATGTCTCCCATAAAAATTCTTGGATCAAGATGATTTTCGTAACTTGAACTTGGGAGAAGTTTATAGTCGAGTTTTTCGACACAAAAAAATGTTGCTTTCAAGCAAATATAGACTTTATAACACCCATACTATTAAATAGTAATTGATCAACCAATATATATATAATATATATAAAAAAATTAATTCTCATACGCGGCGTTGTTAAACCAGTCCACAAGGTCCTTTAAAAAGAACCTCTTTTGAGACCAGTAGTCTCGCAGAACGGCTCCAGCCAATATACTCAGATTAAACCAACATAATATAAAAATATTAATTAATTATAATATGATTGGCTTTTACCATAATGATCGGGTTTTACCCTTTGCCTAACTTAATAGCTTTGGAATTGTCGACAAGAATCACGATAATTTAGTCACTTTATCGCTACACAAACACCAAACAACCAAAGATTTTTTAAAAATAAAAAATCAAGTTAAAGATTAAGAAAGAAAAATATCGGAAATTAAAATATGATTGAGGGAGAAGAACTTTTCTTTGATTTATGCTAGTAACAAATTCTTTTTAAAAACTCCATTAAGATTCAAATGACAAATACCTCCATTGGATAGAGTCTCGTACTGATAACGTGTTGTAAATAAAATAATGAAGAACTAAAACAAGAATAAAGAACAAGGATGAAAGAACAAAGAGAAGATATAAAGAGAGATATTTGTATTATTCTCAATATTGATGATGAGTGCCTAAAAGGCAGTTATTTACTACCCTTCTCATAGTACTTTATGTATCTATTATACACCAACTTGAACTGAAATATGGACTCTTCACACAATATTGGATATTCTGTTATCACTACTTACAAAGTCAATATTTATAGAGAATGCAAATATTATTACATATTCTGTACAAGCAGGAATATCCAGGGTCGGGGCAGCAGTGAAGTAGTGTTGAGGTTGCGGCAGGGGATAAGGCTGCGGCAGCAGCCAGAGTGGAAGCATCAACATTGTAGGCGCAATGAAAGATAAAAATATAAAGAACATTCTGGAAAGATGCAGCGCACCAATTGGACCAGGCTAGCGCACTAAAAGTCCAAGTCAAAGACCAAACGGGAAAATCCTTCTAGAAGGCGACAAACTTAGAAATACCAGATCTCTTGAAGAAGACTTGTTCCGTACTCCAAGTTAGAATCTATTTAGGAAAGGTTTGCCCTAGATTAAGACTATATATAGCCTATCCGGCCACATTGTTGAGAAGAGCCGATTTTAGAGAAACCCTTCCCCTAAGAATTGTACCTATCGATATTATGTTCTAAATTTCTTAGAGATAGGTGAAGGTTGTAGATATTAGTGAGAGGAGATTGTTTCTTGTTTCATTGTTCTAATACAATAATAATATCAAAGTTTGATTATTCTATTATTATTCCTTGTTCTTACATTCAAGCTCGAGAGAGAAGTTTGTAAGTAATATATTTATCTAGCATCGAGAGGTGTAGATTCACGAAAGGGATAAGTACGGTGTTGTAGACATTAACTCGGCCTAGAGATAGGTTAAGAGTTTCAGCAGATAAAAGAAGTATTGGATTGGTTGGTGATTATCGTTGATTTACGTCGAGAAGTATCGCCAAGGACCAGTCATCAACAATACTCTAACTTAGAGATAAGCGGAGTCAACTACGGACACGTTGTTGAACTTTGATGCCTCTACCCAAGAGCAAGAGATTGCCGCGGCAGAGAACACCAATGTTGCCGAGGCTGTATCTGCAGTACTGTCGAAGCAGTGTTATGTGATTGCATTGGACAAGAAGAAGATCAATCGAATCCATTAATTGACGCGGCTGGATCCTACCCACTTTCTCTATATCGTTCTCAACCTTTTATTTTATGCTTTGTTATTTACTTATTTAGTTAGTTAAACAAATCCACTTATCTATGTTTTTACTTTATTTTACAGGATCAAGGGAACAAGGGGAGACATATTAAGTATACCAATCCCTGTGGAGACGATACATGATATACTTATCACTTTATTACTTGGCGACGTGTACACTTGCACTCAATTGCGCTTTTATTACACGCATCAAGTTTCCGGCGCCCTTGCTGAGGATTGGAAACTAAATTTTATTTTCTTTATTTTCTTGCTCTTTAACCATTCTTTATTTAAATTTAATTCTAATTATTTATTTTTTTCATTAACTTTGACTTATTTGGTGCATGACCAGGGCAAACCCGAGTGGTCCATTATACGAATTGGATCCTGAAATTGAATGCACAGGACACCATCTGAGGTGCAACTTGTTCAAAGTCATGGATGATCCAATAAGAGGACAAATTCCCCCTGTTGATCATAAAGTACTGCCAACAGCAATGTCGCAGCAGCCACTGCCGCGACCATTGCCAAGGTAGCTCACTGTTAGAGACTTTCTGGTGGAAGACCTAAACGAACTAAACCCTGGTGTAGTCACCCCGAAAATTGAAGGAACTCACTTTGAGCTCAAACCAGTGATGTTCAAATGTTGAACACAATTGGACAGTTTAGTGGGTCTGCTACTGGAGATGTAAGGCAACATCTTAAATCTTTCATGGAAGTGTGCAATTCTTTCAAGATCCAAGGAGTCCATGAAGATATTTTATGATTAAAGTTGTTCCCCTATTCACTGAGGGATAGGGTGAAAACTTGGTTAAATGGCATCCCAACAAGATCCATAGGATCTTGGGAGGAACTCTGCCGAGAATTTATTACGAGGTTTAATCCTATAAATCTCTATGATCGCATCCGTAATGAAATTGCGTTATTCTGGCAGGATGATGATGAACCGATGTATAAGGCATGGGAACGCTATAGAGAATTATTAAAAAAATGCCCACTACATGGTTTTCCCTTGTGGATGCAAGTCTCCATGTTTTATAATGCTACCAATGCCTCCACAAGGATGATGCTAGATGCTTCCGCAAATGGGACACGTCTGGATAGAGCATCCACGGAGGCCATTGAGATTTTGAACAAACTCGCAAGGAATGATTTCCAGTTTCTCATATCAAGGCGAGGAGGAATGAGACGTCATGCCACGGCCCATGAATTAGATACACCTAGTTCGGTGGTAGCACAATTGGCTTCTCTGACCAAGATGATTCAGAATATGCAAGCACAGAGAAATATACATGAGGGTAAGGCAGTCAACTCATCTGATTACATGCAAGATGAGGAAACCAACCTGTATGTTGGAAATTATAACAGGAACAATCAAATGATGTCCAACAATTACAACCCATCTTGGAAAAGGCATCCAAACTTTTCATGGAGTAACCCCAATAATGCCTTAAATCCAATAAACCAAGCCCCTAGATTCCAGCACCAAAGTCAGAATATGCCGCAGTCGCACACTCAGCAGTCCATGCCACAGCAGCAGGTACAAGAGCAGTTATCTTTGAACGCATTGGCAGATTCTCTCACAGCTTTCATGTCAAAGACTGATGCATACATGACCGAGAATAGTCGCTTCATGAAGCGTACTGATGACTTCATGAACCGAACTGAGATAAGACTGCAGAACCAGGAGGCTGCAATCAAGTCTTTAGAAACACAAGTTGGTCAATTTGCCCAACGAAAAAACACTCGACCACCAGGGGGGTTACTTAGCAATACTGAGGTTGCTAAGGTATTAGGCCACAAACATCATGAGGACTCAGAAGTTGAGCAGGACCCTGCCGAAAGCACTGCCACGGCAGCAGAACCAGCAGTACCCGAACAACCTACCGAGGCAGCTGCAGATAAGTTCACCCTAGGTATTAAACTCAATATCTAAGGAAACCTAGAGGACATAAGACCACCGATGAGTGCCTAAAAGGTTGTTATTTACTACCCTTCTCAAGGTATTTTATGCATCTATTATACACCAACTTGAACTGAAATATAGACTCTTTACGCAAATATTGGATATTCCGGTATCATTACTTACAAAGTCAATATTTATAGAGAATATAGATATTATTACATATTTTGTACAAGCAGGAATATCCAGGGCCGAAGCGGCAGTGAAGTAATGTTGAGGTCGAGGCAGAAGACAAGGCCGCGACATAATCTAGAGTGGCAACACCAACATTGGAGGCACAATGAAAGATAAAAATATAGATAACATTTTGGAAGATGCAGCGCACTAATTGGACCAGACTAGCGCGCTAACAGCCCAAGTCAAAGACCAAACGGGAAAACCCTTCTAGAAGGCGGTAAACTTGGAAATATCAAATCCCTTGAAGAAGACTTGTTCCTTACTCCAAGTTGAAGTCTATTTAGAAAAGGTTCGACTTGGGTTAAGACTATATATACCTTAGCCGGCCATATTGTTTGGAGAGCCGATTTTTAGAGAAACCCTTCTCCCTAAGAATTGTACCTAAACGGTATTATGTTATAAATTTCTTAGGGATAGGTGAAGGTTGTAGATATTAGTGAGAGGAGATTGATTCTTGTTTCTTTGTTCTAATGCAATAATAATATCAAAGTTTGCTTATCCTATTGTCATTCCTTGTTCTTGCATTCAAGCTCGAGAGAGAAATTTGTAAGTAATATATTTATCTAGTATCGAGAGGTATAGATTCACGAAAGGGATAAGTACGGTATTGTAGACACTAACTCGGCCTAGAGATAGGTTAAGAGTTTTAGCAGCTAAAAGAAGTATTGGATTGGTTGGTGGTTATCGTTGATTTACGCCAAGAGGTATCGTCAAGGACCAGTCATCAACAACACTCTAACTTAGAGATAAGCGGAGTCAACTACGGACACTTCGTTGAACTTTGATGCCTCTGCCCAAGAGCAAGAGATTGCCGCGGGAGAGAACACCAATGCTGCTGAGGTTGTATCTGTAGTACTGTCGAAGCAGTGTTATGTGATTGCATTGGACAAGAAGAAGATCAATCGAATCCACTAATTGACGCAGTTGGATCCTACCCACTTTCTCTATATCGTTCTCAACCTTTTATTTTATGCTTTGTTATTTACTTATTTAGTTAGTTAAACAAATCTACTTATCTGTGTTTTTACTTTATTTTACAGGATCAAGGGAACAAGGGGAGACATATTAAGTATACCAATCCCTGTGGAGACGATACATGATATACTTATCACTTTATTACTTGGCGACATGTACACTTGCACTCAATTGCGCTTTTATTACACGCATCAAGTTTTTGGTGCTGTTGTCGGGGATTGGCAACTAAATTTTGTCTTCTTTAATTTTCTTGCCTTCTTTATTTATTATTTTTACTAACATATTTTTTTCTTTTGCTTGAAAAAGGGTTTATAGGTGTGTTTTAAGCTTAAGGTTCAAAATGCAAGAAGAAAGAAGCAAATCTATTCGGGAGTTGATGTTGGAAGATATGAATCGAACCAATCAAGAATTTCCTAGATTAATTGATGATTATCAATGCCAACCAAGAGCAACCCAACAAGTTTATGTCTGGGCAAATTTTTGTTTCAATTGCGGATATGATCATTTAGTTAGCAATTGCCCATACAGTACTGGAACCTATGACCACAGAGAGGACCATAGATGGAACCAACAACAAAATCCTTCATGGTATGATCAAAACGCTCAAATTTTTTATCATGACAATTTTGTTGATGTTACAGATATGCCATGGCAATATAATTCTTCTCAAGAGTATCCAAATTCACTTGAGGAAACATTGAAAGCATCAATGGCTAGAATTGAAGAATTTATGACAGAGCAATCAAGGTTCATGGATGCAAATATAGCTAGATTGGATGCACCCTTGAGGGATTCGGAAAATCAATTGCATGCCAGGGATAACATAACCCAACAATCAATCCTTGGGGATACTGAAAACCCAACACTAGTGGACAAAGAGGAAATTCCAGAATCTCTGAGTCCAGAACATGTTGATGAAAAAGACTGTCAAACAGTGGATGAGTTTGCCGAGAGTCTTGTCGCGGCAGTAGAGAAGCCTGAACAGGGCAATGTCACGATACCATTCAACAAGGTCGTTGAGAGTAATGCTCTAGAAAATTTTGAGGAGTCTGATTCTCAGGATGTTACGGCAGCAATGATGCTGAAAAAGGAATCTGAGGATTACTCTCACTCACAGCTGCCGGAGCAGTTACACGAAGACATGTTCGATCAACAAGATGGCAATACCGTGATAATGGAAAATGAGATAGTACTGAATAAATCTTTTGAATTCTTTAAAAACTCATCTCTTCCATTGCAGGTATATTTAGAGGAGTCAACGCTACAAGATTTGAAGTCATCACAAATAGGATATGATTATTTTGAAGATGATATTTCTATGGTAACTTCATCTAATATTAGTTCCAAGCTAAAGTCTCTACTGATGGAGATTACTGAGAAGCACAAGAAACAATGTGGGTTGATTCTTGAAGACTTCAAGAAAGATGGTTCTTCACTTGACTTACACCGAATTTTGGCAAAAGATTGCCACGGCAATTGGCTATCACAGCAATTGTCACAACAATGAAGGCTATATCCAACTATGATGGAAGTTAATGACAATGAGGTAATTAAGTGGTTGGATGTTGATATAATTTTTTCTAACAATTTATTTTTGCCTTCAGAAACAATATCAAGATGGAGGACATGCATGGAGTACAAGAGAAAATGAAAGAAAGATACCTCCAACATGATAATACAAAGGGGACTATCCATATTCATTATGGCCCAATCCTTTCTAGGCAGAATTGTTACTCGATGGAGGGTGCAGATGGACTATAAGAAATATCGGAAATGACTCTCCAAAAGTTTTCTCTTATTTTATATTAATTTTCTTTTTTATTTTATTTGGTATTTTCATGAATTCTCTTAATTATGGTATTTAGGAATAATTATCTTCTCATTATTTGAATGTTTCTTGATGTTTATCTTTTTAGGTTAGGATAATAAAGCAGGAATAACAGAGAAGTAGTTCACAGCAGGAAGTCTACCGCCGTGGTAGTGCATAGTGTCAGAGCCGTAGCAGTCCCAACGGGAAGAATAGGGTAACAGCTAATCTGTCGAGATTCTTGCCGCGACAGTAAATACAAACGGCAGTAAAGATCAAACGGCTAGTAGTTCAAATGGCTACATAGACAAGACCTATATAAGCACCTTCTTTCTCTTGAACTATTCACTCTTAGAGGCGCAAGGAAAGATAAAAATATAGAGAATATTCTGGAAGATGCAGCGCACTAATTGGACCATGCTAGCGCTCTAAAAGACCAAGTCAAAGACCAAGCGGGAAAACCCTTCTAGAAGGCGGCAAACTTGGAAATATCAGATCCTTGAAGAAGACTTGTTCCTTACTCCAAGTTGAAGTCTATTTAGGAAAGGTTTGCCCTGGGTTAAGACTATATATACCTTAGCCGGCCATATTGTTTGGAGAGCCGATTTTTTAGAGAAACCCTTCTCCCTAAGAATTGTACCTAAACGATATTATGTTCTAAATTTCTTAAGGATAGGTGAAGGTTGTAGATATTAGTGAGAGAAGATTGATTCTTGTTTCTTTGTTCTAATGCAATAATAATATCAAAGTTTGTTTATCCTATTGTCATTCCTTTTTCTTGCATTCAAGCTCGAGAGAGAAGTTTGTAAGTAATATATTTATCTAGCATCTAGAGGTATAGATTCACAAAAGGGATAAGTACGGTATTGTTGACACTAACACGGCCTAGAGATAGGTTAAGAGTTTTAGCAGCTAAAAGAAGTGTTGGATTGGTTGGTGGTTATCGTTGATTTACACCGAGAGGTATCGTCAAGGATCAGTCATCAATAGCACTCTGACTTAGAGTTAAGCGGAGTCAACTACGGACACTTTACTGAACTTTGATGTCTCTGCCCAAGAGCAAGAGATTGTCGCGGTAGAGAACACCAATGCTGCCGAGGCTATATCTGCAATACTGTCGAAGTAGTGTTGTGTGATTGCATTAGACAAGAAGAAGGTCAATTGAATCCACTAATTGACGCGGCTGGATCCTACCCACTTTCTCTATATCGTTCTCAACCTTTTATTTTATGTTTTATTATTTAAATATTTAGTTAGTTGAACAAATCCACTCATCTGTGTTTTAACTTTATTTTCAGGAGCAAGGGAACAAAGGAGAGACATATTAAGTATATCAATCCCTGTGGAGACGATACACGATATACTTATCACTTTATTACTTGGCAACGTGTACACTTGCACTTAATTGTGCTTTTATTACACGCATCAACCACCACCTCCTTTCTCGCAGAGGTTAAAAAAGCACAAACAGGATCATCAATTTCGAAAATTCCTAGACATCTTAAAGCAAGTCCATATCAACTTGCCATTAGTTGAGACTATTGAACAAATGCCTAATTGTGTCAAGTTCTTAAAGGTCATAGTATCCAAACGACGAAGGCTAGGGAAATTTAAAACGGTGGCAGCCATTGAAGGTTGCATGGTCATGCTACATAATCGCATGTCGTATAAGCTAAAGGATCCTGGATGCTTTACAATGCCCTATGCGATTGGGGATGGTTACGAAGGAAAGGCCCTATGCGACTTGGGAGCAAGCATCAATTTAATGTCCAAATCAGTTTTTCAAAAATTTGGAATAGGGTGGGCAAAACCAACAACAGTACTGCTCCAACTTGCGGATCGGTCCTATGTGCACCCCGAAGGCAAAATTGAGGACATTCTGGTTAAGGTTGACAAGTTTATATTTCTTGCTGACTTTCTCATCCTTAATTGTGAGACCGACAACAATGCACCGATCATATTGGATCGACTTTTCCTTGCTATTGGACGCACCATCATCGATATGGAAAATGGCAAGCTCACGATGCGGATAAACGATCAACAAGTAAAGTTGAACGCCTTCCACAATCTAACAAATTCAGACGCTCCAGCAGAATGTAAGGTTCTCCATACACCAAACCAGGGTACTAAAACATCCTGCCTGGGCAGCACGCTCGATAGACTGTTCGGTAAGCGAATAAAGCCCAAAGGAGAAGTCGAATGCACTGAAGGGACTGACCAACACGTGAAGAAAGATACGAGCCAGAAAGATATAATCAAATTAGGAGATGCATTCACATGCACTCCACAAGTAACATAATCTCTTCCCTTCCATTTTAGTTATTATATTAGGATTAGTTTATATATTGTTATTTTTAGCATTTTATGTTTTTATGTTTTTTTTAGAATAAATAAAGCAACGAATGTAGAAAAATTATTTCACAGCAGGAAGTCTGCTACCGTGGTAGTGCACCGTATCAGAGCCGTAGAATTCCTAACGTACAGAAACAGTGTAACAGCTCTTTGTCGAGAAATCTGCCGCGGCAGTAACTGTTCAGCAAGGCAATAAATGTCTAACGGCTAATTTCTAACAGTCATATTTTTATAGCCTATATAAGCAGCTTCATTGTTGTGCACTATTTACTCTTGCATTCTTGCTACTTTAGCTTTCTTTAACAATCTTGCTCTCACTATCCTTTCAATTTCTTTAAATTTTCATAACTCTCTCTACTACTCCAGAATTTTTTTTCTCAAACCATTCTCCACGAACAATCAATGGCTTCTTACACAAGATTCGCCCTGGCCACTGTTACGGACCGATTTCACCGCTCGTTCGTTGCTCGGCAGTTATGGGAAGAGCAAGGATTTTACCAAACCAATGAGGCATATTTCGGTATTGAATCATACTTGTTCAACAAAATCCAATATCAAGATTGGGAGGTATTCTGCCTACAGCCTCCACCGGCGAACGCCACCATTATGAGATAATTTTACGCACATGGGCCGAGCAAGGACAACCTCTATGTCCACTGCCGAGGCAAGCCTGTTCGACTTGATGTCGAGGTTATCAATGAATTTTATGGTCTCACCCCCACACGTGATGTTCATGTCGAATTCGTAGAAGACATCACCACTCAAGACTATGAAGTGGTTAAAGATGAGCTTTGTTACAGCAACACCTCATGGGAAACCGGTGCCCATAAAGATTCAATAACAAGGCAGAGTCTTAAACCCGAGGCCAAGATATGGTGTACTTTTGTCAAGAGACGACTTATCCCAACCTCCCATAACAGTACAGTGGACCGCAAAAGACTGGTGTTGATCCAGTCTATCATCAAAAAGAGAAGCATAAATATTGGAGATGTCATTCTTCACGAGATTCATGAATGTGGTAAGAAGGAACGTGGACCTCTATATTTCCCATGTTTAATCTCTACCTTGTGTATTAATAAAGGAGTCTCGGTCGAAGACATAGATGAATATACGCCAACTCGGTAGGGATGGACAAGAGATTTCTGCCATCGAGTTATGCAGATCACACATGCAGAACCTGTCCAAGCAACACCGCAGCAGTTTACTGCAGACTTCACTGTCGGAGGACAGTATTCAACAGAAGCACCAGCCTCCGCCAAGCCAACTGCCGCGGCAGACCCAAACCAAGAAATTCTACAAAGGATGGCATCCATGGACCTTCGCCAACAACGCTACATAGAGTACCAGCGCAACTTCAACACATCTCTAGCCAACATGATGATGCAAAGCTTCCCACATCAAGGGGCACAATTCCCCGAATTCCCAGCTAATATATTCGTTACTACCGCCCCTTATACCGAGACAACATCTACCCCAGGGCCGTAACCATTTTTCCAGCAACGGTTGCCTCAATAATTTCATGCTGCCGAACCTTACAGGCCGGCCAAGTCTGTCGGAGTATCATCTATCAGCCAAAGGCCGTCCAAGAGGCGAGCTGTTTTTAACTCTCCCCAAAGGGAACCAATCCCTATGCCCAGTCTCAGCAGAGACACTCTGTCTCACGAAATTGATGAATACCACAGTTCGTCACATGAATCAACAATACCCACTGCCACGGTAGAGGGAGGGACAAAAATCGTGCACACAGAAAATATAGACGAAGTGGAAGAAGGAGATGAAGTTACTGCACCAACGCACCGCACACCGCCCAGTCGAGTTCAGCCGCATAGGCAAGCCAAACAATAGCAATCACCAGCACAAGGATCTAGATGAAAGGCGTCAGCGACACGGCCCAAGAGAATGCTCCGTACAAGCAGCTCCTCGGAATCGTTATAAATAATTTTTATACTTCTGTCTATTTCCTTATTGTAATTGTTGTTTGCCTTATATTTTGAGCATTGAGGATAATATTTGGTTTGATTTTGGGGGTATTATAGGTGCAAAAGCACTACCGAGGCAATCCACTGTCGCGGCATTACCATAAAAAGAGAGTAATTTTTTTATGAAATTTTTTACAATATTCTCTTCTCTTGAATTACTGTTTTTAATCTTGCACTGCTCTACATCAGCTTTGCTTTAGTTTACTCCTTTAAGGCTATAGAAATCTTTCTCCTTACCATGGCCAAGTTCTGTTTTGAAGGGATAATCGTAGGATACTCATGAAATAAAACTTAGAAGCTTGCTTTAGGGTTAGAAAGAAAATAAACACTTTTTGGACTTGTTTGATTTAGGAGTTCTTTTAATAAATCTAGGTGATAAAGACTTAGAACCTTTTGGAAAAATAACTAGAAGTGCCTATCACTGGCTCTAGTTTTGTTCTCCTTCATGCTAGAGATGCCCGAAATTGGCTCTAGTATGCTAAATAGGCGGTTAAAAAGAAAAAAAGAAGAAAAAAAGAAGAAAATAGAAAACGCATATCTTGAGGTACCCGAAATTGGTTCAAGACTTATTGTTTTAAGGAGACAGCTTTAGTCCAAATTCTATTTGTCTTGAACTTATAGTTTATATAATAAAGCCTTGAATCAACCTTGTCCATAAAACGCACACACTCACCTAGCCTTATAGCTTGTTTCTTAGTAAAGTCCTTGGGTAAACTAGTGGCTAAAACGGAAAGATAGACATAATCATGGTGGGGAGAATAGATGGAAAAGTAAGACCAAAGGGGAGTAAGGTTCGGCAATTTGATGTCTTGCATTGCTTGAGGACAAGCAATAGTTCGAGTTTGGGGGTATTTGATGAGTGCCTAAAAGGCAGATTTTTACTACCCTTCTCATGGTACTTTATGCATCTATTATACACCAACTTGAACTGAAATATGGACTCTTTGCACAATATTGGATATTCCATTATCATTACTTACAAAGTCAATATTTATAAAGAATGCAGATATTATTATATATTCTGTACATGTAGGAATATCCAAGGCCGGGGCAGCAGTGAAGTAGTGTTGAGGCCGAGGAAGGGGACAAGGCTGTGGCAGCAGCCAGAGTGGCAGCATCAATATTGTAGGCGCAATGAAAGATAAAAATATAAAGAACATTCTAGAAAGATGCAACGTACCAATTGGACCAGGCTAGCGCACTAAAAGCCCAAGTCAAAGACCAAACGGGAAAATCCTTCTAGAATGCGGCAAACTTGGAAATATCAGATCTCTTGAAGAAGACTTGTTCCTTACTCCAAGTTAGAATCTATTTAGGAAAGGTTTGCCCTAGGTTAAGACTATATATAGCCTAACCGACCACATTGTTTGGAGAGCCGATTTTTAGAGAAACCCTTCTCCCTAAGAATTGTACCTAAACGATATTATGTTCTAAATTTCTTAGGAATAGGTGAAGTTTGTAGATATTAGTGAGAGGAGATTGATTCTTGTTTCATTGTTCTAATGCAATAATAATATCAAAGTTTGCTTATCCTATTGTCATTCCTTGTCCTTGCATTCAAGCTCGAGAGAGAAGTTTGTAAGTAATATATTTATCTAGCATCAAGAGGTGTAGATTTACGAAAGGGATAAGTATGATGTTGTAGACACTAACTCGGTCTAGAGATAGGTTAAGAGTTTCAGTAGCTAAAAGAAGTGTTGGATTGGTTGGTGATTATCGTTGATTTACGCTGAGAGGTATCGTCAAGGACCAATCATCAACAGCACTCTGACTTAGAGATAAGCGTAGTCAACTACGGACACCTTGCTGAACTTTGATGCCTCTGCCCAAGAGCAAGAGATTGTCGCGGCAGAGAACACTAACGTTGCCGAGGTTGTATCTGCAGTACTACCGAAGCAGTGTTGTGTAATTGCATTGGACAAGAAGAAGATCAATCGAATCCACTGATTGACGCAGCTGGATCCTACCTACTTTCTCTATATCGTTCTCAATCCTTTATTTTATGTTTTGTTATTTAATTATTTAGTTAGTTAAACAAATCCACTTATCTGTGTTTTTACTTTATCTTTTAGGAGCAAGGGAACAAGGGGAGACATATTAAGTATATCAATCCCTGTGGAGACGATACACAATATACTTATCACTTTATTACTTGACGACTTATACACTTGTACTTAATTGCGCTTTTATTACACGCATCAATTGACTTGTGTACAATGCCTTCACAAACCCATCTATTCATAGGCATAAGAAGTACATAAGATATTAAACTCTAATTAATGAAGATAATATTCCTAATGATAGAATTCTTATTATGATAGACATCCACATAGAAAAATATTTATAACAGTAATGAGCGTTTATCTATCTATTTTAGATCATAAACAGACATTTAAGAAAAAATAATTTTTTGAAATTTTAACTAACAATCGTTTGAACCCCAACAAACATTTGGTGATGCAACCCAAAAAGAACTTTAATTCAAAAAATTAATAAATTCAATCTTCGTCTCCACAATTCAAGATAACTCCATGGAGTTTTCACAAATCAAAGTCTCCTTTTTTTTGCTCCATTTCTCTCATAATCCCAATTCTCAAAGTTTCAGTTTTCTTTCCAAAGTTTCAGTTTTCATCTGTGGCATCCCTTCAATCACATCTCCTCCCTTCTCCCCTTCTCTCCAAAGCCCTTTCTTCCCTAAACCTCTCCTTCTCAACCTCGTTAGTTTAACTATTTTCTTTAGAATAATAAGTGTTAAATTTATTATTTTTAAATTAAAATTAAATTGTTTGAATGCATAAAAGTAAAAGATTAAATATATTATTATACAAAAAGAATTTAAATTTTAAGTCACACTTTTAACGGTTATTAATGGGTCTCAATGCTTAATCTGAATCAAAATTGAAAGTTTAACGATAACATTAAAAAAATTAAAAATTAATTATCAAATTAAATAATTGTTCATACTTTAATTTAGGATTCGTTCACTAATGAGTTTAAAATTAACTTTTGATTATTAACATAAAAATTGTGTCAAAACAATTAAAAATCACGTTGTTTAAATCAAATTTTAGGAACGTTAAAATTGTCAATTTCCTCCTAACCCATCATTCAAACCGCTTTTTACGTAAAATCTCATTTTAAAATCACTCCTAAATGATACGATAGTATTAAGCTTTAACTCGGTGAATGATCTTAATAGAAATAAATATTCTTTTAAGAAATATGAATTAGAGTAATTTTATTTATAAACTTTGTAATTAATTTGTTTATTATTAAATTTAATTATTATCTAAAAATATTTATTATTTAAAAATATATAAATGAATATTATATTTATAATCATTTTAAAACTATTAAAAATTATATTTGTTTTAATTTAAAAGATTGAATTGTTGATATTTTAAACATTATGATCAGAGCATCTATAAAACAACAACCCGTTCTGGCCACTGGGCCTGGGGCGATATCAGGGCGTTAAAGTGCCATACCCCTTGAATCTTCGGCTGAAGACGGGCTTTATACAGTGTAGTCCCACCAAATATTTTGATATCATAATATTTTAGATTATTTTAATTTAAATATTAATTAAAAGAATTTATTTCTTTTAATTTTTAAATTTAATAATATTTAATATTTAATTTTAATTATGTCTTTATCTTCAGTCACCTTAAATGAAAATAATCCTACATTATTAAAACATCATGATTTGAATCCATACAAAATAAATTATCGTAGATATTTTTAATCATAAAATAAATAATTTTTAACCCTTTAAAATATAAAATTTAAATTTAACCCCATAAAATTTTTACAAATATTAATTAAAACTATAATAAAATTACATTTTAATCCTTTAAAAATTTATACTTTATTGTTAACTCTTAAAATTTTCTCCACTCTCCCTTAATACATGACATGAAATACATAGAATATAATGAATTCAAAAGAAAACTAAAAGAAATATTAATCCGATCTATAACAAAAATATTATTTTATTTATTCACTCTTCTAAAAATTATGAGAGTTAATTTTTATAATCAACAAGAACAGATTATTTTTTCTGAAAAGAATTATCTTTTTCTCGCGAATTACGAGAGAATGTCTGTAACGATTCGAATTTCAGATTCAAGTGTCGGGTTAACCCGAAACATTGAGCTTTAGTGTTTGAGCCTCAAGCTTGAATGTTGGGTTAGTTTTGGGTCTTATGCCTATATGTTTGGGTTGTTAGTAGGCCAAATGGTTTTTATAAGAGGGCTTTTTGGTATATTCCTTCATAGAGGACAAAGAGGAGGAGGAGAAGCAATGCTCTACAAAGGTTTTTGTTCGGTGAAGTCATCAACCTTTGATTTTTTTTCTTATCTTCTTCCCCTCTCACAATAAAAGAGAAAGTTGTTTAAAGCTTCAAGTTTGATTGTTTTGGTTAGGAATCTCATTTTGGGTCTTGAGAGTAAGTTGTAGAGCTGTTGGAGATCTATATATCAAGGTAAAAAGTGTTGGTTTGGGTGGAGGAAGTTGGTTTGTGAAGTTGAAGAGCAAAATCAGGAAATGGGTGTTATGGAGCTTCTTTTTCAGTTTTAATCAAGTTTTCAGCTTTTAGAATCTTATTTAGCTTGGTCTAATAGTTGTTTTAACTCTTTCTTGTAGAGAAAGAAATTGGGAAATCCTTAAGAAGGCTTGACAAGGAGAAAACTTAAGGGAGTTAGAAATTTAGGTTTACAACTCGTTTTGCTTGAGGTTGATACCCCATTAACTCTCAATTCATCATACATCTCATGAAAATAGGTTACATTACATGTTTGATTCATGTTTGGTTTGCTTGTTAGCTTAAGAAGCCTTTAATGGTGAACTATGGATTGGGACGATTCATGGCCTAAAATTGGTAGCAATAAACTCTAAACTACTCTAATAATGTGTAGGAATGAATTGGAAATCACTGATAAGGTTTAGGTTTGTGTTCTTGGCAAATTTCAAGTCTAGACTTATAAATTTGTGCAGGCGTATCGATACAGGTTGAGAGCGTATTGATACTCTAGAGTAGAAATTAAGGGTGTTTATACCAAGTGTATCGGTACGACAACACGTGTACCAATACCCATTTCATATTTCAAATTCTAAAGATATTTTTCGGTATTGATATGCAAGGGCATATCGATACCATTGTTGCATTAGTTTCTTATAGGCAAACGTATCGGCATGCCATATAGGCGTATCGATACTAGTACAAATCGGTATCGATACGGGGTTTGATTGTATCGATACGGCTAGACAACTAAGGATCTTTGAAGGTAACAATGTATCGGTACACCTTGGGGGCGTATCGATACTAGGTAGCATATTGATACCCATATAGGCGTATTGGTACTCGCTAGACAATCTGTCAAAAAATTAGTGTTTGAGTTTGGAGGCTCTGTAATTTGTGATAATGGGTTCTAAAAGGTCTCTTATGGTGTAAAATAAATACTAAAATCGAGAAACCATTAAATTAAACCCCGTAAATGAAAAATTGGACTAATGGTTTGATAAACTTGAAGAGGGTAAATGGATGATAAAAAACTAGATCTTTGGTGGACTTTGATGCTATGCGTTAGCTAGGACCTTGTTGTGTGTTGATAGGTTGCTTAGCTTAGGAAAAACTCTTGAGTGATGGGAATCCGAATACCCAAGAAATAATATTGCAACACAATCAAGGCCATTCGATATGAGATTTCGGGCGATGTATTAAAGATTATTCTAAATAGAGGATCCCGATATTGTATGGAAGTGGGCCTCATTTGAATATGTTCGATGTAACATTTTGAGCGTGGGATTTGGAGGATCTTGTGTTTGTGTGGAGGCGGGCCTCAATGCCTAAGTATAGGATATTGATGATGTAAGAGTGGACCTCACTTGTAGTGTAGGATCCCTATATTGTGTGGACGCGGACCTCAATACTTTGTGGTTTTTCTTTGATATGTATATATTGTGTGCGATAGTATATATTCATGATGCCATGTATTTAGGTGATTTATGGTAGCTCCATCATACCATGCATGATATTACATGTGCTATATTGCTTTATTCATGATATGTGCGATTTTGGTCGAGTGACAGTGTACCCACTGAGCTTCTATAGCTCAACATTTCGGAATATGTTTTTGCGTAGGTTAGGTGGCGACGCGGATCGGAGGAACACCATTGCAGTCGGATTTCAGCAACGACTTTATGTCGGATTATTAACACTTGATGTAAATGGACTATGTACTTGTAAAACTTATATGTGTTGTAACTCTTATTTAAATTGATTTTGGGTCGAATGCTTTTAATGCTATGTACTTATTTTGGATCTCCTTGTGACACCCTCTCCCCGGGTTAGGAGACGGGGGCGTCGACCGGATTTACGAATTCGAATAATGTAATCAAATTCAAACATATGACTTGTTATGAACATTGAGAGTTGGTCACATTCATACAGTTTGCTTATTTACAAATTCGAGACAATTTAAAACTTTTTGACACTTAAACAATTTCCCACTCGAAACTCAGATACCCTTCACTAATCAATTGTAACTTCAATTAAATTGATCAAAACTCTTATATCAAATTGTATTCATCTAACTACCATCAATTATACCTTATTAATCAAGCAATTATCCATTATTAAATTTGAGCTCATGCAGTAAGGTGGCATCGATGCCCCTATTGTTGGTATCGATACAGGGGTATCGAACCAGGTATCGATACCAGTCCTTAGTGTTGACTCATTGACCAAGGCTGGGTAGCCAGTATCGATACTGGCATCGGTGCAAAAAGTTACTGGAGTCCCTTGTATCGAAACATGCTTCGATACCAAAAGGCTATTGGAATCCCCAGTATCGAAACGTGCTTCGATACAAAATGTTTCTGCCAAAGGTGGTATCGATACCCAAGCTAAAGGTATCGATGCCCCTGCTCGAAATTGACAATTTCAAGCCTTTAAGACACTTAGACATATCAAAAGGGCCATCTAAAAGACCTTAACTCAATCCTAAGCCTTAAGGACCATAAGACATGCTTAGGCATCCTATTTCGATACACCAAGCTTATTCATTTTAGCCAATTTTATTATGCATTTCCATGTTCCAAATCATCCCTTCTAGGACTTTCATCTAGCTTTATCTTTTCTATGGCTACTAAGCAATCAAAAATTAGATTCCTAGGTTCACATGACCTAGACGCAATGTTAAGTTAACCATATACCAAATGCATGCTACCATGCCATCATGCCAACCATAGCCAACTCAAAACATATAAGGCTAGCCTACTATGAATGTTGTGCCTTATGGCTTACAAACCCAAAAGCTTAAATGTCCATATGAATATACACATCAAGCTAGCTATCAAATGCAAATACTAAACTAGCATGATCACTATGCCACCCTATAATAGGAGTTACAAAAACTATCAAAATACCATACGTTGGCTTGCTTCCCGTGTCCTTGCTCCGATTCAAGCTTGGTCTACTCTTTTAACTTGAGAACCTGTTGTTTGAAAAGGAGGAAACAAAGAGCGTAAGTACTAAGAAGTACTTAGTGAGGTAGCCTAAGTCTAACCAATTTAGACATGGATTATAACAAATGAAATACATCAAATGAGTAACAAGTCATTTATACATGGCATTTAGTACATCATATAATCATGCTCAAGTACAATGACAAGTCATATACAAATATCTTATGGCAAAGTCGTAACTAATGCTCATATTCAACTCATATCAAATGCCCTATGGCAAGTGCATATCAAATGTTCATATTCAATTCATATCAAATGCCCTATGGCAAGTACATATCAAATGTGCATATTCAATTCATATCAAATGCCTTATGGCAAGTGCATATCAAATGTTCATATTCAATTCATATCAAATGCCCTATGGCAAGTACATATCAAATGTGCATATTCAATTCATATCAAATGTCCTATGGCAAGTGCATATCAAATGTTCATATTCAATTCATATCAAATGCCCTATTAGCAATTACATTAATTTCAATCTTTCGAATCAATTTCAAACGTTGCCTTGGTATAGTTAGACTAGGTAATGAGTCAACAGAAGTACCCTAAGGTACTAACAAAAGTGCCACTAGGACACTAACAAAAGATACCCATGGTATCTACAAATGGTGACTAACCACCAACAAAGGTACCCATAGTACCAACAGAAGTACCGAAGTACTGATCAGAAGTACCGAAGTACTAACAAATGAGCTCAGACTCTAGGCATGCCGTACTACCTATGACCAACTATGACCCAAGGCTCAATCAAAGTTTCTTATTCAATTAGTCTTTCATTTACTTAATCAATTTCCTTGTCACGGATGATGTACACAACATGGCATATCAAGAGCATCAAGTCCAAAGCATAAGTGTCATGCTACTAACATATCAAACATATACATATTACATGTTACCAAAATCCAAGTCATAAGTCATGCTACTAACATATCAAACATATACGTGTGATCATGTTGCCAAATTCGAAAGCATAAGTCATGCTAACATATCAAGCATATACATATAATGGACATAACTCATGCATGACTAACATACCTAGCATCCTTAGCCGCGTGTCAATACTTACCTCGGCATTTCCGAGCTATGCAAATGCTCTAAACTAGTTTATTATCTAATACTCAAACATAGGGTCAAACAAGTCATTACTAATTAATCATCTTTCCCGTAATGTCAAATATTTATTTAATCCGGTTACAATACATAACAAATCAAATAATCAAATGGTTAGGACCCTAGTTCCTAACCCTAAGGTTTGCTACACTCACCAATACTCCGAGCTATCACGGGTTGTAGATCGCAACCCCTTTGCCTCTTTTCCTCGTTGTTTCGAGCCTCTCTTGCTCTTCGACCTCTTCTTCCGGTTTATCTAAAAGTCCATATACATATGACATTCATCAAAACATACCCAATCATTCAATTCAAGTAATCTTAGATTTATCAAATATAGGCATGCACGTTTATCTTTTACGGACAGTTTTGCTATCCCATAGCGAAACGGGCATATCTCCTAGCTCCGATGTCCGATTTTAGCCCATTTTACCTCGTTGGAAAGCTAGAAGAATTATCTACAAGTTCCAATTAACCTTACATTTTAATTCCTATTCGATTAACTCCAGATTTCAATCGAAACAGACCTGGCCGGATCTCCGGGACTGTTCGGGTAGCCTTACGGAACAGCTTATATCTTCCTCTACCGGACTCGGATTTAAGTTCCATAAATTTCCTCTTAAACTAGGTATACATGAGTATCATATTCTAAAATTTCAGCTCCAAATTCCTTAAATCCCGACCTAAGGAAATTCTCAAAGTTGGCTACCTAAAATAGCACCTTCTAGGCCACTTGACTAGTTTTCCTCTTTTTGTTCTTAACTTATAACCCATCTTAACCTCATGTTTTTCCAGCAATCAAAACACTAAATTAACCTCAACAAATCCCCAATTAAATCATCTAACCAAGTCAACATCATAACTAACGTTTTTACAAATACCCAAATTTTCAAGCTTCTTAGTTTGTTGTGCATGCTTCACTAACTAAACCCAATAATCCCCCAACTCAAAATTAGGTCTTCCTCTAACCTAATTTATCATAGTAATATCATGGTAACTTTCTAAAATTCAAAGATTCAAACTTTCAAAGCTTAAGCCATGGAGAAGAAAGCTTACCTAAGGCCTTAGATTCAACTTCTTAGTCCGAAAACTTGACCATGCAAAGCTTTCCAAGCTTAGTTTCTCAAACTCCCTTGGGGTTTTTTTCTCCTCCCCTCTATCTTGGTGTTCATGTGAGATGGAGGAAGATGAGAGCAAAATCTTGTCTATTTGTTTGTTCATTTAATGGGGTGTAAAAGACCTCCTTACCCTTAATGAATTGCTTGGGCCTAGATGTTTACCAAAGATGTTCCATGGAACATGGCTATGTGTCATGTAATGCTCAAGCTCTTAATTTAACTAGTTTGGTCTATTTTCTAATTCAGTTAATTCATGATTTAATTTTTATCTTAATACTCATTCGATCCATTTTACTATCCGATTTTCGGGGTGTTACACTCCTTTGACCCTTTTGAAATACTTTTTTTAATGGACTTGAACGTAATGGATTTACTTTGGATTTGAACGATTAAATAGGCTTTTAAAATAAAGTTTTATAATATGGGTTTTTGGTTCGTAAGCTACGGCCCAATGTGACATCTGGGTTAAGGATATTACAATGTGGAGAGTTAAGAATTAAATTTTATTTTTTGTTGAGTTTTAAATAAATTTTTGACTTGAAAAATTGGTTTGAAGACAAAAAATAAAAATAAATAGTTTTTTAGGCTTAATTTGTTTTTAAATTGTTGCGACCATTTTAAAATCGAGATGTATGAAAAAATAATACAATAGCCTGGCAAATTAATTTTGGAAAATCAAAATTTTATTAAAAACATGGATTATTTGAATTTTAAAATGATTGGGAGTCGCCATCGGCCACTTTGGTAGGCCAGCCACCATAAAACAAACCAGAGATTCATTTTTAAAACATTTGGGTTTGGGAGTCGATTACGCGTAAGGACGATCCTTACGAGCGCCCGAAATCGGTACCTTATTAATTACACGTGGCATTTTAGCATTTCAAATAATAATATAAATTTAATTTGTCATTGTCAAATAAATATCGTTCGAATGATAATATCCTTTTGGATAACAAAGTATATTTCTTTTAAATACGAGCTTCAAAAAGATGTTCTATAATAGGAAACCTTAACTCGTATTTAAAGAAATATAAATTTTGCCCCAAAAGGTTTGAATGCATGACCGACTATTATCTTGTCAATTTTCATTCTAACCTATAAGGCTCCTTTAATTGAATATTTAAAACCCTATTAAATTATTAATTTACCAAGTGTATTATGATAACATCCGAACGATCGGACACTACCATTTAGACACCGAATAAATTAATAATTACTATTGGTGCTTCTAGTTATTTACCTAATTGATTTTATTTAATTCTAACCCTAAATTATTTGTCATTTTCTATGTTTCAATGACACGTCGAATGCGATATCAAAGTACACTATTGGCCAACATAATGTTACGTCAAAGTACTGACCACTTAGTGTATCCGAGTTATATGATTAAAATATCATCGTTACTATAATTATCTCCCTATTAAAATTAATTGCTTAATTAAAGTGACTCTTCCTAAAAAGCTCTAATTTGATTATCTAGGTGTGAATTAAGTGATCTCCTAAATAAATTAAACTATATGCTCTCAAAATACGCACACAAATAAATAAATAAAGCATAAAATAAAAAAGATAAGGAAGGCCCAAAATAATTCTCATTTCAAAGCATGAAGCCCAAATTACACCTCATGAGTAATCTAATTGAAAGAATTTGAACTATAAGGTCTAATTAAGAGGATTTAGGACTAAATTGTGAAATACCTAATCCTAGGGGTCAAATTGAGTCTAATTAGTGATCAAATTAAATGAATCATAAACTTAAAATTTTAATTAAGTTCAATTAAATACCTAATTAAAGAAAACCTAAGCTGAGGGTTTAAATTGAGTCCAAATGATGACTAAATTAAAGAAATTTTAAAGTTTTAGGCTTTCATTAAAGGAAATAAGGACTAAAATGAATAATAGTTCACAATTTGGGGGACTACAGGGATAATTTCTCCATTTTACTCTGAAATGTGCAAATCTCGGGTCGACTCGGATCAAAATGCTCAAATCCCTTGCGCAAAACGACAACATTTTGTGCGTGGATCACCCCCTCTCACCCGAGTTGACTCGGTCATAACTCTCTCTCCCTCAACTAGGTTGGCTCGCTTCACTCCCAAATTCTCTCAACTCAAACATCCTAAAACCCAAAAAATGCTCCCAATTCGGATCAAAACACCTATTTTTATATAGTGTTCTTCATGTTCTTCGATGAACATAAAGAACACGAAGAACACCAACCAAGAACCTTCGTGACAACCACCTGCAGATCCATCTCTGCCGTACTCCGACAACCTCCATTCATTCGCCGACCACCATGGTACCAAATCCAACCACCACGATTTGGTTCCGATTTGGAGCCACATCCGACACCGATAAACTCGCCGGAAACCTTAAAAACACTAAAAACACTTCAAAAAATCATTATTTCTTGATCTAAACATAAAAAATACATCAAAACTCTTCCTTAATCCCTCGGTTTTATCCAAAATATCATCTAACTCTACCCGAATTCATAAGAAACCACCCATCTTTCCCAAATCTAACATGAACTAAATCCTAAACCCAAATTCAAATGAATCCTCCCAACTTTTCCAAATCTAAACTTAATCCTAAACTCGAACCATCAAATTATCATATTCAACCCTGACCGGAAACCTTACTTTTCAACCGATACTCAGACATCACCATTTAAACGGATTCAAATAAGCTTCTTAATCTCTGATTTTGATTTGAAACTAAGTCTAAATTATGTTTTAGTTCTCTTTTTTATTTTAAAGAATTTCCAACAGACTTCTATTTTCTGCAGTACAAGCAATGAAAAACAGATTGAAAATACCTATTAGATAGTTCAGATGAACTCCAGCGACTCTTCTGCTGCTCCGACCCTTCTCCGACGACCCTTGAATTGCTTGGTACCTCTTTTCAGTTTTCTCCCCTCTTTCAATGAATGTCATTCCCCACAAAAAATCATCCCCCTCTCCTTCTCATTGTCGGCATAAAATCCCCCATGATCGAAAAATTATATCATGGGTTCAGCCTATCACGTCAGTCGTGGTCCCATCCAATAATAACTACCCACTTCACCACTAACCTCCACCTCATTTTTTTCCATCCAATGAATCTTCACTCAGAATTTTCATGTCATTTTAAAAATATCATTTATGGAAATTATATTAAATACATGGATGATTAGTGGAAAAATAAGTAGTTTTCATTGGCTAGGGACCACGACTGACATGGTAGGCCGGGCCTATAATATAATCTTTCCCCATTATCACAACCAACTTCCTATATAACCTTCAATAACCGACCCCCACTCCCTTATTATTTATGTATATTTTTGTTTTTGATTTATTTAATTATTATATTATTTTTAGTTATTTATCTAATTATTTATTTAATTAATTATATACTTAGACCCCAAATGGAATTCAGGTATTACATAAACTAGTTTCAGAGATGAAATTTTTAGTTTTTATTTTTTTAAGTTATTTTTACGTAATTTTTTTATATATTCTCGTTTGTATAATAATTTTTATCATATTTTTTAAAAAAATATTAAATTAACCCTTAATATTATATTTTAACAAACAATGATCATCATTGATAATATTCTAGAAATGTCGAATATTTGATACTCTTTTTACGGTTATTTGCGCACAGACAATTTTTTACCCATTCTTAAAAAAAATCTTAATCTTACCTCTTTAGTCTTTTAGATAGTGTCACTCTTTATTTTTCAACGGTGATTATCTTCGTTTTCATTTTTGTTTTTTTATAATATAGTTTTTTTTGGTATTTATTTTTTTCGACCGCTTGATGATCATTAAATTACAAGGTTTTTTCTTTTAATATCTAAAATTTTGTTTAGGTTATCATTAGTGAGAAGAAATATCATTTTACAAATGAGTGATTCATTTGACCTATTACTTTCGATTTTGTAAGGCTCAATCGACCGTAGTTTTTTTTTTTTTCAAATTTTTATGGTTGATTTATGGATATCGTTTTTAATGATATCAAATAAAAAGACGAGGATAGTAATCAAAAAAAGATTTGAGGACGAAAATTGATGATTCACTTGTTATGTGGCAATCGAAGAACTAAAAAAAGTGGCAATATATTATAAAACTAGATAATTCATTCCTGATTGATTTTGGATTGAAAGTTACAAACAGTGTAAAAATAAATGATCGAGGCCATATATGTATATCAGTGATAGAGATTGCCTTAACATCATTCTGAAAAAAAATATTAATAGACGAAGACGGATCAAGAAACTTATAATAAGTCATTGAAAGATTTTTGACTAATTTAACAAATTTATCTGCCATTAAATTACACCTAAATTGTTAATAGTAAATAATCTGAACTCATTTTTATTTATAAATTATAACTTTATAGATATTACATATTAAAATATACTCGAATTCAAATTTTATATAATAGTAACAAGAATATATATTATAATTTTAAAATCAATGAATAAAACAATTGATTAAAATTGAGAGTTCAAATCATAAAAAAAAGTTGTTAATTCAATAAAAATTAGGAAAGTTTTTTTGATGCACCGTTGTTTTAAATTTTAGTTTACAAAAGTAAGTTTATTTTAGGGTTAAAAAAGTTTAACTTGAGGTTTATAGGATGTGAATTTATTTTTTAAGTATTTAATTTAAAGTTTAGAATTTAAAATTTTAAAATTTACGTAAATGTTCTTATATAATAAAAGTTTTTTCTATTATATATATATATATATAATATTAACTCATAAAATTAATAGCAAAATGGAGTCCTCATGAACCTTAGAATTGCTTGGGCACATCAACTAAAACATCCATAAGGAATTAAAACTTTATTCAAAACAACTTTAATTTACAGAGATGCCAGACAAGCCAAACACGGAAAAAGGTAGCTGCGCGACATAAAGAGAGGGAGAGGGAGAGGGAGAGGGAGAGAGAGAATACACAAAAAGTTTCAATACATTCTACTTTTAGAATTTTTAGAGTCTATCTAAAAAAATAAAATGTTTTAAATTTATTTTAGAATTTAAACTAAAAGTTATAACCCAATTAGGAGAATATTACTCGTAAAAAACGAGTTGGAAGGACGTCACCTGTAAGTGACATTCTTTATTTTTAATGCTTTTTTATAAAATCTGAAAGAAGGACAACAAATGTAACCCCCTCGACCTGGTCTAAACATCACTCGACTCGAACGAGTTACATAGGGAATACCGAGACTAATTCAGAGACTCACCACGATAAAAAAACCCTAAAAAATTAAAAGGCTATTTTTTTTTCTTTTATCTTATCTAGATGATTTATTTTGATTCTACATGTCTATGCATATATTATATTCAATTGTAGCGGAAACAAATAAGGAACGATGTCCTAAGACGTACAGACATGCTTCATGACCAAAATATAATTTTCTAAAAACTAGAGGACTAATTATAAAATAAGTGTTACCAATTTTAATTAGATTCATTACATGTTTACATTTCAAATTTTAGTCCTAAATACACGTTATCCACATATAATATACAACTTACTAGATACAATGCAACCTAGTTAGCAATAATATATTCAAACTCCTAAGAGCATGCTTCAACTTCAACAATCTCATAAACACACATAAGAATAACAACAATGTACTCAACATGATTTCTATATGCATTCCAACCTAAATAACATCATAGATTCAACTCATAAATAGTTATGCTTCATTATAAACAACACCCAAATTCACACATAGGGATATCTAGAATCAAACTTCCATATAACTCTTATTATAACTAAAAGAATACGAATAGACAATTCTAATCCAAGTCATAAAGCTGAAGTTAACATAGATAACCATTCTAGCCTTTGAAAGTGTAAATAGTGTAAACATCATTCTCAATATGATATCTCATCCTCATTGCTCTCTCTCACTACTACTAATGTTATAAACATATACTTGAGCTTTCACTTGACGGTTACCTGGATCTTTGCTAATCTTTGTTTCATTTACACTAAATATTTTGCATTGCATGGTATGAGAGGGTAAGTATTCGCTTAGTGAGTAAATAAAAATATATTTAAAAACACATTTGAAAACAACTTACAATGCAACTCATATTAAACCAATTTTATCAATTCAAAAACCAAGTCATAGATTTTATGAAAATAGTCAATCGTGGCAAACAATGCCACCGTTTGAAAATCAGAAAGTATACCATGGCTCACAAGCCATGAAACCTTTTCAAAATTAACTTTTTAAAATTACGTGCTTTGTAAGCATAACCAAGTCTTACATGCTACTCATAGCAATGCTTATAAATCATTTGAGCTCAATAAGAAAACACATGCAATCCTTGAATTGCACCAAAATAATAAATAGTTTACACTTGCATTTTCACATGTTGGTTAAGTGACACGATTAGATTTACCTCTAATCGTTATGATAAACAGACATACGTGAATGGTATCGTACCACCAAATCACACAGATTGATTATCACAATCTAAAGATTCCACCTTAGTATCCGGGATAGTTCATCATACCCAAATGCAATATGAATATCATACCACACAACAACAGGCTAACCTCTAATACATCACTCAAGGAATTTATAACACGTACGAATTTTGTATTTATAGTGCATTGTACATTCTATTGATCGATCAACTTATCCTTTTAAACATCATCTTAATATCTAACACAAAACAAAATCAATGCTAGGTTTCAAGTTAAAAATAGTAAGTAACCACATGCATTCCACTAACTTATGCATTAATTGCATAAACCGATAAAAATCATTTTTTTTCATATTTTCTAAAACAAAACCATGGGAGCATCATATGCATATAAAACCTTGTAAAAATATATCATGAACATTGAAACACATGAATAATTCAGGTATGTCAATTACAACACGAGCATAACTAAATCACATAGTAAGACAAGGCATAATGTGTGAACCTTTAAGAAAACAATACTTTAAATTTACTTCTGAGTATATGAAGATTGTTCACACCTTCCCTACACCCCGAAACCTTTGAAAACATATTTAAAACATTATCGTATAGACAATCTTTATAATTTACTCACCAAAACCGAAATTCGCTAAACAAGTCACTCGAAAACGTGATTCGGCTTTTCAATCTCCCTCAAATTTGTTCTTCTACCTCTTGACCTGATTCAAGCATAAAAAACAGAGGTTTTAGTATATTATAATGCACCCAAAAATTCCTCAAGTCGGGGCAATACATGACAACCCCTAAAAATACCATAAAACCTAACCGAAACTCAACCTAAACCTCTCCAAACACCACCTAAAATTTATGTCTAAGATTAGATGCTTAAAAGTCATCTTAATTACATTTAAACACTTCAAGATTTATGTATTTAGGCATCAAAATCAGCCATATAAAACCTTTAAACGAAAATCAAGAAAACAATAAAATTTTTATCAAGAAAACATGTAAAACAACCATGTCACATGTTTTCCTTCTCAAACTGTAAAAACTAGTCTAAAATTCAAAATATTGTTAAAGATCTCTTATACTCCAAAAAAATTAAATTGATTTTTAAAATATATTCTTTAAAATTTAAATTTTATCTTATATTTTTATAAAATCGAGTCCATTTGTGATTTGAGCACAAGTGTCGTATCGAACAAGTTCTATTTAGGGAAAAAGGAAAGATAGTTACAATGCTACTAGGTCTTGAACACAAAATCTAAAAACAATGTAAATTTAAAAACTTTAACCATCTATTCTAGAATTTATTGACACAAGCATTATATTTAAAATTAAATAAAATATTTTTTTTATAATTATCGATATCTAACTTATAAATAAATTAATTTAAATCCGATATAATAAAAATTCTTTATAAAAAACAACATTAATCATTATTACAGATATCCATACTATACATATGTGTACAAACGAGAGCTCAATCCATTTTGGAAGTTTTATATTAAAAACTAGGGTAAACTACACCAGTGATCACCCAACTAATTGGGGATACCTATTTTGACCACCCAACTAAAAAACTCGTCAATCAGGTACCCCAACTTTGAAACCCTACCTATTTTGGCCACTGCCGTTAAAAATCTGACGGAAAAGTTAACAGTGATGACGTAGACGTTAATTAAAATTTGTAAAATTACATATTTAATCCCTCTGATTTATTTATTATTTTTGTCACAAATCTATTGGGTGATTAATTTTATTTATTAATTTATTTTTATAATTAATTAACATATTTTTCTCTCCAATCAGGTGGTGACAGAGAAAGAAGGAAAGCTTGAAAATAAAGTGATAATGTCCCAAAGGAGAGTTGAACCCATGACCCCTTGCTTTATAAGCAAGGGGCTAAACCACTAGACCAATGTAACTTTGTGATATGAAATTCAAAAGAGTGATATTAAATGGTTATCTCTTAGAATTTGAATTACCTTTGTTAAATCGATTAATATTTAAATAAAAATATTAAATATTTAGATTTTAATTATTCGAATAAATTAAAATCTAAATATTCAAATAAAAATATTTAGATTTTAATTATTCGAATATTTGAATTTCGTTGTTTAAACATTTTTATATTTTTTGTTCGAATAATTAAAATCTAAATATTTTTATTTGAATATTTTTAAATTTAAATATTCGAATATTCATGATTTTTATTCATATATTAGAATAAAAAATATTTAAATATTTATAATTTTTATTCGAATATCCAAATATTTTTATTTGAATATTTAAAATATAAATATTTTTATTTGAATATTTAAAATATAAATATTTTTATTTGAATATTTTTTAATCAAAATATTTGAATATTTATTATTTTTCAACTAATATTTTTATTTATATTTAATATTATTCATATATTTTAATTCGAATAATATTAAATAAAAATATTCAAATATTTAATATTCGAATATTTAATTATTTTGATTTATTTATTAAATGTTTTATTATTTTAATTTAAATATTAATGGACTTGAAATTTTGTTATTCTAGGCTTTTACTAAAACTTTATCACTAATACATGTGAATATATTATGACATTAAAATTAACTTAGCCCAGTGGTTCTCTCATTGGTTGAATGTTTACTATGCTAGAGGTTGTGGGTTTAATTCCCCTTGCATGTAAAAAACTTCACATTTTATTTCTTCCACTAATCATTCACCAATCCGGTGGTGACACGTGTCATCAATCGATTGGATGATTAATTTTATTTATTAATTTAAAATTAGGATTAAATTAAAAAAAATAAATAAATTAGAGGGATTAAATGTGTAATTTTACCAATTTTAATTAATAGCCACGTCACTGCTGTTAACTTTTTCGTCAGATTTTTAACGGCAGTGGTCAAAATAGGTAGGGTTTCAAAGTTGGGTACCTGATTGACGAGTTCTTTAGTTGGGTGGTCAAAATAGGTATCCCCAATTAGTTGGATGGTCACTGGTGTAGTTTAATTCCTCTTGCATGTAAAAAACTTCACATTTTATTTCTTCCACTAATCATTCACCAATCCGGTGATGACACGTGTCACCACTTGATTGGAGAGGAATATATATAAAATAATAAATAAAAATAAATTAATAAATAAAATTAATCATTCAATCCGGTGGTGACACGTGTCATCAATCGATTGGATGATTAATTTTATTTATTAATTTAAAATTAGGATTAAATTAAAAAAAATAAATAAATTAGAGGGATTAAATGTGTAATTTTACCAATTTTAATTAATAGCCACGTCACTGCTGTTAACTTTTTCGTCAGATTTTTAACGGCAGTGGTCAAAATAGGTAGGGTTTCAAAGTTGGGTACCTGATTGACGAGTTCTTTAGTTGGGTGGTCAAAATAGATATCCCCAATTAGTTGGGTGGTCACTGGTGTAGTTTACCCTAAAAACTAATTAGCATCAAACGGTATCTTCTTTTCTCATCTTTTTCTCCTTTGGCATTCTTTCTTTCTCTTTTCTTCATAAAACTTGTACTCCAGTTTCTCTTTAGTAACCTATTACTTATTCTTTGTTTATACTTGTAACACACGCAAGAAATTTCGCCAACAAGAATGTCAGCAATTTGCAGAGAAATATAGGCTCCGATTAAACACAGTTACAATAAGACCGGAATCAAAATTTAAAATTAAAAGATAAAACATAAATATTTAAAAATTAAAAATTAAATTTATAAATAAATTAATATTTTTAAAATTTAAATAAAGGAAAAAAAATCCAATTATCCCTCCATCCATGTAGATATGTCCCTAATTGCAACAATACTTCAAGGATATATATATACGTTAATTTATTATGCACCAATACATTTAGTATTTTTGTATTATTGAAGATATTTTATAATTTCCATATAAATTGCATATCCTCCTGGGTTGTCCAATATCTGAGTGCATTCAGTTCATGCTTGCAGTGCAAAAAAGCCTGGGAAATATAGCCTGTAAGTGACAATTAATATGATGAAAACATTTGTTGCATGCATTTTTGATTACGTAAGATCATGCGAAAAAATCGTTTTGCTTTGGTTTTTCAATTTTCATTATATTGTTCTTACATGTTCTTAAGAATTTTCAATTATTAAAGGTAGGGTGTTCTGTCCGTAAGAAAAATGAGGCCACTGGAAGCTACCCATGGTGATTTAGCCCCTCCTTACAGGAGATCAACGAGCAATACCACTGAATGTCTGCCATTGTACAAAGCAGTGGATAGTGGTGATTTGGAAGCTACCAAAAACTTCCTGGACCAGTATCCCAATGCAATGTACAGTAGCCTTTCCACCGACGGAGACATTTCCCTTCACATCGCGGTTCTAGCCGGTCATGTAGACATCGTCGAGGAGTTGGTTGGGCGCATGTCGGCACAAGAAGTAGCGGTTAAACAGAGACTTGGTTCGACGGCACTTAATTTCGCCGCAATCGGGGGAGTCACGGAGATTGCCGAGTTATTGGTGGAGAAGAATAGGGACTTGCTTAAGAACTTCTAACTTGGACATAGAGATTTGGTGCAGTATCTTTACATGGAGACTCCCATTGAAGAGCTTGATCCCACAAAAACAGACCATGGAGCTATTTTTCTTACGGCTTGTATTATGGATGAATTTTATGGTATGGAAAAAACAAAGAATTGTTTTCTCTTTTCATCCCTTTTGATTCTCAGTGCTGTAAGACAGAGGGTCGGAGACTTGAGACAGATGTTTTGTTTCAAATGACCGACCCTTTGTCCGAAAGCACATTTCCCTGCTTTCCTTTGTTTTATTAATTGTTCCTCTCTTTAGATATTGCTTTGGACCTACTCCAGCGCTACCGTCTGCTGGCAACTGCTGAAGACACCGATAAAGACACACCCCTGCAGATATTGGCTCAAAAACCTTCTGCCTTCCCAAGTGGAACTCAGCTTTCATTTTGGCAGCACTGGACTTATAAATGTTGGTACTTTGTAACTTGTCATCAGTTCAAACAGTACAAAAAATTTCGCTATATATTCGTTACATTGATCGAATTATCTTGATCACAGGCATTCATTTAACTCCCGAAAAGGCCTCTCTCGCAGCTTCCGTAGACATTGAAAGGCCTAATGAGGGTGCGCCCCATCGAAGGAGCTTCACTAAACGAGGTACATGACATTAATATGTAAAAGCAGTATATTTTTTTTAGATCCACACAACATCAAGTTTGTTCTTGAGTTGAAAATCCAGTTTCATATCTGCAGTGATTCAACAGATATCAAAAGTTTTCTGGAAAGGCTTGAAACTATCTGGTAAGAAACAAGCAACTTTTCCTGCCAACACATTTCGTATTCGATTTAGACTAATTGATCTGCTTCTCGTCATTAGTCCCGGGATTTACGAGCATATACGAGTTGAAGCTAACACACCTTCAAGCCAAAGAACTTCTAACTTGCATTTGCCAAGAGGTATCGAATTTAGAAGACGAGATAAAACTGGAAGCTCTGGTGAAAAAATCACTATTCGAAGCCGTTAAGCAAGGGATTGTGGAGTTTGTCACCGAGATTATGAAGCATTATCCCGAAGTGGTATGGTTCGCCGACGACAAAGACCGGAACATATTCTTCGTTGCAGCAGCAGAACGCCAAGAAAAGATTTTCAGCCTAATATATAAAATGGGTGCCAAGCAACACTCTCTGGCAACTCACTGGGACAAGGACTATAACAACATGTTACATCAGGCTGCGTTCTTAGCCCCTTCTTCTCAACTCGATCGTGTTTCGGGTGCCGCTCTGCAGATGCAAAGGGAGCTTCAATGGTTCAAGGTGATCGATTCGACAAACATATATACACAATATTTTTTCTTATATGTTTTCATAGGATAGTTTAAATTTTTAATTGCAGGAGGTGGAGAGAGTTGTGCAACCCAAGTACAAGGAGATGATCAACAGCCATTTCAAAACACCGCGAGCTTTGTTCTCGGATCATCATAAGAAACTAGTGCAGCAAGGAGAGCAATGGACAAAAGACACCGCCGAGTCCTGCACCGTGGTCACTGCTCTCATTGTCACCATTATGTTCTCGGCGGTGTTTACAGCGCCCGGTGGATACGATAACTCGGGCGTCCCGATCTACTTGAACCGAAACTCCTTCCTGGTTTTCATAGTATCGGACGCGTTGTCTCTTTTCAGTTCGACGACATCGTTGCTGATGTTCTTGGGAATACTGACGTCTCGATACAGAGAAGAAGATTTCCTGCAGACGGTGCCGACAAAACTGATGGTGGGACTTTCCATGCTATTCTTCTCGCTTGCGACCATGATGATAAGCTTTGGGGTGGCTTTGTACATAGTTCTGCGGGAAAGAATAGCGTGGGTTTCGTTTCCGATCATCTTGCTGGCTAGTATGCCGATTACACTGTTCGCATTTCTGCAGTTCCCTTTGCTTGTGGAGATTTTCATTTCCACTTACGGACCTGGAATCTTTGACAAGCCGAAGAAGAAATGGTGTCGATCGGGCACTTCCCGCTCTTCAATGCGATGCTTTCGTTAGCCAAGGATGGCTATTGGCTAGTATTACCATACCAAGCAACATGACTTGTGCGCATTAATGTTATTATTATATTATTTGAAAGCTTTATTTTGTTCATTTTCTTTTAAAACATGCTTTGATATAAGGTCTCTCGCTTCAGTCTGTTTTTTTAGTACAATTTCCTTATAATATTACCATGAGTTTTTTTACTGTTAAAGTATAGCTTGGTGATGATTTTGGTGATGGTTCTGGATATGAGTTCTCTTTAGCATAGTGTCAATGTTGTAGTGGAAGATTGTTGGCTTCTCTCTATTGCATGCCCTTTCTTTTATTATTCGGACATGTATCGCAACAGGATGATCCTGGCATTATGGTTTGATGATCCAAGATAGTTATGATTTGGCATTGAGGTTTTACTAGTTATCGCCTAAGAAGCACGGGTACGGTAAGTTATGGCCGTCCCTCGTATCCAATACGTTTCCGGGACGGGGACGGCAAGGGTACACGGAACGTATCAGCTTAGCAGGGTACGTCTGAAAGTTAACTGGGGACGTTGGGAGACTTTTGGGGACGGCGTTTATATTACCCGAGCGTAACCATGACGTGAAAATCCCGATCATAATTTTTTAAAATGCGAAACGATCCAACAATGACCAGCAAATCTGGTATGGCGACCCAAACTATGAAAAAAAAACAGCACAAAACATGAAGAAGAAGAAGAAGAACAGACCAAAGAAGAAGGTGCAGTCAAAGAATATTAGCTGTCAATGAGTTTTAAAAAGACACGTTTTAAAATTTAATTGGTTTCAACTTTTATTTATATATTTATTATTTATTTAGGGTACCGATGCATGATTTGTTTCCAATGTTAGTTAGCTGTAAGCCTCTAATTTTGTTTATTATAATTTTATAAATCGATGATATAAACTAAAAAAATTTAAAAGGATAGTTTTAAGGTTTAAGGGTTTAGTTTAAAGAATAATATTTAAAGGTTTATTTAAAATTTAAAGATAATGATTAGAATTTAAAGTTTAAGATTTAATTCTTAAGGTAATATGTTGAGAATTTATGTTTTAATCAATAGACCTTAAATTATAATCTTAAACTATAAATTTTAATCATTATTGTGATTCAAACATATATCTCTAAATTATATACCCTAAATTATTTTAATCATTATTGTGATTCAAACATATATCTCTAAATTATATACCCTAAATTAAGTTTTTAATTCTAAGATTAAGATACTTATACATTTTTTTTTAAATTTTGGCATAAAGATAATTTTAACCATTAACGTTTATAGCTTTTGTCGTTTTGGCCCTTATTCTTTTTTGGATAAATTTAACCCTTAACCTATATCTTTTTGACAAATAACTTATTTTTTAAATAGCTTGATGACTGGACCGTTAAAAATTTAATGATGATATATATATGGAATATAATTTTAAATGACATGGAATGTAACCTATAAAATACATATATATATATATATGGAATATAATTTTATTTTAATATAAAAATATAAAATAATTAAAATTCAAATATAATATTAAAAATTAATTAATTCTAAAATAAAATATTATTAAACATTTTTAATCCTAACTACAATAAAATCAAAATCTTATTCGAATTGTGTTTATATTTTTATTTTAGAATTTGTAATCATAGTGTATTATAATTATTTTTTATTTGAGATGTATGAACAAATAAAAAAAACGGAAATAATATTATATAAATAAAATATCATAAACTAATATAATATTTCATTTTTTATTATATAACAAATATTTTAAATGTCAAATTCTAGACAATAATTTAAATAATACAAAATCCATCACATTTAATCTTAAATATTATATACAATAAACCAAATTCACGGGAAAAAGGTTTCCATGAGACAATTGTGTCACAATAATTATGCAAAAATTTTAAAAAATATATTATTTATTTTTTAATTTTAAAATATAATAAAAAATATAAACACAACTCGAATAAGATTTTGATTTTATCGTAGTTAGGGTTAAGAATGTTTTATAATTTTTATTTTAAAATTAATTAATTTTTAATATTTTATTTGAATTTTAATTGTTTTATATTTTATATTAGAATAAAATTATATCTCATATATATATATATGTATTTGATAGGTTACATTTCATGTCATTTAAAATTATATTCCATATCTATATCATCGTTAAATTTTTAACGGTCTAGTCATCAAACTAGTTAAAAAATAAGCTATTTGTCAAAAAGATATAGGTTAAGGGCTAAATTTATCCCCCCAAAAAATAAGGACCAAAACGACAAAAACTATAAACGTTAAGGGTCAAAATTATCTTTATGCCTTTAATTTTCATAGTCAAACGTATCAGATAATTATCATTATTTTAGTAAAGAATCAACGTTGAAAATAAAACTAAGTGTACGGTCTCTCATTTAGGTAGAAAATTAGAATCTTAGTCCTTAGTCCTTGAGGAGTCTAAAATTTATAAAATTACCTAAAATTTTAAAATTTATAAATTAACCAAATCATTAGATTTTAATCCAAAATAATTACGTCAACCAATGAGAATATGGTTTTGGACTTCATTTTAATATAAGAAAATCATTAGATTTTATAATTTATTATAATTTTAATATTTTTTTTTTGATTACATATATTAAAATTTATTTTATACTTATCGTATTTTTTTATACCCTATCTTATAATTTTAAAAAATATCATTTCTCATTCTTGTACCTATTTCTATATCTGTATCAGTACAACGTAACCTTATCCTATCGTAAGCTTTTGAAGTCGGATTCTATTTACCACTTCATTTTTTTTTTGTCTGAAATGGTTAAACTGATTTTATGTAGCACTGGATCAATTAACAGGTGTTAGTGAATTCTGATGACGTACTTCTTCAATTGTAAGATTCATTAAGATAAGCCTTTTGTTATAGGTCATACACCGCCAATTCGATTAATTAATTTAAAATTCAAACGATGATGTAGGGATGTATTATGCAATTAACCCAATCGATGAATGTTTATCGGTATAAAAAAGGGTACATTTGAAGCCCAGATTAACAGGCCCAAATTTGAGACAAAATAAATAAAGGCCCCCATTGCGCATTGGCAATTGGAAATTGAAGAACGAACTGCCAACATTTCTCCCAATTCCCAGAGTTTCGTAGTACCCGCAGCCGCAACAAAGCCGAAGAAAGAAGAAAAATGGCTTCGAACGCAGCGGTGCCTTTCTGGCGTGCAGCCGGCATGACTTATATAACCTACTCCAACATTTGCGCTAACCTCGTGAGGAACTGCTTGAAGGAACCTTACAAGACTGAAGCCCTCACTCGTGAGAAAGTCCATTTCTCCATCTCCAAGTGGACCGAAGGCAAGCCTGAAAAGCCAAGTATGTCTCTCTTTTCCCCTCTTCTTCGTATTATCTTGGATCTAGCTTTTCTCATTGTTATTTCAATATATTTTATGTAATTTAGTTGTTATTTTGTTTATAGTTTTGGATTATTAATAAAATTTTAATTGGCCTCTTTATGATTGCGATTGATTTTCCATGTAATTTGTTATATGTTTTAAATCTGCTTAGCTTTTCGCTTTTGATTATTAATTTTTGTAGCCAAAAAGAAAATTAATGAATAGAGAAAAGAGGCACGAGATTGAAGTGACAATGAAACCCTAAAATATTTCAAATTTAGGGTTTGTTTGGTTGTTACTTCCTCCAATATAAGAGCAATATTCGATTAAAATTAGATAATTACCTGAGTAACTGCAGGTCTATAGCTAGTTTTATTTATTTTCGAACCCTTTTCTGAATCCATGCGATGCAATGTTTTAGTTTGGCTGGTTTTTTGCAGAGCATTAATTTTTGCTTTGCATCTGCCAAATTCTTTGTTTGTTGTGGAGCTTTCGTTGATTAAAATTCTGTAATATACTGCTTGATCATGCAAAGTTCATACTTGTGGGTTTATGTGACATTGTTTGTGTAAACAAGTTCATCGGACCAAATTATATCAAACGTAGTTAGCTTTTATGGATCTTTACGGAGTCGGAGTCTGATTGATGAATTGTGTCCCTGGCTTCTAGTTTGATGCATTGTTCTGCCTTTCTAAATCTATCATGAGCAAGATATTTAAAATAGTTTAAAGGGATGAAGTTTATTTTGGTGTGAACCTTTTGACCTTCTCCGCAATTCAAATTGTTTTCATGTTGGTATTACAGTATGTAAAGGAATTAAGATTTAGTCTTCTGCAGATCTGTCTGATATCTATATAGCATTCTTAATTTGCTGTACAAGGTTTCGTTATTTTCTCAGTTTCTTTATACAGTTCATGAGTTTAATTGCAAAAATGGAAAAACTTTCAGGTTTGCCAAAATTACTTCTTAGTATCTAACAACATCACTTGTCTCGGATCATGCCATATGTGGAGTTGTATGCGATTATAAGCTGACCATGTGATTCAAATGATCTATAAAACACTTTTACTCTCACCGTTCTCTCATTCTGCTAGGTTCTTTTAATCCCTTTTCGGAATTATGAAAATGATTCTGACAACTTATCTCCTGGTTTCATATCAGCTCTGCGCTCAGATGCGCCTGACGAATGAGTTGCAAGTTTGGTCATCAAAGTTTCGAGACGAGAAGGATTTAAGCTAAGCTTATTTGGTAACTGTTCTGTAATGCATGAACATATTTCAAGCTTTGAGATGCTGTTGCACATCGTAATAATACTGCACTTTGCGAATTGATTTGATTGACATGGACCCTTCCTGGGTTATGTGCATCTCAAGTATTTTTGTCAGGAATTTTAAGCTGCACCTTCCCAAACGTTGTCTTGTTTTATTGGATTGATGATATGTGGCAGTGATTTTCTTGATTTTTGTTGGAAATGCATGTACTTATAGGTATGAACGAATGTCTGATTTTGGTACGTTCTTTATCGGTCCGTGAAGTAATGCAGAAATGATTTCATCAATACAAGCTGGGTTTTAAAGGGCGAAGCAGTCAGGCGAGGCATATTTTTTTCTTCTTAAACATTTATAAAATAACTGAATAGAATATTTTGTGCTTAAAAATATGATATAATTATAGTATAGATATTGAAGATAAAAATATTTTTTACTCAAATTTATATTTAAGTTAGAAATTAAATAAGTTGATATAAGAAAACAATTAAACAAATACTTTACACTTCCTAAATATGTTCGGAATATTGAGGATATTTGTTCTCACTCTTAAATCTTTTAATCAAGTGTTGTTTCATTCTATATTTTCTCTTAAAAATTTAAACCCAAAAAATAATCTGAAACTCAAATTTTAATAATAGTCCCGATATGAAAGAAATTGATACGTTTTTTTTATGAAGATAGTTTTATTTTAGTTTAAAGAGAGAGTTGTTAGCAATAATGAGATTGTTAAAAACAATAACAGTATAACAATAATATTAATAGTATTTAATAGTAAATATAATAATATTTAAAATATCTAATAATATATATTATTTAATATACAATAAAATATGTAAAATAATAATAATAGTTAAAATATAATTATTAATAATAAATAAATAAAAAATAGTGAATTATATGTAAAAGTCGTTTTAGGGACAAGAGGTGTAGTTTCGTGTGCCTTGTATGCTGTCGCAACCTCTTTTAAGTGATTTGACATTTTTTAAAAAAATTTAAATAATAGTCGTTATCAATCTTTTAAAGGGTGTGATTAGATCACCTAAAAATAGATCATTTTAATAAAATAATTTTGTTTTATTAAAACAATAATTTTGGTCTATAAAAAACATAAAAACGAGTTTGGAAGTCAGTTACGTGTGGGAAAAGGTTATAGCACCCCATAACGTCTAAAAAATTGACATCTAATTGGTTATAAAACATTTTAATGTCGGAATTTGTAAGTTCATATAAAATTTAAATTAATGTCTATTTATGAATTTGATTCTATTTTAACGACCCTACTATTAGGAGAGTAAACTTTAATCACTGTTAATATTTCTGGCGCTAACACATTACCTCCCTTTGGTAAAAACACCGCATTAATTTTCACTTTTTTAATAAGAAAACAAACAAATAAATAGTGAGTTAAAGTTTTTTTTCCTTCTAATTTGTGATTATTAACCTAAAGAATTTATGTAAGTTAAATTTTAACTATTGGGATTAAAATATGATTAGGTGCATTGTATGAATTTGATATGAAGATAAATTTTATTAAACTTTAAGGTTCTAAATTTAATAAGGCTCTAACAATAAAAAACTTAAATCTAGGGGTTTATCTAAACTAATATAACAAAGACATTGAATAATTTTAAAATTAAAATTAAGTAGGATAAGATAATGATAACTAAATTAAAAACAAATTAAAATTATATAAGAATGTTTAAAAAAGACTTTATGAAATAAAAAAATATATAGGAGTTTAATAAAATTAAATGGTCCACTTTTGTTCAGAATATGTGCAAAGCTCAAAACAAAATCCGCCGACATTTATTTTGAAACAAAGATCAAAACACCCCATTTTATAATTATACTAAGTGTTCACAATATTCTTCATGAATTAAAGAATCATTCTCCTTTTTTATAAAAAATAGAAAAATATAAAAAAATAAAGAAAAATAAATTACTAAGTAGATCGAATACCTCAAACAAATGTTTTAAGATTCTATTTCAATTCAAATTAAAATGTAAAAGCCTAAACACAATTCTTTCAAAATCTCTTTCATTATTCTCGATATTTTCCAAAACAAACTAAAAAACTCTATGTGAAAGAATTGTGTATGAAGTTGTGGTGTAGGAATTGTTGTGTTTGGAAGCGAAGGGAAAGATGTTTCTATTGCATTTTTAACCTATAAATACATAAAAATCAATACCTAAAATCACTAATGTTTGGGTAAAAATTACCTAAAATAATCTTGATTTGATTGCTCTTTAAATTTGATAAAATCTGTGCAAATTTGAGTTGTCTTTTTCAATTTTTTATCTTTTATCGATTTTAAATTATATGAGAATAATTTTTTCTTAATTTTTTTTATATCCAAACTGATATTCTTTTTTTTTTCTTTGATTCTTATTTGGAGATGATCTTGGGAGTAATTTCTTCTATAGTTTTCATCCAATTTGATTTAAAAAGAAAAATCAATGACAAACACGCGAGAAAAAAAGTTGGAGGCATATATCTTTTATATATCGTCTCGATTTTTAAAAAATATTTTTCTCAACACTTTGTAGCACCTCATACGTATCTCTTAAAACTAAGAATATAAAATTCTTCCAAACCTAAATTTCCAATTTTTCTTTCCAGGAAATTCAAAGACCTCAAATACAACGAAAAAAATATATGTCGAAGCCATTGCCTAAACTTCACACCAAACATTTATGATGAACCAAGGCAAATTCAAGAAAAAAAAAACCTTAATTTTTTTTTTCAAATAATCTTGATAGCTCAAAATAACCCAAATCATATACATAGAGTTAAATATAAATATATATAATTGACTCTCAAGTTATCTATTTTTCTCACTTAGATATTTGAAGTACTTTTTTATCAGTTAATTAAAATCCTTATCCTTTGTTATAAATTTAAGATGACGTGATTTAATAAAAAAAATATTGTATGACGCAATAAAAATGTTATGTCACAAAAATTCAATCAATAACAATATACTATTTTATGATTTTGATTGATCTTATGAAATTAATGGGATATGTATCCCAGAAACCCTAAGAATTTTGCCACTGCTCTCCATCTTCTTACAACAACTTTTAGTTCTTTTTCTTTGATCGATAAATTTATTAAATTTTTTATTTTTTATATTTATCATATTTTAATAAAAATATTTATTTTTATGATTGTGTTTCGTCTGTCCTTATGACTCATTTTTTTTTGTAGTTTGTTTCATTTGTCTTTATGGTATGCTTCAACATATCCTAGCGGTCGATTATTGCATAGATTTAAATCTATGTTAGTTTTTTTATTATGGTTTTGTCAACGGTCATAAAAAGTTAGATCCCACTCGGTTGATGATTGTGTCACGGGGTCAGAGTTTTGGCGCAGGGACATCTACCCGTGCGGCACCTCAGGTCTCTCATATACCCAAGGTTCAGCCTTTACGATCTCCGATGCTCACTGGTTTCGCCCTCCCATGGGTTCATCAGGGAAGCGGGGATAGCTCCCGACCAGTGTGGTGCACAATCAGCGCGCCCATCCCAGATGGGACGGCTGCTCGGCACGTACTACACTCTTAATGCTATCCCGCTCCCAAGCTTTACGCACCACCAGAAAGCATCTCGCTCGGTCCCGCGTAGTCACGACTCACGGTCTGTGACAATTGTGTATCGATGTAATCAGTCTAGGTTAGCGAAACATTCTGTCTAATAATTTGGATCGCTCAACACTCCTTCACCCATTATGCGTCTCATTGATTAAAAGCTACCAAATGACAATCCGACCTTATGCATGAAAATAATAATAAAATATTTAAAAATTTATAAAATCTACCAATTTAAAATTCGATTTCAACAAAAAAATCGAAGTCTACCAGCTTATATTTTTACAGCATGCATGCACGAAACACTAAAAAAAGACTGCATGCACACAGTTCTTTTCAATGCAACAAAAGGTGTTAAAAAAATATGAAAGCTAAATGCTTTCACACTGACCTCAGTAAAATATATATATATATAAAATGAAGTAACCAGTTTTCAAATTGAAAAAATGTAAATATAATGTTCCGTCAACCTGCATGTAATTTCACATCTATGATAAACTTGAATTAGACTGAAAAAATCTAAAAGGGTATTAAAATAATTCGATAAATATATTATATTTTGTAGCAATATTGAATTTGAATTTTGAATAATTTATTATTAGATTGTAGGGGTATAACCCTTTAAATTTAACTTGTAGTGTATGATAAATTTAAAAGGTTATTTTCGTAACTTCATCATCAGATAAACATTTAAAAGTAATTAAATATAAAACTCTTTACTCAAAAATTAAATGTATATAAAAAATAAATATTTTTGAATATCGTTATTATAAATATAGGAAAGTTGAATAAAAAATATTAAATTTGTAAGATAATTCAAAAATAATTCTTCAAATAAAAGTTCCATACATGTAATTTAAAATGCCTCAAATTCTTAAAACCCTCAAAAAAATTCATAGTTAATATTCAAAAATAAATAAATAATAATAACAGTATTTGTAAAAAAATCGTATTGATAACAAAAATAAAAAGGGTTGTCCGGTAGAAATCTTTAAATATCAAAACTTCTAAAACCAAGTATCTAAAAATAAAACTAGAGAAAAGTAAGCTATAAAATTCAGTGTCCTTAAGGTGCAACAAAATAACACAATACTAAAAGGTACACAATTATAAATAAGTCTCAAAATTACAATGATAATACACAAGAAAAAGATGGATGCATGCCACAAAATGAATGTATGTCCCAAAGTTCAAACTCTAATTACAATGGCGGCACAGCTAACCGGTTACAGTAGACGTAGTTTTTCAGAACTCCACACCTTTATTCCTATGATCATAGTATGGACAAGCCACGTCTTTCTTCGTACAATCCCAACCCATATATACGATTATACAATCACATGTCACAATACACATAAATCACATCACAAAAGTTTGCACTATATATGAGGTTTACAGTTTGGATAAACTGTACATAGAATTTCACAGTATGCACGATATCTCAATCACAATATCACTATAACATAGAGAAAAACATGCAGAAATAGAAAATATCATAATAAAAAAATTAGCATAACCAGAGAATACACTTCTAGCCGATAAAATACAAACATCGGTAAGAATGCTTCCCATAATCAAAATTAGGTCATGGTCTAACTGAGTTATAACACACAAAATGAAGTTATAATAATGTCACAAATAAAACTACTACAATGCCATCTACTAAAGCTGTTAGAACAATCTTGAGTGTCTCGTGTAGCAGCCGGAGGAGCCGATTGAGGAAGAGGTCGATGAAGGGGTAAAATGTCTTGCTCGAAATCGACGTTGTTTGAAAAATGATTAGAATCTCTTTATAATTTATGTTTAACATTCAATAACTCAAAACAAGATTAAAAAAGAAAAAAAAAATAAGATCTTCAGGTTCGAATTCGGCTAAACAAACTAAAAAAAATCAAACTCAAGATATCGAAAAAGGTTACGATAGGGTTGTCCTAAAATGTAATACCTATATCCCGATTCAGATTCGAAGTTTCAACTCTGGGTCACCCAAACCGACCCATTAAAAATTTCTTTAAAACACGTATCTCAAAGTCTTAAATATTCCATATTTAATAAATCCACGTACATAAAAATAAAATAAAAGGGTTTATAAAATAGAAGCTCCATTTTAAAATACATTAATAGACCCAAAATAAAATCCAAAATAAAGATACACAATCAATTTGTAGTAAGGTCCTATGGATATAAAAGTCCAAACTAGAATCTCAAGTATTATACTTTTATATGGCTTCGATGTTGGAAAGTCCTCCTCGATGTGCTCCTCCAAAAGCAACCTTTCAACATACGCACAAAAAACATCACAATTTCTCATGTTGAGCTAAAAAAGCTCAGCGGTACATTTCTACTCTACCATAATTCATGAATATCATAAAACAAGCATGCATGATAATATAGTCAAGAGTGCATAAAAAGGCTCCAATATAAGAGGTCATCTTTTAGCCTACCATAGATAGAGTTCATGAATAATCTATTTCAAGACATCATCATATTGGAGATCAAGTGCCAAATAAGGCTTACCTACTCAACATCACACAGCTCATCGAGTTACCCGAGTTTACACATTCCACCGAGCTATAAGTATTGTACCTCAACCATATTACCTTAGGGTATAAAAGTCATCATCCTTCAATCCATATAGCATACATAAATAACATGAAACATCCATACCTATTGGCTAGTGTAGCCCTACTTTATCCATACTCACATAGCCGTTGAGTTTCCCCGTGATCACATAGCCGTCAGGTTGGACTATATCTAGATCAATATAGTCACGGATAGGTCCGGGACATACTAGAATCATCATATCCACAACCAATCCATTCTTAAGGTATCATGACCATTTTTAAAACCGAAGTGTAAAAGTAGCCAGACGATTGAAATTTAGAAATCGAATTTTACTATTTTTAATTATTAATTATAAAAATTGTTTTTTTTTTAAAATGTGTATTATTTTAATTGTAAAATGACTTAGAGTCACCACCGGTCACTTTGGTAGACCGGACACCATAAAACAAATCAAAGATTATTTTTAGAAACATTTGAGTTTGGGAGTCGGTTACGCATAAGGATGACTCTTACAAGCTCCCGAAATCGGTATCTTATTAAATACACATGGTATTTTAGTATTTTGAACAATAATCTCAATTTAGTTCGTCTTTTTCAGATGAATATTGTTATAATAAGGATATCATTTTGGATAAAAAAATAAATTTCTTTTAAATATGAGGTTGAATAAGACGTCCAGTTACATTAGAAAATCTTAACTCGTATTTTGAAAAAATATAAGTTCTGCTCCAGAAGGTTTAGATATATGACCGATTATTCTCTTATCAATTTTAATTTTTATCTTATTAGGCTCCATCAATTAAATAATTAAGGTCCTATTAATTATTAATTTTCCAAGTGATTGTGGTAAAGTCCAAACGATTTGACACTGTCATCTAGACACTTAGAGAAATTAATAATACTACTTGTGCTTCTAGTTGTTTACCTAATTAATTTTATTTTTAAACTAACTTTGTGTTGTTTATCCTTTTCTAAGTTATAATGGAACATCGAATGTGATACCAAAATAAACCTTTGGTCAACGTCATGGTACGTCAAAATACCGATCAACTTAGTGCATCTAAGTTATATAATTAAATACACCATTCATTACTACAATTTTCCTCATATTCAAAATTTTAATTATTTTAAGTGACTAATCCTAAAAAGGCTCTAATATAATTAGCTAAGTGTGAATTAGGTGTTTTCCTAAACAAATATATTATGAGTTTAAAACATGCAATTAAAGCATGTAAATAAATTAAATAATTAAAAATATAACTAAAAGGCAAAGAGTCAAATTGAGATTTATTCAAAAAATAAAAGCTCTATTACAAGTAAGAAGAACTAAAATATTCTAGCTAAAAATTCTAATGCCTAAAAATTATAACTACAAATTCTAATGCCTAAAACATTCTAATTACTAATTCTAATGCCTAAAAAATTAACTACTAATTATAATGCCTAAAAAAATTAAACAAACATAATAAAGAAAAAAGTTGATGACTTACCAAAGCTTGGCATTGTAAAGCCAAATATAATCTCTTTTGATTTGCTCCAAGGCTTCCCCATTCCTTTCTTCTTCTTCTTAAGTAAACATCCATCTCTTTTATAAGCATTTGAGGAGGAGAATGTAAGGTTTCCTTTCAATGTGGGATTTATTTTCTAAACTAAAATGTGTGCTTATATGTAATGAACATTTCTTACCAATGTAGGATTTGTTCCTACACTAAAATGAATGATGTAATGTACATTCCATCAATGTGAAATTTATTTCCTAAACTAATTATTTTTTAACTATTTATTATGGCCTTATTATACGTATTATTACTTAGAAAAAATAAGGGTATGACAGCTGTCCATCTTTGCTTGTTGTTGTGGAACAGGAAGCGGAAAAAGACTGATAAGACACAAATTTTGTCCAAATCCGCTATCCATTTACTACGCTACTGAACTTAAAGTTGTTCTTCTCATTTGAAATTCTTCAAACTTCTGTTGAATCGTGAAATCTGAAATTGTTCTTCTTATTACGAAATTCTTCATCTCCCATTATATACTTTGAAGTTGTTCTTCTCATTAAGAAATTATTCAAACAAATCATAGAATCTAATATTATTCTTCTTATTCAAAATTCCTCATATTGGATCTAGAATTGTTCTTCTCATTTGAATTTCTCCAAAGTTTGAAAAACGCTCTTCTCATTTGAATTTCTTCAAACAAACTATGGAATCTAAGGTTGTTCTTCTCATTTGAATTTCCTCATATCGAATCTAGAGCTATTCTTCTCATTTGAATTTCTCCAAAGTTTGAAGTTCTTCTTCTTATTTGAATTTCTTCAAACAAATCATGGAATCAGAGGATATTCTTTTCATTTTGAATTTTCTCATCTTCGGGAATCTGGAGCTTTCTTCTCATTTTAATTGTCCAAAGTTTGAAGATGTTCTTCTCATTTGAATTTATTCAAATAAATCATGAATCCGAGGTTGTTATTCTCATTTGAATTTCCTTGTCTTCGAGAATTTGGTGTTGTTATTCTCATTACAAATTTCTCCAAAAGGTTTGAAGTTGTTCTTTTTATTATGAATTTCTTCAAACAAAATATAGAATATGAGGTTGTACTTCTTATTTGAAATTTATCGTATCAAATCTGGAGTTGTTCTTCTCATTTGAAATTCTCCATTTTCCAAAGTCTATAATTGTTCTTTTTCAAGTAATTTCAATTAGTTGACTCTTCTCATTTAGAGTCTCTCATCTTCTTTGTAGATTCTTCTTATTGTGAATCATGAATCCATTTAACCAAAAAAAATATGTTTTGTTAATACGATCCTAATGCAAATATTTCTATCATGATCCATGAATGTTAATTCAAGACCATTTGGGTAAACTTTCAGCTTCAAGAAAAGCTTAAAATTTTTCCTCCATCTCCTTGCATATCTCCTTTGACTGATACGGCAACTCAACTCATACTCAGGTTTAATCTTTGGGATCTTTTTTTGCTCTAAAGCTCATTTTTCAGGTTTTCACTTTATTTTTTTTTTATCTTTTATCTTTTATCTTTTTTTCTTTGCAATATATACAGTCTATCACGATCTCAATGACGTTTTTCCTTGTCTTTCATGAATTCAACATATAAACTTACTCTTGTATTTTCAATATTTGAACATCGGGGAACCCTTTCTTCTCTCGAAAACCATGCTTGAAAATTTTTATTCACCTTTTCGGACAAGATTTTTTTGCTCCAAAAGAAATCATCACTTCTACTGCTATTCTGACATCTATCTCACTTTTTGAGTAATATTTATTTTGGCTTACGACGTCTCAACAATAATAATTTTCCCACTTGATGAATTGATCTTGCTATATTTTGCCCCAAATGATGATCAAAATTCTCTCTTTGTCCCAAGTTTAATTGTATCATCTTGTGACTCTTTCTAATATATTTTGGTATTCAAAGTTTTATCTGTTCCTCGTTATACTTTCTGTCATTAATTAAGTACTAAGACCACCTTCTATTCTAACTGCACTTAAAGGATTAATACATCGTAGTAATGCCAATGAAATCCTTTATTTTTCTTGTATCTAATCAATTTATCTGTAAGATGCTTGTTAAAACAATAAGCGGAAGACTCAAAATATTATTTTATTAATTTTGAGAACATTGAATAATTTGATAATCATGACAAAAAAGAAAATATAGAATTAAGCCTTTAAGTACCTAGTGCAACAAAGCCTTTAAACCAATTTGCAAGGATCAACTCTAATGTAACCCTTTTTCAATTTATTAGACTTTAAGGAGAAACATTCACATTTTCCTAATTTTACCTTGTTTAGGTGGCACTCTTTGCCTCACTAACTCACCATATTTAATCCTTCCCTTTTTTCTGATCCCAATCAAGCATTAGAAGATTGAAAATCCTTGAAGAAATTTTATCTCTAATAAGTATGATGTATTCTGAAGACTAACTCTCCTTGTTCCAATATCTGCATATGATCAAAATGATCTTTTGTGTCTTGTAATGTGGGCTATGGTTCACGGCTACCAAATAAAAGATATATAGGCTTAAGTAATTATTTAAGGATAATAAAACTAAGGATCATTGTTGCACTTATTTGAACATGCTCTGATGAAATACTTTTCTTTTCGTTTTTTTTCTTATGAATCACTTTAGACTGTCCTTTTTAGGTTTTCACCCTAGAGGTCACTTTCTTTTCACCATTTCTTTTTCTTTGAACTTATACAACTTTCTTTTTCACTTTTCAACTTTGTGCTAACAATTGTATCTTGACTTTTCAAACTTTTTTCCTTTTCATCCATTTCTTTTATTCAAAGATAAACTTTTTCATTCACTATGAATTTCTTGATTTTTCATTTTATTTTTATCTCATACCCCTAATTCATAAGGCATCTCAAATGTCTTTCAATTTCAAATAAATTTTCATCCTCTTTACCCTAGTGTAGGGACGATCCTTGGTTTGGTTTGAATCAAAAGAAAAATTCAAACTGGACAATAAATGATATTTTTCTTATTTTCTTTCTTTGACAAGGGAGATCAAGAAATGTCAAATATCATCCCATACTTGGATATCTTTGAAGAAAAGCAACCTTTAGTTGGACGATATTTTGGGTTATCACTTCATTCAAAGACCTTAGCCAACAACGCTTGAGAGGAAATTCACTTAAAATTTGTATATGTGATTTTCCTGTGATTTTTTAACACTCATTAATGTTTTCCTTCTAGCCTAAATAAAGTAGAAACGAGCCATATTATTGAAGTTGATTTATGAATTTGCTTTAAGGTCACTCGTGCGATTGATATTCAAGACCTGAAAGAAAGATATCAGTAACAATATTTATGTATGGGCGATCGAAAATTAACTCATAAAAAAGAATCAAATAATATAAAATGTTTGTCACTTGAGAAAAATATATAGGAAACAAGCATTATAGACAAATAAATTGAAATAGTCTCCCTTACAAAGAACCCTCAATGCTCGCAGACAAAAACAATTGAGATGATTCAGGGTATTATTTCATAACGGTCCAAAAAATACAGACAAATCCCTTGTGATTTGATTGTCTGTCAATCATCAAGATAAACTGAAGTGAATTTCTAGCACCCTTTTTTACTATGAACCTTCGCCTTTTTTTGCTTCAATTTTGGTGTGGAATTCTAGGCTTTTGAAGAATCAATGTTTATTCTCTTTAAGTTGCCCCATGGGTAGTCTAGTCTTCTAGTGTTTCATCTTCAGAATGACATTCTTGACTTCATAATTTAGTAAAATATGCCCCATAATTATTGCTGAACTTTTATCCTTCTCGAATCGATCTTCAAAGTCTTTCAGTATTTGTATCTTTATTCGTATGTCCTGATTCAAACTCTTATACACAATTATACCCCATTAATCTCTTGTCATGTTAATTATGCCTTCCCTTTCATCATTTAAGATGAGCAAACGTCTCAAGTCTCTAAACTTTTTTGTAGTCTCTGAACTTTTCGATTTTCATTTTTTTCATCTGATTCATTCGTAATTTTGACCAAAGCTCTATGACTTGCTTTGAGCTCTTCATCTGTCCGGTATGCAAATCTTGCCATTATCACTATAAAATTTGACAAATAGGTTCTTTCAAACTAAGAATAATCGTCTTTTGACTTTTGATGCGTGTAAAAAATGCGCAATTAGTGTGCAAGTGTACACATTGTCAAGTAATAAAGTGATAAGTGTTTATCGTGTATTGTCTCCACAGGGATTGATGTACTTAATATGAAACCTTTTCTCTTCTCGCTCTGTAATAAAATAAAAGACGCAAATTATTGGGTTTAAATTATATCTAAGAAAACTAATTAAAACAATAAAGATAAATGATCAAGAAATTAAGGATAGAAAAGTGGGGTAGGATCCAGTTGTGTTGTATTGTGGATTCAATTGACTTATTCTTGTCCAATGTAATCGCACATCACTGTTTTGACAGTACTGCAAATTACTGCCTCGGTAGCGATACTGTTTTCTACCGCGACAATCCCTTGCTCTTGGGCAGATTTACAAAAGTTCGGCAAAGTGTCCTTGAATGGTTCCGCTTATCTCTAAGTCGAAACACTGTTGATGGTTAGTCCTTGATGATACCTCCCGAGTTAATCAATTATAACCAACAACCAATTCCACACTTCTTTTAGTCGCTGAAACTCTAACCTATTCCTAGGCCGAGTTAGTATCCTCCAACCAAGTCGAATACCGCACTTACTCTTTTCGTGAATCTAACTCTTCCGAGTCTAGATAAATGGATTACTCACAAACTTCCCTCCCAAGCTTGAATACAAGAACAAAGAATGGAAAAGAGTAAGCAAACCTTGATATTTTATTGCATTGAAACAAGAAATAAAGTACAATCTTCTCTCACAAATACTCGACAACCTTCACCTAAACCCTAGGGGACGATGAAGGAGTTTGGGGTTTTCTATGAACACTTGATTTCAAGATATCTCCTCTCTACATAGGCTATGGCTTATATAGGCTTCGCCTAGGGCAAACCTTTCCTAAGTAAGAATACTACTTGGAGTAGGATTACAATAATTTCTAAAAATAAAATATTTCCAAGTTTATTCCTATAAGGATTCTTTTCCCACGTGACCTTTGATATTGTCTTTTCGTGTGTTTCCCAGCTCCAATTTCTATGCCACTTGTCTTAAAACGTTCACCTTATTTTTCTCTTTAAATCGCCTACCATATTGACATTTGCCTTTTTGGGTGCTGCCGTAATCTCAGATGCTGCCGCAGTGTCAATGTGCTGCCGAGGCGTATACTTATCTACAATTCAGCTTCATTTTCCAGCATCCATCTTCTTTGCTTGGCAATTCCTATTATAACCCCTTAATTTTAACTTAAAGAGTACGGTAGGTTAAAATTATTGTTTTTAAAACTTTTATGTCAAGAAATTTTAAAAAGTAATACAAAACCAATTTGTAAACCAAAAGATAAAAACATAATTAAAAAGTAAATATTCTGATTTAAAAATGGTAAAACAGTTTTATGCATAAGGTTTTAAAATATCTTAGATCCCTGATAATCCCAAAATAACTAAAACAAAAATGATTGTAAATAACCGTACTGAAAGAAAATGTTGTCCGATAGAGATCTCTAAGTACCAACTCTTAGGGTCAGATATCTAAAAAAAAAATAATCTAAAAGAATAAGCTATAAAGTCTAGTGTGCCTCTAAAGTGCAGTAAAAAAAAATTATAATATCACTCAAATCACAATCACAATTATAATATAACTTCCATAGTAAATAAACATAAAGAGTGATGAATGCAATGTCACAAAAAATGCAATATCACAGAGAATGCAGTCCCATACTCCGAACGCCAAACACAGTGGTGACAAAGCCAACCGATCACAGTGGAGGTAGTTTCCCAGAACCCCTCACCCCTTATTTCGCCAAAACACAGTGTGGTAAAACCACATTCCTCCGTACAATCCATCCCATGCACATGTAATGCAATAAATGCCAATGATCTCATGTCACAACACAGATATCCGTATAGTATACGAATCACACAATTCAATAAATCTGATCTCACTCTCATAGTGTAACAATTCACAATATCATATAGTATGTCGATATACCGTAAAGTCTCAATAACGGATAAGTACAATACACAAAAAATCTAACACATGAAGAGAACGCACATTTAAATTCATTTTACAATAACACAAGAAGAAACACACATTTAACACAAGGGGAAAACACACATTTATATTCAATTAACAATAGCACGTGGAAACTCACATATTTAACACAAAAAAGAGAATACGCATTTAGCACAAGAAGAAAAGACACATTTGAATTTATTCGACAATAATACATAAAGAAATATATATTTAACACAAGAAGAAACAAGTCGAATTTAGGAAGTTAACGTTAAAAGCTTTAAACTCAAAACTAATTTAATTTATATTATTTTATAATAACCGTAAAATATTTAAATTCTTAATAATTCATCACATCCGAAGGTTAAAATTCTAACTAAGAATTGATAATTTAAGAATAGTTAAAATTCTCAAAATACATTATCTCATAAACTTATTAAATTAATATTATAATTTGATGGTTCAAATTAAATATCTGAATATATAAAAAAAATATTTATGTATATTGAAAATAATCTTAATTCCCAAATGCATCAAAGTTTCCAGAATAATAATAATAATTTGAAAAATCTAATAGTTTATTTTATATTAAATAAAAAATAGATAAAATATGAGATTCTTCAGGTATCATATTGCCAAAAGTCCAAAGATTTATAAGAGGAAACTAAGATGGAGTAACAATAAAGAACTTAGCGTATCTTAAAGATGAAGATAAAAACAATAAAACAAAGTTTATAAAATTATTTCTCAAGAGTAATATTTTAGAAAAAATAATGCAAAAACATGATGTACACACAACACAAATCACAACTACGTATTTAATTCATAGTTTAATCCGAAATCTTAATTTATCCAAAATCACAAATTCACATGATTTAAAATCATAATTACTTGCAAAAGTGTGAGTTCTCAAACACAAATACACAATCAAAGTCACAATACAAAAATTAAACATGACAACAAAACACGAATATTTTTCAAAGCATATCATAGGAAAATATATTTAAAAAAACATATAGCACTAGTAAGAGAACACACATATATATTCATTTAAACACATGAAAACACACATATTTAATGTGAGAAAGACACACACATTTAGCACAAAAAGAAAACACATTTTTAGCACAAGAAGAGATAGGTTGAACCTAAAAAGTTAACATTAAAAACTTTACCCTCAAAACTAATTTAATTTATATTATTTTATAATAACTTTAAAATATTTAAATACTTAATAATTCGTTAAAACCCAAAATTAAAATTATAATTAAGAATTGATGACTTGAAAAGAGTTAAAATTCTCCAAATACATTATCTCAAAACTCATTAAAATAATATTATAGTCAGAGGGTTCAAATAAAATATTCGAATGTAAGAAAAATACTTATATATACTGAAATAACCATAATTCTCAAATGCATCAAAGTTTCTAAAAATAATAATAATGACTAAAAGTTAGTTTTATATTAAATAATAAAATAACCAGATAAATTATGAGATTCTTTAGGTATTGAATTACTTAAAGCCCGCAGATTTGTAAGAGAAAACTAAGATGAAATAACCTAAAGAACTTAGCGTATCACAAAGAGGTATATAAAAACAAAAAAAAACATGATTTATAAAATTATTTTTCAAGAGTAATATTTTAGAAAAACAATGCAAAACAAGATGTACGCAAAACACAAATCACAACTACATACTTCAATCATAGTTCAATCCAAAATCATAATTTATCCGAAAATACAAATTCACAGGATTTAAAATCATAATTACTCACAAAAGTGTAGGATTTCAAAATCTGAAAGTTTTATATATTTCTAAAATCATAATATTAAACATGTCACAGAAGAATATATATTTTAGATAAACACATCTAGCACCAGTAAGAGAACACACCTTAGCCAAAGCGACTCAAATAATTGCATAACATAGTTTTAATCTCGGACAGAAATAAAGAGTGAGAACAAAGTTTTTAGAGAATCTTGATGGAGAAAAAAAATAATGTAATGATTTCTCTTAGATCACAATATGTATTTATAGTGAGAAAAATAACTGAGCTTAAGTAGAATTAAAATTCTATTAGATCACATTATAAATATAATAATAATAATAAAAAATAAGATTGTATAATTTTAAATGAGCTTCATATCTTTATCTGAGACTTTATATAATATATATAATATTAAACAAAGAGTTTTGATAAAATAATAATTAAATAAAATAATATTTTTAATAAAAAGATTGATTGTAGAAAAACTCTTAATAAAAAAATAATTAATCTCAGTTTAAAAGCAAATTAGTTATCCAAAAAGTCATCTAATTTTAAAACATCACTTTAACTTTTAATCTTTAAATTCACATTTAAACTTTTAAAAACTTTATAATCTTATCTCAAAAATTTTCCCTTAAATATAGAAAATCAATTTAAAACCTCAAAAAAATTAGGGTTTCAAAAATTGGGAATCTAAAAAAGTTTTTAATTAGGGATTTTAAAATTAGGGTTTTTTAAAATTAGATATAATTTTTGGGGTATTACACCTATGCTGCAGTTTCCTGTCTTAAGAAAGAAAATCATCAAATGCATCTGTTTTATGCCAAATAATAGATAAATTCATGTATTGAGTGTTCGGATGTTGATGTATGGAAAATGATCAGAAATATCTATTATTGCCATTAAATCTGTTCTTTACTAACAACAATCGAGTGGACGAATGATATGAAAAATAGGACTTGTAACCCCCTTAGCCCGACCTAGACGAAACCAACACTAACGGGTTACACGGGGAATATCAAACCAAACCCGCGAAGGTTCGATTCGATAAACAACCCTAAAATTCGTTATATTTTTTTATTTTATCTTACCTAGATGCACAATCTTATTCCTACATGTCAAAGTCTCATACAAAGCATTACCGGTAACGCATTAATTAAAAATATACATCCGATTAAACACTAACGTAGATTAAGGACTAAAATGTAAAACTTTTAGATTCATTTAGTAAAGTAGAAATTCTTTCCATCAATAATCAATTAAACATTCAAGTGTTCCTCATAGCAAATTTCAACTTAAACGGAACATCCTAACATCATCAATTGCATGTTTCACTAATTTAGGGACCAAAATGTAAATCTTCCAAAATACAAAGACTTCATCCAAATTAGGTTAACCATCTTGAAATTTAATCAACTTTAAGCATGCATGCAAAATTTCAGATCAAAATAACATCTGTAAGTACCTTAATCGAACAAAGAAAGATATCCGGGACTAAGATATGATTTCCAGCAACTTTCAATTCTTGGTGATCAAAGGTTTCGAAACCTTCCCAGAGGTTCCGAAAGTTTTTGAAAAAGGTTTCAAAATTTTCCTGGAAAGTTTCGAAATTTATCGCGTCCAGTAGATTCCCAAAATTGAATCTGCCCGCAAGGTTTCGAAACCTTGTGAAGGTTTCGAAACTATTTGACAAAGGTTTTGGAACCTTCACCCAAAGGTTTCGAAACTTTGGGTCTGGAACCAAAAGTTTCACTACACCAAATGCACACCAATTACTCAATACTCAACCATTAATTAGAACCACTATATGCATCAACCTAAACATAATTAGCAACATATGACACATAATCATCAACGTCACGGACATCAATCAAGCTATAGGTATGCTCCCTAGAAAATGATTAACAACATAATAATCATGCTAGTACATGCTTCAATAATTCAAACAATTCCAAAGTTCAACAATTAACAGCCAAACAATAATAGTCTTATTACATCATAAACCAAAGCCTAATTACACACTCTTCACATAGGTTGGGTTACACATTGCCTTGCCCAATTTATTTGCCAAAAACATACCAAATTCAAAGTGATTCTTCCCCTTGGTTTCCTTGCCTCGAACGAAGCTCCAAGTGCCTTTATTTCTCTGCATGGATGAAAAGAGAGCTTAAGCAAACATGCTTAGTGAGGAAGCTCTATACAAATCATCAATGCATCTTTTTAAAATCATGATGAAACCATAGTTTGTAATACATTGTTAAATCATGCATGCTAACATCTCATGCTCATGTTCTTTAAATCATATGCATCCTTGAGTTCACATAATCTTATCAAAACAATTTATAAATGATGCTCAATCTTCTTCTCAAATTCATGTATGTATATTGGCATTCTAGTGACCACTTAAATGTGAATCTTGAGTTCACCGAATACACGGATCCTTTTTCTCATAACTGGAGACTCTTGGTCTCAACATGTATCGGTTGGACACTTAGTCACCCTTGTATACATGTTATCCCCCACTACGCACGGTTGGACACAAAGTCACCCTTGTTTACGTATGGGTCAACTATATGCACGGTCGGACACAAAGTCACCCTTGTTTACATATAGGCAAGCTCTACACGCACGGTCGGATACAAAGTCACCCTTGTTTACGTGTAGGCGGCACTACCACGTATGGTTAGACACAAAGTCACCCTTGTTTACGTGTAGGCAACATCATTATTCTCTTTATTTTATAGTGCACTCAATCCTAATGACATATCATTCGTATTCGAATCTAAAGTTAGTGTCACTAAGCCAATATCATAGTCAAATGTGCATGATAACTTGCTGCTCATAATGCATGCATAATATGTTCAACAAATGAACCAAAGCCATGCCCAAAGGCACCATCATGTATAAGGCAATTAACCACATTGTATTCCAAATCATTTCTCATAATTTTCCATAATCATGGATGCTAAATAAGCTATGCATTTCAGCAAGTAATTTTCATGTATGAACCATTTCAAATCATGCTCATGCATTTACATAAATCTCATTGCATTACCAACATAATGCCTTTATAAAATGTAGCCGAAACTCATATCGGTTTATCAAAAAAATTACTTTACTTACTCTTGAACTATGGAAGGTTTTCAAACTCTTCCATAGTCCCCAAAACAGAACGTACCAAACACGATTCGTTTTAAATCCGTAATCACTCACAAACAAGCAAAACGAGCTTTCGCCGCTATCCGATGATCGCACCAACGCACCAGCACTCAAGCTTCTTCTTGTACCTCTTCTAAAACATTAAAAACAGAGCATTCTCACATCATAACATGCTCAAACCAACAACCATATCCGATCACCGTTAAACTACCGAAAACTTAGCCGAAAAGACGTAAACTAAGCCGAAACGTATCCGAACAACATCAGCCCAAAACCTAATAAATCTAACATCTAATCCACTTCAATTATGAACCAAAAACACATCCAAACCATCCTTATATCTCCAGCAACATTAAAGCATCTAAAACAGCCCCTAAAACAACCGAAAAACACCTTAAAACTACATCGATTGCATTATTCCGGGATTAGATTAATGTGCTATCAATGAAGATTCAATTAATAATTTAATTAACATAAAAACACAATTGAATCCATCTAATTCTAGCATTAAATGAGATCCAAAAAGATTTCACAAAAACTTTCACAAAAACACTAGATCTAACATTAAAAATATAGAATCAAGTTTTTATTCAAAGATTAGCAAGCTAATACTTGGGAATTTCAATAAAGAATCTTAGAAAAGAATAAAAGTCTAGAAAATTTACCTTCAAGATCTATTCACCAAAAAGATGTAATTTTCTCTTCTTGATTCCTTGCAATTTGATGTAGATTTGATGAAATTGATGCTTAGGTTTTGTAAAGGATGGAAAGATGATGCAAATGATGTAATCTTTGTGGAAAAAGATGAAAAAATCTGTAAGGAATTGAAGAGAAAAGATGAAGAGAAAGTGGAGAGAAAATGAGAGAAAAAGATGAGAGAAAATAAGGAAAAAGTGGTTTTGAGAGAAAATAATTAAAAATCTAATTAAAGTAATTAAAAATATATTTTGGTGAATAAATCATCATTAAAAATTAAAAATGGGTTTATGGCCCTCTAAGGATTCTAAGTTTAGCTTGCTTTTCAATTTAGTCACTAAAACATGTAATTTCCGAAAATTACAAAATAGTCCTCTAATTTTCCAAAAATTACAAATCGGTCACTTATGCATAATTAAGCATAATTAAAAATCATTATAAAAATCCAAATTATTTTCTTTTAAATTTTGAAATATATTTTCAATATGTTAAACTATATTCCAAAAATATTATTTTTCCTAATTAAAAATATTCTTATTTTATCTTTCCCGAAATAATGAACTGGAGAACCCGATTCAACCCGAATCGAATCCTCCTAACTAAGACTAAACTAATAACCCCAAAAACGGGATGCTACAGGACTTTTGAGCACTTATCAACTTTCATAATTGGAGTAACTCTAACATCATGATCGATCGGTTGCTTGATATTCTCTGCTTAAGAATCACACTTTAAATCATCATTTTGGATCATGGCTATGGGAAAATAAGCTTGTTGTCATTTTCATTCAATTGTTGAGTTTCACTTCTTCATCTTTGGACACCTTTTCGCATTCATACTCTAGCACTTTCTTGGCAAAAAACCAATCAAGGGCGATCTTTTTTGCTGCATACATTAATGAGAATAACTTACTATAATTCAATCATCGAAATAAATTTTCATGGTAGGACTTTAAATAAGTCTTCTTGTCTCGAATTTGGTATCCTGCTTCCCTTGCAATCAGTTTCACTACAAGCAAACTTCAGTCTTCAAGTTGGCTTCATGTATTCATTATTTTAGGGGATATTCTGTCACTTCTCAACTTTGCTAGGATCGGCATGTCAATTGGATATCATCAAATTATTGATCAACAAATCACTAGAGCTTGGCTTTATTCAGTTAGTCCATGTTTATCTTCTAGGTTATCTTTACCCAGTGTCTTCTTAATTACCAGCATCATGGTTGAACATTTTATTGTTGCTTTCATAGCTTAGACTCTGACCTTCTGGACTTTTTGTAGATGCCTTAATTTTTTTGAATTGAACTTGATCGTCTTTTCTCTTTTTGACTTCCTTTTGCATTTTTCCTCTTTTTTAAAAGAAGAATCCTTTCAAACTGAGCGTTTGCCTAAGATGAATTTCCATTTTGATTTCTCATATTGGCATTTCATCTAAATGATTTTTTGTTTTGATCTTCTCGACTTCAAGCAATATGACAATTGGTATTTTGATTTTGAGACCGATAGATCTTTTTCATGTTACCTAAGAGATCCTCAACAACTTTTTGAAATTTCTTAATCTTAGCATATTATAATTTATGCTTGTCAGAATGAAATGCTACTTTAAAAGCAATATTTTAGACAAAATGCAATATCTTTTATTATTTCTATATTTGCTTAAAAATGCAAAATTTAAATGATGTAATGCATGAATGCAAGAGATATCGATTTCAAGAGTTAGTCATTAGAGCAATGCTCATTTAACCAAAAGATCAAATATAAGGAGAAGTCAATTTATTCTAGGAGAAAGCTAGCTCAAGCTTCTTGGTTGATCACTTCTTTCAACTTTCGGGTCAATGATTGCTCTAGTATGTCAATGCAAATCCATTGATAGGTCTACTACTTTACCGAGCAAAATCTACACATATATGAAATTTCCCTCACTTGATTCTGGAATTGATCACCAACTCCATTAGGCATAACCTTGGTGACTAACTCGGTTTGGCTTTCAATAGGTTGCCCTTCACTTGAAGTGCTAGTTCAAAACATACAAAATGATTTTCTGCATATCATATCTTACTTTCTGATTTTATCATTTCACGTCTCAGTGTAATCCTTCTATAATTCTCGTCATTCATGAAATTTGAACCTTGATCTGAGCTCACAATCCCTTTTTCCTCTCTAAGTTTTCATTTATCAACAATACCCCTGAGATGCCCCTAATTTATTCATCATATATCCACTTTCTCATTATCTTTACCTCTTAGCTATCGTGTCCCTTTTATCTCTACAACTAAACCTAAAACCATCTTGAAGCTCGAACAAATGTTGAACACAATTTAAATCTAATTCTTTTCACCCATTGAAACAGTGTAGCAAAGCCTTACATTTTCCTATTATTGGTGTTGTAATCATTTTCTAACAATAACTTAAGAAGCTTTATCAGAAGTTACTCTTCGTCTCATCATTTAAGAATTTCAAAATTACCCTTAGTTTTGGCAGACATGTATTATGCTTGACGTCTTCTTAAACACCCTAGTATTATTGATACTTGGTCTTCCCGAACATTAACTCTGATCTCATACTGAGTCTTCTCGACTATGGTCTATCCCGACATGTTGTATTCCACTTGTCTATCAGACCCTTCAGTTTATGTCCATTGCTTATTCGACTAACTCTTGAATTGATACCTCTAATATGTGATGCAAAACTCTCACACACACCACATAAAAATTGGCAGTATGGTGACTTAAAAATTTGAACAAAAATAAATTGAAATAAAAATAATATAAATTGCGAAAAATAACTAGAGAACGATTCATATTGCATAAAAATATCTAGAGAATAATTTATATCGATCATAAAATAACTAGAGAAAGCTCCTTTTTTGGCGGCATTTTAGCAACATACTGCTTTATGTTACGATCCCTGTTTGGATCTAATAGGGGTAGTGATATGAACCCGGTTGTATGGGCCGATTCATATATGATGTTGCCCGATCATGATTCTAGTAAGAACATATTTCATAAGAATTAGTACGCTATAATTTCATAAAAATTATTTCGGTGGTTGTTTTTATGAATGATTAACTCTTTATTTTTATGAATGTTTGCATACTATGTTGTAAGATTATATATATATATATAGGACTAGTAGGAATTTGAGTTATGATCTATTACTTAGATATAATTTTAGTAGAATTAAAAGTCCTAAAGTCTAAAGTAATTAGGACTTGTAATCCTATTCAAAGCCATATTCTAAAGCCTATAAGCTTGTGTAAAAAATTCATTCATTCAACAATAGAAAATCAATTATGTTTTTCTTCCTTTTCACAAAAAGCTTAAATTTTGTTTTTTCTTTTTTCTACATTATTTTATTTTTTCATAAAGTTGGAAGTTGATTTTCTATATGGTATCAGTCTAATATCGATCATACTCTGAATTCGTAATGGGATTCCTTTCGACAACATCTGAGATATTACCCATAGAAAAACAGACGGTTGGATTGGAGTTTTTTAAATCAATTCCAAGTTCAACAGTAACCTGTGAAACAAATTTAGCTATCGTGGAGGATAAAGGCATATGAAATATTTTTCCCCTACTGCACTTTTTTCTCCTAAAGGTACATCAACATGGATCATCGATTCTGGAGCATCTGATCACATGGCTGGTAACAAAGAATTATTCCTTAATTTTTTAGATTTATTTTCTATAAGTTCCATTAAAATAGTCGATGACTCCTCTCCTATCAGAGGAAGTGGCTCAGTCCTCGTTAATGATAACTTGTTGCTTGAAGATGTTCTGTTTGTGCCTAATCTTGCTTCAATCTCATCTTTGTTAGTAAACTCACCAAGAATTTAAAGTGTTAATTACAGTTTACTGAATCTGGTTATTTTTTACAGGCAATGAATTCAAGGAATATGCTTGGCAATGCTAGCTTACAAAATGGTCTTTATGTCCTCGGTAATCAACCATCTACCATACCAAATACTTCTTGCTTTTTTACTTCTTTAGGACAAATTGTTAATATTATGTTATGGCATTTTAGATTAGGGCATCCTAATTTCCATTATCTTGATAAACTATTTCCCAAATTGTTTGTTAATAAAAATCCAAGTTCTTTTAAATGCCTTATATGTCACCTTGCTAAACAGAAAAAAAAACATCTTATTTACCAACTCTCTACAAACCTTCCCACACTTTTTCATTAATTCATAGTGATGTTTGGGGTCCTTCTCGAGTGAAGAATGTAACTGGTAGTAGGTAATTTGTCACTTTCATTGATGATCATAGTAGAATAACTTGGACATATTTGTTAAGGGATAAATCTGAAGTAGCCTCTGTTTTTGAGAAATTTTACAATATGGTTGAAACCCAATTTAGATGTAAAATTCAGATATTCAAAGCTGATAATAGGAGTGAATATTTTACAAAGTCATTGGGAGATTTTTTTAACAAAAAGGGGATTGTTCAAATAAGCACTTGTTTGGATACACCACAACAAAATGAGGTTGGAGAAAGAAAAAATAAGCATTTGTTATCGGTTACTGGGTTTTTGATGTTCACCAGTAATACTCCTAAATATTTGTGGGGCGAGACTTTGTTAACTGCAACATATCTTATTAATCGAATGTCTAGTAAGGTTTTGCAATATAAAACACCTAGAGGTATTTTTTTGGAGAGTTACCCATATTTTAAACTATTTTCATCTATTCTTCCTTTTAAAATTTTTGGTTGCACTGTGTTTGTAAAAGATTTTGTTCCCTCTATGTCAAAACTAGACCCTAGATCTTTGAAGTGTGTCTTGGTAGGGTATTATTCACTTAAGAAGGGCTACAAATGTTATCATCATCTTTCTCAAAAGGTTTTTACTTCATTGAATCTCACTTTTTTTGAACATAAACCTTATTTTCACTCGACTGAAAATTAGAGGGAGAATAGTGATTTTTTTCAGCCTCTCAGAGATCAGGTTTATTCTTTAGATTTATTTGTTAATAATCCTTTATCATTTGAACCTGATAACTCTTTCACTTCTACACCTACAACTTTTCATCATTCACCTATTGTTACTACTCCTCAATTCTCACCTAAACCACCCGCACAAACTCCTCAACCCTCTAAGCAATTGAAAGTTTACACTAGAAAACAAAAAACTATTCCAGAGACTGTTTTGCAATCTGACACTAGCCAAGAATTGGACTTGAGTTCACTTGCCAATGAGAATGATGAAAGTAATGTTCTAACCGAGATTCCTTCCTCATTACATGAGATTGATAATTTGCCAATTGCTAAAAGGAAAGGGGTAAAAGAATGTACGAAGCATCCCATTCAGAGGTATGTTGCTTATGGTAATCTAATGCCATCTTTCAAGGCTTTTACAACTTGCCTAGATAAAGAAAAAAATACCTGACACTATTGAGGAGGCTGTAAATGATTCTAAGTGGAGAAAAGATGTTGAAGAGGAGATTGAAGCACTTGAAAAGAAAGGTACTTGGACCATTATAGATCTTTCGCAGGGCAAGAAACCAGTCGGATGCAAGTGGGTGTTCTCCATAAAATAAAACTCTAATGGTAGTATACAGAGGTATAAAGCAAGGTTGGTAGCCAAAGGTTTTACTTAAACCTATGGAATTGATTATAATGAGACTTTTGCTCCTGTAGCTAAGTTAAATACAATTAGAGTTCTCTTAAGTTTGGCAGTAAACAAAGATTAGATGTTGTATCAACTTGACATTAAGAATGCATTTCTTAATGAAAAATTGGAAGAAGAAGTGTACATGAGAATACCTTCGGGTTTGAAATCGATAAAAGGTGATTAGAAAGTTTGTAGACTTAATAAATCCATCTATGGTTTGAAGAAGTCGCCTAGAGCCTGGTTTTATAGATTCACCAAGGTGATTCTGAAAGCTGGATACAAACAATCCTTAGCAGATCACACACTCTTCATTAAGATAGCCTCTAACAATAAAAAAGGTTATTTTAATAGTGTATGTGGATGGCATAATTCTGATAGGTGATGATGAGGAAGACATAAGTCACTTGAAAAAGTTATTAAATACAGAGTTTGAAACAAAAGACCTAGGAAAACTCAAATACTTTCTAGGCATGGAGGTTGTTAGGTTGAGCAAAGGTTTAGTAATAAATCAAAGAAAGCATGTCCTTGATTTACTTAATGAAACAGGGATGCTAGGATGCAAATCAGTTGATACTCTCATAGAAGTAGGATAAAAATTTAGTAAAGATGACTCAACCCATAAAGTTGATAAGGGTAAATTTCAAAGGTTAGTGGGAAAGTTGATTTATTTGTCATTAACTAGACCAGCCATTGCCTTTCCAGTTAATGTTATCAGTCAACACATGACTGATCCAAAGGAAGATCACATGGGAGCTGCAATCAAAATTTTGAGATACTTGAAAGGGACATCAGGAAATAGACTACTATTTAAAAAGACTCAAGAGAGTACTATTCAAATTTTTTTAGATTCAAGCTGGGCAGCCAAAGTGACAGAAAAAAGATCAATTAGTGGCTATTATTCTTTTGTCTGGGGAAATCTAGTAACTTGGAGAAGTAAGAAATAAACAATTGTATCTAGAAGAAGTGTTGAAGCAGAATATAGGCTTTAGCATTGAGAATGTATAAAGGAATTTGGTTATTAAATCTACTAAAAGATCTAGCTGTGAACCAAGAAGAAAAGTTTGATATTTTTTGTGATAATTAGTCTGCCATATAAATTGCTCGAAATCTAGTTCATCACGATAGGACGAAACATGTGGAGATTGATAGACATTTTATCTCAGAAAAGATTACTAATGAGATATCTTCTTTATCCTATGTTCCTACAAAAGAAAAAGTGGTAGACGTGTTTACAAAAACATTACCAAAAGCTTCTTTCGACATGTTTATATTCAAGTTGGGAATATACAATATATATTCTCCAACTTGAGGGGGAGTGTAAGGTCATATATATATATATATAGGACTAGTAGGAATTTGAATTAGGATATATTACTTAGAGATAATTTTAGTATAATTAAAAGTCTTAAGTTAATAGGATTAAAAGTCTAAAGTAATTAGGACTTATAATCCTATTCAAAGTCATATTCTAAAGCCTATAAAAAGGCATTAGCTTGAGTAAACAAATTCATTCATTCAACAACAGAAAATCAATTATGTTTGTTCTTCTTTTTCACAAAAAGCTTAAATTTTCTTTTCTCTTTTTTCTACATTATTTTATTTTTCCATAAAGTTGGAAGTTGATTTTTTACATATGTGTTTGTGTATTTGCTTTGCTCATTGTTCTTAATCATTTAAACATTGTAAGAGGTATGAGAGTGTCCCTTGTTTAGGTGCACGCTAGATGTTCGAGAGAAACCTAACCATAGATCCTTAGTGTCCGAGAGGAATTAAGGGAGGATCTACGTGAGCAATGGGTTCTAAACCGCAAATAGAGCATAATCTGACCTTAGGTGCTCGAGAGACTTAAGTGAGGGTTTCAACGACTAAAAGGAGAGTGCTTTGATGATAGGCTAGATGACACTGCTGAGACTGAGAGGAGATGTCGTGGCATTTTAGTCTATCAGGTTCCTTTGACTCGAGAGAACGAGAACACTTTAGAAACCTCTGTCGAGTAAATATACCGCATAGCATCTAGATGTTCGTAGGAGTGAGGTTAAGACCATAAGAACCGCCATCAATCATTCCCAGGAGAGCTCATCAATGGAGGGTTAATACAATATATTGCTTACTCGTGTTCTTGCATTCTGCTTTTATTGTACTCATACTACCATACTCTTCACGCATCGCTTTTATACATCTATAGTGCCATCACCATTCATTCTATTTTGCCTTGACATATTTTAGTTGCTTGCATTATGAAATTGTCATAGCATCTCACCATCATACCTTCACCGTACAAATACATTTCAACCTGTTTAAATTTTTATCTTTATTTTCCTTTTAGTTAGGAATATCTTTTTGCCTTGACAAAATTGACTTACTCTTTACCCCGATCCTCATGGAAACGATACTCACTCACCCTTTATTACTTGTATGACTGTGTATACTTGCACATATGTGTTCGCATAAATTATAATACTACACGAACATCACCAAGTTTTAGGCGTCGTTACTGGGGATCTGGCACGAGTAAAGTTTGTCATTTTTACCTTAACATTTACGTTTTATTTTTTTTATTTTCTTAGTTCAATTTTACTTGTTTTATTTATTTTCTCTTTTCAGGACTTTTCTCAGTGCTTGTCAAGAAGGTTTACCGATGGACCTCTCTATCCTATAGTGCCTGAAATTGAGTGTTTGTTTCGACAAAGAAGACGTACTCAGCGTAGAACAATGAACCCACCACCAATGCAAGATCTAGTAGTTCTGAATGTCGTGACAAATCAGAATGCTATTGCACCTCGACCTAGGGATATTCGAGATCATTTAAATCCTATCTTGGATGATCTTAATCCTGGCATCGTTGCACCAGAAATTCAAGCTACTCACTTCAAATTAATGACTGTCATGTTCAATATGTTAAACTCTATTGGGCAATATGAAGGTATGCCTCATGAAGACGCAAAGAAACATATTCGAGTTTTCCTAGAAGTTTATGACTCATTTTGATAACAAGGAGTGTATGAGGATATGTTGAAGCTCAAACTATTTCCTTATTCCTTATGTGGCCGAGCAAGGAAATGGTTGATTGGAGTACCATCCGGTTCGATGGAGTCATGGGCCGATCTATGCAAGAGCTTTTGTTGCGGCATAATCCTCCGAATCTCAGCACTTAGCTTAGAAATGACATTGCTTCTTTTTGACAAGGTGACGACGAGTCTATGCGAGAATGTTGGGATCGATACAAGGGATTGCTTCGGAAGTTTACAAATCATGGATTTCAAGATTGGACTCAAGTTATGATGTTCTACAACAGAATCAATGCACCTATTAAAATGATGTTAGATGCCTCGGCAAATGGAACTTTGTTAGACAAATCACCCGAGGAGGCACTCGACATACTTGATAGGATTTCCAACAATGAATATCAATTTCCTTCTACAAGACTCGAAATTGGGAGGAAGGTGCAAAGGACTTTTGAGCTTGAAGCTAAGGACTCACTATCCGTCTAAATCTCAACTATCACTAACATGTTGAAGAGTATCCAACGTTCCAATGAAGTGAAGGAAGTAAAGATGGCGAGTTCAACATGTCTATTATGCCATGGAAATCATCATGAGAGTGAGTGCCTAAGAAACCATGAGACAACTAATTATGTGAACAATTTCAACAGAAGCAACAATAATCCTTACTCCAACACATATAATCTAGGATGGCGTCAACATCCAAATTTCTCATGGGGAAATCAAGAAGCCAACAATCCTAATCCCCTAGCTCAGAATCAGAATGCTAACGAGCCTCAGAATTTTCAATCGAATATGCCATGACATAATTCGAACAAGGGGGTATCATCATCATCTAACAATAGTTCTTTGGAAGCAACCATGCAAGAACATATTATAATTATAAAGACGATACTTCAAGAGCATACAACAACTATTAAGAACCAAGGTACCCTACTACATAGCCACAGTGCTTTATTGCGAACTCTAAAGAGTCATGTTGGCCAAATTGCCACAGCATTACAGGAGCGTCAACCATGACGTCTTCCAAGTGAAACTGAAGTCACTAAGCCACATGGTAAGGAGCAATGTAACGCAATCACATTAAGGAGTGACACTCAAATTAATCAACAAGATAAGTTTGGGTGGAAGAAGAGTGATGATTCCTTACCCAAGTCTGTGCAAGAAGAGACAAAAATGCCTAAGAAAGTTCTCGAGGAAAAGGACAAGGAGGAAGGTTTGACACAAGAACTTGTTGATGACGCCAGCAGAAATGTCACGACAAAATCAGTTCCTACGCCAGCAATGGAAGAAGTTAGACCCCCACCACCATTTCCCCATAGGCTGAAGAAGCACAATGATGAGATTCAACTTAGGAAGTTTGTTGACAAACTGGATCATTTGTACATAAATGTTCCACTCTTGGAGGCAATTGAGCAAATGCCCACTTACGCTAAATTTCTCAAGGAGATAGTCACAAAGAAGCGGAAAGTAGATAAGTTTGAGACAATTGCCATGACAAAAGATTACTGCTCTGCCTTAAGCAAATTGCCAATGAAGAAGAAGGATCTAGACATCTTTATCATTTCGTGTTCTATTGGAGACAAGTTCATTGGGAAAACACTCTGTGAACTTGGATCAAGTGTAAATCTGATGCCCAAATTAATTTTTGTGAAGCTTGGCATGGGAGATGCGAGATCCACCTCCGTTATATTGCAACTAGCCGATCATTCTCATGTGAGACCCGAAGGTAAGATCAAAGATGTGATAATACGGGTGAAAAAATTTGTGTTTCTAGTCGACTTCCTTATACTTGATTGTGAGGTTGATGCTAATGCACCCATCATCTTAGGAAGGCCTTTCCTAGAAACCGATCACATTCTCATTGATTGTGAGAAGGGTGAGCTTACTATGTGAGTAGAAGATCAAATTGTGACCGTGAATGTCAACAACTCTCTTAAGTACATGGATAATTCTGAAGAATGTTGGAGCATTTTAGAAGCAAACTTTGAGCTGTCAAGGGAAGATGATCAATTTTGTCACAACAATTTTGTACAACTGGATGACTATGAAGAGCTCATGAAATAAATGAAGTGGAAGCTCTTGAATTTCCATTAAAAGTACAACAATCTAGTCTACTATTGGCTAGACATCATTCGAGCTTTGAACCTATTGATTTTGAGGAATTCATTTCTCTTAATCCTTCGTTACTAAATGCACCCAAGCTGGAGCTGAAGACTTTGCCAGTATCTTAAATATGCTTATCTGGGTGAAGACGAAACACTACCTGTTATCATTTATGCAAATCTTAATTCTGCTCAAGAGAGAAGTCTACTTGCTGTTTTGTTACAGCATAAACGACCAATAAGATGGACCATGGCAGATTTAAAGGGGATTAGTCCTACCATCTGTATGAATAAGATACTTCTAGAAGAATGCCACGACAAATCCATAGAGCCACTGCATAGAATCAACCATATTATGAAGCAAGTTGTTATGTAGGAGATTATCAAATGGCTTAATGTTGGAGTTATTTACTCATATCGGATAGTTCATGGGTGAGCCCGGTTCAATGTATTCCCAAGAGGGGAGGGACAACCGTGGTAAGCAATGAAGATAATGAGCTATTATCGACGCGTGTAGTGACCGAATGGAGGATTTGTATGGACTATCGCAAGCTCAATAAGGCTACAAAGAAGGACTACTTTCCTCTACCCTTCATTGATCAAATGTTGGATCGTTTGACGGTCAAGGCTTACTATTGTTTCTTGGATGGATATTCGAGTTATAACCAAATTGCCATAGCACTAGAGGACCAAGAAAAGACCACTTTCACTTTTCCTTACGGCACTTATGCTTTTCGGGGGATGCCTTTTGGATCGTGTAATACCTTAGCAATTTTCTATCGTTTCATGCAAGCTATCTTTTCTGATATGGTTGAGGACTCTCTCGAAATATTCATGCATGACTTCTCTGTTTCTGGAGACAATTTTCAAAATTGTCTTGGCAATATTTAGCAAAGGTCCTAAAGCGATGTGAAGAAGCTGACCTTGTGCCGAATTGGGAGAAATGTCACTTCATGGTGACAAAAGATATTGTGTTGGGCCATAAAATTTCACACAAAGGTATTGAGGTAGACAAAGCTAAGATCGAGGTGATCGAGAAGCTACCACCACCAAAAAATGTCAAGGGCATAAGAAGTTTCCTCGGACACGCGGCATTCTATAGGAGATTCATCAAGGATTTCTCTAAGATCTCCAAGCCCTTGTGCATGTTGTTGCAGCAGAATCAACCTTTTATGTTCGATAAAAAATATCATGGCGCATTCATAGACCTGAAACAAAGCTTGATCACTACACCTATTGTTGTTCCCTCGGATTGGACATTGCCATTCGAGCTGATATGCGATGCTAGTGATTACGTCGTGGGAGCAGTCTTGGGACAGCATCGAGGTAAAATTTTTCATGTTATTTACTATGCTAGTCGTAAATTAAATGAAGCACAACTTAACTACACTACCATAGAGAAAAAGCTACTTGCCATGTATTTGCATCTGACAAGTTTAGGTTATACTTGATAGGCACTAAGGTCATTGTGCACACTGATTACTCAGCCATTAAGTACTTAGTGACTAAAAAGGATGTCAAACCTAGACTTATTAGATGGATTTTAGTTTTGCAAAAATTTGATTTAGAGGTGGTAGATAGGAAGGGCATAGAAAATAAAGTAGCTAATCATCTGTCTAGGCTAGAAGTTAACTAGAATGTCATGACAAAATGGATATTGATGATGAATTCCCTTACGAGAAAATTCTTTATGCCATGGAAATTCCGTGGTACACTGAACTTGTTAATTTTCTTGTTAATGGTGTTTTTCCTTTTGACATAATTAGCCAGGGAAGGAAGAAGTTTAGGCATGACGTGCGATTCTATTTTTGGGATAAGCCATACCAGTTTAAACGTTATGCCGATCAAATTATCCAAACATGTGTACCTAAAGAGGAGCAAAGAGATATTCTGAATCACTGTCACACAGGACCGTGTAGAGGTCACTTCGGAGGGACGATGACTGCTGTAAAGGTCCTCCAATCAGGTTTTTATTGGCCTACCTTTTTCAAAGATACCCAGGCACTTTACAAAGCCTGCGATCGATGTCAAAGGACTAGGAACATCTCTAGACGTCATGAAATGCCGCGGCAAAATATTTTGGAGATTGAATTATTTGATGTGTGGGGCATAGACTTCATAGGACCTTTCCTATCCTCATTTGGAGACTTATACATTCTATTGACAGTGGACTAAGTGTTCAAGTGGGTTGAAGCAATTACGACGCCTAGGAATGACTCCAAGACCGTACTTAAGTTCCTTCATAAGTACATCTTCACAAGGTTTGGAGCACCAAGGGCTATCATCAACGATGAAGGCACCCACTTTGACAATAAGTTAATTGCTAAGGCATTACAAAGATACGGGGTAAGACACAAGATTGCCACAATATATCACCCTCAGACCAATGGGCAAGCCGAGGTTTCAAGTCGTGAAATCAAGCAAATATTGGAGAAGGTGATGAATCCAAGAAGGAAGGATTGGTCACCGAAGCTTGATGAAGCGTTATGGGCATACCGCACTACATTCAAAACCCCATTAAGAATGTCTCCTTTTAATTTGGTCTATGGAAAAGCATGTCACCTCCTGGTCGAGCTAGAGCATAAAGGCTATTGGGCAATTAAGAAGCTCAATTTTGATGCCAAGCTAGATGGAGAGATAGAAGGCTTTTAGAGTTGAATGAGATGGAGGAATTCAGATCTCAAGCTTATGAAAATGCCAACCTCTACAAAGAGCGAACCAAAAGATGGCATGACCAGACGATTCTCCTGAGGCATTTTCAAGTTGGACAAAAAGTGTTCCTATTCAACTTGAGGCTGAAACTCTTTCAAAGGAAGCTTATATCAAGGTGGTCTGGGCCATTTGAAGTGCATCATGTTTATCCCTATGAAGCAGTGGACATTAAGAACATTGATGATGGGACAACTTTTAAAGTCAATGGCCAGCGTCTGAAAATCTACACTAGAGCCCTTGTGATACGAGACAAACCTACCGCATATCTTTAGGATGCCTAACATATTGAAATGTTATGACATTTTCAGTTTACTCCTATTAATAAATAAATTGTTTTTAAGTTTATTTCATATATTTTAATATGCTAAGTCCTTTTCGTATTTTGTTTTTATTTTTTTAGGTTAAATATCACCCTTTAAAGCTGGCGGCTGAGGAAGAAAGCAAAAGAAAAGCGCAAAACCCTAGCTTGAATTGTTTGGACGGCAAAAGGACAAAAAGGGGGAGTTTTCTTTATTTAATTATTTTTAAAGCTTTTCTCTCTCCACCTTTATTATTGTCATCATTAGTCTTTAAGTCCCATCCATATTTTTTCTACCCTTAGCACCCACCTCCTTTTTATTTATTTCTTTTTATTCATTTTCTCTTTCATCAACCTTTATCTTCTTCTTTTCCATTCTCCCTTTTGGCCGAAACCCACCATTAAAACAAGCTTCGACCTTTTTCACATTTTCTTGCTTTTTCTCAGACGAAAATGGTACGAACAAGACCGCTAGGCTCTTGGTGTATTCTGTGTAGTACTATAAATGATGTATGTGAACACACATATATGTGCAAATATACACAATCATACAAGTAATAATAGGGTGAGTGAGTATCGTTCTCACGGGGATCTCAGTTAAAGTGCAAAGTAAATTTGTCAAGGCAAGTTGGTGTTACTAACAAAAAGAAAACAAAGATAAAGATATAAACAAGAGAAAATTGATATGTACGGTGAAGGTGTAAGGTGGAAATGCTATGGCAATTCTAGAATGCTAGCAACTAAAATAAGCCAAGGCAAAATGGGAATGATGTTGATGGCAGGATAGATGAGTGGAAATATGTGTGAGGTGTAAAGAAGAGTGATTGCAAGATGAAAAGTAAAGTAAAGAAAGCAGTTTGTAAATGTAGAGGCAAAAGCAGGATGCAAGAACACGTTTAATCTATATGTTGTACTGACCTTCTATTGACGAACTCTCTCGGGAATGACTGGTGGGAAATCCTATGGATTTCTTACCCATCACTTCTACTAGCATAAGGCAACCATGATGTGTATCTACTCGATAGAGGTTTCTTAAGTGTTCCCGCTCTTCTGAGTCATAGGAACCTAACAAACTAAAATGCCATGGTATTTCGCCTTTTAGACGAATAACACCTTAATCTATCGGTAAAGCACACTCCTTTTAGTCGTTGAAACCCTCCCCTACGCCTTTTCCTAGTGCTCTAGGTTTAGTGATGCGTGTCAAATATGGGCAATTAGTACAAGTGAACACGTTGCAAGTAATAAAGTGATAAGTATATCAGATATCATCTCCACAGAGATTGTTATACTTAATATGTCTTCTTTTGTCTTCTTGCTCTATAAAAAGAAATAAAATAAAAACACAAGTGATTAGGTTGAGATTGTACTAAATAAAGTAATTAAGGAAAACTAAATAAAAAAGGAGGTCAAATTGAGAAAGAGGGCAGGATCCAATTGTGTTGTATAGTAAATTTGATTAATCTGTTTCCGTCCAATGCAATTGCACTATACTGCCTCGGCAGTACTTCAGATTACTTTCTCGATAGTGATAGTGTTCGCTGTCGCGGCAATCCCTTGTTCTAGGCAGATTTTACCAAAGTTCGGAAAAGTATCCTTTGATGACTCCGCTTATCCCTAAGTCGAAACACTATTGATGATTAATCCTTGATGATACCTTTTGGCGTTAATCAATTACAACCAACAACCAATCCCACACTTCTTTTTGCCGCTGAAACTCCAACCTATCCTTAGGCCGTGTTAGTATTTTTCAATCAAGTTAATACCGTACTTACTCCTTTTGTGAATCTAACTCTCCCAATTCTAGATAAATGGATTACTTACAAACTTCCCTCCCGAGCTTGAATGCAAGAACAAAGAATGGAAAAGAGTAAGCAAACCTTGATATTTTATTGCATTGAAAACAAGAAACAAGATACAATCTCTTCTCACTAATACTTAACAACTTTCACCTAAAACCTAAGAAAGCTTAGAACATATACAAAGAATAACAATTATTCCTAGGGTGAACTCTCTCAATTTGGCTCTCCTCTTCACTTGGACGTCTATACTTTATATAAGCTTGGCCTAGGCCAAACCTTTCCTAAGTAGAATACAACTTGGAGTAGGGAACAAGTCATGTACATAGGTTAAATATTTCCAAGTTTAATTCTTTTAGAAGGCTTTCCCGCGTGGCCTAATCTTTGGGCTTTCCTTGTGTTGTCCAGCTCTGATCCTTGGGCTTCTTGTCCAGCAATGTTCTTCGTATTTTTCTCCTCATTTTGCCTTCCATATTGTTATTTGTCCTCTGCTGCCTCGGCATCAGGTCCTACCTCGGCCTTAGTTTGCTGCCTCGGCAATACTCTTTCCTACACAGACAGAAAAATAAAGTAAAATATGTCTTTTCTATAAATATTATCTTTATTAGCATAATCCCTAATATATCATATTAGGTATATGCATTGGTCCAAGTAGGTGTAGAATTTATGATAAATGCCCATAAAAAGTGTAGAAAGTGATAGTGAGTTGAGCACTTATCACACCCCCAAACTCGAACTATTTCTTGTCCTCAAGTAATGCAAACCATCAATTTGTCAAACTCTATTCTGTGTTGGTCTTATGTTTCCATCTATTCTCCCCCCATAACTATGTCTATTCTTTAGACTTAACCTTTCGGTTACCTAAGGGTGTACCTAGAAGACAAACTATAAGGTTTAGTGAGTGTGTGCTTTTTTGTGGACAAGTTTGATTAAGGGCCTTCTTAGATAAACTCTAAGTTCAAGATAAATAGACATGGATTTAGTTTACTCTTCTTAAAACAATAATTTCTTGAGCCAATTTCGGGCACCTCAAGTATTGTGTTTTCTTTTTCTTATTTTCTTATTTCTTTTTCTATTCTTTTAAGCATATTAGAGCCAATTTCGGGTACCTCTAGCATGAAGAAGAGTATTTCCTAGAGCCGATTATAGGCACCTCTAGTCATTTTTCCAAAGATCTATGTCTTTATCACCTAAGTTTATTAAAGGAATTCTTATAGCCAAACAAGTCCCAAAAGTGTTTTTAAGTTCAACCTTATAGTAAGCTTATAAGTTTTTCTCCTTAAGTATCCTAGAATTAAGCCTTTAAAACAGATCCTAACTATGGTAAGGAGAAAGATTTCTATTGGCTTAAAGAATAAACTAAAACAATACTGATGATGGGCAGTACAAGAGTATGGGCAACAATTTCAAGTAAAATGGTGGATATAAACAAAAAAAAAATTATCACTAAAAACTCCCTTTTCATGGAAAGGCCGCGGCAGTAGGCTACCTCGGTAGTGACTCTACACCCCCAAACTCAAACAAAGCATTATCCTCAATGCTTAACTTAGGGGCAAGCAGTAGACAACAAAATATAAAAAGGAAAATAAGCAATTATAAAAGCAACAAAAAAAATCATAAGGACTCTAAAGAGCTTTCTTCCACAATTTGTTTTCTGGATCTTGCTGCGGATTGCTGTGTCCTTGGTGATGGCGATGGCTTTGCTCGTCTTGATGGTTGAACTCTTGTTGGTGTCACTCGTTGCATAAGGGCATTCACTTCTTCTTCTCCTTCATCTATTGTCTCCATTATATCCGTCCCTCCGTCATTCTCTAGATCTGACCCGATATTCTGAATGCTTAACTCGACAAAGTCTGAACTCTGAAGTATATAGGCATCTATCTCGGCTGATAGACTACCCATTGGGATTGGGGATCTTGGGGGAGTGCTGAAGACTGCCCTCCTCTTGGAAGGTCTTCTGCTGTCAGATGTTGCCGTGGCAGAATCTGCTGCCCTAGATGGGCCAGTAGCATGAAATTGTTATTGAGGGCCTGTCAGATCTTGGGGGAGTGCTGGTGTTGTTTCTGTGTAGGGTGCAACTGTCACAAACATGTTAGTTGGAAATTCTGGAAACTGCACCCCTTGGTCTGGAAAGTTGTGGAACATCATTTGAGCAAGTGTGTTGTTGAAGTCTCTTTGATACTTCATGTATCTCTGTTACCTAAGGTCCATGGCTTCCATCCTTTATAGAATCTCCTGGTATGGGTCTGCTACGGTATTGGTATTGGTAGTGTCAGGCATGTCTACCGTGTACTGAGCCCCAACAGTAGTATCGGGAGTGAACTGCTGTGAAGTTGCCTGGACTAGTTTTGCTTGAGTGATCTGCATAACTTTGTGGCAGAAGTCTCTGGTCCATCCTTTTCTTTGGGGTGTGAATTCATCTGTCTCGACAGTGGGTACACCTACAGCATTACAAATACCAGTGATTAAAGAAGGGAAATATAAAGGGCCTTTATCCTTCTTACCGTATTCGTAAATTTCTAGCAAAATGATTTCTCCAATATTGATGCTCCTGTTGTTGATGATCGATTGTATGAGCACCAATCTCTTTCGGTCCACCGTGCTATTATGGGAGGTTGGGATAATGTGTCTCTTTACAAAAGTTTTCCATGTTTGGCCTCGAGTTTCAAACTTTGCCTTGCTATGGATCCTTTCTGGGCACCGGTCTCCCATGGGGTATTGTCGTAGCAGAGGTCATCTTTTATCAGCTCCTAGTCTTGAGTGATGATATCCTTCCTAAATTTGGCATGGTCATCACGTATAGGGATAAGACTATAGAAATCATTGATTGTTTCGGCATTTAGTACGACTGGCCTGCCTCGGCAATGGACGTAAAGAGAGTCCTTGCTCGGCCCGTGTGCATAGAATTCCCGCACAAAGGTGGCATTGACCTGGGGAGGTTGTAGGCAAAAAATCTCCCATTCTTGATATTTAATCTTGTCGAACAAGTAGTGTTCGATGCCGAAGTCTTATTCTTCTGAATGTTGGAACCCTTGTTCTTCCTATAACTGCCGGGCAATGAATGACTTGTTGAAACGTTCTTCAACAGTGGCTAGGGAAAAACATTTGTAGGTGGCCATCGATGAGTACTTGAAAATTGAGAGTCTTCGAGAACTTCTTGAAGATTTTTTGAAATTTGTGATAAGGTTGTGAGTAGGCAGAGTATTGTGAGAGCAAGATTATCAAATATTCTAAAGGAAACAAGAATACCAGTGTGAATAGTTCAAAAGGATGTAAGTTCTTATAAAGGCCTCGACAGTGTGACCGTTTTAATCCACTAACCGTTTTATAGCCGTTTAACTTTTACTACCGTTTGCATTTTCTGACGTGGCGGGAATCTCGACAAATAGTCGTTACACTATTTCTGCCCGTTGGGACTGCTGCAGCTCTGACACTGTTTACTGCCTCGGTAGTGTTCCTGCTGTGAACTTCTCCACCTTCATTCTTGCTTATTGTCCTAACCCAAAAAGATAAACATCAATAAAGAAAGAATCATTCAAGTAATGAGAAGATAATTATTTCTAAATACCATAATTAAGAGAATTCATGAAAATACCAAATAAAATAAAAGAGAAAATTAATATAAAATAAGAATATGAAGAAAACTTATAGTGTCATTTCTGATATTTCTTATAGTCCTTTTGCACCCTCCATCGAGTGACAATTCTACTCAAAAAGATATGGGTTGATGTGGGTACGAATACTCCCATTTGTGCGATCATGGTGGAGGTGTCTTTCGTTCGTGTTCTTTTGTAGTCCATTCCTATTCTCCAACTTGATATTATTCTTGAAGGCATGAATATCTCATTAGAAAAAATTATATCAATATCTAACCATTTAATTACCACATTCTTGTTGACTTCTAGAATGGTTGGATATAGCCTTTGTTGTCGAGGCAATTGTTGTACTAGCCAATTGCCGTGGCAATCCTTTGCCAAAATTCTGTGTACATCAAATGAAGAACCATCTTTCTTGAAGTCTTCAAGAATCAACCCACATTATTTTTTATGCTTCTAAAAAATCTCCATCAGTAGAGATTTTGGTTTAAAGCTACTATTTGATGGAATTATCACAGATAAAATATCATCTTCCAAATAATCATATCCTATTTGTGATGGCTTCAAATCTTGTAACGTTGACTCCTCGAAAGATACATACAATGGAAGAGATAAGTTTTTAAAGAATTCAAAAGGTTCAATCATTACCTTTTCATATTCCATTATCACGACATCGTCATCTTGTTGATCGAGCATGTCATCATGCAATTACCCTGGCAACTATGAGTGAGAGTAATCCTCTTATTCCATGGTATCCATGGTATACATAGATCTCTGCACTTGATCTTCTGAGTCCTGCAAGGGTGCACCTCATCTAGCTATATATGCATTGAATGACTTTGATTGCTCTGTCATTAATTCTTCCATTCTAGTCATTGACGCTTCCAATGTTTCCTCAAATGAATTTGGATACTCTTGAGAAGAATTATATTGCCATGGCATATCTGTAACATCGACAAAATTATCATGGTAAAAAAAATTTTAAGCGTTTTGATCATACCATGAAGGATTTTGTTGTTGGTTCCATCTATGGTCCTGTCTATGGCCAAATGTTCTAGTACTGTATGGGCAATTGCTAACCAAATGATCATCTCCACAATTAAAACAAAAATTTGCCCAGGCATGAACTTGTTGGGTTGCTCTTGGTTGGCATAGATAATCATCATTTAATCTAGGAAATTATTGATTGGTTCAATTCATATCTTCTAACATCAACTCCCGAATAGATTTCTTTCTTTCTCCTTGCATCTTAAACGATCAAAAGAAGAAGAAAATATACTAGTAAAAAATTGCAAGAAAATAAAGAAAACAAAATTTAGTTGTCAATCCCCGATAACGGCGTCAAAAATTGGATGCGTGTCAAATATGCGCAATTAGTGCAAGTGAACACGTCACAAGTAATAAAGTGATAAGTATATCAGATATCGTCTCCACAGGGATTGATGTACTTAATATGTCTTCTTTTGTCTTCTTTATCTATAAAAAGAAATCAAATAAAAACACAAGTGATTAGGTTGAGATTGAACTAAATAAAGTAATTAAGGAAAACTAAATAAAAAAGGAGGTCAAATTGAGAAAGATGACAGAATCTAGTTGTGTTGTATAATGGATTTGATTGATCTGTTTCCGTCCAATGCAATTGCACTACACTGCCTCGGTATTACTGCAGATTACTGTCTCGACAGTGATAGTTTCGTTGTCGCGGCAATCCCTTGCTCTTGGGCAGATTTTACCAAAGTTTGGCAAAGTGTCCTTTGATGGCTCCACTTATCCCTAATTCAAAATACTTTTGATGATTAATCCTTGATGATACCTCCTGACGTTAATCAATTATAACCAACAACCAATCCAACACTTCTTTTAGCCGCTGAAACTTCAACCTATCCCTAGGCCGAGTTAGTTTTTTCCAATCAAGTTAAATACCGTACTTACAACTTTCGTGAATCTAACTCTTCCGAGTCTAGATAAATGGATTACTTATAAACTTCCTTCCCGGGATTGGATGCAAGAACAAACAATGGCAAAAAGTAAGCAAACCTTAATATTTTATTACATTAAAAACAAGAAATAAGATACAATCTCTTCTCACTAATACTTAACAACTTTCACCGAAACCCTAAGAAAGCTTAAAACATGATGGAAAGAATAACAATTATTCCTAGGGTGACTCTCTCAATTCAGCTCTCCTCTTTCCTTGGACGGCTATGCCTTATATAGGCTTGGCCTAGGGAAAACCTTTCCTCAGTAGAATACAACTTGGAGAAGGGAATAAGTCATGTACATAGGTTAAATATTTCCAAGTTTGATTCTTCTAGAAGGCTTTCCCGCGTGGCTTGTCTTTGGGCTTTCTTTGTGTTGTCCAGCTCTGATCCTTGGGCTTCTTGTCCAACAACGTTCTTCGCATTTTTCTCCTCATTTTGTCTTCCATTTTTTTATTTGTCCTCTGCTGCCTCGGCATCAGGTCCTGCCTCGGCCTTAGTTTGCTGCCTCGGTAATACTTTTTCCTGCACAGACATAAAAATGCAGTAAAGTATGTCTTTTCTATAAATATTATCTTTAATAGCATAATCCTTAAATATATCATATTAGGTATATGCATTGGTCCAAGTAGGTGTAAAATTTTTGATAAATGCCCATGAAAAGTGTAGTAAATGATTGTGAGTTTAGCACTTATCATTTAGATTAGGCTCTATTTTCAGTCTAGAACCCGTTGCTAAATGTTAAAGTAATATCATCCATAAAAACCTTAAACATTCAACAAATCATCCTCTTAAAAATACAAAAAATAAAGCAAACTAAAGGAGGACTAGAAGAAGCCTTCTGATGCGCGGGCCGCAGGTTTCTTCAACCACCACGAGACGCCATGGTGTGCTAGCCCCTTCAGGGTGCTTAGCATGCCACTCCCTTCGAGCTCTATCAATGGAGGAATCCTTGGTCGGAGTTTGGAGGAGAAAGGTGGGAGCTTTCCTCCACCGCAAAAAACTCCAAAGGTCCTTCTTTTCTTGTGTTTTGCTCCTCTAAAAGGCCTCTCCATTTTTTTCTCTAGGTCACCATGTCTTTAGAGAGGGTGAAAACCCTAAAAGATAGGCAAAAATCCATTTATGCCCCCTTCACGTGATGGCATTTCTGTAGGGCTAACAGTGGTGATAGTTGTCACCTACTAAGGTGGCTCGCATACAGGCCATATTGGCTATGGTCCCCTACTGAGGTGGCTGTGGCCAGGCTTTAGTGGTCCCGACCGGTTGTGATAGCACCAGCTGGCACTCTTATCAAAATATCTCCTTGTCATCTAGCTCAGCACAGGAGTCCTTTAGCTTTGCCATGACATTTTCCCATTACCGTCCTTTTGCGATTGCCATGACAAATTACAGCAACTTCCATTTTTTGCTTTACCTACACAACACAACTGAAAAGAACTACCTTTCTCGTGAAATAGCATCAATTACCACCTGAAAATGCCCGGGTATAATTATAAAACTATATGTAATGTTATAAACCTAAATGCAACTAAATGAACCTATATGAGCCTAAGGACACTCAATAACTAAAGTAAAAAGTCCTAAAATATAGCCTTTTGTGGAGTTTCAGCTCTACTCCATAACCTCCTCCCACTTTCATAAACGATGTGGCAGATGAAAGATTTAAAACTTTGAAGAATAGAAAGCTCTTTTTCAAGCTTAGTTTCATCTTCTTCGGTGAAGAGTTTAGGCCAGAAGTGATGGATGTGGTAAAGCAACACTACTGGGAGCGGTTTGCTGCTCATCCTGGTTCTATAAACGCCACCATTGCAAGGGAGTTTTATGCGAACATCCACAACCCAGAGTAGAAATTTGTTTATGTCCAGGGCAAAACATTCATTTTTCCAATTCAACCCTTAATTGTTTCTTCAAAATTTCACAAGAGATAGATCGACATGCAAAGAAAGAGGAAGAGGCTAATTACGAGACCTACCAGGGGTCAAAGAGGATCTTTGCATGGTCGAGACGGAGTGGAATAGCCAACAAGTTAGTTGAAGGACCATCAATCGAGAACGCCTTCTTCCACATGCTCGGCTGTGGAACCACTTTATGCGTAATAAACTTATGCCCACATCGCACCATACAATAGTAAGTTTGACTCAGTTAATTCTCATTCACTCTATCCTCTTTAGATACCCCATGAATGTTGGACAAATTATTGTGCAAGAAACACATGCATGTCTTCATCGCCCGAAGAACCCTCTTATTTTTCAAAGCTTGATCACGACCCTTTTCTGAAAGAAGGAAGTGCCAGAGCATAAACACGATGAGATCCTAGAATAGATGAAGGGTCTCACTATTGAGAAAGTGGTTGCATTAATGGGTAGTGCCGAGGAGCAGCCCAAAACTTCTCATGCTACAACTGCCCGAGGGAAGACCCCTACTCAATGGGATGATGTGCGAGAGACTTCCAAAACTTCCGTGGAAAAGTTTGAAAACTTGACAATCGCCTAAAAGAATTCTTTGGCTACACAAAGAAGCACGAAGAAGTCATCCAGGCTTACCTGGAAGAGCTGTTCTCCCACCTGGTCCATGAGTTCCCGAGATTCCCTGAATCTATCCTACCTAAATCAGGAAATGCCTTGACATTTTCCACTACTTCAACTATTGCGAGGCCAGAGGCATCTGACTTGAATGAGGAATCGACCCCAGCTGACTCATCTGTAGAGGCTAAACTGGTGGAAACTAAACCAATGGAGCACACTCAAGAAGCTCAATCCCCTGCACCAGAACAAGATCCTAAAGATGCCACGACATTTTCAGATGAACAAGCTCAGTCACCGCTAACTCAACAAGACCAGTCTGGTCCACCTAAATACGAGATGGGTTTTATTTCTTCTCTTTTCGAGGACCCTCTTCCTGATCAATCTACTCTGCCTGATGGCAAGTACAACCTGATCAACCAACAGCCCAGAAAGAGCAACCACAGATACCCTCGCCCAAAAAAAAGAAATCTAAGTGTCGCCTGAAAATGTTAACTCGACGATAGGCGAGCCCACCTGCTGTTGTTGAGAAATCACAACTAAGAGGAGATGATGACGATTTCGATCATGATGTAAGCCCACCCCCACTAAAGAGATGAGCAACCCGCCACATTGTTGCCACCACACCAGCACCGCTCTCATAGGCCGAGGTAACCTACATTCCTTTCATTTCATTGCATGGCATTTAGTTCATTTTTCTTTTCTTAGTTGCATTGAGGGCAATGCCTGCCTCAAGTTTCGGGACTTATTGTTCCTTCATTTTCATCTTGCATGATAGCAGTAGTTGTAGAAAAATGCCATGACAAATGTATAGGTTTCAAGATAAGTTTATCGGATTAAAATTTGTGATACCCGATGATGATATAATTCTTTTTTATAGAAAATACTTGAATTGAATATGCATGACTTTGGATTTGGATAGAACCTGCTTTAGGATTTGATTGTTTGTGTTTATTTTATTGTTACACGAGTGTATGTTCTCCATGCTTTAGGAAACTTAGAAAATTTTTATAGAATGGAATCTTGAATAGCTTAGCATTGCTTTAATGAATTCTGATGTTGATAGAAAGCTCCCGACAATTTAGCTTTAGAAGTTGGGAGTAAATGCTTAGGCATATCTGTAGAGGGATACTCCGCTATGCCATTGCATATCCATGTGCATATGAGTTACTGAAAGAGGCACAGGGTGACATTACACTTTTAACTTATCATGATATTTCCTGGATACTGCGTTTCAATAAATGGCAGCTATGGCATGAGTAGAAGGTAGTGTGACAAGCTGGCTCCCCTCGTAGCAGTGTTTGTTTTTGTGTAAAAAAAGAAAATATATATAATATTAGGGGAATATTAAAATTGTGCTTAATGAAAAACATGTTTTGCTAGAATAGTTAATATTCCTTAGAATTTTTCTAAGTTAACTAAGCATAGATTGGATACACTCACGCACACACACCCGCATCTGATCTGGTCGTAGAGTAGCGTATTGAAATTTCCTAAAGTCTTATATATTTATGCCATGAAATTTCTGAGGTCCGAAGCTCTAATCATTTTCTTGTCTTGAACCTGAACATTGTCATGATATTTTTTCTCTACTAGCTGCTATCCATTGCTTGAGGACAAGCAATAACTTTAGTTTAGGGGGTGATAACTCCGCAAAAAGGCTATGTTTAGAGCCTTTTTTACTTAAGTTATTGAGTATCCTTAAGTTCATTTAGGAACATTTAGATGCATTTAGGATCATAACATTGCATGTAGTGGTTAGTGAGGCCTTGATATTTATGGTGTGGCAATAGGTGTCATTTTACGGGGAAGATCGTGCTTTTGGTTGATTTTGTGTAGGTAAAGCAAAGTGGGAAGAAAAGGAAATTTATCATGGCCTTCGCAGAAAGACAACGATGGAAAGATGTCATAGAAAATCTGGAGACTCTTATGATGCACTAAAAGACAAGAAGATATTTTGAAAGGAGTTCCAGTTGGTGTCATACAGGTTGTCTGTAACCACCTTGGAAGGAACCACTATCACCATGTCAGAAATGCCATCACGTGAATGGGGGTGAAAATGGAATTTTCACCAAACCTTAGGGTTTTCACCCCTTCTTATAAGGCATGATGACTTAAGAAAAAGAAGACCTTTTTTGGAAACCTTTGGAGATGTTTTTGAGGTACAAGAGGAGCAAAAAGCGACAGAGGAAAGCTTCCACCTTTCTTCCCCAACCACGTCCCAAGGGTCCTCCATTGATAGAGCTTGAAGGGAGTGGCGTGCTAGGCACCCAAGATGGGCTAACACGCTAACGCGTCCTATGGTGGTCAAAGAGGACGGTGGCAGTGCACACCGAGGGTGTCTTCCAACCTTTTTCTTTTCTTTATTTTATATACTTGAGAGGTTTATTATGGATGTTTAAGGATTATGTTTGTGGATAATACTTATCTTTAACTTTCACACCACCATGTGTTAGCTTTATTTCGATGGTTGTTTTTGTAGCTGATTAACTCTTTATTTCTATGAATGTTTAGCATATTGTGTGTTTTTTGTGTATTTTCTTTGCTCATTTTTCTTAATCATTTAAGCATTGTAAGAGACATGAGAGTGTCCCATGTTTAGGTACATGCTAGGTGTTCGAGAGAAACCTAGCCATAGATCCTTAGTGTCCGAGAGGAACTAAGGAAGGTTCTACGTGAGCAATGGGTTCTAGACAGCAAATAGAGCCTAATCTAGCCTTATGCGCTCAAGAGAGACTGAAGTGAGGGTTTCAACGACTAAAAGAAGTGTTCTTTGACAATAGGCTAGATGAAACTGCTGAGACCAAGAGGAGATGCCGTGACATTTTAAAATGTTAGGTTCCTATGACTCGAGAGAGAGAGAGTACTTCAGAAACCTCTGTCGAGTAAATAGACCGCATAGCATCTAGATGTTCATAGGAGTGAGGTTAAGAAGTCCATAAGAACCATCATCGATCATTCCCAGGGGAGCTCATCAATAGAGGGTTAATACAACATAATGCTTACTTGTATTCTTGCGTTCTGCTTTTGGCTTGGTATTTACAAAGTGTTCCTTTGTTTTATTGCACTCATACTACCATACTCATCACGCATCGCTTCCATACATCTATTGTGCCATCACCATTCATTCTATTTTGCTTTGACATATTTTACTTGCTTGCATTCTGAAATTTTCATAGCATCTCACCATCACACCTTCACCGTACATATACATTTCCACCTGTTTGTATCTTTATCTTTATTTTTCTTTTAGTTAGTGACTCCTTTTTGCCTTGACAAAATTGACTTATACTTTACTCCGATCCTCGTGAGAACGATACTCACTAACCCTTTATTATTTGCATAACTGTGTATACTTGTACATATGTGTTCGCATAAATTATATACACAAACATCACCAAGTTTTTGGATAAATGAGCAAGTAGAGAACAAAATATGGTAGAACTCTCTTTGAATAATTCATAGAGAAAGTACAAGGTATGACAAGTATATATGAAATGATGAGTCTAGTTAGGATCAAATCAGGTAGGTTTCTACTCTGTACATGTGGGTTTCGGTCTAGACTTTGAGTTCCTGAACTGATGTTATTGTCTACTGTGATAATAAAACATTGATTTGGTAGTATAGGTCACTAGACGTTGTCCCCATGACATGTAAGGTTAATATACCGTAAGTAGACATAAATCCGAAATTAGAGCTGGAAAGTATCACATCGGACTATGTTTATCCCCCACTCAAGGGTAAAAGCCCGGGTTGAGAGTATGAATGACAGATATATCACACAAGGAAAATACTATCTTTATTCGTCTACAAATCCATTCGATAATCTTTTGAAAAAAATTATATTACACTTAAAATGCCAAAATGCCATGCGTAAATAATTATTAGGTCTGACTCACAAAAATTTTCCCTAGCAGAGTCGCAAAGTTGTAGCAACTATTTTTTAAATTGAGGTGTAAAAATAGTTTGGCGATTGAATTTTAGAAATAGTTTTATTGATTTTAATTATTAATTATTTAAATTGGGTTTTATTAAAAACATGTATTATTTTAATTTTAAAATTACTTGGAGTCGACATCGGTCACTTGGGTATGTTGGTCTCATAAAACAACCCAAAGATTCTTTTTTAAAAATATTTGGCTTTAGGAGTTGGTTACGCGTAAGGACGATCCTTATGAGTGCCCGAAATCAGTACCTTATTAATTATATGTGATATTTTAGCATTTTTAATAATAATCTCAATTTAGTCTGTCATTTTCAAATGAATATCGTTCTAATAAGGATATCATTTTGGATAAGAAAACACATTTCTTTTAAATATGATATTGAATAAGACGTTTATGTTAGGAAACTTTAACTCATAATTTGAAGAAATATAAGTTCTGCTCCAGAAGGTTTAAATGTATGACCGATTATTATCTTGTTCGTTTTAAGTTCTATCCTATTAGGCACCATCAATTAAATAATTAAGGTCCTATTAAATTATTAATTTTTCAAGTATATTATGTTAAATTCCAAACGATTTGACACTATCATCGAGACACTTAGAGAAATTAATAATACTACTTGTGATTTTAGTTGTTTACCTAATTAATTTTATTTTTAAACAAACTTTATGTTGTTTATCATTTTCTAAGTTAGAATGGAACATCGAATGACACCCTTCGTCAACGTCTTGGTACGTCAAAACACCGACCAACTTAGTTCATCCGATGTATATAATTAAATACACTATTCATTACTACAATTTTCTTCATATTCAAAATTTTAATTATTTTAAGTGACTAATCCTAAAAAGGCTCTAATTTAATTAGTTAAGCGTGAGTTAGGTGTTTTTCTAAGCAAATATACTATATGAGTTTAAAATATGCATTTAAAGCATGTAAATAAATTAAAGAATTAAAAAAATAATTAAAGGGTAAAGGGGTCAAATTGAACATTATTTAAAACATAAATGCTCTATTACAAGTAAAAAGGACTAAAATATTTTAACTAAAAATTCTAATGCCTAAAAATCATAAATATATATTCTAATATCTAAAATATTTTATTTACTAATTCTAGTGCCTAAAAAGTAACTACTAATTTTAATTTCTAAAAACTAAACAAACATAATAAGAAAAAAGTTGATGACTTACCAGATCTTGAAATTATAGAGCCAAGCATAATCTCCTTTGATTTTCTCCAAGGCTTTCCCATTCCTTTCTTCTTCTTTCCATCCTTCTTAAGTAAACATCCCTCTCTTTTATTGGCATTTGGGAGGGTAATATGAGGTTTCCTTCCAATGTGAGATTTTCTAAACTAAAATGTGTGCTTATATGTTATGAATATTACTTATCAATGTGGGATTTGTTCCTAAACTAAAATGAATGATTGTATGTAATGTACATTCTCATATCCAGAAAAAGGTTCTAACCGCATCCAGATCATATATCTCATGGATACATCTAACGTACTCGCTCACATAGCGTAAAGTATACATCCTTTTGATTAAGTCCCCATACACTGACTCTAGGACATTCAGATTCCTTTCCTACAATGAATAAGCAACACATGTTCCCCCGAGTAGTCCATACATCATGCCAAGAGATAAAAAGCATCTAACGGTACCACCATTAATGCCCAAGGCAAGTTTTTAATAATCAAGGTTTGATATCTCAAAACTATTAGTTCATTCGTACGATTCTCATTAATTTATTCTATTAGTCAAGACCTCATATTATTTTGATGCCTCTTCAATTTATAAAAAGAACTATAACAACTATACAATATTACCTGATCCATCAAGGATCATTAAGAAAGCATATTACGAGTAAGTCACACATCAATTATCAAGTTATTAGCCATTATTCTACATATTGGGGTATTAAAATTGATTTATCAGTTTTATAGTTCATTTTATACCTTTAGAAACCTATTGGACCCTTTACTTCAATTATGAAACCTCCAAACAATAACTCAAAAATTTTGAGAAGATTGCTCTACGCATACTGATACACCCCATTAGGGTATCGGTATGACCCTCCATATCAGTACACCCCCTTGTTATATCTATACGCTAACTAGGTTCAAATAACTCCAAATTTATACATGTACCGATATGTTAAAGCCCCGTATTGATACCCGATTCTAATACGTAAAGGCCCTGTACCGATCATCCACTAATATCGGTATACTCCTAGGTATGTACCAATACTCGAAGTTGTCTTCAACCAAAGGAACATTGATACCAACATACGTCCCCGAGTATTTTTATACCTAAATGATTCTAGAATTCAAATCTCTTCATAATTATCAGTAGGTTTCCACGTGTACTGATATGCCTCTCACAAACAGCTTTCTAAAACATCCTATCTTACCGATATGCTTCTTAGTCGTACCGGTACACACACCTAAAAATAAAGGTTTGGTTTGGATTTCACCTATAAATCATACTTAACCTATATGGTTAAGCTTTAAAACTTTCCTAAAAGTTATTTGAAGTATAATAAGTGTCTTTCTACCTATTTCATACCATTTCAACCTTAAATCCGAATTCCACATTTTTAGGGCTTTAAGTTATTCATACACCCAACTAGCATTCCATAATCATACAATCAAGCAAGGTAATCATTTTACGAGTCTTGTGAAATGTAAGAGTAAAAAATTTACTAATTTTAAGCAAGCAACCCGGATTAGAGCTTCCACCAAGCTTCTTCCACCTTCAAACCTTGTTTTTAAGGTTCAAAACCTTCCTCTATCAAACCAAGAGACATGAACCTTGAAATGAAGATCTTAGACTGTTGATAAACTCCTTGATCAGCAAAACGAGATAACTTCTCAACAACCATGAGTTTCCATCTTTTTCTTTTTTGCTTGAGATGAAAGCATGGGAAGAAGATGAGAGAGAGAGAGAGAGAGATGAGAGCCAATGACTCCATCTTTTCTTCCCTTTTTGTAGACAAAAATAAAAGAATGGACAATTTTATCTCCCAAAGAAAAAAGTATCACCTTGCCATTGATCAATGGTGTATTCTGTGTAGTGCTATAAATAATATATGTGAACACACATATATGTGCAAGTATACACAGTTATACAAGTAATAACAGGGTGAGTGAGTATCATTCTCACGAGGATCTCAGGTAAAGTGCACAGTAAATTTATCAAGGCAAGTTGGTGTTACTAACAAAAAGAAAACAATGATAAAGAGATAAACAAGAGAAAATGGATATGTACGGTGAAGGTGTACGGTGGAAATGTTATGACAATTCTAGAATGCTAACAACTAAAATATGTCAAGGCAAAATGAGAATGATGGTGATGGCAGGATAGATGAGTGGAAATATGTGTGAGGTGTAAAGCAAAGTGATTGCAAGATGAGAAGTAAAGTAAAAAAAACAGTTTGTAAATACGAAGGTAAAAGCAGGATGCAAGAACACGTTTAAACTATATGTTGTACTGACCCTCTATTGACAAACTCTCTCGGGAATGATTGGTGGAAACTCCTATGAACTTCTTACCCATCACTTCTACTAGCATAAGGCAACTATGGTGTGTATCTACTCGATAGAGGTTTCTTAAGTGTTCCCGCTCTTCCGAGTCATAGGAACCTGACAAACTAAAATGACATGGTATTTCTTAAGTTGTATTGGACTTTTAGTTGTTGAAACCCTCCCCTACGCCTTTTCCGAGTACTCTAGGTTTAGATTAGACTCTATTTTCAGTCTAGAACCCGTTGCTCATGTAGATCCTCTCTTAGCCTCTTTCGAGTGATCTAAGGATCTATAGCTACGTCTCTTCCGAGTGCTCTAGCATGTACCTAAACACGGGATACTGTCATGCCTCTTACAATGCCTAGATGATTATCAACAATGAGCAAAGCAAATAAGCAAACACATAGAAGATAATATATTAATAAAAGCAAAAGATAGTCATCCACAAAAGCAACCACCTCAAAAAAGCTCACATGGTGGTGCTAAATGTTAAAGTAATATCATCCACATAAAACCTTAAACATTCAACAAATCATCCTCTTAAAAATATAAAAAATAAAGCAAATTAAAGGAGGACTAGAAGAAACCTTCTAATGCGCAGACGCAGGTTTCTTCAACCACCACGAGACGCCTTAGTGTGCTAGCCCCTTCCGAGTGCTTAGCACACCACTCCCTTTAAGCTCTATCAATGGAAAACTCCTTGGCCGGAGTTTGGAGGAGAAAGGTGGGAGCTTTCCTCCGCCGCAAACAGCTCTAAAGGTGCCTCTTTTCTTATGTTTTGCTTCTCTAAAAGGCCTTCCTTTTTTCTTTAGGTCACCATGTTCTTTAAAGAGGGTGAAAAACCCTAAAAGATAGGCAAAAGTCCATTTCTTCCCCTTTCACGTGATAGCATTTCTACAGTGCTGGAAGTGGTGATAGTGGTCCCCTACTGACGTGGCTCGTATATAGACCAATTTGGCTTTGGTCCCCTACTGTGATGGCTGTGTCCAGGCTGTAGTGGTCCTAACCGGCTATAATGGCACCAGCTGGAACTCTTATCAAAATATTTCCTTATCGTCTAGCTCAGCACAGGAGTTCTTTAGCTTTGCCATGGTATTTTCTCATCGTTGTACTTCTGCGAATTCCATGATAAATTGCCTCAACTTCCATTTTAGCTTTACCTGCCCAACACGACTAAAAAGAACTACCTTTCTCGTGAAATATCACCTATTACCATCTGAAAATGCCAAGGCATAATTATAAAACTACATGCAATGTTATGAACCTAAATGCAACTAAATAAACCTACATGAGCCTATGGACACTCAATAACTTAAGTAAAATGGCCTAAAATATAGCCTTTTTACAGAGTTATCAATCAACACCAATTCTCCAAATAAGCATAAGTCCAAATCTCATTCCCAACAACATGAAAAAATAGAACCCAAAATGATCATCTAAGATTTGGGTCAACATCCAATGTTGACTGGAGGAAAACCTGGTCGTTATATAAAAAGTCAATTTTTGGTAAAAAGTCAACTATGATGGTCACAATCAAATTGATCAACTAGTCAAAGTCAAAATCGGGTTGAAACGATCAAGTCGAGTCAACAAGTTCAAAAGTTGGGTCAAACGAGTCCAAAGATCTGTATGATTCAAGTCATGGTCTAGATCGGTTTCATTCATTTCAACTCACAAAATCCGATTAGACATTTACAAGTTGTAATCCGATTCTCAAGATCGATTCAGTGTAAGCTTATTTTTTTCCTCAAACCCCTATTTAACAAGTAAAAAAAATCAAAACTTTAACCAATCAACCAACCACCCTATCATCTAAAATACAAATCAATACCCCTATTCTTGAAAAAATAATATACCACACTATCGTCCAATATTTTTTATCAACTTTATAGTCTATATTCACTATATTTTTCAGACTCTTATTAAAGTCTTTAAAAAATTTTATCGACTCTTCACTCAAATAATACACTATTGCACATTGTACAACACTTGCACACAGTACAACACTTGCACACACATTGTACGAGGTTAAATACCAGGTTGCACGAGATTATATGTAAATCAATACCTTATTCTCTAAAAAATAATACACATACTATCATTCAATATTTTCTATCAACTTTTTAGTATACTATTCACTATATTTTTTAGACTATTATTGAAGTTTTTCTGATTTTTTATCAATTTTTTATTCAAATAATATACTTGTACAAACACTTCACAAGGTTAAACACCACATAGCATGAGACATCACACGTTCCAAGAACCATGAGATCAAATTGCTTTTCTCATGTCCTTAAACTTTTTATAACTTTTTGTTGAAGTCGGATCGTAAGCCGTTAGACTTCATGATTTTTTAAATATTTTTTTATTATTTTCATGAATGAGGTTAGGTTGTTAGGTAAATAGCCTTTAGTCAATTTTTTTATAATTTTTTTTCTCATAAGATAGGATTGTAAGTTACCTGATCTCTAAAAGTTTTATTATTTTTTATGAAGTCGGGTTGCAAACTAGCTGACTTTAAAAAACACTATAGAAATTATAATATTCTCAAAAATAATTTATGGGATGCAATAAATTTAAAATTAAATTATTAGATGTAATATCTAACCAATTTTATCCTAAGACATTACATTTTAAATTAAAATATTCAAAATTAATTAACAAAAATTTTTAACCTTTTTATTTTCTACCATTCTAATTTTTTAATTTTTAAAAATTTCCTTATTTTACACATTTTATTTTTTATATTAAGAAATATCATGAGATTTATCCCTCCATAGTCCACAAAATATTTTGTAATTATATGGGTAGCAGGGGTATATTCGGTTTAATTCGTTTTTTTATAAAATATAAACCCAATTGTAGTATATGAGTTTTTAAAATGAAAACCAAAATCAAATGGTAAAAAAAATCAAAATACCAAAAGCCGAAATCTGCGGTTTGATTAAAAATATGTTTTTTTAAAATTAAAAATAAGCAAGATACATAACATATATTAATTAATCATTGAACACTCAAATATTAATTTAATATTTTTTTTATTAAAAACATGAAAACATAAGTTTTGAGTCTTTGACAAATCTAAAATTTTAAACAAAAATAATTAAAAAATAATAATGAATACAAGACAGAGAAAATATCTACAAATTTAATTATATAAAATATATATTTTATTAATATTCATAAAATAGTTCCATGCCAACATCATAAAATCTAACATATTATTTGATAAAAAAACTTAAATATTCAATATTATAAAACAATATCAGAATAATAAATATTATAAAAATATATTTTAATTTAAAACACAATGTTCAATCAATTTAATATTATAAAAATATTAAAATATTTCAAGAGATTACCTTCTAAATAAATCCAAATATTTTGAAAAACTATATTTAAAATATAATATATTTGATTAAGTTTATAATATTTTTTTGTCGGGTCGATATAAATTAAAAGATATATGAAAAAAACAAAATCAAATTAAATTTAAAAAACTTAAATTTTAAATAGAATCTAAAACTAAACGTCAAGATACAAATTTAAATTGAATTTATATAACCTAATTCGAATCAATTTTTTTTAAATCTTCTTAATTTAATTGTTCACTCCCTTAGGTAGGGGGTTCAAACTGATTCTTTAGGTTTAAAGTAAGAGCAGTTCCCAATTTCGAACCAAATATGCTTTTAACCCATATAAATACCTTTCTTTAAAGCAATCCCAATCAGCTCAATTCGTCTCCAGTGCCTGACCTAATCCCACTCGTCTTCAAGTTTCCGACAGACCCCAAAATTTAAAAAGGTGATTTTGAGTCCCTAAACTTAAAGATTCGTTCTTTACTTGGGATTTTATGTTATGGTTCGGTTTGTGTTATCTGCATCACTCTGCAATGTTTGATTTTCTATTTTCAATCCTACTGCCTTTTACTCTGTTTAATTTGTTTTGATTTTTTTTAATATTTTTTTGAAAAAAGCATCTGTGTAGCGACATGGAGGGCTATTATCGCCGGTGTTTTCCGTTACACGGCTATTCGCGGCTGTGATCCGCCTCTATTGCTGTGTTATTCGTTCACACTGCTATGGAGCGGTGGCGGACAATGCTGCTACCCCGAAGTAGCAGATGCTGACTCTGCTATGCCACCTCTATATGAAACCAGAAAGTTAATCATGCTTAAAACCTATCATGTCATATTTATTACAGTGTTTTCATGTCTATTAAACATGTAGTGCTAATTGTCTAACGAATGACCATGTCTGAAGTGACTTCTGCTATTTCATTGTTGCAGCTATGAAGGAAGAGCAAGTAAATCGATGCCAGATTCAAGAATGGTACCCAAAATTTAAGTCTGTGTCGATTAGGACTTTGATTCATGAGCTTCCTGAATCATTTGTCGAGTACCTGCTTGATGATTCGGGGCCTTTTGTCCTTCCTGCTTCGATATCAGACGAGGATGCCTTTCCGAATAGAATTCATAATCCAGATGAGGAAGAAGATTATCAAGTATCAGAAGGATCAGGAGACGAAGCAGAACCTTTGTCGCCCCCTTCTTTCCCTGAACTTGAGTTGAAGATTAAGGAGTCAATTGAAACCCTTGGGGGTGCAATCTTTCCCAAGTTGAATTGGAGTGCACCAAAGGACTCGGCGTGGATAAGCACATCTGGGACTCTCCGATGCACTACATTCACTGACATTGCTCTCTTGTTCCGTGCATCCGACTCTTTGATCCATGATTTATGTCATACATATGATTCGTGCAGTGACAAAACCATTTCAAGACCCCCAACTTTCTTCCTTGCCCTTCGTAAATGGTACCCGTCCTTACGACCTGAAATGGAATTTCGTTGCTTTGTAAGGGGAAAGAAGCTTGTTGGAATTTCACAGCGGGAGGTCTCTACGTTTTATCCAGTTCTTTGTGGGAAGAAAAATGATCTTCAGGTGTTGATTGAAGAATTCTTTAATGGCAATGTGAGGCCGAAATTTGAGTCGGATGATTACACATTTGATGTTTATGTTACAGAGGATGAACGAGTAAAGGTGTTGGATTTCAATCCCTGGGGTGCTTTTACATTGCCGCTTCTGTTCACCTGGGAGGAATTGGAGCAGAATTCTGGTGAAGATGATTTGGACTTCAGAATTGTGGAGAGCCGATGCACTGTTCGACCAGGTTTGAAGACAGCGGTTCCATATGATTACTTGGATGTTAGTGAAGGAAGTGGTTGGGACCAATTCCTTAGAAATGCTGATGATGAGTTGCAGAGGCAGACCAAGTCTCCTGAAGCAGGAGCATAACAACAAGTTCTATTTTTAATGTCAATCGATTGTGTAATTGTATGTCCTGGAACTACTTTGTTCTCTATTGCAGTACTTATAAGGAGGAAATGAATAACTTAGAATTCAAGAACTTCCATTGTTGACATTAGCTGTTTAGTTTAGAGTTCAAAGTTTAGTGATTTAGTTTAGAGTTTAAAGTCTAGTGGTTTAGTTTAGAGTTTAAAGTTTAGTGGTTTAAGCTTTAGAGTTTAAAATTTAAGTTACAGGATTTAGAGTTGTTTTAATTTTTTAATGTTAGAGTTAAAAATCTAAGATTAGTTTTTTATAATATATTTTACACGATCTCTGCATTAAAATTTTGCGATTTGTTTTATTTATGTTTTTTTAATTTTATTTTAGGAGATAGATATCGATCTAATTTCAAAAGCCAATGAATGTACATTTTTTGGGTCTTAAAAGTATGGGTTTGAGCATAGATATTGGATAAGGTACTTGTTTAGTTTTATAACCTTAAACTATATAAAAGTTATTAGTTTTTTAATTATGGTTTGTACCACTGATTTTTATTTCTAAAGGTTTCATGGATTGCGTAACTTTAGTTTAGAGCCACAAGATTTTGTTACCAAATCAAATTGGGGTCGTGTAAGAACCCACACAAAGCATAGATTGTGATCACTATTACAAATCTCTGTCTATTGTTAAAAAATATTTTTAAGAAAAAATAATTTTCTGTAATATTTATGTTTAGTTTTCAAGAAAATAGAAAGGATTTCAAAAGAAAAAGATAGGTGTTAGAGAGAAAATTCATGTAATTTTATTGCAAAGATGATAATTCCCTATACAAAATTCTGTTAAAAATCATTGTGTACAATTATCAAATGATAGCTGGTTTAAATTCTTTCTAGGATCTTAGATATGCTATAATAAAATTATTGTAAATCCATGCATCCGGTTTGACCTGGTTCAGTCTTCTTTGGACTGGTTCCCCTTCTCATGGGCTCCTTTTAAATCTTCACGTGCTAGATAACTCCCTTTAGCTGAAACATCGTCTGCTTCCAGAGGCTTCAATTTCATAACCCCACTTGCATAATCAGCCTTCACACCTTCCTTCATTTTCTCAATTCTCTCCCCAAATCCCTAATTCTCCCGATACACCATCTTTGTCCTTCATAACTTCGTCCCCTTTTGTTGATTCTTTTCTCCAACGATTAAAATTAGTAAATTAAGCCTTAAGAACATTGTAGTCTTCCCATGTCGCATTCTCAGCATCCAAATTCTACCATTGGATTAGCAATTAGGTTGCGGCTTGATTCTGTCGTTTGATTATTCTGAAATCTAGGACCAGGGTTGGGTAGACCTTCAATTGTCCGTCCGTTCCCATATCAGGTGGATCTATAGAGGTGATAATATCTTTCCCTACTCTTTTCTTTAGCAAGCTTACATGAAATACAAGATTGATCTTAGCCTGTTCAGGCAACTGTAATTTGTAGGCCACTGCCCTTAATCTCTGTGTTATTTTGTAGGATCCATAATAGTGTGTTGTCAGCTTCAAATTCTTTTGAAGTACCACTAAAGTATGTCGATACGGTTGAAGCTTCAGGTAAACCTCATCCCCCTTCTCTGTATAGTTTTTCATTCGGTTCTGAGCCTTTTCTAATTGTTCTTTGAGCTGTTTCTGCACTTGGTTTCTGTTTCTAAGCTCTTCTGCACACCTTTCTCACACGACTTAGTATCCCAATTTAGCGTAGGTGGTTTATTCATATAGAGCTTCAAATGGGATAATCTCTATTGCTGTGTGATAATTGGTGTTGCACCACCACTCAGCAAGGGGTAACCACTTAGCCCAAATAGTGGGTTTGAGGAAACACATATTCTTTAGATACTATTTAATACACTAATTAAGCCTCTCAATTTGACCATCAGTCTCTGGATGGTAGGCTTTGCTGAATAGAACAATGTTCCTTGTCTGTTTTAATAACTCCTTTCAAAAAACACTTGTAAAAATTTTGTCCTTGTCTTACAAGCTAGTTTAGGTTGCCCATGTAACATGTAAATCTGATCCAAGTACACCTTATCTATATTCACCACTATGTAGGGGTGTGAAATAGCTATGAAGTACCCATATTTTGTGAATTTATCCACCACAACTAGAACACAGTTGTGCCTTCTAGAATTGGACAAACCTCTATAAAATCTGTAGTTATAAACTCCCAAGCTTGTTTAGGGATATGTAAGAGTTGCAGCAAACCAAGAAGGCTACATGTTCCATTTTAGTTCTTCGACACACATTACAGACTTGAACATATTTTTTGACCATAACCTTCAGCCCTTTTCATTAGAAGTAGGGCTTAATTCTGTAATAGGAAGCATGCATTCCTAAGTATTCTCCTTGAGTTGAATCATGCAAAGATTGAATTATCGGCTTCCTGAGTTCTCCATGCTCTCCAATATAAACTCTTCCTTTGTATCTTAGCATGCCTTTGCTAAATGTCCAGTCCCCTTCTATCTCCTTATTTACTATCAAAGTAGTAATCACTTCCTTAGTTTTAGCATCATCTTTATAACTATCTTTAATATCTTTCATTCAATTAGGTGTGATTAAAGTGATAGTCCTTTCTTTTAAGTTGGTCTCGATTTCATGTTACCTTGAAAGAGCATCTGCTATTGCATTGTGCTCCCCCTTTCTATATTGAATTACATAATTTATCCCAGTAATTTGGTTAAGCCCTTTTCTACATGGTAAGTATAATTTTTAGGCCTAAAAGGTGTTTTAATGGCTCATGATCAGTTTTAATTACAAATTGTCTCGCTTTTAAATAATGCCTCCATTTAGTGGCTGCCATCACAATTGTCAAGTATTCCATCTCATATATTGATAGGTCCATCTCTTTAGGTTCTAAAGCTTTGCTTAGATAAGCAATAGGCCTTCCAAGTTGACTTAGGACAGCTCCCATCCCTTTAGCACTAGCATCTGTCTCCAAATAGAAAGGTTGAGAAAAATTAGGTAAAGCCGACACTAGTGATTGACACATAGCAACTTTCAACTTTCTAAAAGCCTTCACAGAATCTTCACTACAATTAAATCAATCTTTCTTGTGCATCTCTGTGAGTGGTTTGCTTATACTTTCATAGCCTCTTATTAATCTTCTGCAGTAGTCTGTTAGGCCAAAAAATCCCCTCAGACTTTTTAGATTTTGTGATAAAGACCATTCCCTCGTGGCTTCAATCTTTGATGAGTCAGTGTCTACTCCCTTAGTTGAAATTATTGGACTTAGGTATTTCACCTGCCTTTGACCAAAAAAGTATTTGCTTCTCTTGGCAAACAACTGATGCTTCTTGAGAGTATTTAAGACCTGTCTTAGATGCTCAACATGCAGTTCAAGAGTAGGATTATAAACCAAAATATCATCAAAGAAAACCAAAACAAATTTTCTAAGAAAAGGACTGAATACCTTATTCATCGATGCCTAGAAGATGGCTGGAGCATTGGTAAGGCCAAAGGGTATCACTTTGAACTCAAAGTGATCATGGTGAGTCCTAAAAGCTATTTTTGGCACATCTTCACGTTTAATTCTGATTTACCAGTAACCTGATCTTAGATCTATTTTTGAATAGTATTCAGGAACACCCAACTCATCCAGCAAGTCTTCAACTACTGGAATGGGAAATTTGTCTTTTTCTTTCATCTCATTTAAGTGCCTGTAATTCACACACATCCTCCAAGTCTCATCTTTCTTCTTCACTAGTAGACAGAGAGCAGCAAAAGGGCTTTTGTTGGTCTGAATAATAGAGGCAGCTAACATCTCTGCCACTTTCTTTTCAATTTTAGATTTCTGAAAATAGAAAAATCTGTAGAGTCTTTGATTAGTAGGCTGTGAATCAGGTTTCAAAATAATTACATGATAGTGTGATCTTTCAGAGGGCATTTCTTTTAGAGACTAAAAAACACCACTGAACTCTTCCAGCACAGGCATTAGTTTCTCAGGAATTTCATAACCTTTTTCTTTTACACTAAGGAGGTACAACTTCTCTTGTAGCTCTGTATCCTTCTCCCTTAATTTATACAACTTCTTCTCTAAGATTAGCTTGATCATTGACTGTTAATGCCCCCATACAGCAACACTTTCTCTCTATCCTTTTTAAAATTCAAGATTATCTTATTAAAGTCATAAGGATTGAACTATATTTTCTCATCCAATCAACCTCCAGCACCATATCACTTTCCCCCTTTTTCAAAACTCTAAAATCATGTTGGAATATCTTCCCTTACATGATTCAAATCATTTGATTGCTTCTAGCTAAACTGTACAACTTTTTCCCATAGGCTACTATTATAGCTAAGGGGTGTGTGGTCACCACTTTCAACCCTTCCTTGACCCAACTGGGTGTTATGAAACTGTGGGTGCTCTCACTGTCCACTAGAATATTTACTAGTTTGCCTTGAATCATCCCTTGTATTCTCAAGGTGTTGTAGCCTATATTTCCAATTAAGGCATTTATAGAAATTTTTGGTGTTTCATCTCTTTGTACTTCTCTTGGTATTGGCTCATTCTTCTCTTCTTCTTCCAGTTCCTATTTTTCTTCACAGTTCTCTTCATCCTCTATTATATTGAGTTGCTGGTTTTTACATTGGTGGCATGGTGAGAATTTTTCCCCATATTTGAAACATAAATTATGAGCCCTCCTATACTCCACCAAGAATTGCTTTGTTATGTGGTTGTATGTATGTCCTTGCTGTAGTAACATTCTGATAGATCTTGGTGTTATTAGTAACATTGTGCATAGCTCCTTTGATATGATATTTTTATCTTCTACTCTCCATTTCCAAAGTCAATTCATAGAGTTGAGCTTTTCTGAAAGCTTCTGTTAATGTTTTAGGTTCAAGTACCTTAACTTTATGCTTTAGTTTCTCCTTTAATCCACTTAAGAAGCTGAAAACAAAGTATCCCTCATTCACTTTAGGATGTAGCTGTATCACATATGGTTGTAACTCTTTAAATTGGACTTGGCAAAGATCAACCATAAATTCATGCCATGTAATCCTACTTTTTTGCATTATATAGCTTTTAAACCACACTCCTGCTCTGCCTGTTAAGTACATAGCTGTTATTTTCAGTTTTCCTTCTTTAGGAATAGAAAATAGGGTAAAATATTTTTCACATCTTCTTACCTACTCTTTAGCATTCTCACCCTCAAACAACTGTAGTTCTATTTTGGGTTTCAGGTTGAGATGATTCCATATTCGATTTAATGATTTTTATTCCCCCAGGACTGGTTCTAGCAGCATAAAGTTACCTAGTTCTTGTAGCATCGAAAAGTCCTCTTTTGTTGACCATTGTTGCTCCATTTTGCATTTTTCTGTTTGATATCTAGCATCAGGTGGCCTTGAGGCTAATAATCCTGGTTCATCCAAATTAATACAGTATCTTTCCTTGTTATAAAGCACAGTTACCTAAACTTGACTTTTGCCCTTCATCTTATGTTGATTGTTGGTTGTTCCTTGTTGTGCTTTCTCATAGGTGTCCTCTCCCAAGTTCTTGACTCCCTTGGTTATCAAAGCTATCAACTTTCTTACATCTGCTTGGGTTTCTGCTATCTGGGATTTCACATTGGCTATCTTGTCCTCTCATACTCCTCTTGAGACCTTCATCTTTTCCAACTGCTGTTGGATTTTGATAGGTCTACATTATCGGCCATTTGTAAATTCTTTCTTGGTTTTCCTAGCGTGATGGTGGATCAAGGTGGCTCTGGATATCAATTTGTAATGTTTATGCTTAGTTTTTAAGAAAATAGAAAGGATTTCAGAAGAAGAAGATAGGTGTTAGAGAAAAAATTCATGTAATTTCATTTCAAAGATGATAATTCGTTATATAAAATTCTGTTAAAAACCATTATGTACAATTCTCAAATGACAACTGGTTTAACTTCTTTCTAGGGTCTTAGATATGCTATAATAAAACTATTGTAAATTCATGCATCCGGTTTGGCCTGGTTAGTCTTCCTTGGATTGGTTCGCTTGGTCATGTGCTCCTTTTAAAACTTCACGTGCCAGATAACTCCCTTTAACTGAAATGACAACGTCTGCTTTCAGAGGCTTCAATTCCATAACCCCACGTGCATGATCAACATTTACACCTTCCTTTATTTCCCCAATTCTTCCCTAATTCTCTCCCTAAATCCCTAATTTTCCCGATACACCTTATTGGGTCATGACATTTTCTTTCTATAGTCGTAACAAGTTTTTTAATTTTATTTTTTAAAAAACACAATATTTAGTTTTAATTTTTATTCTCGATCACATGTAGATGTGGCAAATTGGTTGTTCGGTTCGGATTGTTTTGGTTTGGTTCATTTTCAAGTTTGTTTTCATTCGATTTTGATCCGTTTCAACTCGGTTCGGGTCTGGTTCGGATTTTAATTCGGTTATATGATAATTCGGGTCAATTCAGATATCAGATCGATGATTCCAGTCAATATCGAATCGGTTATTTTTGGATTGGGTCAATATCAGATCGGATGTTTTCGAGTCATTTGGATCAGTTTGGATCGGGTCAATCTTTGAATTTTCAGGTTAATTTTATTTGAGTTGGACTTGAGTATGAATCTAATCATGTGTACTACATATAGAATTAATCATATATTCTTGTAAAAATATGTCTTTTGTTTGTTTTTTAGTAAAAACATGTTTTTTTTTAATTTATAAAAATCATCATCAAACATGTCTTTTTATTTGATAATATTATCATTTAGGTTTAATTCTAATAGTTTAATGTTTCGAAATCAGCAATCATTTATATTAATCATTTAACCTAAATTTAACGAATCACGAGTTAATCTTATAACTAAATTTTTAATTTCATATTCGGTGATGATTTTAATTTTATTTAAGAGTAGCTGAGTTTAGATACTTGATTTTATTTGCAGCTGAATATCACTTTTGAACAAGAATTATTTATTTAAGACGTGTTTGTATGTTACCGGGTGCACCTTTTATCTTCAAATTAGATATGTTATTTTCTTATATGGATATTTTCAAATGCAAACACCATTTGCATCGTGGATTACTGGTCTTTAGTGTTCACTATGAGAAGATAAATCAAAATGGGGGTCTAACTCCAATGAAGATTGATTGATAAAAATAAATTGATTTCTAAAGAAAGAAATGTGATATTACATTAAATTATTATCAGATGTAGTGATTAATTAGTATTATCGTAATACAAAAAAATAATAAAAAATATATTTTTTTATTATTTTTAATATTGTTAAAAGAATAAAAATAGTAAAAATAAATTATTCATTCATTTTTACTCAATTATCGGGTTAAAATCAGATTGATGTTCGGTTTAGATCGGTTTTGAGAAAGTTAATTTTGGATTGCTTTCGGTTTGGTTGAAAATTGGTTTAGGTGAAAATAGGTTCGGGTTAAATCGATTATGGGTCTATATCAATTCTTCTAAAATTCGGATCGGTTTCGATTTTGATTTTGTTATGCCATGTAGAACAGAAAACTAGTTTGTATTTGCATTGGTTAATACATGAGGTTTTGGATGATTTTGTATGATGCTTAATGCATGTGGTAAAAAATACCCTTGTTTCATAGTTATATATTATTGATGCTAATCATAGTTGATGATTGTGTTATGTGATTATTGAGTATATATTGTTGAGGTTTATTTTGGGGTATCCATTTCTCTAACTACTACTAGGAAATTATTTTATATTGTACTTGAGTTACTTGGAACTTGCTTCGCATTGATCTCCCAAGTTTTGCAAAATGTTTTTTTTATGTGTTAAAAATGTCTTTTCTATTTTTTATTGTGCTTGATATGGGACCAAAAAGAAAGCTAAAACTTGGTAATAGAGGAGTTGTGGAGATCAGAAAATATAGTTAGATTTTTGTTTTAGTTTTGTGATATCCGATCTTGAGTCGACTGGGTCCTCGATCATATTTGAGAGTAAAGTGGTTTTGAATTAGTTTAGTATGAGAATTTGTTGTGTTGGTGAGTAGAAGGTGATTACATCTTTGAGAGTGCCCTTGGGAGTTTTAAAGTGCTTTATGTGCAAGGTGAAGCGAACATGTTAGAAACGTTCGGGTTATGGAATGGTTGTGTACTTTGGAGTGCTAAGTTTCTATGGTTTGGAACGTTGAAGTGGTAGAAAGTTGAACTTCCGGAGTTGAGGATGTTGTTTGTGAGTATGGACAACAATCATCCATAGTATAATAGCACTTATATGTATATACATTAGACATCTTAGGACATGCATGTATTCTTGAGCATGACATTAGATTACTTTGCATGCATTTACATAGGCATCTAGGGTGACATACAAGACTCATGCATAAATTGTTCATATTTGCAAATGTTTTCCTCTTGAAAATGAGAGTGTGTTAAGGTCGGTTCTTTTGGGAAAGGTTTATAAAGGTGCTTAGAAGATACTCTTGTTTGTTTTGAGTCTATTTTCTAGTGGATCGAGTTACTGTTCATGTTGGGAAGTAATGCTTGATAAGGTTTGGTTAACTGGTCTTGGAATTATAGATGGTTGAACCTAGGATGAGTGCCTTGTATTCGATGTCAGTTGTGGTTAGTTGTTAGTAAAGCGAAAGGCTGAGTTCGCAAGGTTTCTTTAGCGAGAGTTTGGTTTGTGTAAGAGGCATTGTGTGATCGTTATGTTAGGTGGAAGTACCACTTGATATTCCTTGTTTGGTATGGCTTAGAAAGTAGTTAGGTTTTTAGAAAGAAACGAATATATCAGAAAGGGAGCTGAGGTGTTGAAGGATGCGTAACGAACTTTTATGGGTCTGGAAAAGTCACTTTTGTTTCATATGGCTTAGCTTTTGCATACTTTATTCTCAATAAAGTTGTGTTGGGTTTACCTTGGGTATGATCAAGTTGTTGTGGAGTTGTTGGATGTAATCCTTTGATACATCTATATGGAGGAATTGTGTGTTGAGGAATATTGAGTAGTTTGTAACCTTTAGAGATAAAAAGGTCTTTTGAGCTTGCCCTATCTTTGGGAAGTGTTGTGAAGGTTGGCTTTATAGAGTTTTCATTTATGGTTGATTTTCTCCTGTGTTATTATTGTTTAACATTAAGAAGCATGTTAAGGTGAGTGGACGAAGGAGTAGCATTAAGCTTGACTAGGTTAAAGAGGCACAAGTTTAAGCTTGGAATAATTTAAGTGAGATAAGAGTTGGTTATGGGGATCTAATCCTTAGATGAGGCATTGTCTTCTTGTTGAGCATGATGTTGTGTACTAGCACAAAAAGATTAGAAGTGCCTTGTGTTGCATGATGGGTTAAAACTGAGCTGCTTAGTGTGACTTAGGTTGCTTAAGGGTTATGTAATACCAAGTGTCAGTTTAGTGGATTAAGTTAATAGTTTTCTGAATTCAAGAGTAGTGTTGGCTCGATTAAGTTTATTGAAGAGTGTTGATCTAGTGATAGAGTTGTTGGTGAAACTTTCCATGGTTAAGATATTCTGAGATAAGTTTCTATCGGATGTTAGGTGGAATCGCATGTGCGAGGCACGGTTGAGGTTGTATTCATGGTTTTTTTAGTTGTGGTGTCATTTGCCTTTAGGTTTTGAGTCACTTGGTTGTGCTTTATGGTGCTATGTTAGATTATTATCTTGATCAAAGTATATTGTAATTATTTGTTGTGCATGTGGGGATAAGAAGTTGCATCAGGAGTTTAAGGGTAAATGTTGTTAAGTGGACCTATTTTGGATGTGGTTAAGTTGAAAGTGAATGTTTGTTTTGTTGATAAGTTGAGCCTAAGAGTCAGTCTTCTTGTAGAATGTTGTGGTCGTCAAAGGTGCTAGAGTAGAGGTGTGTGAACAAATCTCTGTAAGTTCTGTGACTTGGTTTCTTGACAGTTAAGAGAGAGTTTTTCCTTGAGAACGGTTGGATCTATCATTTATGTGTGCACGGTTTTCTAGGCGTTTTGATCTCTTCTTGTTAAGTTGGTTTAGCAGTATGTTTTAAGGTAGTGAGGTTTTTGAGACGGACGTTAGGTTTCTGGTTAAGTTCTAGTATTCTCTCGTCAATAGAAATGTGTCCGGTTTAAGTGGGTTATCCAGGTTTAGAAAGGTATGTTAAGGTACTAGAGTATGAATCTTTGGGGTTATTAGTGATGGAATATGCTTGAGAAAGTTAAGTTTAGTTGGATGTTGTAGTTTGCCTGAACTCGAATACCAACCATAAGTAAGGGAAGGTTAGGTCTCTAGAAAATAAAAAGGTTTTAGCTTTTGGCTTGAGCATGCAATGAATGTTTAGACGAACCATGATGTTTTTGGTGTATCGGTGTTTTATTTCTAGTTGTGATGAAGGGTGGTGTTAGGACGAGAGTGAATCTTGTCTTTACGAGATGTATGTTGAAATCTTGGTTTGGGTAGCAAAAGTCCTTTGTGATAAGATCCTCGTGTAGTTAAAGAGTTTTATAGGTATCTTGGTGATTGGAAAATCACGTGGGAGTGAAAGGAAGTTGTGAAGGAGCAATTTTCATATCTCTTTCCACAATAAAAATTTCGAAGACGAAATTTCTTAAGTAGGGGAGAGTTATAACCCCAAAAATGGGCCTAGAAGTTAGTGAACCGGTTTTGCTAGCACAACCTAGTTCAGGATTAGATACAAAAAAATAGTTTTAAATCAAAATAAATTATAGAAAAATATCCTAAAATCCTTATTTAATATGTATTTGAATTTGGTCAAATCAATTTCTAAAATTAACCTTGAATCCCTAAGATTTTAAAATTAATGACTATTTTGTAAAAAATTGAAAACTTGAGGATAATTTTATAAACGAAGCCAAAACTTTGAATCTTTAAGGGGTTTTATCGAATCATAATCCTAGTTGATCTAAGCCTTCCAAGAGTTTATTTTAATAACCCATAATTTTAATTAATAATCTTAATTACTTAATATTAATCATAAATCAATTTTTTTAATAAAATTTTGTTGGTTTATTTTCCTATTTTTTTCTTGTTCAAAATCTCTTCGTTTTTCTTCGGTTTTACTTGTTTTTAAACCTTGGAAGGAGGTTGGATCAATTTTGCAGGTGAGAATCATTCAAACCTATAAAATCTAAAGTTATTTAAGCAACAATATTTAAATTCTTGAATCACTAAAATTGTTTTCTTGATAAAAATTCTATTTTTTTCTTGATTTTCGTTCAAGGGTTTTATATTGCATTTTTTTATGCCTAAATATATGAATTTTGAAGTGTTTAGATGTAATTAAGATTTCTTTTAAGTATCTAATCTCGGACCGAAGGTTTAGGTGGTGTTTAGAGAGGTTTTCGGTGAGTTTCGGTTAAGATTTATGTTATTTTTAGGGGCTGCCATGTATTGGTCCGACTTGAGGGATGTTTAGGTGTGTTATAATGCACTAAACCCTCTGGTTTTAATGCTTGAATTAGGTCAAGAGATAGAAGAACAAGTTTGCAGGACACCGGAAAGTCGAATCACGTTTTTGAGGAACTTATCGAACAAGTTTCGGTAAATTGGTGAGTGAATTATGAGGGCTTCCAATTCGGCAAGATTTTATATGTGTTCTTCAAGGTTTGAGAGTGTAGGAGGGATCCATGTAAATGCCAAGTCAAAGCTCAAGTATGTCTTTATAACATTATTAGTAGTGAGAGAGCAATGAAGATGTGTTTATCATATAGTGAATATTGTCTATGCTATTGAGACTTGAAATAGTTGTATGCATATACATATTAATGATATTCAATGTTGACGTTTCTTGTAAAAGCTTAATGTAAGAATGTTTTGAAAGTCATTAGCCTTATGCTGAAATTAGGTTAAGATCCTTTAGCCAGGATGTTATGTATTGATTAGTTGAGATAATGTTAGCCTTGTGACATGGATTTGAATGACCTATTGATATACCTTTAGTTAAAATAAAATTTATACGGAGGTTTGGTTCTTGATATCCCTATGTATGAATTTGAGTGTTGTTGATAATGAAGCATGAATATTTATGAGTTGAGTCTATGATGTCGTTATTTAGGTTGGATTGCATCTAGCTAATATGACATGATATATGCTTAAAGTGTTTTTAGGTGAATTTGCATATAGAGAATGACTTGTAAACCTCGTTTCAAGATTAAATTTGAGATACAAGCATGTAATGAACTTAATTAAAGGTTGACAACTTTAATTTCATAATTAGTCCCTAATTTCTAGAAAACTACATTTTGGTCCTTAAAACATGTTTGTACATTTTAGGACTCGTTCCTTATTTGCTTCCGCTGCAATTAGATATAATCTATGTATGAACATGTAGGATCAAAATAAAGCATCTAGATAAGATAAAGTAAAAAATATTGAGGGTAGTTTATCGGGGTAAGTCTCCAGATTAGCCTTGTTATTCCCCGTGTAGCTCATTCGAGTCAGGTTTAATCTATACCGGGTTTTGTAGAAAAGACAATTGTGCCGCCCACTATCCTTGCTCGTGTATAGGCTTGTTATGGATGATTTTATTTTCTTGAATGAATGATTTACTATTTCTGGTTTTACAATGTATTTTGTTCATGAAATTTAACACCTTTTTCACTTAAACCTTGGTTTGTAAGAGGTCTCAGGAGATTGCCTTTACTAAGGGGTTCAGGTAGCTTATTAGATCTAGGGATAAGCAAAGGTAGACCAACATGAACAACGTGGTTACTGTGGGAGCAGAATCCTAGCTTAACTTAGGGATAAGAGAGAGTTTCAACGACTAAAAGGGGTGAAACTTCATCAACATTAGGAGTGTTAGGGTTGATACCGAGAGGTAATGTCTTAGCATTCTCGAGTGTTAAGCCTTTGACTAGGGATAGTGGAGGCATTTTTAGTAAACTCTGTCGAACACCTTTTTAACATGTAAAACAATAAGCTTTCAGGATAAAAGTAAAGTACTTTCCATAGCAAGCTTAGCCAATCTTAAGCTTGAATATTCCTCTGTGTTTTGAGTTGTGCAGCTTTATCTATTATCCCATTCTAAATTTTATTTTGCTACAACATTTTGGTGACAATTGTATAATTACTTTAGTATATGTTCATACAAAAGATTTTCTTAACTTTTGTGTATGTTAACTATTTGTGAAATTTCCTACCCAATCTTCGTGGGAACGATCTCACTCACATACTTTGTTACTTGTTCGATGTGTATGCTTGCACGAGAATCAACCATATTATAAGCACACACGACACTCAACAAGTTTTTGGCACCGTTGCTAGGGATTGAGGCAATAGGCAAATTTCAATCATAGTTTTCATACTGTTTATTTTGATTTAATCTTTTTTTCTTTGTTTTTCTTTATAAGTTTTTTAATGGATTCCCAGAGTTAATCTTTGAGAATCCCTCAAACCATTTATCTAGGAAATTGAAAGGTATTTTAGACAAAGAAGGCGAGAGAAAAGAAGAAGAAGAATTATGTATAACGCTCATGATTTACAGAATCAAAAAGTTGCAGCAAATCCTAGAGCTGTAGTGAGACCAAGGGCAATTCGAGATCACTTGACACTGATCTTGGATTACCATAATTCTGTGATAGTGACACCAGAGATACAAGCAACCTAGTTTGAGCTAAAGCCTGTGATTTTCAATATGCTCAATTCGATCGGGTAGTTCAGAGGATCTCCTCACGAGGATGCTCAATAACATATATGTGTTTTCTTGGAGATTTGCGATTCGTTCCACCAACAAGGAATGCATGAAGATGTGTCGAAGCTCAAGCTATTTCCATACTCTTTGAGAGACTGAGCTAGAGAGTGGTTCAATGGTATTTCAACCGGTTCAATGGAGTCGTGGACAACTTTGTGTAAATGTTTCTTAGCAAGGTACAACCCACCCAACATGAACACTCAATAAAGACCACCAACTCTTTTAGAGTTTACTCATCATGTTGGAAAATTCGACAAAAATTTCAACAACCACTATTCTAACACGTACAACTCAGTGAGAAAACAACATCTTAATTTTTCTTGTAGTAATCAAGGATCAAATCAAGCTAGCAGCTCAAATAGACAACAACCCATGTGATCACAAAAACGAGTCCAAGGTTTTCAAGCGAATATGTCATGGTAAAATACGAACAAAAGAACAGTTCATCAAAATCAGAACAATTCTTTGAAAGCTTCGTTGCAAGAATTTATGGCTTCTACCAAGGAGTTTATGACATCAATAAAGCATTATTGCAAGAGCATTTCATAACAATCTCAAATCAACGAAATCTATTACAGACCCAAGGAGCATTGTTGCAAAGTCACATCTCTTTGCTTAGATCAATAGAGACACAAGTGGGTTAAATTTCTCAAGCATTACAAGCGAGATCGAGATACAACCTACCTAGTGATACTGAAGTCACTAAAATTCATGACAAAGAGCAATGTAGAGCACTTACCTTGAGGAATAGAAAACAAATTAACACGGGGTAGAAATTCCAAAGAAAGGAGAAAGAAGAAACCCTTATTCAAGAGCAAAAAGAAGCTGAAAGACAAGAAGAAAAATCAGCTCAAGAAGAAACTGAAGAATTTTTAAATACTAAGGCTTTTGGTGAAAAAGTTGCGGATGCTGCAGCAAAAGTAGTACCAGAACAGCCTTTGGAGGACGTAAGACCCCCCCAATATTCCCTCAACGATTGAAGCAACACAAATAGGATTTTCAATTTCAAAAATTTGTAAGTATTCTGTATTGGATTAAAATTCAATAATAGTGGGTACATATGTATAATGTATATTGTTGTTATAAAATTTAACACGTAATTAAGTGACCAATTATGTTACACGTGTTATAGGTATTAAATTGTCAGGGAATTAAACGTGTAGATACCATAAGGTGTATTTATAATTTGATGAAGGAACAGAGTTACAAATACTTAATAGTTGGTTATTAAATAAACTATATAAAGGGGTTATTGTCCCCAAGAATTAGGTTAATTTACATATCTCTTTTCCCCGTCTGAGAGTTGTGTGGCAAGAGATAACCTAACTTCTTGGAAGATCAAACTCTCTGGAAAAAATTATATCGATTAATTTAGGTATGCTTCCGCATTCAGTTTATTTATTTTATTGTTCTTGATGATTTGACATATATAGTGCTTGAATAAGGAAAACAATCGAACAGTTGTGGAGGTAGTTTGTAATCCCCTTAGACCGTCCTAGACGAAACGACACTAATGGGTTACACGGGGAATATCAAACCAAACCCGCAAGGGTCCGATTTGATAAACAACCCTAAAACCGTTATATATATATATATTTTTATTTTATCCTACCTAGATGCATAATCTTATTCCTACGTGTCAAGGTATCATACAAAACATTATCGGTAACACATTAATTAAAAACAAACATCCGATTAAACACTTAAGTAGATTAAGGACTAAAACGTAAAACTTTTAAGTACGATTAGTAAAGTAGTAATTCTTTCCATCAAAGTTCATTTAAACACCCAAGCGTTCTTCACAGCAAATATCAACTCAAACGGATTATTCTAACATCATCAATTGCATGTTTCTCTAATTTAGAGACCAAAATGTAAATCTTCCAAAATACAAGGACTTCATCCAAATTAGATTAACCATCTTTAAATTAAATCAACTTTATGCATGCATGCAAAATTTTAACTCAAAATAACATCTGTAGGTACCTTAATCGAACAAAGGAAGATATCCGGGACTAAAATATAATTTCTAGCAACTTTCAATTCTTGGTGATCAAAGGTTTCGAACCCTTCCCAGATGTTCCGAAATTTTTTGTAAAAGGTTTCGAAACTTTCCTGGAAAGTTTCGAAACTTATCGCGTCTAGTAGCTTCCCAGAATTGAATCTTCCCGCAAGGTTTCGAAAACTTGTGAAGGTTTCGAAACTATTTGACAAAGGTTTCGGAACCTTCACCCAAAGGTTTCGAAACTTTAGGTCTGGAACCAAAAGTTTCGTTGCACTAAGTGCACACCATCTACTCAATACTCAACCATTAATTAGAACCACTAAATGCATCAATCCTAAACATGATTAACAATATATGGCACATAATCAACTACTTCACGGACATCTTTCAAGCTAAAGGCATGCTCCCTAGAGAATGATTAACAACATAACAATCATGCTAGTACATGCTTCAACAATTCAAACAATTCCAAAGTTCAACAATTAACAATCAAACAATAATGGTCTTATTACAACATAAACCAAAGCCTAAGTACACACTCCTCACATAGGTTGTGTTACACATTTCCTTGCCCAATTTATTTGCCAAAAACATACCAAATTCAAAGTGATTCTTCCCCTTGGTTTCCTTGCCTCGAACGAAGCTCCAAGTGCCTTTATTTCTCTGCATGGATGAAAAGAGAGCTTAAGCAAACATGCTTAGCGAGGAAGCTCTACACAAATCATCAATGCATCTATTTAAAATCATGATGAAACCATAGATTGTAATACATTGTTAAATCATGCATGCTAACATCACATGCTCATGTTCTTTAAATCATATGCATCCTTGTGTTTACATAACCTTGTCAAAACAATTTATAAATGATGCACAACCTTCTTCTCAAATTCATGTATGTATATTGGCATTCTAGTGACCACTTAATGTGAAACTTGGGTTCACCGAATACACGGATCCTTTTTCTCGTAACCGGAGACTCTTGGTCTCAACATGCACCGTTCGGACACTTAGTCACCCTTGTATACATGTTACCCCCACTACGCACAGTTAGACACAAAGTCACCCTTGTTTACGAATGGGTCAACTATATACACGGTCGGACACAAAGTTACCCTTGTTTACATATAGGCAAGCTCTACACGCACGGTCAGACACAAAGTCACCCTTGTTTACGAGTAGACGGCTCTACCACGCACGGTTGGACACAAAGTCACCCTTGTTTACGTGTAGGCAACATCAATTATTCTCTTTATGTTATAGTACACTCAATCCTAATGACATGTCATTTGTATTCGAATCTAAAGTTAGTGTCACTAAGCCAATATCATAATGAAATGTGCATGATAATTTGCTGCTCATAATGCATGCATAATATGTTCAACGAATGAACCAAAGCCATGCCCAAAGGCACCATCATGTATAAGACAATTAACCACATTGTATTCTAAATCATTTTTCATAATCATGGATGCTAGATAAGCTATGCATTTCAGCAAGTAATTCTCATGTATGCACCATTTCAAATCATGCTCATGCATTTACATAAATCTCATTGCATTACCAACATAATGTCTTTATAAAATGTAGTCGAAACTCATATCGGTTTATCAAAAAAAATTACTTTACTTACTCTTGAACTATGGAAGGTTTTCACACTCTTCCATAGTCCCCAAAACAGAACGTACCAAACGTGATTCGCTTTAAATCCGTAATCACTCACCAACAAGCGAAACGAGCTTTCGCCGCTATCCGATGATCGCACCAACGCACCAGCAATCAAGCACCTTCTTGTACCTCTTCTATAACATCAAAAACAGAGCATTCTCACATCATAACATGCTCAAACCAACTGCCATATCCGATCACCATTAAACTACCAAAAACTTAGCCGAAAAGACCGTAAACTAAGTCGAAATGCATCCGAACAAAATCAGCCCAAAACCTAACAAATCTAACATCTAATACACTTCAATTATAAACCAAAAACACATCTAAACCATCCTTATATCTTCAGAAACATTAAAGCATCTAAAACAACCCTAAAAACAACCGAAAAGCACCTTAAAACTACACCTATTGCATTATTCCGAAATTAAATTAATGTGCTATCAAATGAAGATTCAATTAATCATTTAATTAACATAAAAACACAATTGAATCCACCTAATTCCAACATTGAATGAGATCCAAAAAGGTTTCACAAAAAAAAATTTCCACAAAAACACTAGATCTAACAGTAAAAACATAGAATTAAGTTTTTATTCAATGATTAGCAAGCTAATACTTGGGAATTTCAATAAAGAACCTTAGAAAAGAATAAAAATCCAGAAAATTACCTTCAAGATCTATTCACCAAAAAGGAAGTAATTTCCTCTTCTTGATTCCTTGCAATTTGATGTAGATTTGATGAAATTGATACTTAGGTTTTGTAAAGGATGGAAAGATGATGCAAATGATGTAATCTTTGTTGAAAAAGATGCAAAAATCAGCAAGGAATTGAAGAGAAAAGATGAAGAGAAAGTGGAGAGAGAATGAGAGAAAAAGATGAGAGAAAATGAGAGAAAAGTGGTTTTGAGAGAAAATGATTAAAAATCTAATTAAAGTAATTAAAATACATTTTGGTGAATAAATCATTATTAAAAATTAGAAATGGGTTTATGGCCCTCTAAGGATTCTAAGTTTATCTTACTTTTTAATTTAGTCACTAAAACATGTAATTTCTGAAAATTACAAAGTAGTCCTCCAATTTTCCAAAAAAAATACAAATCAGTCACTTATGTATAATTAAGCATAATTAAAAATCATTATAAAATTCAAATTATTTTCTTTTAAATTTTGAAACATATTTTCAATATGTTAAACCATATTCCAAAAATTATTATTTTTCTTAATGAAAAATATTCTTATTTTATTTTTCCCAGAATTAATGAACCGGAGAACCCGATTCGATCCGAATCGAATTCCCCTAACTAAGCCTAAACTAATAACCCCAAAAATGGGATGTTACATAGTTAACCTCAAGAGTGAGCTAAAGAATGAGAGGATATGCTAAGAAGTAAAGAAAGAGTAAGGAGAGAATTCTGGAAAGAACTTTGCTCTTAAGAAAGTCAAGATTACAAGAGGAAACAATAGCAAATAATATTCAGAACTCAGTGGCCTTTCTAGACGTGAAAGCCCTTTGTTATATAGATACAAGCTGACATTAACAGCTCCTAACAAACCTACAACAGAATAACCAACTTGAAAAACGAGCTAAGGATTAAAATCCAATCTATATTACACAAGTTGTATTATACTCTATCATTCCCCCAGTTTTTGCTTGTCCCCGAACTTCCTCCAATAAAAAAACACCAAGCTGATTTCGTAATTCTCCGAACATAGCAGGCGGAATAGGCTTGGTAAGGATGCCAGCCGTTTGTCCAGAGGAAGGTACAAAGTTAACCAAGAGCTTACCAGCTAACACGCATTCACGAACGAAGTGTAAGTCAATCTAGACATGTTTCATACGAGCATGATGCGTGGGGTTAGCAGTAGTCAAGACTATCGAGGTGTTATCAAACCAAACAATAGGTTTACAAAAAATAGTAACATCAATTTCGGTCAATAACTGCTCAATCCACATCAGTTCAACCACAATATTGGCCACACTATGATACTCGGCTTTAGATGAGGAACGATATATAATAGGTTGTTTTTTAGAAGCCCATCCATAGGATTTCCTCCCAAAAATATACAATATCCCATTGTGGATCGCTTGTCTTCTATGGACGCTGCCCAGTCAACATCAGAATAACACACTAGATCTGGTGTATTAGTGGTCTTGTAGCACAAACCATGACCAATAGTGCCACTCAAATACCGTAATATGCACTTAACTGCTTCCCAATGCAATTCAGTAGGGAAATTCATATACTAACTTACTTTACTCATGGCAAAAGTGATGTCTAGTCTCATTAGACACACATATTGCAAGCCCCCAACAATACTCCGCTATAAGTGGGCATCTTGAAAAGCTGGACTATCACCTGGATATAACTCCGGAACAACCACCATTGGAGTAGGAGTGGAAGCACATTGCTGCATTCCAGCTTTTTGTAACAAATTTGTGACATACTTCTTTTGATTAAGGCATAATTTGTCTGAGTTTTGTCGTATTTCCATACCCAGAAAATATTCTAAAGAACCTAAATCCTTGAGTTTAAACTCTGAGTTGATTGTACGTACTAGTTCATCAACTTCAGATTTGTCAGTTCCAGTGATAACTATATCGTCGACATACACCATGAGAAAAAGTTTGCTGGCATTACTGTTTCTAAAAAATTATGACACATCAGCTTTTGAGGAAACAAAACCAAGCTGACCCATAAGGAAAGACTTTAGTGTGAGAAACCGAGCTTTGGGAGCTTGTCGAAGACCATAAATGGCCTTTTTCAAGTGACAAACCAGTACCTCCCCATTTTGTCCAAAAACCTCAAAGCCAGGAGGCTGATCCATATAGATATCTTCAGAAAGAGCACCATTCAAAAAGGCGTTATTGATATTAATCTGCCTAACTGTCCATTGTTGAAGAACTATAGCTGCTAACATAGTCTGGATGGTGGAGGCTCGAACCACCGGGCTGGTCTCCCTAAACTCAGGACCATACATTTGGGAGTATCCCTTAGCCACAAGACGAGCTTTAAATCTATTGAATGATCCATCAGGTTTTCGTTTGACCTTAAATAACTATTTGCAACTGACAAATTTTCTCGAAGAAGGTAATTGTCGAAGCTCCCAGGTTCCATTTTTTACCAAAGCCTCATACTCTGCAAGCACTGCATCTTTCCACTGCGATGCTGGAGAGCCTCATGAATAGATGTGGGTTCACGAACAGATGTGGGCTCACTAAGAAACTCATGAGTGAGGAACACTCGAGGTTTCACAATTCCAGCTTTCGATCGAGTCACCATGTGATGCTGATTTGGCACCAGAGAAGGACCAACAACAACGGATGGGGGTGATTAGTGGATGCTGGTAGAGCATAGGGGTAGAGGTGGACTTATACGTGCTGTGGAAGATGGCATGTGGAGGTTGGTAGAAGATGGTGATGGAGATGAAATTTTATGAGACAACGGGGGTGGCTGGTGGACGCTGGTAGAGCATGGGGGTGGAGGTGGACTTACAGGCGCTGTGGAAGATGGCATGTGGAGGTTGGTAGAAGATGGTGATGGAGATGGAATTTCATGCGACAATGGGGATGGTTGGTTGATGCTGGTAGAGCATGGGGGTGGAGGTGGACTTACAGGCATTGTGGAAGATGGTATGTGGAGGTTGGTAGAAGATGGCAATGAAGATGGAATTTCATGCAATACCATGGATGGTTAGTGGATGCTGATAGAGCATGGAGGTGGACGTGCATGTGTATCAAAAGTAGAGAACAACTTACCACCTTAATGTGAGTACACAGTGGGAGGATATACCAAAGATAGGGACGAATCAACAAAGGAAATATCACCTGGGTCTAAGAACCTTAAAAAATCAGAGCTAGAAATATTAGAGAGAGTAGCTTTCCACAGGACCGAGTTATGCAAAAATGGAAACACAGTTTCATCAAACTGGACATGCCTTGAAATATAAACACGACTATTTTCTGTCATACATCGATACCCTTTATAAGTGGGAGAGTAAACCAAAAAGACACAAGGAGCTGAGCGAAACTGTAACTTGTGAGTGTTATAGGGTCTAAGATTCGGGTAGCACAAGCAACCGAAAGTCCTAAAAAAACTATAATCCAGTTTTGTATAAAAAAGTTTTTCACAAGGAGATATACCTGAAAGAGCCGAATAAGGGAGTCTATTTATTAAGAAAATGGCAGCGGAGAATGCATCATTCTAGAAGGTGAGTGGCAACCCAGCTTGAGCAAGTAAGGTCAAGCCAACCTCAACAACTTGCCTATGTTTTCTTTCCACGAGCTCATTCTATTCAGATGTATAAGGGCAAGACATCCGATGTATAATACCCCTATCTCGCAAGAGAGGTTTGAGGATAACAAACTCGCCCCCTCCATCAGTCTGAAGCATCTTAAGAGAGTTGCCGAGTTGAAGCTCAGCCTGCTTAAGAAAAACAAGAAAAACATCCTTAACTTGAGACTTATTTGTCAAGAAATATAATCATGAGTAACGAGTACATGCATCTGTAAAAAGAACATAATATTTGAAGTTATTAGATAGAATGGGAGCTGGACCCCACACATCAACTACGACTAACTCAAGGGAGGTAGAATACTGAGTAGTAGATAGATTAAAAGGAAGATTATGGGTTTTGCCCAGTTCACAAATATTACAAAGCAAAGCATTTTGATTTTTATTGATGAAACGAACATTACAATGAGACAAGGCAGTAGTAAGAGCAGACAATGATGGATGTCCTAGTCTATTGTGCCAAGTACTAAGAGGCACATTATTTAACATAGCTACACATGAAGTGGAAGAAGACGAGGAAGGTTGACCCTGGGTACTGAAAGCAAAATACTTATTGGACTGATATAAGGAAGATGCAAAAGGAGCATGAAGCTTATAAAGCCCTTTCAGATTCGGAGCCAGTGAGCAACACTTTTCGTGTAGCCAGATCTCTGAGTTGACAAAATGAAGGGTAAAACTCAATTGAAACCTGATTATCCTGTATAAATTTAGACATAGACAACAAACTTTTAGTGATATGAGGAACATGTAAAACATTTCTCATATGTAAAGGCCTAGAAGAAGTAAGCAAAGCCGATTGGCCAACTAGATGAACAGGAAGAGACTGACCATTACCCACTTGAACCTTACCTGACCCTGGAATAATGGAACCAAAACACAAACAGGAGGTGTGATTAGTCAAATGATGAGAAGCACCGGAGTCAGGATACCAGGCATTGTCAACAACCATATCCGCGACCTGAACCTGGTGAGTAGGAGGATACGGATGAGCAGCGAGTTGTGGAGTAGATAGTGGCGACCCAACTACTGCTTGTAGTTTAGAGGGACCAGGAAAAGACAAAATTCCTCCCGATCCAGGAAGACACAGAGGAGATGATACTGAAGAAGCAGGAACAAATGATGGATGAAGAGGCATGGGAGGCTGGGCAACTGCAACTGGTAAAGCATTAGGAGCACATGCTGCATAAACAAAACTATTATATGGACCAGGAACCATAGTAGGAGAATTAGTAAAAGTGGACAGATGAGCTTGGGGACCAGGAATATATCCTCGGCCACTGTAAACAGGCCTAGAAGCTTCATTCTTAAAGGTTGTATCAAATCTGGAATAACACCTGCTAACCAGGTGTCATAATTTGCCACAGAATTGGCATTGCGGCCTATTGCGACCACGACCTCAACCTCTACCATTCATGTACCCATAATTTATGTTTGGAAGCTGATACGCCTGATCTGATATATTGTTCGGCTACTGGAAACTCCTAGGCAAAAGTGTCTCGACATTAGTAGGGGACAAGAAGGGACCAAGAAAACGTCCTGGACCAGGTGACACCTGTTGTGGTTGTAAAATCTGACACTGTAGGAACATGAGCAATGCGAGTGACAACATTAACATGTGCAGCAATTGGAGGAGATTACCTAGTCTCAACGTCTAAAAGAATAGATGTAACATAAGTAAGATCAGCCGAGCTCGGACTTGCAGTGATTATAGTGACAATGGGACCAAATTAAGGAGGTAAACCATTAAGAACAGTTGTAATATGTTCTTGCTCAGAAATGACTTCACCATAATTGGTCAAGTTATCACAAATGGATTTAACCTTCATCAAGAATTCTTTTATGTTCAAGTCTCCTTTCTTTTGCGAATGCAACATCCGTCTATATGACATGAGCTTCGAAGTAGACTTACCACTATACAACCATTTCAATGTATTTCATATATTAGAGGCAGTGTTTAAACCAATTAGATGTGGTAAAACAGTTTGATTTACAATTGATAATAGCCATGTTGCCAGAGCACCATCTTGTTCTTCAAACGCTTCAAAATCAGGATTAATGCTAACAATTCCTTCACGAGTAACATATTGAACAGGTGGCGTAACACTATCATCAATAAATCGAAGTAACCTATTTGTTTTGATGATGAGAAAGACTTGTTGATGTCATAGGAGATAATTGTGATCATCTAAAACAACATTTATCTTTTTCGAGGAGAATACCTTCCCAGATGTAGAAGAAGTTGAGACTGCCGGAGATGAAGGATTTTCCAAAGAAGGATTAACATTTTTAGAGGGAGAAGAAAAAGAAGCAACATGTCCAGTAGTCATAAGGAACTTTGAATGACGAGATCCAAAGCAAACTACCAAGGATAGAGAAAGAAAACAAACAAATAGCAGAAAATAAACCGAAGCAACAACGAAACAACTAATAAAACAAGATCAGATCAAATCAAACAAGAGTAGGCGAAAGGATCGATCTCACCAACCGAAGCACAGACAGCTAGTTTTTTTCCCAGAAATAATCAAGTATATCCAGAAAAGTAAGCAAGAACCATGTCAGGAGCTTGCAGCATCTTAGCAACGACCACCACCGAGGTCATCGGACAACCACCAGTGGCCGAAATGGCTCTGATTCCATGTTGGAATAAGGAGAACAATCGAACAGTTGTGGAGGTAGTTAACCTCAAGAGTGAGCTAATGAATGAGAGGATATGTTGAGAAGTAAAGAAAGAGTAAGGAGAGAATTCTGGAAAAGAACTTTGCTCTTAAGTGAGTCAAGATTACAAGAGGAAACAACAACAAATAATATTCAGAACTCAGTGACCTTTCTAGACGTGAGATCCCTTTGTTATATAGATACAAGCTGACATTAACAGCTCCTAACAAACCCACAACAGAATAACCAACTTGAAAGACGAGCTAAGGATTAAAATCTAATCTATATTACACAAGTTGTATTATACTATATCATATACATCTTGGGTTTATATTGTTATTGAATATATTTTAATTCTAACAAGTGGCATCAGTGTTAGGAATATATCGAATCATTAAGATCATAATTTTCTTTGGTTTTAATTAGTTATTATCAATCAAAAATTAAATATAATATCACGGTTTATTTTCTTCAATATAATATTACGGTTTTTAATTCTAATTCAAGTTCTTTTGTTATTATAATCGGCGATACATATTTGTTTTTTCTATCTGCAATGCATGATTGTTTTTCAATTAATTCAGTTTATGAAATTGAAAATCAATTGTTCTTTCTATCAATTTAAGTTTTGAACAAGAAATCAATTTTCTTGATATGGATTTGCGTTTAACTCTGTATTTTTTTTTGTTTCTTTAGTTATCACATACGATAAATTCAAGTAAAAATATATATTTTATATAGAATATATATTTAATCCGGTTGAAACAAAATTATAGGTTTGATTATAGAGTATTAAGTTAAACCTTTAAAAATAAATATATATTAAATTCAGTTACATCAAAAAATTTTAGTTTTGATCATCAGTAATAAAAAAAGGGTTTGGTTTGGCTTTGTCATGGTAAATTTACAATGATTCAAAAATTTTATAATCAAGTTAGCTATTCAAGCTTTACATTCGGTTTATTCTTATTAAGTTATGATTGAATGATTTTTCGGTACTTTAATTTTAAAGTATACTACTTTTTTATGCAGTTACTCGGTCAATTTATTTAGTATTCAGTTTTGTTCATACGTTATTATGTATTATATAATATATACTTGGTATTGATATATTCAATTCGGTTTAATCAAAATTTCTTTTTTGATTATTAGATTTTTATGATTATATTAAAATTTTAAGTAATTATTATACAAATTACTCATTTATATGATATTTTTATATGTTGTTTTTAGTTAAAAATTAAATGTTTTGATCGAATTTAGTTTTGGTAAAAACATATTTAAGGAAGTTTTGAACAACAGACAAAGATTTCGATTCTTTGGATTTTGATAGCCCCATTAAGACAACCTTAATTTGGTTTATTTTGAAAATTCAAGTGTTATCAAAAATTTCAGCTTTTACTGTTATAAATATTAAGTTTGAATATTGATATATTTATGTTATATATTTTAAGATAAATTAATTGAAGCATTAAGTCGCCAAAGTGATCTTTATTGTTGAAATTATTTTATTTTAAAATATAGAAGGTTTTGTGCATGTTATTCAATTTATGCTAATATTAATCGACCCCAAAGGAAGATTAATAATTAGAAATGTTACATGTGAACCTGTGGTAATAAACATGTGATAATTATTCAGTTTTATATGTGAACAATAAATTGGCCCAAAGGAAAATTTTTGTTTAATATATTCTTATTATCAATGTTTAATTACTACATCAAGATATCACTTACAAGTTAATATTTTTTAGATAAAATATTAATGGAGTATCCGATATCTTGTGATGAGTTTACCTTTATTCAAATTTATTATTATTTTGGTTATCTTTTACTTTTAATGAAAGATAAAATTAAAAAAATATATATTTTGAAACAATTAAATTTATATTTTAGTTTTAGATGTCTAATGTTTTTATAGATTAATAGAAACATAATGTCACTAAAGTGACCGCTTTTGTGTAGATTATTTTATTTAAAATATTAAGATAACTACAGGTTTTTATAATTCATGCGCTTATTAATTGACCCAAAGGAAAATTAATATTTGGCCGAATTACAATGATAATTATGGTGATAAATGTGTGACAATTATAAGGTATTTTATGTGCACAATAAGTTAGTCCAAAGACTAATCTATTGTTTGACATAGTTTATTGTCAATGTTTGGTTGCTAGAACAAGAGTGCCGCTTACAGTTAATAATATTGTCCAAAGACTTGATATTAATGTTGTGCTTGGTATCTTGAGGGGAACTAGCCACCACTTTGAATTTATTACATACTTATGGATATATGTGAGCTTGTATATTTACTTATTTTTGTTCTATATTTAGGTAATTTGTCTTTGTTTTCATAATATTTATTGAATACATTTTACACTCATGTTTAGTGAAATTAATTTCAAGGAATAGAAAGACACTTACATATAGTATTTGGTTTTATGAACATAGAACTTGCACTAAGTGAAGAATAACTTGCACCTCTCAAGGCGGTAAGTATTCATAAATAGGATTTTGAGAGGTGAGTTTATCCAAGTTGTATAAGTCTAATGATCATAAAGTATAATATTTTAGAAACTTTTAAGAGCAAAAAATCTAAAGAAATTATTCATATTAAGGGTTTTCTTTTGAGAAGAAAAAAATTACTAATTTTTTAAGATTAATATGACATCAGTTTTGGTTTACTTAATATCTATGAAGTATAAGGATCAAGGAAATATGAGAGAGTATATTATATTGCTTCAAAACTTAAGACACATAAGATTAAACTTTATAACAATTGTTTGTTCTTATAGTTTTTGTGTCGCTTCCTATACAATTTAACTAATTCAATATTAGTTACAATTATTAAAGGAGAAATAAACTTCAAATGAGATTATTTCTCATTGTGTTAAAGAGGAAGAAAAGTTGAAGCATTATAATTTTAAAAAATACTCATTCAATTAGTGTTAATTTACTTCGTGTCTCTAAGAATAAGGGTAGTAAAAACAAAGAATAAAGTTGATAAGGGTCCTACTCAAAAGGAATAATAATAAGTTATAATGTGTTGATTCTTTTGTATAAGTTATGATACATGTAAAGAAATTAAACTTCAAAAATAAGAAACTACTTAGGCTATTTTGAGTGATCCATGGGCTGTAAATTTTATGATCCCACAATTAAGATTATTTTAATAAGAGATTTATAACATTTTTTAGGATGTTGAGTTTGGAGGAAGAATAAGGTTAGATACATTGTTATTAAGGAGGAATCGAATATTAATTTTATTCCTACTATCACTTTTGACGATGTTTAGGTTTTTACACCTATCATTAATCAAAAGTGAATCTAGTACATCAGCAAAACAATGTTAAACAACTCTTATTCAAGATAAGGTAATTATTTTAGAGAATAACAAACTCAACAACCTCATAAAAATATCTTTAAATATATCCATGAGAGGAAATAAAAATACTATTCAGGACTATTACTTAGTATTTTATCGAGAAAATAAGGATAATAGTGGAATGATAGAAAATGATCTGATCAGTTTCTTTTATCAAACCATAAAAGTTTTAAGTCTCAAAAGTGGATTGATGCTATTCAAAAGAGTATAATTTTGTATAAGGCAATAAAATTTAGGAACTTGTCTCCTTAACTTAAGATATAAACCAATTGGTTGTAAATAAATATTTAAAACCAAGAGGGATATAAATGATAATGTGAAAGTATAAGATATGTTTTGTATCTAAAGGATATACTTTAAAAGAAGATATTAATTTTGTGGAGACTTTCTCCCAAGTTTTACTAAAAAGACTCTTTCAAAATAATCTTGACACTTGTTGCTTTTAATCTTGAGCTATATAAGATGAATGTTAAACTTGTTTTTTTCAATGGCAACATTGAATAAATTATTATATGCTATAATCATTGATTTGTGTCTAATGATACAAAATTAATGATATATAAATTAAAGAAATTCATCTATGAGCTTAAGTTTGACTCTCATTAATGAAATTATAAATTTTATATTGATTATCTTATTCGGTTTTAAGATAAATTTAGTTGAAAATTATATGTATTACAAGTTCAGCGGGAGTAAACCAAGTGAAACTCATATTATTAAAGAAGACAATTTTTTTTCAGTGCCCTAAAAGTAACCTTGAAATTTATAAAATGCAAAAGATACCTTAAGCTATTGAGAATCTAATTTATGCTTAAGTATGTATGCATTTAGAAATATGCCAAAAGCCAGCGGTAGAAATAACTAGTATTAACAAGCATTCTTCGTAATAAGGATCAATGTTTTGGTATGATCATGATCCTTTTTTATGATTTTATCGATATGCCAAAAACCAGTGGTAGAAATATTTATTTTTCACATAAAACACTTAATCAAAGTATAAAATTACTTAATTTTATTAAAAAGATATAACAAATTTATATTTTTAGTCCAAAAATTAAAAATAATCTTTAAATTGATAATATTTTAGACTAAATTGATAAATTGTATTAGTTTTAAAGACTAAAACTATTATTTGACCAATCAATTTCACTATTTTTGATTATTTTTAACAATCAAGGTATCAAAATAAAAATAATATGTAATATTAAGTACCATTTTGCTAAAATAATTAATTTGGGTATCAAAAGAGAAATACAGAAATAGGTGAGGTACTAAATATGTAGTTTATCTTTACTAAATGTTCAACGGTGTTCAACGGTGTTAGTGGTGTTTAACGGTGTTCGTCACACGTGGTAGACTCATCCATTGTTTGATAACAATAAGTAACGAATACCAAAAATTATGTTTTCTAAAAATACAAAGTATATGTATTTTTTATTTTATTTTGATTTTGTTTTAAAAAAATGAAAGTATATATTATTTTTTACGGGTTCATATTTTCAATGTTGAAAAGTTTATTTTTTAGAAAATCTATTTCTAAAAATATTAATCTTTTACATTATATGATAAGTAGGTTATGATTTAATTATATTTCAACGTATCCTAGTCGAAATATAGAAATAAGGGAAAAACCCTCTATTTTTCAAAAATATCAAATCAGACTTTGTTAAAAAAAATCACATTTAAATAAGTCATTATATGCTAAAAATACTTAAAATAAACTTTTTTATGAGTTTGCGTTATAAAATACTTAAAATAATCTTCAGTGTCCATGATCTCTGTGCCTCCTTCGTTCTTTGGATCTGCCCCAGTATGCTGGATGCTGGACTCGGCAGTGGATGAGCTCTGATGAACGTAGACATCTATCTCAGCTGAGAGACTGCCTATTGGGATTGGGGATCTTGGGGGAGTGCTGAAGACTCCCCTTCGCTTTGAAGGTCTTCTACTTGCTGATGATGCCGCGGCAGCATCTGCTGTCCTAGATGGGCCAGCTACGTGGAACTGCTATTACGGTCTAGAGGTGAAAAATGGTCTCGGCCCGGGGGCTAGAGTAGTCTCTGTGTAGGGTGCTGCCGTGACGAACATGTTGGCAGGGAATTCTTAAAATTGTGCTCCTTGGCTGGGAAAGTTCTGCATCATCATCTGGGCAAGGGTGCTATTGAAGTCTCTCTAGTATTCTATATATCTTTGTTGGCGAAGGTCCATGGCTTCCATTCTCTGAAGAATCTTCTGGTAGAGGTCTGTTGTGGCAGGGGTTTCGGCAGTGCTAGGCATCTCTGCTGTGTATTGAGTGTCGGCAGTGAAGTCAGCAGTGAACTGTTGTGGTGTTGTCTGGACAGATTCTACCTTTGTGATTTGCATGACTCTGTGGCAGAATTCTCTCATCCATCCCTTCTTAGTTGGTGTGTATTTGTCCGTGTCTTCAACTGGTACTCCTGCAGCAATACATAAAACAGATATTAAACATAGGAAGTATAAAGATCCACGTTCCTTCTTACTACAATCGTTTATTTCTCGAAGAATGATCTCTCCAATATTTATGCTCCTCTTGTTGATGATGGACTGAATCAACACTAGTCTTTTTCGGTCCATTATGTTGTTGTGGGAGGTAGGAATGAGGCATCTTTTGACGAATGTGCACCATAATTTGGCTTCGGGCTTCGGGCTTCGGGCTTTGCCTTGTCAAAGAACCTCTATGGGCACCGGTTTCCCATGGAGTGTTGTTGTAACAGAGGTCGTCTTTAATCAATTCGCAGTCCTGGGTGGTGATGTCGTCCATGAATTCGGCATGCATATCTTGTTTTGGTGCTAGGTCATAGAATTCGTTGATTGTTTCAGCATCAAGGCAGACAGGTCGGCCTCGGCAGTGGACATAAGGGATGTCCCTGCTCGTTGATGAGTGCCTAAAAGGCGGTTATTTACTACCCTTCTCATGGTACTTTATGCATCTATTATACACCAACTTGAACTGAAATATGGACTCTTTGTGCAATATTGGATAATTCCGCCATCACTACTTATAAAGTCAATATTTATAGAGAATGTAGATATTATTACATGCAGGAATATCCAGGGCCGAAGCAGCAGTAAAACAGTGTTGAGGCTGAGGCAGTAGACAAAGCCGCGTCAGCATCCAGAGTGGCAGCATCAATATTGTAGGCACAATGTAAGATAAAAATATAGAGAACATTCTAGAAGATGCAGCGCACCAATTGGACCAGGCTAGCGCACTAAAAGCCCAAGTCAAAGATCAAGCGGGAAAATCCTTCTAGAAGGCAGAAAACTTGGAAATATTAGATCCCATGAAAGAAGACTTGTTCCTTACTCCAAGTTAGAGTCTATTTAGGAAAAGTTTGCCCTAGGTTAAGACTATATATAGCCTAGCCGGCCACATTGTTATAGGGCCGATTTTTAGAGAAACTTTTCTCCCTAAGAATTATATCTAACGATATTATGTTCTAAATTTCTTAGAGATAGGTGAAGGTTGTAGATATTAGTGAGATGATATTGTTTCTTGTTTCTTGTTCTAATGCAATAATAATATCAAAGGTTGCTTATCCTATTGGCATTCCTTGTTCTTGCATTCAAGCTCGAGAGAGAAGTTTGTAAGTAATATATTTATCTAGCATCGAGAGGTGTAGATTCACGAAAGGGATAAGTACGGTGTTGTAGACACTAACTCGGCCTAGATATAGGTTAAGAGTTTCAGCAGCTAAAAGAAGTGTTGGATTGGTTGGTGGTTATCATTGATTTATGCCGAGAGGTATTGTCAAGAACCAGTCATCAACAACACTCTGAATTAGAGATAAGCAGAGTCAACTACGGATACTTTGCTGAAATTTGATGCATCTGCCCAAGAGCAAGAGATTGTCGCGACAGAGAACACTAATGTTGTCGAGGCTGTATGCATATTGATACCTTGGTAGGCGTATCGATATCCTATAAAGGGAAATAAGGGCGAGAGTAGTGGGCGTTTCGGAACTCCTTGCCCGTATTTTGAAACCAAAAACTCTATTAGCAAATCGTTTCGATACCCTCTTAGAGGAGTATCAAAACTTGGGGCGTATCGATACCCTATATAGGTGTATCGATATAGGTATGTTTCCTTTGGTCTTTTGGAAGCCATCGTCTTAGCATATCGATACGCAAAGGAAGCGTATCGATATAGGAGTGTTTCGATACCCCATAATGAGCATATCGATACCTTTGGGCAATCTACCCAAGTTTTTAAGGGTTGAGTTTTGGGGTTCCATAAATTATGCTATGGGTTCCTATTGATTAATTAAGCTATAAACCGAATATTAAAACTTGAAATTGGTGATATTAACTTTGATATGATGAAATATGCTCGAGGCTTGGTCTTTGGTTTGGTTGGGGTATAGTTGGCGTGAGGATCCTAAATGGATCACCTTGTGTGGTTGAGTCTTTGTTTGGTGGGATCCGGATACCCAAAATATTGTTGCAATATAATGAAGGTCATCCGATGTGAGATTCCGGGTGATGTATGAAAAACTATTCCGATTGGAGGATCTCGATGTTGTGTGGATGCGGGCCTCATTCGAAGATGCTCGATGGGTATGGGATTGAAGGATCTTGATGCTCTGTGGAAGCAGGCCTCAATCCCTAAGTAAAGAATCCTGATATTGTATGGACGCGGTCCTCACTCAGAGTTTAAGATCCCGATATTGTGTGGACGCGGGCCTCACTCGTAGTGGAGGATCTCGTTGCTGCGTGGACGCGAGACTCACTACCTTGCGGTTCTAGTTTTGGTTTGTCATTATATGTTGTGTGCGATAGGATACCTTCATTTATGTCATGTGTATATGCGGTTATGGTAGCGTCATCATGTCGTGCATGATATTACTCATATTGCATTGTTTTATTCATGATATATGTGATGTTGGTCGAGTGGTGGTGTACCCATTGAGCTTATATAGTTCAGCGTTTCAAAATGTATTTTCCCGCGTAGGTTGGTGAAGTTGAGGACTAGAGGAGTACCATCGAGGTTGGATCTCAACATCGACTTAGTGTCAGAGTACAATTTAATTAATATAATAGGATAATACTTGTTGAACCCTATAGTATTATTTGTAACCCTTATTTAAATTTGAACGAGTAGAATGTTTTATGGTCTTTATTAAATGGAGCTTCAACTATTTTGAAGTACTTGGATTTATGTTTTTCATTTGGATTTGAATTTAAATGGATTTGTTATGGTTTGGATTTGGATTCGTTATTTTGGGTATTTGGATTCATTATTTTAGGCTTTTGAAACGAAATTATTGAAATACAGGTTTTGCGCCAAAGGCCTAATGTGATACCGAATCGAGGGTGTTACAATTGCACTTTATGAGCTCAAGGTTCGAAATTGTATTTTTGTTCTCATGCTAGTAATATTGACGCGTTGTATTGGTTGAGCACCATCGTCGTAAGCTTTCAGCACATCGTTTCTTTAGAGTATAATACTTAGATTTATTTGGGCTTTGTATTTATATGATTTTATTGATTGTATTATAATCCATATTTTTTATTTATGTTAACTGAGTTGAATGTTTTTAAATATTTTACTTTAATTGGAGCTTCTACATAAACATTTGGATTTTTATTTATGCTTGAATATTTTGGGCTTCAATAAATTTGAAAATGACCCTCTTGAGTTAAATCAAATTAGAAAATTTTATGGTTATAGGTTAGGCTTGAGGCACAAATATAACTGGTAACCCCCTCGACCCAGTCTAGGCACAACCCAACTCGAACGAGCTACACGGAGAATACCAAGCTAATCCTTTGATTCACAACGATAAACAATCCTAAAAATTAAACGGCTATTTTTTATTTTATCTTATTTAGATGCTTTATTTTGATCTTAGATGTCCATGCATAAATTATATTCAATTACAGCGAAAATAAATAAGGAACAAGTCCTAAAACGTACAGACATGTTTCAGTGACCAATCTTTAATTAGGTTCATTTCATGCTTGTATCTCAAGTTTCAGTCTTAAATACACGTTATCCACATATCATATACAACTTACTAGATATATTGCAACCTAGTTAGCAATAATATATTTAAACTTTTAAAGCATGCTTCAACTTCAACAATCTTATAAACACATATAAGAACAACTTCAATATACTCAACATGATTTCTAGATGTATCCTAACATAAATAACCACATCATAGATTAAACTCAAATTATTCAAGTTTCATTATCAATAAAAATCAGCATCACATATTGGGATAACAAGAATCAAACATCAATATAACTTTATTATAACTTATGAGTGCCTAAAAGGCAGTTATTTATTACCCTTCTCATGGTACTTTATGCATCTATTATACACTAACTTGAGCTGAAATATGGACTCTTTGCATAATATTGGATATTCAGTTATCACTACTTACAAAGTCAAAATTTATAGAGAATGCAGATATTATTACATATTCTGTACATACAGGAATATCCAAGGTCGAAGCAGCAGTGCTGAGGCCGAGGAAAAGACGAGGTCGTGGCAGCATCCAAAGTGTCAACATCAACATTGTAGGCGAATAAAAGATAAAAATATAGAGAACATTTTGGAAGATGCAGCGCACCAATTGGACCAGGCTAGCGCACTAAAAGCCCACGACAAAGACCGAACGGGAAAAGCTTTCTAGAAGGTTGCAAACTTGGAAATATCAGAAGACTTTCTCCTTACTCCTAGTTAGAATCTATTTAGGAAAGGTTTACCTTAGGTTAAGACTATATATAGCCTAGTCGGCCACATTATTAAGAGAGCCGATTTTAGAGAAACTCTTCCCCTAAGATTTGTACCTATCGATATTATGTTCTAAATCTCTTAGGGATAGGTGAAGGTTGTAGATATTAGTGAGAGGAGATTGTTTCTTGTTTCTTGTTTCTTTGATCCAATGCAATAATAATATCAAAATTTGCTTATCCTATTGTCATTCCTTGTTCTTGTATTCAAGCTCGAGAGAGAAGTTTGTAAGTAATCTATTTATCTAGCATCGAGAGAGTTAGATTCACAAAAGGGATAAGTACGGTGTTGACGACACTAACTCGTCTTAGAGATAGGTTAAGAGTTTTAGAAGCTAAAATAAGTGTTGGATTGATAGGTGGTTATCATTGATTTACGCCGAGAGGTATCGTCAAGGACCATTCATCAACAACACTCTGACTTAGAGATAAGCGGAATCAACTACGGACACTTTGCTGAACTTTGATGCATCTGCCCAAGAGCAAGAGATTGTCGCGGCAAAGAACACTAACGCTGCCGAGGTTGTATCTGCAGTACTGCCAAAGTAGTGTTGTATAATTGCATTGGACAAGAAGAAGATCAATCGAATCCACTAATTGGCACAGCTGGATCCTACCCACTTTCTCTATATCGTTCTCAATCCTTTATTTTATGTTTTGTTATTTAATTATTTAGTTAGTTAAACAAATTTACTTATCTGTGTTTTTACTTTATCTTTCAGTAGTAAGGGAACAAGGGGAGACATATTAAGTATATCAATCCCTGTGGAGACGATACACGACATACTTATCACTTTATTACTTGCGACGTATACACTGCACAATTGCGTTATTATTACACGCATTAAGTTTTTGGCGCCGTTGCCGGGAATTGGAAACTAACTTTTCGTTTTCTTTATTTTCTTGTTCTTTAACCATTCTTTATTTAACTTTAATTCTAATTATTTATTATTTTTATTAACTTTGACTTATCTGGTATATGACCAGGGCAAACCCGAGTGGTCCATTGTACGAATTGGATCCTGAAATCGAACGCACAGGACATCATCTAAGAAGCAACCTGTTTCAAGTCATGGATGATCTACCAAGAGGACAAATTCCACTTGTTGATCATAATGTACTACCACCAACAATGCCGCAGCAGCCACCGACGCGACCATTGTCGAGGCAGCTCACTGTTAGAGACTTTCTGGTGGAAGACCTAAACGGACTAAACCTTGGCGTAGTCACCTCAAAAATTGAAGCAACTCACTTTGAGATCAAACCAGTGATGTTCAACATGTTGAACACAATTAGATAGTTTAATGGGTCTACTACTGAAAATGCAAAGCATCATCTTAAATCTTTCATGGAAGTGTGTAATTCTTTCAAGATCCAAGGAGTCCATGAAGATATTTTATGATCAAAGTTGTTCCCCTATTCACTAAGGGATAGGGAGAAAACTTGGTTAAATGGTATCCCAGTAGGATCCATAGGATCATGGGATGAACTCTACCGAGAATTCATTACAAGGTTCAACCCGACAATTCTCTATGATCGCATCCGTAATGAAATCACATCATTTCGGTAGGAAGATGATGAACCAATGTATGAGGCGTGGGAACGCTATAGAGAATTTTTAAATAAATGCCCACTACATGGTTTTCCCTTATGGACGCAAGTCTCCATGTTCTATAATGCTACCAATGCCTCCACAAGGATGATGCTAGATGCTTCCGCAAATGGGACACTTTTGGATAGAGCACCCACGGAGGCCATTGAGAATCTGAACAAACTCGTAAGGAACGACTTCTACTTTCCTACATCAAGGCGAGAAGGAATGAGACGCCATGCCACGGCCCATGAATTAGACACAACCAATTCGATGGCAGCACAATTGGCTTCTCTGACCAAGATGGTTCAGAATATGCAAGCCCAGCGAAATATACATGAGGTTAATGCAGTCAACTCATCTGATTACATGTAAGATGAGGAAACCAGCCTGTATGTTGGAAATTATAACAGGAACAATCAAATGATGTCCAACAATTATAACCCATCTTGGAAAAGGCATCCAAACTTTTCATGGAGTAACCCCAAAAATGCCTTAAATCCAATCAACCAAGCCCCTGGATTCCAGTACCAAAGTTAGAACCTACCGCAGCAGAACGCACAGCAGTCCATACCACAGCAGCAGGTACAATAGCAGCAGTCTCTGAATGCACTGGCATATTCTCTCACGACCTTCATGTTAAAGACTGATTCATACATAGCCGAGAATAACCGTTTCATGAAGCGTACCGATGACTTCATGAATCGAACTGAGATGAGATTGCAGAACCAGGAGGTTGCAATCAAGTCTTTAGAAACCCAATTTGGTCAATTTGCCCAACGACAAAACACTCGACCACCAGGGGATTTACATAGCAATACTGAGGTTGCTAAGGTATTAGGCCACGAACAATGCAAGGTAATTACGACAAGAAGTGGACTACAATTAAAAATAAAGAAGGGACCTCAACCGATAGAGTCCAACCAGAAAAGCAACATCACGAGGACTTAGAAGCTGAGCAGGACCCTACCGAAAGCACTGCCATGGCAGCAGTACCTGAAAATCCTGCTGAGGCAGCTGTAGATAAGTTCACCCCAGGTATTAAACTCAATATCCAAGGAAACCTGGAGGACATAAGACCACCACCTCCTTTCTCGCAGAGGTTAAAAAAGCATAAACAGGATCACCAATTTCGGAAATTCCTAGACATCTTAAAGCAAGTCCATATCAACTTGTCATTAGTTGAGGCTATTGAACAAATGCCCAACTATGCCAAGTTCTTAAAGGATATAGTATCCAAACGACGAAGGCTAGGGGAATTTGAAACGGTGGCAGCCACTGAAGGTTGCATGGCCATGCTACATAATCGCATGCCGCCTAAGCTAAAGGATCGTGGATGCTTTACAATCCCTTGTGCGATTGGGGATGGTTAAGAAGGAAAGGCCTTATGCGACTTGGGAGCAAGCATCAATCTAATGCCCAAATCAGTTTTTCAGAAACTTGGAATAGGGCGGGCAAAACCAACAACAGTGCTGCTCAAACTTACGGATCGGTCCTATATGCATCTTGAAGGTAAAATCGAGGATATTCTGGTTAAGGTCGACAAGTTTATATTTCCTGCCGACTTTCTCTTCCTTGATTGTGAGGCCGACGACAATGCACCGATCATCTTGGGTTGACCTTTCCTAGCTATTAGATGCACCATCATCGATATGGAAAATGGCGAGTTCACGATGTGGATAAACGATCAACAAGTCAAGTTGAACGCCTTTCACAATCTAACAAATTCAGACGCTCCAACAGAATGTAAGGCTCTCCATACACCAGACCAGGATACTAAAACATCCTGCTTGGGCAGCATGCTCGATAGACTATTCGATAAGCGAATAAAGCCCAAAGGAGAAGTCGAATGCACTTAAGGGATTGGCCAACACGTGAAGGAAGATACGAGCCAGAAAGAGATAATCAAATTGAGAGATGCATTCACATGCACTTCACAAGTACATAATCTCTTCCCTTTCATTTTATTTATTATATTAGGACTAGTTTTATATGTTGTTATGTTTTATTTTCAGTATTTTATGTTTTTAAGTTTTTAGGATAAATAAAGCAATGAATGCAGAAAAAGTATTTCACGGCAGGAAGTTTGCTGCCGCGGCAGTGCACTGTGTCAAAGCCGCAGAAATCCTAACGGGCAGAAACAGTGCAACGGCTCTCTGCCGAGAAATCCGTCGCGGTAGTAACTGTTCAGCAAGGCAGTAAATGCCTAACGGCTAATTTTTAACAGTCATATTTTTTACAGCCTATATAAACAACTCCCTTGCTTAGAATTATTACCCACTCTTGCATTCTTGCTAATCATCTTTCTTTCACAATCTTGCTCTCAATTACTTTAGCTCTCATCTACTTCTTGAAATTTTCAACAATCTTTTTAAGTACTCCAGACTTCGCACAACGCAATCAATAACTACAATCATGGCCGCTTACAACCGCTTTTACCCTGCCGCCATTGAAGAGCGATTCAACCGTTCTTTTGTTGTTCGGCAACAATGGGAGGAGCAAGGATTTTAGCACTTGGATGAAGATAATTACGGCATCGAACAATTCTTGTTCGACAAAATCAAATACCAAGATTGGGAAATCTTCTATCTCCAACCTCCCCGAGTGAATGTCACGATCGTCTGAGAGTTTTATACCCACATACCGAGCGAAGGAAATTTATATGTCCACTGCCGAGGGAAGCCAGTCGCCCTTAATGCCGAAGCAATCAACCAACGCTATGGCCTCACACCGTTGTCCAAGGCACATAATGATTTTGAAGAGGAAGTCACCGATGTCGACTTCGAGCTAATCAAAGAGGATCTTTGTTACAATGATACCCCTTGGGAGATCGGTAACCATAGAGGATCCGTAACAAGATTGAGCCTCAAACTTGAGGCTAAGATGTGGTGCGCCTTTGTCAAAAGACGTCTAATGCCCACATCGCATAACAGCACAGTCGACAGGAGACGTTTGGTGCTTATCCGGTCCATAATCAACAAGAGGACCATCAACGTTGGAGAAATTATTCTCCAAGAAATTTATGATTGCGGTAAGAAAGACAAAGGCCCTTTATGTTTCCCTTCTTTAATCTCTGCCTTGTGTATTGTTGTAGGTTTACCAGTCGAGGCTACAGACGAATACACACCAAATCGGCCGGGATGTTCTAAAGATTTTTGTTGCTGAGTCATGCAGATAACCCAGGCGGATCTTGTCCAAGCAACACCGCAGCAGTTCACTGCAGACTTTACTGCTAGAGGGCAGTACTCGTCAGAAGTACCCACATCTGCCCAGGGCCCTACCGCAACAGACCCTTACCAAGAAATTCTATAGAGGATGACAGCCATGGACCTTCGCCAACAACGCTACATGGAGTACCAGCGCGAATTCAACACATCTCTCATCCACATGATGATGACAAGCTTCACAAATCAAGGGGCGCAATTCCCAGAATTCTCAACTAATATCTTTTTCACTGCCACCCCTTATACCGAGACAACACCTACCCCAGGGCTGCAACCATTTTTCCAACTACAGTCGCCTCAAGAGTTTCATGCTGCCGGACCTTCTAGGCTGGCCAAGTCTGCCGGAGTATCCTCTACCAGCCAAAGGTCGTCCAAGAGGCGAGCTGTTTTTAACTCTCCCCAACAGAATCCAATCCCTATGCCCAGTCTCAGCAGAGACACTCTGTCTCGCGAGATTGACGAATACCACAATTCGTCACATGAACCAGCAATACCCACTGCTACGGCAGAGGGCGAGAAAGAAATCATACATACAGAAAATATTGACGACGTGGAAGAAGGAGATGAAGTTACTGCACCACCGCAACACACACCGCCCAGTCGAGTTCAGCCACATCGGCAAGCCAAACAACAACAATCACCAGTACAAGGATCTAGACGGAAGGCATCAACGGCACGGCCTAGGAGAATGTTCCGTACAAACAGCTCCTCGGAGTTGTTATAAATGATTTCTTTAATGCTTTTGTCTATTTCCGTATTGAAATTGTTGTTTGCCGCATGTATTGAGTATTGAGGATAATGCTCGGTTTAAGTTTGGGGGTATTGTAGGTGCAGAAGCACTACCGAGGCAATCCATCGCCGCGACATTACCATAAAAAAGGGGAGTATTTTTTTTGAAATTTTTGGCATTGTTCTCTTTCTAGAATTATTGTTTTTAATCTTGCACTGCTCTACATTAGTTTTGATTTAGTTTACTCCTTTAAGGCTATAGAAATCTTTCTCCTTACCATGGCCAAGTTCTGTTTTGAAGGGATAACCATAGGATACTCATGGAATAAAACTTAGAAGCTTGCTTTAGGGTTAGAAAAAAAATAAACACTTTTTGGACTTGCTTGATTTAGGAGTTCTTTTAATAAACTTAGGTGATAAAGACTTAGAACCTTTTGGAAAAATAACTAGAGGTGTCTATCACTGGCTCTAGTTTTGCTCTCCTTCACGCTAGAGGTGCCCGGAATTGGCTCTAGTAATGCTAAATGGGTGGTTAAAAAGAAAAAAAACTAAATAAATAATAAGAAGAAAAAGAAGAAAATAGAAAACAAATATCTTGAGGTACCCGAAACTGGCTCAAGACTTGTTTTTTTAAGGAGATAGCTTTAATCCAAATTCTACTTGTCTTGAACTTAGAGTTTATTTAAGAAAGCCTTGAATCAACCTTATCCATAAAACGCACACACTCACCTAGCCTTATAACTTATTTCTTTGTAAAAGTCCTTGGGTAAACTGATGGCTAAAACAGAGAGATGGGTATGACCATGATGGGGAGAATAGATAGAAAAGTAAGACCAAAGGGGAGTAAGGTTCGGCAATTTGATATCTTGCATTGCTTGAGGACAAGCAATGTTCGAGTTTGGGGGTATTTGATGAGTGCCTAAAAGGTAGTTATTTACTACCCTTCTCATGGTACTTTATGTATCTATTATACACCAACTTGAGCTGAAATATGGACTCTTTGCACAATATTGGATATTCCGTTATCACTACTTACAAAGTCAAAATTTATAGAGAATGCAGATATTATTACATATTCTGTACATGCAGGAATATCTAGGGCCGAAGCAGCGGTGAAGCAGTACTGGGGCCAAGGCAGAGACGAGGCCGCGGCAGCATCTAGAGTGTCAACATCAATATTGTAGGCGAATGAAAGACAAAAATATAGAGAACATTCTGGAAGATGTAGCGCGCCAATTGGACCAGGCTAGCGCACTTAAAGCCCACGACAAAGATCGAACGGGAAAAGCTTTCTAGAAGGTTGCAAACTTGGGAATATCAGAAGACTTTCTACTTACTCCAAGTTAGAATCTATTTAGGAAAGGTTTGCCCTAGGTTAAGACTATATATAGCCTAGCTAGCCACATTGTTAAGAGAGCCGATTTTAGAGAAACTCTTCCCCTAAGATCTGTACCTATCGACATTATGTTCTAAATCTCTTAGGGATAGGTGAAGGTTATAGATATTAGTAAGAGGAGATTGTTTCTTGTTTCTTTGTTCTAATGCAATAATAATATCAAAGTTTGCTTATCCTATTGTCATTCCTTGTTCTTGCATTCAGGCTCGAGAGAGAAGTTTGTAAGTAATCTATTTATCTAGCATTGAGAGAGTTAGATTCACGAAAAGGATAAGTACGGTGTTGATGACACTAACTCGGCCTAGAGATAGGTTAAGAGTTTCAGAAGCTAAAAGAAGTGTTGGATTGGTTAGTGGTTATCGTTGATTTACGTTGAGAGGTATCGTCAAGGACCAATCATCAACAGCGCTCTGACTTAGAGATAAGCGGAGTCAACTACGGACACTTTACTGAACTTTGATGCATCTGCCCAAGAGCAAGAGATTGCCACGGCAGAGAACACTAACGCTGTCGAGGTTGTACCTGCAGTATTTCCAAAGGAGTGTTATGTAATTGCATTGGACAAGAAGAAGATCAATCGAATTAACTAATTGGCACAGCTGGATCCTACCCATTTTCTCTATATCATTCTCAATCATTTATTTTATGTTTTGTTATTTAATTATTTAGTTAGTCAAACAAATTCACTTATCTGTGTTTTTACTTTATCTTTCAGGAGCAAGGGAACAAGGGGAGACATATTAAGTATACCAATCCCTGTGGAGACGATACACGATATACTTATCACTTTATTACTTATGACGTGTACACTGCACAGTTGCGCTATTATTACACGCATCAATAACTAAAGGATTACCACTAGGTAATCAAGTCCAAGTTACAAGCCAACATCAACTTTGATATTCATTAAATATGTATATGCATATAACTATTTCAAGTATCACTAGCATAAACAATATTCTCAAAGTGGTAACCAATCTCCATTGCTCTCTCACTACTAATAATGTTATAAAGACATACTTGAGCTTTCACTTGGTGGTACCTAGAATCCTTGCTTCCTTTTTCTGCCTCGACAACTTTTGTCATGCATTGCAAGGTAAAAGAGATGGTTAAGCATGAAGCTTAGTGAGAGAATAAAAAATATTTAAAACGCATTTGAAAACACTTTGCAATGTAGCCCATAATAACCCGATTTCATCAATTTAAAAAAACATGTCATGCTCTTTATAAAACAAACATTCATGGCTAACAACGCCATTTTTAAAACTCATTAAGTGTCACCAAGCCATGGCTAATGATTCCATCATTAAAATCTAGTAAAAATATCTTTTTGAAATCACATGTTTATAAGAAAAACACAAGTCTTACATGCTACTAATGCTTACACATGCATCTCAATGCATAAACTTTATTAAAAAACATGCATAATCCCATATGCAAACAAGTAAATACAATAAAACTTACCTTTGAAAATTAAAAACATATGTTGGTGCTAGTGATCCGATTTGTACTATCCCAAATCGTTAGACTAAACGAGCAATCGTATGTTAGTACTACCCTTAGAGCATGCACATATTGGTACTGCCCCAACATAATAAGTCTCACCTTGGTGTTCGATGACAGTACTACCCCTATCAGCCCAAATGTGATAGTACTACCCCCATCACACAATATTAGGCTAAAAGCCAAAATTCAACACATAAGGAATTTATACACGTACGAATTTTAAATATTTATAGAGCACTCTAGATCTTATTGATCGATCAGCTTATCCAATAGATATATCACTTAACTAGCTAATATATTATAAAAAATCGATGCTTGAAACTTAATTCAAAATAGATCAAATCACATGTATCCCACTTTTCACGCATCACTAATAAAAATCGATAAAACCAATTTTATCTTATTTTTCAAAAAAAATCGTGTGAACATCGAATGCATATAAAATATCTTTAAAAACAGTCTCATGAGCATTTATATACATGCATAATGCATAATACAATAAGAACATGATAAATAACATTGTAAAAACACAGCATAATATGAGAACCTTTAAGAAAGCAATATGTTAAACTTACTTCCTAGCATAGGGAGGTTTTCACATCTTCCCTAAACTCTCAAACCTTTATAAAACAAGTATTAAACACTGCCGAAGCATCTCACTCTCATAATTCACTCACTGATTTACTAAAACTTACTCAATAAGTCACCCGAAAACGTGATTCGACTTTCTGATCTCCCTTAAACTTGTTCCTCTACCTCTTGAATTGATTCAAGAATCAAAACTAGATGGTTTAGTTCATTATAAAACACCTAAACATCCCTCAAGTTGGACCAATACATGGCAGCCCCTAAAAACACCATAAAACATAATTGAAACTCAACAAGAACCTTTCCAAACACCCCTAAACCATAGCTCCGGGATTAGATACTTAAAATATATCTTAATTATATCTAAAAACTTCAAGATTTTTGTATTTAGGCGTCAAAATTAGCTATGTAAAACCCTTGAACGAAAATGAAGAAAATAGTAGAACTTTTATAAAAAACGATTTTATTAACTAAAGACTTTAAAGATTGTTGCAATCAGCCAAGAACATAGGAATTTCATTAAATAACTTTAGGTTCAAGAGGTATCCTTCCAAGGTTTAAAATCAATTAAAATCGAAGAAAAACAAAGAGGTTTTGAAGAAGAAAAATATAAAGAAAAAAACAAAAGATTTTTTATTGAAAATATTGGTGTTTACCTTTGAAAATATGATGGAGTGGATGCCCAAAATATGACAAGTCGAAATTCTAAAAAAAAAATAGGTTTATGCTTTGATACAAAAAAAATAGATTTTTAGGATTACTATTAAGTTATTTGGATTATTAATTAAAATTATGAGTTATGGGTTATTAAAATAGGCCCTTGTAATGCTTAGATCAATTAGGATTAGGATTTGATCAAAGCCCCTTAAATATTAAAAGTTTTAGCTTAGTTTATAAATTGTTCTTAAGTTTTTAATTTTTACAAAATAGTCACTAATTTAAAAATCTTATAAATTCAAGGGTAAATTTTAAAAATTGATTTAACCAAAGTCAAAAATAAGTCAAATAAGAATTTTAGAATATTTTTCCAAGATTTATTTTCATTAAAACCTAATTTTTAAGTATTTAATCCCAAACTAGGCTAAACCGACGAAACTGGTTCACAAAACCTTTAAACCGGCCTCTAAACTTCTAGGTTCATTTTTATGGCGTTACATAACATCCGAGTTTAGGGTGTTATACTTGTTGATATGATTGTTCATATGTGCATGTAAATAGTGAGAGAAGTTTATTAAATTTTTTAGAAAAGTTGAGTGTTTATTTAAAATTATTAGATATTTTAAAAAATATATTAAGGAATAATATTCTAAAAAAATATTAAAATTGTAAAAAAATATATTTTAATAAATTAATAAAAGATAATCAAGAGATTTTTAAAAATAAGGAAATCTAGAAAGAAAGAAAAAAGTAAACATATTGTCGAACAAGTTTAAAATTATTTTTCACTAATCTGGCCCTATTGTCATTCTTCAAACACATTTTAAATAGAATCAACTTTTTATTTTACAAGTATTTCAAACTTTCTTTTATTTAATTTTTTATTTCTATATAATTTTTAATTTTAATAATTTTATATAATTCTTTGTTTAAAGATTAAATAAATCCTCAAATTAAACAACAGGCGAGACTCTAATATATTTAAAATTTTTAAAATCCATTAAACCACAGAAAAATTTTACTCTCAATGGATTATAATTTTCAATACCTTATTAAACAAGGTTTTATTAATATAAAGTGAAACGTACAATGGAAAGTAGTATTAAATCTAAGATATTTTGAAAACCTAGCCGCCTGAAACTTTTTCTTTACCCTACTTTTTCTTTAAAAACAATGAGTTAGTCGAGATTGACGGTTATTTAGATATTGATAGTTGATCATCGTTATTTAATTTCTTTTGTTTTAAATTGTTATATTTTTTATTTTAATAATAACTTTTATTATTGTAATATATTTTTCTCTATCTTTATAGTATTTTTTTTTATGTTTTAACTTTGTTTCGTCTATCGTTTTGTTTTAATTTTAATATACTTTAATGATTGTTTAGTGTTCGTATAAAATTTTTTCACAATACTAATTTTATATTATGATTCTATCAATGGTCATAGAAAGATAAATTCACGATTGTTGATCGTATAACGATATAACCAATTATGTTTAACTGAACAATCTACATTGTAGTTTGGCTTGCTCATCACTTTTTTATCCTTTAATGTATCTCATTTGGACAGAGACAAAAAGATTTAAGAAGAGTTTTAAATTTTAATAATATGTTAATCTCTTTAAATATATATAAATATATTTACTTTTGGATTTTTATATGCGATTTTGGTAAACTAATCCCTATAATTAACCCTTTTTGGATGCATTATGATATAATTTTTAAATATAATTTAGTTATCCTTAAAAAATAAAATTGTGTTAATCCTAAGTATAAACCTTAAAAAATTTAAACAGAATAGTTTTATTTTTGATTTTTTTTAATAAAACAAACTTAAAAATAACATGAATCCACTAATAAAAAAAACAAGGCTTTAATTAAAATATATTTTAAAGTTGAGGTAAATATTGTTTGATTGACGGCAAATGCTTGTTTCTATGCAATATTTAGTTGGTTATTAATCTGCCAAACCTTGTCCATATATCTTTACCTCATACTATTTGACAAATTCAAAACGAAATAACTTCACATCGCACGAAATCATGACTTGAACAAGTATTTTTTTTTTCCTTTCCCCCAAAGGGTATATATTATATTTGTAATTAAAACTTGTTTTAACGAATGAATGGGGATTATATTATAAAATAAAATTAATACGGTGATGCATGTCCCGCCATTGCTGACTAGTATACTACTACAAGGCGATTTATTTTTTTAGTTAAGCTAAGCAAACCAAAGCTTACTGAGTTGAGGTTTGTAATTTAAATAAATATACCATATATATCGTATATCTAAGAATTATTATTTCTTTCGATCTTCACATATCTTATTTTTATCTCATCTATATACTTTACTCCTCTAATAACAATAAATTAATATAAAACATGTTAATTTACGTAATGTAGACAGATCCTAACCTAGACATATGGGTGCAAATCGTCTACCCTTCTTCATGCCCCCATTTATGCTTCTATTTCAAATTAGAGGTTTAGGGTTTTAGTTTAGAGGTTTTGGTTAATGTTTATGGAATTAAGAGTATGGTGTATTTTTTGAGTATAGAGTTTATGGTTTAGGATATAGAAAATAAAAGTTAGGGTTTAAAATTTAATTTTTTAGTAAATTTTCAAAAGAGACAAAAAAGAGATAGAAAATTTTTACTCTATACGTATATGTATAATTATTATTTCTTTGCTTTTAATTTATTTTTTCTCAAATTCAATGCTCACATCTACTCCTTGTTTCGTTACTATCTAAATAAAAAATTATATAGCTGGTCACCTAAGTATTACCGTTTTTCTATTTGGTCCATTCAACTATTATTTTTATTAAAATTGTCTCTACTGTTAGATACTCCTTCCGTCCCAAAAATAATGTCCCTTATTGACTTTTAAAAATCAAATGTTTTAAACTTTGACTATAATTATATTAAATATTTTAAGTAATTAAATTTTATAAATTATATATCTAAAATCTATTCGATTAAAAGTTTTTAAAATATATTTTTTATATTTTTATCAATAATAAATTTTAAATAATTAAGAGTCAAAATTAAAAAAGTTTGATGTAAAAAACAACAAAAAATAATATTTATAAGACAAACAGAATAATTTTTTCCGTTTTTGTACACTTCGGTTATTATTCTTTGCTTTCAATTTAATAGTATATATGAGCGGCTAAGGTGCTTTGAGGTCGTAAGTTCAATTCTCAACTCAACCCTTAATCTAATTAATTTCCTTTGTTTTAGTGGTAATATGTGTCACAATTATAATGGTTTGAGTAAAAATGTGTCATCATCACATCGACTTGAATGAAAAATTTAAAAATAATAGATGGAGAAGAGAGAATATAATATTAAAAATCCACATTGGCAGCATTGCTAGGTTTTTAAGAGAGGGGAGCAAAACATTAAAAGTACTTAACGAGAAAAATAATTTTAATGAAAAATTAGTTGAGTGATAAAAACAGAAGAAAAGATGATAGTTGGATGATCATTAATGTAGTTGAAGGTGGTAAAAGTTGATATGAGATTTGAGATTTGAATTGATTTTACTTAATTTAAGACCTGATATTAATCTGAATATGATATTTAAATTTGATTTAAAATTTGAAATAAATCGAATCAAACTGAAATCAGTCTGATTTTTTGTTGAATCAATATAGAGTCTATCTAATTTTTAATCGAACAGAATAGATCTGAAGCGGTTTTCAAGTAAAGCAAATAGATTTAAATCAAAATTATCCAAACCGAAAGTAACTCAAACTGAAGGCAAACTGAAATAAATAAATTATATTAAAAATAAAAAAAATGATGTGAATCGTTGCACAATTCATCAAAAAGCTGGAATATATTAGCTTTATAAAGTCATATTTGAGTTAAAAAAAACTGATCCATCCTAAAAAAACAAACTAAAACATATTGATCTCCTATTAAACCAATCTTGAACCGAATTGAAATCATGCAACCCGAAAATCAACCGAAATGATGTGACCTAATACCAATATGAATTAAAATCGAATCATACCATATCCGACCCAAATTGAACCAAAATCGAATATATTTAAAACTGAACTTAATACAAACTAAACCTAATTTGAATGTCTCGTTTATCACTCTAGGCGTAGTTTTTACTTAAATAAGTTAAAAACCTTTTTAAGTTGTTTTATTATAATTAAAGTACATCATTGACTTCATTATTCCTTTCAAATGTTTGAATAAAATTGAAAGAAAAAAATTAAGGACTTTCATTGTTGTGGAAGAAAATTATTTTACAACTTGGGGTATTGTGAAGTTTTGAGATTTAATTTAGAGTTTTAGATTATATGATTTAGAATTTAACGAGTTTAAGGTATAGTTAAATAGGATTTAAGATTCAAGTTTTAGATATTAGATTTTAAAGTTAAAATATGTACGTTTGTGTAAAATGTTACAGTAGAATTTATAAAATAGTCCAATCAAATATTTTAATTTAGTATATAGAGAACCTCAAGTGATATTTGAGGATCTAGGTCATATTTTACAGTATCACACAAAAAACGCTACCTGCACATGGTTTTTTTTTCTCCAACGTCACCTGCACATGACGTGTTTTGTGCAACTTGAATGGTCAAAAATATTAAACACACAATAAACGCCATTTGCAGGTGGCGTTTTTTGTGTAGTACTATAAAAAATGGACTAGATCCCTAAATATCACTTAAAAATTCTTATATACCAAATTAAAATATTTAGTTGAATTGTTCTACAAATTTTGTCAAAATATTACTCTAACATTATATTAAATAATAACCATTGTTAGTATTATTAATAACTTCTAATTTTAAATGAATAATGCATTTAACATTTTAGACTATAGTTCTCTCTCTATATATATTCTAAGAATTTGGTTTTAGTTTGAAAATCAATAAACTTAAGCTCATTATTTATAAATTTTATCAATTTACTCTTATTTTTATTTGAAATAGTTTATATTTATTAACTTATTAATAAAATATTAAATAGTTAATAATATTTTTTACTAAATTTTAATAATTTAATATTTTATTTAATAGCATAATACATCATTATTAATTTTTTAATATTATTTAATATTTAGTAATTTCATAAAAATATCATATTATTTATATAAAAAAATAAGATTAAATTGATAGAATTTGTAAATAATAAACTTAAATTTATTAGTTTTTTTCAAATTATGTCCAAATGAATCAAATGTATAAATATGAAAGATTAGTTTTAATACTAAACAATTTTACCAAAATTGTCGTATTGCGCCGCTTAACGACAATTGGGCTAAATGACCATTTTTTTAACAAAATTTATAATTTATTTATTATTTTTTAAAATTTAAAATTTAACAACTAAAATAATATATTTGTAAATAATAATTTAATGATAAAAATAATATAAATTACAGAGAATTTACTAAAATATTCTTTTAATTTTTCCCTATACAATCCAAATTATTTGCAGAAATGTTACGCTTTCTATAGTAAAAGTAAAGATAATAGGATTACATATTATCTTTGAATAATAAAATATTTTTTAATAAAAATCAAACCTATTAGGATTATATATCATCTTTGAATAGTGACTATATTAAAGATGGTGGAAAGAGATTTTGTTTTCATCAGGGCCACGTGGCAAGCAAATAGACCCGTCACTATTCAGAGATGGAGCATATCTTACCGTCTTCAATATTTTATTCCGGAAGGGTGGCGATTGGTATTAGCGGGTGACAGTTAACATGGGCAGGTGGTATGCTAGCTTTGTGCATGCATGGTAATAGGTATGTAAAAAGTTGATTCAACTCAAAAATTTGACTGAAAATTATTTGAGTTAAAATTTGATTTGATTTAAAAATATAATGAATCGAATTTAATATATATTTATTATTATTGATTTGAACTCGATTTAGATCTATTATTGTAGACTCGAAACTCGACCTGCATTCGACTGAAATGAACGCAAACTTGAGTATGACCTGAAAGATAATCGTTATTACCCGACTAGCTAAATCGACTTGAGTCCTGATTTTACCCGACTTTTTTTAAACTCGACCTGATAATTAACCCGACTTGTTTTAAACTCGACCTATTATTGATATGAAATAATATTTACAAGACTTGATATTTACATGACATGTAATTAAGGATATTTATAGTTTAATTAATTTAAAATATTTATAATATAATTAAGCTTAAAAAATTAAAATTAAGCATGAACTTAGAGAATTAATTTAGTAATTAATATTTATATTTAGTATTACATATTTAATTTAATTAATTTATTTATTATTGTATTTAGTTTTAGAGTACTTAATTTTAATTATAATTTTAAATTAATTTTTTACTAAAATTATAATTTTTAAATTTAAATTAATATTTAATTTATTGTAATTATAATAAAAATGATATTTAATTATAATTTTAACTTTTTATTATTGTATTTAGTATTACATATTCACGTTCATATCAAAATTTCGTTTATAATTATATTTTATCAAATTTTATTATATATTATAATAATTATATATCCAAATTGAATTAACTTATTAAATTTAGGATTTAATTAAGTTAAATTGACATCTAAAAAGCATAAACTACGAACATAATTAAAAGAATTCTAAAATTAAATGTATATTTTTTTAAATCAATCTAAATTATTACTCAATTGAGTTAAACTAACACAATTGATAAAAAAAAAAGATAATTAATAAAGATAAAAGATAAAATTTTGGAGGAAAATAAGTAACTCGTTTTTTTAAGTTTGGGACTAAATTACTTTTAGTATAAATTTTTTGGAGATATAATTAATCCAAGATTTTGGAGCTAATTAGAAATAAACTTTAATTATAATATAAAAAAGATTGAAAAAAATTTAAAAGGAATTATAATATATAATAAGTTTTGGAGGAACATTATTATTATGTATATGTATATAATAATGATATATAAGTATATATTATATACATATACTTTAATATATATATATATATGCTAAAGTATATATATTAAAATATACATATTAAAGTATATATATTTTATTGTATACATTAAAGTTCACATATTAAAGTATACATTTATATTATATTATATTATATTATATTATATTATATTATATTATATGTTACACCAAAACAAAGTAAATTATTAATATGTTAAACACAATTCCTGTAAAAGAAATTGAAATAAAACATATATATATTAGAAATGCTAAGATCACAGAAACCAAAATAAAAGAAATGTGATTCTGAAACTTTAACCGAGGTCTGTACTATCACAGTATCCTTAAAACAGATTCGTCCCCTCCCGGTGCTGGAGTTACTATGGAACGTCTGTCTCCCAGGATACAACGGTAAAATACAATAAGGAGAGCAACGCTACCTTACTATTTAGCTAGAGGATGTTTGTGTTTTTCAGTGTGTTGAGATAGGAGCAAGAGGGTTCCTTTTATAATGTTCATGCAGGGGACATGTTTAATTACAAAATTAATCTGTAATTACAATTCCTTGAAGAGTTACAACTCCCTGAATTCAAAATGACATTTAACAGAGAATTAATCCAAATAAATTAGAGGTTACAACCAGCTGAAAGGTCTGCAACTCCATAAAAAGTGGTTTAACTCCAAGGCCCATCTTTTGACTTTCATAATAAATAATCAATACTAGCCTAAAGTAAGCTAAGCACACCCAGGCTTATTTCCAATAATAACATCAAGAGCTTTTATATATAAAGCTTTCCAAATCAATATTCCCAACAAATGTGGGACATTCTACTTTTCATATTTTTCATTTTATTTTTCCAACATCATGAGTGTCACATTGAGCAACAATTTCTCATTCACCCATTGAACATTTTGAGCTTGTAAATATATAATTTCATCTACTCTTATAGTAGATTAATCATCCACTTAGTCCCAATAAATTTGACTAATGAAACCCACATAAATTTAATCTCCAAAATATTCATTATCATACCATTCTTCCAACATTATATATATATATATATATTATACATCTATATACATCTATAAGCACACATATATAACTATATAAGTATACATATTAAAGTATTAAGTATACATTTTATATATATTATACTAATATTATATATATATAAATATATTAATATATACATATATATTAATGTATTATATATACATACATACTTATATATAGTATATACATCTATATATTATATAGTATATATGTATATTAAATTATATTATACAAAAATATATTGTATATGTATAATGTATTAAAATATATTATACATATATACATACTAAAATTTAACTATATTTTTATTCATTTAGTCCCTAAAAGTTTAGATTTTCATCGACTTTTATCATTATTAATTTATAATTTTTGCAATTTAGTTTAATATTTTAGATATGACCCATTGGATGATCTTTTGTTCATTCTAGTCTTTACAACTTTATTTTAATTTCAAATTGATTGTTATTTATTTTTATAACTTAGTCCAGTGTTTTTAATAAGATGATATTTTATTTTATTCATGTTTTTTAATTTTAAACTTAAATTTATTTCTTATCAATTTTTATTTTTTATAATTTAGTACAATGTTTATTCTTTCTAGTCCATAAAACTTTAATTTTACTTGAAATTGAGCTCATTTTGGGGTAATTTAGTCCAATATGTATTATTTTAATCTTATATTTTATTAATCGTATTCCCTAAAACTCTATTCTCATTCCAAAATGACCCCTATTGATTTTTTTTAAATTTAGTCTAGTGTTTTAATGTAATTATATTTTTATTTATTTCTGAAATTTGAATTTATTAATTTCTGATTTTTTAATTTATTACAATTTGTAAGATATGAATCATTTGATGATATTTTTGTTTAGTCTAGTGCGTAATATTTATTTTTCATGTGATTCTTGCTAGTGAAAGATATTAGATATTAAATAATTAATTCAAATTGAATGATCAACCCAAAGTTTATCGACTATTTGTATCAAACTCAAACTTAATATGAATTCAAAACCTGAATTAATCCGACCTGAAATAAAATTAACTTGAAATAAACCTGACCTGAAATGAACCCGACCAGAAATCTACCCGACCTAAAATGAACCTACCAATTATCTGATTTTGTCTTGAACCGTTTAAATCCGAATTGAAATGAACTCAACCTGAAATAGACTCGACCTGAAACTGACTCACAACCGATTTGAATCGAGTCAAAACATCAAATCAACCTAAAATGACTTATATCCGATTTTACCCGACCTGACAGTACCTAGCCTAAAATCCATCCGATTAATTTTTTTACATCCCTACATGGTAACTCTGGGAAGTGTACTTTTTATGATTGTGGATGGGTCGTTGGGCACGATAAAAACATGATTTGGAGTTAGGGGATAAAATATAAATGATTAAAAGTGGGGTAAATTTATAAATAATTAAATTTTAAAAAAAATAAATAGGAAGACAAATAAATAAACTAAATTTTAAAAAACTTAAATAAGAGGATAAAGATGAAAAAAAAATAGGGGTGAGAGGGGCCATCCTCACACCTCCGTCCTTGTTGGTGAATTTAGTGATTTTGATTTAAATTTGAAGGAGTTAAATTATTGTTCAAGGTGAGAAATGGTAGAAGAATTTTTTGGGTTTGATAGAGTAGAAGGATGAAGAATTGGAGAAAATATCATAATAATAGATGTAAATTTATTTTATTTTAAATTTTTTAATATTATTTTTTTAATTTTAATTTAAAATTTTAATTTTTTTGTTATAGTTTAATTAGTGAAAAAAATTAAAAATTTATTTTTAACTTAGCATTGATGATGACTAATATAAGTTTAAAATCATTAGAGCATAAAAAATCCAACAAATGATAGAATTATTCAATGGTTGCAAATGGCGTGATTTTATAAAGCGATATTCATTCATGGGTAGAAATTGGTTCTCGTGTTGATTACTGTTTAAATTGAGCGTTATAGACCAAAAACACATACATTATATATGTCATGTATAAGATGCACGAATAATTGTAGAAAACGTGATCATATTTATCGGAATCCAAGTAAATGAGAAGCTATTGATTGAGCATACTTCAGGTTCAGCTGAAAATATTTGCAAAGAATACCTTGGGAAGGTTCATATGGAACTAATAAGAAAGTATCTCATGTCAAATTAATTTGGTTACAAAATGAATTTTGACTCAAGTATTATGATTGATGAGATTTATAAGGCAAATCAAGCATATATTTTGTACCTTATTGAAGGGATCGATCATATTAGTGTTCTTGTATTGCGAGTTGTATAAGGGTGTTATAGTAGAAAATGATCAAAGGCACGGGTGTTGGTGGATGTATGTTGTTATCGCAAGTGTAGGCTTAACAAAGACTTACTTTTTTAACACCGATTACTTGAACAAGAATATAATTTTTTATATAGATCTTATATTGATTGGTATTGTCAAGATTATGAATCTTAATGAAAAGTTTATTTGGTTAAATATATTTATTTATATTTTAGTTAGATATATTATTATATTTTTTTTTAATTTATTTGAATATCGTAAAACGATGATTGCATATTTATATTTGATTATTTGATGATGAATTATACTTTATGATACAATATCACATCGTTTATCCACTATTCTTCTATTAAGTTCTACTTAGAGATAGTATGTTGAGATAATTTGTTTTTCATCATCTCATCCCGTATATTTCACTCGATCATGATTTTTTTTACTATAATAGACGTCGTAGGCCTTATATGGATTGAGAAGTCATACATGCTCAATACATTAATATATTGAAAGAAAAAGGCAGGGACAAAACTAAGATCGAATATTGGGAGGGGTAAATATCTATTAATCTTTTAAATCTAAATTTTGGAAAGACAAAAACTTTATTTTATTATTATTTAAACTAACAAGGGCCTTAAATATAATTATACCAAAAATTTTAGGCCATCAAATGGATCCATCCCTAATAAAAAGATTCATTGTTTTTGTGTCACATTCTAATAAAAGCTGGTGATTTTTATTTCAACTTTAAGAGTTTAGAATACATGATCTACTATCATAATAATGAACAATCACACCTAACTACTCTCGGAGGAAGGGAAGAATATCGTAGATATAAGAAAAAATATATAATGAAAAAAGGTGAATTATCTAAGAGTACAACGAGCGTATCTAGGAGTGTGTGGACGGAAATTATGTTTAGAATATAAATGTTAAAAATTAGCCAATCACATGAGAGGTAGATACGAGCATATTAACACAAAAATAGTATCAGAAAAAGACATTTTTTGGATTATAATTTAACCATACCCTATCATGGGAAAAAGTACATAAAAAATATATTTTTTTCTTCTACGTAATAAATTTGAGTTTGAAATTTTTTTATTTATCCAATCTAATTATCTTTAGTAAGTAGTGAGACATTTTTTAAATTCGACTATTTTAATTCATTCATTTAGTGATGATAAAAGTTATAAATCAGAAATGGCTTAAATATTCATGCTCATGCCGAAGACTATGTAATTAAATTATATAATTATAAAAGTGATTATTAGGGGTTAAAAGTGGCTTAAAATGTCAAATTTTGGTGAAACACGGTAAAGGTTTCAAAACTATACTTAACATGTATTGAAACCTCCATTCTAGAATGTTAATTTTATGAATTTCTGACATTGATTTCAAAACCTTTCTCTAAGGTTTCGCAACCTTACCTAAATTTATTAACTTTTTAAAGTCTTATCACTATCACATAATTTTTTTAATTGAACTCCGATTCATTCATTGTTTTTTAATTCAAGTTTTACGATAAAAAAATAAGCATATTTCTTAATTTTGAAAATTTAAAGATTAGTCCTTGAAATTTGAATACTTAACAATTTGGTCTCTAATGATTAAATCATAATTAAGAAACTTATGTTCATTGATGTTTAATCGATTTTCTTTGCATTTGAATATGATTTGTATTAGTTTAATTTTGAGTTGAATGCTTGGATTATCAAATTTATTTTTAGTGATATCCTTAACTCGATTTTCTTATACACCGGATAAGATATATTACAATAAGATTATAGTAGTAAAACATAAAATTATAAACTCGAAAACTTGATCTCTAAAGAAATGGTTTCTTCCATCGATACATTGGAACTTCATTGGTTGGAAACCTCCAATGTTAAATTCTTTAATACACGAGTTCTTAACATTATATTCCTTTATAACCCAGATTCTATAGAAAAAGAAAATAAAAAAAATAGTGTTCTATATTATCGCTTTCCAACAACAATGATCGTAATAAAATCTATATAAAATTTAGACGATCTTGTTAAAAGTGCCTTAAAATTTTAGTGACTACCAGTATAGTTTACCTAAAAATAACATGTCATGTCAATGTTTTTAACATTAACTAACTACAGTGAAGTGATCGTAATGAAGTGATATAAAATTTGGATGACTGTAGTAAAAATTTTAAAATTCAATGAGAGTACTAAAATTTTTCCGAAAGTTCGATGACTGCCACCGTATTTTACGCAAAAGAAAATCATCAAAATGAAAAAAAAAATTGAAAAACACGAGATCAAAGGGTGTGAGAAAACAAAATCTGCCAGTCAGGTCACCCTATCCTTTCTCATGGTGGGCGACATGATTCCCCGACAGTATTCGATCAAGTCAAATCAAGTTAATTTAAAAAATTTTAAGTTATTCGAGTTGACGAGTCATATTTTATGACTTACTTTATTTTAATTTTTTCGGTTCGAGTCGAGTTTAAGAAATTCGAGTCGAGTTGAATCGAGTCGAGTTTTCGAGTTCCTAAAAATATTTAGTTGTAATTATTTATCATGTTATATATGATTTGATTCTAATTTAAACAATTTTCCCTAATCATATAAGATATATATATATATATATATTAATATGTAGTAATATTTTTTTATATTTTTATATATCAATGTATATATATCATCAAAAATGATAGACTCATCTAAAACTTTAAATTAATCCTTTAATTATTAAAAATTTCGAGTTATTCGAATTTTTATTTTACAACTCAAACTTTATTTAAAATATTTCGAGTCGAGCCGAGTCTATAAAATTTTTAGTCGAGTCAAAATAAGTCAAATATTTTCACCTCGAATCGAGTTAATTTATTTGATTTTTTCGAGTCGAATCAAATTTTGCTTACCCTTATCCCAATGCCTTTATTATTTTTTTTTTGGACTAAGCCTTTAATTTAGACTTGCTACGAATATCTATGAAAATTTTAAAAACTAATATAAAGTATTAATATGAGGTACCAAATTTCTAAATTTTAAAATAACTAATCAGAAAAATAAGTATAATAATGAGAAAAACCAGACACAAATTATACAAACAGTTAAAAATATTTTAATTTCTTACGTATTTGATTAGAATTTTAATAAATAAATAAATTATATTTCTTGTATTATTTAATGTTAGAAAAGAATTGGTTAATCTAAGAAAATAAATAACAATAAAATAAAATAAATATTATTATTTAGGGAACAAAACGAAAAACCAAAAAAATATGAGATAAAATAAATAAATATTTTAGATCAAACCCATTTTGAAAATGATAAGTAGGAATTGAGTTAAGACCCGCACAATCTCAGTTTTTTTAAGACAAATTTTTCACCACTCCGGTGACGCTGAGTTTATTGGTAGTCTGTCTCCCAAGATACAACAACTAGAGGAACTTCAACAATAGCACGGTTGTTGAATTCCCGAACTGTTCTTGCCGGTCAAAACCAGTGAGAGATCTAATCCAAATTAAATTTAAATTTACTAAGAATAATCAATCTTATCTTGTCTAATATTCTTAGGTTGTATTTAAATAAAATACAAATTCTTCTCAAATATTAAAATAAAGATAAATAAATTAAGGAAAAATTTAATCACAACGGGTAAAAATATCCACAAGCCCACAAAGGGCTAAACCGATCCAGACATTTACATCGCCCATGTTATATACCTCAACCCAAGAGTTAAGTCATTCAACGATAATTATGTGGGTAAGTGTATATAAACACTTCCACTTCATTTATCCCATATGATCATATGAAATAATGAGGTTTCATTTCCTTACTCTATTCACAATTTTATTACTTTGAGAATCAATTTGTCATTCATCACTCAATTATTTTGAGCATATGAGATACCATTGTAAAGATCTCACGAAGCAGAATAAGAATCAATAAATTCCTTATTCGAATCCTCGTCTTTACAATTCCAAAACATGTCTCAAAGTTGGTCATTTCTCATTGTTTTTCCGACATTTAATGGAGTAGTATTTTGTAGAAGATTTAAATGAAAAATAAATATTTAAAGTATATTTTTAAATTTTAAAATATTTTAATTTTTTATTAAAATAAGTATTTAAAATTTATATTATTTTAATTTTAAGTATACGATTATTAAAAGTATTAAAAATCATAATCAATCGATACTTAATGCATGATATTAATTTAAAATTTGAAAAAAATTCCCAAAATTTTAAATTTAAAAATTTAAATCTTTTCAAAATTTTATAAACAATCTTAAAATCTCTCATACTAACTAAATTATAGTCGATCATCATCATTAAACACACTCTATCTCCAGGATCTAGGAATCAATTTCCTCCTATATTTTTTTGAGACTGTTAGTAATTTTTTTTCTAACAAAATAAAAATTTTGATTTTTTTAATTTTATTTAAAAATTAAATTAGTATCATACGTTAAATATTAATTGATTAATAATTTTAACCCTTTGAATGGATGAACACCTAAAATTATAAAATTATTATAGTTTTTAAACACTTAAAATTATATTGGTATAAATTTAAATATATATTAAAAAATACTTTAAACATCTAATGTTAAAAATATATAGATTTTAATTACTTATTTTTTATTTAAGTATTTTTAAAAACTAAAATTAACAAAATCAAATCAAACCCTTCGGACATTCCAATTACAATTATTTTGTTCAGATATAAATACCCGTCTTTCGCTCCATTTCGTCTCCATTTCCGCCTCCGCCAGAGAGAAAGAGAGAAAAGAAGCCACGTCGTTTTCTCCGTCTCTCTTTCTCCCTCTAGCACTTCTCCTTGCTTCCGTTCTCGATCAGGTATATCTTCTTGCTTGCTTCTGTTTTAATATAAAATCAACCGATCTGTAGATTTTGAAGTTTTAGCGATGATGGAATCAAGATCTATAGACTAAAGTGCTTTCAGTTTCCAAAGAGTTTATATATCTCGATCTGCTTCCTTTTCTATCTGGATCTTTACTTAGCTTGGTTTGCTTCACTGCAGTTGCGATTTCTTTGTAGATCTTTATGAGAAAATTCATCTTGGTTTCAACTTGTTCTGGTTTATTATTTTTTATTTTGTAATTTTAATTGATCTTCCAAGATTTATTCTGAAGTTATTCGGAGGCTCTGTTTTTTATTTTGATTTCTGTGGATAAGTAATTCTGTTTCTTGTCCATAGCTTGCTTAACAGTTCATGATGCTGTATTCGTTTAGAATTGTGAAATTTGTTGGCTAACAAAACTTTGATCTTTTTAAAGAGGTGCAAATCGGTAAGTTTCAATCGTTAAATGTTTATATATCAAAAGTTGAATCAGTCGGTCAATACATCAAAATTGACCGACCGAACCGACCATATACCATAACCCTTCGTTAGGTTTGTCAGATGTTTTTCTTTTTTATCTAAAGCTAAATATTCTGCCCTATGGGATAGCGTGGCGGCTGATTTTTTTTGGGTGGGGTGTATGTATACCCAAATTGTTATTGATAGACACGTGTCACATCACTGTGGTTTAGATTTTTAGTTGGGTTTATTTTTAATTAGATTAATCGTAAATAATATTTTTGGCTTATAAATTTGTAGACGATGGATTTAAGCTTTGTTTTTGGTTGAGTTTGGTTTTTCAAATCAACCTTTTAAATCAGTTTTTGTTAAAAGCAACCAAAAACACTAAATAAAGGGATAGTTTTTGAGAGTAAATTTTTGTCTTTTTTCCAAAATCACTTCTCAAACCTAGCTTTTGGAAAAGCTATTTTTTTTTGGCTTTTACAAATCACTTCTCAAACCTTGGTTTGGGACGCGTCATATTTGATCATTAGACTCATCACGTAATATTTGATCTCAACTAATGAGATTCATCCATTTAATGACATATAGGAGATATGTGAATAATCACTTTGGAAAAAAACAAGATGAAAATTTATTATTGGATGAGACCATAGATGACTTATTAAGTCAAACCCATCTTCTAAATTTTCATGTCTAGGTATAGTTACATAAAGGGTAAGCCGGTTTATTCACTTTTAAAATAAAATAGCCAACCAAGTGATTAAATCCATTTAAACCAACTTTCAAGCTATCTGAATAAAAAATCAAACAAACATAATTAGTATGGTCAAAATTCAAATAGGTTTTGTTTAATTTAGTTGATTCGGTTAACTAAGCATTTTTGCACTACAGCATTTTCTTCAACTAGTATTTGAAGAAAGGAATGATTACTGTTTTTATCATTTCTTTTTCTCTATAGTTGAAATGACATAGATTCCTGGTTGATAGTTATTTTCTTGAACTCACTAGTCACTGATTCAATTCTTGTTTGCAATTTTAAAGGATGGCCGATTCCGAGGATATTCAACCCCTTGTCTGTGACAATGGAACTGGAATGGTGAAGGTTAGTTGACTAGTAGACCCGCCATCTTCTCTCCATTATTGTTTATTTCATAATGAAGAGATTTACTTTGTGTTGGTTGAGTTGATTTTGTTTTATCATTCAGGCTGGTTTTGCTGGTGATGATGCTCCCAGGGCAGTTTTTCCGAGCATTGTTGGTCGACCCCGACACACTGGTGTCATGGTTGGGATGGGTCAGAAGGATGCTTATGTAGGAGATGAGGCACAATCTAAAAGAGGTATCCTTACTTTGAAATATCCCATTGAGCATGGTATTGTCAGCAACTGGGATGATATGGAAAAGATCTGGCATCATACATTCTACAATGAGCTCCGTGTTGCTCCAGAGGAGCACCCTGTTCTTCTAACTGAGGCACCTCTGAACCCAAAGGCCAACAGAGAAAAGATGACACAGATCATGTTTGAGACCTTCAATGCACCTGCCATGTACGTTGCCATTCAGGCCGTTCTCTCTCTGTATGCCAGTGGTCGTACAACAGGTTTGTTAAATCCCTGTTAATGTTTCATAGTTTTATAGATTTCTTCTAATCAACCCACCACTGAATTATCTACCTATTGTAACAGGTATTGTGCTGGATTCTGGTGATGGTGTCTCTCACACTGTGCCAATTTATGAAGGATATGCCCTTCCACATGCCATTCTCCGTCTAGACCTTGCTGGTCGTGATCTTACTGATTCTTTGATGAAGATTCTTACCGAGAGAGGTTACATGTTCACCACCACTGCTGAACGGGAAATTGTCCGTGACGTGAAAGAGAAGCTTGCATATGTTGCTCTTGACTACGAGCAGGAGCTGGAGACTGCCAAGAGCAGCTCTGCTGTTGAGAAGAATTATGAGTTACCTGATGGACAAATCATTACTATTGGTGCTGAGAGATTCCGTTGTCCTGAGGTCCTGTTCCAGCCATCTCTCATTGGGATGGAAGCAGCTGGAATCCATGAAACTACATACAACTCTATCATGAAGTGTGATGTGGATATCAGGAAGGATCTCTATGGAAACATTGTGCTCAGTGGTGGATCAACTATGTTCCCTGGCATCGCAGACCGTATGAGCAAGGAAATCACCGCCCTTGCTCCAAGCAGCATGAAGATCAAGGTCGTTGCACCACCAGAGAGAAAGTATAGTGTCTGGATTGGAGGATCAATCTTGGCATCACTCAGTACCTTCCAGCAGGTGAAACGTATTTCTGCATATAAATGGCTTCAATTTTACTTTTCCGATAATTTGGTTGCCTGAGACTGACCTATCTTGCATTACCTGTTGCATCAGATGTGGATTTCCAAGGGTGAGTACGATGAATCTGGTCCATCCATTGTCCACAGGAAGTGTTTCTAAAAAACTTTGTAGCTGCATTCATGGTCAGTTACATTTTTGGTTTAGTTGGCTATTGCGTGTCTTGTGTCAAATGAATTCAAGTCTGGTTCATGTGGGGAAGCATTGAAGTCGAGGATAATTCGAGGTGTTCTCTGGTATTAATGTATTATATTAGCCTTTCGTCTGTTGCTCGCTGCAATAGAGATGGCAGCTCTTCCAGATATGTCTGAAGGCAGACAATTGGTTCTCCGGTTCTTCCTTTCCATGCATCTTTGAAACATGTTGCTTTGTATTTAATGGGGTGGTTTGTAGCTTGAGAGTGATTATGATCCTTATATTTTTCTTTACTTTCAACTTAAAAGCATATTTTTTTACCTGAGAACATTAGTGTTAATAGGTATTGTAGGGTTTAAATTAGTGTGGGATTTTGATAATAAACATTTGATGTGAATTATAATCTATATCTGGTTTTGATGAAATCTTATGGCAAATGCATTACATCTAAATTCATCTGCTTTGAATGTGTGTATGCTACAAAATGGCAGCATATCCAACTCAAAGTTAGTATTACGGTACTAACATGGTTTGGGTCTAACAGTAAGATATGTTTTTTTTTTTAAAAAAAAACCTTAAGTTCCAACTTTAAAATTAATATTATCGAGAGAGTTATGAATATTGAAATGAAGGCGTAAATTGAGGGTTTAAGATAAAAAGTTATGGTTAGAGTTTAAAAAATTAAGCATAAAGTATTTTTATTGATGTAAGATTTAGAGTATGAAAATTAAGATTAGAATGTAGAATTTAATTTTTAAATATTTTTAAAGTGATATATAAAAAAACACAATAAAAAAACATAAATTTTGTTCTCGAGATGAATCATAAAATATACAAATCTTGACAAGCATGCTCCCATTGGTTCACAATCACCCTTGTTGAAACCATCTGAGTGTTAATGCCTTTGATTATTTTTGTTAAGGTTAGATTTTTTTTATGAGTAAAGAAGCGTATACACTTGTGTCTCGTTAAAAAACTTTTCTAAACCTAAATGGAGGAAAAAGAGTGCACAAGCGAGTACTTACAAGATCAGTGCCACAAACGGCTACAAGAAAGCAAGACATTGATCAGGGATCAAATCAGCTTGGACTAGCCGAATAACCTCACTAGGTGGTATTATAAATACACAATCCAATCGGTTTACCTCTCATCATCCTAGCAAGACAATCCGCAACCATGTTTAGTTGTCGACTCACCCGCATCACTTGCACCTCCCATCGCCTATCAAACAAATCATACACTAATTTCACAATCGTTACACCTTGTAAGGCCTTGGTATTTTGATAACAAATAAAACTAAAAAAAACGAATTAATAAAAAAAAGTTGTTTAACGAGTTAAAATTTATTTATAAATTAACAAATAAAATCAAAATTTGATTAATTAATTATTTTAGAATTAATCAAAATTTATAACTATTTTAATTTGGGTATTATTTAGAGGTATTTAAGGGTATTAATTGTTTTTTTTTTCAATTTGGGTTAAAAATGTTTGCGGGTTTAGTTTTGAGTTATTTTTTTTTATAAATTAACAGTGATTACAGTAGTATCTTTTTTAAAGTATACTCTCAATCAGTGGACATTAATCGTTCAATTATTCTACTAACATTACTAGTGCTCAAACCCGTGACCTCTAAGAACAATAATTATTCCTTTAACGAGTTTAGTCTTAAACCTGAATATCTTTTTAATATATTTTTTAAAAATTAATTTAGTTAATTAATTAATTTTAAACTAATTTAATTGATAATCAAAATCTAAAAAGATAAATAATCGAACTAATACTAAAGTAACCGTCTGATTAATAATTTATTGATTGGGTGTGTGAAAAAAATATTTTATGCAAGAATTTTATTTTATAACTTTTTTTCAATACTGACTATTAAAGAGTGATAAAGAATTTATATATTATTTTTTAAATAATGTTAAGTTAATTATAAGATAGTATTTGTTCATACAAATTTTTAATCTTTTCATAAGATAAATATTTTCTACATCTATTACCTTAGCTCTCATTAAGAATTTTCTAACCAATTGCTAAAAATTAACACATTTTTACTTATTCAAGAGGTAACCATTACAACAAGTCAATCTTTCTACCCAAAGATTGACTTAACCTCATAAGTTGTACAAGAAAAAAAAACAATGACAAATGTTTTATCTCACAGAAAAGTATTACCCAATTACATTAAACACTCTACAGACTCAATTATAAAAGATACAAATGAATCACAAATAGTTGAGGTCTAAGGGGATTTGACAATTTGAGTGCTTGAGGTTGGATTGAATGCTTAGAGATTGCTTTGATAATTAATAATTGTTGTTGCTGCATTTGAGACTTGTTTTTATACCCTTTCATTGAATTCTAACCATTGAAATACCATCTTTCCACCATAAATATACTTATGCAACTTATGGTATCGATACTCGAGGCACTTGTATCAAAATGCTATTGAAATAGAAAGAATCGTTACGTGCATTTAATAAGGGGTATCGATACGCTGACCTCACGTATCGAAACAGGTTAGTCTTTAAAACAGGATGTACCGAAACAACTATAGAGTTGTATCGAAACGCTTTGAATCTGTCAAAAATAACATCGAAACGCCTTGAGAGGCGTATCGGTTCTGGTCAACTAACTTTTAAAGTTTATCTAACAAGTGACGGTCAAAATATTAAATATTTAAAAAGCCTTGAAAAAATAATCATAGTATCGAAACGCATATATGTAGTATTGAAACTCTTTAAAATATTTTATTTAGCTTAAACTGTAGGACCGTATCGAAACAAGCAAAGACTATCGTAATGTCTATATCGATACGGTTTTAAAAATGTTTTGAAACTAAAATTTATAATTTCAAAACGTATCGAAACGGTCCAAGACCGTATCAAAACGCATGAGAAAACTTGAAGAATATTTATCGAAAATAAGCATACGATATCGATATGCTTAATAGGCGTATCGAAACGCCTGGAAAAATATGAATGGTTTGCTTTAAAAATGCTTAAGGAAAATGTTGTTGGATTACGGTTGTAACTTAGAAAAATTTCTTGACTTCTTAATTGAGTATGACCTTAAAAATTTATTATAAAAGTTCTTTTATTTGGTGTTACATCAAAATTAAATTTAGTTTTACATAAATATTATTATTTTTTTCACTCTAATCACTTATTGGGTTCATATCTTAATTTTATTAAATATAATATAAATCATAATTAATAGTATAGATGTCTAGTTATACTCAGAGGTGACAATCGGGTCATTTAGATCATATTTGGGTCGAATCACTTCTGGTTGGGTTGATTTTTTGTTTAAATTATTTTTGATTTAGGTTTGATTCAAGTCGAATCATATCTAATTTGGTTGATTTTTCAGATTGATACAATTTCAATTTGAGTCAATGTATGAAGATAATCTTTTAAAGGGAAAAATATTAAACCATTAAACTATTATCAAATGTAGTTAATTAGTAATATAATACAAAATAAGCATAAAACATACATATTTGAGAAAATTAAATTTGGGTTGTTTTCGGTTTGAGTTGATTTTTTATTCGGGTTACTTCTAGTTCAATTGAATTTTTTTGTTCGAGTTACATTCGGTTTTATTAATTTTCGATTTGGGTTCCTTTCAATTCGGGGTTGACTTTTAATTATGGATACTTTGGTTCGAGTTATTTTTTATTTCAATTAATTACGATTTAGGTTTATTTTCAGTTTAATTAAATTTAGGTCAGTTTTGATTCAATTTAGTTTCGATTGGGATTTTGATCAAGTTTAGACCATCATATTCAAGTTTATATCGAGTCTCAGGCCGAGTAAATTGGTTCGGGTCTTGACTCAATTTTTTGTCTAATTTTGCTTTTTAATATTTAGAAATATTTTAATTTGATTCATTTATGTTTTTCAAAAATATTTTAAATAACATATTTGAAAATTCTCAGTTAATTTTTTCGGCCTTGGTATGTACCATGGAACAATCTTATAAATTTTTAAATCGGAAATAGGTGACAAAAACTATTTGTATCCTTACAAAGATGAAACATGATATCACTATCTAAGAAATCTTATAATTAATTTTTAATCCACTATTATAGGTAACTAATATCACTATAATGGTATACAAATCCTAACCATTTCATTAGCACGTTTTTACTTTGCTCTTGTAGCATGATCGGTACTATGTTGGTCTACCTCTGCGTTAGATTTAAAATTATGTAGGGTTTTTTATTTTATGTGTATCTGATTTATAATTATCGATACTTATTTCAGATTAGATTTTTTTGTGATTCTATATTAATGTACTTAATATATTTTTATAAAGTAGTCTTTAAATTTATTTTAGTTCGTTCGTCGATCATTAATTATCTCAAAAAAATTTAGTTGGCCAGAGAAAGACTACCGCCCACAGTTATTGAATTAATATAAATATGTACATCAGATTCAAAAGAAAGATTTGTCTATCATTACAATTTCAATTTATTTTTTTATTTTATATTTATTTGAGTTTTTGGCGGACATAATTCCTAAATCCCCTTGAGTGATTACATCGTCAAAGTTATACCTTCTTTTATTTTAATAAAATTTAAAATTGTTTTAAGATTAAAAAAGCACCGTAATGATTTTTTTTAATAAAAATGACTAAGAATATTAATATATAAATTGATTTTAAAGTATTAGAATAAAGGCATAAAGATAATTTTAATCTTTAACATTTATAATTTTTATCGTTTTGACCTTTATTTTTTTTGGATAAATTTAGCCTTAACCTGTATCTTTTTGACAAATAGCTTATTTTTTAACTACCATGACAACTGGACCGTTAAAAATCTAACAATGATAACATGCCAATATGCATATGATAATATATTTTAAACAACATGACATTTAACCTATTAAATACATATATATATGAAACATAATTTTATTCTAATATAAAATATAAAACAATTAAAATTCAAATAAAATATTAAAAATTAATTAATTCTAAAATAAAATACTACTAAACATTCTCAACTCTAACTACGATAGAATCAAAATCATACCTTAAAAAATTAATTAATTTCGAACACAGTTCAAATAAAATATTAAAAATTAATTAATTCTAAAATAAAATACTATTAAACATTCTCTATCAATCCTAAATACAGTTCGAAATTAATTAATTTTTTAAGGTAAGATTTGATTATATTGTAGTTAGAGTTGAGAATGTTCAGTAGTATTTTATTTTAGAATTAATTAATTTCTTAATATTTTATTTAAATTTTAATTGTTTTATATTTTATATTAGAATAAAATTATATTTCATATATATATATTTAATAGGTTAGATGTCATATTATTTCAAAATATATTATTATATGCATATGATATATCATCATTGTTAGATTTTTAACGATCCGGTTATCATGGTAGTTAAAAAATAAGCTATTGGTAAAAAAGATATAGGTTAAGGGTTAAATTTATCCAAAAAAAATCGAAATGATAAAAAAATATAAACCTTAAAGGTTAAAATTATCTTTATACCTAAAATAAATCATATTTTAAGCGATCATCATATCGTTGCCTCGTTCTGATTGCAATCACTATCTTGAGCGAGATTAGTTGTAATTAATTATAGTTAGAGATCTGATCTAAGGTAAGGTTTATCTGTCCTTCCGGGCAGTAGACCAATAATGTGTTGCCAGTACTAATTTGGTTTAGTTACTAATTAAAACAGATGACCTGCCTTAATTCAAACTAATCTATCGGAAAATTTAAGTGTGAACGAATGAAATTTTTGGTGAAAAAAAATTGATAGGGTAGCGCAATTGTGATTTCGGAAGCATTTAATTAAGTTGTTTCAAGATTTAGGAGTTTTAGATTCAATCAAAAAATTATAGATAAATATGAAAATTCAAGAGAAAAATTAAGGTTTTTTCTTAAAAATTTCAAATTCAATGCTAGAAAAGTAAAGAAAAAAAAGACAAGATGAAGAATTAGATGATAAGAAATAAGAATATAAACAAAAAGATTAAAAAAAAATGGATAAAACAAATCTGAAAATTCCAATTTTGTATATGGAATTATGAAAGATGGTGTGAAGGTTGAAGGTGAAGATGACTTGCAGTTTGTTGTTGTTGTGTTCTAGATACTCTCTTAGATGTAATTATCTAACAAACAACCTCAAGCGGCTCTAACCTACCTTTATAGATGCAATTACCTAAGCAAATAAGAGTTTGAAGATTCTCTCTTGTTAAAACGTTGAAAATGACTTTTAAAATACAATTTTAATGAACATTTACAAACACATACTCAATTCTTAAAGAAAATTTTTATTAACCAAATAAATTCTTCTTTTTGTTTTATTAATGAAGCAAATATGCTAAAACTGAAGTATCTTAAATTAGGAAAAAATAAAGATAATAAAATAAATAAATATATTTTATTTAACTTAAAAAAATAATAAAAATAAATATATTTAATTCTAAATAACCTAAATATCTTTATAAAGAATCCTAGATTGAATTAAATTACAAATAATCAATAAAATTGTTAAAAATTCATAATAATAAAAAAATTCTCATATTAAACTCGTATAAAGTTTTTTTGTTCACATAGTCTTCACTAAAACGAACATCACTTAATCTCCCGACATAGGATTGATGCGTTAGAAAGCTAATAGACAGAAAAATATTTTTGAAGAAGACATGAAGAAGAATATTTTGCGAGAAAATATTTAAATATATAGATTTATAAAATTTATTTTACACATATCTATTAATGGAGTTATAGTCTTGAGATCTTCTTAAGATTGTACTTTATAAAATTAGATTGTAACCTCTAAACCTGACCAGGAAGAAAAGGCCGAACTTAAGATGTAACGCCCCAATTTTGAGCATGAAAGTTATCAGAGTCGTTTAAGGGTTCATTCGAACCGATTCGAGACAAGTGAGACTAGTTTCAAGATTTAATTGATAACAAATATTTTAGGGCTTGATAAAATCTTTAAAAAATATCTAAAAATCGTTATTTGGTCTAGTGACAATTTTCTAAAAATTGAAAATCGTTTCTGTTTTAGCCACTAAATTGACAATTTTGTAATGCCCCAAAAATGGGCCTAGTAGTTAGTGAAACGATTTTGCCGGTATAACCTAATTCAAGATTAAATACTTAAAAATAGTTTTTAATCAAAATAAATTATGGAAAAATATCCTAAAATCCTTATTTGATATATATTTGAGTTTGTTCAACTCAATTTCGAAAATTTACCCTTGAATTCTTAAGATTTTGAAAGTAGTGACTATTTTGTAAAAATTAAAAAATTAAGGACAATTTTATAAGCTAAGTCAAAACTTTGAATCTTTAAGGGGCTTTGATCCAATCCTATTTCTAGTTGATCTAAGCCTTCCAAGGGCCTATTTTAGTAACCCATAACCCATAATTTTAGTTAATAACCCAAATCACTTTATATTAATCCTAAAAACCTATTTTTATGTCATAAACCTAAACCTAATTTTAAAATTCCAACTTTTTATACATTCATTAAATCATATTTTCAAAAGTAAACATCAATCTTTCAATAAAAATCCATTTGTTTAATTCTTTATAATTTTCTTCAGCTGTTTTACTTGAAAAACTCTATTTTTGCATCAAGCTTTAAACCCTTCTCCAAGATTTCGGTTTCTTCCTTACCAAGACATATTCTTCATCATATTTTTAAGGTAAATATCCATTCTTTTTAATAAAATTTCGTTGGTTTATTTTCCTATATTTTTCTTCTTCAAAATCTTTTCATTTTTCTTCGGTTTTACTTGTTTTTAAACTTTAGAAGAAGATTGGATCAATTTTAGAGGTGAGAATCATTCAAACATATGAAGCCTTAATTTATTTGATGAAATTCTCAAGTTCATGGCTTATTGCAACAGTCTTTAAATTCTTGAATCAATAAAATCATTTTTTATAAAAATTCCAATGTTTTCTTGATTTTGTTCAAGGGTTTTATATGGTTGTTTTTGATTCCTAAATACATGAATCTTAAAGTATTTAGATATAATTAAGATGTATTTTAAGTATCTAATCCCGAACATAAGGTTTAGATGGTATTTGGAGAGATTTTCAGTGAGTTTCGTTTATGTTTTATGGTGTTTTTAGGGGTTGCCATGTCTTGGTCCAACTTGAGAGATGTTTGAGTGTATTATAATGCACTAAAACCTATGGTTTTGATGCTTGAATCAGGTCAAGAGGTAGATGAACAAGTTTGAGGGAGATCGGAAAGCCAAATTGCATTTTAGGGTGACTTGTTGAGCAAGTTTTGGTAAATCAATGAGTGGACTTTTAGAGTGGGCTGCTACGACAGTGTTTTATTTTGTTTTTCAAAGGTTTGGGGGTGTAGGGAAGGTTTGAAAAACCTCCATATACTCGGAAGTAAGTTTAAATTACTACTTTCTCAAAAGGTTCCCATATTACGTCGTATTTTTACTATGTTATTAGTCATTTTCTTGTTATGTTATGCATATGCGATTATGCATGTATATAAATTTTCATTAGATTGTTTTTAAAGAGATTTTATATGCATCCGATGTTTCCACGGTTTTGTTTTGAAAAATAAGTTAAAAATGGTTTTATCAGTTTTTGCAAGTGACGCGTTAAAAGTGGAATACATGTGATTTGAATTCTGTTTTAAATTAAGTTTTGAGCATTGATTTTTTGATAATATATTTTCTAGTTAAGTGATGAAACTTATGGGATAAGTTGATCGATCAATAGGGTCTAGAGTGCACTATAAATATTAAAAAGTTGTATGTATAAAAAGTCCTTATGTGTTGTATTCTAACTTTTAGTCTAATGTTGTGTGATGGGAGTAGTATTGTCACATCCAAGTTGATAAGAATAGTATTGTCACCGGATACCAAGGTAAGATTTATCATGTTGAGAGTAGTATCAATATGCGCATGCTGTGGGAGTAGTACTATCATCTGGTTGCCCGTTTATCATAACTATTTAGACTAGTACAAATCGGATCACTAGCACCAATATATGTTTTTAGTTTTCAAAGGTAAGTGTCATGATTTTTACTTGATTGCATATAGTATTAAGCATGCGAGATTTTGTGCATTGGTATGTAGGTGATTTGAGCGTTGCTATGTTGTTAGCATGTAAGACTTGAGCTTTATGCATTGAGATGCATGTGTAAGCATTGTTATGTGAGTAACACGTAAGAATTTTGTTTTAGCTTTTAAAGCATGCGATTTCAAAATGGTTTTGACTAAAATTTAATGATGGCATTGTTAGCCATGGTTTAATGACACTTACCGAGTTTTAAAAGTGGCGTTGTTAGCCATGTTTATTTGGTTTTATAAAGAGCATGACATGTTTTTAAATTGATAAAATTGGTTTAATATGGGATGCATTGCAAGATATTTTTATACTTATTTTTATTCACTCACTAATCTTATGCTTACTCTCTCGTTTACCTTGCAATGCAGAGTAAATAAAGTTGAAACAACAAAGGAAAGAAAGGATCTAGATAATCGTCAAGTAAAAGCTCAAGTATGTCTTTATAACATTAGTAGTAGCGAGAGAGTAATGGGGATGAGTTACCATCTTAAGAATATTTTTATGATAATGACTACATGTTTGGTGTTTATTAACATTGGTGTTGCTTGAATAATAGCTTTATTAACCTAGGTGTTTTAGGTTATTTTGGTATTTGAAATTCCTATTTGGTATACTCTTATATTGATGAGGTATTTTGAGAATTGATTTATGATGATTTGAAATTATGATAAGTCATGTTTTCTTTGATAAAGTATGCTTATGTATTATGTGTATTGTTTATGGAACTAGGTGATGATGCATCTAGAGAATATGTTGTGAGATGTGGTTTATGCCTTTAGGTACTTATGTGTATTTAGAAAGTCTTTGGTTTCTATTGTAATTGAACTCTGTCCTTGCATGAACATATAGGATCAAATTAAAGAATCTAAATAAGAAAAAAAATAGTCGTTTAATTTTTTAGAGTTGTTTATCGAGGTGAGTCTTCGGATTATCCTCGGTATTTCACGTGTAACTCATTTGATTCGGGTGGTGTCTAGACCGGGTTGAGGGGTTACAACAATTTTGTATTAATTGAAAATTGTTTATGTTTTAGTGACTAAAGTGTAAAAGGATCATAACTTTGAATCTTTAGAGGGTGGTTTTGGTTCCTTAGAGTCATTGTAGTCTGGTAATCTACAGTTTCTAGGCAGGCGGTATAGAAACAGTTTGATAAGTTTCTGAAATGCAGGCAAGAACAAGAAGGAAATCTGGAAAATTTAGCCTGGATATTGAAACCATATGAACTTGTTTCGGAACAATAGCTAGAGCTCAAGCAGTCATATCGAAACAACTGGCCAGGGTTTCGAGACCTATTTTGATAATGTCGAATCGTATCGGAATAGGGTCTTAGTCGTATCAAAAAACATGCTTGTTAAGCAGGGCATCAAGTGAAAGGAAGACTGAGTATTGAAATGCTTGATAAACATTCTGAAACCATTTCTGGCAAGTTAAAGGTTTCAAAATGGGTGACAAGGGGTTTCGATACCCTTGGTCATTATTGTTAGTTGCAAATTTAAAAATAGTTTAGATTCTTACGTTGAAATTTGAAACGCAAGTTTCAAAAGAACTTAATTGAGGTTTGGTAAACTTAATTTCAAGTTTTGTCCCTAAAATCATAGAAATTGCATTTTAGTCCTTTTTACATATATCACTCATTCGGTGTTTATTACCCTATCCGTTTTGAATATTTCATTACCCGATGGATGTATGAACATGTAGGATTCTAAATTCTCTAGACAAGATAAAAGGAAAAAAAAATTACGGTCGTATATCGATGCAAATCTCCTTGGATTTGTGTTGGCATTCTCTATGTAGCTCGTTACAGTTGGGTTTCATCTAGACCGAGTTGATGGGGTTACATTTGTTGGTATAAGCAAGTTATGAGATATTTTTGATATTCTTGATGCATGGTGTTTAAAGCATGCTTTTACTAATCTATATTGATGTTTGGAGTTTAGAAATTGAGATACCCATTACCATAAACGTGTTAGACGACACATAGCGGATGATGCAAGCTGTGGTGTTTGTAGCGCGATGATTTAGGATGTTTCTCATGTTCTTTGTGAATGCTTTAAGATAAAAGGTATTTGGTTGCAACTATTGAAGACTGAGAAAGTAAGATTTTTTAGTATGGAGTTATGTAACTGGATTGTTAAAAACCTACATAATTCAGGTTATTTTGTTGTGGGGAGTGAGGATAGGACCTATTGTTTGGTTGTTTATTATGGAATTTTTTTGCTACGGTGCAATCAATATATTTTTTATTCGAATGAGTATACACCTGAAAGTTTACTACATCGGATTTATCGTTTGCGTGATGAGTATAGATGGAGTTTGGCTTTGCAACTGATCAATTATAATTTGTCGTGCAGCGCTTCTAATATCGAATGTTGGGCTAAACCTTATCTTGGTTAGATTAGGATGAATTTTGATGAAACTCATGATGTAAATTCGGAATATTCTACTTGTGGAGGTGTGGGAAGGGATTAGCATAGGCGATGGTGTTTTAGAGTCTTGTAAAAGATTGGTATTTGTTATGTGTTTGATTCTGAGTTATGGGGAATGTATATGAGTCTTGAGAATGCTTAGTCACTTAGCTTTTGTCAGATTATTATTGAGATTGATAATAAAGAATTTTTTATCTGTCTGTTCAAGTGGGAGCTGAATCATATTCATTCATCCTTAGAACTCATTTAGCTTTGATGCTAAGTGAGGATTGGTAGATTCGATTTATGTGGGTAGGTCGCTCTTGTATTATAGTGGATGATAAATTAGCGAAATTGGCGAAGGACCTTCCTCTGGATTACTATAGGTTCATGGAGCTTCCTTCGGTTATTATTGATGTGTTGCATAGACATGTGGGCACTATTTGGTTCTGTTGAGTATTTTGGGTTTCTGTGCCTTGGTTGATTGTAATACTGAAATGGATACTCTTTTTCCTCATTTTAGGTTTAAGGATTTTTTTAATGAGATCCATGAAGGTTTTCCTTCTCTAATCATTTTTTTTTCGAATAATAACATTAAGGTATTTATTATTGTAATTAGCATTTTTTTAATTTTACCCATGACTTTTATTCAAAAAAACCATGTCTTTCCAAGATATTGAGGGCCACTTATGTTCTCGCTCAAGTTGCTTCCACTCATCTTGACCTTAAATTTCAAAAAGCATAGTAAAAATAAATTTGACAATGTTAAGATATATATGAATTATAATTAAAATATAATACAACTTTATACATAAATTATGTAAAGTTAATTTTACATAAGCTTGTATATTATACTATAAAAACTTAAATCTTAAATTTTTTAACTCCGACTCTAAAAAACTAAACCTTAAACCTTAAATGCTATACGTTAAATTCCTAACAATAACATTGAATTCTAAATTTTACAACCTAAACTCCTAAACATTAAACCCTAAAATAAAATCTTAATCCCTAAAACTAGAAGACACATAAACTAAAAATTACATGAAATGCGTGTCAATTTTTTTTCATAAAAATAATATAAATATTTTAAAATTATATAAATTATTAAAAAAAATCAAAACTTATGAAATACTATTATCTTAATATAATAAATAAATTTAATTGTTTTATATAATAAACATAAAAAATATTTTATAAGCAGTATATTTAAATTGATTTTTAAATTAAATTTTTAATTTTGACTCATTATTACTTTAAATTTATTAAGGATAAAAAATATAAAAAATATGTTTTAAAATCTTTCAATCATATAATTTAAAAATATATATTTTATAAAATCTAATCATTTAAAATGATAAGTGCTCAAAATAGTTACTATTTTGTGCTTAATTACTCATTGATTCGATGAATTATGTTACTGATCTTGACATTTTCGTGTGTTTTTGTGCAGGGCCGTGAATGCTGGAAAGTGCACTTAAATAGCTGATTTTTGAAGCTTTTTATTTTTTAGATCGAGTCTGGATTAGTGGGTACGACTTTGGGAATGAAAAGCTTATTAACCTACACGAATAGAAGAGAGGAAGATTGTTTTCTGTGTAGGCATAAGAATGATTCTTAGTCATCCCTGATACAGGTTTTATATAGCCCAAGAGTAAAGATAACAAAACTAACACATTTAGTTTAGGTTGTTATTTCATGTGGGCCATGTTACTCATTTGCATAACTACCTTCCTCACTCAATATTCACCCAGCTTCTTTGCTTTCTTTCCTTTACTCCATCTGAATAGAGAACACTTTCAGCAGACTCTTTAGTTCTTAAAACCTTGCAACTGGTAACTGTTTCGTTAAAACGTCAGCTACTTGATGCTGAGCTGGTATGTAGTTTACTTCCATGAGCTGTTGTGTAACCTTTTCTCTAACAAAATGTAAGTCGAGATCCACGTGCTTTGTCTTGGTATGCAAGACTGGATTAGCAACCATGACAACAACACTAGTGTTGTCACACCACAACTTTGGAGCTTCTTCTGGTTTGATACCCATGTCTACAAATACTACTTGTATCCACATAACTTTTGAAGTCAAATCTGCCAAGCTCTTGTACTCAGCTTATGCAGTCGATCAGGATACAGACTTTTGCTTCTTTGATGTCCAAGATATCAAGTGAGACCCTAGGAACACACAGTGACCAGATGTGGACCTCCTATCATCCATATCGCTTCCCCAATCTGCATCAACAAAGGACTGAATAGAGCCTAAGTCATTCTGAGCAGCGAACCAAAGTCCATAGTTGATGGTGCCCTTCAGGTACCTGAGGGTCCGTTTTACTGCTGCCCAATGAACATCTATAGGTTGCTGCATGAACTGAGCAACTCTATTGACAGCATGTGCCACATCAGGCCGTGTATGGAAAATGTAAATTAAAGCCCCAACTATGCTTCTATATAATTGAGGATCAACAATAGAATCACCATCAAACTTTTGAGCTTAGGTGTAACTACCATAGGGGTGTCTATAGCTTTAGTGGTGCTCATGTTCACTTTATCCAGTAGCTCATGAATATACTTTTGCTGAGTCAGTTTAAGTTCTTGAATGCTTCTGTAAGCTTCGAGTCCGAGGAAGTAGTGAACCAATCCAAGGTCCTTTAAGGAAAACCTGTCATGTAGTTCACTCTTGACCTTTTGAATTACACTCTCAGACGAACCAGTCAAGAGTATATCATCAATATATACAACACTGTAAGTAGTGGCAAATTCAGTCTTTCATATGAACAAAGAGACATCAACTGAAAAAGACTTAAACCCGAGTTCATGAAGAAAGCATTTAAGCTTGAAAAACCAATTCCTAAGAGTTTGTCTAAGGCCATAGAGAGCCTTTTTGAGCTTGCACACAAAAGGGATACCATCAAAAGCACAAGTTTGAAATCCTTCTGGTTGACTCATGTAGACTTCTTCATATAGATTACCTCTTAAGAAAGCATTGTTCACATCTACCTGGTGAACATGCCACTGATTTAAGACAGCTACAGAAAATAAGATATTCACAGTTGAGAATTTAACTACTGGATTAAAAGTCTCCATAAAATCATGACCTGGAACCTGGGCATACCCTTTGACAACCAATCTTGCCTTAAATCTACTGACAGTGCCATCTGAGTTGTACTTGATACGAAATAACCATTTACACCCAATTGCTCTTCTGTCAATGGGTAGAGGAACAAGCTCCCATGTTCCATTATCAAGGAGAGCTTGATATTCATTCAGAACAGTTGTTTTCCACGAGGGGTCTTCGAGAGCTTCTTTAACTGTTGCTGGAATGGTGACAACTTCAGTTTGAAAGACCTTAGGTTTAAAAATTCCACTCTTGCTACGAGTACACATTCTATGCGTATTAATTGGACGTAGAAGTTTTGGTGCCATAAGTGAGGAAACATTGGCAGATAGTGGAGCAGGAACATCCTCTACTACTTCAGAAATGTGACCTGAACTTACTGGTCCATTAGAAGAATCGATATCCCTCTCAGGAGATGCAGTAGAAATTGCAGGTGAAACATGACTAGGAGAAGATCGCATACTATCAGGTTAACTATGATCATTGGCATTCATAGGTGATACAGCAGGATAAAAAGGTTTAGGTTGTCCAGATGATGCAGCTCGTCCTTGGTTGGTGGAATTAATGAAACTGCCACGAGGTGGACTGACATGAACATGGTGACCTTGTTCAGAGGGGGACACCATTGAAACATCTTGTTGATCAAAAGGATTTAAAGATTGGAGCACTGCCTCAGGTGACAAGTACGGAAGTGGAGAGGATAAGTAAGGCTCAGCTTCTGACTTTGAGGAGCTGTGTTTTTTTTCAACAAAAGAAAAATAATTTTTAGCAAACTTGACATGTCTGGAAACAATTATCTTCCCTGAGCTATCCATGCACTTATATCCCTGATGTTGTGGAGAGTATCCATGGAAGGTGCATTCAGCAGACCTAAAACTAAACTTGTGAGTATTGTGTTGCCTTAAACATGGAAAACACTTACAGCCAAACACTTTAAAGAAATCATAGTTAGGTGACTTCCCATAAAATTTCTGATAAGGTGACATTCTCCCAAGAACAATAGTTGGCAACCGATTAATGATAAAGACAGTGGACAAAATAGCATGAGACCAATAATGGAGAGCCATGGAAGCTTGATCAAGCAATGCAAGTGAGGTATCTACAATGTGTCTATGCTTTCTTTCAACGATACCATTCTGTTGAGAGGTTTTGGGACAAGTGATGCGATGTTGTATCCCAAGTCTTTGTAATTCTCCTTTTAAGGCAATAAACTCTCCACCTCCATCAGTTTGGAGAGCAACAAGATTAGCAGAAAACTGATTCTTAATTAATGCATGAAATATGGTAAAAGCATTGGCAACCTCTCCTTTAGTTCTTAACAAATATAACCAACAATTTCTGGAAAACATATCTACAAAGGAGACATAATATTGATAACCAACAAATTTGACAGGTGCTAGACCCCATACATCGGCTTTAACAAGCTCAAATGGTTTATTGTAAACTGTATTAGAATCTGAAATTGGCAAGCAATGACTCTTGCCTAATTGACATGGTGAACATACATCAATCTTATCAGTAGAAAAAGACTTATTTAAAGCTGAATTAAGGACACTAATAGAGGCATGTCCTAGTCTTTGGTGCCAAAGCCAGTAGTTGAATTCAGCAGCAACAGTAAGAGCATGAACCTCTTAATAGAAAGAACTAGAAGTAACGAATTCAGACTAAAATCTCCGGAGGCAGTATCAATGAACTTAGAACCTATAGTTGAGATAGATATGGAGGAGCCATCACCTAAAAGAACTTGGCCATTACCTGAGTAAGGACAAACATTTGTTATATTCTGAACTTGTCCCGTAACATGGTGAGTAGCACCAGAATCAATGTACCATTTGTTATCTGCAGAAGATCCAACAACAGTGAGTGAATTAACCTGTGGAGAAGAAATGTCACAACCTTCTATGAGTTTTTTGCTCGGATGCACAAACGAATCATAGCATGGATCAACATCCTCAGATGACATTCAAGCTAGATTCGCTTAAGTGTCATTGGGTACGGGACGAGAAGTATTATTGGCCTTATAAGAGTGATCGAACCTGTACCAGTACCTTTCGACCAGATGACCAATTTTATCACAAAGTTGACACTATGAGCGAAGTCTACCACATGATTTATTTTCAGGAGCTCCTCTAGTTGACGATGGAGGCCTGGACTGAGTCCTGTAATTAGTATCATTGGGTATATAACGAGCAACGTTGATTCCTATTGGAGTCCGCATGAGATCGACAAGGCGAGACTCAACATCTTTGAGCACCGAGATAGCACCATCCAATGTAAAAGGATCTTTGCTAGCTGATATAACAGCCACAAAGGGATCGAACTCGGAGGGCAATCCATTTAAGATAGTTGCAATATGTTCAACATCCGAAACTGGATTTCCACAAGAGGCAAGTAACAAGTTTCCTTGATCTGAGAAGTATATTCACCAATTGAGAGCAAACCTTTTTTGCTGGATCGAAGACGACAGTACAAATGCATCACTTTGGTGGTGGAAAGCTTCGAATAGTGCTGACACATAACCTTCCAGATAGCTGCTGTTGTTTCAGCTCCAACTAGCTGAGGAAGAACACCAAGACTGATTGTGGACAAGAGCCAAGATGCCGGTGAACTGTCCTGCTTAACAAACTTTTTGTACTGTGGATTGAGCACAGGATCACCTCCCGGATTTGCCAGATATCGAACTGGAACTGACGTGGATTCGTCTAAGAAATCTTCAAGATCCAATTCGCGGAGAAAAAGAAGTACTTGTTGTTTCCACAGAAGGAAGTTAGTGTCATCGAGCTTGACACTTGTTTGTTAGCAAACGCTAAAGCAAGATTATCAGGAGCAAGAGACTCCATTGAAGCCAGAAAACAAGCTCAAGAGAGAAAAAAAAAGGAGGAAAAAGAAACGAGGATAAAGAAACAGTTACGGCCGGCGGATCGATTTAGCAACTAATACCATATTAACCTACACGAATAGAAGAGAGGAAGATTGTTTTCTGTGTAGGCATAAGAATGATTCTTAGCCATCCCTGATACAGGTTTTATATAGCCCAAGAGTGAAAATAACAAACTAACACATTTAGTTTAGGTTGTTATTTCATGTGGGCCATGCTGCTCATTTGTATAACTACCTTCCTCACTCAATAAAGCTGACGTGATACTTGGTCAGCAGCTTCTAGAAGATGACACTAGTAAGCGCCTGATAGCTTATCAGCCGCGTTTCGGATAACTTATTAGCCAAGATTTGAATTTCAAATTTAGATTTATCTTTTATATTTGAATTTAAATAATTTTAGATTTATTTAGAATTTATCTCTTTATTTTAAGGTTTGTAGAAGGTTATAAATACCCATCTTGGTAAGCTTAGAACTTCCTGAATCCTTGAATATTTCATTTATTTTCTCTTTTTATAAAAGCTTTTTTTCTTTATTTTTATTGCTCTTATTTTTATTTTATTTTATTTTTATGTCGAGCATAATTGTGCTCGGCTAAGTTCTTTATAGTCAAGGGTTTAAGCAATGACTCGATCTAAACGTGAGAATTGAAAAACACATCAATAACTTCGATTTTTATTTCTTTCAGTTTTCTTCTGAATATATTTCTAAAATCAAATTTATTTTAAAGCTAAAGATTGACTTTGGTCAAGACGTTGATTTGACCATTTTGTGGGAGGAAAGATTGGCTATTGAAGTAAATCCGACTTCTTGGGAACATACTTAGCAAATTGTTTGCTAAGAAAACTAAGATTAGATCAATTGTTATTGCAACAACATAATCCAAGTCGGTCTTGATAATTAAATATTTTATCTACAACTTATGTTGGTGGATTAGTCCATGAAACCAATATCGAAGATAGCACTTGGGTATTCGGTTTGAAAGTTTTGCCACAAGGATTGAACCTTGAAGTTTAAAGTAGACGTAAAATCCCGAAGTGAAAAATCCTTTTCTGATGATCTATTAAAATCGAGTCAAAGCGAGAGCCTAAGGCTAGTTTTTATTTTATTGAATCACTTTTTTTATTTCATTTTTAATTACTAGTTTCAACCAAAAAAACATAATCAGAAAATTTCTAGTCCATGTGGGATCGACTCTTACTTCTCATTTACTATATTTAAATTCATTTATCATTTGAGAAAAAGACATTTTATTTTGACACTACACAATGCGTGTTATAAAATATTTAAAATCATTATAATCAAAATTAAAAAATTATATCAAAATAATTATTATGTACTTCAATTATATAAATAAAAAAAATTACACTCAACAAACAACTATAAGAAAAACCCATTTGTGTAATAATTAGTTCGCATCAATATGAAAATTTGAAAAAAAATTAAAAAAAAATATCAGCTTGGTTTCAGCCCCCCGCAGCTCCTTATCTTATCCTTCAAAAGAAACCCTAATTCACCTCTACCTTTCTTACCTACTTATCCCAATCAAATGGTAGAATTCTCAGGGCAAAATTGAAGACTTTACCTTTGAAAGAAAAAGAAAAACCCATCCCTTAAATCTAAAAATATTTACTTTTTCAGGAAAAAACCAAACAAAAAATCACAATTTGTTTTGGCTTTGGGAACTGTAAACTAATTTACTGAAGTGTTTTTTAGTGATGGAAAATTCAATTTTCCCAGAAAACAATACAGTCGCCGACTACGTCAGCTTAGAGAATGAAGGGGAAGCTAAGATGAAAAATGAAGAGGATGAAGGGAATTTGTCTTCAGGGAACCGTTGGCCGAAGCAAGAGACTTTAGCTTTGTTGAAGATAAGGTCCGAAATGGACGTTGCTTTTAGAGACTCCGGTGTCAAGGCTCCTCTTTGGGAAGAAGTTTCCAGGTTTGCTTTTTGTCTTTCTTTTCTCGAGAAAATTAACCGGGAAGTATAGGGTTCTACCCAAAAAATGTGGGAAACATTTGGGTTTTACTTATGTTGAGATATTGAGTTCTTTCTAGTTAAATTATACTGTTTTAAAAGAGCTTATAGAGCTGTAAATGCAGTAAAAAAAGCTATGGGTTAGAAAGTGTTTTTTATACTATTTTGTTTTAATTTCACTCTTAGTTCAATATTCGTAACTTTCTTTAATATATATATATATATATAGTTAGTCAAATCCAGTTTATTACATTAATTTGCCAAGTTAAAGTAATAAATTTTGAGCTGCAACAATGGGATTTTTCCAGGAAAATGGCTGAGCTGGGATATATCAGAAGTGCCAAGAAATGTAAAGAGAAATTTGAGAATATCTACAAATACCATAGGAGAACCAAAGAAGGTCGGTCCCAAAAATCGAATGGGAAGAATTATAGGTTTTTCGAGCAATTAGAAGCATTGGATCATCAACCTTCTTCGGTTCCACTTGCCAGTGGAAATTTCAACACCTCAGTAGAGCCTTTGAATGTAATCCACGGTGCTATTCCGTTTTCGGTCCAAAACCCGGCTTCGAATTTAAATGAAATGTCTATCTCTCTGACTTCTTCTTCCAGTAAGGGATTGGATGAATCGGAAGGGACTAGAAAGAGAAAGAGGAAACTGACGGACTATTTTGAGAGGTTGATGAGGGAAATGATGGAGAAGCAAGAGAATTTGCAGAAGAAGTTCATAGAGGCGATAGAGAAGTCTGAACAGGATAGGATGGCAAGAGAGGAAACATGGAAGGTACAAGAATTGGCTCGGATTAAGAGGGAGCGCAGGCTTTTGGTGCAAGAGAGATCGATTGCTGCAGCTAAAGATGCTGCCGTGCTAGCATTTCTACAAAAGTTTTCGGATCAATCAACCTCGTTTCAACTGCCTGAGACCACATTCCCTGTTGAGAAAGCCGTTATTGATGGGCAAGAAAATAGCAATGGTAGTGAGAGTTATATGCACCTAAGTAGTTCTCGTTGGCCCAAAGATGAAATGGAGGCTTTGATAAGATTGAGGACTAATTTTGATGTGCAATATAAAGACAATGGATCCAAAGGCCCTCTATGGGAGGAGATATCAACTGCAATGAAAAATCTCGGCTATGATCGAAGTGCTAAGAGGTGCAAAGAGAAATGGGAGAACATGAACAAGTACTTCAAAAGAGTGAAAGAAAGCAATAAGAAACGCCCTGAGGATTCGAAGACATGTCCGTACTTTAACCAACTAGATGCTCTGTACAATGAAAAAACTAAAAGGATGGTGGATGGCTTGGTTAATTCAGGTTATGATTTAAAGCCCGAGGAACTTTTGATGAACATGATGAGTGCCCAAGAAGAACGACCCCATCAAGAATCAGCAACACCAGAGGATAGTGAAAGCAAGAATGCGGATCAAACTCGGGATGAAAGCAGAGACACCGAAGGAGGAGATGCTTGTGGAATCATAGGTAATGATCCTTCTCCAATGACAATTATTGGTTGATTGCGAGACAAATAGCAAGATTTCTTTTTTGGATGCTTAAATTTTGTTAAACCGGGTCTGGGACCATAGTGTAGTGTCTGTAAAATACTTGTGTGGAGAGTCAGGTTTGATCATTTGAGTTTGATAAGTTTCATTTTATACAGCATGGCCGTAAGTGTATATGTTCATCATCATTTGTTTTGAATAAACTATGTGAGGCAAAGTGAGAGTGGAATAAGATGTTTGTGTGTCTTTCAAATAAACTCCTTTGTTTAAAGCTTTTGAATGGTGAGGGAAAAAGTGGCAAATGGTTTAGGTTGCTTGTGATTGCATCAGCATTGAACTTCAATAATGAAATGGACTTTTTATATTAAAAAATTGAGTTGGATTATGAACATCTTTATTCTGTTATATTAGAGATCTGTAACACAACTCTTCCTGTTCAAACTATAAAAACTATAAAATCGAAGATCTAAATCTCTAACACTAAAATTATCAAATTATCAGACTTGTGTAGTCCTGTCTCTGTGTATTATTTTCCTTTTATGTCAACAAACATTTAACTTATTTAAGTTATACAATCTCTGTCCCCTTCTTAAAGATATATATATGTCCAGTTGTTAATTATGAAACCGAAAACTAAAACTTTAGAAGAGACACCTGTGGTGGATGAGAATTGCTTATGAAAAAAGTTACAAATAAAGGGAGGGGATTCATTATTGTTGTAGCTGTTCTCTGCTTGGAGCTTAAATTTGAAGGAAAGCTAATCACCTCAGGCTAAAGCATTGACATAATGATTTGTATGCAGCAACACATGTTTTAAATTTCTCTTCAGCCACTGCCTGCATAAATATGTCGATATCATGCGGCTTTTTTGTTGAAAATATCAATGCCGGACCACCACAGATCAGCATAACTAAATCAAGTGCATGAGCACTGTTCTTGAAAAGGATATAACTAACCTGTGAAAAACCTTGATGTTTATCAGGATGCCACTTTAAAGCTGATAAGCGGAAGCTGCAACATGATTTTAATAGTTTTAGAGTACATATTTAAGGGGAAAAAAGTGGAGAAGAGTAAAAGATGAGCCTGAAAATACTCAAGCAGGTAAAGTACTAACGCCTTTTTAACATCTTCGAGCTTTATGCGGCCAGTTGGAGGCAGTCCAAGGATCTCTCTATCAGAGCATGATCCTACTACAGCATATGCCTCATCCTCTGACTCACTATCACTAGGAATCTCCTGCTCTTCTGTGCTTTGATTACTCCAATCCGATTTTTCTCTCCACTCAAATCCAGATTCCGAATTTCGGAAAGTAAAATCCCCCCTAAAAGACCAAGTATACCACTTGTTCTCAAATGCAGCTTCGAATATTGGCTTGGGATAATCAAAGTCCTCCGAGAAACACTCTCTTCTAAACTTTCCTGTGAATGTAAAAGAAACGCATATAGCTTGTTTATCACACGGGGGCAAGCACTCCTAAAAGTTTAGCTTGTTAATCTAGTATTGTTTTAAACAATTTGTTTATATCTTGGTATTATGCACAACATGAATGTATAAACAAACCAAATTTCTGACCTTAAGAAAGTTATTCACATTTCACTAATGAGATTAGAAGCTACTTTCAAAAGACCATCTGTAACTGCACTGACCTACACTCAAATCCCCTCTCCGTACTTCGTCCTACTAAATTGTACCCGAAATAAATAATGGAACTAGTTGCAATCATGTCAGTAGTCTTAGACTGAGTTAATTATTGAAATAATATATAGATGAATAAAACTTAAGATTATAAATAAAAAAGCAGATACTACTGTGCACAAGTAAACTCTAAAGTTACTTTATGAAAACATTTATGATTCAGGCCATCAAAAAATACCCGGTTCACCTTTGAAAATAGTGCACAAAAGAGGCTATTGGTATTGTTAAAAAAATATTTAAAGTGAGAAAAGAGGAACTGGATTATAAAAAAAAAAGGAAGTTGAAGCTCACGTTTACTTTTCCTGCGGTTAGATTTCCCAGCATGTGGTCCAGAAGACGTCCATCCATTCTTCTTAACAGAGCCATCTAAATCCCAGCCATCTGTCCCATCAAATTTCCATATTGGATCTTCATCCTATGTAAACCAAACGCATAAGTTGATAATGTAAACTCAGGTACTAATGAAATGCATAAGCTCAAACTCAGGTATTGGTGCATACTCTTAAGACTACTAGTTTGTTTGGGAAATATACAAAATTTAGTTGTAACAAAGTGGGATGGAACTTGTCATTAGCCACTTCCGAAAGGCTTCAACCTTATTCTTTCAACAAGGTAACTAAAATCATAAGCTTCTTCTATCCTTGGAGTCTATTTTACGTTTTTTTAATTCTTATAAATACATTTAAATTACAGCAATGCAGATAAAACGAATAAACTAAAATTAATTCCAAGGCATGCATTTATGTTGAAATACAAGTAATGTTCCAGCTTGCCTTACTTATTACAACTTCTGTACTGTAAACAGTTCAGGAGGAGGATGTACCGTACATACACACTTTCAATAAGCTAAGGGTTTCAAATCAAACAAGAGTCCAGAAAGTTAACCTGAAATGAAATATTTGAGGCATGACCCCTAAATAAAAGGTTTCTCAAAGCTCTTTTTGCTTCGGCACGCTTTTGGCGTACTGCATATCTTCCGTAACTCTGCATTCAATATTTCAAATGCTAAAGTTCTATTTTTGAAAACAACAGATAAAGTAAGAAAGTAAACTGATAGAAGAAGGCAAAATGTTTATACAAAGCTACTTAGGAAGAATGAAATTAACAAGTTGCAGTATCTTAACCTATTAGCAGATAATGTGCATACCTTGATCAAAGTAAACATTAAAAATTAATCACGGTGAATAAATTCCCAAGATGCATTAGGTTTCTAATTGCACTAAATGATTATAGCAAAGCTCCCATTCTAATTAGAAAAAAGAATGAACCCAGAAATCCAATGAGTATAGCTCAGTTGTCAGACTCGGACTTGCATTTAGTCTACCGAAAGTTATTGTAAAAGTACCAATCTTCTTTTCTATCATTTTATTTTGGGAAAGGGGGATTCGAACAATGCTCTTAGAACACAAAGATCATGCACCAACAGTCTGAGCCAAAATTCCGGCCTATAATAATATCAATCTTAAGACACACTATCACATATAATAGGATCTAAACTCAAGAATATTAAGAGAAACATGTGCAAATGAGAAGGCCCAAAGGCTGAATACCTTAGCTGGTTGTTGACTGCTTCTTTTATCCTGCAAAACAGTGTTAATTGTCAAACTTCCTTGGAAAAGTACAGATTTAACCTAATTTCCTGACACATTACTAAAACCTGAAGCTCAATTCTATGCTGTTCTGAGTCCTGAGGGGGAAAGAAATAGAAATAATTGTTCACACAGAACAGAAGACAACTTAGTTCGATAAGAACTAGGAATAAACAATTTGGAACAGTAGTGTACAATCATCTAACAGTTGGTTGATTTGCTCCATTGGCTAAACATATTAATTGATTCAGCCTTTAGATAATTTGAAGTACAATTTCACTAAAGATTACATTTTCATTGAAGAGAGATCCCATCAATCTTTGTAATACAAATTCATGAACTTGCTGTTCAATTGAAAATAAAAATCCAAATTCAAGCTCACCCATAGCATTTAGAATCTAAAAAATGAATAAATAAACCAATGGGGAAGGAGGAGGAGAAAGACTCGCAAAATTCCATTTGTTCTTCCATTTTTCACAGGTAAAAGGCGTGGAATGAAATGAACCGACATGGCTTGTAGCAGTAGGAGCAGCCGTTTGTTTGGCTGGTAAGAAAGCTGGAATCAAGGAATGCTTGAGTAGAAAGATGTGCCTGCCTCTGGAAATTTGCATAATTGAATGAAACACTGCCAAACCAGCTGGCGTAAGAATTGGCAGCACCGATCAAAGCACTTGTTTTTATCTTTTTGAGTAAAACCAACTGCTTTTAACTATTTTTAAATGACAACAAAGATGTTTTTATTGGGTGAAGCAGAAAAAAAGGGCCGAGGTGGTCTCTTCTCTTGTCCCCTTCTGTTCGATCATAGATGATGAGATTGATTAAATTCACCAAATTGGCACCAAACGTTTAATCACTATCAATTTTGTCACCTGCAAATCTTGCAATTGAGTCACCCAACTTTTCAAGCTCTATCAGTTTAGTCATCATAATTTAAAGGTGTATGATTTACCTCGCCACCTACATAACATAACGATATGGTTCATCGTTTATTTAAGGGATAACTAAATATTTAGAGTATCTTATATATATATTTTTTTCTATTTTAGTATTTTTTTGGTAAAATAATATTTAGTATTATGTTTTGTTTTTATTTTGGTATTTCATCGTTAAAAATCATTAATATATTGACTAGAAGAGAGAAAAACATGTAATTTTTGATTATGAGAAAGAAAATCACATATGACAGGTTATAATTTTAACAGGTTATCATATTATTCTCTCTCTTAATTAACATTCAACAAGTCTTTTTATAATTTTAACAGACGTAGTATAGTAATTAAAAAAAATATGACAATTTACCAAGTATTTTTTTTATAGTTAATCTGTTTATTTTTATAACAATAAATTATATTAAAATAAAAATATAATATTAATTATTATTTTACCAAAAAATAAAGTGATATATAAGAAAAACAAATAAAGTTGAATATTAATACGTAGTTATTTAATTGGTCACAAAAATAAAATGAAAATTAGGGTCTAGTTTGTAGGGAATTTAATCCTATGTCGTTCATTGTATTTATTCCATCTTTACTAAGGTAGACATCGACTAATCAGAAGACTTGCGTAAGTGTAATGTTGGAAGTAGGGACGCAAAAATTTGATTCGACCTGAAAATTCGATTAAATTTTTTTAAAGTTAAAACATGGTTTGATCTGGGGATGTAATGATTCGAACCCGATCTGTATCCGACTGTTGTTGATCCGAACTCGAGTTGGACTTGTTACGGTAGTAACCGAACCTAAAATATATCCGACCGAGAATGACCCGAACCCGATTTCATCGTGTTATTGTAGACACGAAACTCGACTTGCATCCGACTGAACCAAACTCGAACTCGATTCCGACTTGGTAGATAGTCGATATTACCCGACTGAATCGATCCGAGACTTGATTTTACTCGGCTTTTTTGAACCCGACCTGATAAATGACTCAACTTATTTTGAACCTGACCTGCTATTGACTTGAACTAATATTAACAACACTTAATATTTACATGACATATAATTAAGATATTATATATGTATTAAATTATATTATATACATAGTATATATTAATGTGTATTATATACATATTTATATACATGGATGTAAAAAGTTGACCCAACCTGAAAACCCGACAGAAACATGTTCGAGTCAAAACCTAATTTGACCTGGAGATCTAATGACCCAAACCCGACCTATATCAGACTATTGTTGACCCGAACCCGAGTTGAACTTGTTACTGTAGCAACCGAACCTGAACTATATCCGACCAAGAATGACTAGAACCCGATTTCAACATGTTACTGTGGATACGAACCCCAACCTACATCTGACTGAAGTGAAACCGAACCCGAGTCTGACTTGGCAGATAACCGATATTACCCGACTGAATTGATCCAAGACTTGATTTTATCTAACCTGTTTTGCACACGACCTGATAAATGACCCGACATGTTATTGACCTGAACTAATATTAACAAGACTTAATATTTACATGACATATAATTAAGTATATCTATAATTTAATGAATTTAAAATATTAGTAAATATAATTAGATTTTAAAAATAGAATTAGACATTAAAATTAATTTAGGGATTAATAATTAAATTTAGTATTATATATTTAATTAAATTAATTTATTTACTATTTTATTTAGTTTTAATTTATTTAATTTTAATTATAATTTTAAATTAATATTTCATAAAAAATTATAATTCTAAATTAATATTTAATTAAGTTAAATTAACTTATTGAACTTAGGATTAATAAAGATAAATTAAAATATAAAAGAATAAATTACAAACATAATTAAAAGAATTCTAAAATCAAATGAAATTTTTTATTAAATTAATAGAACTTGCTCAGGTAATTCTTCTTGCACATGTTTGGGTAAGGAATCATCAAACTTCTTTCCCCCAAATTTATCTTGTTGATTAAGTTGAGTGCCACTCCTTAGTGTGATCGCGTTGCATTGCTCTTTACCATGTAGCTTAGTGACTTCAGTGTCACTTGGCAGACATCCGGGTTGGCGCTCCTGTAATGCCATGGTAATTTGGCCAACCTGACTCTCTAGATTTCGCAAGGAAGCACTGTGGCTTTGTAGTAAAGTTCCTTGGTTCTTGATAGCTGTAGTATGCTCTTGAAACATCGTCTTGGTACTTAGAATAAACTCTTGTATGGTTGCTTCCAAAGAATTGGTATTCGATGATGATGTCGCCCCCTTGTTCTGATTATGCCAGGGTATATTTGATTGAAAATTTTGGGGCTAATTTTAATTTCGAGCTGGGGGATTAGGATTGCTGGATCCTTGATTTCCCCATAAAAAATTCAGATGTTGATGCCATCCTGGATTATAAATGTTGGAGTAGGGATTGTTGTTGCTTCTATTAAAATTGCTCACATAATTGGTTGTCTCATGGTTTCCTGGGCACTCACTCTCGTGATGATTGCCATGTAATAATAGACATGTTGAACTGGCCATCTTCATTATCTTTACTTCATTGGAACGTTGGATGCTCTTCAACTTGTTGGTGATAGCTGAGAGTTGAGCGAATAGTGAATCCTTAGTATCGAGCTCAAAAGTCCTTTGCGCCTTCCTCCTACTTCCATGTCTTGTAGAAGGAAATTGATAGTCATTGTTGGCAATTCTATCAAGTATGTCGAATTCCTCCTCGGGTGATTTGTCTAACAAAGTTCCATTTGCCGAGGCATCTAACATCATTCTGGTCGGTGCATTGACTCCATTGTAAAACATTACAACTTGAGTCCAATTTTGAAAACCATGATTTGTATACTTCCGAAGCAATCTCTTGTATCGATCCTAACATTTGCACATAGACTCGTCGTCACCTTATCGAAAAGAAGCAATGTCATTTCTAAGTTGATGTTGGGATTTAGAGGATTATACCACAACAAAAAGCTCTTGCATAGATCAGCCCATGACTCCATCGAATCGGATGGTACTCCAGTCAATCATCCCCTTGCTCAACCACATAGAGAATAAGGAAATTGTTTGAGCTTCAGCATATCCTCATGTACTCCTTGTTGTCGGAATGAGTCACAAACTTCAAGGAAAGCTCGAAAATGTTGTCTTGCGTCTTCATGCGTCATTCCTACAAATTGCCCAATAGAGTTTAGCATATTGAACATGACAGACTTTTATTCGAAGTGAGTAGCTTGAATTTCTGGTTCAACGATGCTAGGATTAAGACCATCTAAGATAGGATTTAAATGATCCCTAATAACCCTCGGTCGAGGTGTAGCAACATTCTGATTTACCCCGACATTTTGAACTACTAGGTTCTGCATTGGTGGGTCCATAGCTCTACGTTGTGTACATTCTTTTGACAAAATAAACGCTCAATTTTAGGCACTATAGGATATAGAAGTCCATTAGTAGACCTTTTTGACATGCACTGAGAAAAACCTTGAAAAGAAAAACAAGAAAAACAACAAGTAAAACTAAACTAGAAAAAGTAAATAATGTAAAACAAAAATGCCAAGGTAAAAATGAAAAACTTCACTCTTGCTAGATCTCCGGCAACGGCGCCAAAAACTTGATGTCTGTCCGTGTATAGCTATAAATTATACGAACATATATGTGCTAGTATATACAGTCGTATAATTAATAAAAGGTGAGTAAGTATCGTTCCCACGAGAATCTAAGGTAAGGTGCAAGTCAAATTTGTCAAGGTAAAAAGGTGTCACTAACTAAAAAGAAAAATAAAGATAAAGATATAAACATGTGGAAATGGATATGTACGGTGAAAGTGTAATGATGAAATGCTATGATAATTTCAGAATACAAGCACCTAAAATATGCCAAGGCAAAATGGAATGGATGAAGATGGCAAGATAGGTGTATGGAAGTGGTGTGTGGAATGTATAATAGTGTGATTGCAAGAGAACAATGAAATAAAGAAAGTAGTTTGTAAATGCTGAGGCAAAAACAGGATGCAAGAACATGTTTAAACAATATGTTGTACTAACCCTCTATTGATGAGCTCTCTTGGAAATGATTGGTGGAGGTTCATATGGATTTTTTAACCTTACTCCTACGAACATATAGTAGCTATGGTGTATATTTACTCGACAGAGGTTTCTAAAGTGTTCCCGCTTTCTCGAGTCATAGGAACCTGACAAACTAAAATGCCACGGCATCTCCTCTCAGTCTCAGCAACGACACTAGCCTATCGACAAAGCACACTTCTTTTAGTCATTGAAACCCTCATTTAAGTCTCTCTTAAGCATCTAAGATCAGATTACGCTCTGGTTACTATCCGAAGCTCATTGGTCACTAGTGAAGGCTCGGAAGTCCTGTTAATTCCATCTTTCGCTAAATTATAGTATTTGAAATGTCGAACCCACAGGGACTGTGTCGACCTTACTACCACTTAAACCTGCACTATTGAAAATAAAAACACAAGTAATTTGAGGAGTAGAGATTGCTAAATTAACTACTTAAAAACCAAAATAAAATATTAGAATTGATATAATGAAGGTGAGGCCAGGTTGAGTGCTTTGTAGAGGAGAATCCAATTGTATTATTTATCCACTTATTAATGCAATGGATTGATTTGCCACCTCAGTGAGTAGCAGTAAGGGTCGCCACAGCTGCCTAGGCGGGGTTATGCCTTGTCGACAAATCAACTTTCCATAGTTCACAGAGCATTCTTATGTCTCCTCCTTATCCTTAAGCAAAGAGAACTGTTGAAGTCCACGTCTTGATGATACCTCCCAGCGTTAATCAAGGATGAACAACAACCAAACATACGCATCTTATTAGTCGCTGAAATCTTGTGCGGTTTATCTCTAAACCGGATTAATCAATGCCCTTGAGCAAAGACCGTATTCTTGTTAGAGTATGCCCAAAGACCAATCATATGATGATTGTAAGGATACTTTTATTTACCAATTTTATTGAATAAAGGCATTGCCATTGTTGTTTTCAGATATATGTGTCAATGCATAACATAAACTGAGAAACAATAAGGTCCATATAATAATATATGTATTATTATTAAAATATCCTTAGTCAAGTATTATTATGGGTATGGACAATAATAATACGCTTAAGACTAACATGTGATTAATTGATGACAATGAGTTATCATTGACATAGAGATGTCAGAATTAATACATGAATATATTAGTAGAGAATAATATATTGGATTGACCCACTATGAGTATATATCTTGGATTATTATTTGACGGTCACGATATTGCTCATAGTGACAACTATATGTATGATCCTTAGACTTGAGATTATTACTATCTCAATATATGTTGTTTTATGTTTTGATGCAGTTAAACGTGTCTCGTAATTAGTTACACTATAAAAACTGACATTGGACATATTACAATGTATGTAGTGAGATGTGAATGATCAAAATAGGATTTGTCCTTCCTACATAATAGGAAAATATATCAAAGGCCACTTGATTGAGTGAGACTAGAAATGCATGGCCATGCTTGAATACGTTGATATGAGATATCACAAATTATTCATTAAAAGTAGTTCACTCTAGATATTAAGAAACATTAAAATAGGCTATACAAGTGTGACTATTCCAAGACTTGTGCCTATTAAAGATATAAAAGGACAAAAGGATATAATACAATAAAAGAGTTGGTCACGGACATGATACATCGAATCATGATCTCTTGTAACTTAGATGACAACGATATATTGCTGGATGTCACTCAATGTTTATTGATGCGTGTAATAATAACGCAACTGTGCAGTGTACACGTCGCAAGTAATAAAGTGATAAGTATATCGTGTATCGTCTCCACAAGGATTGGTATACTTAATATGTCTCCCCTTGTTCCCTTGCTCTTGAAAGATAAACTAAAAACACAAATAAGTGGATTTGTTTAACTAACTAAATAATTAAATAACAAAACATAAAATAAAAGATTGAGAACGATATAGAGAAAGTGGGTAGGATTCAGCTGTGCCAATTAGTGGATTCGATTGATCTTCTTCTTGTCCAATGCAATTACATAACACTGCTTTGGCAGTATTGTAGATACAACCTTGGCAGTATTGGTGTTCTCTGCCGCGATAATCTCTTGCTCTTGGGCATATGCATCAAAGTTCAGCAAAGTGTCCGTAGTTGACTCCGCTTATCTTTAAGTCAGAGCGCTGTTGATGACTGATCCTTGACGATACCTCTCGGCATAAATCAACGATAACCACCAACCAATCCAATACTTCTTTTAGCTTCTGAAACTCTTAACCTATTTCTAGGACGAGTTAGTGTCGTCAACACCTTACTTATCCCTTTCGTGAATCTAACTCTCTCGATGCTAGATAAATAGATTACTTACAAACTTCTCTCTCGAGATTTGAATACAAGAACAAGGAATGGCAATAGGATAAGCAAACTTTGATATTATTTACATTAGAACAAAGAAACAAGAAACAATCTTCTCTCACTAATATCTACAACCTTCACCTATCCCTAAGAGATTTAGAACATAATGTCAATAGGTACAAATCTTAGGGGAAGAGTTTCTCTAAAATCATCTCTCTTAACAATGTGGCCGGCTAGGCTATATATAGTCTTAACCTAGGGAAAATCTTTCCTAAATAGATTCTAACTTGGAGTAAGGAGCAAGTCTTCTAATATTTTCAAGTTTGTAGCCTTCTAGAAAGCTTTTCCTGTTCGGTCTTTGACTTGGGCTTTTAGTGCGCTAGCCTGGTCTAATTTGTGCGCTGCATCTTCTAGAATATTCTCTATATTTTTGTCTTTCATTCGCCTACAATGTTGATGTTGCCACTCTGGATGTTGCCGCGGCCTCGTCTCTGCCTCGTCCTCTATACTGCTTCATCGCTGCTTTGGCCCTAGATATTCCTACATGTACAAAATATGTAATAATATCTGCATTTTCTATAAATTTTGACTTTATAAGTAGTGATAACGGAATATCCAATATTATGCAAAGATTCCATATTTCAGCTCAAGTTGGTGTATAATAGATGCATAAAGTACCATGAGAAGGGTAGTAAATAACTGCCTTTTAGGCACTCATCAAATACCCCCAAACTCGAACTATTGCTTGTCCTCAAGCAATGCAAGACATCAAATTGCCGAACCTTACTCCCCTTTGGTCTTACTTTTCCATCTATTCTCCCCACCATGGTCATGTCTATCTCTCCGTTTTAGCCACTAGTTTACCCAAGGACTTTTACTAAGAAACAAGCTATAAGGCTAGGTGAGTGTGTGCGTTTTATGGACAAGGTTGATTCAAGGATTTCTTAGATAAACTCTAAGTTCAAGACAAGTAGAATTTGAATTAAAGCTATCTCCTTAAAGCAACAAGTCTTGAGCCAATTTCGGACACCTCAAGATATGTGTTTTCTATATTTTATTTTATTTTATTTTAAGCGAACTTTAGCATACTAGAGCCAGTTTCGGGAACCTCTAGAATGAAGGAGAGAAAAACTAGGGCCAGTTTCGAGTACCTCTAGTTATTTTTCAAAAAGATTCTAAGCCTTTATCACCTAAGTTTATTAAAAGAACTCCTAAATCAAGCAAGTCCAAAAAGTGTTTCTTTGTTTTCTAACCCTAAAGCAAGCTTCTAAGTTTTATTCCATTAGTATCCTATGGTTATCCCTTCGAAACAGAACTTGGCCATGGTAATGTAACCCCCTTAGCCCTATTAACAAGCACATCGAACTCAGTGTACTCCGCAGCCAACAAATATGTCTTGATCTCCGGATTCAAACCATATCGGAACCTGTCACATCTCTTATGCTCCGTAGGTACCAACTCAGGAGCATAGTGACTCATTCTCATAAACTGTATCTCATAGTCAGCCACACTCATAGTGTCCTGCACCAGGGACATAAACTCCCTCTTTCGTGCATCCTCGTACTGCGGACCCAAAAACTTCCGTAAAAAGGCGGTCCTGAAATACTCCCATGTCAGGTTAGCAACTGCTACACCCGCTTTCGTGGTAGTCCACCACCTATAAGCATCTCCCTGAAGCAGAGAGACCACGCAACCCAATTTCCAAGCATCCTGACAGTCCATCTGATCCAAAATCCTCTCGGTGCTAGCCAACCACTCCTCAATTATACTCGGGTCAGACCCACGAAACTCAACACCACCCAAGCTACATAGTCGCTCTAGCGGTAGTCCTTGGGTAACTACAACGGCAAGTACAGGAACCAGAGGTACACCAACAGGTGGCACACCATCTGGTGGAGGAGGTGGAAGTAGTTCCTCCCTAACAATCGCCTCTCCCTCTGCCTGACCATCAGTGATCAAGCTAGTACTAGCACGTGTCTCTCATCTCGGAGACATTATCCAATTACTTCAAACATGCAATTTTAAAACATAATATTAAGACATAATAAACTTACATTTGGGCAAGATCCAAGGGAAACCGAAGAGCATCTAAAAATGTGTTGGCATTGGCAATGTGTAACTGGCCACCCCTTTTACCCATTATTGTTCTAGGTACACTCACAATGTATAGGTATTCACACATTAACAACATATCGCATTCATTCTTATACTTTAGCAAACTAATCACAAAACTTAGCAAACCAATACGTACTTTGACATACCAACAACACACTTTAAAACCTGGCTCTGATACCACTAAATATAACCCCCTTATCCCGGCCTAAACGGAACCGACACTAACGGGTTACACGGGGAATATCAAACCAAACCCGCAAAGGTCCGATTTGATAAACAACCCAAAGTCCGTTATATTTTTTTATTTTATGTTTCCTAGATGCATAATCTTATTCCTACATATCAAGATCTCGTATAAGGCATTAACGGGACAAGCCAATCATTAACAAACATCCGATTAAACACTTATACGAATTAAGGACTAAAACCTAAAACTTTTAAATCCTATTAATAAATTATAAATTCTTTTCATGAAATTTCAATTTAACACTCAAGTATCCTTCACAATAAATTTCAAGTCAAACGGATCATTCAAACATTATCAATTGTATGTTTCTCTAATTTAGGGACCAAAATGTAAATCTTAAAAAATACAAGGACTTTATCCAAATTAGGTTAACCATCTTGAAATTAAATCAACTTTCATGCATGCATGCAAAATTGCAGCTCAAAATAACCTCTGTAGGTACCCTAATCGAACAAAGGAAGATATCCGGGACTCAAATATAATTTTTAGTAACTTTCAATTCTTGGTGATCAAAGGTTTTGAAACCTTCCAAAAGGTTTCAAAACTTTTTGAAAAAGGTTTCGAAACTTTCCTGAAAAGTTCCGAAACTTTTCGCGTCTAGTAACTTTCCAGAAATGAAATTGCCCGCAAGGTTTCGAAACCTTCTGGAGGTTTCAAAACTATTTGACAATGGTGTCGGAAACTTCACCCAAAGGTTTCGAAACTTTGGGTCTGGAACCAAAAGTTCCGTCACACTAAGTAAACACCAACAATACAATACACAACCATTAGTCACTTCCAGCTATATGCATAATTCTTAGGCATAATTAACAACTTATAACACATGATTAACAACGTCATGGACATCAATCAGACTATAGACATGCTTCTTAGAAGATGATTAAAAACATAATAATCATGCAAGTACACGCTTCAACAATCCAAACAATTCCATAGTCCTACAATTAACAATCAAGCAACAAAGGTCTTATTACAACATAAACCAAAGTCTAAGTACACACACTCCTCACATAGGTTGGGTTACACATTGCCATACCCCAATTTATTTGCCAAAACATACCAAATTGTAGTAATTCTTCCCCTTGGTTTCCTTGCCTCGAACGAAGCCCCAAGTGTATTTATTTTTCTGCAAGGATGAAAAGAGAGCTTAAGCAAACATGCTTAGTGAGGAAGCTCTACCCAAAATCATCAATGCATCTATTTAAATATATAATGAAACCATAATTTGCAATGCATCACTAAATCATGCATGCTAACATCTCATGTTCATGTTCATTAAACCATATGCATCCTTGAGTTTACACAACCTCAACAAAACAATTTTTAAATGATGCACAATATCCTTCTCAAATTCATGTATGTATATTAGCATTCTAGTGACCACTTAATGTGAACCTTGAGTTCACCGAATACACGGATCTATTGTTAGAGACCATTGTCTCGTCATGACACGAAGTCACCATTTACATGACACCAAGTCACCATTGACATGACTCGAAGTCACCATTGACATGACACGAAGTCACCATTATAGCACTACCACGCACGATCGAACACATAGTCACCCTTGTTAAGTGTAGGCGGCTCTACCACGCACGGTTGGACACAAAGTCACCCTTGTTACGTGTAGGCAAATTTTCTGTATTCTCAACTTTGTTTATAGTGCACTTAAGACAATCCTAATGACATGTCATTCGTATTCGAATCTAAAGTTAGTGTCACTATGCCAATATCATAATCAAATGTGCATGATAACTTGCTGCTCATAATGCATACATAATATGTTCAACAAATGAACCAAAAGTCATACCCAAAGGTACCATCATATATAAGGCAATTAACCATATTGTATTCCAAATCATTTCTCATAATTTTCCATAATCATGGATGCTAAATAAGTTATACATTTCAGCAAATATTTCTCATGTATGCACCAATTCAAATCATGCTCATGCATTTCCATAAATCTCATTGCATTACCAACATAATGCCTTTCTCGAATGTAGCTGAAACTCATGTTGATTTATCAAAAACATTTACTTTACTTAATCTTGAATTATGGAAGGTTTTCACACTCTTCTATAGTCCCTAAAACAGAACCGTACCAAACGCGATTCACTTTAAGTCCGAAAACACTCACCAACAACCAAAACGAGCTTTCGCTGATATCCGATGATCACGCCAACGCACCAACACTCAAGTATCTTCTTGTACCTCTTCTACAACATTAGAAACAGAGAATTCTCACATCATAACATGCTTAAACCAGCAACTATATCCGATCACCATAAAACTACCGGAAACTTAACCGAAAAGACCGTAAACTAAGTCGAAACGCATTCGAAGAACATCAGCCCAAAACCTAATGAATCTAACATCTAATCCACTTCAATTATGAACCAAAAATACATCCAAACCATCCCTATATCTCCAACAACATTAAAGCATCTAAAACAGCCCCTAAAACAACCAAAAAATACCTTAAAACAACACCGATTGCATTATTCCGGGATGAAATTAATGTGCTATCAAATGAAGATTCAATTAATCATTTAATTAACATAAAAACATAATTGAATCCATCTAATTTCAGCATTGAATGAGATCCAAAAAGATTTCGCAAAAACATTCATAAAATCACTAGATCTAATATTGAAAACATAGAATTAAGTTTTTATTCAAAGATTAACAAGCTAATACTTGGGAATTTCAATAAAGAACCTTAGAAAAGAATTAAAAATCTAGAAAATTACCTTTAAGATCTATTCACCAAAAAGATGCAATTTCCTCTTCTTAATTCCTTGCAATTTGGTGTTGATTTGAATAAATTGATGGTTAGGTTTTGTAAGGGATAGAAATATGATTAAAATGATGTAATCTTTGTTGAAAAAGATGCAAAAAACAGCAAGGAATTAAACAAAAGAGATGAAGGAAAATGGAGAGAAAATGAGAGAAAAAAGATAGTTTTGAGAGAAAAATGATTTTCATCTTTAATTAAAGTAATTAAAAAGCATTTTGGTGAATAAGTCATTATTAAAAATTAACATGGGTTTATGGACCTCTAAGGATTCTAAGTTTAGCTTGCTTTTCAATTTAGTCACTAAAATCACAATTTTCAAAAATCACAAATTAAGTCCTCTAATTTTCTAAAAATTACAAATTGGTCACTTATGTATAATTACGCATAGTTAAAAATCAATATAAAATTCAAATTACTTTCTTTTAATCTTAAAACATATTTTCAATATTTTTAAATTACATTCCAAAATTATTATTTTTCCTAATTAAAAATATTCTTATTTTATTTTCATCAGAATAATGAACCGGAGATCCCGATTCAACCCGAATTGAATTCTCCTAACTAGAGCCTAACTAACAACCCTAAAAACGGGATGTTACAATAATGAGAAATATTTCTATAGCCTTAAAGGAGTAAACTAAAGCAAAGTTGATGTAGAACAGTGCAAGATTAAAAACAGTAATTCAAGAAAGAAAATATTGCCAAAAATTTCAAAAAAAAATACTCCCTTTTTTCATGGTAATACCGCGGCAGTGGATTGCCTCGGTAATGCTTCTGCACCTATAATACCCCCAAACTCAAACCGAGCATTGTCCTCAATGCTTAATACATACAGCAAACAACAAATTCAATACGGAAATAGACAAAAGCATTAAAAGAAATCATTTATAACGACTCCGAGGAGCTTCTTGTACGAAGAATTCTCCTAGGCCGTGCCATTGACGCCTTCTGTCTAGATCTTTGTGCTGGTGATTGCTGTTGTTTGGCTTGCCTATGCGGCTGAACTCGATTGGGCGGTTTGCGTTGTGGTGGTGTAGTAACTTCATCTTCTTATTCTACGTCGTCAATATTTTCTATGTGCATGATTTATGTCCTGCCCCCTATCGTAGCAGTGGTATTGCTGGTTCATGTGACGAATTGTGGTATTCGTCAATCTCACGAGACAGAGTGTCTCTACTGAGACTGGGCATAGGGATTGGATTCCGTTGAGGAGAGTTAAAAACAGCTCGCCTCTTGGACGACCTTTGGCTGATAGAGGATACTTCGGCAAACCTGGACGGCCTAGAAGGTCCGACAACATGAAACTCTTGAGGCGGTCGTGGTTGGAAAAATGGCTGCGGCCCTGGGGCAGGTGTTGTCTCGGTATAAGGGGCGGTAGTGACAAAGATATTAGTTGGGAATTCTGGGAATTGCGCCCCTTGATTTGGGAAGCTTGTCATCATCATGTGGGCAAGAGATGTGTTGAAGTAACGCTGGTACTCCATGTAGCGTTGCTGGCAAAGGTCCATGGCTGCCATCCTCTATAGAATTTCTTGGTAAGGGTCTGCTGCGGTAGGGCCCTAGGCAGATGTAGGTACTTCTGTCGAGTACTGCCCTCCGGCAGTAAAGTCTGCAGTGAACTACTGTGGTGTTGCTTGGATAGGATCTGCTTGGGTTATCTGCATGACTCGACGATAGAAATCTTTAGACCATCCCGGTCGATTCGGTGTGTACTCTTCTGTAGCCTCGACTGGTACACCTGCATCAATACACAAGGCAGAGATTAAAGAAGGGAAACATAAAGGGCCTTTGTCTTTCTTACCGCAATCATAAATTTCTTGGAGAATAATTTCTCCAACGTTGATGGTCCTCTTGTTGATTATGGACTAGATGAGCACCAAACGTCTCCTGTTGACTGTGATGTTATGCGATGTGGGCATTAGACGTCTTTTGACAAAGGTGCACCACATCTTAGCCTTGGGTTTGAGGCTCAATCTTGTTACGGATCCTCTATGGTTACCAGTCTCCCAAGGGGTATCATCTTAACAAAGATCCTCTTTGATTAGCTCGAAGTCGACATCGGTGACTTCCTCTTCAAAATCACTATGTGCATTGGACAACGGAGTGAGGCCATAGCGTTGGTTGATTGCTTCGGCATTAAGGGCAACTGGCTTCCCTCGGCAGTGGATATATAAATTTCCTTCGCTCAGTATATGGGCATAAAACTCTCGAAAGATCGTGGCATTCGCTAGGGGAGGTTTGAGACAGAAGATTTCCCAATCTTGGTATTTGATTTTGTCGAACAAGAACTGTTCGATACCGTAATTATCTTCATCCAAGTGCTGAAATCCTTGCTCCTCCCATAGCTGCAGAGCAACAAAAGAACGGTTGAATCTCTCTTCAATGGCGGCAGGGTAAAAGCGGTTGTAAGCGGCCATGATTGTAGTTATTGATTGCCTTGAGCGAAGTCTGGAGTACTTGAAAAGATTGCTGAAAATTTCAAGAAGTAGATGAGAGCTAAAGTAATTGAGAGCAAGATTGTGAAAGAAAGAAGATTAGCAAGAATGCAAGAGTGGGTAATTCTAATCAAGGGAGTTGTTTATACAGGCTGTAAAAACTATGACTGTTAAAAATTAGCCGTTAGGCAATTACTGCCTTGCTGAACAGTTACTACTGCGGCGGATTTCTCGGTAGAGAGCCGTTGTACTGTTTCTACCTGTTAGGATTTCTACGGCTCTGACACAGTGCACTGTCGCGGCAGCAGACTTCCTGTTGTGAAATATTTTTTTGCATTCGTTGCTTTATTTATCCTAAAAACCTAAAAACATAAAATACTGAAAATAAAACATAACAACATATAAAACTAGTCCTAATATAATAAATAAAATGGAAGGGAAAAGATTATGTTACTTGTGGAGTGCATGTGAATGTATCTCCCAATTTGATTATCTGTTTCTGGCTCGTATCTTTCTTCGCGTGTTGGTCAGTCCCTTCAGTGCATTTGACTTCTCCTTTGGGCTTTATTCGCTTACCGATTAGTTTGCCGAGCGTGCTGCCCAGGCAGGATGTTTTAGTACCCTGGTCTGGTGTATGGAGAGCCTTACATTCTGCTGGAGCGTCTGAATTTGTTAGATTGTGGAAGGCGTTCAACTTGACTTGTTGATCGTTTATCCGCATCGTGAGCTCGCCATTTTCCATATCGATGATTGTGCGTCCAGTAGCAAGGAAAGGTCGACCCAAGATGATCGGTGCATTGTCGTCGGCCTCACAATCAAGGACAAGAAAGTCGACAGGAAATATAAACTTGTCGAGCTTAACCAGAGTGTCCTCAATTTTGCCTTTAGGATGCACATAGGATTGATCCGCAAGTTGGAGCAGCACTGTTGTTGGTTTTGCCCGTCCTATTCCAAGTTTTTGAAAAACTGATTTGGGCATTAGATTGATGCTTGCTCCCAAGTCACATAGGGCCTTTCCTTCATAACCATCCCCAATGGCATAGGGGATTGTAAAGCATCCAGGATCCTTTAGCTTAGGCGACATGCGATTATGTAGCATGGCCATGCAACCTTCAGTGGCTGCCACCGTTTCAAATTCCCCTAGACTTCGTCGTTTGGATACTATATCCTTTAAGAACTTGGCATAGTTGGGCATTTGTTCAATAACCTCAACTAATGGCAAGTTGATATGGACTTACTTTAAGATGTCTAGGAATTTCTGAAATTGGTGATCCTGTTTGTGCTTTTTTAACCTCTGCGGGAAAGGAGGTGGTGGTCTTATGTCCTCCAGGTTTCCTTGAATATTGAGTTTAATACTTGGGGTGAACTTATTTGCAGCTGCCTCGGCAGGATTTTCAGGTACTGCTGGTTCTGTTGTCGTGGCAGTGCTTTCGGCAGAGTCCTACTCAGCTTCTGAGTCCTCATGATGTTGCTTTTCTGGTTGGACTCTATCGGTTGAGGTCCCTTCTTTATCTTTTAATTGTAGGTCACTTCTTGTTGTAATTACCTTGCATTGCTCGTGGCCTAATACCTTGGCAACCTCAGTATTGCTAGGTAAACCCCCTGGTGGTCGAGTGTTTTGTCGTTGGGCAAATTGACCAACTTGGGTTTCTAAAGACTTAATTATAGCCTCCTAGTTTTACAGTCTCATCTCAGTTCAATTCATGAAGTCATCAGTACGCTTTATGAAGCGGCTATTCTCGGCCATATATGAATCAGTCTTTGACATGAATGCCGTGAGAGAATCTGTCAGTGCATCTAGATAATGCTGTTGTTGTACCTGCTACTGTGGCATGGACTGCTGTGCGTGCTGTTGCGGCAGGTTCTGACTTTGGTGTTGGAATCCAGGGGCTTGGTTGATTGGATTTATGGCATTGTTCGGGGTACTCCATGAAAAGTTTGGATGCTTTTCCAAGATGAGTTGTAATTGTTGGACATCATCTGATTGTTCCTGTTATAATTTCCAACATACAGGCTGGTTTCCTCATCTTGCATGTAATCAGATAAGTTGACTGCCTTAACATCTGATTGTTCGCTGGGCTTGCATATTCTGAACCATCTTGGTCAGAGAAGCCAATTGTGCTGCCACCGAACTTGTTGAGTCTAATTCATGGGTCGTGGCATGGCGTCTCATTCCTCCTCGCCTTGATGTAGGAAACTGGAAGTCATTCCTTGCGAGTTTGTTCAGAATCTCAATGGCTTCCGCGGATGCTCTATCCAAAAGTGTCCCATTTGCGGAAACGTCTAGCATCATCCTTGTGGAGGCATTGGTAGCATTATAGAACATGGAGACTTGTGTCCACAAGGGAAAACCATGTAGTGGGTATTTATTTAACAATTCTCTGTAGCGTTCTCACGCCTCATACATCGATTCATCATCATCCTGCCAAAATGATATGATTTCATTACGGATGCGATCATAGAGATTTATCGGGTTGAACCTTGTAATGAATTCTCGGCAGAATTCATCCCAAGATCCTATGGATCCTGCTGGGATGCCATTTAACCAAGTTTTCGCCCTATCCCTCAGTGAATAGGGGAACAAATTTAATCGTAAAATATCTTCATAGACTCCTTGGATCTTGAAAAAATTGCACACTTCCATGAAAGATTTAAGATGCTGCCTTGCATCTTCAGTAGCAAACTTTGATATTATTATTGCATTAGAACAAAGAAACAAGAATCAATCTCCTCTCACTAATATCTACAACCTTCACCTATCCCTAAGAAATTTAGAACATAATGTCGTTAGGTACAATTCTTAGGGAGAAGGGTTTCTCTAAAAATTGGCTCTCTAAACAATGTGTCCGGCTAGGGTATATATAGTCTTAACCTAGGGCAAAACTTTCCTAGATAGACTTCAACTTGGAGTAAGGAACAAATCTTCTTCAAGGGATCTGATATTTCCAAGTTTGCCGCCTTCTAGAAGGTTTTTCCCGCTTGGTCTTTGACTTGGGCTTTTAGTGCGCTAGCCTGGTCCAATTGGTGCGTGAATCTTCTAGAATGTTCTCTATATTTTTATCTTTCATTACGCCTCCTATGTTGGTGCTACCACTCTGGATTCTACCGCGGCCTCGTCTTCTGCCTCGGCCTCAACATTGCTTCACTGCTGCTTCATCCCTGGATATTCCTACATGTACAGAATATGTAATAATATCCACATTCTCTATAAATATTGACTTTGTAAGTAATGATAATGGAATATCCAATATTTACGCAAAGAGTCCATATTTCAGTTCAAGTTGGTGTATAATAGATATATAAAGTACCAGGAGAAGGGTAGTAAATAACTTCCTTTTAGGCACTTATCAGAACGATTTCCAATTTCCCACATCAAGGCGAGGAGAAATGAGACGTCATGCCACAACCCATGAATTAGATATACCCAGTTCAGTGGCAGCACAATTGGCTTCTCTAACTAAGATGGTTTAGAATATGCAAGCCCAGAGAAATATACATGAGGTTAAGGCAGTTAAGCCATCCTGGAAAAGGCATCCAAACTTTTCATGGAGTAACCCTAACAATGCCTTAAATCCAATTAATCAAGCCCCTGACTCCAACATCAAAGCCAAAACCTGCCACAACAGCCCACTCAGCAGCCCATGCCACAGCAGCAGGTACAAAAACAACAGTCTCTGAATGGATTGGCAGATTCTCTCACGACTTTTATGACCAAGACTGATGCTTACATGATCGAGAATAGCCGCTTCATGAAGCATACCGATGACTTCATCAAACGAACTGAGATGAGTCTGCAGAACCAGAAAGCTGCGATAAAGTCTTTAGAAACCCAAGTTGGTCAATTTTCCCAACGACAAAACACTCGACCACCAAGGGGTTTACCTAGAAATACTAAAGTTGCTAAGGTGTTAGGCCACTAGCAATGCAAGGTAATTACAGCAAGAAGTGGCCTACAATTAAAAGATAAAGAAGGGACCTCAACCGATAGAGTCCAACCAGAAAAGCAATATCATGAGGACTCAAAAGCTGAGTAGGACCCTGTCGAGAGCACTACCATGGCAGCAGAACCAACAGTACCAGAAACACCTGCCGAGGCAGCTGTAAATAAGTTCACCCCAGGTATTACACTCAATATCCAAGGAAACCTGGAGGACATAAGACCACCACCTCCTTTCCCGCAGAGGTTAAAAAAGCACAAACAGAACCACCAATTTCAGAAATTCCTAGACATCTTGAAGCAAGTCCATATCAACTTGCCACTAGTTGAGGCTATTGAACAAATGCCCAACTATGCCAAGTTCTTATAGGACATAGTATCCAAACAACGAAGGCTAAGGGAATTTGAAACGGTGGCAGCCACTGAAGGTTGCATGGCCATGTTGCATAATCGCATGCCGCCCAAGCTAAAGGATCCTGGATGCTTCACAATCCCTTGTGCGATTGGGGATGGTTATAATGGAAAGACCCTATGCGACTTGGGAGCAAGCATCAATCTAATGCCCAAATCAGTTTTTCAAAAACTTGGAATAGGGCGGGCAAAACCAACAACAATACTGCTCCAACTTGCGGATCGGTCCTATGTGCATCCTGAAGGCCAAATTGAGGACATTCTCGTTAAGATCGACAAGTTTATATTTCTTGCCGACTTTGTTATCCTTGATTGTGAGGCTGACGACAATGCACCGATCATATTGGGTCGACTTTTCCTTGCTATTGGATGCACCATCATCGATGTGGAAAATGGCGAGCTCACAATGCGGATAAACGATCAATAAGTCAAGTTGAACGCCTTCCACAATCTTACAAATTCAGACGCTCCAGCAGAATGTAAGGCTCTCCATACATCAAATTAGGGTACTAAAACATCCTGCCTGGGCAGCACGCTCGACAGACTGTTCGGTAAACGAATAAAACCCAAAGGAGAAGTCGGATACACTGAAGGGACTAGCCAACTCATAAAGAAAGATACGGGCCAGAAAGAGATAATGAAAGTGGGAGATGCATTCACATGTGCTCCACAAGTAACATAATCTATTCCCTTCAATTTTAGTTATTATATTAGGATTAGTTTATATATTATTATTTTCAGTATTTTATTATGTTTTATTTTTAGTGTTTTTATATCTTTTTTTAGAATAAATAAAACAACAAATGCAGAAAAATTATACCACAGTAGGAAGTCTGTTGCCGCGGTAATGCACTGTGTTAGAGTCGCAGAATTCCTAACAGACAGAAATAGTGTAACGGCTACTTTTTAACAGTCATATTTTTACAGCCTATATAAGCAGACTCATTGTTGTGCATTATTTACTTTTCCATTCTTGCTACTTTTGCTTTCTTGAACAATCTTGCTCTCACTATCTTTCCAATCTCTTGAAATTTTCAGAACTTTCTCTATTACTCCAGAATTTCTCAAACCATTCTCCACAAACAATCAATGGCTTCTTACACATGATTCGCCCCGGCCACTGTTGCTGACCGATTCAACCGCTCGTTCATTGCTCGACAATTATGGGAAGAGCAAGGATTTCAATAGACTAATGAGATATACTTCGACATTGAATCATACTTGTTCAACAAGATTCAGTATCAAGATTGGGAGGCATTCTGCCTACAGCCTCTACCGGCGAATGCCATAATTGTGAGAGAATTTTACGCACATGGGCCGATCAAGGACAACCTCTTTATCCACTGCCGAGGCAAGCCTGTGCAACTTGATGCCGAAGTCATCAATGAATTTTATGGTCTCACACCCACACGTGATGATCATGCCGAATTCGTAGACGACATCACCACTCAAGACTATAAAGAGATTAAAGATGAGCTTTGTTATAGCAACACCTCATGGGAAACCGGTGCCCATAAGGGTTCAGTAACAAGGCAGAGTCGAATACCCGAGGCCAAGATGATGTGTACCTTTGTCAAAAGACGACTTATCCCAACCTCCCACAACAACATAGTGGATCGCAAAAGATTGGTGCTGATCCAGTCTATCATCAAGAAAAGAAGCATCAACATTGGAGAGATCATTCTTCACGAAATTCATGAAAGTGGTAAGAAGGAACGGGGACCGCTTTATTTCCCATATTTAATCTCTATCTTGTGCATTAATGCAGGAGTTCTGGTCGAAGACACGGATGAATATAAGCCAACTTGGCAGGGATGGACAAGAGATTTCTGCCACCGAGTTATGCAGATCACGTATGCAGAACCTGTCCAAGTAACACCGCAGTAGTTTACTGTCGACTTTACTGCCAGAGGATAGTATTCAACAGAAGCACCAACCTCTGCCGAGCCAACTACCGTAGCAGACCCATACCAAGAAATTCTGCAAAGGATGGTAGCCATGGACCTTCGCCAACAACGCTACATGGAGTACCAACGCGACTTCAACACATCTCTAGCCAACATGATGATGCAAAGCTTCCTACATCAAGGGGCGTAATTCCCCGAATTCCCAACCAACATATTTGTTACTTACGCCCCTTACACCGAGAAAACACCTACCCCAGGACCACAACCATTTTTCCAACCACGGCCGCATCAACAGTTTCATGCTACCGGACCTTCCAAGCCAACAAGGTCTGCCGTAGTATCATCTACCAGCTAAAGGCCATCCAAGAGGCGAGATGTCTTTAACTCTCCCCAAAGGGAACCAATCCCTATGCCCAGTCTCAACAGTGCTGTCTCGCGAGATTGATGAATACCACAGTTCGTCACATGAGTTAGCAATACCCACTGCCACGGCAGGGGGCGGGACAGAAATCATAGACAGAGAAAATATGAACGAGGTGGAAGAAGGGGATGAAGTTACGGCACCAACACACCGCACACCGCCCAGTCGAGTTCAGCCGCATTGGCAGGCCAAACAACAACAATCACCAGCATAAGGATCTACGCGGAATGCATCAGCAACTAGGCCTAGGAGAATGCTCTATACAAGCAGCTCCTCGGAGTCGTTATAAATAATTTCATTTACTGCTTTTGTCTATTTCCATATTTTAATTATTGTTTGCCTTATATTTTGAGAATTAAGGACAATGCTCGGTTTGACTTTGGGGGAGATTGTAGGTGCAGAAGCACTGCCGAGGCTACTTACTGCCGCGGCATTACCATGAAAAGGGCGTAAATTTTTTCTGAATTTTTTTTACAATATTCTTTTTTCTTGAATCATTGTTTGTAATCTTGCACTGCCCTACATCAACTTTTGTTTAGTTTACTCCTTTAAGGCTATAAAAATCTTTCTCCTTACCATGGCCTAGTTCTGTTTTGAAGGGATAACCATAGGATACTCATGGAATAAAACTTAGAAGCTTGCTTTTGGGTTAGAAAGAAAATAAACACTTTTTGGACTTGTTTGATTTAGGAATTCTTTTAATAAACTTAGGTGATAAAGACTTAGAAACTTTTGGAAAAATAGCTAGAGGTGCCTATCACTGGCTCTAGTTTTGTTCTCCTTCATGCTAGAGGTGCCCGAAACTGGCTCTAGTATGCTAAATAGGTGGTTAAAAAGAAAAAATAAGAAAAAAAGAAAATAGAAAACGCATATCTTGAGGTTCCCGAAATTGGCTCAAGACTTGTTGTTTTAAGGAGAAGCTTTAGTCCAAAATTCTATTTGTCTTAAACTTAGAGTTTATCTAAGAAAGCCTTGAATCAACCTTTTCCATAAGACGCACACGCTCACCTAGCCTTATAGCTTGTTTCTTAGTAAAAATCCTTGGGTAAACTAGTGGCTAAAACGAAAAGATAGACATGACCATGGTGGGGAGAATAGATGGAAAAGTAAGACCAAAGGGGAGTAAGGTTCGGCAATTTGATGTCTTGCATTGCTTGAGGACAAACAATAGTTCGAGTTTGGGGGTATTTGATGAATGCCTAAAAGGCAGTTATTTACTATCCTTCTCATGGTACTTTATGTATCTATTATACACCAACATGAACTGAAATATGGACTCTTTACGCAAATATTGGATATTCCGTTATCATTACTTACAAAGTCAATATTTATAGAGAATGCAGATATTATTACATATTTTGTATTATTTAGGAATATCCAGAGCCGAAGCAGCAGTGAAGCAATATTGAGGCCGAGGCAGAAGACGAGGCCGCGGTAGAATCTAGAGTGGTAGCACCAACATAGGAGGCGCAATGAAAGATAAAAATATAAAGAACATTCTAGAAGATGCAGTGCACCAATTGGACCAAGCTAGCACACTAAAAGCCCAAGTCAAAGACCAAGCGGAAAAACCCTTCTAGAAGGCGACAAACTTGGAAAATATAAGATCCCTTGAAGAAGACTTGTTCCTTACTCCAAGTTGAAGTCTATTTAGGAAAGGTTTGCCCTAGGTTAAGACTATATATACCCTAGCCGTCCACATTGTTTAGAGAGCCGATTTTTAGAGAAACTCTTCTCCCTAAGAATTGTACCTAACGACATTATATTCTAAATTTCTTAGGGATAGGTGAAGGTTGTAGATATTAGTGAGAGGAGATTGATTCTTATTTTTTTGTTCTAATGCAATAATAATATCAAAATTTGCTTATCCTATTGCCATTCCTTATTCTTGCATTCAAGCTTGAGAGAGAAGTTTGTAAGTAATTTATTTATCTAGCATCGAGATGTATAGATTCACAAAAGGGATAAGTACGGTGTTGTAGACACTAACTCGGCCTAGAGATAGGTTAAGAGTTTCAGCAGCTAAAAGAAGTGTTGGATTGGTTGGTGGTTATCGTTGATTTACGTCGAGAGTATCGTTAAGGACCAGTCATCAACAACACTCTGACTTAGAGATAAGCGGAGCCAACTACAGACACTTTGCTGAACTTTGATGCCTCTGCATAAGAGCAAGAGATTGCCGCGGCAGAGAACACCAATGCTGCCGAGACTGTATCTGTAGTACTGTCGAAACAGTATTGTGTAATTGCATTGGACAAGAAGAAGATCAATTGAGTCCACTAATTGACGCAGCTGGATCCTACCCACTTTCTCTATATCGTTCTCAACCTTTTATTTTATGTTTTGCTATTTCATTATTTAATTAGTTAAATAAATCTACTTATCTATGATTTTACTTTATTTTTCAGGAGCAAGGGAACAAGGGGAGACATATTAAGTATACCAATCCCTGTGGAGACGATACACGATATACTTATCACTTTATTACTTGTCGACGTGTATACTTGCACTTAATTACGCTTTTATTACACGTATCACGTTCCTTGCGAGTTTGTTCAGAATCTCAATGGCCTTCGCGGGTGCTCTATCCAAAAGTGTCCCATTTGCGGAAGCATCTAGCATCATTCTTGTTGAGGCATTGGTAGCATTATAAAACGTGGAGACTTGCGTCCACAAGGGAAAACCATGTAGTGAGCATTTGTTTAACAATTCTCTATAGCGTTCCCATGCCTCATACATCGGTTTATCCTCATCTTACCGGAATGATGTGATTTCATTACGGATGTGATCATAGAGATTTGTTGGATTAAACCTCGAAATGAATTCTCGGTAGAGTTCCTCCCAAGATCCTATGGATCCTGCTGGGATACCATTCAACCAAGTTTTCGCCCTATCCCTCAGTGAATAGGGGAACAATTTTAATCGTAAAATATCTTCATGGACTCCTTGAATCTTGAAAGAGTTGCACACTTCCATGAAAGATTTAAGATGCTGCCTTGCATCTTCAGTAGCAGACCCACTAAACTGTCCAATTGTGTTCACCATGTTGAAAATCACTAGTTTGAGCTTAAAGTGAGTTGCTTCGATTTCTGGGGTGACTACACCAGGGTTGAGTCCGTTTAGATCTTCCACCAAATAGTCTCTAACAGTGGGCTGCCTTGGTAATGATTGCGGTAGTGGCTGGTGTGGCATTGCTGGTGGTAGTACATTATGATCAACAGGTGGAATTTGTCCTCTTGGTGGATCATCCATGACTTTGAACAAGTTGTGCCTTAGATGGTGTCTTGTGCGTTCAATTTCAGGATCCAATTCGTACAATGGACCACTCGGGTTTGCCCTGGTCATATACCAAATAAATTAAAGTTAATAAAAATTAAATAAGTAATTAGAATTAAAGTTAGATAAAGAATGGTTAAAGAGCAAGAAAATAAAGAAAACAAAATTTAGTTGTCAATCCCCGGCAATGACGCCAAAAACTTGATGCGTGTAATAAAAGCGTAATTGAGTGCAAGTGTACACGTCGCCAAGTAATAAAGTGATAAGTATATTATGTATCATCTCCACAGGGATTGGTATACTTAATATGTCTCCCCTTGTTCCATTGCTCCTGAAAAATAAAGTAAAAACACAGATAAGTGGATTTGTTTAACTAAATAAATAATAAAATAACAAAACATAAAATAAAAGGTTGAGAACGATATAGAGAAAGTGGGTAGGATCCAGCTGCGTCAATTAGTGGATTCAATTGATCTTCTTCTTGTCCAATGTAGTTACACAACACTGCTTCGACAGTACTGCAGATACACCCTCGGCAGCATTGGTGTTCTCTGCCGCGGTAATCTCTTACTCTTGGGAAGAGGCATCAAAGTTCAGCAAAGTGTATGTTGTTGACTCCGCTTATCTCTAAGTCAGAGTGTTGTTGATGACTGGTCCTTGACGATACCTCTCAGCGTAAATCACCGATAACCACCAACCAATCCAATACTTCTTTTAGCTGCTGAAACTCTTAACCTGTCTCTAAGTCGAGTTAGTGTCTACAATACCGTACTTATCCCTTTCGTGAATCTACATGTCTCGATGCAAGATAAATATATTACTTATAAACTTCTCTCTCGAGCTTGAATGCAAGAACAAGGAATGACAATAGGATATGCAAACTTTGATATTATTATTGCATTAGAACAAAGAAACAAGAATCAATCTTCTCTCACTAATATCTACAACCTTCACCTATCCCTAAGAAATTTAGAACATAATGTCGTTAGGTATAATTCTTAGGGAGAAGGGTTTCTCTAAAAATCGGCTCTCTAAAACAATGTGGCCGACTAGGGTATATATAGTCTTAACCTAGGGCAAACCTTTCCTAAATAGACTCCAACTTGGAGTAAGGGACAAGTCTTCTTCAATGGATCTGATATTTCCATGTTTGCCGCCTTCTAGAAGGGTTTTCCCGCTTGGTCTTTGACTTGGGCTTTTAGGGCGCTAGCCTGGTCCAATTGGTGCGCTGCATCTTACAGAATGTTCTCTATATTTTTATCTTTCATTGCGCCTCCTATGTTGGTGTTGCCACTCTGGATTCTGCCTCGGCCTCAATATTGCTTCACTGCTGCTTCGGCCCTGGATATTCCTGCATATATAGAATATGTAATAATATCTGCATTCTCTATAAATATTGACTTTGTAAGTAATGATAACGGAATATCCAATACTTGCGCAAAGAGTCCATATTTCAGTTCAAGTTGGTGTATAATAGATGCATAAAGTACCATGAGAAGGGTAGTAAATAACTGCCTTTTAGGCACTCATCAGTGTTCTCTTCCGCGACAATCTCTTTCTCTTGGGCAGATGCATCAAAGTTCAGCAAAGTGCCCGTAGTTGACTCCGCTTATCTCTAAGTCAGAGCGTTGTTGATGACTGATCCTTGACGATATCTCTCAGCGTAAATCAACGATAACCACCAACCAATCCAACACTTCATTTAGCTTCTATAACTCTTAACCTATCTCTAGGCCTAGTTAGTGTCCTCAACACCGTACTTATCCCTTTCGTGAATCTAACTCTCTCGATGCTAGATAAATAGATTACTTACAAACTTCTCTCTCGAGATTGAATGCAAGAACAAGGAATAGCAATAGGATAAGCAAACTTTGATATTATTATTGCATTAGAACAAAGAAACAAAAAATAATTTCCTCTCACTAATATCTACAACCTTCACCTATCCCTAAGAGATTTAGAACATAATGTCGATAGGTACAATTCTTAGGGGAAGGGTTTCTCTAAAATCGTCTCTCTTAACAATATGGTCGGCTAGGCTATATATAGTCTTAACCTAGAGCAAACATTTCCTAAACAGATTCTAACTTGGAGTGAGGAGCAAGTCTTCTGATATTTCCAAGTTTGCAACCTTCTAGAAAGCTTTTCCCGTTCGGTCTTTGACTTGGGCTTTTAGTGCGCTAGCCTGGTCCAATTGGTGCGCTGCATCTTCTAGAATGTTCTCTATATTTTTGTCTTTCATTCTCCTACAATGTTGACATTGCTACTCTGGATGCTGCCGCGACTTCGTCTCTGCCTCGGCCTCAACACTGCTTCACTGCTGCTTCGGCCCTGGATATTCCTGCCTGTACAAAATATGCAATAATATCTGCATTCTCTATAAATTTTGACTTTGTAAGTAGTGATAACGAGATATCCAATATTGTACAAAGAGTCCATATTTCAGCTTAAGTTGGTGTATAATAGATACATAAAGTACCATGAGAAGGGTAGTAAATAACTGTCTTTGAGGCACTCATCATTTATAATATTAAAATTGTTCTAATATTATAACTAACGTTACAATGAGCTTATAGGGTCACACCCAATGGTTGAAAATAAGCAAAAATATATATGTATAAGTAGATTATATTTAATCTTGAATTTTAAATATAAAGGATATAATTGAAGTAATTATATCCCTTTCCAAATTCGAATTAAATATAGATTTTGAAATTAAGGAAATAATAATATTAATTATTTCCTAAACAAACTCAGAATCAAACTTTTATACCTAGGGTTACACCTATATAAAGGATCTTTTGATCTACCAGCCAGGATAGAGAATTCTGAATTCCTAAACCCTAGAATTACGAAAAATAGTTTTTTGAGCATTTGTTTTATCAACTGGGTGAACTGAATAGAGGCCGAGACGATATTCATGGAGGCTAAAGATTCGAATTGTCGAATGATCGTGATTATCGCCAATCCAATTGTTATTATCTTTGCTGCTTATCAAGGAACCCAATGTAAGCCATCGCATCTCTTCCTCTCGATTTCAGATTAAACGTACATGGATCACTGGAAAGACCATCATAATTTTGTTCCGCTGCGCCATGGGGTGTGTCGGCGGTCCCAATAGTTCTCTCATTTTGTGAGCCTAACTCTCCTGATATTAAAAAAATAGATTTTTCTTCACATACTATCATCTCAAGCTCATATGAAAAGAAAAGTAATTGGCAAGAGAGAATAAACTACAAAATAAGTTTTGCATTAATAAATATCAAAGATAATACAACCTTCTTCTCCAACTACTCCACAAACAACCTAAACCTCCGAATAAGTTTAGAACATGGTGTAGTCGGCGGCTAAGAATATATGCTATCGAGAATCTGACTCGACTCCCTTAACCTAAACCAAATACATGCCTTATATAGGTCAAGCTCTAGGTTAAAGTCTTCCACATAAGGAAAGAATTGTACAAGGAAAGAATTCAAATCATAATTAAACTAGGACACTTTATTCTATTTCATAAAATAACTTTTCTTTCTGTGTTGACCTTTGATCGAGGCTTGACCCTTCATATTTGTTCCTTTTTTCCCTCTCTTTATGTCCTTTAAGTTTGACATCTTTTTCTCTTTCTGTCGAGCACCAGTAGTTATCTTCACTCTGCTGCCGCAGCCTCCAAGATGCTGCCATGACAGGTGCTCCTCTACAATTCAGTATCAATCCTCTTATCTGGCCATTTGTAACCCCCTTAGCCCGGCCTAGACGAAACCGACACTAATGGGTTACACGGGAAATATCAAACCAAACCCGCGAGGGTCCAATTCGATAAACAACCCTAAAACCGTTATATTTTTTTATTTTATCTTACCTAGATGCACAATCTTGTTCGTACGTGACAAGGTCTCATACAAAGCATTATCGGTAACACATTAACTAAAAACAAACATCCGATTAAACACTAACGTAGGTTAAGGACTAAAACGTAAAACTTTTAAATTCAACTAGTAAAGTAGAAATTCTTTCCATCAATGTTCAATTAAACATACAAGAGTTCCTCATAGCAAATTTCAACTTAAATGGATCATTCTATCATCATCAATTGCATGTTTTCTGATTTAGGGACCAAAATGTAAATCTTCCAAAATACAAGGAATTCATCCAAATTAGATTAACTATGTTGTAATTTAATCAACTTTATGCATGCATGCAAAATTTCAGCTCAAAATAACATCGATAAGTACCTTAATCGAACAAAGGAAGATATCCGGGACTAAAATATAATTTCTAGCAACTTTCAATTCTAGGTGATCAAAGGTTTTGAAACCTTCCTAGAGGTTCCGAAACTTTTTGTAAAAGGTTTCAAAACTTCCCTAGAAAGTTTCGAAACTTTTCGCGTCCAGTAGTTATCCAGAATTGAAACTGCCCGAAAGGTTTCGAAACCTTGTGAAGGTTTCAAAACTATTTGACAAAGGTTTCGGAACCTTCATCCAAAGGTTCCGAAACTTTAGGTATGGAACTAAAAGTTTCGTTACACTAAGTGCACACCAATTACTCAATACTCAACCATTAAATATCACCACTAGATGCATCAGTCCTAGGCATAATTAGCAACATATGGCACATAAACAACAACGTCACGGACATCATTCAAGCTATAGGCATGCTCCCTAGCAAAATATTAATCAACATAACAATCATGCTAATATGTGCTTCAACAATTCAACAATTCCAAAGTTCAACAATTGACAGTCAAACAATAATGGTCTTATTACAACATAAGCCAAAGCCTAAGTACACACTCCTCACATAGGTTGTGTTACACATTGCCTTGCCCAATTTATTTGCCAAAACATACCAAATTCAAAGTGATTCTTCCCCTTGGTTTCCTTGCCTCGAACGAAGCTCCAAGTGCCTTTATTTCTCTGCATGGATGAAAAGAGAGCTTAAGCAAACATGCTTAGTGAGGAAGCTCTACACAAATCATCAATGCATCTATTTAAAACCATGATGAAACCATAATTTGTAATACATTGTTAAATCATGCATGCTAACATCTCGTGCTCATGTTCTTTAAATCATATGCTTCCTTGAGTTCACATAATCTTATCAAAACAATTTATAAATGATGCTCAATGTCCAATTCAAATTCATGTATGTATATTGGCATTCTAGTGACCACTTTAATGTGAACCTTGAGTTCACCGAATACACGGATCCATTGTTAGAGACCATTGTCCCGTCATGACACGAAGTCACCATTGATATGACACTAAGTCACCATTAGCACTACCACGCACGATTGGACACATAGTCACCCTTGTTACGTGTAGGCGGCTCTACCACGCACGGTTGGACACAAAGTCACCCTTGTTACGTGTAGGCAATATTCTGTATTCTCAATTTTGTGTATAGTGCACTTAAGACAATCCTAATGACATGCCATTCATATTCGTATCTAAAGTTAGTGTCACTAAGCCAATATCATAATCAAATGTGCATGATAACTTGTTGTTCATAATGCATGCATAATATGTTCAACAAATGAATCAAAAGCCATGGCCAAAGGCACCATTATATATATAAGGCAAATATCCATATTGTGTTCCAAATCATATAACTTGCTGCTCATAATGCATGCATAATATGTTCAACAAATAAACCAAAAGCCATGCCCAAAGGCACCATCATATATAAGGCAAATAACCATATTGTATCCCAAATCATTTCTCATAATTTTTCATAATCATGGATGCTAAATAAGCTATGTATTTCAGCAAGTAATTCTCATGTATGAACCATTTCAAAACATGCTCATGCATTTCCATAAATCTCATTGCATTACCAACATAATGCCTTTATCAAATGTAGCCGAAACTCATATCAGTTTATCAAAAACATTTACATTACTTACTCTTGAACTATGGAAGATTTTCACACTCTTCCATAGTTTCCAAAATAGAACGTACTAAACGTGGATCTCTTTAAATCCGTAATCACTCACCAACAAGCGAAACGAGCTTTTGCCGCTATCCGATGATTTCACCAATGCACCAGAACTCAATCTTCTTCTTGTACCTCTTCTACAATATTAAAAACAGAGCATTCTCATATCATAACATGCTCAAACCAACAGCCATAACCGATCACCGTTAAACTACCGAAAACTTAGCCGGAAAGACCGTAAACTAAGCCGAAACGCATCCGAACAACATCAGCCCAAAACCTAACGAATCTAACATCTAATCCACTTCAATTATGATCCAAAAACACATCCAAACCATCCTTATATCTCCAGCAACATTAAAGCATCTAAAACAGCCCATAAAACAATCGAAAAGAACCTTAAAACTACACCGATCGCATTATTCCGAGATTAAATTAATATGCTATCAAATCAAGACTCAATTAATCATTTAATTAACATAAAAACACAATTGAATCCATCTAATTCCAGCATTGAATGAGATCCAAATAGATTTCACAAAAACATTCACAAAGTCACTAGATCTAACATTAAAAACATAGAATCAAGTTTTTATTAAAAGATTAGCAAGCTAATACTTGGGAATTTCAATAAAGAACCTTAGAAAAGAATAAAAATATAGAAAATTACCTTCAAGATCTATTCACCAAAAAGATGTAATTTCCTCTTCTTGATTCCTTGCAATTTGATGTTGATTTGATAAAATTGATGCTTAGGTTTTGTAAAGGATGAAAAGATGATGAAAATGATGTAATCTTTATGGAAAAAGATGTAAAAATCAACATGGAATTGAAGAGATAAGATGAGAGAAAGTGGAGAGAAAATGAGAGAAAAAGATTAAAAATCTCTAATTAAAATAATTAAAACACATTTTGGTGAATAAATCATTATTAAAAATTAGAAATGGGTTTATGGCCCTCTAAGGATTCTAAGTTTAGCTTGATTTTCAATTTAGTCACTAAAAAATGTAATTTTTCGAAAATTACAAAATAAGTCCTCCAATTTTTCCAAAAATTACAAATTGGTCATTTATGCATAATTAAGCATAATTAAAAATCATTATAAAATCCAAATTATTTTCTTTTAATTTTGAAATATATTTTTAATACAAACCATATACAAAAATTATTATTTTTCTTAATTAAAAATATTCTTATTTTATTTTTCCCGGAACAATGAACTGGAGAACCCGATTCAACCCGAATCGAATTCCCCTAACTTAAGCCTAACTAATAACCCAGAAACGGGATGTTACAACTCTCCCCCTCTTAAGAAAATTTCGTCCTCGAAATTTACCTAAAGTAAACACGTGTGTAATTACTCCTCCAAACTTTTTCCTTGTTTCCCAAGTTGCCTCTTCGCCACCTCGGTGCTTCTAAAGCACTTTATCCAAACCTATGGTTCTTCCTCGAAAAAACTTTGTATCCACATCCAAAATCCTCACTGGTTCCTTCTCATAACTCATATCCGCTCTTAACTCAAACTCCTCAACTAGATCAACATGAGAAGGATCTGAACTATACTTACAAAGCATCGATACATTGAAAAACATACTGCATCCAACTCAACTGCACCGGCAACCTCAACTGATAAACAATAGGACCAATTGGCTTTAACACTTCATATGGCCCAATAAAACGACGACCCAACCTACCCTTACGTCCAAACCCTATCACCTTCTTCCACGGAGAAGCACTTTGTTCCCAACAGTACACTATATCTCTTTACGCTTTAAATCGGCATAGGGCTTCTGCCTATCCGAAGCTTCCTTAAGTTTAGCACATATAAACTTAACTCTCTCATCCGTATCCTTCAACACTTGAGGCAAAGAAACATACTTCTGCCCAACTTCCTTCCAACACAAAGGTGTACAATACCTATTCCCGTAAAAAGCCTCAAACGGTACCATCTGTATACTCGCTTGAAGCTACTGTTATATACAAACTCCACTAAAGACAACTTTTTCTCCCAAGAACTTTGAAACTCAATGATGCAACACCTCACATATCCTCCAAAATCTGAATAATACGCTCAGACTGACCATCCGTCTGTGGATGATAATTTGTACCAAAGCTAAGCCTCGTACCCAAAGCTGTCTACAAACTCTTCTAAAACTTGGATGTAAACCGCAGATCTCTATCCGACATGATCAACTTAAGCACACTATGCGACTTCACCATCTCAAAAACATACAACTCTACCAACTTATCCATAGATCACATTGTATGCACGGCAAGGAAATGTGCACGCTTTGAAAAACTATCAATAATAACCCATATAGAATCCTTCTTGGACTCCGTCACATCTTACTTTAAACCAATCCAAAAGTACACACTTTTAAGATCCCTATACACCTTCACTCCACTCGGATGCATAGCAAACGGACTAGTATGTGCTCCCGCTAAAATAGCTTACCTCAACTCAACATCATCTGGTACCACAATCTGACCCCTAAACCACAACATCTCCTTCTCATCACAACGATACTCGGTCGGTCTACCCTTAGCCATATCCTCAACAAAAGGTACCAACGTCTCATCCTCTAACTGTTTCACCTTATCATCTCAACCAAGATAGGTTTTACTTACAACTCTACCACTCGACCACCTTCCTTTGAAATACTCAACTTAGCAAACATCACTCTTAACTCAACCGCCGTCTTACGGCTCAAGGATTCAGCCATCACCTTAGCTTTCCCTGGATGGTATGCAACAGACAACCCACACTTACCCTCTTTGGACAACCAACAAATTCTTTCCCCACACCAAAGCAACAATGCACAAACCACCACACCATCTCAACCTCTATAGAAAACATAACTCAAAAGAAAACCCCATAAGGTTGATAACCAACACATGATAACCGCAACGGTTTCCATACCATCACCATCGAACTAACCTTAATTGACATCCTCCCACATACCAGGTAACCAACTAAGCCTTTCACCAACCTCCACTCCATACAACAAACTTCAGACTAACTTTGCATAAAACTATCAACATTGTCTTAAGCAAGCTCCACCACCACCAACAACTTCATTATGAGTCATATTAACCATATCACAATGTCACAACATATCATCCATTTACCTATGAATGATAAAACCCAACATCCAAACAACAACCCTATGTCGGTCCTAAAAACTTTCAAATCTTATCATGTTATAGATACACCACTCACACATCTTTCCAATGGGACTTAGGAACCCAAGAAAACCGTACTCCAACAAACGATTGATCCAACAAACCTCGTAAGAAAACTTCATACCATCGATAGAACTTACTACCAAACTTATGATGATTCTTCCCGACTTTAACCCTGGGCACCCTTACTACTAATAACCCAAAGAAAATTGATACTCATTCTTACCTTATTAGCAAGATAAACATTTACATATGATTCAAACATAATCCAAACCAACTTAGTCGAAAACACATGTTTTTCCCCAACTCCTACCACAACACTTACCACCAAACTCATGGAAAAAGATTACCATAAGCCTTGCTCAAGATACCATTCCATCTCGACACTTTCCGTAACAACCATACGGTTAACATAACACAAAAAGATTCTCAACACAAAACTAAACCTTGCCAAGAACATATCCTTCACTAGACCCTCAACAAACACTTTGCCACGACTTGTCCCCGATCAACTTTACCAAGGTTAAATTTCGCTCATAGATCCACCATTTAACTAGGTCTCCCTATAGGTTAACCGAACATCTTCCCTCGTAACTCCACAACAACCCTAGATTACCCCACATAACAAACTCTCATTGTAAGCATCCTTATGTAAGCCAAGTCATCCCCGGTTGCTAACATTCTACAAAACATATCATACAAGAAACTTATCCACTTTGTATCAAATCTAACATTGTACTCATCTCCACGATAATACCTCAAACTTAAGGTTTAACCACCACAACCAACTCAACACCATGGTTCAAACGTTAAAATCTACACATCATTAAGTGCCTTGACACTTAAACCAAAACTTTTTTTTCATTATCAACTCATCGACAAACCAACTCCTACATTAACTATACCAAAACAAAATCCAAACTTGTAAAACCATTCCTTCCACTAGCTCCAACATCTATGATTCAAACCCTTGATTTCACAACTCTCATACCAATATGTATCTCGTATTTTACTTCCATCCTGACCATACCAGATTGGTCACAACCCCCGATCTAACTGCACACTAACCATACTACAAAGAATTCCATGTAATTTCTACAAAATAATTTCATATCACTCAGAAAAACACCAACCCGCCTTACTCTACAAAACATGCTGCAACCTTGTTACAACCTTCAGATCTTAACTAGAAAAAATTCGCAAAACTCAGCCCTTCCTTTAGTAATAACCAACTCAAACTAACCATAACATAGTGTATTTACCTTGGTTTCAAACATTCACAACTCTGAGACCAACCACTCATTGTTCATCCGAGACTATTCCCTAACCAAAAGGGTAGCTTGCCCACTGCAGATTCAGCTTAACACCACAAGAAAGTTCTTTCAACCTTTTTTTTCCACACCTTCACCTTAAAAGAACCAACCACACTCCACTTACACCCTCAAGGAGCTACTCGCAAGTGTGAACAAATGTATGCATGATTTCCTGTATGCCCTCATAAATGCCTATGCAAATGCATGTGCAAGTAAATGCAATTTCTAATGTCATGCTCAAGGATGCATGCATGTCCTACATTATCTATAAATATATACATATATATGCTCTTAATCTATGCATGATTATTGTTCACACCCACAAATAACATCCTCAATTTCAACAACTTCAACTACCACCCTATTGACAACTCCCAAGTCAGATTAGTAATAGCCGTACCAGCTTCAGCAGACTAAAACACACCCGAAAGAACGGTGCAACACCACAAACTAACCTTCCGGCCTAATCGAAGGCACACTTACAGAGGAGGAAAAATTTACTCTTCCCTAACAATCGTTTCATCTTCAATCTTGAGCATCAAAGTTTATACCGACAGTATCTAGTGACTTACGTCTCAGAAACATATTCAAAAACTTTAAACATGCTGTTTAAAACATAATATTCAAATAAAACAAACTTACATTCGGGCAAGATCCAAGGGAAATCTGAGAGCATCTGAAAATATGTTGACATTGGCAATGTGTAACCGATAACCCCAGTTTAATCATCATTACGCAAGGTACAATCATCACGAATAGATTTTCACACTCCAACAATATCTCATGCTCAATCACACATATCATGATCAATCGCACATTTAAGCACATAACTTAGCAATCCTATACATGCTTTAACCAACCAACTACACACATTACAAATCAACAACACATTTTACAAACCTTAAAACACACTTTTCAAACCTAGCTCTGATACCACCAAATGTAACCCCCTTAGCCCGGCCTAGACGGAGCCGGCACTAATGGGTTACACGGGGAATAGCAAAACAAACCCGCGAGGGTCCGATTCGATATACAACCCTAAAACCGTTATAATTTTTTTTATTTTATCTTACCTAGATGCACAATCTTGTTCCTACGTGACAAGGTCTCATACAAAGCATTATCGGTAACATATTAACTAAAAACAAACATCCGATTAAACACTAACGTAGGTTAAGGACTAAAACGTAAAACTTTTAAATTCAACTAGTAAAGTAGAAATTCTTTCCATCAATGTTCAATTAAACATACAAGAGTTCCTCATAGTAAATTTCAACTTAAACGGATCATTCTATCATCATCAATTGCATGTTTTTCTAATTTAGGGACCAAAATGTAAATCTTCCAAAATACAAGGAATTCATCCAAATTAGATTAACTATCTTGTAGTTTAATCAACTTTATGCATGCATGCAAAATTTCAGCTCAAAATAACATCGATAAGTACCTTAATCGAACAAAAGAAGATATCCGGGACTAAAATATAATTTCTAGCAACTTTCAATTCTAGGTGATCAAAGGTTTCAAAACCTTCCCAGAGGTTCCGAAACTTTTTGTAAAAGGTTTCAAAACTTCCCTGGAAAGTTTGGAAACTTTTCGCGTTCAGTAGCTATTCAGAATTGAAACTGCCCGAAAGGTTTCGAAACCTTGTGAAGGTTTCGAAACTATTTGACAAAGGTTTCGGAACCTTCATCCAAAGGTTCCGAAACTTTAGGTCTAGAACTAAAAGTTTCGTTACACTAAGTGCACACCAATTACTCAATACTCAACCATTAAATATCACCACTAGATGCATCAGTCCTAGGCATAATTAGCAACATATGGCACATAAACAACAACGTCATGGACATCATTCAAGCTATAGGCATGCTCCCTAGCAAAATATTAATCAACATAACAATCATGCTAATATGTGCTTCAACAATTCAACAATTCCAAAGTTCAACAATTGATAGTCAAACAATAATGGTCTTATTACAGCATAAGCCAAAGCCTAAGTACACACTCCTCACATAGGTTGTGTTACACATTGCCTTGCCCAATTTATTTGCCAAAACATACCAAATTCAAAGTGATTCTTCCCCTTGGTTTCCTTGCCTCGAACGAAGCTCCAAGTGCCTTTATTTCTCTGCATGGATGAAAAGAGAGCTTAAGCAAACATGCTTAGTGAGGAAGCTCTACACAAATCATCAATGCATCTATTTAAAACCATGATGAAACCATAATTTGTAATACATTGTTAAATCATGCATGCTAACATCTCGTGCTCATGTTCTTTAAATCATATTCTTCCTTGAGTTCACATAATCTTATCAAAATAATTTATAAATGATGCTCAATGTCCAATTCAAATTCATGTATGTATATTGGCATTCTAGTGACCACTTTAATGTGAACCTTGAGTTCACCGAATACACGGATCCATTGTTAGAGACCATTGTCCCGTCATGACACGAAGTCACCATTGACATGACACGAAGTCACCATTGACATGACACTAAGTCACCATTAGCACTACCACGCACGATTGGACACATAGTCACCCTTGTTACGTGTAGGCGGCTCTACCACGCACGGTTGGACACAAAGTCACCCCTGTTACGTGTAGGCAATATTCTGTATTCTCAATTTTGTTTATAGTGCACTTAAGACAATCCTAATGACATGCCATTCGTATTCGTATCTAAAGTTAGTGTCACTAAGCCAATATCATAATCAAATGTGCATAATAACTTGATGTTCATAATGCATGCATAATATGTTCAACAAATGAACCAAAAGCCATGCCCAAAGGCACCATTATATATATAAGGCAAATATCCATATTATATTCTAAATCATATAACTTGCTGCTCATAATGCATGCATAATATGTTCAACAAATGAACCAAAAGCCATGCCCAAAGGCACCATCATATATAAGGCAAATAACCATATTGTATCTCAAATCATTTCTCATAATTTTTCATAATCATGGATGCTAAATAAGCTATGTATTTCAGCAAGTAATTCTCATGTATGCACCATTTCAAAACATGCTCATGCATTTCCATCAATCTCATTGCATTACCAACATAATGCCTTTATCAAATGTAGCCGAAATTCATATCGGTTTATCAAAAATATTAACATTACTTACTCTTGAACTATGGAAGGTATCTCTTTAAATCCGTAATCACTCACCAACAAGCGAAACGAGCTTTTGCCGCTATCCGATGATCGCACCAACGCACCAGCACTCAAGCTTCTTCTTGTACCGCTTCTACAATATTAAAAACAGAGCATTCTCACATCATAACATGCTCAAACCAACAGCCATAACCGATCACCTTTAAACTACTGAAAACTTAGCCGGAAAGACCGTAAACTAAGCCGAAACGCATCCGAACAACATCAGCCCAAAACCTAACGAATCTAACATCTAATCCACCTCAAATATAACTTGCTGCTCATAATGCATGCATAAATTGTTCAACAAATGAACTATAAGTCATGCCCAAAGGCACCATCATGTATAAGGCAATTAACCACATTGTATTCCAAATCATTTTTCATAATTTTCCATAATCATGGATGCTAAATAAGCTATGCATTTCAGCAAGTAATTCTCATGTATGCATCATTTCAAATCATGCTCATGTATTTGCATAAATCTCATTGCATTACCAACATAATGCCTTTATAAAATGTAGCCGAAACTCATATCGGTTTAACAAAACAAATACTTTACTTACTCTTGAACTATGGAAGGTTTTCAAACTCTTCCATAGCCCCCAAAAACAGTACGTACCAAACGCGATTCGCTTTAAATCCGAAAACCACTCACCAACAAGCGAAACGAGCTTTCGCCGCTATCCGATGATCGCACCAACGCACCAGCAATCAAGCTTCTTCTTGTACCTCTTCTACAACATTAAAAACAGAGCATTCTCACATCATAACATGCTCAAACCAATAGCCATATCCGAACACCGTTAAACTACCGAAAACTTAGCCGAAAAGACCGAAAACTAAGCCGAAACGCATCCGAACAACATCAGCCCAAAACCTAACGAATCTAACATCTAATCCACTTCAATTATGATCCAAAAACACATCCAAACCATCCTTATATCTCCAGCAACATTAAAGCATCTAAACAGCCCATAAAACAACCGAAAAATACCTTAAAACTACACCGATCGCATTATTCCGGGATTAAATTAATGTGCTATCAAATCAAGACTCAATTAATCATTTAATTAACATAAAAACACAATTGAATCCATCTAATTTCAGCATTGAATGAGATCCAAATAGATTTCACAAAAACATTCACAAAATCACTAGATCTAACATTGAAAACATAGAATCAAGTTTTTATTAAAAGATTAGCAAGCTAATACTTGGGAATTTCAATAAAGAGCCTTAGAAAAAAATAAAAATCCAGAAAATTACCTTCAAGATCTATTCACCAAAAAGATGTAATTTCCTCTTCTTGATTCCTTGCAATTTGATGTTGATTTGATAAAATTGATGCTTAGGTTTTGTAAACGATGGAAAGATGATGAAAATGATGTAATCTTTATGGAAAAAGAAGCAAAAATCAGCAAGGAATTGAAGAGAAAAGATGAGAGAAAGTATAGAGAAAATGAGAGAAAAAGATTAGAGAAAATGATTAAAAATCTCTAATTAAAATAATTAAAACACATTTTGGTGAATAAATCATTATTAAAAATTAGAAATGGGTTTATGGCCCTCTAAGGATTCTAAGTTCAGCTTTATTTTCAATTTAGTCACTAAAAATGTAATTTTTCAAAAATTACAAAATAAGTCCTCCAATTTTTCCAAAAATTACAAATTGGTCATTTATGCATAATTAAGCATAATTAAAAATCATTATAAAATCCAAATTATTTTCTTTTAATTTTGAAACATATTTTAATATTTCAAACCATATTCCAAAATTATTATTTTTATTAATTAAAAATATTCTTATTTTATTTTTCCCGAAACAATGAACTAGAGAACCCGATTCGATCCGAATCGAATTCTCCTAACTTAAGCCTAACTAATAACCCCAAAAACGGGATGTTACAACTCTCCCCCTCTTAAGAAAATTTCGTCCTCGAAATTTACCTGAAGTAAACACGTGTGTAATTACTCCTCCAAACTTTTTCCTTGTCTCCCAAGTTGCCTCTTTGTCACCTCGGTGCTTCTAAAGCACTTTAACCAAACCTATGGTTCTTCCTCGAAAAACCTTTGTATCCACATCCAAAATCCTCACTGGTTCCTTCTCATAACTCATATCCGTTCTTAGCTCAAACTGCTCAACTAGATCAACATGAGAAGGATCTGAACTATACTTACAAAGCATCGATACATTGAAAAACATACTGCATCCAACTCAACTCCACCGGCAACCTCAATTGATAAACAACAGGACCAATTGGCTTTAACACCTCATATGGCCCAATAAAACGACAACCCAACCTACCCTTACGTCCAAACCCTATCACCTTCTTCCACGGAGAAGCACTTTGTCCCCAACAGTACACTATATCTCTTTACGCTTTAAATCGGCATAGGGCTTCTGTCTATCCGAAGCTTCCTTAAGTTTAACACATATAAACTTAACTCTCTCATCCGTATCCTTCAACACTTGAGGCAAAGAAACATACTTCTGCCCAACTTCCTTCCAACACAAAGGTGTACAATACCTATGCCCGTAAAAAGCCTCAAACGGTGCCATCTGTATACTCGCTTGAAGTTACTGTTATATACAAACTCCACTAAAGACAACTGTTTCGCCCAAGAACTTTGAAACTCAATGATGCCACACCTCACATATCCTCCAAAATCTGAATAATACGCTCAGACTGACCATCCGTCTGTGGATGATAAGCTGTACCAAAGCTAAGCCTCGTACCCAAAGCTGTCTACAAACTCTTCTAAAACATAGATGTAAACCGTGGATCTCTATCCGACATGATCAACTTAAGCACACTATGCGACTTCACCATCTCAAAAACATACAACTCTACCAACTTATCCATAGATCACATTGTATGCACGGCAAGAAAATGTGCACGCTTTGAAAAGCTATCAATAATAACCCATATAGAATTCTTCTTGGATTCCGTCACATCTTCCTTTAAACCAATCCAAAAGTACATACTTTTAAGATCCCTATACACCTTCACTCCACTCGGATGCATAGCAAACGGACTAGTATGTGCTCCCGCTAAAATAGCTTACCTCAACTCAACATCATCCGGTACCATAATCTGACCCCTAAACCACAATATCTCCTCCTCATCAAAACGATACTCTGTAACCCCCTTAGCCTGGCCTGGACGAAACCGGCACTAATGGGTCACACGGGGAATATCAAACCAAACCCGCGAAGGTTCGATTCGATAAACAACCCTAAAAACCGTTATACTTTTTTTTTATTTTTATCTTACCTAGATGTATGATTAATCTCCTATGTGTAATTAACTCAAGTAACATAGAGACGGCGCAATTCAACCATTATAAATAAATCAATTTGACGCATACATGATTAGGGACCAAAACGTAAGTAACTAATATGAATCACCATATCCACAATCAATCGACCGGATAACAATTAGGCAAGCTTAACACATTCATCTTACAATTCAGATCAAACAAGGTATCTTAATTAATCGATTTCACGTTCAAGCATTTATGGACTTAATTGCAAAGTATATGATATTAGGTAATTCATCCATCTTAAATCATACGATGTATGTTCAGGTTAAAACATGAATCATGGTGTCATAGCATCTCCTAAAATTACACATAAATCCACTGCATTTGCTTAATAAGTTAAATCCTACGTTTCATGCATACAAAACTCTCGGAAAGCCCTTTTTAAGCCAGGTGTTTTGAAATAGCCCTGGAGTGTTTCGGAACACGTTACCTGTTTCGAAACAGGCCGTAGGGTGTATCGGAACAGACAATTCCAGTAGCATTTGGTACCGAACCCTGGTTCGATACAACCAGGTCCAGTAGCATAAGGGTATCGATACTGCCACAGGGTGTTTAAATACCCCCTGTGTTGGGGACTGAGGAGTGACGTTTCAAGCTCATTTAAGCCACCGAAGCATAAACATTGATAACCCGAAACTATATGCAACATTCTTAGGCATATTCATCAACATAAACATACCTTAAACCATTTGAAAAGATCACAAGGAGACCTATAGGCATGCTTCCTAAAGATTGAAAAGCAACATAACAAACATGCTAAATCATGCTTCACAATTCAAACATATCCAAAGTTCAACAAATAACAATCAATCAATAATGGTCTTATTACAATATGAACCATAGCCTAAATGCTCACTCCTCTCATAGATTGTGTTACACATTGCCTTGCCCAAATTATTTGCCAAAAACATACCAAATTCAAAGTGATCTTCCCCTTGGTTTCCTTGCCTCGAACGAAGCTCCAAGTGCCTTTGTTTTTCTGCAAAGATGAAAAGAGAGCTTAAGCAAACTTGCTTAGTGAGGTAGCTCCACAAACGATCATCAATACATCTATTTAAAACCATGATGAAACCATAATGTGCAATACTTTGTTAAATCATGCATGCTAATATTTCATGCCCAAGCTCATTAAATCATATGCATCCTTGACTTCACATAACCTTGTTAAAACAATTTATAAATGATGCTCAAACCTTTTCTCAATATCATGTATGTATATTGGCTTTCTAGTGAACACTTAATGTGAACCTTGAGTTTACCGAATATACGGATCCATGAGACATTTGTCTCGTCATGACACGAAGTCACCATTGACATGACACGAAGTCACCATTAGCACTACCACGTACGATCAGACACATAGTCATCCTTGTTACGTGTAGGCGGCTCTACCACGCACGGTTGGACACAAAGTCACCCTTGTTACGTGTAGGCAATATCCTGTATTTTCAGTTTTGATTATAGTGCACTTAAGACAATCCTAATGACATGTCATTCGTATTCGAATCTAAAGTTAGTGTCACTAAGCCAATATCATAATCAAATGTGCATGATAACTTGCTGTTCATAATGCATGCATAAATTGTTCAACAAATGAACCAAAAGCCATGCCCAAAGTCACCATTATATATAAGGCAAATAACCATATTGTATTCCAATTCATATAACTTGCTGCTCATAATGTATGCATAAATTGTTCAACAAATGAACCATAAGTCATGCCCAAAGGCACCATCATGTATAAGGCAATTAACCACATTGTATTCCAAATCATTTTTCATAATTTTCCATAATCATGGATGCTAAATAAGCTATGCATTTTAACAAGTAATTCTCATGTATGCATCATTTCAAATCGTGCTCATGCATTTGCATAAATCTCATTGCATTACCAACATAATGCCTTTATAAAATGTAGTCGAAACTCATATCGGTTTAACAAAACAAATACTTTACTTACTCTTGAACTATGGAAGGTTTTCAAACTCTTCCATAGCCCCCAAAACAGTACGTACCAAACGCGATTCGCTTTAAATCCGAAAACCACTCACCAACAAGCGAAACGAGCTTTCGCCGCTATCCGATGATCGCACCAACGCACCAGCAATCAAGCTTCTTCTTGTACCTCTTCTACAACATTAAAAACAGAGCATTCTCACATCATAACTTGCTCAAACCAACAGCCATATCCGAACACCGTTAAACTACCGAAAACTTAGCCGAAAAGACCGAAAACTAAGCCGAAACGCATCCGAACAACATCAGCCCAAAACCTAATGAATCTAACATCTAATCCACCTCAAATATGATCCAAAAACACATCCAAACCATCCTTATATCTCCAGCAACATTTAAGCATCTAAAACAGCCCATAAAACAACCGAAAAGCACCTTAAAACTACACCGATTGCATTATTCCGGGATTAAATTAATGTGATGTCAAAAGAAGACTCAATTAATCATTAAATCAACATAAAAACATAATTGAATTCATCTAATTTCCAGCATTAAATGAGATCCAAAAAGATTTCACAAAAACATCACAAAATCACTAGATCTAACATTAAAAACATAGAATCAAGTGTTTATTCAAAGATTAGCAAGTTAATACTTGGGAATTTCAATAAAGAACCTTAGAAAAGAATAAAAATCCAGAAAATTACCTTCAATATCTATTCACCAAAAATATGAGATTTTCCCCTTCTTGATTCCTTGCAATTTGATGTAGATTTGATGAAATCAATGCTTAGATTTTGTAAAGGATGGAAAGATGATGCAAGTGATGTAATCTTTGTGGAAAAAGATGCAAAAATCAGCAAGAAATTGAAGAGAAAAGATGAAGAGAAAGTGGAGAGAAAATGAGAGAAAAAGATGAGAGAAAAAGATGAAAAAAGTGGTTTTGGTAGAAAATGATTAAAAATCCAATTAAAGTAATTAAAAATATATTTTGGTGAATAAATCATCATTAAAAATTAGAAATGGGTTTATGGCCCTCTAAGGATTCTAAGTTTAGCTTGCTTTTCAATTTAGTCACTAAAATACATTAATTGCTGAAAATTATAAAATAGTCCCCCAATTTTCCAAAAATTACAAATTGGTCATTTATGCATAATTAAGCATAATTAAAAATCATTATAAAATCTAAATTATTTTCTTTTAATTTGAAACATATTTTTAATATTTCAAATCACCTTCCAAATTATTATTTTTCTTAATTAAAAATATCCTTATTTTATTTTTTCCTGGAATTAATGAACCGGAGAACCCGGTTCGACCCGAATCGAATTCACCTAACTAAGATTAATATCCCCAAAAACGGGATGTTACAACTCTCCCCCTCTTAAGAAAATTTCGTCTTCGAAATTTATCTAAAGTAAACAAGTGAGGAAACTGCTCTTCCATGCTTTTCCTTGTCTCCCCAAGTTGCTTCTTCAACACCTCGGTGTTTCTAAAGCACTTTAACCAAAACTATGGTCTTCCCTTGAAGAACCTTTGTATCCACATCCCAAAATCCTCACCGGTTCTTCCTCATAACTCATATCCTCTCTTAACTCGATCTCCTCAACTGGAACAACATGAGAAGGATCCGATCTATATCTACGAAGCATTGATACATGAAAAACATCATGCATCTTACTCAACTCCTCCAGTAACCTCAACCTATAAGCAACAGGACCAACACGCTCCAACATCTCATATGGTCCAATAAAACGAGGACTCAACTTACCCTTACGACCAAACCTCATCACCTTCTTCAATAAAGAAACCTTAAGAAACACTTTGTCCCCCAACATCATACTCTATCTCCCTACGTTTCAAATCGGCATAGGATTTTTGCCTATCCGAAGCTTCCTTAAGTTTAGTACATATCAACTTAACTTTCTCATCCGTATCCTTCAACATTTGAGGCAAAGAAACATACTTCTGTCCAACTTTCTTCCAACACAAAGGTGTACGACACTTACTCCCATATAACGCCTCAAACGGTGCCATCTGTATACTCGTCTGAAAACTATTATTATAAGCAAACTCTACCAACGGCAATTGCTTCTCCCAAGAACCCCGAAACTCGATGATACAACACCTCAACATATCCTCTAAAGTCTGAATAACACGCTCAGACTGTCCATCCATCTGTGAATGATAAGCCGTACTAAAACTAAGCCTCGTACCCAAAGCTGCCTGCAAACTCCTTCAAAACTTGGATGTAAACCGCGGATCCCTATCCGATATATCGACTTAGGCACCCCATGCAATCTCACCACCTCAAAAACATGCAAATCTGCCAACTTATCCATGGAGTACGTCGTATGTACGGCAAGAAAATGTGTACACTTCGTAAACCTATCAACAGCCACCCATATAGAATACTTTTTGGACGGTGTTAAAGGTAACCCCGTCACAAAATCCATGGTAACTCTCTCCCATTTCCATTCCGGAACTTGAACCGGTTGCAACAAACCTGTAGGGAACTGATGTTCAGCTTTCACCCGCTGACACACCATACAACGAGAAACAAACTCCGTTACATCTCTCTTTAAACCAACCCAAAAGTACACACCCTCAAGACCACTATACATCTTCACTCTACCCGGGTGCATAGCAAACGAACTAGTATGTGCTCCTGCTAAAATAGCTTACCTCAACTCAACCTCATCCAATACCAGAATCTAACCCCTAAACTACAACATCTCCTCCTCATCAAAATGATACTCGGTCGGTCTACCCTTAGCCATATCCTCCACAAAAGGTACTAACGTCTCATCCTCTAACTGTTTCACCTTATCATCTCATCCAAGATAGGCTTTACTCACAACTCCACCACTCCACCACCTTCCTTTGAAACACTCAACTTAGCAAACATCACTCTCAACTCAACTGCCTTCCTACGGCTCAAAGATTCAGCCATCACCTCAGTTTTCCCCGAATGGTAAGCAACAGACAACCCACACTTACCCTCTTCGGACAAACAACAAGTTTCTTCCTCACACCAAAGCAACAATGCACAACCTACCACACCATCTCAACCTCTATAGAAAACATAACTCAAAAGAAAACCCCATAAGGTTGATAACCGACTCTTGACAACCGCAACAGTTTCCATATCACCACCATCGAACCAACCTTAATTTTGACATCCTCCCCCATACCAGGTAACCAACTAAGCCTTTCACCAACCTTCACTCCACACCACAAACTTCAGACTAACTTTGCACAAAACTGTCAACATTGTCTTAAGCAAGCTCCAACACCAACAACAACTTCATTATGAGTCATATTAACCATATCACAACGTCACAATATATCACCCATTTACTTATGAATGATAAAACCCAACATCCAAACGGCAACCTATGTCGGTCTTAAAAACTTTCAAATCTTAACATATTATAGATACACCATTCACACACCTTTCCGAAGGGACTTAGAAACCCAAGAAAACCGTACTCAAACAAACGATTAATCCAACGACCCTCATAAGAAAACTCCATACCATCCATAGAACTTACTACCAAACTTATGATGATTCTTTCCGACTTCATCCTTTGTACCTTTACTACTAATAATAACCCAAAGAAAATTGATACTCATTCTTACCTTATCAGCAAGATAAACATTTACATATGACTCAAACACAATCCAAACCAGCTTAGTCAAAAGCACATGTTTTTCCCCAACTCCTACCACAACACTTACCACCAAACTCATGGAAATAGATTACCATAAGCCCTGCTCAAGATACCATTCCATCTCGACACTTTTCGTAACAACCATGCGGTTAACATAACACAAAAAGATTCTCAACACATAACTAAACCTTGCCAAGAACATATCCTTCACTAGACCCTCAACAAACACTTTGCCACGACTTGTCCCCGATCAACTTTACCAAGGTTGAATTTCGCTCATAGATCCACCATATAACTAGGTCTCCCTATAGGTTAACCGAACATCTTCCCTTGTAACTCCACAACAACCCAGGCTTATCCCACGTAACAAACTCCCATTGTAAGCATCCTTATGTAAGCCAAGACATCTCCGGTTGCTAACATTCTACAAGATATATCATACAAAAACTTACCAACTTTGTATCAGACCCAACATCGTACTCAACACAACGATAATACCTTCAACTTAAGGTTTAACCACCACAACCAACTCAACACCATGGTTCAAACATTAGAATCTACACATCATTAAGTGCCTTGACACTTAACCCAAAACTCCTTCCTATTATCAACTCATCGGCAAACTAACTCTTATATTAACTATACCACAACAAAATCCAAGCTTGTAGAACTATTCCTCTACTAACTCCAACATCTCTTATTTTATAACCTTGCCAAAGCAGTAACCATATTGATGAAACATCCACAAACACGAACTCACCGAACACAAAACCTCAAAACACTTTTCGATAAAAGTAAACCCACAAGACTGAACAATTGATACAAACCATAAATTGTCCAGCGATCCATATTACACCACTCAGATATCAACAAAAACTAACTTTACCCGAAGTATATCCAACTTAACATCCTATAAACACAACATGTACACCTTCCTCCTCTATAGTACAACCCAAACCTCTCAAGGTCACAACAATCTATGATTTAAACCCCCGATTCCATAACTCCCATACCAAACTATATCTCATATTTTTTTTCCTTCCACCCTGACCATACCAGATCGGTCACAACCCTCGATCTAACTGCACACTAACCATACCATAAAGAGTTCCATGTAATTCCACAAAAATAATTTTATATCACTCAGAAAAACACCAACCCGCCTTACTCTATAAAACATGCTGCAATCTTGTTACAACCTTCAGGTCTTAACTGGAAAGAATCCGTAAAACTCAGCACTTCCTTTAGTAATGATCAACTCAAACTAACCATACCTCAATGTAACCTCGGTTTCAAACATTCATAACTCTGAGACCAACCACTTATTGTTCATCCAAGACTATTCCCTATCCAAAAGGGTAGCTTCCCACTACACATTCAGCTTAACACCACAAGAAAGTTCTTTCAACCTCTTTTTTTTTCCACACCTTCACCTTAAAAGAACCAACCACACTCCACTTATACCCTCAAGGAGCTACTCGCAAGTGTGAACAAATGTATGCATGATTTCCTGTATGCCCTCATAAATGCATATGCATGTAAATGCAATTTCTAATGTCATGCTCAAGAATGCATGCATGTCCTACATTATCTATAAATATATACATATATGTGCTCTTAATCTAGACATGATTATTGTTCACACTCACAAATATCATCCTCAATTCCAACAACCTCAACTACCATCTTATTGACAACTCCCCAGTCAGATTAGCAACATCCGTACCAACTTCAGCAGACTAAAACACAACCGAAAGAACAGTGCAACACCAAAACTAACCTTCCGGCCTAACCGAAGGCACACTCACAGAGGAGGAAGTATTTACTCTTCCCTAGCAGTTGTTTTATCCATAATCTTGACCATTAATGTTCATACCAACACTAGCTCGTGTTTCACCTCTCATAAGCATATTCCAAAAACTTTAAACATGCAGTTTAAAACATAATATCAAAACATAATAAACTTACATTCGGGCAAGATCCAAGGGAAACCGAAGAACATCTAAAAACATGTTGGCATAGGTAATGTGTAACCGACCACCTCATATACTCATAATTATTCTAAATGCACTCCCAATCAATACGTATACCCACAACAAAGCATGTCATATTCAATCTAACATCCTAACATACCAACACCAAACATGGCAATCAATATATACTTGACAAACCAACAACATACTTTACCAAACCAACAACGCATTTTACAACCCTTACAACACAATTTTTTAACCAACTACACATTTTATTAAACCTGGCTCTGATACCACCAAATGTAACCCCCTTAGCCCAGCCTGGACGAAACCGGCACTAATGGGTCACACGGGGAATATCAAACTAAACCCGTGAAGGTTCGATTCGATAAACAACCCTAAAAACCATTATACTTTTTTTTATTTTTATCTTACCTAGATGCATGATTAATCTCCTATGTGTAATTAACTCAAGTAACACAGAGACGGCGTAATTCAACCATTATAAATAAATCAATTTGACGCATACATGATTAGGGACCAAAACGTAAGTAACTAATATGCATCACCATATCCACAATCAATCCACTGGATAACAATTAAGCAAGCTTAACAAATTCATCTTACAATTCAGATCAAACAAGGTATCTTAATTAATCGATTTCACGTTCAAGCATTTATGGACTTAATTGCAAAGTATATAATATTAGGTAATTCATCCATCTTAAATCATACGATGTATGTTCAGGTTAAAACATGAATCATGGTGTCATAGCATCTCCTAAAATTACACATAAATCCACTACATTTGCTTACTAAGTTAAATCCTACATTTCATGCATTCAAAACTCTCGGAATGCCCTTCTTAAGCCAGGTGTTTCGAAACAGCCCTAGAGTGTTTCGGAACACGTTACCTGTTTTGAAATAGGCCATAGGGTGTATCGAAACAGACAATTCTAGTAGCATTTGGTACCGAACCCTGGTTCGATACAGCCAGGTCCAGTAGCATAAGGGTATCGATACTACCACAGGGTGTTTTGATACGCCCTGTGTTCGGGACTGGGGTGTGACGTTTTAAGCTCATTTAAGCCACCCAAGCATAAACATTGATAACCCGAAACTATATGCAACATTCTTAGGCATATTCATCAACATAAACATACATTAAACCATTTGAAAAGATCACAAGGAGACCTATAGGCATGCTTCCTAAAGATTGAAACGCAACATAACAAACATGCTAAATCATGCTTCACAATTCAAACATATCCAAAGTTCAACAAATAACAATCAATCAATAATGGTCTTATTACAACATGAACCATAGCCTAAATGCTCACTCCTCTCATAGATTGTGTTACACATTGCCTTGCCCAAATTATTTGCCAAAAACATACCAAATTTAAAGTGATCTTCCCCTTGGTTTCCTTGCCTCGAACGAAGCTCCAAGTGCCTTTGTTTTTCTGCAAAGATGAAAAGAGAGCTTAATGTCACGAACTTAATTCTCTCAAACTCGATCCGTGCGGCGCTAACAATCTCGACCTATGTTAGCAAGCCTTGTTTACACGCAACCTTGTGGCTTGGCAAAAGAAAGACAAGAGAAGGCAAAGGAATTTGAAAGGAAGCTTTGGTATTAAGCTTAAGAGGATGTTTACAAGTATGCTAAACTTCTCAGGCTATGTACAAAATGAAGGGAGTGGCCCTATTTATAGGCTCCCTCCTCCTGAATGAACGGTTGAGATTTACTTGATCGGACGGCTCATGTGTTGCCTCCCAAAATATCTCCTAAGACCTACATGGTTCTAGAGAACTCTACACCTATGTATACATATCTACATGTATCTAAAGGGTTCTAGAGAACTCCAGGGTCTTCCGGAGTAGTCCCAAACCTTCCCGAGCCTTCCGGGTCCTCCCGGGTAAATCTAGACTTGGGTAGAATGTCCCGAACCTTTCTAGAACCTTGTGGCATATGTTGGTCCATCCTAGTCCTTTCTAGTACCTTCCTTGGTGCTTGGACATGCTACAAAATTGCCCAAGGATGGCTAGAACCTCTGTTGGACTTTGTGGGAACATGAATTGGCCTTGCTTGGCCAATCTAGCATCTCTCTTGATGCATGCGTGCCTTGGATCCGCCCAAGGGTGCTCGGTTAGCCTCGGTGCTTGGTGGCGGGACGTGACATCCTCCCCCATCTAAGCTCGCGACTCCCTTGTCGCGCTCATAATGAGTTGTTGGACTTAGTTTCTTACTTGTCGAGTGCTTCCTCGAAGTCTCGGCTAGCTCTTGTGTTGGACGAACCCTTGTGTTGAGTGTGGCCTGGAATGCCCTTCCTTTGGTGTCCGATGAGGGTGCTCTCTTCTTTGCTCGGGTCTTCCTTCGTTTGGTACCCTTGTGTCGCGTCGCTTTGCCCGAGTTGGGTGTGGTCTTATGAGACCACCTTTCCCCTTTGGTGGTAGCTTCTTTGGAGAGTTTGGAGGTGCATTCTTCGGCACTGCATGCTCCTCCATTCTAAGTGATGAGATCAATTTAGAAGTTGGTTTGGTGGCCCTAATGGTTGGCACCACACAAGATTGGTGACCCTCCGTGATGCACAAAGAGTTGGCATGTGGCATCGTAATGGCTTTGACCCTATCGAAGAAGTCAATGCCTAGGACGAGCTTGTAATCGTCCATTGAAGCTACCGTGAAGTTTAGGTGGCCAGACCATGTCCCTATATTGATCTTGACCCCTCGAGTGATGCCTTGGATAGGTGATGCGGCAGAGTTAACTGCCTTGATGGATCCTTCACCTTTGGTTGCCTTAAGACCAAGCCTCTTGGCTTCATTAAGAGAAATGAAGTTATGGGACGCACCTGTGTCGAGCATTGCCCTTGATGCCTTTCCATTGATGGTAACGTCCACATAGAGTAACCCCTTGGCTTGGGTCTTTGGAGTGGATTGCATGACGTTGAGTAATTGTAAGGATCCCATTTGTGCATCGGGCTCGAACTCCTCGGTATCACTGTCTTCGCGCTGCTTGGCTAAGAGAGCGCTAAGTGCTTGCCGTTACGGGCACTCTCGAACCCAATGATCACCATCGCAAATGAAGCATGCACTTGGTGGTGATCTTCTTGTGCCTCGATCCTCTTGGGACTTAGCATTGTCCTTGCTTTTCCATGAGGGTAAGTCTTTTGGCTTGCTCGGACGCTCCTCATGGTGACTATCTCTACGAGGGCTCTTGTCTCTCCAACCAACGGCTTGGTTACTCTTCACATCCTTCGACCTAGATGGTGGCTCCTTATGGCTAGAGTAGTCAAGGCTCTCGACTACAGCGATAGCATCGGCAAGGGTTTGGACTCCTTGGCATCTTAGCTCGATTTTTGCCTATTGTTGGAGTCCATCCATAAAATTGAAGAGTGAATCTTTCTCGGAGAGATCGGGGATCTCGATCACTAAGTTGGTCAACTCCTTGACATAGTCATGGATGCTCCCCGATTGTTTGACCCTTCGCAAACGGGCTCGAGCCTCATCTTCGGCATTCTCCGGATAGAATTATCGTTTGAGCTCTCGTTTAAAATCATCAAAGGTAGTGAGGGTGCACGTACCTTTCTCAATGTCTAGACGCCTTCTCCTCCACCAAAGCATGGCGGTGTCGGTGAGGTATAAGGTGACGGTTTGGACCTTGGTTGCCTCGTCCATAATCCCGGCAACATTAAGATATTGCTCTAGCCCCCACAAGAAGTTGTCTACTTCTTTGGCGTTGCGTGTCCCTGAGAAAGTTTTTGGCTTGGGCACTTCGACCCTTGTAGCCTCACAGGTGGTGCTTGGCCCGGCTGCCAATGCACGCTTGCACAAGGCAACGTCACCTTGTAGTGCCTCGACTTGGGCACGAGTATGGTCTAGCTCTTGTTCAAGGGAAGCACGTACCTTCGAGAGCTCTTCCATGAGAAGGTCGCGGGTCTTGTCTAATTCCGCGAGCATGGTTTTCTCTAGCTTGAGCATCATGGCCCTCATGGCCGTGTGGATCTCGGCATCCTCCGCCTCTAGGCCTTCTACTCTTTCTTGAAGGTCGTCCACTTGGGAACCCATGCCCCCAACGCTTTCCTCCACATGAGTTAAGCGTGACTCAATGCTAGAGAGGACGTCCCTTGACTTGGCCCTTGGCCTTGCCATCGTGGGACCAAGGTCCTCCTCACGCCCTCGTTGCTCCTGGGAGATCACGGCCTCGGTGGAGCTAGCTACTTGGTTCTTCCCGGTTTCAGCCATGTCCTGAACAAGATCGAACACGCTCTGATACCAATTGTCACGAACTTAATTCTCTCAAACTCGATCTGTGCGGCGCTAACAATCTCGAGCTATGTTAGCAAGCCTTGTTTACACGCAACCTTGAGGCTTGGCAAAAGAAAGACAAGAGAAGGCAAAGGAATTTGAAAGGAAGCTTTAGTATTAAGCTTAAGAGGATGTTTACAAGTATGCTAAACTTCTCAGGCTATGTATAAAATGAAGGGAGTGACCCTATTTATAGGCTCCCTCCTCCTGAATGGACGGTTGAGATTTACTTGATCGGACGGCTCATGTGTTGCCTCCCAAAATATCTCCTAAGACCTACATGGTTCTAGAGAACTCTACACCTATGTATACATATCTACATGTATCTAAAGGGTTCTAGAGAACTCCAGGGTCTTCCGGAGTAGTCCCGAACCTTTCTGAGCCTTCTGGATCCTCCCGGGTGAGTCTGGACTTGGGTAGAATGTCCCGGACCTTTCTAGAACCTTTTGGCATATGTTGGGCCGTCCTAGTCCTTTCTAGTACCTTCCTTGGTGCTTGGCCATGCTACAAAATTGCCCAAGGATGGCTAGAACCTCGGTTGGACTTTGTGGGAACATGAATTGGCCTTGCTTGGCAAATCTAGCATCTCTCTTGATGCATGCGTGCCTTTGATCCGCCCAAGGGTGCTCGGTTAGCCTCGATGCTTGGTGGCGGGACGTGACATTAAGCAAACTTGCTTAGTGAGGTAGCTCCACAAAAGATCATCAATGTATCTATTTAAAACCATGATGAAACCATAATTTGCAATACTTTGTTAAATCATGCATGCTAATATTTCATGCCCAAGCTCATTAAATCATATGCATCCTTGAGTTCACATAACCTTGTCAAAAGAATTTATAAATGATGCTCAAACCTTTTCTCAATATCATGTATGTATATTGGCTTTCTAGTGAACACTTAATGTGAACCTTGAGTTCACCGAATACACAGATCCATGAGACATTTATCTCGTCATGACACGAAGTCACCATTGACATGACATGGAGTCACCATTAGCACTACCACGCACGATCAGACACATAGTTACCCTTGTTACGTGTAGGCGGCTCTACCACACACGGTTGGCCACAAAGTCACCCTTGTTACGTGTAGGCAATATCCTGTATTTTCAGTTTTGATTATAGTGCACTTAAGACAATCCTAATGATATGTCATTCGTATTCGAATCTAAAGTTAGTGTCACTAAGCCAATATCATAATCAAATGTGCATGATAACTTGTTGTTCATAATGCATGCATAAATTGTTCAACAAATGAACCAAAAGCCATGCCCAAAGGCACCATTATATATAAGGCAAATAACCATATTGTATTCCAAATCATATAACTTGCTGCTCATAATGCATGCATAAATTGTTCAACAAATGAACCATAAGTCATGCCCAAAGGCACCATCATGTATAAGGCAATTAACCACATTGTATTCCAAATCATTTTTCATAATTTTCCATAATCATGGATGCTAAATAAGCTATGCATTTCAGCAAGTAATTCTCATGTATGCATCATTTCAAATCATGCTCATGCATTTGCATAAATCTCATTGCATTACCAACATAATGCCTTTATAAAATGTAGCCGAAACTCATATCGGTTTAACAAAAAAAATACTTTACTTACTCTTGAACTAAGGAAGGTTTTCACACTCTTCCATAACCCCCAAAAACAGTACGTACCAAACGCGATTCGCTTTAAATCCGAAAACCACTCACCAACAAGCGAAACGAGCTTTCGCCGCTATCCGATGATCGCACCAACGCACCAGCAATCAAGCTTCTTATTGTACCTCTTCTACAACATTAAAAACAGAGCATTCTCACATCATAACATGCTCAAACCAACAACCATATCTGAACACCGTTAAACTACCGAAAACTTAGCCGAAAAGACCGAAAACTAAGCCGAAACGAATCCGAACAACATCAGACCAAAACCTAACAAATCTAACATCTAATCCACCTCAAATATGATCCAAAAACACATCCAAACCATCCTTATATCTCCAACAACATTTAAGCATCTAAAACAGCCCATAAAACAACCGAAAAGCACCTTAAAACTATACCGATTGCATTATTCCGGGATTAAATTAATGTGCTGTCAAAAGAAGACTCAATTAATCATTAAATCAACATAAAAATATAATTGAATTCATCTAATTTCCAGCATTAAATGAGATCCAAAATGATTTCACAAAAACATCACAAAATCACTAGATCTAACATTAAAAACATAGAATCAAGTGTTTATTCAAAGATTAGCAAGCTAATACTTGAGAATTTCAATAAAGAACCTTAGAAAAGAATAAAAATCCAGAAAATTACCTTCAAGATCTATTCACCAAAAATATGAGATTTTCCCCTTCTTGATTCCTTGCAATTTGATGTAGATTTGATGAAATCAATGCTTAGGTTTTGTAAAGGATGGAAAGATGATGCAAGTGATGTAATCTTTGTGGAAAAAGATGCAAAAATCAGCAAGGAATTGAAGAGAAAAGATGAAGAGAAAGTGGAGAGAAAATGAGAGAAAAAGATGAGAGAAAAAGATGAGAAAAGTGGTTTTGGTAGAAAATGATTAAAAATCCAATTAAAGTAATTAAAAATATATTTTGGTGAATAAATCATCATTAAAAATTAGAAATGGGTTTATGGCCCTCTAAGGATTCTAAGTTTAGCTTGCTTTTCAATTTAGTCACTAAAATACATTAATTGCTGAAAATTACAAAATAGTCCCTTAATTTTCCAAAAATTACAAATTGGTCATTTATGCATAATTAAGCATAATTAAAAATCATTATAAAATCCAAATTATTTTCTTTTAATTTGAAACATATTTTTAATATTTCAAATCACCTTCCAAATTATTATTTTTCTTAATTAAAAATATCTTTATTTTATTTTTTCCCGGAATTAATGAACCGGAGAACCCGATTCGACCCGAATCGAATTCACCTAACTAAGCCTAACTAATAACCCCAAAAACGGGATGTTACATACTCGGTCGATCTACCCTTAGCCATATCCTCCACAAAAGGTACCAACGTCTTATCCTCTAACTGTTTCACCTTATCATCTCAACCAAGATAGGTTTTACTTACAACTCCACCAGTCAACCACCTTCCTTTGAAATACTCAACTTAGCAAATATCACTCTCAACTCAACCGTCGTGTTACGGTACAAAGATTTAGCCATCACCTTAGCTTTCGCCGGATGGTATGCAACAGACAACCCACACTTACCCTCTTTGGACAACCAACAAATTCTTTCCCCACACCAAAGCAACAATGCACAAACCACCACACCATCTCAACCTCTATAGAAAACATAACTCAAAAGAAAACCCCATAAGGTTGATAACCAACACGTGATAACCGCAACGGTTTCCATAACATCACCATCGAACTAACCTTAATTGACATCCTCCCACATACCAGGTAACCAACTAAGCCTTTCACCAACCTCCACTCCACACAACAAACTTCAGACTAACTTTGAACAAAACTGTCAACATTGTCTTAAGCAAGCTCCACCACCACCAACAACTTCATTATGAGTCATATTAACCATATCACAATGTCACAACATATCATCCATTTACCTATGAATGATAAAACCCAACATCCAAACAACAACCTATGTCAGTCCTAAAAACTTTCAAATCTTATCATGTTATAGATACACCACTCACACATCTTTCCAATGGGACTTAGGAACCCAAGAAAACAGTACTCCAACAAACGATTGATCCAACAAACCTCATAAGAAAACTTCATATCATCGATAGAACTTACTACCAAACTTATGATGATTCTTCCCGACTTCAACCCTGGGCACCCTTACTACTAATAACCCAAAGAAAATTGATACTCATTCTTACCTTATCAGCAAGATAAACATTTACATATGATTCAAACATAATCCAAACCAGCTTAGTCGAAAACACATGTTTTTCCCCAACTCCTACCCCAACACTTACCACCAAACTCATGGAAAAAGATTACCATAAGCCTTGCTCAAGATACCATTCCATCTCGACACTTTCCGTAACAACCATGCGGTTAACATAACACAAAAAGATTCTCAACACAAAACTAAACCTTGCCAAGAACATATCCTTCACTAGACCCTCAACAAACACTTTGCAACGACTTGTCCCCGATCAACTTTACCAAAGTTGAATTTCGCTCATGGATCCACCATTTAACTAGGTCTCCCTATAGGTTAACCGGACATCTTCCCTCGTAACTCCACAGCAACCCTGGATTACCCCATATAACAAACTCTCATTGTAAGCATCCTTATGTAAGCCAAGTCATCCCCGGTTGCTACCATTCTACAAAATATATCATACAAGAAACTTATCCACTTTGTATCAAATCCAACATCGTACTCATCTCCACGATAATACCTCCAACTTAAGGTTTAACCACCACAACCAGCTCAACACCATGGTTCAAACGTTAAAATCTACCCATCATTAAGTGCCCTGACACTTAAACCAAAACTTTTTTTTCATTATCAACTCATCGACAAACTAACTCTTACATTAACTATACCACAACAAAATCCAAACTTGTAGAACCATTCCTTCCACTAGCTCCAACATCTATGATTCAAACCCCCGATTTCACAACTCTCATACCAATATGTATCTCATATTTTACTTCCATCCTGACCATACCAGATTGGTCACAACCCCCGATCTAAGAAAGAAACACATTAAATGTATATGTTTTATGCCAAATAATAGATAAATTTATAAATTGTGTAATTGAATACTAAATTATGGAAAATAAGCAGAATTGCCTATTATTGCTTAAATCTGTCATTGATTGGCAATAATCGAGTGGGAAAATAATATAAAAATAGAACTTTCATGCAATCATCAAATACCCCCAAACTCGAACTATTGCTTGTCCTCAAGCAATGCAAAAGATAAAATGAAGTCATGAATTTTAAAGTAATATACCTTCCTGTCTGCCGCGGCAGAAATCCTTTCTTAACTCAGCCTCTTCTAGGTTCTAGAAATTCTTCGGAACTGAACTATGAGTCTTAGTGGGTGTGTGCGTAGCTGTGTCAAAGCTGATTTTCTATGTTCTAATCCTTTTTCTAGCTCAAGCCTTCCGACTTAAATTTTTATTCAAATATTTTTTTCTCTTTCACCCTAATTGTATATAAATATATATTTCTATATACTTATACTGCTTGAGCCAGTTTCGGGCACCTCAAATGTTTAGTTATTCTTACTAGAGAAAATTTTGAGCACCTTTAGTAAGTGGGAAAAAGTCTAAGTCTTAGAGCCAGTGATAGGAACCTCTATGGAGTAACTAGAGCCGGTTATAGACACCTCTGTTTTAAAATTTAAGCCTAAGTCCTTATTTCTTCTTAAAGAAAAGAACTTTTAAAATCAATTAAGACTAGCAGTGTTTGAAATTTTTCAGGCTCATAGTCTAATCCTAAGTACTAATCGTAGCAAACATTTAAGATTTCAAGTCTGTTGAAGGGTTGAGACTGCGGCGGTGGCTGGAAAATATATTACTGCTGAGATAATTTCAATAAAATTTAACAGACTTAAAAAATTTTGCATATAAAAGACATTTGATAAGGCAACATTAAAGGCACAATGTTAAGGCAGTTAAGCAAATTTCCATACATTGCAAATTTATATACTACCAAATAGGACCAATACTCCTCTAAACTCTTTGGGATGCATTATCCTCGATGATAGAAAAAGACAAAAAAAATAAAATAAAACCAAAAATATAAGAAACATAAAAAAGAGAAAAAAAGGAAGATTACTACCCTTTTAAAATTCAGTGTATTCGAAGGAATCCTCCGAGTCGCTATCTATTAGGAGCTTGTGGCATGTCTCCAGTGGTTGCTCGACGTTTGCCTTTGTCTGTGAAGTTTGTGAAGAAATTCTAACAAAAATTTTAAAGAAAAACTTAAGCCTAAAATTTATATAGTAATACCTAAAATAGTTAAAGAAAAGTAAGGAATTAGTGCATAATAGGAGAAGATGTGGAGCCGTCTCCTAATATGACTATTTCCTTAAGTTCCTGAGAAATTAGTCCTTTATATTGTTTGAGACGTTGTCTGTTAACTTGGAATTCGTGTTCGTCTTGTTGCGATCTGATTGTGACTGCTCCGTGAGGATGTGCTTGAACAACATCAAATGGTCCAAACTATCTAGATTTTATTTTTTTAGGGAAAAGCTTTACTCAAAAATTGTAGAGTAAAACTTGCTGCCCTGGCAGTATCTATCTTGGCAGCAGCTTTTGATCATACCATCTTTTTGTTTTCTCTTTATATATTCTAGCATTCGCGTATGTTGTTGTTCTGAATTCGTCGATTTCATTAAGATCCAGTAATCTTTTTTGTCTTGCTTTTCTCCAATCCATGTTGACCATTTTTATCTCCCAATATGCTTTATGTTCTATTTCCACTAGCAGATGACATGATTTGCCGTATACCAGTTGATAAGGGGACACTTTTAGTGGAGTTTTGAATGTTGTTGTATATGCCCACAGTGCGTCATCCAATCGTATGGACCAATCTTTTTTCGTTGGATTGACAACTTTTCCATTACTGATTTGAGTTCTCTGTTCGACACTTGTGCTTGGTCGTTTGTTTGTGGGTGGTATACCGTGGCGATCTTGTGCATCACTCCCATTTTTTAAGGCTGCGGCAACCTGTCTATTATCAAAATGTTTCCCTCCATCACTTATTATGACACATGATACACCAAAACGGGTGAAGATATTTTGCTTTAAGAATTTCTACACTGTTTTGGTATCATTCCTTACCGTTGCTACTTTTTACCCATTTAGATACATAATCTACTACCAATAAAATATAGAGGTTACTGTATGATGATGGAAAGGGTCCCATCAAGTCAATCCCCCATATATCGAATAATTCTACTTCGAGAATGTTTTAAAGGACATTTTGTTTCTTTTTGATATGTTTTTCATCCTTTGGTATCGATCACACCTTTGACAATATTCATCTGCATCTTTATATAGACTCGGTCAGTACAATCCTGATTGTAATACTTTTGTCGCTGTTTTGTTGCTACCGAAATGTCCTCCATAGGGAGATGCGTGGCATTGTGCCAATACATTTTCCTATTTGCCTTCCGGGATACATTGCCTTATTATTTGATCTGGGAATTATTTAAACAAGAAAGGATCATCCCAAAAATAATAATTTGCATTATGTTTGAACCTCTTCTTTCTTTCATGGTTAAGGTGATGAGAAAGAATGCAACTAGTTATATAATTGACAACATCAGCATACCATGGGGTTGTAGTTGTGGCTAAGGTAGTGTGGTGGATATACTCAGATAGTATGGAAGCAATCTTTTCTATCATTAAGTCAGGATCTTGTGCTGATACTTTCCACTCAACCGTCGTGGCAGCAAGTAATTATTCATTAGGGAATGTATCTTTGATTTCCTATTTAGGGTTTATTGCTTTGTCTCCTTCTAAATGTGATAGATGATTTGCTACTGGATTTTTCATTTTTTTTCTATCCTTTATTTCAATTTCGAACTCTTGGAGTAGTAGTATCCACCGTATTAAGCGTGGTTTTGCATCCTTTTTAGATAATAGATATTTTATAGCAGAATGATCTGTGTGTACGATTACCTTACTGCCGATAAGATATGACCTGAACTTGTCAAATACAAAAACTACTGCTAATAATTCTTTCTCGGTTGTGGTATAGTTGACTTGGACATCATTTAATGTTTTGCTTGCATAATGTATGACATGAAAGGTCTTGTTCTTCCATTTCCCAAGTACTACCTCGATAACATAATCACTCGCATCGCACATTAGTTCGAATGGAGATCCCAGTCAGGTGGAACCACTATAGGTGCGGATATCAGTTTCTGCTTCAATGTTTCGAAAGCCTTGGTACAAGACTCATCAAAAATGAATGGTTTATTCTGTTCTAGTAGTGCGGATAGAGGTTTGGTGATCTTGGAGAAATCTTCAATGAACCGTAGGTAAAAAACAATATGTCCAAGGAAACTGCGTATTACTTTTACCGAAGTTGGTGGCGGCAGTTTTACTATCACGTCGATTTTAGCCTTTTCAACTTCTATGTCGCGACAGGAAATCTTATGGCCGAGCACTATCCCTTCATCAACCATGAAATGAAATTTTCCCAATTTAAAATTAGGTTTGTGTCTTCACATCTTTGTATTACTTTCTCCAAGTTGCCCAGGCAATTATCAAAATCATCTCTGAACATAGAGAAATCATCCATAAAGATTTCAAGGTGATCCTCAATCATGTCGGAGAAAATTGTCATCATGCATCGTTGGAAAGTGACATGTGCGTTACATAGTCCAAATGATCGTTGGAAATTGGCCAGGCTGTAATGGCACCAACTGACACTCCTCTCAAAATATCTTCTTATTGTTTAGTTCAGCATAGGAGGTCTCCAGATTTACCATAGTATTTTCCCATCGCTATCTTTCTACGAATGCCATGAAAAATTTCCTAAACTTCCATTTTACTTTACCTGTACAACACAACCTGGAAACACAACCTTTCTCGTGAAATAGCACCCGCTGCCACACTAAAATGCCAAGGCATAACTATGAAAATACATGTAATGATATAAACCTAAATGCAACTAAATGAGCTTAAATGAATTTAAGAACACTCAATAACTTAAGTAAAAAGGCCTGAATTATAGACTTTTTGCGGAGTTATCAGAAGGCCATCATTATGCAAATAATCAAGCCAGTCAAGTCACTTCTTCATCATCTTTTAGAGGCTATTTGCATTCCACATGAAGACAAGCAATGAAGGATGATAACTCCGTAAAAAGGCTATATTTTAGGCCTTTTTACTTAAGTTATTGAGTGTCCTTAGGCTCATATAGTTTCATTTAGTTGCATTTAGGTTCATAACATTAAATATAGTTTTTTAGATATGCCTTGTCATTTTGAGGTGGTAATATGTGCTACTTAATGGGAAAGGTAGTTCTTTTTAGTGGTGTTGTGCAGGTAAAACAAAACGGAAGTTGAGGCAATTTGTCATGGCATTCTTAGAAGGATAGCAAAAGGAAAATGACATGGCAAAGCTAGAGAACTCCTGGGCTGAGCTAAACGACAAAGAGATATTTTGATAAGAGTGCCAACTGGTGCTAACACAACCGATCGGGACCACTACAGCTGGATACAACCACCTCAATAGGGGACCATATAGAATATGACCTATATGCGAGCCACGTCAATAGGGGACCACTGTCACCTCTGCCAGTCCTACAGAAATGTCAAGACAAAAATGAGGGTAGAAATTGTTTTTTGCAAATCTTTTAGGGTTTTCACCCTCTTTAAAAGACATGATGACCTACACAAAAAAGAGGCTTTTTCGGGTGAATAAAACACAGAAAAGAGGCACCTTTTGCGGCGGTCTTTGCGGCGGTGGAAAGCTCTCACCTTTTTCCTCCAACTTTCGGTCAAGGGGACCTCCATTGATAGGGCTCGACGGGAGTGGTGTGCTAAGCACCCGAGAGGGGCTAGTACACCAAGGCATCCATGGTGCTTGAAGAGCCGGCGGTGGTGCACACCAAGGGTGTCTTCTAGTCCTCCTTCCTTGCTTTATTTCTTTTATAGTTTTATGAGGATGAATGTTAGATGTTTGAGATTAATGTGGATGATTATTCTTAACATTTAGCTCCACCATGTAACCTTGTTTCGGTGGTAGCTTTTATGAATGATTAACTTTTGTTTCTATTTAATATATTGCCTACTAAGTATTTGTATATTTTCTTTGCTCATTGTTGGTAATTATTTAAACTTGGTAAGAGGCACGGCAGTGTCCGTGGTTTAGATACATATTAGAGTACTTGAGAGAAACGTAACTATAGATCATTAGATCATCTGAGAGGAGGTAAGGAGGATCTACGTGAGTAATGGGTTCTAAACTGCAAATAGGGCCTAATTGGATCCTAGAGCACTCGAGAGAGGCGTAGGTGAAGGATTCAACGACTAAAAGGAGGGTGCTTTATCGATAGGCTAAGGTTTCATTCGCGTGACAGACGAAAATATCATTGCATTTTAGTTTATCAGGTTCCTATGACTCGAGAGAGCGGGAATACTTTAGAAACCTCTATCGAGTAAGTATACACCATAGCAACTATATGTTAGGTGGGGGTAAGGGGTAGGAAACCATAGAAGCCACCATCAGTCATTTCCTAGAGAGTTCATCAATAGAGGAGAAGTACAATATATTGTTTAACGTGTTCTTGCATCCTGTTTTTGCCTCCGCATTTACAACTTACTTTCTTTACTTTTCTTACCATCTTGCAATCACTCTGCTATACACTCACATACCACCTTTATACATTCACCTTGCCATCATCATCCATTCTATTTTGCCTTGGCAAATTTTAGTTGCTTGCACTCTAGAATTGCCATAGCATTTCCATCTTACACCTTCATCATACATATCCATTTTCTTGTATTTATATCTTTATCTTTGTTTTCTTTTTAGTGACAACCCTTTTTGCCTTGGTAAATTTGTCTGCATACTTTACTCTAGATCCTCGTGGGAACGATACTCACTCACCCTATTATTACGTGCATGACTGTATATACTTGCACATATATGTGTGTTCACATACATCAATTATAGCACTACACAGAACCCACACCAAGTTTTTGGTGCCGTTATCGGGGATCTATCTGTATAAAGTTTGTCATTTTTGTTATGGCATTTTTGTTTTGCTTAGTTTATTCTTCTAGTTCAGTTTTACTTGTTTATTTGTTTATCTTTTCAGTGCATGTCCAGACGGTCTACTGACGGACCTCTCTATCCTATAGTGCCTGAAATTGAGCGTTTGTTTCATCAAAGAAGGCGTACTCAGCATACAACTATGGACCCACCAGTTCAGGACCTAGTAGTTCAAAATGTCGGGGCAAATCAGCACGCTGCTGTACTAGATCGAGAGCTATTAGGGATCATTTAAATCCTGTCTTGGATGATCTTAATCCTGGCATCGTGGAAGCAAAAATTATAGCTACACATTTCGAACTTAAGCCTGTTATGTTCAATATGCTTAACTCGATTGGGCAATTTGGAGGTATGGTGCATGAAGATGCAAGGCAACACATCAAGGCATTATTAGAAGTTTGTGACTCATTCCGTCAACAGAAGTTCATGAGGATGTCTTGAAACTCAAGCTATTCCCTTATTCTCTATATGGTCGAGCAAGGGGACGGATGAGTAGACTACGATCCGGATCGATGGAGTCATGGGCTGATCTTTGCAAGAGCTTTTTGCTACGGTATAATCTTCTGAATTCTCTTTACCATATGTATTTTTGCAAGATCTTCTTATCAAAGTCAACCAAAGAAAAAAATAGATATTTTAGGAAATAAGAATAGAATAATACAATTTAATTAGGAGTTATATTTCTTTTCCTTTAGAACTCTTTCCTTGCATGGAAAACTCAACTTAAGGCTTAGCCTATATAGCACTTATTAGGTTTAGGTTTAGAGGAGAGTCAAGTCAGATCCTCTTTATCATATATCTTTAGCCGTCGACTACATCATTTTCTAAACTTCTTTGGAGGTTTAAGTTGTTTGTGGAGTAGTTGGGAAGAAGGTTATGTTATTTTTTATACTTATTAATGGAAAACTTATTTCATAGTATATTCTCCCTTGGTATTTACTCTTCTCACATATGAGCTCGAAAGATAGTATGTGAAAAACTCATTTGCCTAGCATCAGGATATGTAGGTTCAAGAAACAAGAGAATACGGTCTTTCCTCATGGGCATTAACTAATCCGGTTGAGAGATTAACCGCCCAGGATTTCAACGACTAGCAAGACGCATGTGTTTGGTTGTTGTTCGCCCTTAATTCACACCGGAAGGTATCAGCAAGATATGGGCTTTAACAATTCTATTCGCTTAGGGATAAGGAAGAAGACATACAAGGATGCTCTGTTGAACTATGGAATGTAGAATTATCGATAATGCATAACCCTGCCTCAGTAGTTGCGGCGACCCTTTATGCGACCCACCGAGGCGGTAATTCAAACCATTACATTAATAAGTAGATACTTGATATAATTGCATTCCCTCTACAAAGCACTCAATTTAACCTCATTTCTATCATCTTTATTTTTTTGTTAATTAGTTTTATGTTTAATAGTTTTCCTAGTTATACTTCAAACTCTTCAAGTTACTTGTGTTCTTATTTTACATAGTGTAGTTGTTAGAAGTAGTAAAGTCGACACAGTCACTGTGGGTTCGACAAACTAAAGTATTATAATCTGACAAGGGTGGAATCAAAAAGACTTTCGAGCCTCCATGAGATTTGGCGCCAATCATGTTGGGAAGGCTATTCCTAGTCACGGGCAGAACATTGATCGATTTCAAGAAAGGTGAACTGGTCATAAGGGTCAATGACCAACAAGTAAAGATCAATGTGTTTAAAATTCTAAGGCATCCGAACGAACTAGATGAATGCCAAAGAATTAAAGCTAAAACTGAGTTTAACTTCAATACAGAAACAAACTGCCGGAACAAACCGTACCAAGGCATCCGCTACTAAGTCAACGTGCCCCTAAAATAGCAATACTTCAAAAAGAAACCACCTGGCAAGGAGACAACGGTCGGGACATCAGCTTCTCTTCCGTCCAAAAAGGGGAAGATGGTTGCTGTCGAAGATGCATTTTATTGCACTTCTGCAGTAACCTAAATTTTTATCTCTTAGTCCCTATTTACTTTTATGTTTTAGGAATTAGATTTTTAATTTTCAGTTTTGAGAATTACATTTAAAATTTTTCGCAATTTAAGTTATCAGAATTTTTATTATTTCCATTTTTTATCGTATTTAGGTCTCATTAATGGAAAATGAAATAGAGATAATCAAGCCCAAAACGTAGCCCACACCAAGGAGAAATCATAGGCGGGAATAATGCCGCCAAATTTCAAGAATCACATCTTTCCCGCTGCCAAGGATAACAACTGTAATTGCGTTGCGTGTACACCTAAGGGCATTAATCACGTTGCTCCCTCAAAAGTCGTTCTGCTCCATCAATTTAAATACAAGGGCAAGGGTAACCATTTTTATCATCCTTCAATATAATTTCGCTCTTAGTAAACATCCTTCTTCATATTCTACTCCAGAACATCCAATGGCCAACCAACAACAAAATCCTGCCGGAGCAACGATCTGCAAAAGGTTCTCTACAAGAGACGTAGAGTATGAATATCACCAAGTATTCTAGAATCGGCAAATCTGGGAAGAACAAGGATTCTACTACACAAATGAATAAGATCTGGGGCTGAAAAACTTCATCTTATCAAAAATTACTTTTCAAAATTGACAAATGTTTGCCAAGCAACCTCCAACGGCAAACATTGAATGGGTATGAGAATTCTACGCACACAGACCAGTAGCGAAAAACCCATACTCCTACCTTTGAGGAAGAGCAATTTCTATTGTTGATGTGGTCATCAATGCCCATTTCGGCCTCCACATCACAACTGATGAACATGTTGTGTTCGTAGCCGCCTTGACATCCAATTACTACGAAATAATGAAAACATAACGCTGTATGCCGGGAGCAGAATGGAACACGCGAAAATACTACGGCTCTGTAAGCCACCGAGATTTAAGACCGAAAGCAATACTGTGGAACACCTTTATCAAAAGGAATCTACTGCCCACATCTCATAATCAAACAGTGGATAGGCCAAAACTAGCATTAATACACTCAATCATCCACAACCGGAGAATCAATGTCGGACACATAATAAATGAACAAATATTCAAATGTGCCGCCAAGGACAGAGGTATATTAATTTTCCCATGCTTAATTACTGCCTTGGCAAGGTACGAAGGTGTACCTATACTGCCCATCGATACATATACCCAGAGAGAAAAGGATGAACTAGAGATATCTATATCGAAAGAATATAAGTGGAGTAAGTTGTTCCACAAGCCTACATCCCACCTACTAATGAAGTACAATCGGCCGAAGCAGCACAACATCAAAACAACACAAAAGAAACTGTCCTGGCATCCTCAGTGGTTTTGGAGATCCTGCAGCGCATGGAGAGAAGGCAGCTGATCTTCATGACCTATGTCCAGGAATTCAATAGCATTGCCATTGTAACCATACTAGAAGAACTCCTAACCTGTTCGACTGTATTTCCTGAATTTACAGTCAACCTCTCCATACGACAACAACCACCTGCTCCTAGCCCTGCCAGAATAGTTTTTGCATCTGCCACAGTTCCATTGTCTCTTGCTGCCACAAATGCAGCCGCAGCAATCGAACCATTCTCTGCCGACTCCGCAGCAACTTCCAAGAAACAAGATTCGAACCAACACGCTGCCACACCAGTAGAATCTAACCTACTTGATTGGAGCAGTTCCCCTGATGACATGTAATCACTTATCAAAACAAACACGGATTCCATTGCACCTACAACCAGCAAGAAGAGGAAGGCCCATGGTTCTGCCATAGTAACTTCTCCGATAAATCTGGATACGGAGGAATCACAGTAAGATCTAAACCCCACTCGCATTCAACCACCATGCTCGGCAAAGAAACCAATGGTGAGTCCATGAAAGCCAGCCGCCCAAAACCTACCGCAAGCTTCTCCTAGATAGTGACTCCGAAGATTACTTCGGGTCCGTAGAATTTTAAGGATGGTAGTTTTTTCTTGTTTTCTTTTAATTTCCTTTAAATTTCGGTTACCTTTTTCTTTCCTTTGTTACTTATTCATGCATTGAGGACAATGCATTTCTCGGGTCTAGGAGAGAAATTGTCTAATTTTGTAATATGTAATTATCTGTCAAATATATGGAAGTGATCAGAGTATCTTGTTATTACCTTAAAATTCTGCCTTAATACTTTGCCTTATACAATTGCATAATTTTTAAGTCTGCTGAATTTTATTGAAACTGCCTCGGCAGTAATATATTTTCATGTCGCCACCGCGGTTCACACCATTCACTAGACCTGAATCCCGAAAGGTCTACTAGGATTAGTACTTAGGATTAGACTATGAGCCTGAAATCATATAAACACTGCTAGTCTTAGTTGATTTTAAAATTTTTGTTCTTTGAAAATCAATAAGGACTTAGGCTTAGATTTTAAACTCGAGATGCCTATCACCGGCTCTAGTTAGTCCATAGAGGTGCCCCATGACTGGCTCTAGGACTTAGTTTTTCTTCCACTTACTAGAGCTGCCCGAAAATGGCTCTAGTAAGGAATATGCTAAACATTTGAGGTGCCCCAAAACTGGCTCAAGCAGTATAAGTATATAGCAATATATATTTATATCAATTTAGGGAGAAAGAAGGAAAAAAATCAAGAAAAATCTTAGTCGGAAGTCTTGATCTAGAAAAAGGATTAGAACTTAGAAAATCAGCTTTGACATGGCTACACGCACACACACTAAGACTTATAATTCAATTTTGTGGAACGCCTAGAACATAGAAGAGGTCGAGTCAAGAAGGGATTTCTGCCACAACAGGCAGGATGGTATATTACTCTAAAATTCTCGACTTAAAAATTACCCTTTACATTGCTTGAGGACAAGCAATAGTTCGAGTTTGGGGGTGTGATGAGTACTCAAAAGTCCTCATTTTTATATCATTCTCCCACTCTTTTATTGCTAACAAAGACAGGTTTAAAGGAGATAATGTATATTTCCGGTTATTTTTAACACTTCAGCATCTGAACACTAATTTTATAAATTTATCTATTATTTGGCATAAAACATATTCTTTTGATAGTTTTCTTTCCTAGACAAGAAACTAGATCACTAAGACGACTAAGTGAGAAGATGGATGCAGAATTGTAGACGAAACACCCGCCATGGTAATACTTTGGTGGCTGCAGCAACATCATAAAGTTAACAACTGGTGCTCGACAAAGAGAGAAAAAGATGTCGATCTTAACGGATAAAGAGCGAGAGAAAGACGAAACTCATTTAAGAGGTCAAGCCCTTGTCAAAGTCAACTACGTGAAAGAAGAGATATTTTAGGAAATAAGAATAGAATAATATAGTTTAATTTAGGAGTTATATTTCTTTTCCTTTAGAACTCTTTCCTTGCATGGAAAACTCAACTTAAGGCTTAGCCTATATAAAGCACTTATTAGGTTTAGGTTTAGAGGAGAGTCAAGTCAGATTCTCTTTATCATATATCTTTAGCGACTACATCATGTTCTAAACTTTTTCGGAGGTTTAAGTTGTTTGTGGAGTAGTTGGGAAGAAGGTTATGTTATTTTTGATACTTATTAATGCAAAACTTATTTCATAGTTTATTCTTTCTTGGTATTTACTCTTCTCGCATATGAGCTCGAAAGATAGTATTTGAAGAAAAACTCATTTGCCTAGCATCGGGAGATATAGGTTCACGAAACGGGAGAATATGGTCCTTGCTCATGGGCATTAACTAATCCAATTGAGATATTAACCGCCTAAGATTTCGGCGACTAATAAGACGCATGTGTTTGGTTGTTGTTCACCTTTAATTCATGCCGGGAGGTATCATCAAGATGTGGGCTTCAACAGTTCTCTTCGCTTAGGGATAAGGAAGAAGACATACAAGGATGCTCTGTCGAACTATGGAATGTTGAATTGTCGACAAGGCATAACCCCACCTAAGCAGTTGCGGCAACCATTTGTGCGACCCATCGAGGCGGTAATTCAACCCATTGCATTAATAAGTGGATACTTGATATAACTGGATTCCCTCTACAAAGCACTCAATTTAACCTCATTTCTATCATCTTTATTTTTTCGTTAATTAGTTTTATGTTTAATAGTTTTCTTAGTTATACTTCAAACTCCTCAAATTACTTGTGTTCTTATTTTATGTAGTGCAGTTGTAAGAAGAATTGAATTCGACACAGTCCCTATGGGCTCGGCAACCTAAAGTATTACAATCTGACAAGGATGAAATCAAAAACACTTTCGAGCCTCTATCAATGAATCTATGTATGAGGCATGGGAGAGATACAAAAAGCTTTATCTTAAGTACCCGATGCGTGGACCTTTCAATTGGAAGAAAGTATCAATCTTCTATAATATAGCAAATACACCAACGAGGATAATGGTATAGTGAAGTAGCCGAAGACGATAAACATCATACAGGTACGCTAATTCTATTCCCACCAACCTCAACTAAACCTCCAGGGTCGGGTGATCCCAATAGTAGACATCACGATCAATGCTCGTTTCGGCCTCCACATCAAAGAAAATGAGTATGCTGCTTTCGCCATTGCTCTTATTGACGCTGACTATGAATTGATGAAGGAAAAACTGTGCATGGCGGGGGGAAATGGAACATTGGCAAACACCAAGGATTTTTTAGTCACCGAGATCTCCGACCAGATGCCAAGCTCTGGAATACCTTCATCAAAAGGTGTTTGTTGCCGACTTCACACAACCAGAAGGTTGATCATCCCAGACTTGCTCTCATTCATTCAATCATCCAAAATAGGTGAATCAATGTCGACCAAATCATCAATGAGTAGATTTTCAACTTCGTGACCAAGCACCAAGGTATGCTTTACTTCCTTTATTTAATTAAAAGTCTTGGTCACCTGGAAAGAGTGCCTATATTACCCACCGATCTGTACACACTGGTGAGAAAAGGTTGGACAAGATTGATGTACATGAAGAGAATGCAAGTTGAGAAAATCTCGATGTGCGCAATAGTGGCCTACTTTGAGAAAAATCTAGTCCGGTCAAAAAAGATAAATGTCTACCACCGCTCCAATCAACATTAACATCGAGGAGGAGGTCGAGAAGCAACTCACCCTCATACGATTCCAACCCCCATAATCGTCCAAGAAATCCACTATCAACTCGCTGAGAGCAGCATAACCGCCACCACGGAGTCACCAAAAGATGGTAATCAACAACGACTCTGAGGATTACTTTGAATCTCCTCCGATCTAGGATGATAGAATTTTCTTATTTTTCTTTTTCTCTTATTTTTCATTTTCAGTTTATCTTTTTCTCTTAAATATATTTATTTTCATACATTGAGGATAATTGACTTAAATTCTATTTATTAAACTTCTGCAATTTTCTTTAAATCTGTTAATTTTATAGAGTCTGCCTTGGCAGTAATATGTCATCCAATTGTCGTGATCGAGTGTATCATTCACCAGACTTGAATTTAGAAGGTATCATAGGAACAATATTTAGGATTAGACAGTGAGCCTGAAAATATAAACATTGTTGGACTTTGTTGATTTTAGAAGTTCTTTTCTTTGAAAAACAATAGAGGCTTAGACTTTGGGTTATAGCTAGAGGTGTCTATCACAAGCTCTAGTACAATCTTTAGAGGTACTCATCACTGGCTCTAAGACTTAACAATTTCCCCACTTACTAGAGATTCTTGAAATTAGCTCTAGTAGGAGTAATTTAACACTTGATATGCCTGAAACCTGCTCAAGCAGTATAAATATATACTCTTACATATATTTATAAACAGAATAAAAAATAGGGAAAATAAAACACAAATCAAAGTCGAGAGTCTTCAGTTAGAAAAAGGATTAGGAGTTAGAAAATCAGTTGTATTATACCAATGCACAAACTCATAAAGACTCATAGTCAAGTTCCGAGGAAACCTTAAAACCTATGAGGGGCCGAGCCAAGAAACGAGCTCCGCCGCGGTAGACAAGGGGGCATATTACTATAAAAGTTCTCACAAAAATTAAATTTGTATTGCTTGAGGACAAGCAATAGTTCAAGTTTGAGGGTAGTGCTAAGTGCACAAAAGTCCTATATATTATACCATTTTCCACTATTGTTTGTAATTAATAGACTTTAATGGTAATATTGGATAATTCTGCATATTTTCTATATTCCAATATCCAATAGCTTCAATTTGTTTTTATATATTATTTGGTAGAAATGGGTACGTTTACTATTTTCTTTCTTAGACAAGAAATAGACCTCCCAATAATATCAAATATCATCACCAGATGCTGGATGTAGAAGAATGCAGATAAACATCAATTGTAAAGAAACACTCGTTAGGGTAGCATTTTGGTGTTCACGGTAACAGAGCAACGATGACATATGGTATGAGATAGATAGAGAATAAAGAGTAGAATCCAATGAACCCAGTTAGAGAAGAAACAAAGCTCAAGAAAGCAAGCTAAGTTATGGTCAAAGCTATGGGAATTCAAGAGTCCAAAGGCAGCAAAGTTAGAAAATCTAATCCAAAAATTGTTTTTACCGTTTCTCGTTTAGTTTTTATGGCTTTATATTATATTCAACCTATTTTTATCATATTGACTTTCATTTTTCTAAACTTAGATGAACTTTATTAGTTTTAAAGGGAATGCATTCTTTGATTTCAATATTATGTTCCTGTGAATATCAAAATTCTTTGATTTATATACAAAGAACTGATATGCGTAGATATATTCTACATAGTTAAAAAACTATAATACACAGTTCAAGGATATATCATTATTTATTTTGATAATTGAGTCATTATTTCCGTAGGACACTATATTTTTAAGTGTTTGTAGAAAGATTTTTGTACTTTTCATAATGTATAAGGTGTCTTGTCCTTTTTGTTTTGGAAAATCGTATTTAAAAGGTAATTAGTTGTAAGAATAACTTTCCTCTATATTCTTTTTTGAATAAATGTAACCTAAAAAAACTTATGTGTACTTAACCCACTATGCAAAAAAATCTAACAAAGTTCCTATTTAAAAGCTATAGAGCTATCAAAAAATTTCAAGTAACTTCCCCCTATATTCTGTAATAACTAAGAGTTACTTAGTACTACATTCATTATTTTCTTAGAATTTGATTTTTACTTTTAACTACTCTATTTAATAGAGGAAGATATAGAGACATCACTTCATGAATAAACTTATGTTATAAATGATATTCCCTATCTAGGACCACTTCTCACCAATTTAATATTTTATTAAGTTAGTTTTCAACTTTCTTCTTGTAGAATATAAATGTTTTCTATAGTTTTATTTTTGCTCTTAAGAAAATATACATAACAATATTTTGTGTTATTATTGATGAAGGTAATAAAATATTTATCTCTTTTTCTAGTTTGAACAAATTTTAAGTCACAAATATGTATTAGATTAAGAGGTTATATACTTCTTTCAATAACTTAAAATAAAATCCTTGTTAATTTCGTATCAACACAAGTTTTACATTTATGATTATAATTAATATAAAACGAAATAATATACTATAAGGTAATTAATCTTCACAAAGTAGTATAATTAATATATTCGAGTTTACTATGTCATAAATTAACTCAAGTATATAAAGAGAATAAAAAATTCATGTCATAAATCAACTAAAGCATATAAATAAAATAGAAAATATTATTCTTACACACATTCTGTTTTTACATCGAAAAAATTCAATTTTCATTTATCATTTAAAGTGTATAACCTTCATAAGAATATTCATTCTTTGAACAAAATAATTTTTTGAGATTTGAACATTATCATAAAATCGCGAACACTTAAAAGTGTTTCAAAATTTTTTTTTCATATGTTAATCACGTATAATACATTTTGAAGTTTAAGTTCTTTTCCTGACTGGTGACTGCTTTGGAGTCTTGTATTTTTAATTAAACTTTCACTTTTTTCCAAGTTCTAATATTTTAGATATTGATCCCAGAGGGACTGGTTTACCTGTGCGGTATACTATTCCTGCACTTAGAAAATAAAAGACAAGTAATTGTTGAAGAATGAATTAAGAAAATAAACTAAGTAATTAATAGAAATCATGATAGAAGAAGTAAGGCTAGGTTGATTACTTTGTAGAGGGAAATCTAGTTGCATGTATTATCCACTTATTAATGCATGGGGTTGAACTGCCGCCGTCGCGGGTCGCTCGAAGGGTCACCTTAGTTGCCTCGATGGGGTTATGTATTATCGAGAACTCAACTTTTTATACTTCGATATAGCATCCTTAAGTGTCTCCTCCTTATCCCTAATTTAGAGAACTAATGAAGGCTTCGTCTAGATAATACCTCTAGACGTGAATCAATAACGAACAACAACTGATAATATGTTTCTTCTTAGTCGTTGAAACCCTTTTTGATTAGTCAATGCCCATGAGGAAAGATTATATTCTCTCGTTTCGTGAGCCTAACTATACCTAGTCTAGACAAATAGATTTTTCCTCGCAAACTTATCTTTTGAGCTCATATGAAAGAAAGAGTGAGAATCAAGAGAGAATAAACTATGAAAAACGGGATTGCATTAATAAGTATCAAATAGATTACAAATTTCTTCCACAACTACTCCACAAAAAACCTAAGCCTAAATGAGGGTTTAGAACATGATGTTCTTGTTGGTGGCTAAGGATTTATTCTTTGAGAACCGACATACTTCTCTAGACCTAAGAGGTTGCTTTATATAGGTCAAGCCTAGGTTAACGTCTCTCATAAGAAGTAGGAGTTCTAAAAGAAAAAGAATACATATCCATATTAAATTACAACACTTTATTCTATTTCCTAATTTTACTGGTTTTGGCTTCTAGACTTTCGTTGACTTTGAATATGACTTGACTCTATTTTCTCACATTTGTTTCTTCCCTTAGTATACTCACTAGAATCGATACTTTATTCTTTATCTATCGAGAACCAGTTTTCATCTTTATTTGGCTGTCACGACCACCAATTTGCTGTCGTGACAGGTGCTTTATCAACAATTTAGCTTCAGCTTCCAACATCTATTGATATTATCTAGCATTATTTGTAGGTTTATTTCCTGTATAAGAAAGAAAACACTTAACCTTACCTGTTTTTTACCAAATAATATATGAAAGAATGAATTAAGTGCTTGGATGTTGGAATATAGAAAATATGCAGAATTATCCATTATTACCATTAAATATGTTCATTACTAACAATAATTGAATGGAGAAATGATATAAATAATAGGAATTTTATGCACTTATCAAATACCCCCATACTCGAACTATTGGTTGTCCTCAAGCAATGCAATGAGATCCTTAAGTACGAAATTTTATAGTAATATACCGTCCTACCTACTGCGGCAAAGTTACTTTCTTAACTCGGCCTCTTCTAGGTTCTAGGGTTTTCTCAGAAGTAGACTATGAGTCTTTGTGAGTGTGTGTAGCTATGTCAAAGATGATTTTCTAAGTTCTAACCCTTTTTTTAGCTCAAATCTCCCGACTTAGAATTTATTCAATCATTTCCTTTCTCCTTATTTTGTATATAAATATATATGATTATATACTTATACTACTTGAGTCGGTTTTGGGCACCTCAAGTGCTCAACTACTTTTACTAGAGTCAATTTCAGGCACCTCTAGTAAGTGAAAAAAAGAACTAAGCCCTAGAGCAGGTAATAGGCACCCCTATGGACTATACTAGAGCCGGTGATAGGCATCTCTAGTTAAAATCTAAAGTCTAAGTCTTTATTGGCTTTCAAAGAAGAGAACTGCTAAAATCAATTAAGTCCAACAGTGTTTATATACATTATCAGGCTCATAGTCTAATTCTAAGTATTATTCTTAAGATACCTTTCTGATTTTGAATCTGGTGAATGGTGCACGTGACAGCGACGAATGGATGATATATTGTTGTCGAGGTGGACTCTATAAAATTTAAGAAACTTTAAAAAAATTGCATCAAAACTGTAAAGACAGAAATGAAGTCAATAATTAGATAATTACATATTTTCCATTCATGACAGTTTCATTCCATTTACATTGGACTAATGCTCCTCAAACTCGGGAGATGCATTGTCCTCAACGCATAGAAATAGATAAGATAAAACAAAAGATTAGTTTGATAAAAATTAAAAAAACAAAAGGAGAAAAATAGAAAATGTCTACCGCTCTTAGAATTGGGAGGATTCAATGGAATCCTCTAAATCGCTCTTGATTACCAGCTTGCAGCATTTCTTAGGATTCATTCCATTTCCTTGTTGGTGTAAATAGATCGGTTGGAAAAATTGGAACTCGCTCCAAATGACTGAGTGATATAATTAAACAAGGAAAATATAGCATACCTTTGTTTTTGGCTGCACCCTCGAAAATTTATTCGCTGATGATACGACCAACATCAATTCAGCGATTTTGGATGCTTGAGTTAACGAGTGCCAATCGCTCGGCCTCTGAGGTGTGTGTATGATTTTTTTGGCATTGGTCGATGAGCGTACAACTCCCTCACCAAGACAATGTTGGTCGACTCTGGTTGTTTTGTGAATTTCTATCACCTCTAGAATGTGATCTTTGACAGAATGAACGCCTCGATGCCGAGGTCGCTGACATCGGTATAGTAGAAGCCTTGTTCTTCCCAAACCTAACGGCCCTCGAAGTTATATTAATATTCTTGCTCTACCGCCGGCATCGCGAATCGGCGATATTTAGGGACGGCCATGTCGATAGATTCTTTTCTTCAATTTGCCATAGATTTGTGGAGAAGAAGAAGATGAAAGAAATAACTTAAAGCAAAAAAATAAAGAAAAAGAAGGGAGAAATGTTCACCAGATGCCTTTGTATTTAAAGGCGCAAATCGTCGCACTGTTTGAGGCAGCAACGTAATTATTTCTCGGATGGCATACACACAATGCAACCCCAGTTGGCAGCTATATACAATGTAATCGACGTTAATACGAATTTTGGGCGGCATAATTCCGTCCTAGATTTTTGTTGTCGCTATGATTAGGCCTATAATGGATCTGGGTCGGTTAACAAATCTTATTCTTATTCATTGGACCTAAATAAATAAAGAAAAGAAAAGAAAGGAAAAATGAAAAATACTTGAAAATTACTGAAAAATACTATGTGAAAATTAAATCTAATTTCTAAAACATAAAAATAAAATATGAAGATTTAAGATAAAATTAGGTTATTGGAGGAGCGTAATTGAATGCATCTCCTGAAGTAACTATCTTTCCCGTTTTTTGCTGGAGGATGGGCTGATGATCTAGTTTGTATCTCCTCATCTAGTGGTTTCTTTCTTGGTTACTTTTGATTCAGGGTTATACCGTCGTGGCAAAAGTTACCTAGGTGGGTGTTTGTCTATGCATTTTGTTTTTGCATCGAAGTTAACTTCAGAATTAACCTTAATTTGTTGATATTCGTCCGGTTCCTCTGGATGCCTTAATGCTTTGAATACATTAATCTTTACTTGTTGTTCATTAACGCAAATAACCAATTCTCCCTTTTCATAGTCGATCAATGTTCTCCTTGTGGCTAAGAACAATCTTCCCAATATGGTCGAAGCATTTTTATCTATTTCACAGTCTAAAATCAGAAAATTAGCAGGAAATATAAATTTATCGATACTTACCAGGATATCTTCTATTTTCTTTCTGGTTGTACGTAAGAGTGATCTGCTAGTTACAACATAATCGTGGTTGGTTTTGTCTGCCCAATGCCTAGCTTCTAGAATACCGACTTCGACATTAAATTAATGTTGGTACATAAGTCACATAATGCCTTAACCATATATTGATCCCCAATAAAACATGGTGTCATAAAACTACCAGAGTCTTTTCTTTTTGTTGTGGCTCTATTATGTATCATTGCCACACACTCTTCTATCGTGGCAACGATTTCAAACTCCTCAATTCTTATCCTCTTTGAAATAATATCTTTAAGAAATTTTGCATAATTGGGCATCTGTTTGATGGCCTTCACTAAAGGTATATTGATATGTACCAATTTTAAGATGTCTAAGAATTTTTTAAACTGATATTATTGCGTTTGTTGTTTCAACCTTTGTGGGAATGGTGGTGGTAGTCGCAGATCTTCAATCTTCTAAGAATATTGGAATTGAATCTGTGGTATAGCTACGACATCATCAATTGTGGCGGCATCATCTTCGATAGTTGTTTCTACTGGATTTTTTTTGCCTCAAATTTCTCTTTGGTAACCTCCTTGGAGATTACTATCTAAGAATTCTGACCCATTACTGGCTTGGTAGGTATCTTAGGGTCTTTTAGCTTTAGTGCACTCCTGGTTGTTATTGCCTTGCATTGTTCATGTTGACCTGTTCTAGCAACTTCAGTATTGCTCGGTAGACATCCTAAGGATCGATTATTCATTTACTGTACCACCTGCCCTACTGTTATTTCTAGAGTTTTTAGAGTAGTTGTTGCGTGTAGAAAGAGTTGCACAATTTGTGCAAGTGTACACTTCGCAAGTAATAAAGTAATGAATATAGAGTATTGTCTCCATAGGGATTGGTGTACTTAATATGTTTCCTTTTTTCTTCTCACTCTGCAAAAGAAATAAAATAAAAACACATATTAATTTAATTATTTTGAATTAAACTAAAACAAATTAAAAAGAGAACATAAAATGAAAATAAAATTAGATTGAGAAAATGGCCAGGATCCATTTGTGTCGTATTGTGGATTCAATTGACTTATTTCTGTCTAATGCAATTATGCACACGACCTCGGCAGAACTATAGTTTTATTGCCTCGACCGTGAAGGGTTTCATTCATTGCGGCAATCCCTTTCTCTTTGGTTGACTTTACCAAGGTTCGATAAAGTATCCTCTGATTACTCTGCTTATCCCTAAGTCAAAGTACCGTTGATGACTAGTCCTTAATGATACCTCCCGACGTAAACCAATTATAACTATCAACCAATCTTACACTTCTTTTAGCCGTTAAAACTCTAACCTATCCCTAGGCCAAGTTAGTATTTTTCAGCTAGAAAAATATCGTACTTATTCTTTTCATGAATCTAACTCTCCCGATATTAGATAAATAAATCTCTCACAAACTTCTCTCCCGAGCTTGAATGCAAGAACGATGAATGGCAAAGAATAAGCAAACCTTGATATTTTATTACATGAAACAAGAAGAAAAAGTATAATTTTCTCTCAAAAATATTCAACAACTTTCACCTAAGCCCTAGAAGAGTTTAGAACATAATGAAAACAAAGAAAACACTAAGATCTATGGTGAACTCTTTTCCCTCTCCTCCTTGAACGACACATCTTATATATAGGCTAAAATTAGGGCAACATCCGCCTTGGATAAAAAACAAGGTTGGTTTAGACGTTTCATTCCTTAAAAAGGTGAATCTCTTTAATTTGATTCTTTCCATCTTTACACCGTCTTCTCGAACTCCAATTGCCATGTAGAGTGTCTAGAAAAATCTAGCTTTTTATGCTCTTCAAGTCGATCACCACTTTGACTTTTGGTATTATGAAATTTCCCCGCCTCGGCAGGTTTCATCTACTGCCCCGACGGAGGTCTAACTCTGCGTCTGCTCAGCTTCAATCAGTAGAAGCTCCCATCTGTGGTTGGCTCGATCAAGGTTAGTTCATTGCCCTATTTTCGCTTATTGTCTATCACTGCTTTCCAGGCTTCTTTATCATGCTGTCGTGACCCTAGAGTTCAGTTACTACCCCGACCCAAGTCTACCTGCAAATGCACAAAGATGCAATCAAGCTTACATTTTCTATAAATATTATCCTTATATGTCACGAAGGAAAAGAATCCAAATATCATACATTAAGCTCATGTATCAGCCCAAGTTGGAGTAGATTAAGTAATTATTGTCCATGAAAGATGTAAAAAGTGATAGTCTTTTGAGCACTTATCACACCCTCAAACTCGAACTATTGCTTACCCTCAAGCAATAAAAACCATCAAATTGCCATACCTTATTCTCTATCGGTCTTACTTTTTCATCTATTCTCCCCATCATGACTATGCCTAATCTGAGTCTTAACCTTTCGGTTACCTAAAGACTTACCCAGAATCAAGCTATCAGATTTTGTGAGTGTGTGGGTTTCTGTGGACAAGTTTGATTAAAGGCTTTCTTAGACAAACTCTAAGTTCAAGGCAAATAGACTTGGAATTAAAGTTCTCTTCTTGTAATAACAACTACTTGAGCCAATTTTGGGCTTCTCAAGGATTGTGTTTTCTCATCAAGATATATATATATATTAGCATACTCGAGCCAATTTTTGGAACCTCTAGCATGAAGAAGAGTGATTCCTAGAGCCGGTGATAGGCACCTCTAGCCAACATTACCAAAAATCTAAGTCTTTATCACCTAAGTTCATTAAAAGAATTTCTATATTCAAACAAGTCCCAAAAGTGTTTTTAGAGTCAATTTTATAGCAAGCTTCTAAGTTTTTGTCCTTAAGCATCCTCAAGTTAACCCTTCTAAACAGGACTTAGCCATGGTAAGGAGAAATATTTCTATAGCCTAAGAAGAATAAACTAGGCAATAACGAGGTAAAGCAGTGCAAAAGTGTGGACAATATTTCAAGTAAGGTGATAGACGAAAAATTTCAAAATAAACTTATATTGCTTCTTTTCATGGTAGGACCGCGGTAGTGGACTGCATCGGTAGTGAATCTACACCTTCAAACTTGAGCTGAACATTACCCCCAATGCCTATACTTATAGCAAGAAGCATGAAACAAAACATGAAAATTAACAAGGAAAGAGAAGAGATCAAATCAGAATAAAGGTGTAGAGATTAAATATCCTCCGAAGAACTGCTAGTAACGATAAGTTTTCGTGGCCTTTCTGCTGACAATTTAATTCTCTGTTCCTGTGCTGGTGATTGCGGAGCTTTGACTTGTCTAGCCGGCTGAACTCTGGTGGATGGTGTCCTTTGCACTGGGGCGTTAACTTCTTCTCCTTCTTCCTCATCACCAATTTCTTCGGTGTGCATTTTTTCTATCCCACCCTCCTTTTCAGCTTCCATTGCCTCTGCCCAAGCGTGCTGAATGCTTATCCTAGCGGCTGCATGAGGTTGCTGCATGAAGGAGTCCATCTCCGAGGAGAAACTCCTCATGATTATAGGAGATCTTGCTTGAGTGCTGAAGGCTGCTCTCCGCTTGGATGGCCTTTTACTGGCTGATGATGCCGCGGCGGGTACTGGTGGCTGAAATGGGCCAGTAACATGGAATGGTTGCGATGGTCCAGTGGCATAAAATGGTCGCGATCCTCCTGGAGACGGAGTTGTTTCAGTGTATGTTACAGCTGTGACAAACATATTAAGAGGGAATTCTGGGAAATGCATCTCTGGTTTAAAAAATTGGTGATCATCATCGGGCTAATACAGTGTTGAAATCTTTTTGGTACTGCATGTACCGTTGTTATCTTAGATCCATGGCTGCCATCTTCTAGAGTATCGCTTGCTAAGGATCCACCGTGGCAGTGCTGTGGGAAGAAGTAGGCATATCCACTATGTACTGGGCCCCGGTAGTGGTATCAGTAGTGTCTGGCTGTGGAATTGCTTGGATTGGTTCTGCCTGGGTTATTTGCATGACTTTGTGGCAGAACTCCCTTGTCCAACTGCGCCTTTAGGCAGTAAATTCATCTGTATCTGCAACTGGGGCACTCGCGACAGTGCAAAGACCCATGATTAAGCATGGAAAGTACAAGGGCCCCTTGTCCTTCCGACCACAATCGTATATTTCCTGTAGGATCAACTCTCCCATATTGATTCTTCTTTTGTTTATAATATATTGGATGAGAGCCAATCTCCTCTTGTTTACTGTGTGTAATAATCCATTTCACGATCATAAACCAATTTTATTATTAAAATATCAAATACAATAAAAATACAAAACCCAATAACCCATTACAAGCCCAATACCCCTTATCCAATTACACAACCCAAATCCGGTAGCCGAAACATTATCCAATCTAACACTAATATCAACTAAGCATCAAAACCCTAATCAACAGCTCTCCTCCCCAGCCGCCACTGCCTTCATTGTGCCTAATAGATCAGCGCATGGTCGCCACGCGCGGCGGTTTGAATTGCGCGTGGCAGCCATGCACTCCCTCATTGGTTTGCTCGGTCGGCCACCGTTCATGTCAAATCCCCCACCCCATCGCCCTGCAATATCAAAAAATATCAGATATGAAAAGAGATTGAAGAAGATATTTTTCTCTTATTTTATATATAAATCGGGTATATATATACCCAAAGAATCGATGTAATGTGGGGGGCAACAAAAAAATCAATAGAAAAAACAATATTCGAAGCAAAGAAATCCATAGTGCAATAACATTGAAACCGGAAAGAGAGGGGAGATTGAAATCGAATCGGCAACAAGAAAAAAAAGGTAAAAAATACAAAACATTCGAAACTTACATCTTAGATCGAGGCTTATCCATTATTTTTCTTGAAAAACCGATTTTATATTCGTGCTTTACACGCTCCAACGGTTCAGAAAGGTTCCTCCTTTTCAACTTCCGGTAACCATCACGATAGTCGATACGGTGGTCACTGGCGACCCAAGGCGGCGAACAACCTTCCATTGATGAATAAAGGCCGACAGAGAGAAAAGATGAAAGCAGACGTGTTTGAAGTAAAAATGAAATGAATCAACAGATTCATTTGGTTATAACATTATAAAATGGATTAAATACATACTAAATCCCTTATTTCTTAAGGTTTTCATTTCTGTCTACACCGCATGGTATAATTCTATTCTTAGTCCTTATGTCCTTTTATTATTTTGCGATTACATCCTGGTTTCTTCATAATTCAGTCATTTAATTTTTCTGTTTATTCAATTTAATCCGACAGATTAATTAAATTAATAATTAGCATGATAAGACCTTCGCCAAAAATATTTATTTCCACAGTCCTCATAAATTTAATAATTTGTTCAATATGATCCCTTTTAACATTGAATTGGGTCCTTCCTTTTATTTTAATCCTTATCCTAAAGTATGTTTATTCTGATGTTATAATTATGTTTTTATTTACTTCGTTTAATATTATTACATTATTTGTTTGTGTGTAATATAAAACATGTGAAAATTTATCTGTATGCTTGTAATCTCGATGCAATCTCCATATGTTAATATTTATGTCGCTATTTTATTTTTTTGGTTTAATTGTATATTATTATAATTTAATGTTTTGTCTTGATGCAATTATTTTTATAATGTATTAGATTTTTATTATCTCGATATATTCTATTGGGAGTAACATCTCGGTTTCCGGGTGTTATCTTCTTTGAATTATCGTGGATGTCAAGATATGCATTTTAAACTAAAAATTAATTTAAATCGAATATTATATTTTCTTAAAATTTATGATGCGAATTATGGGGGTGCTAATCCTTCCCCAAATGTAACCAACTCTCGAACCCAATTTTCTCTGGTTTTGTTTTCTCGGTGTTCGATCCACCTTTTGAATGGTCGATGGCAACTCCAACAAGTTAATCAATTTTCAAACTTTAACGGTATTCCAATGAGAGTGAATCCTGTTCTTCAGGTATCATCTTCTCGGGATACCGAATTTTTAAATTGTAATGGTATTCTATTAGGAGTGATATCCTGTTCTTTAGGTGTCATCTTCGGATACCGAATTTTCAAATCCCACCGAACTTTTGAACTTTTTAAACCCCTTAAACCATTTTTTAAATATTTCAAAAAAGGGTCACTACACTGTACTGTTATGAGACGTTGGGATAAATCGTCGTTTTACGAACGTGTTCTACAACTTGGCCTCAAGACTTCAGTTTTGTCTTACCACGGAACCTCTGTGGGATTCGGTTTCCCAATTTTTGTTATCATAGAAGATATCATCTTTGATGAGTTCGTAGTCCTCGTTGCTGATGTCCTCCATAAACGCTGAATGATCATCACGAGCAGGATGGAGGCCATAAGAAAAATTGATAGTGTCGACATCAACTCTGACTGGTTTGCCCCGGTAGTGGACATAGAGTGAATCTCTGCTCGGCCCATGAGCATAAAATTCTCACACAATGGTTGCATTGGCCCGGGCGGGTTGCAAGCAAAAGATTTGTCATTCTTGATATTTTATTTTATCGAACAAATAGTGCTCGATTCCATAGTTTTCCTCGTCTGAATGCTGGAAACCTTGCTCTTCCCATAACTGCCTAGAAAAAAAGGATCTATTGAAGCTTTCTTCAACAGCGGTGGGTGCCAATCTGTTGTAAGCTGTCATTGAGAATTTGTGAGAAATCTGAGAGATGTAAGCAAAGAATTCTAAAAAATCAAGAATGCAAGAGTGAATAGTGCAAGGTGAGAAAGTGCTTATATAGGCCTCGACCTTGTACTACCGTGTTGTTTTCATTAACCGAACTACCCGTTTTTAACCGTTAGCATTTATTGCCACCACTAAAATTACGCCAGACTAACCGTTACACTTCTCTGCCCATTTGAAATTGTTGTGGCCCTAACACTGTGAATTGTCGCGGTAGAATATCTTCAGTTATGAATGAATTCACCTTTATTCTTGATTCTTGTCCTAAAAATAAACATCAATAAGAAAAGATTAAAAAGAAACAAACATAAAAAATTTAATTCTAAATTAAAACTGATCCTAAAAGTACAATAAAATATAGATAAGATAAAAAAATTATTTCACGATAGGAGTGTATGCAAGTGCATCTCCTAAGGTGATGATCTCTATAGTCCTCATATCATATAGTTCAGTCTAGTGCTTCAAATATTGGCCATTCACTTTGAATTCATGCCCATCCCTTTGTGATTTGATCGTTATTGCACCATGTGGGTAAGCCTGGACAACTTCAAATGGGCCTGACTATCTGGACTTGAGTTTGCTGGAAATAATTTAAGCCTAGAATTGAAAAAGAGGACTTACTACCCCAGCAAAAACTACCTTGGCAGTAGCTTGCGGTCATGACATCATTTAGTTTTTTCTTTGTATGTCTTGGCATTTTTACTGCCCAATAGGCTTTGTGCTCAATTTCCACGGGCAAATGACAAGCTTTTCCAAATACAAGCCTGTATGGAGATGTCCCCAATGGGGTCCTGTAAGTTATTCTATATGCCCACAGGGCATCGTCGAGACGATGAGACCAATTCTTTCGAGATAGGTTTACCACCTTTTCAAGGATTTGCTTTAATTCCTTGTTTGATATTTCAGTCTTCCCATTTGTCGGTGGGTGATAGGCCGTAGCAATTCTATGTGTTGCCTAGTTTCTTCAGGGCCGCGGCAATGAGTCTATTGTCGAAATGTTTACCTTCATCACTAATTATTGCTCTAGGGACTCCAAATCTGGTGAAGATGTTTTTCTTGAGGAATTTCTGAACAGTCTTGGAATCATTGTGTGGTGTGGCAAATGCTTCGACCCATTTTGATACATAATCCACCGCTACTAGGATGTAGAGATTGCCTTGAGATGATGGTAATGATCCCATGAAATCTATACCCCAAACGTCAAATAGTTCTACTTCCAATATGGGTTGCAATGGCATCTCATTACGTCTAGAGATATTACCCGTTCGTTGGCATCGGTCACAATGTTTGTAATAAAGTTGGGCATCTTTAAAGAGTATGGGCCAATAAAGGCTTCATTGAAGCACCTTAGCGGCTGTTCTGGTTCCTCCAAAATGTCCTCCACAGGGTAAATCGTGGTAGTGTTGGAGAACTTCTTTTTGCTTTTCCTCTGGAACACATCTTCTTATAACCTGATTTGTATATTGCTTGAACAAAAGAGGGTCGTCTAAGAAATAATGCTTAGCATTATGCTGAAACCTCTTTTTTTCATTATGGTTAAGGTTATAAGGCAGAACACCACTGACTAAGTAATTGACAAGATCAGCATACCAGGGAGTGGTTGTAACTGTGGCAATTTTTTCTATCAATGTTGCCGAAATGTTTCAAGTCACTATCGCGGCGGCACAGTCCTATAATGTCGCGGTCTCTGCTATGGCGGATTCTTCTGCTACTATCGAGATGTGTAGGATGTGTTCGTCTGGGAATGCGTCTTGTATTTCTTCTAGTGGGTTGTTTTCTTCCCCAACTTCTAGTCTGGAAAGATGTTCGGTTACCTGGTTTTCCGTACATCTTTTGTCCTTGATTTCTATGTCAAATTCTTGCAAAATAAGGATCCATCTAATTAGTCTGGGCTTGGCAACCTTCTTTGAGAATAGATACTTGATTGTCGAATGGTTAGTATGGACAGTCACTTTTGTTCCGATAAGGTATGATCGGAACTTGTTAAAGGCAAAAATCACTACTAGTAATTCCTTCTCCGTGGTGGTGTAATTGATCTGGGTATCATTGAGGGTTTTACTAGCATAGTAGATTACATGGAATAGGTTATTCTTTCTCTGCCCATGTGCTGCCCCGATAGCATGATCACTTACATCATACATTATTTCAAAAGGCAGGGCCCAATCTTGTGGGACTACAATTGGTGCGGTGATCAGCTTTTCTTTGAGAGCCTATAATGCTTCAGTACATTCATTGCTAAATTCAAATTTCTTATCCTGTTCATGTAAGTTGCACAGAGGTTTAGAAATTTTTGAAAAATTAGAGATAAACCTCCTACAAAAGCCTGCATGACCCAAGAAACTTCGGACTTCTTTGACTGAAATTGGTGGAGGCAATTTCTTTATTACATCTATCTTGGCCTTGTCAACTTCAATTCCCTATGATGAGATTTTGTGGCTCAAAACTATGCCTTCATTCACCATAAAATGATATTTTTCTCAATTGAGAACTAAATTAGATTTCTAGCATCTTTGTAGCATCTTTTCTAAATTGTCGAGGCAGTGAGTAAATTTGTCTCCAAAGACTGAAAAATCATCCATGAATATCTCCAGGAAGTCCTCTACCATGTCGGAAAAATTGCCATCATGCATCTTTGAAAAGTTGTTGGGGTAGTGCATAGACTGAACGACATTCTTCTAAATGCATATATCTCATACGGGAAAGTAAAAATGGTTTTTTCCTGGTCTTCTGGGTCTACGGCAATCTGATTATAACCTGAGTAACCATCAAGAAAACAGTAAAAAGGTTTACCAACAATTCTATCAAGCATTTCATCAATGAAGGGCAACGGGAAATGATCCTTCTTTGTTGCCTTATTTAATTTGCGGTAATCTATACAAATCCTCCAACCGATCACAGTCCTGGTTGGGATCAGCTCATTATTTTTATTAGTCATTACGGTAATTCCACCTTTCTTGGGTACACATTGTACCGGACTTACCCATGCACTATCAGAGATAGGGTAGATAATTCCTGCATCAAGCCATTTGATTATTTCCTTACGTACGACCTCCTTCATGGCATGGTTAAGTCTCCTCTGGGCCTCAAGAGTGGGCTTATGATCTTCCTCTAAAAGGATTTTGTGCATGCAAACGGCTTGGCTTATTGCCTTCAAGTCATCAATTGACCATCCAATTGCCTTCCTGTGCTGCCGTAACATCTTTATCAAGCTTTGTTCCTGTTCAGGCTGTAACTCAGAAGAAATAATTACGAGTATTGTGTGGTTGGTTCCCAAATAAACATACTTTAATTTGTCAGGTAAAGGTTTTAATTCAATAAACAAGGGTTCCTCACTTGAAGGTTTTTCCTCCTTACCCGGATAATTTAGTGGTTCAGAATACTTACCTGGAAGGTATGCTATCCAGTTGGCTTCCTCAACCTCTTGTGTTTCAACTTCATCAGCTTTGGGAAAATTGTCCAAAACTCTACTATAACAGTCATCAACTGTATTGTCGAGGCAGATGTGTGTTATATTTACGAAACTACTACCTAGATAGTAGTTGCTGAGACAGGGTATTGCGCTATCTGCATCTGTGGTATAGATAACCTGGCACTCCTCTAGATCATCATGTCTTTTTAGAATCTGGAAAATATTGAGTTTGACTTGCTGATCGTTAACTCTCATTGTCAATTCTCCTTTTTCCACATCGATAAGAGTACGTCCAGTAGCTAGAAAAGGTCTCCCCAAGATGATTGGTGCATTGTCATCTGCTTCACAATCAAGAATAAGAAAGTCAGCTAGAAAAATAAATTTATCCACCTTTACCAATATATCCTCGATTTTTTTCCTTCGGGTTGCATATACGATCTATCTGCTAATTGGAGTATCACAGTTATAGGTTTTTCCCTTCCTATTCCAAGCTTTTAGAAGACAGATTTTGGCATCAAGTTTATGCTTGCTCCAAGGTCACATAGAGCCTTTCCTTCATAATGGTTTCCTATCGTACATGGTATAGTAAAGCATCTAGGATCCTTCAATTTGGGTGGCATACGATTATGAAGCATTGTCATGCATCCTTCGGTTGCAGCAATAGTTTCAAACTCACCAAGCTTTCTTCTTTTAGACACAATGTCTTTTAAGAATTTGACATAATTCGGCATTTTTTCTATTGCCTCAACTAATGGCAAATTAATGTGGACTTACTTCAAGATGTCTATGAACTTTTTAAATTAATAATCCTGCTTCTTCCTTTTCAGCCTCTGTGGGAAAGGTGGGGGGGTCGCATTTCCTCTAGTGTCTCATTACTCTAGAATTTAATGCCTGGTACCACTAGTTCTCTTGCTACCATGGCGGTTTGGCGTGGGACTATCGATTTCTCTACCAAGGCAGTGCCATATGCTGGGATTAATTTGTCTGCTATGGCATGATCACTTAGCTCAACATCTAAGTCCTCTCTATTTGATTCTTCTTGTTCTATTAGTGGTGCTTTGTCTGTCGAACTGCCTGGTATCTCCTTAAGTTTTAAGCCACTCTTGGTGGTTATTGCCTTACATTGTTCATGGCCCATTCCCCTTGCAACTTCAGTATTGTTGGGTAATCCTCCTTGTGGTCTAGTATTTAGACTTTGAGCGAACTGCCCAACTTGAGTTTCTAGTATTTTAATGACTGACTCTTGGTTTTGCAACCTCATCTCAGTTCTATTTATGAAGGCATCGGTTCTCTTAATGAAATTACTATTCTCAGCCATGTATGATTCTGCTTTCAACATAAAGGCCTTAAGAGAATTTTCCAATGAACTTGCAGGCTGTTGTTGACGCATCTGCTGCTGCGGCAATGGTTGTTGTACCTACTGTTGCGGCGGATGTTGTATTGGCATTGTTTGTTGGAAGCTTGAGGGTTGAGTATTCGGATTCAGAGCATTGTTAGGATTATTCCATGAGAAATTTAGATGCCTTTTCCAAGCAAGATTATATGTATTAGACATTATGTTGTTGTTCCGGTTGTAGTTTCCCACAAAAAGACTAGATTCCTGATTCTTCATGCATTCAGAAGAGCTATGGTTACCTCCACATAAATTACAAAAAGAATTTATTCCCTTGACCTCATGGGTATTATTTTGCATTTGCATATTCTGAACCATCTTAGTAAGAAAGGTCAATTGTGTCGCCACTGAATTGGATGTTTCTAACTCATGTACTGTGGCTTGGCGTCTCACCCCTCCTCGCCTAGATGTAGGGAATTGAAAATCATTCTTTGCAAGTGTGTTTAAAATTTATATCGTTTCCTCCGGTGGTTTGTCGAGGAGTGTCCCATTGGAAGAGGCATCTAGCGTCATCCTTGTTGGGGCATTGGTTGTATTGTAAAACATAGTCACTTGTGTCCATAATGGAAATCCATTTAAAGGACACTTGTGTAGTAGCTCCCTATATTGCTCCCATGCCTCATACATCGGTTCATCATTTGCCTGCCGAAAAGAAGTAATTTTATTATGTATACGATCATATTGATTAGTAGGATTGAAACGTGTAATAAAATCCCGACATAGTTCACTCCAAGATCCTATAGATCCTGTTAGAATGCTATTTAACCAAGTCTTTGCCCTATCCCTCAATGAATAAGGAAACAATTTCAGTCTCAAAACATCTTCATGGACTCCTTGAATTTTGAATGAATTACAGATCTCCATGAATGATTTGAGGTGTTTCCTGGCATGTTCAGTTAATGACTCACCAAACTGTTCAATGGTATTGAGCATATTAAACATGACAGGTTTTAGTTCAAAGTGGACTACTTCGATTTCTGGTGTAACAACTCCTGGATTTAACCCGTTCAAATCCTCTTCCAGGAAATCCCAAACTGTAAGCTGCCACGACAATGGTGGCGGCGGAAGTCCTCCATTACCAATGGGTAAGTTTTGCTCTATAGGGTTATCTGTCATAACTACTCGGATTTGTCTTCTCAACCTTTGACGCGTGCGTTCAATCTATGGATCTAGATTGTATAAAGGATTGTTTGGGTTTGCCCTGGTCATACACCAGTAAAAACCAAAGTTTAATAAAACTAACTAAAATGCGGGAAAATAAAGATAACAAAAATTTAGTTGCTAATCCCCGGCAACGGCGTCAAAAACTTATTGCGTGTAGAAAGAGTTGCGCAATTTATGCAAGTGTACACATCGCAAGTAATAAAATGATGAATATAGAGTATCATCTTCAGATGGATTAGTGTACTTGATATGTTTTCTTTTCTCTTCTTGCTCTGCAAAAGAAATAAAATAAAAACACATATTAATTTGATTGTTCTGAATTAAACTAAAACAAAATAAAAAGAGAACAGAGAATGAAAAAAAATTAGATTGAAAAATCGCTAGGATCTAGTTGTGTCGTATTATGGATTTAATTGACTTGTTTCTGTCTAATGCAATTTTGCACATTGCCTCGACAGAACTGCAATTTTACTGCCTCGACAATGAAGAGTTTCGTCTGCTGCGGCAATCCTTTACTCTTCGGTTGACTTTATCAAGGTTCGACAAAGTGTCCTCTATTGACTCCGCTTATTCTTAAGTCGAAGTACTGTTGATGACTAGTCCTTGATGATACCTCCCGGCGTAAACCAATTATAACCATCAACCAATCTCACACTTCTTTTAGCCCCTAAAACTCAAACCTCTCCCTAGGTCAAGTTAGTATTTTTTAGCTTGAAAAATACCATACTTATTCCTTTCATGAATCTAACTCTCACGATATTAGATAAATAAATCTCTCACAAACTTCTCTCTCGAGCTTGAATACAAGAACAATGAATGGCAAAGAATAAACAAACCTTGATATTTTATTGCATGAAACAAGAAGACAAAGTATAATTTTATCTCACAAATACTCAACAACTTTCACCTAAGCCCTAGAAGAGTTTAGAACATAATGAAAACAACGAAAACATAATGAAAACTCTATGAAAACTATAAAGCTAGTGTGTGTGTGCGTTTTTTATGAACAAGTTTGACTAAAGGCTTTCTTAGATAAACTCTAAGTTCAAGACAAATAAATTTGGATTTAGTGTATTCTTCTTATAACAACAATTCTTTGAGCCAATTTCGGGCACCTTAAGTATTATGTTTTCTATTTCTTAATTCCTTATTTCTTTTTCTATTCTTTTATGCATACTAGAGCCAATTTCGGGCACCTCTAGCATGAAGAAGAGTATTTCCTAGAGACGGTCATAGGCACCTCTAGTCACCTTTCCAAAGATCTAAGTCTTTATCACCTAAGTTTATTAAAAGAACTCCTATAGCGAAATAAGTCCCTAAAGTGTTTTGAAGTTTGACCTTATAGTAAGCTCCTATGTTTTTCTCCTTAAGTATCCTAGAATTAAGCATTCAAAACAGATCCTAACTATGGTAAGGAGAAAGATTTTTATTGCCTTCAAGAATAAACTAAGACAAAACTGATGAAGAGCAATGCAAGAGTATGGCAACAGTTTCAAGTAAAGTGGTGGACATAAAACAAAAAATTTTATCACTGAAAACTTCCTTTTCATGGCAAAGTTGTGGCAGTAGATTGCCTCGGTAGTGGCTCTACACCCCTAAACTCAAACCAAGCACTATCCTCAATGCATAATTTAGTGGTAGGAAGTAGGTAAAAATATATAAGCAGGTAAAAAACAATTATATGAACAACAATGAAAAGAAAGAAGAGAAATTATAAAGATTCGGAAGAACTTTCTTCCACAATTTGTTTCCTTTGTCGGGCTACTGATTGATATGCCCTTGGTGATGGTGATGGCTTTGCTTGTCGTGGTGGTTGAACTCTCGTTGGTTTTGCTCATTGAATTGGAGCATTGACTTCTTCTCCTCCTTCATCGTCTGTGTCCATTATCTCTATGCCTCTTTCATTCTGTGGATCTGCCCTAGCATGTTGGATGCTGGACTCGGCAGTGGATGAGCTTTGATGGACATAGGCATCTATCTCAGCTAATAGACTGCCCATTGAGATTGGAGATCTTGGGGGAGTGCTGAAGGTCGCCCTTCGCTTGGAAGGTCTTTTGCTTGCTGATGATGCCGCGGCAGCATCTGTTGCCCTAGATGGTCCAACTGCGCTGAACTGCAGCTGCGGTCTGGAGGTAAAGAATGATCTTGACCCTAGGGCTAGAGTAGTCTCTATGTAGGATGTTGTCGTGACGAATATGTTGGCAGGGAATTCTCGAAATTGAGCTCCTTGGTTGGGGAAGTTCTGCATCATCATCTAGGCAAAGGTGCTGTTGAAGTCTCTTTAGTATTCCATATATCTTTGCTGAAGAAGGTTCATAGCTATCATCCTCTAAAGAATTTCTTGGTAAGGTTCTATTGTGGCAGGGGCTTCAGTAGTACCAGGCATCTCTGCTTTGTATTGTGTGCCGACAGTGAAATCATCAGTGAACTGCTAAGGTGTTGCCTGGACAGGTTCTTTCTGTGTGATCTGCATGACTCTATGGTAGAATTCTCTCGTTCATCCCTACCGAGTTGGTGTGTATTCATCCGTGTTTTCAACTGGTACTCCTGCAGCAATACATAAACCAGATATTAAATAGCGGAAGTATAAAGGTCCACATTCTTTCTTACCATAATCGTGAATTTCTCGTAGAATGATCTCTCCAACATTTATGCTCCTCTTGTTGATGATGGACTAGATCAACACTAATCTTTTGCGGACCGCTGTGCTGTTGTGGGTGGTAGGAATGAGTGGTCTCTTGACAAATGTGCACCACAATTTGGCCTCGGGCTTGAGGTTTTGCCTGTCATAGAACCTCTATGGGCACCGGTTTCCCAAGGAGTATTGTTGTAACAAAGATCATCATTTATCAATTCGTAGTCTTGGGTGGTGATGTCGTCCATGAATTCGGCATGCCTATCTCGTTTTGGTGCTAGGCCGTAGAACTTGTTGATTGTTTCAACATCAAGGCGGGCAGGTCTACCTCGGCAGTGGACGTAGGGGTTGTCCTTGCTCGGCCTATGTGCACAAAACTCACGCATTATGGTGGCATTAGCTTGGTCAGGTTGTAGGTAGAAGAGTTGTCATTTTTGATGTTGAATCCTGTTGAACAGATAGTGTTCAATGCCAAAGTTTTCCTCCTCAGATTGTTAAAATCCTTGCTCCTTCTACAATTGCCAAGCGACAAACGATCTGTTGAATCGTTCTGCAACAGTGGTTGGGGCAAATCTAGTGTATGCTTCCATGATTGAGTTGTAAGGCTTAAGGGTTTGGAAAGATTTTGAAAATTTTCAAGAAGATTGACAGAGAGTATTGTGAGAGCAAGATTGTAGTAGAATGTTAAAGAAATCAAGAATGCAAGAGTGAATAGTTCAAAAGAAGGGTGTTGCTTATGTAGGCCTCGGCAGTGTGACCGTTTTAACCACTAGCCATTTTATAGTCGTTTTGAATTTACTGCCCGTTAGCAATTACTGTCGCAGCGGAAAGCTCTGTAGATAGTCGTTACACTGTTTCTGCCCTTTGAGATTGTTGCAGCTTCTAACACTGTTTACTGCCTCGGCAGAATTCCTTTTATGAACTATTTCTCCTTTATTCTTGATTTCATTGTCCTAAAAAGAAAATTGGTAAGAAAAATATTAATAAAATAAAAATATTAACAAAGAAAAACACATAAATCCTAAACTAAAACTAATCCTAATATAATAAATAAAGTATAAGAGAAGAGATTATATTACTGGTGGAGTGCAGGAGTGCATGTGAATGCATCTCCCAAATTGTTCTCTCTTGTTGGCCTGGATTTTTCTTTAGGTGTTGGCTAATCCCTTCTGTATTGTTTGCCTTCACATTGGGCTTAATTCTCTTACCAAATAATCTGTCGAGCGTGCTGCCTAGGCAGGATACTTTGGTGTCTGCATCTGTTGTGTGGAGGGCTTTGTAATCTTCTGGACCATCAAATCTTTTCAAATTGTGGAATGCATTGAGTTTGACTTGTTGGTCATTGACCCTAATTGTCAACTCTCCATTCTCTACATCTATTAAGGTTCGTTCAATAGCAAGGAAAGGTCTTCCCAAGATGATCGGTGCATTATCATTGGCTTCACAATCGAGGATAAAGAAGTCGGCAGGGAAAATAAACTTGTCTACCCTTACCAATATGTCCTCTATCTTTCCTTCAGGATGCACATAAGATCTATCTGCAAGTTGGAGCAACACTGTTGTAGGCGCCTTTCCTATTCCAAGCTTTTGAAAAATTGATTTGGTTATGAAATTGATGCTTGCTCCTAAGTCACATGGTGTCTTTCTTTCATAATTATTATTAATCGCACAAGTTATGGTAAAACATCTAGGATCCTTCAGTTTGGGTGGCATACGATTGTGCAGCATTGCCATGTACCTTTCAGTTGCTGCCACTATCTCAAACTCACCTAGCATTTTTCTCTTACACACAATGTCTTTCAAAAATTTAGCATAGTTGGGCATTTATTCAATTACCTCAACAAATTGCAAGTTGATGTGGACTTGCTTTAGAATATCTAAGAACTTCTTAAACTGGTGATCTTATTTCTGTTTTTTCAACCTTTGTGGGAAAGGTGGTGGTGGTCGCATCTCATCCAGGGTCTCATTGGTTTGGAATTTAATACCTGGAACCACTTTGTTTCTCGTTGTCTCGGCAGGAAGTGAAGGCACTACTAAGCTCTCTGCTGGGGCATTATTATCGTGTTTAGTCTGTTCAGCATCCAAGTCCTCCTTGCCTGTTTTCTCCTGTGTTGATGGTGGAACTTTGGTTGCTGACTTGCCCATTGTTTCCTTAAGTTTTAGGTCACTTCTTGTAGTGATTGTTTTGCATTGTTCATGGCTTATTCCCTTAGCAACTTCAGTATTGCTAGGTAGTCCCCCATATGGTCTAGTATTTTGTCTTTGAACAAATTGACCAACTTGGGTTTCTAGTGATTTTATAGCAACTTCTTTGTTTTACAGCCTCATCTCTGTTCTATTCATGAAGTCATCAGTTCTCTTCATGAAACTGCTGTACTCAGCCATATAGTATTTTGTTTTCATTATGAAGGCCTTGAGAGTAGTCTTTAATGAGTTCATAGGTTGTTGTTGCGGTATCTGTTGTAGCGGCAGTGACTGTTGTACATGTTGCTGCGACAATGAATGTTGGTATCCTAAGACTTGGTTAGTGGGGTTCAAGGCATTATTGGGATTACTCCACGAAAAGTTTGGGTGTCTTTTCCATGCTGGATTGTATGTGTTTGACATCATGCTGTTGTTCCGGTTGTAATTACCCATATAGAAACCAGATTCCTCGTCTTGCATATACTTAGAAAAATTTATTGCTTTTACCTCGTGAGTAGTTTGTTGTAATTGCATGTTCTGAACCATCTTGGTTAAAGATGCCAACTGTGCTTCCACTGAATTGTTGGTTTCTAGTTCATTCATTGTGGCTTGGCGTCTTAATCCTCCTCGCCTAGAAGTAGGGAATTAAAAATCGTTCCTTACGAGTTTTTTCAAAATCTTTATAGCTTCTTCCGGAGCCTTGTCAAGGAGTGTGCCATTTGCCGAGGCATCCAACATCATCCTTATCGGGGCATTGAAGAGTATTATAGAACATGGTTACTTGCATCCAAAGTGAAAATCCATGTAGTGGACATTTGTTCAGTAACTCTCTGTAGAGTTTCCAAGCCTCATACATAGGTTCATCATCAGACTGTCTAAAAGAAGTAATTTCATTACGGATTCGATCATATAAGTTTGTAGGGTTAAATCGCGTAATGAATTCCCGACAGAGTTCACTCCAAGATCCAATTGATCATGCCGGAATGCTATTCAACCAGGTCTTGGCCCTATCCCTCAGTGAATAGGGGAAAAGTTTCAATCTCAAAATATCTTCATGGACTTCTTGAATTTTGAAAGAGTTGCATATTTTCATGAAGGATTTGAGATGCTGCCTGGCATCTTAGGTTGCAGCCCCACTAAATTATCCAATAGTATTAAGCATATTGAACATCACAGGTTTGAATTCAAAGTGGATTGCCTCTATCTCTAGTGTAACAACTCCAGAGTTCAATCCATTCAGATCTTCCACCAGAAAATCTCTGACAGTTAGTTGCCGCGGTAGTGGTTGCGGCAGTGGTTGCTGTTGATGGCCTCCATTGCCTACAGGTAGGTTTTGATTTCCTTGATTCACTGTCATGGCTCCTTGGATCTGTCTTCTCAACCCTTGGTAGATTCTTTCGATTTTTGGGTCTATCTCGTACAGTGGATTGCTAGGGTTGGCCTTGGTCATGTACCAAAAATCAAATCAAATCAAATTAAAAAATAACTAAAAATAAAAGCAAGAAAATAAAGAAAACAAAATTTAGTTATCAATCCTCGGCAATGACGCCAAAAACTTGATGCGTGCTGAATATGCGCAATTGGAGTGCAAGTGTACACGTCAAGTAATAAGTGATGAGTATTTATCGAGTTATCGTCTCCTAAGGGATTGGTGTACTTAATGTGCTTTCTTTGATCTTCTTGCCCTATAAAGCAAAAGTAAAAACATAGATAAGTTTGATGTGGTTTAACTAAATAAACTAAACTAAATAAAGTAAGATCAAATATTAAGAAAGAGGGTAGGATCCAGTTGTGTTGTATAGTGGATTTGATTGATCTGTTTCTGTCCAATGCAATTGTAATGCACTGCCTCGATAGTACTGTAGATATTATCTTCGGCAGCGATAATGTTCTCTGCCGCGGTAATCCCTTACTCTTGGGCAGATTTACCGAAGTTCGGTGTGTCCTTGAATGGATTCGCTTATCCCTAAGTCGAAACACTGTTGAAGGTCAGTCCTTGGTGATACCTCCCAGCGTTAATCAATTATAACCAACAACCAATCCAATACTTCTTTTAGCCAATGAAACTCTAACCTATTCCTAGGCTGAATTAGTATCCTCTAACCAAGTCAAATATCGCACTTACTCCTTTCGTGAGTCTAACTCTCCCGAGTCTAGACAAATAGATTACTTACAAATTTTCCTCCCGGACTTGGATGCAAGAACAAAGAATGGCAAAGAGTAAGCAAACTTTGATATTTTATTGCATAGAAACAACAAACAAAATACAATCTCCTCTCACAACCTTCCTCTCCATCTACTCCACAACAATCTAAACTTCCAAAGGAGTTTAGAACATATTGTGGTCGGCGAATAAGGATATGTTATGTGTGTAAACCGACTTCTCCTCCTCTAAATCTAAACCTACTAAGTGCCTTATATAGGCCAAGCCCTAAGTTGATCTTTCCATGCAAGGAAGAAGTTCTAAATAGAAAATAACCTAATTTCTAATTAAATTATATTAAATAAATCTTATTTTCTAAAATATCTTTTCCCACAGTTTGGCTTGGGCTCGACATCCTAACTGAGTTGTCTTATTTCTGTTACTCTTTGTCTTTCGGTATCTTTTTCTCTTCCTGTTGAGCATCACTTGTCGTCATTTTATGCTGCCGCGACGGTCTTCAGAATATTGTCATGGCGGATGCTTCATCTGCAATTTCAACATCTATTTTCTTCTTTTGCTCTTTCTGTGATCTAGTTTTCTGTCTAAGAAATAAAACTATCAAACATATCTATTTTATGTCAAATAACTGATAAATTCATAAAAATAGTATTTGGATGCTGAGATGTGGAAAATAATTAGAAATATCTATTATTGCATTTAATTCTGTCTTTATTAGCAATGAATGAGTGGAGAAATGATGTGAAAATTGAGGACTTTTAGGCACTCATCACACCCCCAAACTCGAACTATTGTTTGTCTTCAAGAAATGAAAAAGATAGGTTTAAGTAGGGAATTTTTAAAGCGATATACCGTCCTGCCTGCCGCGGTAGAGTTTCTTTCTTGACTCAGCCTCTTCTTGGTTCTAAGCATTCCTCAGAATTAGACTATAAGTCATAGTGTGTGTGTGCGTAGCTGTGTCAAAGCTGATTTTCTAAGTTCTAATCCTTTTTCTAGCTCAAGACTTTCGACTAAGATTTCTTAATTCTTTTGTTTTCTTTTTCCCTGAAATTGATGTATAATTATATATTTCTATATAGTTATACTTGCTTGAGCCAGTCACGGGCACCTCTAGTAAGTGGGAGAAAAACTAAGTTCTAGAGCCAGTCATAGGCACCTCTATGGACTAACTAGAGTCGGTGATAGGCACCTCTAGTTTAAAATCTAAGCCTAAGTCCTTATTGCTTTTTAAAAAAAAGAACTTTTAAAATCAACTAAGACTAACAGTGTTTTCAGATGTTTTTAGGCTTATAGTGTAATCCTAAGTACTAATCCTAGCAAACCCTTTTGAATTCAAGTCTGGTGAATGGTGCAGACTGTAGCGGCGGTTGGAGAATATATAACAGACGATGCAATATCAATAAAATTCAATAGACTTTTAAACCAAAATTTTGCAGTAATACTTGAGTAACTACGACAAGATTTACAGCATTAATGAGATACTTCTATCACTCCCACACATTGCATTTACATATTACAAAATATGCAAATGCTCCCCCAAACTTATGGGATGTATTATACTTAATGCATGGAGAGAATAAAATATAACCGAAAAGAAAAGAAAAAAGATAATAAAAAAGAAAAAAAATAAAATAAGAAAAACTACCGCCCTTAGAAAGAAGTGAAGGATCCAAATGAATCTTCAGAATCAATGTCGATTATAAGCTTGCGACGAGTGTTCGGTGTCTGCTGGGTGGTTGGCTTCGGCGATTGTTGGACCACTTCCTTTGGCGGGCTCACCATCAACTTCTTGTGTTGCAGCAATGAATTCATCGGTAGCTCTGAGTTGGCTTGTCAAATCTTCTTCTGAATCACTCTAAGTGAAAGTTATTGAATTTTCTGGTGTAGCTCCTCTATTGGTGGATTCCATTCGGAGGAATTCGGCTACTGAGTCTAGTAAAAGTGGTTCAGTTATAACTGCAACTGCTGTGGTGGTAGGGGAGACTAGGACAGTATTTGAGACAGGTGGTGCCATCGGTGTTGGTTGAGGCATGGAGAGATCGACTGTGAAGTCTAGAAATGGAGTTGTGCATGTAGGGAGTTCTTCTTGAATGGTGGAGATGATAGCATTGTTGAACTCCTTAACATATTTCATGAAGGCCAACTGCCTTTTTTCCATCCTTAGTAGTGTTGCTAGGACTCCTGCTGGTACAGTTTCATCCCTTGTTGGTTCTTCAGCTGCGGCAGGTTCGACTTCAACCGTCGGAGGGATGTACGCTTGGGGAGTTGCCTCTTCCACTTGCATTCTTCTCATATAAATTGCTCGTGTCTAGCCTACACGTCTCGGTGTGTAGGTGTCTAAGGGAATGTTTGAGAATCTTTCTAAATTTCTCAAAGCGGTAATTAAGCAAGGGAATATAAGGATGCCTTTTTTCCTTGGTGGCACATTTAAAGATATGTTCGCTGATGATGATGCCGACGTCGATCCTTCGGTTGTAGATGATAGAGTGAATGAGCGTTAATCGTGGTCTGTCCACTGTTTGGTTATGAGATATTGGTAGTAGATTTCTTTTGATAAAGGCATTCCAGAGTTTGGCCTCTGGGCGAAGATCACGGCGGCTGACAGATCTGCGGTGCTTCCTCGTATTCCATTTAGCTTCGGGTACACAGAGTTCGGCTTTCATTGCTTCATAATCATCTACCGTTAAGGAGGAGATAAACTCTACATGTTCTTTTTCAATGTAGAGGCCAAAGTAGGCGTTAATGACGATGTCGGTCACTGGAATTGCCCTTTCTCTGAGGTAGGCATATAGGTTCTTCGCCACTGGTCGGTGAGTGTAGAATTCTCGTACCCATTCAATATTTTTTGGATCTGGCTACTTGGCGAACTGCTGCCATCTCTGAAAAGTTATTTTCAACAAAATGAAGGCTTCCAAACCTAGATCTTCTTCTTTTGTGTAGAAGCCTTGCTTCTCCTAGATCTGTCAGATTTTTAAATTCCTTTCATATTCATGCTCTACTATTGTTGTAGAAAAGCGTCTGAACTTTGTTGCGTCAGTAGAGGTTTGTCTTTGGGTTGCCATATTTTGTGGAGAATAAAAAAGAATTTTGGAAGAGTAAAAGTAAGGTAGAAGGATTGTAGAAAAATTAAAGCTTTCTTCACTATTTATAGGAGAAGACGGCCAACCGTTAGAAGCGGCAACAACATCATCATTATTCTTGGCGTGCATGCTACGCATATAAAGTTAGCTTGCACTGGGCGGAAGAAACAATGCGGCTTTGACATGGGTGGTAAGTTTCCCGCTGAAATATTTTTGTTTTGAGTTGGGTCGCGTTTTTCAGTTCGTTCATCTTTTTATTTTATTTTGTTGGGCCTAAAAGCTTAATAAAAATTTTTGAGAAAAATTAAACTTTAAAACTAAATTGTGAGAAATTAAAATCTAGAAAATAATATTCTAATTCCTAAAACATAAAAACTAAATTAGGGACTAAGAGATAGAAAATTTAGGTTACTGCAGAGGTGCAATAAATTGCATCTTCAACAACAACCATCTTCCCCTTTTTTTCTGGAGGAGAAGTTGATGTTCTAGTTGTTGTCTCTTCATCTGGTGATTTCTTTCGATTTATTATTGTTCAAGGGGCATGCTGCCTCGGTAGAGGTCGCCTTGGCAGATTTTGTTCAGGCAATCTGCTTCTGGATTGAAGTTGAACTCAGTTTTAAATTCAATTCTTTTGCATTCACTTGGTTCATCCCGATGCCTTAGATTGTTAAATACATTGATCTTTACTTGTTGATCATTGACCCTTATGATCAATTCTCCTTTTTCACAATCGATCAATGTTCTTCATGTGGCTAGGAATGACCTTCCTAATATGATTGGAGCGCGCTCATCTACTTCATAATCAAGAATTAAGAAGTCAATAGGAAAAAAAATTATCCACCCTTACCAAAATATCTTTAATTTTTCCTTCTAGTTGTACGTAAGAGCGGTCTACCAACTACAGCATAACTGTTGTTGATTTTGCTTGCTCGATGCCTAACTTTTGAAATACTGATTTAGGCATGAGATTTATGTTGGCGCCTAAGTCGCATAATGCCTTTCCCACGTATTGATCTCTGATAGAACATGGTATGTTGAAGCTACCAGGATCTTTTCTTTTGGTAGTGACCTTGTTATGCAGCATTGCCACACATCCTTCTATTGCGGCAACTGTTTCAAATTCCCCATTTTTTTTTCCTTTTGGATATAATATCCTTAAGGAATTTGGCGTAGTTGGGCATTTGCTTAATTGCCTCCAATAAATATATATTTATGTGTACCTGTTTAAGTATATCCAGGAATTTCTTAAACTGATACTCCTGCTTTTGTTGTTTTAACCTTTGTGGAAAAGATGGTGGTGGACGCAGATCTTCGATATTTTTATCGTACTGAAATCTTATCTGCGGTGCGGCTATGGCATCATTTGCTGCAGTAGTATTTTCGGTAGTATCTGTTGGTTCTTTTGCCTTAGATGTTTCGTTAGTAGCCTCTTCAGGGACTACTATTCCAGGGGTCTTACCTACTGTTTGAGCAGGTATTTTAGGTTCTTTTAGTTGTAATCCACTTCTGGTCGATATGGCTTTGCATTATTCATGAAGATCAATTCTAGCAACTTTAGTATCACTCGGGAGACCTCCTATGGGTCTACTTTTCATCTGTTGTGCCATTTTTCCTACTATGGTTTCCAGTACCTTGAGAGCAGCTTCATTATTCTGCATTCTCATTTCTATTCTGTCCATGAAAATGTCAGCTCTTTGGATGAATTTGTTTGTTTCTGCAATGTATGCACCAATTTGGGCCATAAATGTTTGTAGTGTATTCTCCAAAGTCTGCACGTCTATTATTTGTTGCGGAGGCGGTGGTTGCTGCGACATCTACTGCTGAGCAAATCTATTATTTTGCTAGAATCTCGTAGCTTCCAATGGTTGATGTTACGTGTTAAGTGCATTATTAGGATTGCTCGATGAGAAATTAGGGTGCTTCCTCCATGATGAATTATAGTTGTTGGACATGTTATTTCTATTAAAATTTCCAACATAGAAAGAAGATTTTGGATTATGCGGGCATGCGTTGGAGTCATGATTGTCACCACATATTTCGCAGAGAATGGTGACTGCTTTTACTTCTCGAACGTGACTTGGCTTTTGCAGATCCTTCATCATATTTGTCAAGACGGAGATTTGGGCTAGAATAGAATCCGAAGAATCTGAATTTATCATGCCTCGTCTATTTATGCCTCTTCTGGTGGTTAGGTATTGATAGTCTTTTTTGCTAACCTATCCAGAATTTCTATACTCTCATGGGATGGGCGGTCTGGAGGGTGCCATTGGCGGAAGTATCAAACATCATCCTCGTAAGGGTGTTTACTGCATTGTAGAAGATGGATACTTGGTTCCACTCAAGTAGACCATGCATGGACCATTTTCTATATAATTCTCTATATCTTTCTCAAGCCTCATACATTGATTCGTCTTCGTTTTGCCTGAATGATGTAATATCGTTTTTGAGCTTGTCAATCATATTGGTGTAACTGAATTTGGAAAGGAAGCTTCAGCATAGTTCTGTCCATGAAAGCAACGATCCCGACTAGAGGTTATTTAACCATTTCTTTCGCCCTATCCCTCAGTGAATATGGAAATAATTTTAGCTTGAGGATGTCGGCTGAGACTCCCGGCAGTTTAAATGAGTTATAAATTTCCAAAAAGGACTTAAGATGTTGCCGAGCATCTTCATTGGTCGAAGCCCGCAAACTGGCCTAGGGTGTTGATCATGTAGAACATGATCGGTTTTAGTTCGAAGTGCTCTACCTCTATATTAGGCATCACAACAGTAGGAATTAACCCATCTAAATCTTCTTGTAAATAATCTCGAACAGTTCAAGCGCATTCCTGTCTTAGAATATTTACTGGATGAACTACTGCAAAAGTACTACGATTGTCTATCGCGGCGGCGTTCATACCCGCGTTGTTTTGTTGGCCAGGGTCTATGTTCATTCTTTGGCGTGCCCTTCGTTTCAGATCTCATTTAATTTTTTCGATTTTTGGGTCGTATGGGTATTGATCAATGGTAGGGTTGAACCTGGTCACGCACAAAACAACCCACGGAAGTTAAATTAAAATTAGAACTAAATAAATAAACTAAAATAATTAAAAAGGTGCAGAAATAATTGGTAGTAAAATTGAGCGTCAGTCCCCGACAACGATGCCAAATCTAAGCCTAAGTACTTATTGCTTTTCAAAGAAAAGAACTTTTAAAATCAACTAAGACTAGTAGTGTTTTCAAATGTTTTCAGGCTCATAGTCTAATCCTAAGTACTAATCCTAGCAAACCCTTTTGAATTCAAGTCTGGTGAATGGGGCAGATTGCAGCGGCGGCCGGAGAATATATCACTGCCAATGCAGTTTCAATAAAATTCAATAGACTTTTAAACCAAAATTTTGTTGTAATACTTAAGTAACTACGACAAGATTTATAGCATTAATGAGAGAAAACGTTTTGAATTATTGAGTGTGTTTTAAAACTAAAAGTTTTATTCTTACTTATAGGGAAAAATTATGTCAAAACTAGTGAGAGTTCTAATCCAAATTAAATTATAATTTACTAAGAATAATCAATTTTATCTTATCTAATATTCTTAGGTTGTATTTAAGTAAAATACACTTTTTTCGAATATTAAAATAAAGATAAATAAATTAAAGAAAAATTTAATCATAATGGGTAAAATATCCACAAGCCCACAAAGAACTCAACTAGTGCAAACATTTGCATCACCCATGTCGTGCACCAAAACACAAGAGTTAAATCATTCAATGATAATTGTGTGGGTAAGTGTATATAAACACTTCATACTTCATTTATCCCATCAATATGGGATAATGGGGTTTCATTCCTTACTCTATTCACGACCTTCTTACTTTAAGCATCAATTTCTCATTCATCACTCAACCATTTTGAGAATATGAGATAACGTTGTAAAGATCTCACAGGGTAGAATAAGAATCAATAAATTCCTTATTCGAATCCTCGTCTTTACAATTTCGAAACATGCCTCAAAGTTGGTCATTTCTCACTGTTTTTTCAACAATTTTATCTATTACGTGTTTTATGTGTTAAGACAACAACGATATAAATATAAAGAAATCAATAAAACTAACGATAAAATAATTTACCTCTTTTCTAATTAGAATTTCGATAATTTTAACCTCTATATTAAGGATGAGGTAAGAATGAATGATACTACTCTACATCATTAATTTTTTTAATAAATATTAAAATTTTCGTAGTTTGACATATAATTAATCATATACTCCCTCCGTCCCAAAAATAATATTTCTTATTGACTTTTCGAAAGTCAAATTTTTTAAACTTTGACTATAATTATATTAAATATTTTAAATAATTAAATTCTATAAATTATATATCTAAAATCTACTTGATTAGTAGTTTTTAAAATATATTTTTTCATATTTTTATCAATAATAAATTTTAAATAATCAAGAGTCAAAGTTAAAAAAGTTTAACTTAAAAAAAGTTAATAAAAAACAATATTTATGGGACAGAGAGAGTATTACGGATGATCTACTGTTAGAGAGAGACTAGAATTACTGATTCTTTTTTAGTAAAGCCCATGAACAATATCCGCCTTGGATATATCTGAAAAGTGAGTTTCAACACCTAGACAACAACCTGAGGAACTTCAAGATTCAGACACAACCGTGCAACCTTTGTCTACATGATGTTCGGGTAAACAATTCTGATCGTCCATCCTCTTTTGCTCTTTGGCTTTCCCCCACAACACACTGTATAGCCCCACGATCAATAAAAATCCCCCTAACAGGCTGCACAGATTGATTAACAAAAGTTGAGAATTGAATCAGATGGCTTTGAACTTAAATATTGGAGACGGAGAATGATGTGAATCTGACCTTCCTGCAGTTGTAATCTGGCATAAGAGAACGGCAGAACATAAGATGGTGAAGATGAGATTCAGAGGTGTTGACATGGCCAAGAACACAGGTCCTTTCTCCCCAATAACCCATGTTTGTAGGTAATATGTGACGCCTGTCACCACTATCCCCTGCACAGTTTTACGACCAATTGTCTCATCAGGTATATTATATTATAGAGACATATAGAGATAGTTACGCTCGTGTAGAAAATAAATATGTCACGTCTGCTGCCACTCTCTATCCCCTACACAATCCTGCTGCCACGCCTGTCACCACTATCCCCCTACGAAATCCTATCAATTGTTTTATCACATTTATATCTAGATAATTATATATATAGCATTTCACAAGCCGTATTTTTCACTTTTATTCAATAAATATTTTTTTCGATAAAAAAGGAAGTTAATCGAAAAAAATATAAATAGAAAGGAGTTCAAATAATCATTCTATTTTTATAGATAAAATAAAGAAATAATTAAAAAATATATAAAAAGATGAGTATTATTACAATTATACTTAAAAAATAAAATAAAATTTTTATTTTGAGTTAGGTGTTTTTCATTTTAAATTCGATTACTCTTATCTTAAAAATTCGATCCAAACCCATAATTCTTTTAAAAAACTTGACCTTAAAAAGACCAGGTAACAACCCATCGAATTTGGGTCAAACGACCATTCATAGGCATACCCTTCAGTAAGGAACGATACTAAGATAAAATATTAAGAGGGGTCAATTGTCAATGTTAAATATCTAATCTAAAAATAGATGAGGCAAAAATCTAATTTTACTTAAATTTATACTAACGTGATTTAAAATAGGATCGTAAATGAGAGAAAATAAATCACGAGCTATTCGAGTTTAATTAGGTCAATTCTCGATTTGAAATTTTAATAAGTCAAGTCGAGCTGCTCGATACCTGGCTCAAAAACCTTACGAGCTACTCAAAAATATAATATACTAAATTTTTAAAAATTTTAAATTTAAAATCTAAATTTATAACCCTAAAACACTAATAAATCTTAAATTCAAAAGTCAATAACCTAAACCTCTAAACTTAAACTAACATCCTAAAACCTAAAAATAACAAGCTTACGTAATCTTTAGTTTACACAACTTGTGTATCAAAAATTTTCCTATTAAGGCTTTAAATGAAACGAGAAAGATTGTGAGCTACTCAAGTTCGACTCGGTTACACGCGCCTCGTTTGAACTAGATTAAAGTTTGAACTTGGTTTGAGTTCTTAACGAATCAAGCTCAAATTATTTAGGCTCGTTAAAAACTATTCAAGCTCGAACTCAACTGAAACTTTTAATGAATTGAATCAAGCTCAACATTAGTCGAACTCGACTCGACTCGTTTACGCATCAAATTTAAAATATCATGACACCGGAAATTCTCTTAGCGACCGAATTCCCTCGCACTCTCTAAGTGTTTTCGTCCATGACCTTCTTTTCTTTAGTTCAGTCTCCGACGAGCAGGAGTGTGATTTTTAAAATGCATTTCTACTTAGGATAACAATAATAATAATTGTAGAAGCAGATGTTTACACAATAGGCTACTGCAAGAAGTCTAAGATTCCAGCCCAGTCTCCATTGGTCAGGGTCTCGTTCCACACCAATAGCAATAGCAAACGATTGAAATGCGCTTAACAGGCATTGCAGAGCTGTAAAGAGAAGCTTCGATGGGTAGCTCTTCAAAACCAGACCCTGTTCCACAAGAAAATACCTTTCCCTTCATTGTCCTGATAATACAAGTACAATTCTATGGTATGTTGCATGCATGTTTTGATTAAGTTTACATACCTGTAAAACCAGCCATAACCCCCAGAAAGTGTTGGAAAGCAACATGAGGAGACAACCCTTTATCCATGTTTCCCCGCCGGAGGATGTCCGGCTCGGCAAAGTCCGACCATGACGGTCCTCAAACAGGTGATGGAGGCAAAAGAGTTTGAAATGTGGTCCCTTGTAAAAGGCAAGGGTCAATGCACCAGCCAAGCAAATTAGTATTCCTACAAGCTTTGCAATCCCAGCAGTTGTGTTCAGTCTCAATGCCTCCATTCTGTAATAGTACAACTTTCCATGTTTTAGTAAATTCAGTGCGAGAGTGCGACATATATTTCAGGTTCTGTCACAAACAAATATTTTTACCTTAGTAACAAGGCAATGAAAAAAGTGATGACCGGCAGGCAATTCGTCGTTGCAGCAGCTAGAGTTGCAGATGTATAAACCAGGGCGACGCCATTGATATCCAAGCTTAAAGTTATCCTAAAATATTCCCACAACACATAATTAAACTGAAACCCGAAAAACTCATGTCGGCAAGTGTATGTAATGATAACTTCGAGTGTGCTTTCAAGTAGACTTACCCGATCAAAGACAGCATAAAAGTCTTGCAGAAAGTCCGACAGGATAGAGGCGGCGCAGTTTTCCTTGAGTTTGGGAAGAAAATAATTATTTTTCTTTCAATTTAAGAAATTATACAGTTTGAGAGATTTATTTTACCATTCTAAGAACAAGGCAAGAGGGACCAATAAAGCTGTAGCAGCAGCTTGTCTGTAGAAAACGAAGATAAAGTTGTTCATACCGCCATCGAATGCAGCCTTGGAGACCAAGAACATGCCTGCATAAATACACTGTATGAGAATTACTGCGAGATAGGGTTTCTTTTTCTCCATTTTTTTTAAAAAAATCTTGTTCTTCTTCTCGAAGAAAGTTATGGAGTTTGAAGTGCATGAAATAATGGACAGAGGGTTTATATATAAGTTGAAGACTGATATTAATATGAAATTAATACATTATTTTTATCAAATTAATTTAAAATTATTATCTTCAAAGGATTTTAAAGTGATATTTATGGTCCTAACCCTCGAAAACAACCCTTGCTTCTTTGTAATGAGACGTGTGAGGTGAAGCTAATATGGGCTGCTTTTAGGGGCAAAGGGACAGCCAAAAGTTATTAGTCATGATTGATAGCTGCAATTATATAAAGAGTGGGATAATCTTAGTGTTATAGGAATTCAATTTAATTATTTGAAAACAAATTTTACTTTTTCAAGTATTTATTAGAGTAAGTTTAGTGATTAATCGTTTTATAATAAGAATAAACAAGTGATTATAAAATTTAAAATAATTACATAATTAAAGTAAAAATTAATCCTCAGTCACTAATCAAAGTAAGAAATTATCATCTAATTCAAAGTCCCTTTGTTAAATTTTTTTTTGATAAAATCACCTTGTTAAAATTTACTCGTATAAACGAACTTAATGTTTATCTGATCGTTTGGTAAAAAGTTCGTTTATGTTCGTTTATTTATTAAATAAACGAATATAAACATAATTTTTTGTTCATTTAATTAAATGAATTAACACGAGCAAAAAACTTGTTCATTTATTTACATTAAAAAACGTTCAATAATTTATTTGTTAATGCTCTTTTAGATTTATTTACACATGTCGATTTATATTTATTGCTTTTCATAACAAAAGAATTATATTTATAAAATTAATCAAATATTAAAAAATAAAAAAAATAACACCAATGAACAAGACTTCAAACTTCTTAAAAAGAAATTTAAACGATGCTCAATGTCCATTTGTATTTATTTATCATTTTATGAATGAATACAAAAAACTGTATTTCTTACTGAACAAATACGAGCATAAAATTATATTCATTTAGTTACTCGTGTTCATTCATTTATTCAATTAACTTTAAA